>CM037076.1:14268127-15611254 GCA_020882685.1 Aphelinus atriplicis | reverse complement strand
GTTTTGCCGCTACAAACGCTCTCGGGCGAGCTTGCGTGCCGGTACAACTCTCCCCTTGAAATCTCATCTGCTTCGAGCATCGGTGGAATTTTCAAGCGCTCGCCATGCAGCCCCGGCGTCGATATTTGAGTTGGACCGGCTCGCAATCAGGGCCACTTTGCCCTCCAGCCCCGGCCGAGCCTCGGGGGCTAAAGATCAATATTATGTTTCCACGCAAGTCTTTTTAATTAGTTCGAGCTGTAATCACGAGGCGTGCGCCCCGTGTCATTTTCGAAGGGCCTCGTTTGCGCCAAAGCAGTTGGCGAACGAGTTGGCGCGTCGCGGCGTGTTTGTAGTTTTAATCAAATTAATAATTACGCGCCTCGAGTCTGCCACGTCGCGGAGGAGCGTTATTTACTCTAGCGCATGGACTTTTTAGAAATTCTATCGGCATTTCCGTAAGGTATAAACGTCGCGACGTATCGATATCGCGATTGTTTATTACAACGCACAGCCGATGCTTTACTCCGGGAATTAGCGTAATTAAATCACACGCTTCATTGTTGTACAAGAGAATCAATATACCGTTTGGAATCGGTGAAGAATTACACGCGTTATTTGAACACGAGAATTTCCGTGATTCCGCACGTAGCCGAACTTTAATCGAGTTCGTTGCATATGCAAACTGGTGCTAACTCGATTTCGAACGAAAGCACAACGATTCATCTGCAGTTATAAAGCGCATTCTGTACCCTCTATACGGACGAGCGTATGCTTTCGAAAGGACGGTTCATTAAACGTATTGAACGAGCTTTTACGTTATTTCGAATGGCTGGTATTGACGTTGAAGTATGTATCCCATAACAAGGATAAATAAATCCGTTGAATTGTCCAGGATTGATTGGCTGCGGTGTTGAGCGAAGGACGCTTATCGACACGATCGAAAAATTATTGTATTGCATTCCGACGACGTGTATGCCCAAGTGGGCTCTCGCAAATAAATTATTATTCCGACTCTGTTTGGTCCATTCTCAAAACTTGGCAAACAACCTACGTATATAATGCGGTACATATTACAATTGGAAATTGGTATTCACTTGCGCGACGGCAAGTGGATAAAAAGATTATCACTTGTACGCTATTGTCATTGTTCGAAGCACACGCTTACCATATCTATTATGTCGACGGGAAAAAAATTTCGTGTCTCCCGAGAGCTGGTAACGGAAGTCCCAAGGCTCGTAACGGAATAGCAAAACGGCACGGAACAAAAGTGAGACGCGATTCTCACGGTTTTAACGGAGAAGTATATGATCCATACGGAATGTTTGTTCGAGCGAACCAATTGAGTTATACAAGTGAGCAAATAACTAAAAGTCAGACGACGATGAATTGTTATTATCGATGGAAATAGAAAGTGTTTTCGCGAGACGAGAGTAATCATTGCTATAAGACGATGTTTTCTTCGAAAAAATCCTCCTGTCTCGTCTTTCGAAAGTTCTAGAAAATTTCACAAGTCAAACTGGGTCAGATTCATATATTGAAAGTTTATGTCATGTTCTTCAAAACTTGTTGTGAATGAGGTTGACAACAATGTTGTATATAACGACCACAGAACGCATTATTAGCAAAATAATGACCGGGGCTTGTCAGATTTCCAGATTCTAGTTTACAAGTTTTGGATTCTGCACGTAGCCAACGATAAACTTCAGTCAGGACTTTGCAAAACATGGCTTCAGTTGAAAATATAAAATGAAGTGTACAGTCAACTTTAAGCCGAGATATTAATCTTGGATTATCGAAAAGGGACTATTGTCCCGTGGTTTGGCTGATACAGCCAGTTCCACCACCTTGCGAGTAAATAGACACACGTCAGGAATATTTTCACGCTCCCAAAAATCTCAC
Organism: Aphelinus atriplicis; assembly: GCA_020882685.1. Lineage (NCBI taxonomy): Eukaryota > Metazoa > Arthropoda > Insecta > Hymenoptera > Aphelinidae > Aphelinus > Aphelinus atriplicis. The sequence continues at coordinate 15,609,373 of CM037076.1, read as the reverse complement.
GCATGTCTATTTACTTATCGAGGATTTCCTATAGGTTTCTCAATTCATCCCATGAGGTTTCAGGTCCTCACGGATCTACGACACGCGCGCGCGCATTTCGCGCGTGACGGCATGCCTGGTATTATACACACCCATACAGGAGTGGACGGAGCCCAACGGTGGTCGGATCGAAAAGTCGCGTATCCCCGCACGGCCCGGCCCGGTACACACGGTTTTCCTAATGATCGGCGATCCGGCCGTCGGCGAGATTACACGCGTATTAAGCTCGAGCTCGCGCGGGAACCGGTGGCCTTATCTGCCGGCCATCTTATTTTCCATAAGTTAATGTTTCACTACCCTCGGCTCGGCTCGGCGTGCAAGCGCGCGGATAGATTCGTATCTGTCGGCGCGAGCGCGCTTCGGCCACGAATTAGCCGCGCGCATTTATCGCGCATCGCGCGCGCGCGGCCCCTCGTGTTATTACCTTAAATCATCGTCCGTCCGTAAACTCGGCTCTGCCGCGGACAAAAAAAAAACAAAGACGAGCATCGGTGCGTTCGTCGTGTGTGTACATGTACGCGATGCACGCGATGATTGATTCCAAAGTCGCGGTACGGCTCGAACGGTTCGCGTCAAGGACAGTTGGTGTAATTAAGGCATGACCGATGCTCCGCCGAGTCTGTGTGAGCGTATCTATATATTTATAGTTTCAATTAGCCCGCGGATAATCCACGTGCGATAATTCCATGCATTATTCTCGCTGGTGATTAATTCGGGCGAGAGTAAGGTTGCACTCGGGGGTTGCGCGCGGGCGAGTTTGTACGAGATGGTACCCGCAGAGAGTGAATTATCGTAGACGCGCGGGCGAGCGTTTTCAACGCGTTCTTATCTCGATTGAAAAACCGCGGAATTCGCAGGGATGCAGCTGTTAGCGCCGCGCTAACCTTTTCGCATGCATAAACGTCGATCGGACACGGTTCTGTGTATCTCCGATCCGAGGAACTTCACGTGAAAATTGCGACGCCGCGAAAAATCGTTACGCAACGTCTAGAGGAACCGATTGTCGACCAGTGTGGATTGGCCATATCACTCGCGCGGCAGACTATAGGAATGAATGATATAGGCAATGGAGACGCGCGCGGTACGTATTTATGATCCTGTCGACGTCCACTTGAGCTCGGCTGTGTCATGCGCATAGAGAATCCGAGAGAGAATAATTGTCCAATTATAGAAACACACACACCTAATCGTTTACCTGGGCGCGTTGCCACACGTCCTCCCCCCACCCGCACGATGACAGTTAGAAATGTGGAAGAAAGTTGTCAGGCAAACGCGGGAAACCACTAGCAGGATTTTCTACTGTCTGAGCGTCTCTCTTTTTCTTATTACCTTCGCGAGCGGCTATATGAAAAATCGCCTCGATTAGCACGCGTCCGATTATTAATTGGAGACAAGCGCGGCGATGAGGCGATAGCTGTGTATATACATATAAACGCGCTTGAACGAACAAACAGGCGCGACGGCGAAAGCCATCATGCGCGACGCACCAATTCACGTATAGCACTCGACTCGATAAATAGGCTCCGAATCAAAGTCCGATTAATCGCGAAGCTCGAGTGCCGCATCTTGTTGGGCGCTTGCGCGAGGGCTGATCCGAAAAACAAAGAGGCTCTACACGGGGGCGACGACAGTTACGTGGCGGGGCTGCTCACTCTTCCTCTCTCTCTTTCGCGAAGCTATACGTAGTCGCAATAACGGCTTTTGTCCGGGCGCGAGGAGGCTCGACTTTTCTGAGAGGGAAGCAACAGGTTGTCGCGCCGCCTGCACGAACCTCTTCACAATGCGCCCGCGCCGCGTGGCCCGTATATACACACTCACACACACAGCGGCTGTATATCTATATCTGGCGGGCTTTCGAATGAATCGCGAAATTAATAGCGATGCTTAGCCTCGCGCTCATTGCCGATTGTTCGCGTGCCGCGGCTAATGAATCCGGCCGCGAGCCGATGAATCGACGGCTCCATAGAGTGGCTCTGATCTCCGGTGCTTTTTTTTGCGATTTCGATTGACTGCAGCCGATGATTTCCTCGATGTATCGGCCTCGATTTCCGCGCGCATCATTGTTTCCGCGGCTTATTGACTATTATTCGTCTGTTTTACAGTTGGGTATATATATATGTGTGTATGTACGTGCACGAGTAGGCTTCAATATGAGAAACGAGGCTTTCATAGATCGGCGAGTTTTTCTTGCGAGTATTCTGCAATTGACTCTCGGTCAAATGATTCATCCCGGGTCGAAACAGGAAACGTCGAATTTCCATACAGAGGAATCAACTTTGTTTCGGATGGATGGGATAATTCATCGGTGATATGTCAGTTTCGACCGGCGCGTTTTAGAGAACATCGAACAGAAATTGTTTTAAAGCAAATTGATAATTAGGTTACAATGTATGTTCATCGTCTAGGTATTCAATTACAATTTTGCAATAGCGGCAGAGTTTATTTTTCAATTCATTTGAGATTCATCCATCATTGAACAAAGCAACAACTGCAGCTTCGTTCCTCTTAGATGCGGGCATATTTATTCTAGTCGTTCGTTGCCGCTGAATAAGTGAAGGGATCAGGATGAAATACAGTATTCTATTCTTCATGCTTTCGAAAAAATGTACACGACGAGTGAGATATTGCGCGTGCTAAAAAATCGCTCGATAAATTGCTTTTGAGATCTAGCGCGTATATTACGGATTTGCAAGGATGCATATGTATACGCTATTAATAAATTATGATTAAATTCCTCCTCCGCGTATCAAGTTATCGAGCGAATCAAGACTAATAGAGAAGCATTTTGCAGAAATGACTTGGAATAAATGCTAAGTGACGAAGCCTGCGCCTCGGGCACGATCGGAATCTGTGTTCTCCCTCGTACCGTAGCATTTGTCCGGAGTGGCTCAAATCTTCACTTCATCAATCGCCTCTTTGCATAAATTTTCTCTTGGATGCTCTTGGAGATTCGATCGTCGGAATATATTACGAAAACGCATTAATTTTCTCGTCAGATTACGAAATAACAAGTAACAATCCATCTCCACTTTGCCACTTGTATATAAGTGTGTGTTTTTGTGAGAAATATGTAAGTGGCTGAAGTTTCCAAAATATCTATACGGCTATTCTTGATTAAATATCACACGACAGGCTTAAGGTAATCTTGACTACAAACATTTGTACATCTGAAAAAAAATTGTACTTTTTTTCGATAAACGACTGAGTGATGATCGTGAAGTACTTCTTATTATAATTCCTAACTCGACTGAAAGTGGCTGAAAGTCGCATCGGTTGTTATGATTTTACATCTATCTTCGTCGATCTGATGTCTTTTTCTCAAAAATTCATTTGTACAGGGAAACGGCACTCGAAAGAAAGGGGCAGTTACGTGAAAAAAATCACGAATCTCCTCTCCCCCTAATAAAGATCAACAGAACCGATTGTCACGTGCTCAACCCTGTGCCAGCAGCAGCGGCGGCAACAAGCTGGAAAAGAGATGAGCTCATTGAGCCGTCGAGTTAAAGGGCGGCGTGCCTATATATGCTCGCCGAGCTCCGGTTCTCGGCTCGCCAATCAGCGCTGGCTGGCTGAAAAAGGAGCAAGTGCAGCACACACGCTGCCCGATCGCCTGGCATCCAGGAGGAATCGGGCCGAACGAGGTGGCCGCTCGGAGGGGGCGCAATTATCGGCGGGAGATTAAAAAAAAATCGAGCGAGAGTAAAAAGGAGCCGTGCCGAGTATAGGCCCGTATAACTGCGCATGCACGCGAGGGCTCGGCAACAAAAAAAAAACGAACGGGCCGCCGGAGGGGTCAAGTGTCAATTACTGTGAATTTACCTTGTGCCAATACGATCGCGAGGCGGAGGCGGAAAAAAGGGGGAAGTGCAGCGCGCGGATGAAGGAGAAGGTGCGATCGTCGCGCGGCACGTCGTTCGTCATTTCGATTCTCGGCCCCCGCGCGCGAGAGACGAGCAATATTGCAGCGCTACGTAGACGAGGGAGAGAGGCGCGCGCGCGTGAATATACCCCGCCGCGAGGCTCAAACCGGTATATCCAAGCGGACGATGATCTATGGCCACGATGACCTTCCGTGACTCTCTCCCGCGCGACGTGCGGAACGGCATTCTCTCGAGCTCCGCGAAGCTGTCTATGGGTATAGCCTCCCTCGCGCGCGGCCCGACAATATCCGCGCGAAAACGAGACGGCGCAGCGAGAAGTATACAACCCCGGCCCGAGACCCGCGCGACACACAACTCGGCTCGCGGTTAACGGCGCCAATTAATTATACCCGCCCAACTGCTCCCCCGACAACCCGAGTACGACCAAGTGGATATTTATATATATGTATGTGTACGCTTTTGTTCGCAGCTTATAAGCCCATGCGATTTCTTCATATAGACGCGCTCGCGAGCCGTGATATAACCAGATGACAGCTCGTTACGCTGCATCGCGTCTGACGAGCGAGCTGCTCGAGCCGCAGTTAATACGTTCGCTCGGATCAAAGCATCCGATCGCGATTCAGGGGAAAGTCAAGAGAGCGGCCCGGATGACGCGCTCCATATTATATTCCTAGAGTGTATACTTACGTGATTAACTTAATCTACATCGGCAGTTTTAATCTGTGTGTGTATGATATAGCTCGTTCGATGCGCCAACTGTACGTTACGGCCAATATACACAAGCATCGTTTTGTACCTGGCGCGTATGTATGTACATATATAATATCAGATTTCAATCGCGGATTTGGGATGGATGGATATGAAGCCTGATTGAATTTCCTGTGAATCAATCGAGGGTAATTGTGCCTCGAGTGGAATATCTCTCAATGGGATAAATGTGTACCGATTAAAATAAACATTTCAAGCGGTTTCCGGGTTGTGCCGTACACACGCAAACACACACGTGTGTCGCCCACAAATGGGATGATTCGGTCGAGCCAGCTAAGTATACAATATGTACCAGCGGGGAATTTTTTTTATCCGTCATCGTTACAATCCTCTGCGTTGTTATGCTGATGAACCGCGTCGGAGGATCCTGTATACCCGCGAAGCCGAGTTGTCCAACATCCGACACACAGCTCGTCCGATCGGTTAACCTTCCGACAGCATATATATATAGCTAAAATCAATGATTTCCAAACTCATCAACGCGGCTTCGAATTTTGGATTTTTCATTTTTCATTCCGTCGCGGCGAGAATGATGATTAATGCGACAGAAAACGGATTGTTTGCATTGCCGTCGAGATGGCTCGAGCACGCCCATTCACACTCTCGAGACGTGTCCGAGCGAAAGAAGCGACGAGTCATCGATGCGCGCACATATATACCCATCATCCGCGTCGCCCAGTGCGCATCCAAGGATGAAACAAACAATATATATACACTCGATAATTTAGGAGACATCGGCACGTATTACGAGACGCGTCCAACAACCGACGTCTGCTTTCGTGCGAAATCAATCGAAAATCCGCGCGGTGTACATATATATCAGGCCAACGATTCTGCGCGAACCCATATATATATACATAGTGCAGGCCAAGAGGCAACAAGCCGCGAAATGGACGACTTGACGAATTTAACGCTGTTATCCACAAAGCGGTCGAGATAGCGCTGGCGAGCCACAAGGACAGCAGCAGCGGGAGCGCGCGCGCGGACAGAGAGAAAGAGATATAGAGGGACACCCATAGGAAATGCGCGGCGAATGGCGCGCCGCGGCAAAAAAACGCCGCGAGAGCGGCTGAAAGGAGCAGCAGAAGCAGCAGGGACGAAGGGAAAAGGTTAAATAAAGGGAAGACGAGACGACGGCGCGGCGGCGGGCACACATGCAGCCGCTGCAGAGCCGCACGGAGCATTGAGGTGTCCGTCCGTGAGTAATGTCACGATAAATTATCGCGCGCTCGCAGCGCCGGCCTGTCCGTGGAACACACGGGGCGACCCGGAGCCTACATGCGCGCTACTGTGTACACTCCTCCTCCTCCTCGTCCCGTCTTCTTTTGCATCGCTCAGCTCTCTTCCTGCACACTGCGCCAGCGCCAACGCATACTTATATATATGTGTTGGCTCGCGTCGTTATAGGGATGCCGATCGCAGGCCCGGCTATATGAGGAATTGGGCTGCGAGGAGAGCTGCTCATTATGCGCCGCGGGAGGCGCGACGTGACTCGCCGCGTTTCGCGCGCCCGCGCGCGAGCACATACACTTTTCGGAGCCTTCCTCGATTAATCATAGCCGCGCCTCGCGCGCGCCCCGACCCCGCCGCAGCTCGACTCTAGCCTTATCCGCGGGGCTATACGGCCTAAATCCGATCTCGTTTGCTGATTGAGCTCGCGCCCCCGGCGAGACACAGTCATCGTGTCGGATCCCCCCGCGATCCCACACATACACACACACACACACATGCACGCACACGAGCGAGCCATTGTCCGCGTCATCTCCGAGAATCGCTCGATGCCCGAATTTATTTCTCGCACCCGCTGTGTCCCACCGTGATTTACTCATTTTTCCTTTTATTTTCTCTCTCTCTCTTTCTTTATGTCTGGGATATGTGGTTTGTCTGGTTACTGGGCTGTTATAAGTTGCAGAGATTGTGCAACGTCGCGATTCGATATATCTTCAATTTTTAGGCGTGATTCAGAACTACGCCGCCCCAAATATATACTCATCTACGGTGGTTTTACCGGTTGACAAACGTTCGAAATTCTCGCCCTGATGAGACCCATATACCTTTACGAATGATTCAATCAGATCGGTGTTGACATCGGTATAGTTACAAACGTACTCTAAATCCATCAAGCATTGTTTATCCCAGAGCACGTGTAAAAACCTTCGAGAATGTTTTCCGTATAGAGGCCGTGCGATTATTGGACCAATACAGGTAAAACTGAAAGAGTCAATTGCCTTGTTCAAGATTGCTCTTTTTACCTGTCTACTGACGCGCGAGCAGTCAGTTTCTTGATAGGAAAATTTCTACTGCATTGAAATAAATGGATAAACTGTTAAATTTCGCTGAGACTCTGCGAACTACCTGCCTATCGCTCATTGATTGCTCTAAACTCCTAGAATTGCAACACGTTATTCAGTATTTATTCTTGACATTATATTATTTTTCAAGTTATATATATAAAAAAAACGGTAGCACATATCGACCCTCCCTATTCATAAGGACGTATCTCGGAGAGTCCCGAAATAAGGACGTGTCTCGGGTGGCAGAATAATAAAGACGTATCTCGCACGAGCGCAAAGTAAGGACGTATCTTGCGTGAGCGCAAAGTAAGGACGTATCTCGGACGAGCGCGAAATAATGTCGCAGCTCGCGGAGAATTGCGACTCAATATTGAATCTCTTATTTGATTGAAAATTATAACCGATCATAACCGCAAATAAATCTCAAGCATAGAATTAAAACTCGGCAAACATGAAAACGATGATGGGCGCGAGTCAAAATATGAAGCATCTGTATTTTTTTATTCATGAGTCAAAAGCACTGCAGAAACGATGGTCAAGAGCCTACCTGGCATTTATATACGTGGAAACGCGGTGGCTCTGTGCTCGACTGCACTGGGCTGCGCTAAGACTACAGGCCAAGCTGCTCTGACTGCATAGCAGTCGCAAGTCGCGAGCGCTTATAGCAACAAGACGCAGTTTTTCGTCTCTCGTTATTGGCTTGTAGTTTACATTCAAGAAACCGACTAGCCAGAATCACATGATGCTCACGGCGGAGCGTGTTGTTATTTTTGGTTTCCATATAAAACTGGCCCTACAGAGGTGCATGCCGGGAAATCCGGGAATCGAACCCCGAGTCTTATCCACGAATTGAGCCACCGGCCGCGGCGCGCGGCGGCTCATTCCACAGTTGATCACTGCAGTAGCCGCTGTCAGACTCGAGCGCTACCGTCAACTTCTTAAATCAGAACCAGAGTCATATCGACAGTGTACTACAGTGCTTATTATGGATGTTATTAATAAACTTGCAGTGAAACGTGTAAGGTACTCGAGTGGCGACTATAGTGATCAGAATTGGTCTCCTACTGTTTTTAGAAGATTAATACGACTGAGTGACTCGTGACTGGATTTTATCTTCATGTGTAAACTTCATTAGTTGATATTAAACTGCTGAGATACTTTCTTACTTTGCAATTCTCCGAGCTACGATATTATTTTGCGCGTACCTCCGAGATACGTCCTTATTTTCCCGCGATCCGGCGTCCCGCGAGATACGTCCTTATTATTCTGACTCCCGAGATACGTCCTTATAAATAGGAAAGGGCGATATTGAACGAAGAAAATATACCGTCAGCTCGTTTCCAAGTTTGCCCAGTGGAAAATCGTCAGTTGTCGCTTGCGCCCATCGGATAGCTGTGTACGTTATGAATACTTGGGTGCAAGCATGTATATACAGCCAACGGTAGCGCGGCCCTTTGCAACATCTTCAAGTCGTGCAGGTCCGACTCAATCAACGCCGCGATTGATCCTTATCGCCCTCGCAAAGCTGGAATATGGCCCTGTTTTTTTCACGCGACACGCCACAAAAGCCGCGTGATTGGGCGTATTTATATGCGGATGTTACCGCGCGGCGAGCGATTATACGGGCCGCTCGACGAGATACAATAAACATATATACACACGCGTGTGATTCTCATTGACGATCGCGCGCGTACATACGCTCGTCACTCCCACGCGCGACCTCGCGATTATTGTCCCCTTCCGACTCTGCATATACGTGGGATTAAAAACGGGACGAATCTCCGGTTCGAGTTATGGGACGGATCGATGATTGAGATGTCGGCCGGTGTGCCGAGCGAGGATACTAGAATGTGTGTATATATATAGGTGGAAACAGCGCCGGTGCGCCTCGAGCGGTTATACAGCAATAATATGGTAATTTCAGTAGGATGTATTGTACGGGGCGCCGGCGCATCGAGCACGTATTCCGCCAACAGTTATCTCGAGACGTTTACTTCGGGGACACGAGGCGCCGCGGCCGCGGCGTGCAGTAACGAAGCGCCCGAGCGCATCGTAATGAAATACACTGTTCAGCTCGCGATACCAATGATTCCGAGCATAGGCTTGCAAACTTTTGCACTCCCCGAGGCCTTGGCAGTGCGGGCTCGGTTTCAAGCAATCATTGTCTAAACGCGATCCGTTTTGCCAATATCAATGTGCATACCGTGCAGAATTACACAAACATACATATATGTGGGATCGACTTTCGTCTCTCGCGTGACGCGGTGTTATTTAAAATACAACTCGACACACTTGCGCTGACTTGTATGTAATAAAGTCAATGGTATTCGGGTTCATTCGATTAATTCATATCAATCTCCGACTTACGCTCGAGAGAAAAACCACATACCAATGGTGTTACTTAAGGAGACATCTTTCAGAATTGAAATTAAGATATTTTTATCAGATTCGCGTTGGTTACCGCCAATCCACCCGAATCGTCGATCCGATAATGAAGTCAACAGTATACTTATCGTCATTTCACTACGATCGTAATCCTGGGACTGACAGGAGAATGATTATGCGAAATGAAATCGAGTGTTGGATGCAACGAACCGCACAGAAATAGAATAGATATATATATATACACGCCCGGTAAGATTAACTGTGAAATCAGTTTCCGTATAGCTCGAGAGGAGCAATTAATTATCCAGATAATACCCTTTCATTAACTATATTTATGAAGAATAGCCCTGGCGTGTATAATTCATCAAGGCTCAACGGACGCACAACGAATGATTTTGCCTCGGATCGAAATTAAGAGGTTTCCAATAATTTAGTGCCAATTACAGAAACGCTCCTTGGCCGCGCGCAACGCAACGTGGAATTAAAAATTCAATAATCGCGGCGTTCAAAGTGATCCGAGCCGCGCGCAACGCAAAAGCAGATTAAGGCCATCGCGCGGAAAAAGTCTCCACCCAATCGCATAAATCCTCAGCTCAGTCAAACCTTGGGATGTTCACGGCGCGCGAGCGATTCCCCCCGAGCATATAAAAAAGTACGATAGTTATGAGGCTACTATACCCGAAGCGTGCGTATATATACATACACGTGCGAGCTGAAAATTGCCAGCTGAATTAGAAACCCGATGCGCGCCAGCGATCGCGCCGAAGTGTTTATCGCGCGGCTCTGACTTTTTTTTCTCATTTTTTTTTGCTTTCTTCTCCTCTCGCGATCGCGAATGAGTCCCGAGCTTTAAATCGAACGTTAATCGAAAAGCTCCGAGGTGCGATTGAATTTTCCCACCTACCCTCGAGATTGAGACACGAGATCATTAGAAGATTGTTTATCCATCGTTAGAGTCAACGCGAGCAACAGCTCCTCCTGCAGGTGTGCGCAAACAGACGCGCGCGCGCGCGATTTCGCGCATCGGGACGCTATAATCTCAACGTCGAATCACGCTCGGCGCCTCGTAAACATCCACGGCTCAAAATCGTTTCATCCGTCGAATAAATCAAACGGCGCGTATATACACCACAGCATCGCTTCTCCGAATGAAATTTCATCATTCTCGCGACGAGCGAGAAGCTCCCCCCCCTTTTCTCCTTTACACATCCGCGTATATAGAAAACGACGCTCGCGTCTGACCGAATTCCAGCGCGGATCCGTGTATATACGATCGCCAACCGGGAAATAAACCCGGCCTAGATGGACAAACTCACTGGGGCATCGCGCGCGCCTTGGTAAGGGAATCCGCGAGCCCGAAATGGCACAAGAACGAGGGGATTTGCGTCGATGGCTCGAGCGGCCCTATATACGTGCGCTCGCGGAAAGGAGCAGTTTGCAGTGCCGACACGTACGGCCGTACGTCACAGTGCAGCGAGCGAGCAGCCCCCGCCGAATAACCGCAAAGTCGAAAGTGAGGCACCGCGTGTTTAGCGGATTTACCGCGCCTACCCCCATGTATATACGCTGCCAGCAGCCCGGGCTATATATACGTGTGGGTAAGTTTATACCGCAACGGCTCCGAAATTCGCGATTTAGGGGTGGCTACCCTTGGCGGTTCTGCCTTTTTTTTCTCCCCCTTTTCAAAGATCCGAAGAGCCTTTTCGAGAGCATGGCTCGCGTGGAATGGCAAACGAGCGAGATACGAAGAACAGCATCGAGCTTGATCATTTGGATTTGAGTACGGGAGCATTCGTATCGGCACGCCGCCGTTGAGATTAGAATGAAATTCTTCCGAGCGGAGCATACCACGATAGACACATACACGTCCGAGACACTCTGAAAGGCGTGAAATCAAAATCAATGTTTCTCTAGATCGCGGCCCGTATATCTCGCGCTAGGAATGTATACGTATACCGAAAGAGTTGACTCGACATTTTCGGGGGGATACACGAGAGAGCTGATATTGTCCCGGCACGAAGAGACGATCGAATATCTCACCGCGTCCAGTACACACCGAATGTTTATTCTCTCCCGTCATCATCACTTGTCGAGATGAGAGCGCGGGAGAAGGCGCGACTCGCGCACAATGCCCGTGGCATTCCAAAAAACAATATTGCCGGGGAAACACGCCGCGAGCCTCGACGCGGCGCCCAACAGATGCTCCATTGACTCGTCGTTGGCTCGCGGGCTGCTGTCGTGCCGAAAACTGTAACGAAATCGTGACACGCAACACTCGTTCCTTGTGTACGGCCCACGTATATGTATACACACACACACACACGAGCCAAGGTGTCCTGGGCGTGAATCATCCGCGCACACGTGTGCAACAAATCAATATCAAACTCGGAGTATGTATATATATACGTGTGTGTGTGTGAAATCGAAAAAAAAAGAGGAATAATGCCGAGGTTATTTTGGTGATTCCCGGCGAGGAGTGATGTGCAAGTCACGTTTTTCGGCACGAGCGGCACCACATACGTGTGTGCGCGAACGATCTCTCACGATCGTTTTGGGGGCGACTCTCTCGCGCGCGCTGACACTCGTTAAACAGAAACGAAGAATGTACAAAGCACACAATGACTCCGCGCCGCGGAGAGCTGCGATCGTAAAAAGAAACGGAATTAAGAGGATGGCTCGGAGAGGAGGCGGACGAGAGAGTCAACAGGCGCGTGCGAGATAGCGGGCGCCGAATAAAACGGGAAATGAGACGAGCGACGACGGCGGCGATGAAAATGAGAGAAGAGGATACTTATATACGCGCGAGAGGAAGAAAAAAACTGTGTGTGTGTGTGTGTGTGTGTGTGTGTTCGTGTGTGTACAAGAGCCCGTCGACGGGGGAAGAGACATCTCGACGATAGCGGGCGACCGATAAAGCATCTCTCTCTCTCTCTCTCGAGTTGGATAAAATTAGAAAGACAGATTTCTAACGAGTTCCTCTCCGCCTCCGCGTTGTACATACGTGTATATATATAAACGTACAAGTACGAGCGCCGCGTATGTATCGTGTATGTATTTGAGGCTCGTTATTTTTTCTCCTCCCTCCCGCTCGCGTACCCGACGCCCCATCCTCGTTTTTGACATTGCATTCGATCATTGTAAGCTCTATCTTGGCGCATGGCCATATACCTATACACACGCGTGTGCGTACACCTTTACGCACGTCTTGTTCTCCACTCCTCTCTGTCTCTCTCTCTCTCCTCTGTGTGTCCTCCTCCTCCTCCTCCTTTTGCTTTATTTCCATGCTTTTTCTCGCGCGCGTGTTAGCTTGTTTCAGTTTAAACGCGATGAGTCGTACCGATGCAAATAACGATAATGCAACAGACGATATACGCGCATCGCAGATCTCAAGATTAAATTCGAAGGGATTTTTTCCTTTTATTAACCCCCTTCTTTTTGCGAATGAGAGAATACACGCCGAAATGCAAACGCTCCGTCTCTGTCGAGCGAGGGAATGTTGTACACAATTTGGGAAAAAATCACGGGGCTTCGAAGGAGTGCTTGTTCATTCAAAAATTATTGCGCGAATCCGACAAAGTGAACGGCCCACACGTGATTATTCGGGTTCTTTTCTTTCTTTTCGTCCCATGTCCAATTTGGCGCGACTCGATCGACGCACAATATCGAGAACGAGAATATTCTATTTCGTTTCGATTTTTCTGCAAAAAATGCGGGAGTGATTCAAACGCATCGGCGAGGGAAAATGTTGCCGATTTATTGGCACGAAGCTTCGTCCCGAAGACCCGAGTTTATGGCGAGATCAGCACATATCGAGTTCCTCTCGAGGAAATCCAATAAAAAATGGATACTGTAAGAAAAAATACACTGTACGCTTTTCGGCTCATGGAACATCGAGATATTCAGACGGTAGCCTAGTTTATTTTGCTGTTTATCTCTAAGCTTTGCCCCGAAAATTGTAAATCCTCAAGATTCAAAGTGACATATAGTTTTCAAAACTCTTAGAAATATGAGTAGTTTTTCTGCGAGCAAAAAGGAATAAAATAACTTATAAAATACGAACCAGAACTCGATGCGAAAAATTGCTCGAACTAGAACCAATCACAGTCACACGCAATCACGGGGATTTCCCGAAACATCGAGCTATTCGAGTTATTTTCGCGAAATCCTTCCAACGCATCGGCACAAACCGGCTTCCTCGAGGAGTACACAAGCAAAATCATTTTCCGTCACGGCACATCATCGGATAGCTTGGCAATAACTCGAAAGGGAAATACTTCGCCAGGCGGAGTCGGGGGAGAGGGTATCACTTTGACGTGAACAAAAATGCCGAGAGTTAATGTTCTCGCGTACGAATGCAATTTCTCAAGAATACAAGTCGACATGTATCTGGCGAGCTGATCGTGTAGGTACGAATTCCTCCGATAACTTTTTCATCCCACGAAGGCTACGTGCTGCGGGCTCGGACTACAATGGGGTGTCAATCAATCAACCAATCAATCAATTTTACTCCTCCTCTCTGCCGACGCTCGCGCGCCGCGCATTTTATTTCTCTTTTAAATTCCTCTGTATGTACGCGCGCGCGCACCATCCGGTCCCTATCTCCGCGTTTTCCCATTCCTCCTTCTGCTCGCGCGCTCCGATTTGTTTGCTTTGACACGTGAAATTTGATAAAACAAACTTCATACTCACGGCCGTCTCGCGTCCCGCGTGTCGCCCGAGCTTTCACGGGCTTCTTTTGGAACACACGCAATTGGAAGAAATCCCGATTGCACAACCAAATCCCGCCTGACTTTCATTATATTATACGCGCGGGGACATCGCGACAAACGTGTTCGTATAGGTCATAAAAATCCCATCAACAGTCGGAATTCGACTATTGGACCAACCCACGAGCTGTGAGCTCTTTTTATTATAAGCGAGCTAAGCAAGGGCACGTGAACTTTTGCAAAAGCACACGATTTTTCGCGCTCGGATTACATTCGGTGAAATAAGTCGTCGCGAGGGTAAATATGATATTTTTCTCTCCTCATCGAATTTCGTTGGAAATTTTCTAAATTTCCCTCGAAGATAATCCGATCGCGGAAAATCTCGCGCGCCGCATAATCTATATGGACAGACCGCAGGCACTGATCGATTAGCTCGTACTTTATATACGGATAGAGTAAAACATCTCTCCCGATACGAGCAGTAAGATGCATTTCTCGAAGAGGAGAAAATAAAAATTCCACGACTTCGATCGCATCGGATATGTAATTTTACGTGATCTCCACGATGGAGAAGACTCGGGCCACGAAAATACGATTGATCAACGAAAATAAAGATTCTCGACTCTATACGTATCAACGTCGACCAATCGATCGAAACAACTTCCTCAAAATTCCAAGTATACTCGTGCGCGGGACGTCGTTTTTCGAAAGAATCCGCCGCCGCCGCCGCGCGCCACTCAACCGAGTGCTCGCGTTTTTACGATCCTCGTAAATTCGTCCCCGCCCACAGCGCCTCGTCGGCCCCCGTACAACGCCATTCGCATCAATCGGATTGGAATAAATTTCGCCTCTCTCCCCCCCGCTTCCCCGCGAGGAAGAGTCAAACTGGTCAACGAAATTAACTCGTGGACGATTCGTGCGCGTTCTCGCGCGCACACACAACCCGAGGCACGAAAATTGCGTTCCCACACTTCTCTCTCTCTCTCTCTCGGTCTCTCGCCGATCGGATGGAAGTTCCGTATGTATATATAGGCGAGCTCGCGAGGAGCCCGCGGCGCGCGCGCGCGCACTATCTCCGCGTTAAACCGGAGAGATGTTTGATGTTTGATACTGCGGCTATTACTAAGCTACCCTTATATACCCTCGCCTCCTCCGTGGCCCGTGTTGCCCCTCGTATAATACGCAGAATACCTATACGGTGATATATCGTGCGCGCCCGGCTCGATAAGTCGCTGATGCTTCCCCCCTTACTATACCCCCGGCCCCCGCCGCGTCGTGCCCGATTGGATGTTACCGCGAAAATATTATCCGCCTCTCTCGTTAACGCGCGCGCGCGCGCACTGGATCATACGCTCGAGATTGCACGCGCGCGGCCATGCGCTTCTTTTATTCTGCCGATCCATGGGAGATTCGAATCGCTCGTGGGCACCGGGGGTACGTATCATTCGTGATTGAAGCACTGGCGTATGTGTAATCACGCCCTTTTTGCATCCGAGTATTGTTTATTACGCATTTTGCTTATTTGCCGATGATTAGTGCGCGGACGAAGGTATATATGCGTACTCACGTGCGGTGCGCATACCTTCGGCTGATTTGGGTTTTCGTGCGTGTGTCTGTGTGTGTGTGTGTGTGTGTGTGTGTGTGTGTGTATACGGCCGGGGTCTCGGATAGGGGAGGGTGGGACAGGTTGTCGGTGTGGAGCTAAGTTGGCAAACTATGCGAGAGTATTAGGTACATATATTTGTCGTGAGTACCATATGTCCAGCGATGCTTGTACATTGGAAAGAGGTAAAAAAATAAGATGAAAAAAAAATGTTCAGCAGATGCAGTTTTTCTTTGAGCCTAAATGGTAAGCAATAATTTTTAATAATGTAAAAAATAGAACTTAACATTCTCTATAATTCTTTAAAGTAGATTATATTTTTATTTTTGTTATTTTGTTTGATGGGGGTTAGTTGGCAGAGAACCAATATTTTTTTCAGAAATCGCAAAGTAATAGCATCTAGAGCCACTGAACGATCAAACAGTTTCTTTTGAATATTATTCTGTGCCATTTTATTTAATAGGGATTAGTTAGTACATATTTATATGTTATTTTCCTGCCTCTCGGCATATCACATTAGTAATAGTGATTGCTTACCAATTTGGTCGAAAAAAAAATTTAAAAACACTCGATTTGAAGCTTCTCTCTCTAAACACTGGACTATTGCTATATGGATGGTATATGGATTGATATATGAATGGTATATATGTGTCGTAGTATAAAAATTACAATTAATGCCATCGCTAACTTACATTCACTCAACAGTAATTTTTTGTCCTAATATAATCATCAATATAACAAATATTAAGAAATATTTTGTAAATAAATCGACTGCGTACTCATCAGGCCGAGTATATTCACATGGTATACTCCAATATCGGCTCAATTTTAATTTCCAGGTAAAAAAACTACATTTCGTAAAAACTGCCTACCTGTCCCTCTCTCATCCACAGCCAGCCGACGACAAGTAACTCAGCAGTATGCGGGTCTCGGGTATAGGCGGATCTGGAGGAAATATGAGGAAAAAAGGATATCAACATCCATATTGTACGTGTGTCGCAGGACCAACGAGTCGCGTAATATTTGCCGAGTGCTTGTTCGACCTGGCCAAGCAGAAGCAGTCGAACGACGGCTCGACGACATGGCCGAGCGGTGCGCGCACCTGGACTGTGGCAGACCTTGGCAGAGGTACACGGCCGACGGACCTGTGTATAACACCGACGACGTGGTAAAAGTCGGGTTAATTTTCACGTCGGATATTCAAAACGCGAAGTATAATGATCTGCTTATCACACGTGACAGATTGTTATCTCATTACAAGAGGTGTCCCATGCTGACGCCAATCTGCAACGATGCAACATTGCGAGATGGCTTTTGGATATGCACAAGTGTATCGCCATTCGGTTGAACGACAGAATGAAATACGAAAATATGAAACAATAAACATATATGTATGTTGTGTAAATATGGCGTGCAGGTCGAGCGAAATATTGGTAAAATTAAAAATTTGACTTGCCACAAAAGTCGGAATTTATGAGGAAAAGAAATTCCGCCTCGAACTGCGAATGAATTATTGAACATGATTCTACCATACGCCGATAACATCATAGCCCGGCTCTAGAGGCTGTGTATATACCACAGCTCGTGAATCATCGCGTAAAGAATATTAGAATGTCTAATTAAAGTTGAACTATTGTTAGCTATCCGTTCGATTCGTGCACTTGCTGACCTATCTTTAGAATGCACATGCCTATACAGTACATTCCGACCTTTTCCACTCGGGTGTTTGTAAAGAAAATATACTTTCCCTGTGAACTTTGGCCGAGTTCTATTAAAGCCTTTCATCAGTGCATTTGTAGTTTCACTCGGGGCAGCCGAATGTTGACATGTTATTTCCATTTGCAAATGCGCTGACGGGTTTATAGATCAATCGAATAGACTTTGTTGAAATAACACATCCAAATTGTCATAATCTCGAATGACGCGCCAATCAAGTTGAGGGAGGGAATATTTAACGGGATTATCTCGGGAAAGTCTCCATTGACGAATGGAAATATTAAAGCCGATGTTTTCATTGCTCATCTTCATTCGCACACAATGAGTTATTTCTATTCGAATTCTACTCTCTGAATCTAAAACAGCGAAACACTACTATTTAATGGTAAAATATGCACAACTCATGAAATTAGTAGATATTTACTAAAAATAGTAAAATTTTGTTGCGCAATTTGTACTATCGAGTAGTAGTATTTTACTAATTTAGATTCAGAGTGTACTGGATGAGTTTCCAAATGCAATTCACGATGCCCCGAGCTTCGCTGAGTTGAGAGGACAATTAATTTCGAAACGGAAATTCAACTTTCAACTCTCGATATGCATTTAACGCGGGAAACCTAAAAGCCTCAGACTGATTTGGAACGCTTCATATAATATACATACGAACGAGCTATGCGTGTAACCTCTATACTGTCTCACTAGCACAACAGGAGGGCATAACTCAAATGCGCATATATAAGTTACTTATAAGTTGTACTACTCCCGCGGCGACTCTCGCCAAATACAAAAGACTCTCGCGGCGAGTGCATAAATATTCCGGCGAGCCGAACGTGCAAATGAAACTGCCAGCGTCTCAAGCCAAAAATCCAAGGCTTCGCGACTCGGCGTATATCCTACACGTATATGCATACCCATACGTATATCCGTCTCCGGTCCGAATGGCATGGGTATGGGTGTGCGCTATATAAAGCGGGCTCGAGGAATAGAGGGTTTTTCCTCGCCGAGGTATATTACAAGGAGGATCGAGGCGTCACTTTGTTGGAACACGGATGCGGCCGTTCTCGTTACACCCGCGCGCTCGCGCAGCCAAGATAGAGCTGGGGGGTCAGTATTCCTCGTTTGATGCGGCTCAGATAAGCTGGAGCGCGGCGGCGGCATATACTCCTCGCTTTCTCCTCTCCCGTGCACTCGCGCGCGCGCGCGTGTACGGCGACTCTCACTCTTTATCCTCCTCTCCTTTTAAGCGGAAAAAGAATTGGATATTCTCCGCCGCTGCTCGTTCTCTTCTCTCTCTCTCGCTTCGCCCGCGAGCCGAGTCAGCGCTAGCGCGATCACAATAGGTCCGAGAGAGCCACACATATACATGTATACTTTGCTCTTCCTCGCTGCACCGCCCTTCCTTATTCTCTTTCTCTCGCGGCGCGTCTGCACCGAGCTCCCGTATGTATAATACTTTGAGGGGACGATGTATATATATGAAGTTATTTTCGCGATCTCTGCACTTGCTCTCGGCGCATCTTGCGCAAGTGTCGGCTGCCGTCGTTTTTTGCCATACGTTCGCGATACCGATCGCCCGGCTCTGCGCCGACGTTTCAACTCGTTATTACATTGTGTACTCGTATATAATTCGTTCGCGCAGCTGCGAATACTTTTGCGCAAGTTCCTCGAAAGAATTGGACAAATTAACTTTGCGAAGATCAAGTGTCGTTTCGGTCGGATGTGTCTGACGATCCGCAACCCCGCGATATGCAATTGTATATTATTCGTTAGCGTTCCACGGAGATATAGTTGTTGTTTGAATACGAGAACGAAGTATTTCAACGTGGCAAAGAGTGCATTTGTTTGAAAACCCTTTTCGAGCAGGAAATTGTCTAATGGCAATTTTCAGCGTAGACCTGATTGATCGAGAAATATATGGACTTTGTTTCTTGTTTGACTGACAACAGATGAAATGACTCGGTGATTTTTTGAAATATTTTATTGGGAGTGAGAGTCGTATGTTTGTATGAGGACTATGAGGGCCGGGAGTTGAAGAATTCGAGCATACATGGGGATCGATGGGATTTGTGCTGCCATCTGTCAGAACAGTCGGCAACTAAATTCCTTTGTGGGACAAGTATATATTCGTATAACTGATTCTATCAGCCTTTCCAGAGTAATGCATTTCATTCAGTCGAACTGAATGATGCAACGCACCATATGATTTGAAGCGGACTGTATGATGTGAATCGATCGGGCGAAAAGACTGCGTCGTGCGAAAAGTTCGATCGGTCGTGAATCATAAATGAATTAACGTTGAAACTATTCTGAATTCTTCATATTATTTTGCAATATTAAATTCAATCGAGAATTTTACCACTGATTGGCAATTGAAATTTCATCATTTTGCAATCGTACGAGCTTCTTCGTTATGTATTTATACGAAAAGTGTAATTTATTCTCTCGCGGTTGAGAAATTCCGTTCTTGTGAAACGAAAAATCGAACTTCGAACCATTGTTCGCCGCTTCGAAAACATCGGAGTCTAGACTCTTGTTTTTCCGAGTGTGTCAAAGATCAAAAAGAATACAACAGTTATCTCGGCGGTCTAGTTCTGTCATTGAGACAAAAGTCAGTTCTCGTGTAACACTCGCTTCTGCTTTTTTTTCATACAATCCAAAATTGAAACACTCAAGAATTATTCAGCATTTCAACGTTTACTTAGAACGAATCCGTGAGAAATCAAATGAAAGAATGAATTTCTTTCGTCAATGGAAGCACCCCCAAATATACCCACCACATATAGTCAGTGAATACTTTGTGCAAAAATTGAGGCAGGAACGTCGTTGGCTTGGTAATTCCTCTGCCGAAAAATCTATCGCGCAATTTCGCACTTTGCCTCGCGCCAACTCCATTCCGCAGAAAGAGCCGAAATTCAAAAAGCAGCGGCCACACCATAAATTCAACTGATTAACCCGAGTCGGCACGCGGAGCATATACGTCCGATTCGGAGGAGGAAAAAGGAGTTGGCGCGTGGGCAGCAGCGGAGATCACAATAGATCCCGGCCGCGAGTGTGTTCTCTCGCGCTCGTTTCCGACGCTTCGCCCATATACATACACCCGCTCGTTGCGGCGGCTGCGGGGGAGGAGAAGGAGGAAGGGGGACCGGCTAAAACGGAGCAGCTCTTCCCTTATCTGCACACCGACTCCTGCTCCGTCCGCGCCGGCGGCGGCGAAGCGCAAGATTTTCATGGCGCGCGCGCGCACTGCACACCACTTGTTGTGTGTACACGCACACCCGGAGTTTGCCTAAAAACCAGTTTAGCCGAGTGCGCAGCCCGAGTAAAGGAGAAAAATGAGGAGAAAAAAGGAGCGAGAAGCGAGAGCGGGCCCCCGCTCTCCAAATATAGAGCGCGCCGATATTGCGCGAACTCCCCTCCCGTACAAGGCAGAATTTGAATCCCACGCTTATTTCGACTGCAGGCTCCGCCGCGCGTATCTCCGCGTCGGGCGCGCGCGCGCATTCGGCTCCTTTTTCAAATCGGCGGCCCTCGCGAATCGCGGCCGCTGATTGACTATTTTCCGTGAACGCGCCGCGGGATTTTTACGATCCTCCTGGGGTCCCATAGCTCGCGCGCGCGCGCGGCCTTCCTTTTCATTTGTTCTCTCGGTCTTATATCTCGGCTGATATCGTTCTCTCGTCGCTGGTCTCTTTCTCTCGGGCCGCCCTGTGTCTTCGCGGCTCGATTCGGAATATTTTAACCGAGAGCGAAGGAGAATGAGAGTCGCAGGGCCTGAATGCTATCAGATGCTGCCCGCGAGAGAGCCACTTTCGGCCTCTTATTAAATTCCGCTCGGATTTTCAATTGATGTTAATTCAGCGGTACTTTAATCTCGCTCGTTGAATAGGAGAAGCAAGAGGGAGAGAGACGCGGAGGCTGCGCGCGCGGCTCAAATGGGGAGGGAACGAAAAAAATCGCCCAGCTTCGTCGAGTGCGTTTTGTTGTTGCTCGGGTATATATCCTGGCCTCGCGCGCGCGCGACTTTGCTCCGCGCGTTATACACTCTACTCCCCCGCGTTTCTCTTTCTCCTCTTGGCCCGCCGCTATATACATATATATATACGCGTGTGTGTATCCCTTCGCGGTGGGACGTCCGCCGGCCCGACGAGTGTTAGGATTTAACGCGATTTAAATGTTAATTAATGCAGAACAGTCGGTTGGCACACATCGCCGGCGCGCCAGCGCGTTTGCAAGAAATATATATATATGCGCGCGTGGCTTTTCGCCGGCTGAATTATCGCCGGATCCTTGATATCCTATACACACCCGGCGCGCGTCTATTCTCCTCCGAGGATGAATGTAATGGAGCGTCAAGCGGGCGTCCGGCGCACACCGGTGAGTTTTCAAGGGTATATCGGAGATTCGTTATCCGCGATCGTCGCGTCTATTCAAATGAACGCAAAGGCGATCGATGTAACTGCGTCTCCGCCACGAGGAAGTTGATCCTGTTGGTGTGTGTGTGTATATATACGTGCGAATACGAGCCATTAAGTGTCGGGGGGAAGAGGGAGTTGAAATTCTTAATATCCCGATGCCAAAATAAACGATAAATCCCCGAGATATCCAAATAAATTGGACGACGCGCCAAGTTAGCGTCGCGGGTATCCGATCATCTAAGCGAACGCGTCATGATATACAACGATAAATTTGATTCCCGGCACCTTGTGTCTGTGCGCGCGCGTTTTGCGTGTAAATATTCGGCTCGCGGATAATGGAGACGCTCATCCTATTATATTCGGAGTAAAATCGTCACACCGCGCCGGCGACGGCAACTGTGGAAATTGGAGCGACGATCTATACCGGGGGCAGAACGTGTATATAAAAGAGCTATCCGAACTCGTTTCTTTATAATTACCGAGAAGTGCTTATTCAAATTTTACAAACTCCCTGATGAGAAGCTAAGCATGTCGTTCGTCGTAATGTAGTTGTATAAGAAAGTGGACGGAAGTAAGGGAGATAATGGCTTCATTAGCGTTCATGGCGGCTTTAATCATTAACCGGCTAAACACCACCTGTTGGCATAAAAAATCGATCAGGGGATCGTTCTCGTCCGCGGGCAACGCAATCAACTCGCGCGGACCCATTCACGATCGAGTCATGCTCAATTAAAAATGTAATATTATTCGCTCGCGGTGTATACGTATACACCGAAACGTCTTGGTGAACTCGCGGTGAAGCGGCATCGTGTTACGCCGCTGGCTTCCAGTGTATATGGCATCGGCAAAAACGACTTTGTCGCATCGATTCAAGCTCCATATGAAACGACAATTCACATAGTCCGTGTGGTTGTCAACCGCCACGCGCGTTTTTAACGTATTTCAACATCCTGCGCCAAAAGCCAAACTCGTCGGAGTTATCCGAAGGATGTGGATTCCGTAATCGCACAATTTGTTCGAGGAAGCCACCCTCGGAAGGATGAGAAATTACAGCCCGGCTGATGATTATCAACGAGGCGTACGCGCGCGCTCATAAAAAGCAAACTAGCTGTATCGACGCGGGGGCTATAGCCCGGTAACATCTTTTCGTTCCCAGCGTGAATGCATAAATTACAGTCTAGTTGGCGAACTCGCCATTTGTGACGCATCGGGACGCAAGCAATATATACATGTATGTATAAATGGAACAAGCATCACGGGTAGACATAATCGAAGCAATTTGCGCGGCGCGTCAGCGTGTCAATGCTCGCGGGTCTATGTACGTGTATCGAGAAAGACGGAGCATATACGTGTGTGTGTATAAGGTGGGCAGGGGAAGGTGGAAAGGGGGAGGAGCGTAAAACGAAACAATTAAACGGGCGTGTGCGCGAGCCGGGTAAAAACAAAGCCCAGTGGTGCGTGTACATAATGGACTGGCGCGCGGCATGCGGCTCTCTCCCCCTCTTTCTCGATCGGCTTCGTCGATGTTGCGCTCGCCCGCCGCGCTCCGCCACTTCTCTTTTTCCTCCTGCCTTAATCCGCCCAAATTAATTATCTTCCAGCTATCTTTCAGGCAACTCTCATTATCACGGCTCATAAAGCAGCAGCTCCCAATGAGCAACAATGACAAGGAACCGAAGCCGGCCGACAAGACACGGTCCCGAGAAAGGGAGCCGAGCAAAAAGGACGAGCCGGGCCGAGGACGAGGGACAGTGAGAGAGAGAGAGAGAGAGAGCCGGTGAAAAGGAGCAGAAGATAAAAAACAACGTCCACGAGAGCACACTCGGGTATAAATAAAGAGACGAAGAAGGCAAAGGGTACATAGCGCGCGCAAGCACACAGCGACAGAATTTCGAGCGGATCTACCTGGTCGACAAGCCATCGATGCGTATCGGCGGGAGGAAGGCGAATTTCGTTTCGCAAATAAGCCAATTATGTCAATAATCCCGGGAAATCGTTCGTCTAATCGGATATATCGTTCGCCGCTCGCAGCGCTCCAACGCTGCACCGCGGGCTGAAGGGCCGAGCCCCGCAGCGCGTGTATATACCTCGCACATTCTTCGCTCGTCTCTTTTTGTATGCCCTCTCCTCCTCCTCCTCCTCCTCCTCCTTAGCGATCCTTCCGCGCGGCCCTCTTTTCTCCTGCCTACTTACGTACGTAAGCGCACGACGGCATTATACATGCGCCGCCGCCGCGCCGCGAGTATAAGAAGCCGCGCGCGCCAGCGCAAGTGCATATATGCGCGCCTTTATTTCGCCCGCTGCTATATGGATGCTGTTGCTCGTTTTTTGCCGGGTAGAGTTACTGACCGGCGCGCGAGCTAAGCATTACGGCCAATAACAGATGCAGCCGATCGCATTATGTAACTCGAATTGAAATGTATATCTCCTCCTCTGTGTGTATACGTGTGCGTGTGTGTGTGTGTTGTCGGAGCTTTTTGCCAGCGAGGCCGTCCTTTTCTGAACGAGAGCCCCGCTCGTCCCGTTTCGCTCGAGGGCTATGGATTTCTGCATGCGAACCGTGACCCGAGCCGGCTCGAGAGACTCAGCCCCGGCTCACTGAGTCAGATCGACGGAGAAGGGAAAAAAAAGAGAGAAAGATCGACGACTCCTTGTCCCTTTTTGTTTCGTGTATGGAGAGAGAAGGGAAGACTGGAGTTTTTTATTTTGGCGGGTGTAACGATTCTCAACATTGACATAATTACAACGTGTCCAGCGTGTCTAGTTTGGGGACGTAAGACTATCCATCCGGCGTTTAGTCGAATAACGACTCGTCGATTGAACGGCATATCGTACTCGATGCGTCAGTTCGCGATTTCACGGGACGATTCGACGGTGCAACTTAATTCGAGCGCATTTTGGTTTGATATTGGACGGCGTACTGGGATATTAAGGTAACTGTACCCAATTTGGCACTGTACCCAATTTGGCACAATCGTCAGATTTCGTATTTCCGGTGCTCTCTGAGCATCAGTCGCTCTTGGGTTATGTTGGGGGAATTAAAAGAAAATTTTCGGTATCTTCCCCGCCCATTTAGCCCTTAAAACCACTCTCCTACAACACTTTGAACTTTCACTTACTGATTTTTTCATCATTTTCTTATTTCACTTTTCACACTCAACCTCAAAAATCAGGTGTCAATAATTTTTATCTCTCAAAGTGTCATTACTCTTTTTTGTGTAAAAACATCTCAGCTTTCGATTGGTCTCATCAGTTTTCCTAAAATTATTTTTTATCCTACTCAAATTGCTGTTTTTCGCATCAAAAAAAAGTGAACCCAATGTGCCCCTCTACGCGTTTTTAAATGGGAAGACTGAGTGAAATCATTGAATATTTGTATAGACATATTACGATGATTTAGACGCGTATTTTTGAGTTGTTTGTTAAAAATTTTGTATAAATATCACTGGGAATATAATTGAGAGTTTATTTCAATGCCAATTGGATCGTCCCTGTAGGCCTATATAGGCTGTAGCTAATGATTAAAAAATTGTGCCAAATTGAGTACACGTTTTGTGCATTTAGCCTTTTTTCGTTTTTTTTTTAAATTGCGATTTTCGATAGGTTAAAGTAGTCGAATGATGATTATGAAGATGGTTTCTAATAGGTATTGAGCTAAGCTTTGAGATGCCGTTCACAGAATTTTAAAATTCGAAGTCTATCATAGTCAAATTCGCGAAAAACCCTTAGGGGGGGGCACATTGGGTACAGTTACCTTAATTACATCGCGGGTAAAAATGGCGTATATGAGTTTTGGAGAATCAATTTTGCACGTGGAAGAAAATTAAGAAGAGCAATTTGAATCTCGAGTTATCGTACTTTTCCATCTGATTTTTGAATTTTGAATTGCATTTTATCTTTTACAAGGAAATTCAATTTTTCTCGAATGTTACTTTCAGGGAAAAATATGAAAATTGTTGGAATTTCAGAAAAACACACAAAGAATTTCAACCTTTGAGCTTGATAATATTATGACACTAATTCATTAAGCGTTACTTAATTGGGCAAAGCATATTAATTCTAGCATAATATCCAAAGCTTAACTACATTGAGTGAAAGCTATGACCTACATACGCTAACACGTAGAAAGCTTTCAGCGGTACGAATTTGAAAGCTGTGCGCATTTCGCTGTTGGTAAATTATTCAGCAGTAGGTTTTAAGCTTTAACTTGAATGTAATGCAGTTCACATTATCAGTTTGTTCTATTATCCTATATAAAATCAAACGTATTATGGTTGATTAAACTTCGTGCTTATCGGATAATTATTCAATAGCTGTTGTTTGATAATGGCGCCCATTCAATTTTGAATCTCTTTTGTTAAAACCTTCCAGCCATACACCAACGGCATCAGAGAGAAATAAATAATATTTAGATCGACCAATAAACTGACGAATTATAGAAGATCCTCAAATTGAAAGTCGAAACAAGATGCAATGAATGATTTCAAGACCGACTCAATATCTGTCTCCTGTCTGCGAGAATATAGTGTCAATGCTCGTCATATTTTGAAAACCCATTATTCACTGAGATTGTAATTCTCAAACGAACATGAGTGATTATAGTCTTGGGTACATCTTAGAAAATAACTGACATTGTTTTCATCTTGTATAGTCTGCTTTTGATTGAAAAACGACTTGCCCCGGCCTTGTATTTTCAAAGTTTTGTTTTAGCTAATTGAATCATTGACGGAGAAAATTTGTAGTCTGTACACTTTAAGATTCCATCATTTTATTTAAAAAGCCGAGCAAGCGGCATTTCCAACGACAATTCCATAGCGGCAAATCTATACAACGAATAAATCACCGCAGTGACCTCATTCTACGAATTTTCCAATTCTCATAACTTGAAATTTGAAATCTCGGCATTGACTTCGCCTCGTTTCCTCTTCAGCTATCTCGAGCTCAGAATCGCGACGCGAGTCTCAAGTGACAACGGAAGCACAATGGAAAAATATTGCAAACCCGTGTGTGAGTTTCTAGAGAGAGAGCGTGATTTTCCAATTTAGTCGGGAGATGGTTGAGACACACATCGATTTGCCCGGCAAAAGCGGTGGTTACGTTATAGTCTCGGGGTGGAGGCTGAATCGAAGAACGAAGAGCCGTGGATTTATCAGAGGGAGGAGAGCTGCGAATCTGCCGGGGTTTAGGGATCGTGGAGATATGTGCTCGGGGCCGTCGCGCCGAGCCCGATGCATAAAACGTCGAAGGAGCGAACGAGCCGCGATGGACGAGCTCGACGGGCGGACGGATTGGTGGCTGGTGGTGCGCGAGGAGGGGCGGCGGCCGGCGGAAAGGAGAGCCAAGGAGGAGGAGGAGGAGGAGGAGGGCCGCACTCGGGTAATTATACAAGCAAACAAGGGGCGGGCCCGCCAAGATTATAGGCTCGCTGGCCCCGTGGCCCTCTGTTTATCCGTAATCACAGGGCCAGCCCAGTCGCGGCCGCCGCTCGTTAACTTCCTCCACGGCTGCCCGCGCGCGCGCGACCTGTTGTCCGAGAGACCTGCGGCACGCACACGTCGCGGCGGGCCCCCGTCCGATTATCCCGCGCGATTATTGAATCGTCCCTCGCGCGCGCGCGCATCTCTCGCCCGTTTCTCAATTCTTCGTGCGGCTCGCGTGTCACTCGGCGCATTTGCAATTCCATATACCGCAGCTGCCCCCGGAGGCGGGTGCGGATACACGCGCGCGCAGTCCTCGGGGGCAACCGCATGCTACTCCGCTCTTTCCCCAATAAAAAAAACTCCACCGGAGATAATCCGACTCTGCTCGACGACCTGGCACTTTCTGCTCCGTGCAGCCTGGCCTCAGCAAACTTCGGCTGGTTTTTGCTATTAATGCACGACCCAACTTTCTTGCCCCTCGCGCCGCTGCCGCGCGCAAACTGATAAGGCTGTGTAGACACACATACGCAAAGGTTTTCGGATGCAATTAAGTTGAACTTGCAGTCTGGCGCGAAATCGACCCGGCGAAGAGAGAAAGAGGACTGCCCACATTCGTATATATCGACGCTTCGAACGATCGATTTGCACGAGCGTTCGCTCGGTGTAAGAGTATATACGCGCCGTGAATTCAACAATGTCGCTTTTAGTTCCACGTCGAATTTGACGGCTTTCTAGTTGTTTTTCGTCGGGGCATTTTTCGGATAAGGATGATGTGATTCCTTGCGATGTTGTCCGAATCGCGAGTAATAATGATTTGCATGAAAACAAGGGAGGAAAAATCCGTTTATTGGTGAAAAATAAAAATTGAAGCTTTGAAACTCGTCTCGAAAAAAAAACTTCGAAGGTAAGAGGCGTCAACGTCGATTGAAAAGTCAACAAATTCATTATCGTTTTTTTATTATTCCTCATCACCATCGTATTTACGATTCATTTTTCCAAATTTCAGTGAAACTGTAGCTCAATCGATATATTCGATAGTAAATACACATAATTTCCAACCCCCCCTCCTCCCGAACAAACCAACATAGTAAAAGACACAGTACACAATTTCATTCACAAGCGTATATAGGAGCACAAGTATAAATAATCTTGCGCAACAATTCGATGCTTTCGCTTCAAGATACACACACACTTACGACATAAACGATATATCGCAATAATATATTTACAATCGCTTCTCTTCTCTTCCCTACAATGGTCCTCGACTTTTGAAGTTTCTCTCGGAATTTCGCGACCAAAGCGACTCGTACATTCTTGTCTCGTGCATCTTAATCAATACAAAATCGTTTATACATCTTCAGTTTTCAAGTTGGAAAGTCTTCTGGTTCTTTTTTTTCAAAAAAATTTAGTGAGCATTGTAGAGTTAACCATTTTTTATTTATACAATATACACAAGAATCTAATTGAATGATTGTAATGCATCTATAGAAATAAGATTCCTGCTACTGAGTGAGGAACTGATTTGTGAGACTGATTTATAAAGTAAATTACATTACATTTGCTCTTTCATAATATATATATATCTATAAAACTTTACTGATAGGAACTGTATTGTGAATCAAGTGTGCCATATAAATCTATCATAGAATTTGTACACTAAAGTAACACTGATAAATTTTACACGTATGATACTGAAAATGGCTAACTCAACAACTGCACGAAATTTTTCATGGAAAAAGAAAGTCAAACGATTCATCACTTTTTGACGATACAAACGCACCTGCCTCACCATCACTCTGCATTTTTCATTACAATATATAGAGGATTATGTATGCTTGCTTGTTTTGATTTCAGCGCTGAATACGTCTATATATATTCGATGCGGTGATTAAACATTTTGGCTTTGTGCTTACTTTATTATAGTTACGTGGATAATAAGAAGACTCGTCATTACCGGCGCGCACGATATGAAATATGTATTTTTTTCGAAGTCAAATTAAATCTTCCCAGAGTCAATGATATAGTTGAAAGTGTACTTTCCAAATAATCGTATTAGTCGTCGCTTACACCAATGAACAATAATTTTTCTTTCCCTTAAATTTCGACGCTATAAAATTGGATTTCAATGGAGTGATAAGGCTCGGTTAGAAATTGAAATATGGGATTTTCGACTCCGTGGGAGAATATAATTCAACTTCATGATATTCCGCCGAGAGATAGCTCATTCCCCCAGCGTTTGTAACGTAGGCAATATCGTGGCGCGATACACGAAGCGACACGATTATACATGTATAAAGTTCCCTCAAATATTCGAAGCGTCTCCAGTGGTATAATATGTATATATGTTTGTGTGTGTGTGTGTGTGAATGTGAGAGAGAGTGTGTGTGTGTGTATAATCGAGAGTAAAAATTCTTATTCCGCTCGTTTTCCAGCGTGACAGTGGTTTGCGCGAGCGGCACTGCTGCAGCAGATACATAGCTGGGGTATATGTGCCGCAGCTTGGCTCGGGGGGAGGACGAGGTAGCGCGCGCGCAAGGGAAAGATAGGCAGATAGCGAAGAGAGAGAGAGAGAGAGAGAGAGAGGGGGAGAGAAAGAGAGAGAGAAGTATATGTTTTTCGCCGCGAGGAAGACTCCGGCTCTCTTCCGTTATCTCGGCGCGCGTGTCTATAACGTCGAGCGAGCGCTTCTCCTTTTTTTCCTCCCCTCTCGTTCGTGAACGGGGGGCCCCTATTATTTCTATAAAGACGCTATCTTCTCGCACAAAATTCGAGAACGGAGAAAAAAAAATGAGAGAATCCCGCGAGCAGCTCCGCGTGCGAGCGCACCGGGGAAAAGAGAGGAACGAATGATCAGATAAGGACTAGACAGCTGTTGATTAAATACGTGTGTTTACCGAGAGAGAGAGAAAGAGAGAACGCGAGGCAATGGACGGACTTATTATACAGACGCGAGCTTTCAAATTTTATGTACGACGTGGATTTTTCGACAAATTACGAGCGTATCGCTCGTTTCCTTGAGCAAACATCTGATCCGAGATAGGAGGGTAATTTTTGCCTGCACTCCGATGATAATTTGACGGGCAATTTGGGGGTATCGAGTACGCGCGCCGTTTCACCGAAAGACCTGCTCACGCGGATTTCTTTTCGACTCTCTCAACAAGCAGCAGCTGCTGCTCTCTCCTCTCGCTGTATTCCCAATGCCAAATTTCACGAGAACTTAATTTCTTGATTATTTCGTTTCGAACTCGATTGCGTTGATTGGCTACGCCACGGGCCAAATTTTTTTCCTCCGACAAGTGAGGTTCACGTGAAGCTCAATTGACGGCCAACAAACACTATACCCAATTTGAACAAATTTCAACGGCTTCAAATACTTTCGTGCCCACACAATGAACTATTACGTGCAATTTCAAAAAGTTAAAAAGAAAAAAGGCGAAATGCTCGCTCGACGCCACGAACCTCGCATCTTTCAATCCACTCCTACAATCGAAGCGCGTATACATATTGGAATCGCGCATCATACGAGCGTATGAAATTTGGCTGGATTTTTTTAGTATTGTCCATAGTACAATATTTGCACCAGATCACCTTGACTCTCTGATAAAGAAAAAAAAAAAGTCGACTGTCGATCGATAAAAGGGTTGTCCTCGTTCCGTTTTCGTCTTGGAAAATATTTGCTGTGTCCTAACTAGATGAGCGAGTTCAATTCACATTACGAAATTACAAGTTTTAGGCACACATCTTTACGAAGGTACGACATTTTATTCTTCTTTTCATTCCATTATTTTAGGAACGTCGATTGAGTCACTTTCGCTAATCGAGCGTGAAGTTTACTAAAAATAATCGATCCCTATTCAGTAGTTAAAAAACAATAAATGTAGCACTAAATCCAAAATTAATTGGTCTGATTTTCTTAACAAAAATAACAAAGCTTATTTACATATGTATAGAATATTTATATAGCGTTCACAAAGTGGTGTAGACTTGATCGAAAGCTTAAAAATTAACAAGTCGATGTACTAAGTTCAAAATTTAATAAGGAGAAATGCTGAGCGAGTTTTGGAAAAATACCATCTGTCTACGAGTTCGTATCTATAGAGCTATTTTGTACAATTTGATCTTACTAATCACTAGTGGTCCATGATTTTTCAAAAATACTCTTCATTACGAATAACTTTGATCTAATGATCCCTACTTAAATATTTTTTCGCTCGGTCTATGCATCTGGCTCTACAGCATTTTTCCCAAATAAAATTTGAATGGGTACGTTGGTGGATGTATATCACTAAATGAAACAGTTGGGTCTTCATTCGTAAACATCCTGCGAAACAATTTGATCCATTGTATGCATCTTTCAATAACATTTTTCCTATTCAAGATCGCTTAAGATTTATTATTACGAACTCGATAACTCAAAAAAAACAACAATAAATTTCATAAATATTCAAAAAAAAATAAAATAAACTTCAAACAATACTAAACTAAAATAATTTCATTTTTGAATTGCATCTTCCAAGGCCATATAAGAGGATATATATTTATATACTGTAACTCGATTCACAGATGAGTTTACTTCGCGAGATCTTCAATTTACATAGCATGAGATACAAGGCCCGATACATACATTCAAAATTTTCGCATTAATTTGCTTTCGAAAACCTTGAGCTTCTATATGTAGAAGAAACTGATCTTTATTTAATCGATGCTGAATATCTTCCCACCGTTTACCTCTCCATTATTTGTCTCTCTGAGATTTACCTCGAGACATTAGACAACTTTTTTATGCTTTATCCTTTTCATAATAGTTTTGATTAAAAATTCTTCGGAGATTCTGAAACGTGAATCATCCGATGAAACACATATTTTAGTTGTAGTAAGTTTAATAATATTTTACTCATTAGAATATGAAAATATGAAAAAATCAAAATATACAGATATTTCTTCACCCAAGTATCCAGGTAATAACAGACGGAAACAATCTAAACAGATAGATATTATAGACGCAAAAAGTAAATTCATAATTCGCTCTTGGAATTTGTATTGCTTAAAGAGATTTTGTTCAATTTAAATCGAATAATATGTGATTACGAATGTGTGCATTAATTCATGCGTACCTTCTTAAACTTAAGGACGGTTTAGAAGCGCAGATCTGATTCTTTTTGTATTCGATCTTGTACACCAATGAGATACTTGAAAATAATTATATCTACTTTCTTCACATTGCTTTTTTCCATAAATATATAATATACGCAATTGTATATAAACAATCATACATTGGAATATCATACGTATCAGCTAATGTTTTACAGATATCGCGAGAACATGTTTCTTCTTAAAAAGCCTGTTTATCTCGTTCGTAATTGCTATCTTTGAGTATTAATTTCTTTCATATTTTTACCTCATCACTACACGATTTAGAACAAGCAGAACTCCTGCACTTCTTACAAAAATATCGTCATTCTCTCAATGATAAAAAAATCAAGTGACAGTCTAATCTTAGCTACATATGTCTTTGCCTGTTTTCTCGTTTATCCTTTATTTTCTAGTGTTCAATCAATTGGGAAAAGATGAGTGTCCCAATAGTTGAAAAATATTATGACTTTAATAAATAAAATTGCACTCTGGATGTATACAAATTCTTATAATTTAATGGCTAAGATAAGCATTTAGATTTATTTCATAAGTGAATTCTTTCATAAAAATTTCTTAATTGCAAAATTTTTGAATGAAAAAAAATCAAATAACTAGAAATTAAAATTTTTTACATGTGTAGCCATTATCAATGTTAAAAATGAAAAGTTTAGACTATCCGAGTATAGATTTGAAGCTTATAGAACAAATATTTACATAGGATATGATCGTTTCCTCTAAGGAACTGTCTCATGAGTAATAAGAATGTAACATTACTTATTTTAATTAACACCGGCATTGATATAATCGAGAACTAAATAACTAAAAATGTATGAATCTGATAAAAATTATTACTGAAACATTCATCTTGTACATGCTAACCATATCAAAGACACAGCAATATTACAATACGCAAAATAAAATCTTTGGCTCATAAATTGATTCGCAATCGATATTTTTCTTCGGTCGTTACTCCTTTCCGAATTGCATAACAACCTTAAAATAATATCCTTACAAAACGTAAAATTTACACTTACATACATTTAAAATCTTGAGATTTTAAGATCCGATTCATAATCGTCGCATTTCATCACATATTAAAAAGACGTGTAAAGATTTAAAAAACTACCGAGATTCCCTCCCATGATATAAGATAAGAACGCTTACAAAGAGGAAACTTGGCACCAATATGAGTACAACAACGTACAATATTTCCTCAACCATAACGAATAAACCAATCTTTTGCTTATTATTATCTCGAATCGATTTTGTCTTAAAAAGTTCTGTTGAAGCTAATGAGATTGCACGACAAATTAATTTGTCTTAGTCGAGTCGATGATTAATTAATTATTGATTCACTCGAGTTCTCAATCATTTGAAACATTCTTTTCACCTCATATGAAACATAAATAACCGAATGACCGAATGAACAAGGTCTTATGGATGATTCCGCGAATCGTACAATGTGTATAGTCGACGCGAAGCTCGAGCCCGCGCAGGCCCAAGCGTCTTTAGCAGAACTTGACGGACAAGCGAATTCAGCCAAGCGGGCGTGTGTCACACGGGTCACAGCACATAACGAAGCGAAAAAAGTCTGTCGTCACTCGACTACTACGGAATCGAAATAATCTGGGCGAGCATCTGCTGGAAGCTGGTGTTGCCGACGCTCGTTGACATCTGGCTAATACTGCTGAAGAGCGCGTCGGGCTGCATGTTCTCGGGCAGCCTGGTGAGGAACTGCGCGGCCCTGACGAAGTCCATGGCGAGCAGGACGTCCTGGTAGAGGTGCAGCACGCCCAGGGCCGTCCTGAACAGGAACTCCTCACCGTCCCTGAGGAAGAGGTCCCAGACCCTGCACGCGACGTCGAGGGGCATCGCCTTGGCGTATATCGTGTAGAGCCAGTCGAGCAGGTAGAGGTCCGGGCTGAGGCCCGCCGCGACGAAGTGCGCGTGCAACTTGGGCAGCCGGTTGGCCAGGGCGGCCGAGTACGCCTTGTAGTAGGCGGCCATCTGGCGCTGGTCGAGGCTGAACGCGGCGAGGTGGCACGGCCGGTTGAGCAGGTTCGCGAAGCAGCTGAACGCGTCGGGGGCGTCCATGTTGAGCGAGAGCACCGCCCCGATGAAGCTCATGCCCTGCACGTAGCCGATGTCGGGCCGGTAGACCGCGTACGCGGCGAGCAGGTTCTGCAGGCTGCCCGAGAGCGGGCCGCCCTCCTGGAAGACGCACAGGCTGGGGAAGGTGCGCGCGACGTCGAGCCTGATCGCGGCGAGGGCCTCGCTGCCCGGGTTGGCCAGGGCCCGCTCGAGGCACAGCCTGTACAGCTGGTGGGTGACGTTGAGGCTGTTGCGGATGGCGAGCCGCCAGACGCGGCCGCGGATGCTGGGCGGCAGGCCCCGCCACCACAGCTCGCGCACCCGGCGCGTCTCCTTCAGCGCGTCGAACCGCGGCAGCACCTGGCTCGTCCACGTCGCCGAGTCCTCCGCGAGCCGCTCCTCCTCGCGCAGCTGCGTCTCCCGCTGGAGCCGGCGCTCCCGCTCCTCGCGTAGCTCGCGCCGGCGGGCCGCCTCGAGGATGGCCTCGTACTGACGCCGGTGCATCTCCTCCTCCAGGGCGTCCTTCGCCGGCAGGTTCGCCGGCCTGCACTGTTGAATCAGCGCCAGACTGCCGCCGACCTTGTCCGAGTTGCGGCTCGGGCTGCTCGAGCTCGAGTTCTGTTGCTGTTGCTGCTGCTGCTGCTGCTGCTGTTGCGGTGGCTGCTGCGGCTGCTTCGGCTGTTTCGGCTGCTGCGGCGGCGACGGTGGCTGGGGCGACTGTGGCAGCGGCTGGTGCTCCCGCGGCTTCCACGAGAACACGTTCTTTATAAAACTCGAGTTTATAGGCCACAGAGATTTGCTCGATTTGCCCGGCGAAATTTGCGACTCTTCCAGGCCCTGGTAGCTGTTCGAGGCTGAGCATTCACTCAGAGAGGACACTGTGCTGCTGCACGAGCGAGCCAAGCTGCCTCGGGGACTGTTGTTTCCACTGTTCTGCAACTCCTCCTTCGCTAAACACGAGTCTAGGTCTAATCGGTTGGTTAGAGAGGGTAAGGACTCACCGGACCTAGAGAGCTCCCCATTACTCAGAATGGGTGCATCCTCTAATGGATAGATTTGTTTGGTGGTCGGGCTGTAAGCCAAGGACATGCTCTCCAGGGCTTCATTCAAGCTTGCCCCCGCTACACCCACAGAGACAATATTGCCAGCGTCGTACCATTTGTTCTCTCGAATGTGTACACACATTGCTTTAGTCTTGGCCTTGGTAGGCACGGGTGCTACGTCGCAAGCCAGAGCCTCTTCCTTCTCTACGCTGTTACAACATATTGAATCACCATTAAGAGAAACCAGCTGCTGCTTACCTATCTTTGCAACACCATTGACGTAATTGTTGGACTTGAGCGTACGAGAAAAGTGATTATTGCTATCGTCCCCATTCTTGACATTAACAGTAGCAGAGCACCCTCCGCCATTCTGCGCCTGAGGTGGAGTTTTCATGTTTGTCAATCAGCTTGCTCACCTGGCATGGATCATTCTGTATCTGCTTGTGGCTCCGTTGCCTCCATAACTCTCAGTTCTCATAATTGGTGCTTCTAGAAAGAGGATAAAAGAACGTAGAATCAACAAACTAGCATGAGTCACGTGACTGACAGCTGCTGTTATCATATGATTTATGCAACACTGTAAGCTGCAAAATCCATACCGCAATGCGCTTCCGAATCGAGACTTGTTGATATGACTGATCATCGAATACGCCTCCGGTGGAGAGTCTGTACAGCAATCTCTCGGTGGTTTTGATATATGTTATCGCTTATGTGCGTGTCGGGTCAAACGTTTATGCGCAACACTAGCTCGAAGGTTTCTTCGCCAGGGATTCGAGAACTCGCGACTGCTCTTTTGCGTACGTTTCGCCGCCGATCGTGACATTAGTTTGTCAACACGATAGACGCGAGTTAACTGGTGAAATTAGAAAATAATTCACCTCGAATCGCATCGACCGAGGCACTTTCGCCTGCACATCCATGGGCGAAGCCATTTCTCGAATTCTTGCCTTCCTTGGGGAAATTCCGTGCAGTTGTTGTTGTTTGCAAAGTCCCTAGATTTTTGTTACTAGTGAGACTGTTTTTTTTTTCGTTAATCAATATAGCGTGTTGTACGTTCGTAACATAGATAATGTTGCGTGTATAATGTGAAATAAAGCAGATACCCCGGAAACTGGGTGGAAGATATACGCGATTTGTATACCTCGTCGAATGATTCAGATTTTGAGGTTATTCAGTCGATGACGAAACTTCCCTAGGAGAACCACCCGTCCTCCAGTTATGTTGGCATTAGTGAATTGAAAACCGGTTTCCCAATATTTAGGTCGAATAATTTTTTGCCAAAGTGAAACGATCTCTTGTCTTTTACTTGACGTCGGATCGAGACGACTGTCGAGAGATCAGAACTTGGTCTTGTAAAAATCATCTGAATAATTTTTTTTCAACTCGCCAAACTGCTAATCGATGAAGATAATGTTGTAGAGACACTCGGCATTGTTACCAAATTGAAAATCAGAGTCGCGATCGCTTCCGCGAGTGTAAACGCGCCCGGTTATACTCAGTACCTACAATAGTGAAATCGCGCGAGTGCCAAACGCTTTGAACAGCTGATCGGGAAATGGAAGGTCATAGAACGTCGGTGCGGAGGCTCGAGTGACGGAAAAGTCAGTATTTTTTTCGTGCTCCGGGGGGAAAGAATTTCCGCCCGATCGGAGTCCCGCGGCAGCTGGACAGCAGTCGTCGCGTCGTCCCAGTGGTGGTCGAGCAGCAGCGGATGCGGCCATCCTACAAGTCCCAAACCTGTCGTAACAGATGTTTTGCGTGAGAAATGTCACAAATTGATATCAAAGAGCTGTTCGACGAGAGCAGGTGAGCCATGACGTCAGCGAGCTTGTTTAAATTTATCCCCTCGATCTTACTGTTTTCCGTGTTTTGCAATTATGCATCTGCGCCTCCGTATTTCTATTGGCAAGAGACCCTCATTGTTTATGCGACGGATATCTGCGCCATGTTACTTTTTTCTTTACAGAAAATGATTGCCCCAGAGACTGCTGTCCAGTGGGATTGCATTAATGAATAAAATTCATGGTATTGCATGATCCATAACCCGTACCCTCTATCATTTCAGGTTTCCAAGTGGATGGAAACTACTATCCGTACTGATTTATGTACCTGTTGGACTGGTACTTGTGCTAATTAGATTCCTCGTTTGCCTCCAACTGTGGCTGGCTGCGTCCATTTTACCCGATTGCCAAACTCTGCGCTCGTTTCTCAATCATGGCCTTGCTATTGCATTTGGCATAGTAGTAAAAGTTGATCCTGATGGAGAAAAGAGAGATGAGCAAACGCGTATCGTTGTTGCCAACAATATCTCGGCATTGGATGACTTTGTCCTTGCTACAACAGCTAAGACGGTGACACCAAGACCATCAAACTTACCTGACTCTCTGAGCTATGCTCTTGGACTGCAGATGATGGATATGAGTAGCAAAGATGCACTGGTTGCAGACATCAAACGCTTTCTTCCTAACTCTCAAACTGGCATTGCTTTGCAACCTGAGTTTAGTGCTACAAATAGTCGAAAGGCACTGCTAAAATTCAATACATGGCCTTTCAGTGTAGAATCGTCTGTTCAACCAGTAGTTCTTAAAGCTTGGAGACCAGAATTTGTTGATATACGACTTACATCTATTGCGTCAACCTGGTGGACTGATGTAATGTGGTTCATGTTTGTTCCTTATACTATTTTTACTGTAAAATTTCTTAAAGTGAAGCGAGACACGAATGCCGATATACTTGTAAGAGAAGTGGAAAGAGAAATTTCTCAAGTCTTGGGAATTGAAACCAGCGCACATACAGTTTCAGATAAGACAGAATATGAAAAACGCTATGTGATGGAGAAAATTCATAATCGTAATACACATAATACAGGCATATCTGGTTCACCAGTTGCTGCCAGTATTGAATTACAAAGAATGACCCGCCAAGTCAGTGAAGTTCTTCCATTAGTTCCGCACAATGTGATTCTTAGAGATCTTTGTAAGTAATATTTTCCTCAAATTCATAGAACTTGTAATATTTTATTTGATCAAGATTTGATAAAGAAACTAAAGATAATAAAAAAATTACTAATCTTATGTTAATTAAATCAGCTTTACAAATCAATTCTGAGATTTCAATCAAATCATATTATTAATGCTGATAATCATAAAAAAAACCAATAAAATTTCATAACATTTTATTTACAGTGAAAACTAGAAATGTTGATGTGACGATAACGAATATTCTTGATGGCATAGTTACTTATACACCAGAACCAGTACCCACCACGTCAGCACCAAGCAGTTCAAGAAGCAAGCCTTCTGTTTCTACACCAAAATCAAGTTGCACCAGTTCCACAGCATTAACGTTCCAGGAAAGGAAGGCAAAAATGATTGCAGAAGCAAGGGAAAGGTATATACAAAAACATGGGTTAAAAGACTGTTGACGCTATCACTGCTGCGCCATAATCGAGAAGAAATGTATAATAAACGTTTTTGCTGTAATGTATTTACTATTACATCTCACGAATACAATATTCTTATTTGTAATCCAACAATTTCTTAAACTCCACAAGAACCTCTCTTATGAACTCGATTTTGTTGTCTTTTAATATTTGGAAGACTTACGTGTATGGAAGACGATAAAATCACATTGCTTGGTGCAATATCCTCAAATTATTACAAAAAATATCTAAAGTTGAAAAATATTAATTTTTCACTCAAAGGAATGTGGAAATGATTTTCTGATAGAATTATACTCTATATTTGAAAATTTTTATAAATATATAATTATATTAAAACCCAAGATTCATTCCTCTCTGTAGTGAATCGTAAACATTTACTGGAAGAATTAGTTGATTTTGGGGGAAAGTATGTTTAAATATGAACTATATTGAAACATTATAGAACTTGGTCAGATTACAAAATGATTTGCAGAGAGTGATAAATCTTTGAAAGTAGAAAGTAAATATGTATATACACATAGAAATATTGTTTCCGTTGTTTTGTGAACTACAAAGTGAATTTTCATTGAAGTTCACATCCCTTTAGAAATATAAACAGTAGACAAATACAATTTGTTGTATTAAGAGCTATTGAAATAATCTACTTAGAATTAATACTTCTATTAACAAATAATACAGGTTGAATATTACAATTACTTTCTACATTCACAATATTACAAATAATTCTTTGAACAAAATTCTCATACTGAATATTATATAAGCAGTTCTAGTGTAAAATTATTTTTTTGCATTCATGAAGTAGTTTTGACTCCGACAATCATATAAACATGTTTTACATGAAAAATCAGGTATATTATATTTGGATCCATTATTTTTCCAATAACTCGATCAAATTATTTCAAAATTCTTCATTCATTCCGCAGTAATTTTTTTCAATGATTGGAATCAATTTTCTTATCATTCAAGATTTTTGTTGAATTAATTTAAGATAAGATATGTTATTGATCCTTGTACAGTAAAACAGTGCGTAATCATTGGAAACTGATTTTGTATGAAAAGAATCTATGTAAATTCAGACAGATTGGAAAATAGAAGGCTTTTAAAGAAATAAAAAGTTACATAATAAAAACTAATTCTAATTTCTGACCTCAGTAACGCTATAGCTGATGATTCCATTATCATCTTTGGAAGATACAGTTACGTTTTTAAATATATTCTTCATAAAACAAATTTTATATCCTGTTCACCATCCAAAATGACTCTTTAATGCTGAATATTCCCAATGCAAACATATTTGATGTCAACATATTCATCAATACCATGGCTTGAACCTTCTCTTCCAATTCCAGATTCTTTAACACCACCAAAAGCTGCTTCTGTACAAGAGATCAATCCTTCATTAATGCCAATCATCCCTACCTCTAAATTTCTGGCAACTCTGAAGATTTGTGAAACATCTCTTGAGAAGAAGTATCCTGCCAAACCTACTGGTACTTCATTTGCCTTCTGTAAAACTTCCTCTTCATCGTCAAATTTACATATTACAGCAACAGGTCCAAAAATTTCTTTTCCATATATTTCCATATCTCTGGTAACATCAGTTATCACAGTTGGCGCATAGAATAAAGGTCCAATTTCTGGTAAATGTTTACCACCACAATGGACATTGGCCCCTTTTGCTTTGGCATCATTGACAAGATTGTTGACGATTTTTAATTGGCTGTCTTTGATCAAAGGTCCGTGGGTAATTCCTTCTTTGCTTCCATCACCCATTATTATTTCACTCTCAATTTTGGTTAAAAATTTATTAACAAACTCATCATATATTTTGGAATGTACGAAAAATCTATTTGCAGATATACAAGTTTGCCCAGTGTTTCTAAATTTACTTGCCATTGCGCTATTGACTGCCAAATTAACATCAGCAGTTTCAAAAACAATGTAGGGTGCATTACCTCCTAATTCAAGACTTAGGCGTTTCATAGTATTCGCACACTGTTTGTACAAAATTTTTCCCACTGCTGTGGAACCTGTAAAAGAGAGAGCTCGAACTTTTGGATTGTTGCACAACTCTTGGCCTACAGCAATGGAATTCTCAGTACTAGTTGTTACTATATTTATGGTCCCAGCTGGGAGCCCAGCTTCTTCTGCCAGATTTGCAAGAGCTAAAGCTGTCAATGGAGTATCTTCTGAAGGCTTGATGACACAAGTACAACCAGCAGCTAAAGCAGCACCAGCTTTTCGAGTTATCATGGCATGAGGAAAGTTCCAAGGAGTAATAAAAGCAGCGACTCCAACTGGTTGTCGTATTAAGAATAGTTCCCTATTTTTGAATGGTGCTTGGAGGATTTCACCATTTATCCTTCTGGCTTCTTCTGAAAACCATTCCACAAAGGAGTTTCCATATTTGATTTCTGCTCGAGATTCATTCAGAGATTTCCCATTTTCTTGAGTCATGATTTGAGCCAACTCTTCAGAATGTTTGACCATCAAATTGTACCAGGCTCGAAGCATATCACTACGCTCTTTAGCTAATGTCTTGCGAAATGTGCCAAATGACTTTGCAGCTGCATCAATAGCTTGGCGAGTGTCTGTCTCATCCATGTCCGGGACACATTGTATGGTTGAGCAATCTACTGGATTAATGACAGGAAATGTTTTGCCACTGGCAGCACCTACCCATTTTCCGTCTACATATGCCAAATTTTTTCTATTACTCATAGAACGACAACATAAACTGGAAGACTTTACCAGAAGAGTCTGGACAGATGAAAGTCGAGTGAGCATTTTGAAGAAATTAATTTACACCTGTGAGAAATTAAATATTGATAGTATCAAATTGAAATTTACCTATTAGCTAGCAGCAGATTTGAAAAAAAATTGTTCACTATATCTATAAATTTTAAATTAAAAATTTATTGTAATTAATTGCTAGTTTATAATAATTTCCGCAATTTTAATGCATATATGAAAATTGAAAATCTATTATCAACATATTTTTATATAAAAAAAAGTAAGTACCTGATAAGGAAAACTAAAACACTTTGAAATCAGAGTAAATAAACCATCTTGTGCAAGTCATTGATCATTTTCATTAAGTATATAAAGACATCAGTTCTAGTTTAATTCAGAAATGCATTATCCTCATCTAAATTATCGATTTTGTTCGGAATATGTAGGATTCGAATAATTCGGGTAACAATATTTTAATTGAACGGCATAGTTCATGTTCTTACTTGGTCGTATAGCTAAATAAATCGGAATTTTCCGATATTTACTTCGCATAATCAGAAATCAATTAACGAAAGAGAAATCACGATCATGAATGAAATTCGGGAAATTCGTCATTTCAGTACTGTCGTTAGAGTTTTTGGATAGTTTAAAGAATCAAAATCAAACGACCATTGCACGGATTTGCCGGTGTCAATTGCCAATGTCATATCAATATAACGATTATTACATACCTCTATTGGGACTGCTGTCGAAGAATAGCAAAACTATTCGGAAATGTGTATGAGCCTTCACTAATTGATTATTCCTCGTCAAGTAAAATCTTCCTTGCTTCACTTAATCTTTATAACGCCTTTTTATCTACTCAACCAAATTAAATGATGTTTTGTTAGTCAGTTAAACAAGCAGATGTAGCAGACGACTTAATCTTCCGTTTATCGCACGATCGTAAGATATGCACTGCGTGCATGTGTTCTGCTGTCAGCTGTGCATGCATGCGTGCACACACATACTCACACACAGCATACTCATCCAAGCTTCGCGCATAAGCAAATATAATACAAAGCTAACCTATAATCTGTATGTTTTCGCGCATGCCTGACCAGTGACCGCCGCGGTGTCAGTCGAAAAGCAGTGAACAAGAAATAAATATATCGAGTCTGTTATTATTTGCCGAAACATGAGTGGAAATGCAAAGAGAACTATTTATGTTGGTATGTAAATACAAAATTTTCTCAGTTATACAATTCCATAATCAAATATTGAAAATGATAAAATGTTCATCATTTTATTCATTCAATATCACAACAGGAGGTTTAGCAGAAGAAGTGGATGAGAAAATACTAAATGCAGCTTTTATCCCTTTTGGAGAAATAATGGATGTTCAGATACCATTGGATTATGAATCAGAAAAACACAGAGGCTTTGCCTTCATTGAGTTTGAAACTGCAGAAGATGCTGCTTCTGCTATAGATAACATGGTAAACAATGATAAGTTTAAGGGCACACACAAGATTGGCCAAATATTATTGACACATCTTTCTGATGATAACATTATTTTCATTTTGTACAGAATGATTCTGAACTGTTTGGTCGTACAATCAGAGTAAACATAGCCAAACCTCAGAAAATTAAAGAAGGCTCTTCGAAACCTGTTTGGGCTGATGATGTTTGGCTTCAAGAACATGCTGGTGAAACTCTCAACACTGACAATGAAACTGCTAAACAAGATGATACCGATGAATCAAATAAAAAAGGAAAGCAGAATCCTCAAGTTTACTTTGATATAAGTGTTGGCAAACAAGAACTGGGAAGAATAATAATGATGCTAAGAGCAGACATTGTTCCTAAGACTGCAGAAAATTTCCGTTGCCTATGTACTCATGAGAAGGGATATGGATACCAAGGCAGTATTCTCCACAGAATAATTCCAGAATTTGTATCCTTGAAAAGATGACGTATATTTATTCTATCCAATTATTTATGCTCTCTATGGAAATTATTATTAATTTATCGTGATTCTGTGAATACATGATAATCTGTTAAACCAATATAATTTTGAATGCATAGTTTA
Organism: Aphelinus atriplicis; assembly: GCA_020882685.1. NCBI lineage: Eukaryota > Metazoa > Arthropoda > Insecta > Hymenoptera > Aphelinidae > Aphelinus > Aphelinus atriplicis. Next base: position 15,565,633 of record CM037076.1, on the reverse strand, counting down.
TGTTACTTCTAGTTTACCTCTTTGATATATGAAATTTCTGTGAATATTACAACTGTGGTTCATAAAAATTATATTTCTTAACAATTGCATAGATGTGTCAAGGTGGAGACTTCACAAATCATAATGGAACTGGTGGTAAATCAATCTATGGGAATAAATTTGAAGATGAGAACTTTGAATTAAAACATACAGGACCAGGAACCTTATCAATGGCAAATTCAGGACCAAATACAAATGGCTCACAGTTCTTCTTATGTACAGCACGCACAGAATGGCTTGATGGCAAACATGTTGTTTTTGGACATGTTCTCAGTGGATTAGATGTACTTAAGAAAATGGAAAAGTATGGAACTAAAGGTGGTACACCAACCCAGAAAGTTGTGATAAGTTCATGTGGTGAACTAACATAACATAACATAACATCAATTTGAACATTTTCATCTATAGATTTAATATAAAATAAAATATTTTCATAAACTATCAATCCAAGAATTGTAAATATTTACAAGAACCTCTCACACAATTGTAAAAATATTTAAAAATGCATGCACAAACCCCTTTTATTTTGCAATGTCGTGATCAAAATGATCTAAAATCACTTTTAGAGTGTTTTAGACACATCACTGTTTTAGATCACGACTTAATTTTCCTAGAGTCTAGACTTCATTCCTCCTGCAGCAACAATTGTTTCTCCTGTAATGTAAGAAGCATCATCGCTCGCTAAAAATGCTGCAACAGATCCAATTTCATCCGGAGTTCCTAATCTTTGCATTGGAATTAGAGAAATAGTTGTATCATGGGCTTCTTTTGTCTCGTACATCTAAAATTGATCAGTTGTCAATATTTTACAGATATTAGAAAAATAATATATTGTAGAATTAAAAAAAGTGCATACTGCTTCTGAAAACTTGGTTTTTATAACACCAGGAGCAATACAGTTTACTCTGATTCCTTCGCTTGCTAAATCTTCTGCAGCAGTTTTACACAAAGCTAATAGAGTTGTTTTACTGATGGAATATACTCCGAGTATCTGTGTATAGAATATTGAATTATGACATGCGAGTTTGAATAACATACAAAGAATTAAAATTTTTTTCTTACACTGAATGGTTGATATCCAGAAATAGAAGACATGATTATTATTGATGGTGATTTACTTTTTCTCAGCAGCGGCAGAGATTCTTTCATCAATAAGAATGTACTTTTCACATTAATCTCAAATACTTTATCCCATACAGATTCGCTACATTCCAAAACTGGACCAACAGCAGGATTTACAGCTGCATTCGGTACCAAGATATCCAGTCCTCCATATTTCAAAGTTGCCTAACATGAAATTAGAATTTTCATATCAGGAAGTTGGAAAATTATTAAGATGTTAATTTTTTAATACCTCATTCAACAATTTTTGTCTATCTTCAGCTTTTCCAACATGACAAGTGATTCCATTAACATCTAAACCCTCTTCTCTGAGCTGCTGTACAGCATTAATTACGTTAGACTCTCTTCTGCTACTAATAATAACTTTGGCTCCTTCTTGAGCTAAACGACGGGCTACAGAAAAGCCAATCCTAATAATTAAATATCACATGAATTTGTTATCCTTATGATTGCAGTAAAAGAAATCATGATAGTATTTCTAACATTCATTTATATGATGAATAATATGATTTTATTGAGTCAAGTTAGTATATCAATAGTGCTTTGACGCAGAAAAAAAAATTACAAATCATCGGGTTTAATTATCAACATTTATAAAATTTATGGATTTGTTTGAAAGATGATGAAAAACTTGATCTCACCCCTGAGTAGAAGCTGTGACTATCGCAACTTTGCCCTCTAATCTTCGGCATTTTATCGAAGATTTTGAGGCGCTGGTCAATTTACGAACGACTTGATCCATTGCGAAGCGCAACATACTACTAATGTTGAGTCTTGTTATGCTGATTCACGGTACGCGAAAAAATACATTATCGATGGAATATGCGTATATATGTAAGTATGATATGTCGCTGGCCGGACGGTGAAGGACTGCAAGCGCGGCTACAACTTTCTACAGATCGATATTTACAAATGTGATTTCTTAGAAGCGCGAAATTATGAAAAATAACAATAAGGATTCTTTATTTGTTGATCTCTATTAGTCGGACTTACAGACAATTGATTTGAAAAATTGAGATACCCGAAGGACTACTGAATTAAAAAAAATATCTCTCAGCTGATATCTTATTCCAACTAATCTCAGTCGATACATTGTAAAAATAATGTGAAAGAAATAAAATTTTCAAGTTATCTATAGATTTGATTATTATACACAATGAACATTGAATCAATGCATCCATATTCGATTCTACAAGTTTTTCGGTTCATTCAATCATTGTTTATTGACCCGATTTCTTAGTTCGACTGGATCAACAGGTTGTTCGTGTTTACTGGCGCCATTTCATGAGAAATGTCAGGTTTCTGACGTGTCAGTATATGCGTATCCTCACTATACCAAACTTATATATATATATACATATATTCGTTGGTTTTACAGTTCAGCGTTTACTATGTGAACGATGTAAACATGATATTCTAGGCACGTTCGCTTTTCCTTTATACAAGGATGAACAAAAATGTTGATTGTTTCACTGGCTTTTCTTAATGAAATTTAAGAACAAATAATTATTCAGGATGAATTACGTTCGACGTAAGTATTTTCATTGTTTATTAAAATTAAAAGTCTATCTGATGTATTGCGTATGTGTTGAACATTCCTAAATAAATTATTGGATTAGAATTTGGTCTTATGCTTGTAAAAAAAACAACACTGTTACAATATACTTCCCAGAATCTCAGAAGTTCATTCTTATTCTAAGTAATTTTTTGGATTTCATGTATAGAAACACCAACAGAAGAATGTCCACTAACAAGAGAGAGGCAGAGCTGTTCCGTAAGTGATTGTTGTGGCTTTCGCTCGATAATATGTACTTTCATGGTTCTTACTTCCATTATTACTGCTGCCTTGATCCTTCAATTGATGTACGATGACAATGCTTTTCAGGTAAACATTCAAATTTATCTGTCAATAATTAATTATGTAACAAATAAATTGATCCACCCATTGTTTCCCAGGGAAGATTAAATATTCATGGTGCAGTGGCCACTGATAATATAAATTGCTCTCAGATTGGAACTAAAATACTGAGAAAAGGAGGTAATGCGGTAGATGCTGCTGTGGCTGCAACACTTTGTATGACTGTAGTTGCCCCTCACAAAACAAGTCTTGGAAGGTTTTTATTGATTTCTGACCAATAATTTTCCAATTAATAATTTATGCTCAAAATATTCTCTCTAAATCTTTTCAGTGGTGGTTACATTATTATTTATAGTCATAAGAATCAGGAAGAACCCAAAGTAATAGACTTTTTGGATAATACCATCACTGGTTGGTTATTAATTATAGATATTGAAATTTCTAGTTTAAGAGATCATTACATGTACACACTCTTTATTACAACTTGTTACTCTTTTGTTCAAGATGAATTTAAAAAACTCCAAATAAGGATCCCAGCAATGCTCAAAGGTTTGGAATACACTCATATGATGTATGGAAAATTATCATGGCAAGATGTTCTTGAACCATCTATTATACTAGCACAAAATGGATTTGAAGTATCCAGAGATTTTGCTTATGAAGCAACAAGAAATATCAATTTCGGAATATATAAACACATCAGTGCTGGTGAAATTTTAACTCTACCTGATTTAGCTGATACTCTGAAAGTTGTATCAAAATTTGGGACCAATGGTAAAATTTGATCATCTAAATATTCTTCCAATTAGTAATATTGTATTATAATTAGAAAATATATTTCATTTCAGTTTTTTACAATGGAACATTAATAAATAAAATATTTTCAAATAAGACTGTGGATGAAACATTTTTACAAGAATTTTCAAATTACAAACCTAAAGTTACAGAGGCACAAAAATCAAAACTTTCTAAGTATTCTATATTTTACCCACCAAAACAGAACTTTGTACAGCAAATCATTGAAGAAGTGAATAAATTAAATATATCTCAAGAGAATGCATCTTCCACAGAGTCAGAAATTATTGTTGCTGAAACAATGATTAAACTTGCTCGCCAATTCAAGAACCCATCTATCCAATTTAGTAAGTATCATATTGATCACTTCTTTTTATGAATCTACTATCTATTAACTATTGTTCAAGATCGAAGATAACACTTTTCTTATTTTAGCAAGTACTAGAAGATACACAGGTGTGTCTGCTGTAGACTGGCTGGATACTTATGTTTCTATAATAACGTGAGTGAAAAAAAGTTCCAACTGAAAATCATTTCTGTTATATGTCGTTGTATATTGTTCAATTTTTAGGGGTTTAAGTGAACCATTGGATATGGCATATAAAAATGAAGCAGGATTTGTTTTCGACAATGCTGACAATGACAACTCACTTGAATCTCTGACTCCAATTGTTTTTTACGATGAAACTGCTATATGTAGGTTACGAGGCGTGTTTAGTGCTGATGATTCAATTGTTGTTGGAGAAATACTCTACAATTTGTTATTTCGTTCTATGAATGTTTCAACTGCAGTTGAATATCCGAGGTATTTTTCCCTCTGCTACTCACCAAAATTGAACTAAATATTTATCTTATAAACTCTTCTAATCAATTCAATCATTATAGGTATTATTTGCTTCCTGATGGAATATCTATTGAAAGTGATGACAAAAATCTGGGCAACTCACTTTTGTATGACAGCTTAATGGCAATAGATTCGATGTCTAAGATAGATTCCAATTCGTTGTTAAAAAGTGTGAATGTTATTATTAAACGAAAAAATTTAATTAGTGGTCACTCTGATAGGAGAGGAGATGGCTTAGCTTCTAGGTTTTGAACTTCGAACAACTGACTTGAAGTATTGGAAATTTCATACTTGTGGAAATATATTCATAATATAAACATCCACATAAGAATTCTTAAACATGGATTTGAAATAGTTTATAGTTGCGTATCGATCGGAGATTGTATTTATGAATAATGTGAGAGATTTTTTAATGTATTTTTTATAAAATATAAATCTTTTATAAAAAGATTAGTCATTTTTATTGAATATTTGAATGAAGTTCTTTCTATGTACAGAAATTACATACATACATATGTACATACAATCAAAATATTTTTCGATCTAGATACATTAATAAATGTAACACCCCACGTTTTTTAAAAAAGAAAAAAAATATTAATACAATATCAGTATCAATAGAAGCGTAATTCTGATGAAATTTTAGTTTTTATTCACAAAATTATTCTAAAATATTATTTTTAAAATTTGAGCCCTAATGTTTTTCAATGGAGTTTCATAGAAAAACTGCAATCAAAATTAATCCGATTTTACTTGAATCATTTTAGACGTTCAAGTTCAATAAGTTTACATTAGCAGAGCTCGTAATGGTCAACTCTAATTTGTGCAGTTATACAATGCAGATTTGTTGATTGTATAAATATTGAGAGTGTAACTATAATAAGTATAACAAATGGGAATTTGGACTCCACTTGTGTTATGTCAATTCTGATAGCGAGAGAGCGCCGTTAAAAAACGTAGACAGGATCATTTCCGAATTTTTTTGGACACTATCAAAACCATGAGGTAAAAATATATTTGTGAGGAAATTTTAGCTTTCTAGCTCTTTTTTTTAAATTTATGCTTAATTACAAGTAGAATTTTTTCAATCCTTCCAGTCGTGTCTTTTCTTTTAAAACAATTTGTCATTTTTTACACCTTGTTAGAATGTTCAAGTTTTTTTCTATGTGCATTTTGCATGCTTAGCTGTTTAACTCTAGCGTATGCTGCACTAGCAGATAGTACAATAAAATTACTAACCCACCATAAAAATGGTTTACTTTCATTATACCAATGAGTTGCAAGAATAGTTTGGACACAGGCTTTTGCTGTACCACTAATATTGTGAGTTAGAGGAGATGTGACTTTGATTTGCAACATAGTAACATATCCGATTGCAAACCCACATATACCACCAACAATCATAGCAGACCAGAAATTAAGATCAGCTAACTTGTCATAATTGAGTACAGTCTCAAATTCACCATTGATAAACATTAATGGTAGAAATAAAATTATACTATAAACATTATTGTAATAAGAAAGTAACCAAATTTCTTGTTTAACTGTAGGAAGAACATTTTTCATTTGAATTGAATATAGTGAAAGACTTAATGAACCAAGAACACCAAAAATAGTCCCAACTATAGACAATGAACCAGCAACTTTCTCTTGGTCAACACCCAACCAGAATCCAAAAATAATTATCAAACAGCAAGAGATTGTTTGGGTGGATGTTTTTTCTCCTGCAAAAGAAGCAATAATTTTTTCATTATTCTGATTAGAATTAACAAATTGCGGGAGAATATGATTCTAAACTTATTTTGTATGTACCTAAAATTATGTAAGTGAAGATGACATTGAACACAGTTGTTAATGATCTTCCTATATAGTAAAATGCTACTCCAACATACTTTAGACATAAATTATTGGTTGCAATCATTGCAGTGAACAAAACTGCTAATGGTAACACCTAGAAAACAAATTCCAAATTAATAACAATTCACAAGAAGAAAAATATGGTATGTACTACTTCTTTGATTCTTACTTTTTTAATAATTACAATAGAAAATGGACTACCTTCTGGAAAATGAAAAAACTTTGGGAATGCTCTTGAGAGCAATTTTAGAGATAAACATATTGCTACACATGTTATACATTGAAACCAAGTAATAAACAGTGGAGCATTAAGATGAACTTCATTACTGGATAATAATGATTTATTCACAAATACCATTAAAATTGAAACCACCCTGTAAAAACATAAAGAAAAATGAATGAATAATTTCTATAAATGTTATAGGGACAAATTTCTGATGGATTTTCTACTTACCAGTAAAGTATAACTACAAATAAAATGTAGAAATATTTTTCTAACAATATCTCTCTTGGATACATCTTGATGAAACATTCGTATTATCTTGGGAAATATTGTCAGCTAATTTTTAAAAAATTTAATTGTCTTAAAATTCCAAAGTGTTCATCGTTAGATGAAAAATTCAAAAAAATCTATATAGTAAACAAACATGAATTTTTAGGTTACATGCATTTCACGCAGCTCGCTGTATATATAGGTATATAGATCCTAACCTTTGGCATAAATGCGGCTGACCATATTATGAATCAAAACACGATTAAAAGATTTTGTACACTTAATAGATTATAAGTACTCGTTACTATATCAATAGCCACGTCTAGAATTGTAAATAATATATGACATATGACCAAGTAAACATTCTGCCGTCAAAACTGTAGACGACAAAACAGCCGGACCAAGCCGGACTTGGCAGGTAAAACAGAAATTCCCGGATCGATATCATTGGCATATATACCTATATATGCTCAGTAAGATTGCAAGAGGTCAATCAATTATCACAATCAAAACATTTATCATTATACTTATACATGTATAAGTAGATTAGCTTATACGAAGTATATGTTTGAACGAGCAATACAATCTCGAGTAAAGGCTATAATATAGACTCACCGACTCCGGGTTGCAACTATATATATAACGTCCTCCCTTCTTCGAGTCGTTATTCCCTAAGTACCTGTTTACTCACAGAGATCCCGGTTCATTCATTCGCGTATTTTTCAGTCGTGCAGTGTGTGTCAACAGTGTTGACGCCGCTTGTTTACTCGCGAGTGCGGAAGCTGCAGTGCGAATTGTAAGTATACTTCGAAATTGGCGGTTGATGCGAGTTGCGTGGTGCTCGAGGGTGCGGCGCGCGGGCGGAGCGCGGCGGCGGCGCCAACGTAAAACGGCAGTGCGGCTAGGCCCTCTGGTAGTGCGAGGCCGACGCGGCCCGGGGTGACACGACACGCGCGCACTGCAAGATGGCGGAGACGCTGGCTCGCGTGCTGCTGCTGCTGTGTGCCTCGGCGCACCAACACCCGGCCCACATGACCCGCTAGCCTCTAGCTCCTGGCCACGCAACGTCGAGGGGACGCCGAGTTCCCCCAGGTGAGCGAGGGAGCCTTGCGCACCCAGCCCCGCCGGATTGCCAGTTGCCACGGGCCAGTTGGGCTCTGCGCGTGTATGTGGGTGTGTGCGTGAGAGAGAGCGAGTGAGTGAGTGCGTGTGTGCCACTGATAAGGGCATGGGCTGATTCAGATTTGGAGCATGCTGGACGAGACCGTTGTTGATGTGTTTGAAAGCTCGCGTTTCACCCCCGCTATAACCGTCCGCCACCTCGTCCGCTTTCTCTCGTCCTTTTGTCGGAGCTTCAATTTGCCTACAGGCATGTGGATACTCTGGGCCAGGCTTGCTTGTGTGGAACTCCACTGGGTTCGACAAACCATCTAGAGCTGTTGTCGAGCTGACTGCTTGTAGGCAGCTGATTTTACCGTTTAATTTTGTCATTTTCACAGCTTTGACAACTATCATTGAGAGAAAACATGCATTGCAGAAGTAGATCTTTTCATTGCTTGTAGTAATAACTAGCGCAAGGAAAGATCTTGAGTCTGTTTGTGGTTTTGCTGTTGAACGATTGTTGCTGTACGAGTTGTGTCTTTTTCATAATTGGAGCTCGTATTGTGTTTTTGCAGGCAACATTGTCAAAATGACCACCCAGTACTCGAGATCTGTTTTAAAATTGGTGGTCGCTCAAATTTGCCAGACCATCGGCTGGCATTCCATTAATTCCACTCCATTGGAATTTATGGTTGATCTCTTGCAGGATTACATTTTTCAACTTTCAAAACTCACTCAACAATATGCACAAGTTTGTAAGTGTTATTTACTAAAGATAATTTAACAGTCCTCATAGACATCCTACCTTCTACATACTTTGAATTTAGAAATTTTGGATGTTGGATTAAATTTTACACTTGCACATAGAAAGATTTTTTCAAGGTTAAAATCATGGTAAATACTATATTCCACAAACAGAAATACTTTCTTATTCATGAACTGATTCTGTAATTAATAGTAAAATTTCACATATCACCTTCAATGCATGAATGCATTCATTCTTATTTTCATATTTCTACATTTTCATCTTTTATAGATGTGTAAAGTTTATGCTTTGACTATTCAATAGTCTCAGGTGTTAGTTTCATAGTAAGAAGCAAGTTGATACAATACAGCCCTTCAATCTAGATTAATTATTACTAAATTTTACTAACTACAAAATTAAAAGTCATTCATTTTTGAAAAATTTCTATAATTTCATTACAATTACTTTTTAGTGGGAAGAAGTGATGCCAATCTAGATGATCTAGGCTTAGCTTTTCAGCATTTAAATATTGATTTACAAGAATTAGCTGAATATGTTAAGAATGTTGACTCTGTGCCTTGTGTTATTACTGTACCTAAACTGCCGGTTCGTCGAGAAAATCATCTTAATTTTCTAAAACCGGGCAGTCAAGAAGTAGTCACTCGACCTGTACATGTTCACGAGCATCTACCTGCTATGTACCCTAATACTGAAGGTAATAATTTAAATAATAATTTAAATAATACCATTAAAAACTTGAAGTTTGATAAAAATTCTTTATTTAACTCTGAATTACTTGCAGAAGAATATCAACAAGAATCCAAAACTGAAGAAATAGTGAATGCAGCTACAGTAAGTGACCCGTCAAATACATCCGGAGAAGATGTAAATGAGATTAATGATGTAGTTACCACAAATGGAGTACCTGCTGATGAGAGTGCAAATAAAGCAGCTGTACAAGTTGTGTTCAAACGACCAGGAGATCCTGTGTCCTATGATGGTTCTGTATCAAAAAAACCAAAGACCACCGAAAATGGTCGCCCACTTCGCGAAATTCATAGTGTAATAATGACTACTTCTGGATTCTTGTCCACTGCTCGAGAAGGAAAACTTCCAGAAGCAAGGACACCACAAAAAGCACGATCAGAATCTCCTCCCCCAGTTTCTTCTTCTCCTTCCTCTCCTCTCCAACCTTCTCTTCTTCCTCCTCCTGTTTCTTCTGCTCATCCCATGGTTCCACCTGAAGTTAAACTTGAGAAAAAGTTGAAGAAAATTCCCAAGAAATCGGAAGATGGTAAACCTGAAAATAAAGAAAATAAGAAGAAAAAGATTCCCAAAGATATACTGTTTGAACCAGATCAAGTTAGAGATGTTAAAGTTAAGAAATCAGTTGGTGGGAAAGATAAATTAAAAGCACTGAAGTTGAGTAGCAAAGCAGTAAATCCAAATTTAGCTGGACCATCCAACTTCGTACCTGCAGGTAAATTTGATGAAACATGTAACAAGTGATAATTATTATTCCAGTTTTTTCTCAATTGAATTTTTATTTTTAGCTAAGATACCTGGAAGTAGTCCAAAGCAACCGAAAAATCTTGCAAATAAAGTAAAAACTGAGGATGCCCTTCAAAATTCCGGAGTGCCTCCAGTTTTGAGTGAAATCAAAGAAGAACCTCCCGTCGATAAATTGCCTATTGAACCAAACAAACAAAAGCTCAACATCTTCAAAAAAATATCATCTAAACCTAAAGAGGATAAAGATAAGGAACTGCCGGACCCACAGCTCAAGTTGAAGAATACCCAAGAGAATTCCCCAAGTGTAATCGTTGATGATGTTGTCATTAAACATGAGGACAAAAAATCAATTTTACATAGTCAGTCTGTCAATAATAACATTGTGCGTGTGGAAGATAATGGAACGAATATGATGAGTCCGGGTTCTGACGCTTATATGTTTGACGACATGTCCCCTCCGCGAACACCGAGTACGCCTAAGACGCCAGAGATCAACGTGCCGAACGTTGAGCTGCAGAAAAAAAAGAAGAAGGATAAGACTGGTAAAAAGAAGGAACCAAAGCTTAAAATCCCGAAAAATATTATTAGTCCAAAGAAGGTAAGAGCTTATTTGTTTTGAAAAATTGATTATTAATCAAATTTATATATTGACTTTCACAAAAATTTCTCTCAAGGCACGATTGTCAAACGACTCGACGGGTGAACCTGGTATCATGGAGCGACCGAAAACACCTCAAGGTCCGGAGCAGCCCGCGTTCCGAGATCAGAGTTTGCAACCACAGATTCCGTACCCATTCTTGCCATTCGCTACGGCACCTGGGCTTATACCTCACCCTATATTCCCGTATGCGGGGATGCCAAAGGGTATACCGGGGATGATGGGAGCGCCGAATGCCGCTGTGATGCAACCGTTAATGCGTCCTCGCTTCTTTCGGCCTAAGCTTGACCCTGTGAGGCCCATGGGATCTATGGGGCCAATGGGACCGATGGGACCAATAGGGCCGGCTTCCTTCGTCAACGACGGTCTACCTCTGCCCTCGTCAGTCTTCCCACTTAAGCAGCAGCCCCAACAGATGCCGTTGCCTCTAGACAAGCCCAGACCGATAGTGTGTAGTGACAAGGAGCCGGCGATTCAGCCTGTTCCGTCCATTCCCCCGGAGGCATTAATTCCCCCGGCTCCAATACTCAACAGAGCAGCCGCTGTACCGGCGCCACTCGTGCCACCAACGTTGGCAGCCGTTGTGCCTGCTCCACTCTTACCCCCCAACTTGTCCATGGCAAAGCCGGCCAAGTCTGACAAATCTGACAAACCTGACAAATCTGAAAAGGTATGTTTCTGTAAAATTTGTTCAATAACTTATCAAATGTCCAATGACACGACATGGTTTCCTTCATTTATGGATTTAATATTTTAAAGAAACTGAAAGAACATAAAAAAGAGAAGAAGGATAAATTGAAGAAGAAAAAAGAAAAGAAAGAAAAGCATAAAGATAAAGGAGAGAAGGTCAAAGAGAAGAAAGACAAGAGTGAGAAAAAAGACAAACTAGAAAAGATAAAAGCCAAAAAAGAAAAGAAAGAGAAAAGGAAAGAAAAAGAAGCGAACGCATTGAAAATGGTAAGTCTTGTTGAAGGATTGCTTCCTTATATTTATGCTCTATACGATAAAGATCATAATATTGATATCAAACTTCTAAATTCAGAAGGAAGAAAAACTCGGCGAACAAGTACCAAATGTTCCCAAAATCACTTTGAAGCTAGGACCAGCTGGAGACTCGCCGCGACCTTCTACGCCTGATAGTGCCTTAATGAAGAAAATGTATGTCCATGAAATTTCTACTCTGACTCCCTCAATGTTAATTTCTTTACAATTGATGATTTTCGAGCAGAACAATTAAGCCGCCAAAGAAGCCAGAGGAAGAGCAAGACCGCGAACCTACGCCTGAACTGGCAAGGATCTCGGCCCTGATAACGCGGCCACCCAAGCAGAAGTCAACAAGTAAGAGATCGGAAGAGGGCCATCCTATTGCGTACGCCAGTGGCGGCGCTGGCCCTCCCTCGGACACTACTTCCTCGTACACTACAAACGATTCCCGGGCGAAGAAGCCCATCTTCAAACCCCTACCTCAACGTGAGCACTCGCCGTTCCAATCGTATATCCCTGATACCTATGATCCATACGCTAACTCCCTCCCGGAAAAGAAAGAATATGTTTATACGGTAAGTATCGTGATGTTTCGGCACGGAATGATGAGAATTGGCGCTGGAACTTTGCTTCTATTAGGATTATACAATTTGATATTATTAAAATGCTGTACAACCTTGAAACAAATTATATAGTTTGGTAATTTGATACAGTTGACATCATTATTAATAGTATTTACATCTAATAATTTCATTTAATTTGTTGAAGCTCTGTTCCACTACGTCAATTTCATGAAATATTTCAGTTTGACTCATCAGTTGCTGAATTTATCAAGACAAAGGGAGAAAAATCATCCTATCCTAACCACAATCATTCCAATTTTTGTCCCTTGCTCACTATGTTACTGTCATTATATCTTCTGAACTTTTCTCGTCTATTTTTTATTTCTCTTTCAACTTCTTAACAACCTTCACTAGAGGTGATGGTAGTTGTTTGTTGGTTGGTTGATGCTTTCTTCAATTGAATTCAAATCACATTTACCGGTTCCAAGAAACAGATATATTAAAAGAATTCATATAAATGGTTATCTTTGGCACTGTTTTATCAATTTTCATTTTCGAGTGGCGTTCGATGATTCACTTGCAAAGGCTATGCTCCATGAATGTCATTGGCGCAAAACAATTGAGTTTATTAAATTTATTTCATATAGAAATATTCTACGAAAAAACTCGCAATCTCTAAGAAAAATTAATTGTAGTGAGGATAGAAAGAATCGTATCATGTTCTTACTACACTGTAATTGTGTGTATATTTACTATAGTGAGCTGGTGGGGAACCGGTTAAATCTACAATTTGCTTCTTTGTATTGTTTAGAATTCGATCTTTCTCAACTTTCTTTTTCACATTATATTTGCGTTTTTTGATTGTAGTTGTTGACTTGAATTTTAATTTTATTATCTTTCGTATGCACGGTAGTATTTAGCTATGTAATATAGTATAATGAGAATTTTCTGGCTAAATTTTGCGAGAATTATTGCTTCAAAATTCTATATGAAAGGGTCTTCAACGTTTAAAATAAAACTGCTTCTTCAACTAATATAGTTTAAAGAAACTATTATTCTAATATCATGCTTTTTCGTTATTATTACTCGAAAAACTGGAAAAAATTAATGTAAACATTAATTGTACGTATTGCATTTCCAACTTCAGATAAGTTACAATTGGAATTTCTTATTACCTTAAACTTTTTCATGGTGAATATATCGATATAAATTAAATAATAAAGTTCAGGAAAAAATGGGAAACAGCCAAATGTTTTGATCTTTGAATTAAAATAAGGCACTTATATTCCCATTATTCTAAATTTTCATTATTACTGATTTTTAATATTGTAAATGTTTAAAGTTATGGAAATTGTAGTTCGTTTTTTTTTTTGAGTTCGCAATTAGCATGAAAATTGCACGATTAGCTTGTTTTGTTGTAAGAAACGTAAAATATTTTGTTATAAAAAAACGTGAAATCATTGTAACCATCAATTTGATGGCACAGAGACAAAAGCAGAAGCTGTCCCTAAAACAGAAGGTACTAAAGAAGATAAAGAGAATGGCGGGAACGCATTAACATCAAAATCGACTATCACTGTGGTGAGTAATTACGGCTTCGCAAAAAATTGGCGAACCTCATTGTTTCGATGTATTATGTTTCGTCATTTGCGGTGAATCAAATTTAAAATCTTCGAAAACTTGCTATTAGAAAAACAGGTTTTTTTGATACTTTGATATTGGTCATCCATTGTTTGATACTACATTCCAATCGAAAATTGATTTATGAAGTGCCTTATAGCAAGTGAGCGTGATGGCTTGTTTGCTTTTTAAGTTTTCGACATGGTTCGTAAATTTATTGAAGTTGAAATGAGAAAAGACGAATTTTGTTCATCTCCAAATATCATTATCATCATGTTCATTCCATGGTCATTGACATTGTCTAATCATTCAAAAAGTCACTCCTGTCGATTCTTCCGAAATTCACATTGACAACTATGAAGATGTTACCTCAAGCACTTATGGAACATTTTTTTATTAGCAAAAGATGAGTCGAGCTGTTGCATATTTTCATCACAACATATTATAATATAATGAGTATTACAGGATCCGAGTGGATGTACCATATGGATTTGTCCTGCTTGTGGAAAACAAGACGATGGATCTCTCATGATTGGCTGTGATGACTGTGATGCCTGGTACCATTGGTAAATATGTTTTATAAATTGAATTTTCTCCGTAGTATAACAATAATTTCTTATTGCATTTGGTGTAATTAAATTTTGGGTATTCACAGGGTCTGTGTTGGAATAACAGTAGCTCCAGCTGATGATGAAAATTGGTACTGTCGGCTGTGTATCGCCAAGAAAGAAGAACAGTACCATGATAAAAAGAAGAAAAAACGGAAAAAGAAGCAGGCCTAGTACAAGTTGCCCGGGCCTAAACTTCAGCCCGGACTCTCTTCTCAAGCATTAGTGGAGAAAATAAAGTCAAAAAGTTTGAGCAAACTTGACAAAACCAATACAATTAGCAAGACTGTAAAAAATAAAAAATTGACAAAAGAAGAATCGAAGATTCTTGTTAAGAAGCTCAACAAGGATAAATCCAAAGAGAAGAAAAGTGTGCTTAAAGCACCAGAATTTGTTAAAGATGATAAAATTACAGAGAATTAATGATAACAAGTGATTTTGTTGTCTCTTTGTAATTGAATATTGTCACGTCATAGTTGAATATTATGTAATTATGAAAATGCAAAAAGGAAAAATAGTTGTACATACACCTTAGTTATTCAAAAGAGTTGATAACTGAAAAGTTCGAACATGGAAAGTTATGAATCATTTATGTAATTATGTAAGAATGATAGATTTGGTTGTATAGAAAAGAATGAAATAAGTTGTCTTGTATTTCGTAATTCAATGTTTTCTTTTTTATTTAGATGTAAGTTTGTAGAGTTGTGCAATTCTACAAATGATGTACATATATATATGAATTTCCAATACGAAGATATAAATCAGCATGAAAAATTTTCTCATGAATTCAATCGTTGTTGCAAAAGTTTTTGATTGAAAATTCTTTTGCCTGCGATCACTTGGAGTATAACAAGTTTGGTGCATGAATAGTCATGAAATTTATATCTAAACATCGAATGTTAATCTTAACAAAGAGCAAGAGTCGAGAGAAACATCTTCTGTGAAAATGATTTGCTTTATTTATTGAAAGATCGTGTAAATATCGAAATAATTATAATAGAAAAATTGAATTAGATATCATTATAAATTGATCATGTAACAAAAATAATATTTTCAGTAAATGAATCATTGTCATTTTGGATAATAAATCGAGAAGAAAAACAAATATCTTTTATTTTTTATCATTTTGATCCATTAAAACTCAGGTTCTATTAAAGATCTACACTGTTAAATGGTGTATGAGATAAATCAAAATTTGTTTAATTCTTCGAGAATCGAATTCATACGTTTTTTTCTTTTCACAAAGTAATATAATTATCCTCAAAATAGTTGCTGTAGTGAAAAATTTCTTGTTGATTCAATAATTATATTTTTTTTTATACTTTTTCACCTTTAAGTTTGTTTGTTTGTTTAGAATTCAGTTTATTAATTTTATGTTTGATATGATTTCACGCACTAGTGCTTTAGTCCACTTTTTATAGCACTAGTGCGTGAAATTCGCGTTTGCTCACTTATAACATAAAATATTGTATGCAATTCATGAAATCGCATTTCAGGCACTAGTTGCATAATATACTATTTAAATGTTCATTACGACGAATGAATGTACGGATCTGTACCATATGTATAGACAATTCGTTTTCATAATTCATTTTCAGTAATACATAACTTTGTTCTTTTAATGTTGAACTGGTATATGCCTCTTGTTGAGCAGAAGCACTTGGCTACTTTTTCATGGATATATGACACGAAAACTGTTGCTCTTTTGTCTACACTTTAGGGCTATATTTTTATTACATGTACAATATTTATTGCAACGGTAAAATTGGATATCAACATTATCATTAATGATTTTATCATGAATACAAAAATGCACTTGTTACGCTATAAAGTTGAGTGCTTAAACTGTCACATTACTTAAGAACTAGCAGGCTAAACTTTTCTTTATTTCATGTATTCATCAATATGAATAGTTTAGTTGATAATAGTTTTCATATTGCTGAATATTTTATATGTATTAACTCCCGTGAGAGAAAGTTTTTTTCTTCCCTTTTTTCAGTTTATGTATATAGGGTATCGTCTAGGACCTTCCAGATACCTTTATTAGAACACCAAAGAAAAGTTCAAACAACTCTAGAATATCGTAGAAAAGTCACTTTGACTCCGATATATTTTGGAAACAGGAAAATCTGTATGTAAGGAGTGAATTGCCCTTCGAGCACCAGACTTTCGCAGACCTTAATGACGAGAGCAACGCAGCAGATAATATAGTATTTCGACCGGATCTAGTAACTTGATAGTTAGAAAATAATTAGCCTAGATAAAATTCAGAAAATGAACGTCCTAAAAAAATCTATAGATACTCATTGATTACTCAATGTGAAACTATGGAAGAAAGTGTGATTGACTATAATAAAGATACTAGCAATAATCTCTCGCTCGCTATCGCTCGCTCGAGTCTTTCATGTGGGTTTTGATTAAAAAATCTACAGAATATTCTATAATCTTTAATATTCAATTCAGTTTTTGTAAGTTGTCCTTAAAATTTGTTGTAAATAGATATCAGTCGACATCATGATGCATATAAATTATAGCCCTCGATCTTCTCTTTCGATCCATCACATCACATCGACGTGTCTTACGAAGAAAGACACATCTCAAACTGTCCGCGAAGAAAGACACATCTCAATTTGTCCGCGAAGAAAGACACAACTCGCAATCTAGCCGCGAAAAAAGACACAACTCGCAATCTAGCCACGAAGAAAGACACAACTCGCGTCTGCCCGCAAAAAGGATACATGGCGCACATCCCACAATTTTCCGACGTAAAAAATATATGGAATGAAAGCTTAGAATGAGTAGGTTGTACTTGACAAAAAAAAACAAGCCTTTCCTACAGTTTAAACTCTTTTTTCGTTAATATTCGCGGGAGAATAATTCCGACATTTGTCTTTCTTCGCGGACAGATTGCGAGTTGTGTCTTTCTTCGTGGCTAGATTGCGAGTTGTGTCTTTCTTCGCGGACAGATTCAGTTATGTGTCTTTCTTCGTAAGACACGTCGACATGATCTTCAAATCAACATTTTCTGAGTTGTTCATCAGATAGAAAATTGGAGAAAAATGGTTTTCTGCAACGCATGACCCTCTACGACGTAGATAACGCCCCCGCATCTATTTTTTTGGATTTTTCACCTCAGATTATGTAAATGCTTGGGCTCTCTTATGAATCTATGAAATCAGATTTTGGTTGACTCATTCATTCATAGTTTTTTTATCTCGTACCGTTTTCTAAAAATGAGTATTTTCCATATTCCACGCCCACACAAGAAGTTTTTTTTCGGTAAAGCAAGAACTTTTCTAATTAATTCTCGTAAATAATGTTTTGTAACCTCTCTAGTACAAGAAACATTTTTTCTCTTCAGAGTACATTTCAGAGATATAATAAACGGGGGCGGAGACGGTAAGAGAATCGGGAAAAAACAGAAACAGAAACCGTACTGTGAACCATAGCGGAATCAGGTGCAGAATTCACAGCAGAATCCGCAGCGGAAAACGTAACGGAATCCGTAGCGGAATCCGCAGCGGAAACCGTAGCGAAATCCGGATGCGGAATACGGCGCGGAAACCGTAGCGGAATCCGCTGCGGTAAACGTAAGGAGTTGCGAATTTGGGAGTTTTCTAAAGCTGTAAGCGCAAGTCCTCCAGTTTCATACAATGAGCAAATGCGTTGCAAAAAACATGGAATATATATAGAGTCCTGAGATATTGAGAGCCAGCGAAAGAACAGGACAACCGACATCTTCAAGTGTCTTCATTGATCGTTGCAAATTATCAAAGAGGAATGTTATTTATCAAGAAATATAATGTGACCCCATATGAGATTTTCTTACTTCCATTGTGCATATCGTTTTATGATACAAACGTGAATTTAATCTCCATCACTCAAAACCGTGATTACGGTTTCGTTCTTATAGCTGAAAATAAAACTTCCATAGTCGCTTGGAACCGAGGGGTTTCTATATTTCGACTTACTATTTCAATAAAATGTCATATAAGGTAACTGTACCCAATGTGCCCCCCCCCCCTAAGGGTTTTTCGCGAATTTGACTATGATAGACTTCGAATTTTAAAATTCTGTGAACGGCATCTCAAAGCTTAGCTCAATACCTATTAGAAACCATCTTCATAATCATTATTCGACTACTTTAACCTATCGAAAATCGTAATTTAAAAAAAAAACGCAAAAAGGCTAAATGCACAAAACGTGTACCCAATTTGGCACAATTTTTTAATCATTAGCTACAGCCTATATAGGCCTACAGGGACGATCCAATTGGCATTGAAATAAACTCTCAATTATGTTCCCAGTGATATTTATACAAAATTTTTAACATACAACTCAAAAATACGCGTCTAAATCATCGTAATATGTCTATACAAATATTCAATGATTTCACTCAATCTTCCCATTTAAAAACGCGTAGAGGGGCACATTGGGTACACTTTTTTTTGATGCAAAAAACAGCAATTTGAGTAGGATAAAAAATAATTTTAGGAAAACTGATGAGACCAATCGAAAGCTGAGATGTTTTTACACAAAAAAGAGTAATGACACTTTGAGAGATAAAAATTATTGACACCTGATTTTTGAGGTTGAGTGTGAAAAGTGAAATAAGAAAATGGTGAAAAAATCAGTAAGTGAAACTTCAAAGTGTTGTAGGAGAGTGGTTTTAAGGGCTAAATGGGCGGGGAAGATACCGAAAATTTTCTTTTAATTCCCCCAACATAACCCAAGAGCGACTGGTGCTCAGAGAGCACCGGAAATACGAAATCTGACGATTGTGCCAAATTGGGTACAGTGCCAAATTGGGTACAGTTACCTTATATGTGCTCGATACTGATATCAATTTGTAGTGAGATTGGTTTGGTTCATAATTCTCCGAAATGAAAAGTATGTGTCGAGTTTTTCCAAAGGACCAAGATTCATTTTTCAAATTTTCATGAAGTCTCCATGAATTTCATTTGAGAGTGAACTCGTTCGCTCCAATTCTATTGACCATCATACCATCGACTGATGCTCAGAGAGCACCGGAAATACGAAATCTGACGATTGTGCCAAATTGGGTACAGTGCCAAATTGGGTACAGTTACCTTATATCATAAATCTATATAAAAAAGTTCCAAAATATATTGTTTTGTACCATTTTTTTTGTACTTTACAATGAATATATTTTTACCGCAAGTCCTATAAGGTGTATGTAACCCAGTTATTATGTTCCATATAAACTATTCTTTTAGCACAATAACATTATCAATCATATAGAATACGCTAGCCAGAATCACTCACTCGCTATCGCTCGCTCGTGTCTTTCATTTGCTCTATCATAAAATGAATGAACATTGGAATTTTTAATTGAATTATTGGCAAATGATTTAAATAAAAACGAACTTTTTTTATCACCACATCATTTTTGTTAACAGAGAATACGCCCACGCATCAATGTTTTCAAATTTTTCAACATGAATTATGAAAGCGCTCAAGCTCCTCTAACGATCTGCTGGAACAAAATTTCAAAAACTCAACCCTTTGTACGTTTTTAAAGGAGATTTCACGGACAAATCGGGAATAAATTTTCTAAATCCTCCATAAGCCCACCACAAATCGAATTTTTCGAAATTTTTTTTCTATGGAAATGTAGTCCTCGATCCCACCTTACGATCCGCAATGCCAAAGATACCTCGAAACTGCATAATTTTGGTTTTGCATCATTAAGAAAGTTGACGAACATTTTTTTACATCACCACACCATTTTCTCAAATAGAGATAACGCCCACGCATCAATGTTTTCAAAATTTCCAACATGAATTATGAAAGCGCTCAAGCTCCTCTAACGATCTGCTCGAACAAAATTTCAAAAACTCAACCCTTTGTACGTATTTAAAGGAGATTTCACGGACACATCGGGAATAAATTTTCTAAATCCTCCAAAAGCCCACCACAAATCGAATTTTTCGAAATTTTTTTCCTATGGAAATGTAGTCCTTGATCTCTCCTTTCGATCCGTTATACAAAAGATACCTCAAATCTGTTATATCATTGTTTCCGATAGCTAGAAAGGTTGACCAGAAAATATACGGATCCATCTTATTATAATGTAGATGTAGATAATGATCTAAAATCTTGTCTATTTATCTTCATGTCCCTCAATCTGATGTTCTTGCGCCAAGTGTTTAATAATTGATGTAACGTCTTCACATTCTTCTGAGTTTCACTAGACAGAAACTGGTGAAAATATCGTTAGGGCATAACACATGCATATCTATACTTTTCTGAGTAAAGCCATACTGCAGCAGCTTATTTTCAAATATTTAATTATTCTAATATATATTTGAATTTTGGCGGCACAGTGGGTGTATATGCATATATATTATAGGGCGGCTGCAGTTTATTACAGTAAATCCGGCGCCTTGCCGTGAAACACGTGCAAAAAAATTTCGCTCCCGACAAATCTATCAAATTCGTGTTAAAGTGACTAAGAACATTATTCGGTAACATTTATTGATGTACCGAGATTCTCACAGTGCCAGTGCAATATAAACCTCTTGCGCTGATGTGTTCAACAAACAACCAAAAAGACACGCAATGAAAAGTAGGAAATTTTGAGGTTGGGAGTCTAAAGCCCTTGGCGGGAGAGAGCAACAATTTCCACGCATGTCGATTATAAAATGGATTTCGACACTAATCTTTTAATAAATTTCGTACCAATAATCTCCGCAGCTACCTTAACTTTTGTAGCATGCATCACTGTATTTTATAAATTAAAGTGAGTGTAAATAACCATTTTGATATTTATTCTGGCGCTGCAACAATACTTCTATTGTTAGTTCTTAATGAATAAAATTGAATTTCTAGAAGTCGTTGGCCTACAAAAGTCAACTGCTGGTTTTGTAACAGCTATACAACAATTCAAAGACAGTCGCTTGACTGGTGGCTCTGTCCAAGTTGCGAACAATATAATGGCTTTTCCAAGGTAAACATCATACCCATAACTCTTGATTCAATGAGTCAGTACAGCTTATCCTTGATATTTTGTTTTACAGGATGGTGATTACAATTATGAAATACCAGAGCAACATGAGCCAACTAATAGGAAGTTTAATAAACGCTTCTTCTGTGAACAAAAAGATTTTTCAGAAAACCAAAATAGTCTTTGTAAACAGTGCAATCACAAAGAAGAGCTTAAACTATCAAAATTGAGAGAACTCGAAGACTCTATAGATATAAACAATGATAAGCAAATTGCACAATTTGAAAAAACTTTTGAGAAAAAGTTTCCACTGTGTTCAAAATGTCAAAATTTTGTGCAACGTGTTCTATACAAGCAAGGGTTGTGGCTAACTCAATATAAAATGCTTCTTTTTAAACAGAAACCTATCAGAAGAATAGTCAAGGTGAGAATAAAAACTTTCTAGTTAGAAAAAAATTTAAATTGTTTCATTACCTTTTAATCTTATTATTTTTTCAGGATCGAGAGAATATTGGAATGATTTTGCATATAATTTTATCAACACTAGCTTTTGTCACTATTTATTATACTGAAGTTTGGTATCTTCCACTGTGTGGATTGTTTTTACAATTTGTTGCTCATTTAGCTAGTCCAATTAATAAAAGACAATCTAGTCTATTCCCAATTCTTGGATGGGCATGTCTGATTAGTGTTCGAAAATTTTCTTTAGCTGATATATTGAAATTGTTAAAAATGAACACCGATCATTGGGAATCTACTGATGATGATATGTACAATTATTTTGTGAGTAAACAATCAAAATAGCTGATAATGATTAACAATCATGAACAAAACCAATCTAAACTTTTGTATTCTCTCTTTAGACTATTACTCTGGGAGTAGCAGTGAGCTTAGCAAATTTAAAATTTCGGTCAAATAGAATTATTTCTAATGGATCTTTGACTTTTAAAAAATTGGAATCTCCGAGTTTATCATTATCCCGCTCTTCAACGCCCGAAATGACAGAGTCAAGCGAAAACACAAGTAACAAAGAACCACCCAGGAGCATGTATTCACCAGTAAATATAACTGATACATTAATGACTCCTGCCGCAGTTGAGGTTCCCATTCCTCTAAAACCAACGTGTGTCTCCCAATGGTGAGTTATGAAAATTCAAACCTAGATTTTTGCTATACCAATAATTGATATAAATTGAAATGAACAAATTTAAATATGAAGTGTAACCGACTTTCATCCATTCACTAGGTCATCGAATGACAACTACTCCAGCCGACTTTCTTCCCGAGGTTCTCACTTTGCTTCCGAACGCTCTTTCCGCATCATTCCCAATAATGAGAGCTCATTGAACGCCAGCCTAACCAGCCTCAACTCCCTATCATTGGGAGGCAAGCAGTCAACTTCCTCTCTGTCGCCAAAAGTGTTCGAGACTAAAGTGTACGGCACCACTTCACCAGACCTCTTCAGTCGTGGCAACATTAGCAGTAGACGATCAATCCTAGCTCCAGCAAAGCTGCGATCAGTGACGGAGACCTCGTGGGTGGCTGGAGGATACTGGCAACCAGGGATTGATGCATACACACTGTCTCGCTCCTCGAGCCAGAGCTCGGGTCTTGGTTCATCGCGCGAACCCTCTATTCAAGAGTTTGACCAGTGCTCGGTGCAGTCGGAGCAGTTCTGTTTCGCCCGGCCTGAGAGTCAATTATCCTCTAGGAGCCATAATTCCTCCCTCAGGCAAAGATTGCCTATGTGCAATGCCCCCGAGCATTGTCTCATAGGTAAAAGTGAGTTGAACTGCAGTGGACACACAACCACGATCGTGACCAATCCTGCCTGGCTACCTGCGCTCCTCTGTGGTTCGCTACTATTCAACATGGTCGTACTGTGTACTGTTCTGCTTCGTTGATACTTCAATAAGGCTCCTTGCTTAGATTATACAAATACTCGTCTGATTATACTCATCTATTTAGTAGTCGAGGCACAATGTACTTAACGTATCGATCATTTGGTTTCATATATATTTACATGAAACCAAATAAATAATTCTCATTTCAAACGTTTTTATAAGCTGTGATACATGAATCTTGGAAGAAACTTTTTTTCTACCTTGATTTTACAGTCAGAATATGATTTTGTTGATACTTAAAGACTTCAAGATACAATAGTGAGCTAGTTAATAAATAAACTTGTCATATATTTGACACAGTAAGAATGAATGTTCTATACTTTGAAGGACTGATAATTTAGGATTGTTGGGAATTATTTAATTCATTTTATTTGATTGTATATTGTGCTCTTCTTCCTAAATTTATGAATATAATCAATCTTATAGATGAAACAAGTGATATGTTCATAAATATTTGATTGTGCATATCAGAGAAAGTGACATTTTAATTAATTAGTTGAATTTTGTGTAATTGTAGATCAATTATGAGTTTACTTGTTCCCTGTGTATCCTATAATATTACGAATTCTATGATAATTTAAGCAGTTACTCAATTGAAATAGAAGTATTCCAGTCTTAAAATTTCAAATTATATTAATTAATTTGTTTTTATCTTTGTACTTTTTTTAAGAATAATATACTTTTTTAATATTTTAATAATGTTTCAGAAATATTGTCATCTAGAAAAATAAGATTGGAAAACTTCTTTGAATATTGTAGTACTTTTTTGAGGCACATTTGAACTGCTTCCAAAACAATACATTTTTCATGGAAATATAGAAAAGAAAATACTTGTATCATTTTTTATTTTCAAAAGAACTTATATTCATTTTTGTACATTATGTAGCATAAAGCGTTGTATGTATGTCTGGATTTATCTGATTCAGTAGACGAGATGAGTCATTGAGAAAAAGTAAATAAGCAATTGAAATGAACAAGTATTTTTTTCAAGTCTCCAATTGTGACAATATTTTAACTCTTTTTAATTCACATGGATATCGGTTCATCTTCTTTGATGAGTTATACGTATGACATGATCAGATACTAGATTTAAAGGTTTTGTTTGAAGATTTTGATCAATTACAAGTTACTACTTTGAACTATTTTGTAAGATATATGTAATTGTTATTTTAGTCTTACTTTCACGGTTTTATCTGAAAAACTACCTACATTCGGGTGTGCTTCGTGCGCTTCACTTCCTTCTAAAATTGTATTTCACAAGTGATTGTACGAAACTGTTTTCCAATAGTTCTTTAAGAAACTGACTGCCCCAACTTATTTTTCATACGCGTTTGCTGCCGAAGCTGGTCGTATGTATGAGAGCCGATCAAAATTCTGGAAAGATTTGTCGCTTTTGATGCTCAATATTTTTTTTTAAGAAGGTACATTAACATTCATAGCAGTTTATGAAATATTGTTATTCATTTGTGTATCAATAAACTGATGACTTCTATAAACTACATCAAAGAATTATAATTAAATTTGAATTAATTACTTCTTATGCATCAATTGTCTAGATAGTATTGTCTGATATTTTCATTAATTGTCTGATATTTACAATAGAGGCATTGTCGATATGACCCATTGGATTGAACTTTGAAATTGCAGCAACGTGATATCATGCAACATTAACAATACGCAGAGATGACGAGTGGCATTTTAGATTCGCTGATTTTGAACACGACGCCTCAGGTCTAAGGAACTAAGTAATCGTGAAATGGGATGAATTTGAAAAGTTCCGTATTAACTAAGTTCTTACTATAGGAAACAAGATTCAATGTAATCACGGTTTCATCTAAGCTTTTTGGAGAAAAAAATTTAAAATTAGTGATTCAATAATTAATGTAGCGATTGAATTTCATAGACATTCACGTTAATCAACTCTGCAATTAAAACATGTATTCTGTTTTTATGAAAAGTTATCCGCCAATAATGCATTAATGAACATATCTGTGTGTACTTTAAATCTCGCGCAGATTTCTTGCAAAGCGGTGCACCCGCAGTCGCTTGCCGCATTTCACTTTTGAGTTTTGTGTCCTCACCGCAGTATGTTTATTAATTATGTACCCTACACACATGTTTTACTTCAAAGTTTATCCTGCGAACGCGTGTAGGTATACATATATATAGGTGTTCATGCTTTTAGAAAAGCGCATGTTTGCATGAGGGAAGCGCGCGTCGATGACGAACCAATAACGAACGCGGAACGACGAGCATTGCGCGCGGAGCTAGTCTTGGCGCGTGCTGCAGCGCTATTATATATATATATATATATATATATATATATATATATATATATATATATATATATATATCAGCCGAGTGGCTGAACCACGATCATTTACGATCATAGCAGCAGTTGGTTGTGTTCAGTTGTGTTTGGTTATTTGTGTTTATTGTTTCGATCATCTGGGTCCTTGCCTGCAAGTGGCCCTGCACTGTGACCCAGAGTCGTCCAAATCGTGCCCTGCTGATAAGCAAGCACCAGCTGACACTGCCCATCGTTGTGAACGAGAGTCCAAGTCATGCCTAGCAAAAAGAAAAAATACAACGCCCGCTTTCCACCTGTGAGTATCCTATATGATTCGTTTTATTTTGTTCTAAAGTGTGCTTGATTATTGGCATCTATAATGACCAATCGGCCTAACCTGCGTTTGCGATTTTTCGTTTGCAGGGTCGCATCAAGAAGATCATGCAAACCGACGAGGAGGTGGGAAAGGTCGCCCAAGCTGTCCCCATCATTATCTATATCCTTTTCTTGCACGTCTTATTTTTACAGCTTCGTTTAGCCAACAAAAAAAGTAACGACTTCATAGTTTTTTCTAATTGAAATGTATATTTTTCTTAACCACATCTATACCTAGGACATTAGAGTTGTTTGTACATTCGCTTCTCACAAAAACAATGCAGATCACAAGTGCGAAGCAGGCAAAAACATTGAGTCCTTCCCACATGTACGCAAACAAACATTCTTTTAAAAATAATTTATCCAACCATTGCTAGCATTTGTTCACAATAAATTGTTTCCTTAGGAAACAGTGTATACTTTCTGAAAGTCGCTTTGATTTTCTGAAGGACCTAGTTAAGAATTTGCCTGATGCTTCCGGTCCAGATGAGGATATTCAAACGCCACCTGCTACTCCTGCTGCTGGAGTGATTGCTGTGCCACAGACTGTTCCTGCTGCTGTTTCTGTTTTACCCCCAAGGACCTCAACTGTTGGATCAAACAAGTGAGTTGGTCATTTTTTCTTTGATACCTGACACTCTTGTGCTAAATGATTAGCTTAAAAATTTTGATTATTAACCCTGCTGTGCACAAATGTAACCATGTATTTTGAATGAGATAACTCTTTCTAGTGCGCAGGGGGATTAAAACTTCAAATAATTATATACAGATTATGTAAGAAAATATGATAGAATTAAAAGATTTGTAAAATTTTTTTTCTTCAATTGAAACTCATAACCATGTTCTAATAGAGTTTTTAATTGGCTCAAAATGTTTTTCAATATTGTAATCGAGTGTTTATAACAAATTCAAGAGTGATCTTCTTTTGCTATTGAGATTTGAATGATAACAAGATGAATGTAATATTTTTAAATTTTGTTACAGTATATCTAAAGATGGTTCATCATGTGGACAAGTGTCTGCTAGGAGACGCTCAGTTGACAAAGCAGAAAAGAATAAACTGAACAAAGGTTCTTTGGAGTCAGGTAGCAACGAAGCATTGACACACAGTGCTCCAAAGTTCAAAATGTCCGTGCCTGCATCTTTCAATGCTAGCCAACCAAATTTTTACACTGAAGTGAATAGTAATTCAAGTGATAACGTTCCAAGAAGTAGTCAGACCATAAGTCAACCAGTATCAAATTTTGCTTGTACAGCAAATATTGATGAAGATTATGATACGTAACAGTAACCATTTGGCTATCCAGGGATAAAAATGTACAGAGCATATGCTTAGAACTAAATAGTCTAGTTCGACGTGAAACCTGGTCTCAAATAATTTTGGAAAAGATAATCGACTGTTCTGATCCCTTATTACAGAGCACAATGAATGACTAGGTTTTCAACCAAAATGTATTTTGTTTTGCCAAGTACGTGTTATAAAACGAATCAAGTCTGTAATGAATAACAAGACTGCTGCACTATTTTTTAACTAGGAATTACTCAATGAATATTATTTATACTTATAATAAAATGCGGTTGTAAAATAATGAATTGAGTTTTTTTAAGCAGTCTTTTTGCAAGTTTCATGATAAAAAAGAATAATTGTAGAATTCCAAAACAATTATTCAAATTTGAAATGGATATTGATTATTTTTTTTCAACTTTGGTTCTAATAATTAGATATAGTTTATCAATGATATTACAGCCAAAAGATGAAATAAAAAATTATATAAAATCATTATGATTTTTGCATAACCCACAACTAGCCAAGGATCATTTTTGGAATAAAAAAGAACTAAATAATTTTTTATATTGACATTATTATTAGAAAAATTTCGATATAAATTTCTTCTCTGTAATACTATTTACATTATAAATAAATGATAGGATAGATTTGGAATGTCCATTGCATTGTCCTGTGTTTACAAACAATGTATCGATATTTGAAATATATTCATTATTTGGAATTTGGTTCGAAATAATTTTTTTTTTTAATAATTGATGGAATCAATTTTAGACTAAAACATTCGATTACTTGTTATCAAGTACTAGATTGATTTGAAAAAAATTACTGTAAAAACAGGCTGTTCAACTCTTCTATAAAACTTTTAGATTTGAAAAACTTTAGTAATTGTTTAGTTTGAAATTCAAAATCAAATTTCTAACATTCCTCATTTATAATAGAAATCCAATTTTTTTCATAAGATGCGCAATTTTATCCAATAATCATAATATTATATACGAGGTATAAAAATGGTAAGGCATACATTTACAGCGTTAATCGGATACATATATAAATATTACTCAGAGTTTATATTTACGGTGCTTTGGTAGAAATAATCAAATTACATAGCACCACTGAAATATTTTTATATAAAACACTAACTTTATGTGATGTGTCAAATACATTTTGTTTCCTACAATTTTACCATTTAACAGTACAATTTACTTGCACCTTGACACGATCAAGACCTCGAGGTCCATGAAACTCGCACTAATAACATGTAAAAATAATTTAAAATAGAATTTTCATCAACACTTGCTGATGTAATTTCATTGTACAAGAATAACGTTTTTCTTCTCTTGACTACCGCGGCAGCGGAAGTGTATTTGCACGTAAAGAAAGGTATAATCTGTACCTTGTTAATTGGATTACACGCAATCCAGAAAATATATTTTATTAGGTAATGTACCTTAAGAAAACCGATATTCAGTTTGACTTGAATAGTTTGTTTTATACTTAAACAAAGAGAGCATATTACACAATTATAAAAATGTACATCTTCACAACTCGCGAACAAATATGATTGTCGTTTTACTTTGAAATAAATTATCTTATTATTCCGCGTTCAACGTATTTTATACGATAAAATCTAACAATAGGGGCAGTTTGAAAAATTTGCGATAATATATTCCCAAGTAATACGAGATATCGATTTCTGGTTGCAAATTACAATTAATTTTCTATGTTTCCCTCGTAAAGAGACTCACATTTCTCCAATAGCCGAAGAACGGGATTGATATTGTAAGGAAACAAGTCCTTGGAGACTAATCTATCGATTGCTTGTTTGAGATTAGCTAGTACCGCCATGACATCGTCCAAATCTCTAGCGCAACACGACACGAATTCGGGCCAAAAGCGTCTAATGTACTTCAAGAACCTGTACAAATAAAGTAAAAAGCACGTCTCATTACTGACAAGGAAGTCGAGCAATACATCGTGGTCATGGGAAACTGCCCTGATGAACTGTACAAAAGTAAGCGTTGGACTAAGCATGTTCCCCAAGTCATTTTGAGGAGGCCCTCTGTAGAAGAGTCCGTTGGCCACATCCAAGCAGCAGACCATACCCTCTATGAGAAAGTCATCTTGATCGTGGAACATCTGCACCACCCACTGGGATAGAGGCATCTCTGGATGAAAAGGCATGAGCAGTTTGACACACTGGTCAAGCTGTCTGAGTACTTCCCTGATGCTGCGCTCGATTACGGCCATGTCGGCGTCCAAATCCTCAGCGTCGGAAGCCAAGGAAGAGTCACTCGAGTCACTGCGCGTTTCCTTGACTGTGACCGCGACGCTCTTTAAAACGAGCAGCACAAGCTTCTGAAGGAGTGGCTGATCTCCGTCGCCGGAGCCACCACCAAACCTGCCAGATCCATGCCGGTAGGGCAGTGAGTCTAGCAGCCTCCAGTCCTTGACTGCTCGTACGATCAAATGGGCCAGCGAACAGGGCTCGTCCGGGAGGACGTCCTGCAAGGCTAGCGTGCTGCCGTAGCAGAGTACCTCGTTGAACAGGCCCAGCAAGTGCCGCCATACGACGCCGGGAACGTTGGCGTTCAGCAGCACGACAAGGTTGTCCAACTGAGAGTAGAACAGTTTGGTGTCTATTACGGATAGGTTGGCCTTGACAGATATGATTGATTCCCACAGATCCAGGAACGTGATTACGGCGGACTCGTGCTGGGGCGTATACGAGCCCAAGATCGCGTCGAATTTTGACACGAGTACGGTCCACTTGGATTCGAGGGCCTTTACGCACAGGGCTTTTACGGGAGTGCTGTCCAAACTCTCCGGGTCGGATATGGTGATGATGTTACAGCCGGGCGGTGGATGCGACGTCTCCGAGTCCTCGAGCGGATGGATACTGCAGTCCTTGTGATCGACCACCCTCTTCACCACGTCGAGAGTGAAGAGCATTTGGGTGGGCGAGTTTGTGTTCACCAAGGACTGGGTGAGCCTCTCGAGCCACGACGACTCAACATTTTCCTTGGTGATGATGAAGAAGGCCGCGAGAGCCCGACTCGCTGCGAATGAGATGAATTTGTTGTTGGTGCAGGACAGGTCAATTATTTGATCGACGATGCCATGCTCATTTCTCGAGAGAGCCTTGCACACGTCCGCGATGCGAGAGCACATGACTCCTCTCGTGTTCTGCTTGATTGCCACATCGAACAGCAGCTGTAGGGCACTGAGGAATTCAAGGCACTTGTCAGGCTCCCACTCGGACAGGACTGTGGATCTACTGCTGGCGCTACCGCCTCCATTGCTGATGAAGGGCTTGCGCAGGCTGCTCTCCGATACGTTGCACAGGCACTGGGAAAGTAGATTGTTTTGCAACCGTTCAATTTCTGACACTTCAACGTTGTCCTCGTCGTCGCCATTTTCAATTCTCTGCTTTTTCTTAGCAGGTTCCTCCATCTTTTGGTTGGGAGGATTACTGCCGCTGGATTGTCTAAGTACCATGGGCAAAGTCAACTTGTCCTTTCGCAGGAATCAAGTCGAGTTATCCTTGGCACGTGCATTGTGCTCTGCCAACGAAACGCACATGAGTGCAACCTGAAACAATTGAGAAAATTAGAAGAGTGTCTCCAATTTGTTACATGCTTTTGTTTAATGCTAATTGAAACTAGTAGCCAATGAGATGTAAGGAAAAAAGAGTTGAGCATTGATCGCTGCTATTCAACAATCCTCAAAATTTTGGTTAGTAAAAATGTTTATTTGCAATGGAAAATTTTTAATAAACAATAGATTGCAACAAGAGTCTGTGAAATTAGTATTTGTGAATGGAGTCTGTGCAGAGAGACAGTGGGGAGTAGGTGACATTTTACCGAGATGCGTATGTGGTGCAGGGGCACTGCAGAAGCAAGTAAGGAGCAGTGTACATTTTGAGAATCGTCCGCAATTGAAAAGCGATATAACGGACGAGTCGGAGGGTGCGAGTGATCGGGAATCGGAGCGAGAACTTGGAGGTGGACAAGTCGTAGGGGCAAGGAGAGGCTGGGGAAATGGGTTGGCGTTCGCGCTACCGTACTTACGTGCTTGGTTGTCGCGCGCGCGCGCGACTGCGTTGCTCTCGGCGAGGCGGCCGATATCGGGGCGCCTCGGGGCTGCGGTCGGCCGGGGCCGGGGCGCCGCGACCCGCTGGGCAGCTGGCTCGGGCTGGACGGGGCCGCGGTGGCGTCCGTCCGCGCGCGGCTGCTGGCGACGGGGGCCAACTCTCGGGCCCACACGGGCCAGCCCTCGGGCTGCGCGAGTCTCGCGCGCGAGCTGCACACCCACACACGGGCGCTGCACCGGGCTGCGCTGGCTGGGGGGCTGGCGCGCACGACGCGGCCGGGCTGCTCGCGGGGGCTGGGCAACTGCTGGTGGGCCGTGGGGCGCGCGCACGACGCGCACTGGGAGCTGCTGCTGCCGCGGCTCGAGCTCGGTCTCGACTGCTCTGCCTGTGTAGTGACTGGCTCGGGTCGCTGCGTTGCCAGATCGGCCTGCCACCAGTTGCTCGTGTGTCTCCCGGCCGCGGTCGGCCCAAGCCTGGGTGCAGCGTGCAGCCGCGCAGCTGGGCCTCGTCCGGGGGCTGCTCGCGACCAGCTGACGGGGCTCCGGGGGCTGCGGGGGCTGGCGCGCTGCTCGGGGGCCACGCGAGGCGGACACTGCACGCGCGCACGGACGGGCGCGTCTCGGGGCACAGCCGCGCGGGAGCGACGCTATGGCGGTTGGCGCGCGGCTCCGCGTAACACGGGTGCAGTCAAGCCAGCGAGGCGGCCGAGCTTCCGCCGAGGGCCCGGCCCGGCCCCGGGGCCGCGGCGACCCTCGGCCCCGGCGCGCGCCGGCCCGCCCGCCGGCCCCGGCCTCCCGGACACCAGCTGCTCCTCGACATAGCCTATTATCAGCGAGTCTCGGCCGCCGCAGCTGGGCCCAGCGCGAGGAGCTGGCAACCGCGCAATCGCCGGCCGCGCCCGCGCCATCTCGCGGCCTGCCTGCCCAGGCTGCCCCGGCATTCCGCGCGCAGCATCCACACTACTGTGCAGCGCACCGCCGCCGCCGCCGCCGCCGCCGTAGCTGTTCTGTGCCCCGACGCCCCTGACCGCCTGCAGACGGCCCCTGTAGCGTGCAGCTAGCGCGGCTCATCTCGCCGCCCGCGCCCGCGCGCGCGACCACCATCAGTTTGTCGCTCGCGCTCCTCCCTCGCGCGCCCTGCAGCTGCGACGCTCCGTAAGGGATGACTATGCGTGCGACGGTATATAGTTCGAACCCCAATTTCCATCGTGAGTCACACCACGACCTTCTTATTATTCGAAATAAGATATAATAATTCTGATTTTTCAACAAAAATCTTGATGATTTTCGATTCATGTTTCTACAATTTGACATCATTTTCAGAGCATCTCTCGCTTCATTTCCAATCTCACTTACTTTTGTGCGTCGTAACATATCGTATGTCCACGAGCGATTTTGTCATTAAATCTTCACGCGTCCCGGGAGTAATGATTTGTTATTTAATGATTAATCGGCTTCTTGGAAAATCACTGAACAAAATCGCTTGGGCGAGCGACACGAATATAATCCATTCAAAATTTGAAACATATTTATCATCAATAACAATAATACGTATAGTATAAGCGTATGGTTGACGAAACGAAGGAAGTTTAAATGGGACTCGATATGTTCCGCACGAAGATCGAAAGATAAAAGCCAAAACGCGTTGATACGTATGTAAGTTCCTGATGCTGCGGGAGATTGTGAGAGGCGCGTCGAGTCGCCGGAAAAGTTCACCCTTCGCCCGGACCGAATAAACGATTGCACGATTCGTTTCACGAGTTTTTCACCCCAACGATCGCAGCCCCCCTTGTTTCCGCCCTGCAAGCCCAATGACGTCACACGGGGGATACCCATTCCCGAGCTCGCCCGGCACTTTTCTCGACACACGCGCGTTTCGCATTTGACGACTCAAGCTATTGTTGAACAGCTAAAAATAGTCGCAGTCCTGTGTGGAAACACTTATTTCTCGGCAGCGCTCAGTTTATCGGCCGTAGAACTGTCTGTGCGAATCGGAGCTCGAAATTGATACGACCGAACTCAACGTATGTACATACACCTTACGTACGTTAAAAGTTAAAAACGAAATATCTTGTGTTCCTTATACTTAACTTGTATTAAAAAATATTTCGCAAGTAATTCGCGTCTTTGTTTCTTCTATACCTGATATATATCTATTTTATACAGCGGAACCCTCAAACTCAAAAGAAATTATTGGTCCTCTCAGGCAACCTTGCTGATTCAAAAAAATGATCTATCTTGTATATTGTATCATTTGACTCGAATTTTTTCAACGGACTGGTAACAGTTTTGCATCAGTCGTCCCAATTGAGAGTTTTAGAAAAAAAACTGAATCAGCTTAACATTGCAAACAAAGAAAAATCATCGTTGCTATTGGAAATAATAAAGATGTCACAGAACATTGCTAAAGAATTCAAAATTCAACAGATAACTCAATCTCGTATTTTCGACAATCTCATATCTCGTATTTTTCATACCGACTTTTGTGTAATAGAAAAAGCAATCACATAATTCAAAGAAGTTGTTAAGGAAGCTGTTTTACGATGGTTTGTACAATATAGGAATAATAACTTGAGCATTTCTGGGACTTCGAGCGAAAGCAGAACAATTTGCCAAAAGTCTAGGTCACGAATCATTTAGAGCAAGTAATGGGTGGCTTGAAGCATTTGAAGATCGTCACAGAACGACTTTTCGAGTAGAAAAATTTAATGAAATTTTTAAACAGCTAGACCTTGAATTTGATTCTCAGAACTTCACTAATTTGTTAGTAAACATCGCTATCTTGAATTCATAACTATTTCCCTTCCATTTCGAGTTAGTAAGGTTCCAAATGCAATCGATAGAATTAATCCTACGGTACACTTTTAAAAACATTGGTAGAGATTTTGATTCTCAACTTGAACAGAATCGATTCTATGGGAATGCAGTACTATTATTCTAAAACCATGTGAACGTTAAACTAAGGGATTGGAAGTTATAAAAGAGAAAATAAAAAGTTTCTTTCACTTTATGCATCTTTCTCAGCTGAGATTCCTCCGTACTCATCCTGCAATAATTTTTATCTGTCGTAAATTCGTTTATTCATATTTTTATGCTTTTCACCCCACGTCAGCGGAATTTTCTGGTTCGCCGCAGACAACATATTTCTTTGTTTAATTGATAAATCATAATTCATATGAAGAGCTATTTTGGTTTCATGGCTAATCGGTGGAATAATTTATCATTATATCGAGTGTAGAAATTATTAAATTAAATTACATCCTTCATGATTCTTCTAAAGACATTCGAATGTGAGTAGTCATATTTCAAAATCTAAATAAGATCTAACGATACTTTGTGTATACGATGATCTATTATTCTGTAATACATGATTTTATAAGACTTTATTCAAATTAACATTTTATGTCTGTCCTTGTTTTGGCGTTATAATTTTGAACACATTTCAAGTAATGAAATATCTATAAACAAAATACAGAAGAAGAGCTTTCGAGAATACGTACATTGATCATGATAAAGTAAGGGAACTTAGATCGATTTCATATATCCACAATTTCTCAACTAAATTTTTAACTATTCGCAAGATGTTACTGAATGTTTTTTTCGTACAGTCGGAATTTCAACGAGACCAAACAAATCATAGTTTTTCTAATCAAAACTTACATTTCGGAGCTTGAGTAAGAGGTCAATGGATATGCAAAACCATATATGATAAATTATTCATTCTTTGGTAATATGTATGCAAATATGGGGTGAAAGATCAAGGTGATAATATTTCCTACCAGAGACTCCTAAAAATTCTAAGAAACATGACGATGTGAACTTCTTCTCTTTTCTCACTGCTTTCACGAGACGCTGCGCAAATTGTCCAGTCTGGCTTTTCCCTTGGAATAACGAAAGCATAAGTCCTCCGCCACTTTCCATTCACCCTTGCGTGAATCTTCATCTCGTCGTTATTTCATAACTTGCGAGTAAAACGAAGATGAGTTTTTTTTAACTTCTTTATATAAATTCTCTTGAGTAGAAAATAAATCGTCAGCACTTTATCGAACTTTGCCGAGTTCTGTGCCATAGTATAGTTTACCCTGCATCTCGCAGCAGCTTCCACCCCGTATGCAAGCTCTCGAGCTTGCGTATATTCGGTCTAAACACACTCACAAAAATATCTTCTTGTTCCCAGAGGAATTATGCCTCATTGAGAATTTCTGCTACTTCCAAATAGAATCTTCTTGAGAGAAGACTTTTCTTCTCCAATCAACAATATATTACGATTGAAAATAGCGGAATTCTGTATGAGGCCTCATTCCTCTAGGAACAAGAAGATATTTTGAGAGTTAACGCGAGATAAATCGATTAGCCACAAGCGATTGTGTCGATTACGAGAGCCGTCGGCTAAATAATCGCGAGAGACGAGAGTCGCTTAGTGGTGCGCGCGCGAATCAATAGGTGGTTGAGGGAGTTGGCGCGCGGGTAGAAAGATAGAGCTCATTGTCGCGCGCGCGGCGAGCATTGAGCAGAGCTTGGCAGTTGGGAGGGAGAGGAGGAGGAGGAGGAGGAGAAGGTGTTCGTCGAGCGACCTGCGCGCCACTCGTGCAGACTCCACCGCCGCTCGCTCGTGCTCTTCAGTTGCGTGTACTTTGCTCGACCACCGCACACCGCAAGCTCTCCACGTAAACTCTGCAAGGGCCGACTTCTGTCTGCTCAGTCGCTCGAGGTAGGAAGCTCCTGCACTGATGGTGCGTAAATTTACCCCTGCCCCCCAACTCGCAGTACCGGCTTCTCTCGACACTCGAGTGTCACGGCTCCTAATCGTATTCATCGAGTCGCTTGTTTTTCTCCCGAGTAATGGCAATTCGATACCGCCACTTCTGTATGAGGATACACTGGGTCTCGGGCGGAAAGCTTTCAAGGAGGATCAGTTTGATTTCGACGCGGTTTTCGATCATCTTCGATAATAGCGCGCCCACGCCAGATAAAAATGATACGCAACTACTCTCGTGTGACGTTGATAAATTCGGTAAAAAATAAAAACGAAAAGCGGTGAACGATTTGGTCATTCTGTTGAGTGAGCAGGTGCGAGGTTTTAGTGTGTCCGATCAAAATTCTAAATATAATCCTCATCGGCTTTCATTCTTCATTTGCCTTGATCAAGATCTTTAAAATAAAAGAATGCCACAGTGCGTGATATAGATAGAAATTCTTTTCTAAATAATTGCAACAATGTTGAAAATCTTCCGCGTCCATGAAAACTTCTCTGAAGCTATGTCTGAATATATTCAGACGTTTCTACTTCGTTCGTAATTTATGATCAAAGAAGGTATCGATATTTTTATATCGTATGAACACTCATTCAAACGTCCTATAGAATATTTGAGATTAAACAAGCGTGACGAAAAATAAAAAAAAAAACAAATCCCGATAACCCAACAGTTGGATATGAATTAGAAGATTCATTAAACTGTAATTGATAATATTTATGAAGTCACAAAGAGTCAGCTATTGTTATTATGGATAACAATTTGAGGCAGCTCAATAATTTCCCTGATAGTTTGAAGAGCGAGCAAGTTTAATTTCTCAATTGTATAATTCGCATTTACAGCATCTCGTCCGAGATATAATGCATTCGATTGAGTTACAGTCGTTTGCAGCACGTGTCAAAAGCAACGAGAACACGTAAGAGCCGGTGAGATTGGTGCACCGGAGCGAGCCAAACTTGCAAGCTCACGTGTTTCTCGCAGAGCTCGCACCGGCCGGCGTGTCTCCGTGGGCCGGTCAATATCTGACAGCAGTATATACACAACGCAATTGCCTGCACTCGTATAGACTCTGGCAACTGTCACTTGTTGCTCCGGGCAGCCATATACTCTCGCGTCTCCCCGACAGCTGCTCCGCGGGCGCGTTTGTGTGTGTGTGTGTGTGTGTGTGTAATATATTGGTGCGTGTTTCCCGATGAGCACGCACGAGAGAGAGGCGCGCGAGCGAGCGCATCGCTCGGGTTTATATTTAGTGGGGGGAGCGAGGCGTGAAAAGAGTATCGCATTGTGAGCCGAGCGGCGATCGGTAATTATGACATTCGTTCGTTCGGGCCGCTCCAAAATTAGTCGGCGGGCGTGTGCTCCGCCACTTCGCCGCCGCAGCTCGATCTAATGCGCCGCTCGCGCGCGCCGCAGCGCAAGCTCCCCGCTGAGCTTTACCCGAGCGTGCGAGCGCGCCACTATATATTCCGCCTCCAAATTATAAACATCCACGCGCCTTAGCCATTACTCCGCCTGCCGGATGTCCCACATCAGCGCCCATTATTCACGGCGACACCGGAGAGAAATTGTCGCAAGTCGACGCTTAACGCGTGACAAACTAATGCCCGCAGGACATCTCGTCCGAAGCACACCTGTCTACTCTCGGACGGCCCGTGAAATGAAACGAGTAATTGATACGGAAAATCGATCAAACGCGAGCGGAAAAGCTGTTTCATTCATTGTCAAGGCTCTGCAAAACACTCTAACGGTCTGCTGGCTTTTTTCTTGATGGTCTTTTCATGTACTGCACTAAGTGCTTCAACAGCTTTCTCTCTTTCTCTCTCTCTCTCTCTCTCTCTCTCTCTCTCTCTCTCTCTCTCTCTCTCTCTCTCTCTCTCTCTCTCTCTCTCTCTCTCTCTCTCTCTCTCTCTCTCTCTCTCTCTCTCTCTACCTTGATTTCTTAATGACTTGGATACATCTGGACGATACTATGTATCACAAGTGAAACTAAGCTTTTTCTATTGAAACAATTTTTTAGACGGGAAAAACATCTGGTGAATATCTTTACTTTGCAATTTTGTTTACCTTACTATGTGAGAGAATTTACTTTTTCCTCCTGGATTATAGAAGAGAAATTGCAAAACGTTGGAAAATTACTATAGTCGTGAATGAATTGCAATTAAAGCAGAAATTGTTATAAAAATGGAGGATAATTTAATTTGTATATTTGTAATGCCAACAATTAATATATATCGTTTCGTTTAATTTATAGGTACTTGAAAGAATCAATTAAAAAAAAGGTATAATATATAATGTACTATTTATTGTATATAGTAATGCAAGTTAAATCATTAAAATCATGAAAATAGTAGAAATCATAACGATTTAGTGCTAATAATACAAATACTAATACAAGAATATAATTTTTTGTATGATTTGCAATGTCTTCTTACGCTGGGTTCAATATAGTAAGTTTCCCCAATCCCTTTTTATCAGTGTATATGATAGAAATCGTCGATCGAGATTCTGGTACGTTTAAGGTTTTTCAACGTGTAATATAACGTTCGGAGTGCGGTACGAGAGAAAGGAATTTTCAATTATTTACTCCCGGATACTCAAACAAAGCTCGGATTTCCCTTGTATTTAGAACCGATCCATCGCCAAGACCTTGCATTATTAGCTGTAATACTCGTGGAAAAATTCGAATTTCGTTGGCGAACATCCGAGAGCTACCAAAACTACGTGTTTAGCTAATCTGGGATAAATATTTTGAGTTTGAAGTTTCGCGGAATACCTTGACTCGCCCTAAAACCGAGAGTTGGCTTTGTTAAACGTCGGATTTTAACTCGTCAAATCTTGGCACGATATAATACGAGCTGCTCACTCAATTTCGTTTGATTCATTCATCTCGACAGGTCTGAGTTACTTCGTTAGCTGAGAAACGTTCGAACCGCGCATTAGTTTGTTTTTCCAAAAATTCTCACCTCTACCTACTGAGTATGCGTACATATATAATGATCAATTCGACAATTTTCACCATCAGTGTCTCCAATCCCACAACAACATTTCCCCCCGGTATTAACATTTTCATAAAATCACCGAATTCAAACCGCAGCCGAGCTTGCGCGAGTAAACGAATTGAGAAACGTCAAATTCGGACAGGCGTGTCATAGCACACTCGACGGTTGGGCAAGCTCGATGGGGCGCGCAGCGAGTCGTACAGAAACGCAACGCCGACGTTGAATTTTCTTTGTCATCCCGAGGAGGATCCGTCGACGAGAGTGGCATAAATAATCGCTGCGAAAGAGAGGGAGAGAGAGAGAGAGAGACGTCGTCGCTCGCGCGGCGATTTACAACAAAGCGTGCCAATCGGGTAGCGAGCGAGCACTCGAGAGGGTTCAAGGCCCCCCGGCTGATCTTGTTTCTGCTCACGGCTGTGGATGTGCAAGTCCGCAACAGCACTCTAGTATAAATATACACCACGCGCCGGTGTCGCGCGATCGCGCGAAACATAACGCCGCGGTCGGCCCTGCCAAAAATTGACTCGACATAATCGAGCTTCCACTTCGTTTAGCGAGTGCTCTCCGGACCTCTCGCGCCTCTTCATTACTCCGTCCTGTCTTTTCCGCGATGTTTCTCCCCCTATCATATGCTTGACTCGATTAAGCGTGCGTCAGTTGGTGCTCGCACTCGCGCGAAAAACTATACCTCGCTGATTTCGGTCAGACAATACATGTATTATCGTTGTTAATGGAAAATTTGCTAATGTACACCGGACTCAGTGAAATAGGAGAAGCTCGCCGGCACATGGCACTCCGTAAACGATACGCCTTTTGAGGAAGTCGCAAAATGGTCTGACCCAAGCCCGACATTTCTACTTGAGTCATACTGTTTGCTAGTACGCACTACGCCACATCGTTACATTGAAAGTGTCTACCCACATGGTTTCGGCAATGTACAATCTTAATTAAAATAGTATTAACCGTCTTTAATGACTCACTTGTGACATTGACGAATACGACGATGATTCAGTGACTATCAAGTTTCTAATTATAACGAAATCTTCTCTCGAAATTGATTACTGTGAAATCTCAATGTACTACAGTGAATATCCATTGTAAGTTTCAGTCAAATATCGCTCAATGTATTACAGTAAAATGGATAATTTTATATTTATAGATTAAAATTCACTGTATTTACAGTGGAAATATTGGAACTAAATCTTATACTGCGAGTACAGTGAAAAGTGTTTCATGACTGAAGCTTACAGAGAGATTTACGCTATAAGAAATTTAGAGAGTTTCATCGACAGTTTTAATATATATAATAACAGTTCCAGAAACTATCAATAAATATTAGCGTAATTCAGTAGTAATCATCACGTTGATTTACATTGACAGTAGCTGAAGAGAGTCATCGGCAAGAAGTGTATATCAATGAGTATGATGACATCGGAATTGGGAGATTTCACTGACTAATACAATCAGTTTGCAGATCGTTGGCGTGAATGCAACTTGATGAAGAATGGAAGGAACGGATTGAAAAAGCTCCTTGGATTGCAAACTGTTGCAAAATGTACGATCGGCAATAAGCCACACAGAGGAGAAAATTTTTGACAAATGGATGTTGACTCCCCAGAAGAAGTTGTGAGAAAAAGACCGAATCAGTTTCTCGGCCCGTCGCTCAACCGAAGGGTCGGCGCCCGGTGAAGCCGGTTCTTACGCAGCCTGGCAAGAGCGCTCGACTCTCCAAAATGTCGAATCGCATCAAGTCTATGTACAACCAAGTGAGTGCTTTTCTTTCGAGTTTAATGCGTGGGTGATTTTAAACATTTCTATTCTCTACTCGCGCTTGAGAACTTGGAAAGAACAATACTCGATTAGATAGATATTTGTTGTATAGATTGTATCTGTCATTCGGGTACTTTTGGGATAATAAATCACGTCGTAAAGAGTGCCAATATTACGGGGCTGAATATTTGGTCTGTGACATTCTTCCAAGCTGATTTTCATACAATCGCCCGCTAACATAAAGTACAAGTTATAAATTTCGGCTCAGCTAGAGGAGTAGATTAAATTCAAATTGAAATTCAAAAGCTCTGAACCCAGAACATATTATTATTTCATACGAATTATGCCTCT
The DNA here is from genome assembly GCA_020882685.1 of Aphelinus atriplicis. Taxonomy (NCBI): domain Eukaryota; kingdom Metazoa; phylum Arthropoda; class Insecta; order Hymenoptera; family Aphelinidae; genus Aphelinus; species Aphelinus atriplicis. The sequence goes on along the minus strand of CM037076.1, from coordinate 15,524,047 downwards.
CCAATGCCCTTCAATTCCATACGTTCTCCGTGTTATCGTACAAGGAGAAAGAGTTACTATTTTACCGCGTGACAGCCTGACGGGATTTGATTGAATGTGCGAAGGTGGTGTTCGAGCGTCGGTCGCTGCTCGGCTGCACAATCCTGGTCGGGCTGTCGATGTGCGTGTGGGCAGTGGCGATCGGCACCGACCACTGGATCATGGCGCGCTCCGACCCCGACAAGCCCATCCCCCTGCACGAGGTGGGCATGCACAACGGCACCAAGTACTTCCTCGGCGGGCACATGGGCCTCTTCAGGACCTGCACCTACGGCTACGTGCTGAGCAACCCCTTGAATGGCTCTACCCCCGTGCCCGTACCATATCGTGAGTATAATAAATACTGTACAATATATACATCCGAGAAGCCGAAACGTTCGGCTGAACGAACGATATATGTTTTAGTATCTATGAAAATCATCTCACAGAGTTTCATTATGATTGGTGTCTATTCCAGGGAAATCTTAAGCATCAGGCTTTTTCGCATGATTAGGGGGGTTTCGGAGTTTATATATATATACTTACTTCGGATAGAATAAGAAGAATCGTAACTTTCAAAGTTCCCAATGGATGAAACTATAAACTTGGAACATTTTTAAATTACTTTCCGGGTCCCGATGATACTTTCAAACTTTTCGAGATACGACGATTGGGCCAAGGTCTCGCGAATACGATTTTTTCAAATGGTCTCATTAAAATGGAGATTCGACAAATGTACGTTGTTTTGTACATTCCATTAGAAAGCAGCCGAGTAAAAGTTGAAAACTATAATGCACGTAGCCACAGATTCTTTTGGATAATAATATACAAGCGAGAACAACAGCTTCATTGCGTCGTTTTTCCTCAACAATTCAAACTTATAATTGATCGGGTTTCTTTGTTTTTCATTCCCGAACGTTCTGAAATTCATGAGAATCATTGATTATGCGCATTTCGTACTTGATCATTCGGTAAAATTATACTTTCGGTGTAATAGAACTCTATTTAAATGGTAATTTCATCTCTCTTTCCAACACTGCAGTTTGTCATTTTTCATCCACTCCTACCGACCGGACTTGTATTTCAAACAATTACGACGTATACCACTCAATCCATTCGCATTGTTTCATCGTCTCTGAACGTATTAATAAGAAATACGAAGATAAATCTGTGCAATGTAAGGGAACACGATTCTCGAGTGAGCCAAATAATCAGATAGGAAAGAATATCGTACTCTTGGTTATTCTGTCGGTGCTTTCATGTAAATCATTTGTTCCGACACAGTGGATAAAGATATGCACTTTTTTAACTCCTTTTAAGCAACGAACGCTTCCTTCTTGGCAAACTCGCGGCTATTTTTCATTGCTCGACATATACTCAGCGCCGTCTCACGCGGAGAATGTATTGTTGTTTTAGTAAGCGAATCGCGTAGTTTATCGTTTTTCATTTACAGTTTATTCTTACGCATTCGGCATACTGCATTTTAATTGGATCACTCAATACTATTTTTTACTCTCATGACTTCAATATACTTTAGCTACTTTCAGACCTAAGTTAAGGGCGTAAATTATTTGTTTAATAATTTAGATGAAACTTGAGTATATCTAGAAAATGATAAGTCCTTTCAAGTAGAAAAATCAATCAATTATAAAGATTAACACGAAGAAGTTGTTTTTATTCTTCGTAATAAAATTCTTATGGGAATTGCATCAAGATGTATTGATTATCTGATTGGATTTTAATCGTCTTAGGGGAATGCAATCCAAACGAAATGTTCCTGCCAGAATTGAAGTCAAAGCAGGAACGACGAGAAAGACGAGAACGCTTGGAAATCGATAGAACGTTAATAAGTAAGTATAATTGAAAATATTCAAATAGTAAATCTGTTAGCGTATTTTATTTCTAAGGGTAAAGAAAAATAGATTGACTTGGAACTAAATGAACGATTTTGAGCTCTTAGTGGGAGTTTGTCGTAACAATATTTTAATCCAAAATACATGCTTTTCTTCGATGAATTATACAGTTGAGTTCACAATTAGTACTTGGATACGTGGGATTGACTATGCCTCTCTCCAGTATTTATTTAACAGCAAAAATATTAAACGGATCAACTACTATCGCAACCACACCATAATTATAATATTGATAATTATGGATTTTCAATGAGTTATTTTAACGTGAGTTCACAATCGAACCTAAGCAGTTTTTTTGAAAAAATAAAAGTCCATTCGGGATACGTGTTTTTAAGTACGGACCGTATATTTGGCCGCCAGTCTCTGGTGGCCTCCTTTACGCTTCAATTAAAAGCTCCGCCGGCTGACAGCCGGATGCCAACGCGAACAACGCTCTTAGTAAATATATTCTTTCGCTAGATGGCTCGGCTGACTTAATACGCCGTTGATGCGCTACTTCACCGCGCGCTTCGCTCGCCATCGCAACACCACGGGCTAATGAGCTTTAAAATAAAGAATTCGTCCCTCGCTTCGCTCGTGAAAATAGATAGGAACGCTTGCAGGTCTACGCGATAAATAGCCATTCGTTCGTATATATGTATTAGATGCTATTCCTGAGCTGCCGAGGCGAGAGAAAAAATTCCCCATCAGTTTGCCCGACAACTTTGATATTGTTTATTTCGGAGCTGAAAAGAAACGGGGAAAACCTGCTTTTTTTTTATTTTCCATTTCGTTATTGTGTAACATGCCGTAGACTATCAGAAGACGATAGACGAAAACAACAATCAATGTGAACCGATGTTTGTGATGATTTTTCAGATTACGCAAGGACCGACGCCTCGTTCGCTATAATAAGCATGTTCATCATGATAATGGGATTCGGATTCTCGATCTACACGTTCAGGAACTCGCGCTACATGTTCAAGAGACTGTCCGGCGGTATTCACTTCATAAGTTGTAAGTATAGAACTCGTAAATCAGTCAACTAGAGCACGAAAATTTGGCTGGAAGCAAAAGTCACTGTTATTAACGTGGTCGAATGGTCTTGTCGAAAAATATGCCCCTATGCAAAAATAAGTTTCGCTCGGGAGCATTCTCACGCGTCCAAGACTCTCAAACTTTTTGGCAGTTACTAACTTTTACTTGTTGAATGGATTCACGAGAGTTACGCCGAGTTTCACGACGGCCCATATAAACTTCCGAGTTTACGGCTTCTTCCATAACGATTTCGGGAAACGATTCATCCGCGGGGCACAGTAATAACCCCGAGGACACATTCTCGCGCGTGAAAAAAAAAAATAAAAAAGTATGCACACGCGAGTCGAATCGAATATTGTACAAAGATTGTGCGGCTTTCAGGCGCGTGCGTTATGGTAGTGATCCAGATGCTGACGTCGATGCGCGAGTACGGCAGCAGGAAGGACAACTGGGTGTTCCCCAAGCAGTCCGACATAAACTACGACTTCTCACTGGTGCTCGCGTGGTTCGTCTTCTCCGGCAACCTACTCGCCGGCTGCTGCTTCATTCTGTTCTCGAGGAAGCGCAAGCGCGACCGGGCGCCCAACGACGAGATGGCTATGGCCGACGAGCCGACCATTATAGGCCGTTGATCCAAACCCCTTACCACCGCTTGTTGCTCCTGCTGCTGCTGCTGATGATGATCCTACGCTCCTCTCCCATCGCAATTTACGCGAATCTGATTGTGCCCACCACTGGACCAGAGCCGAAGTTAACCGGCTCCTCTATAGAACGCTTGTCGCCTTTCTAATAGACTAGATATACTGCGGTCTTGCAGCAGTCGCTGATAATTCGAGACCCGTGGACCCGCTCGGCAAACGCCTCGATCGATCGCCAATCGATATTAGCCACTCGCTCGATAAATCGAGAGGTGACATTTATAATTGCCTATGAATTTAGATTGTCTTTGCGCGAAACCGATTTATTGCCTCGTGGAACGCAGTACGAAAAAAATCTGAATTTCAACAAGCTGTTGTACCGTATTGATACACGATTTTGTAGTACACGGAGAAATAAATTCAGAGCTGACAGATTTGTCGAGTGTAAACAAGCGATTTTCACAGTGTACCAAACGATATTCTCTCTCGTCGTTTCAACAATACGTGTTAAATTAATTGTAGATTTCGGGACGGGCGAGAGATGTTTATGCGTCAAATTGTTCATCTGATCAAAGTTTAGAAGGCAATGGGATACCGAAATGATAATTGACCAATACACTATTACTCAGTCTCTTAGGTGATTTGTGAAATATTTATATTAACTATTGACATCTGCCATAGAGAACATGTTCCACACTACTTCTTACTCGTGCAAAAGCATCTCTCGATCATTTTTCAAGCAAGGGTGATGCGGGGTGATCATACCACCACTCAATTGTACTTATGCGAAATGTTCACTTTGAACACTTCTAGTCCTTCAAACTATTATAACGTATATAATTCGCCTGATAGTAACATATATTATATATGTATACTGCTAATTATAGGAGTTCTGTTGAGCGGTCCAAAATCCAATTGTTGAAAGTTGTATCGTGTACTTATCGGCACGGAAAACATTCTACCTGTTTTTGTTAAAAATATATAGGATAGTGCTAAAATTCTATACGCAATATTTTTCGAACGATTCTTTGTAAGATACTTTAAGATTGATGTTTCTCAACTACCTCCCTAGTGTATAAATCAACATTTAATTGTATTTTTGCTACTATATAGTTCGAACTACGTAGTATTGAATTTGTAAAATTCTACTGGTGTATATATATATTACTTTGTGTATTCAAACTAAAATCATACATTTGTATGTACGCATTACGATGTTTTGGATGCTAGATCATCATGTTATCTTCTCATTCTTATGCCTAATATACAGTTGTAATTTTGTACTCACCGACCTTTCTACAAAAAAACAACCTTCTACAGATTTTAATAAGCAAGAGGAAGTGTTCAATGATCTTCAAAACTATTCACAATAACCAAAATTAAAGTAAAACATTCTTTTTTATGTCTAATTTCCCAAAAAATTTTACTCTTCCATATCTATTGTTATTTTTGTAAAAATAATAATGAATATGTCGATGTTATGATATATCAGTCAAAAAAATGTGTGTAGGTTCAAGAAATAAGTATCTATAGGTCAGATTTTTTTCGGTCATATTTATATTTATATATAAGAGCAAAAGAAAATGCTATTTCTACACTGAGAAAAAATCCGAATATGAGAGACCACTATTTTAACATAGTAGAGAAAAATATATAAACGTTGCCGTATTTTATATGTCAGAGTACTCATTTCCAGTAAAGGTTATAACAATCGCATAGTAAAATTTGATAATACAGTTTGCTATGTAAATTATTATAAAGTTTACTATTTTATAATACTATTCTATAATACTTGACTATGTATACATGTGAAATATCCTATAAATATAATAATTTATGTTAATTTTTCCAGTATAATGATTACCATGTTTTGAATAGTGAACTTTACTAATATCGCGTAATTGTTACGCTATTGCCCTAAAACATAGTAAAATATAGTAACCATTACTAATTTTTTCTCTCAGAGTATTTCTATAAGGCTAATTATAAACTTTACATCTAACATTCAACCTTTATGATAAATTCTCATTGTTATCGTTACACGATAATCTATTTATCTGTGTATGAAAATTGAATTATGGGTTAGGAAACCTCAATTCTGCTTCTTTCAATGTTTCAGAATTAAGTGTGTAAAAAGTTCATATTTTATGAATATAATAAAATATCACAATATTGAACTTATAATTCGTTTGAGTTTTTCCAATTTCTCTCCTTATAGACCTGATTCCTTGGGAAATACAATATTTAAGTGTAAGGAAAAAACAGATCAAATGTGATCAATTTCGATATATTATGTTAGCGTTGCATGTTCGAGATGGCTCATGATTAGCTTTTTATCAAATTATATACATAATTATCAGATTCGTTTTATACATACATGAAGCCTTCTAATCTTCATCATAAAATTGGCGTTTACAGTCTTGGGTTATTGTATAAGAACATTTATTCATTCATTAATCTCTCGATTGTCCAACAGTATATCCTTTTTCTCGCATATCTCGATTGAGTTGAATACTTTCACTAACAATTTCCCAGCTATAAATTGCGTAATCTTTTTATTTCCACTGGTATCGTTTACGGTGAGAGAATTAGTAGTTTGGATGATTGGTGGCAGCATCACATATATGCAAGTCCCCACTAAATGAAAGAAAGAGGGTTTTTATTTTTTCACGGGTATCCAACGATATTTTCTATCGCGAGCCTTAAAATGTTTGCAATATAAAGAGTGATTTTACACATTGTTTAAATCGCACATTTTACGAATAAAAATTAATGATCGACAAGCACGGATCATTATACATAAAAGTATCAAACACATACTGAAACAATATCGTTTACCTTATGTCATATCAGACTGGTGTAGTCCTCTTGAACGAGTTAGACTTCCAGCCGCTGCTTCTCACAGTCTCTGGCAGAGGTGGCAAATGCTCGCCGAGATCAAAAGCTGGAAACCCGTGTCGCGCGTCTACGGAGTAATCTTCATGCAGTACAGGATCGGCTATTGTGCTTATCTGCAATTCACGGGCGTGATTTATTACATCAGAGTTCGAATCAACTCAATATCACAGCAAAAAAAGGTGGATTATATTATCTATATCAAATTCAGGTGTGACTCCCAAACATAAGTGATTCAAATAAATAAGTCGCTTTACTGTACAGATGTGCGTTAGAGCGCAACCGTTTCTTCCATGATATACGAGATACACACGTGAATTTCCATTATTTCCCATGAAAATGAACAAACCGTTTCGGTGGTCAAATCGTGGGGTATCATCCCAGTCGGCGTGGCGTAATCGTCGTATTCTAGATAATTGTGACGGTGATTGTGGTGATGGTGGTGTTGGCAAGAGTAAGCTTCGGGCTCGTAGAAGTATCTCTTCTGGTGACGCTCGCACAAGTGGAAGCTCGAGTTTCTAGCGACTGGGGTCTGGTGTACATGTCGATTGTCCGTTTGATATTGACTGCCTTGCAAGTACTGTAAAATCATTTCTACGTTACACAATCACGAGACTTTTGCCATTTTCGAAAAAAAAGTACCGGGCTTGACGTCTAATGGAAATACGAGGCAATGGATTTTCCATGAGGGGTTGAGTTTAATAAGGTGCTGCTTGTCCTTCTTTTGAACTTGTGTCGAGATATTGAAATCAGTGCTGAATGAAGAAGCGCACAAGAAAACCAGCCAAGTAGAAGACGAATAAAGGAATTCCAATGCAGAGTATGGCGCATGTTTCCATTCATTTTTTTTGAAAGGCAACTCGTTGAATTGCCGTGGCTGGAATCTTTGAAATTGGCCCATTCAACTAATTTCATGGATGTATTTTTTCAGAATTTACTTCTCGTGAATTCAAATCCGAACTTAAAATGACGAAGTTGATGGAGGAAATGATGTGAAGTCATCACTGCAGCGAGAGTAATGTTCGTATTCAATTAATTTCAATCGGGGTTTGAGAAAATCCTCGACACTTTTCAATGTGTACTCACGTCGACATATTTGCTCTTGGACATCTCGCGAACAAGCTCGAGCTGCTGCCAAGATATATGCACAAATATGACACTGGTGCCCGCCAATTCCGTCGTGATGAAGCCGCTCACGTAAAACAGAAAAGAGTAGCCGTAGCGGTATGTGAAAGGTGGACCCTGCAGCAAAACATTATAAATATTAATGATTATCGATTTTCATAACGTTATAAAGTGATGGTAGGATTATAACTATTATGTATAGCTAGGCATATATGATTCAAATGGATTATTTGAAAAAAATTTGTACTCTGGTAGAAAAAACGGTTTGATTAGCGGTTCACTAATTAAAGTGCTTTTATCAAGTAATTTATTCCAAAATGGAACTTAATTATTTTGAAGATATTTGTCAATTCTAATAGAAACTAAATATTATACTCATTGCCGAGGTATCATCAAATTAACATTCCGTTACAAGTAGAACAAAATAATCCCACGATGTCATTGTGATTTTCTAACGAATATCATTCTTGTCTAGATTTTCATGGTCACTCTTTATGTTTGAAACTCACTTGAAACATTGAACGAGGTCGTAATTTGCTGCCGACTTCAGCCTTGAACACTGAGATGTACATGACCATACCGACGAGCATGAGCAGACCTGAAATTTTGAGAAACCGAATTATGATGTTTGTAGTATGTTGTAGTTTATCAAACAGCAACCCAGATTTTACAAGTTAAATTCAGTATAAACGCGCAAACGCCAGTCTGCCAAATGAGTATAAATATCAAAAAATACAAAAAAACAGTCGAAATTGTCAAAAAAATTGTCATTTTTACTATGCTTCTTGTAATTTTTTCAAAAGTTAAATACATCGACACATTGATCAACGCACATCGATGACCTGCGTTACTTGAAAAAAAAAACGAGTGACTTTTACAAAATGGTTTCTCTTCGTACAGAGGGACCCGATTGTCATTGATTGATACAGAGTAATTTGTGGTTGAATCAGAAAATAATTTGACAGAGGAATTAGTGTCAAATATAATCGCTTTGGTCTTATTGACATAAAGTAGAAAATGTTTGAGAGTGGCCGTCTCAGCAATATTGGAAGCTACTCTGCTCAGAGTGGGGAGCGTCTCAGCGAGGTACTCGAAGGAGCACTGCAAGTAAACCTGGAGATCATCAGCAAAGACTATATGTACCATGTGGAAAACCGACAGTCACGTCACCTATATATACAGTGCAAACAGCAAAGGGCCAAGCCCGGAGGCTTGTGGAACTCCTTCAAGAAGTATAGCCCTTCCCTATAATGACTATCCATATCTTTTTATCTACCAAGATTTACAAAATATTTGTAGAGATAATTATAAATTAACGATAAATATTAACTTATCAGGCTTGGCGATATATTCCAAATCAATGGAAAAGTGATATTGCGAGAGAAAAAATTCACGCTCGTCGGAGATCAGGAGGATGTCGGTTCGAATCCAGCCCGGGGAGCGTGTATTTTTTCTCTCGCAATATCATTTTTCCATTGATTTGGAAAAGTTCACCAAGCCTGATAAATTAATGTTCATCGTTATAACTTGCAGACGTAATAAAATTATTAATAATTATGAACTATCCTTTTGACTATTCATGACATTATGCTTCATCATTCTATCGCAACATTTGTTCAAAAGGACGGTGAAAAATAAGTGCATGAAAGTGAAAAGTCACTGCATGAAGGTGGATGAGTGAATGAATGGAATTGCAGTTAATTTATCATGTAATCAAAGCGAATTTTCACTTTAGTCCCATGAGGTTTGATAGCAACATTGTTTACATCAAATTTGTAGTAATCTGGTCAAAATTCATTTTACATTCGGGGAACATAAGATCGCAAGGGCCTTATATCTGGTTATCTGCAATGCTGAAACTTTCTTCTTCTTGGTATAATACTTGAAATATTCTTCTGAATTTGTTAAAATCTCAATAAAAATTTTAGACAAGAGCATAACGAACTAAAAGCATCATGCCCGGGGCAACTAACTCCTCTCTTCGAAATACAGTGTATGAAAATTGTTCAATATCAAGTTTTACTAAAAGTATTTAGTTGTTTTTGAATAAAAATACTAAGCTCATGGCTGACATTGATTGGCCCTAGCACGGGAGAATTTGAAAATACTGCAGATCGGATCGATCTCTGTAACTCACCCGAAACGATAAACAGGATTCCAGATACGAGCACAATAAAACTCGATGTAGGTTTGGATAGGTGGGCCAAAAAGAAACAGATTTCACCGACAATTAACAGCGCAGTAGCAGCGAAGATAAATCCTGCAGACTTGGTCACAGCGTCTAATGACAAATTCAAACCGTTTAAAAAAAATATGATATTTGAATAGAATTATGTTTAAGTGAGAAAACTGTTGAAAATTCGTTGGCCATGAGTCTCTTCTTTTACGTGAAAACAACCGGAGATTTACATGGGAAAGAATTTCTACTCATTGTAATTTAGTAGAAAAAAAACTCACAGGGTATTGCCAAGGTCGAGTCACTGGCATCCGGGCTATACTCTTCCTTGGGAAAATAGTCGATGGCCGAACACTCGTATCGCATAGTCGAGCCTGTAACATATGAGCGTACGTTAATCCAAGACACGAAATGTGCAACGCACTCGCTTTACAAGATTCGATCTTGTCCCAGGTAATGGGAGTCTGTCAAACCAATCGAGCGGATTAATAGTATTTCATTTTTACGAATCGGAGCGATAGGAACGGCTGATGAAGAGGTCACCGCTACAACTATAGGGGAGCAGCCAAGAACTCGGAATAGTCATATCCGGCAGAAAGTACGACGGAAGTCGTAGCATATTGCCTCGTCGCTCCAGCGTTTTCCCGGGAATATCGACGGGATCCAGCGATTTCCCTTGTCGGCCAATCGTGGTTTATTTTCATTATAGCCAATTCTACAGCCATTTATCGCACGTCGATTCGACATTTACGCAAATGATCTTTTGAATCAAGATGGATCTACTTGATGGAGTATAGAAGAAGTTTTTCTGCGATACGTCAAACGTATTTCTTTGTGAATCATGTGTAATCTGTCCGGAATAATGCTACATCCATTGAATTTTATAGATATACTTGGTTCAGAATTAGAGAAATTTTTCCTCTTGAACGCATGAATTTCGTCGATCAGGAACATTTTTTCGGTTAAGGTTGTTTTTAAGAGTAGAAAAGTATGCTCACGAAAGATATCTACTAGTTTCTAGGAGAATTACATCTCAAATTGGCTTCCACAGCTTTTGTCCCGTTCAAACAGAATCTTCTTGAAACAAGTGTAGAATTTAAAAAAATGTGATTGGATGATTCTTTCCGACTTATGGTGGTTCCCATTTGAAAAGATAACAAAGTCTAACAAATATCTGGTACGAGGTATACAAAAAGCGTCTAGCAATGCTTTTTTTATTAATTTTTATTTCCGTCTAGACATTAAAGTAGAAGGTAGTTATTTCGGATCTAACTTCTCTAATTACCGTTTCTCTATTGCAATTAAAATCATTAACATATATTCGTTCTTGTTTCACTATTTTGTTAATTTTATTAGTTGTTTTTCCTCTATATAAAAAATATAACGAAGAATTGAAACATTCGCAATAATTGGGACGAGAGTTCAAACTTTTTAATAGCTCACCAAGGGCAACGCAGACAGTCCAAAGGCCGCTGACTGTGAGTTTGTGCTCAGGCTCGGGCTGCTGGGTGGCATTGTAGGGTCGTCGAAGGTCCGGCAGTTGCGTCATTTTCTCCTCGGTGATCAGCCAGTTGTTGGTGGACACAGCCAGGGCCACCACCACGAGTGACAAGAAAGCCAACAACACCGAGATTACCTCGACGAGCCACCGGTTGGAGCCATCAGATCCCCCGTCGTCACAGCACATTCTTCACGGTTCTCCTCTCCTTTCCTGGAACAAACCCATATGTCTACTCTGTCTCCACGATATTTCGATTTGAAGTATTCCCATAAACTTTCAATCGATTCTCATTACAACCTCAAGAATATTAAATATAGTTCGCCGTCAAAATGGTAATAATAAAATTTGTACTTATACGGTAGAGAACATCTATCTACTCGATCGAAATAAGTCGTATTGATTACACTAATCTGTTGATGAATGGACGTGAATTGATTGGTCGAATTAACGCTTAAATTTCAAATGATTATAGGTATAGACTGTTGAGCATGCGTATGAACAATGCCTTTGTTCCATCGATCGAACAGTTCAAAGGATTGAAAAATAAAATCGCCAATCAATCACTTTTACAACGGGCTATTTGATTTAGCAGCGAAAAAAAGTAGAGGATCAAGAATTTCATCATCTCTTGCAGTGATAGATCCTTTACCCGTCGAGTCTTCAATTACTATAATCTTCGGATGAGTCGCCATTTAGATTTGCTGCGTCGCGTCCTCTTCCCTCGCTATTTTCGCTGCACGGATTACTCTCCTTATTTTATTTTTTACTCTATTCACGAACTTTTCATCTTCACCACTTGCTTCTTATTTCACTCCTGCCCTCTCGGTGTGAACTAACTGGGTCGGAACGAAACGCCAACATGCACATTAAGATTTATCAATTGAATAAAGAAGGCTTGAGCTCGGCCGGCTTTGCGGCAGCGCGGCAAAAGGAGAAACTATAATGTGCGAGTGGACTTCATCATGGTGCTAATTAAAAAAACTACGAATATTGCATAAACTCGAGAAATGCGCGGGAGAAAGTTAAATTAGATGAGAGTTTGCTCGCGGGGCTCTGGAAACTTCACGGGCTGTTTTGTAAATTCAACTCGTACGTAATATCGAATTCAACTGTATCGCGTATACCAATAGGAATCATCGGATTACGGTAATCCAACGTATGTACGTACGTTGGAGCTTGGAAATAATCGTGTATTGGAAAATCAGAGTTGACAATAAAACGAAGGGCGTGAAAAAGTGTGCGAGGACTTTCCCCTCATATACCAGGGCACAAAGTTTTCAATAAAAATGAGGATGATATTAGATATTCCCAAGAGCGCGTCTCTAAGCGCATATGGTAATGAGGTGTAGACTTGCGCGCGCGTCGCCCGGAGATAAAAGCGTCAAGAGCTTGGGCGACGGAGCACGTGTCACTGATTATGTATGCATCGCGCCGAGCGTATAAGTTGCGCCTGCGATAGGCGTTTAGCTTCGCTTCTGTCAAGCTTGCAGGTGTTGGAGAAGGGGGAAAAAAGTTAAAAAAAAAAAAAGAAGGACTCCGGAGCTCCTAGTTGCCTGGGTATTTTAACTTTCTACCTGTATACATGTACATTTCCATCATCGAGGAGTCGCAGCGAGGCGATCCTTTGACACGGAAAATGCCGAGCAGTGTCGTCGCTAACTTACATGCCGGAGCGGGGAATCGATCGACCTACTTGGTGCGTCGATGGATTATCGGCTCGCGAGTACTACACTTGTTGCGGCTCGAGATTATAATGAGTTTGGCTTATTCGAGAGGGCTCATTGGTGCGGCGCTAAAACTTTCCCCCGCGATCAGTTGACTTTGGCAAGTGAGCCATCCCCGAGCCCGATTAATCTTCGAGAACCTCTCCCGCGGCGAGGATCGTATACCTTCTTTTCCCCGACTCTCGAGATTTATATCTTGGAATGAGGGATGATTTGAGAGAAAGCAATTTGTCCCCGCTCGATGATTCCGTACCGAAGTTTAGAAGAAGTTTTTGAGAATGTGCCCGTGTTCGGGCTGGTCCGATTGCGCGAGCGCGCAGCTGCAGCAGTACCTTGAAATGCGAGCCTTTACTTTCGGAAGTGATGGAAAAATGAATTTAGAAGAGAATGTTCCAAAGACATTGTTACCTCGATATTTCGTAAGATAAATTCAGACGATTGTATACGCAGGGAACCGCGCGAGAATCAGGATTGACGCGTGACAATTGACGTTAAGTGACACGCCTGTAGTTTCAATACATTTGGTATCTACATAATCTTCGACGTAATCACGTGCATCTTGTTTCGGTAATTACACTGAGATATCTGCAAATCTGTATTAAATCAGGCCATTAGTACACGCTTGTTAGCCGTGCGAGGCTTTGTCAAAATCGCCCATTGCACCCCCCTTCAGTCCCAATAAATGGTGTCATTAACCAGTTGTATATACACACACACATTAACCTTCGCGCCTTTGTATTCAAATCTAACTGGAGTGTAAGGGCTGAGAAAAGGGGGTGGAAAATAAGATATCGTATATTCAGGTCTCTATGGGATTCGTTTCCATCCCGTTATCGAGCGCAATCCAATCCGATTGGACAGATCGACCCGACTGGCAGGAGCAGCATTAAACATTCGAGTGGAAAAGTGGCGGTCGTATTCGTTGGCAGTGCAGCAGTGGCGCGTGGAATAAGGACCGATCTCGTGTGGAACATCAAGTACTCTTCCGCGTGCCGAAGAGTGGCTGCAACTCTTATACATACATACGTGCGTATCTTCGGGAAAAGTCTACTGACAAGTGCAGTACTGGAGCAGGTGAGCTCGTGTGCTGCATCGTCGAATAATTGAGACTCTGACTCGTGTACACTCGGTAAAATGCAGTTTGAAATTGAGGAAAATCTTGGGCTCCATATGCAGAAGTCAATTCGATCCCTTGTATAGTTTTCAAAATCTTTTGCATAACGTTGCCTCCCATGAAATTTAGCACACTTCAGATATTGATTTGTTGTTTTTATTACACTTTATTACTTCAAATCCGTTCTGTACACTCGAAAAAATCGATTTTTTGGTTCAAGAAGGAATATTAGTTTGATAATAAGAAGATTTCTCCTCCGACTGAACAGGGTCTCTAGAATTAAGATAAGAGTCGAACAAATCTTCTTGTTTCATATAGCGTCAAGCTGATTTTTCGTCACGAACCAAAATTCGAATTTTTCGAGTGTTTGACCAATCTTGGTATATTCTAAAGAAAATTCAAGTGGTTCAAGCATTCAGAATTCAGCAGAAAATTCAAGATTATTATAATTTTTATTCGAACGAATTCCAGCTTCGATATTGATAATCATTTGCTCCACAGTGGAGTACAGATTCTCGAGATTATTTTAGCGCGTGTAGTTCGCTGGATGACAGAGGAGAGAGATGCGAGCTTCGGCTCGTGTTCGCCGTGCGAGACTATAGCCACGCTTTTTCGCTAATTCAATATTTTCCTTCGAGGCACGAGGCTCGGCGCAACTCGGGCGCTGATTGCAATCAAAACCCGGCGTGCCTCGCTGGATTTCAGACAGGTACGAGATTCTCGGGCAAATCGCATTGTACATCTAGTTTTTACTCCCCCAGCGCTTGGCTGATGAGCGAAAAATCTCTTTCCCCGCCGCGCCAACTCGCGAGTTTTTTTTTTCTCGAGAAGAGAATTCGATATAGATCAACTTTTACGTGCTAACTTTGCGTAATTTTCCCACTTGGAATCGTTTCAAAATCAAATTATTCCCGCGGTGTAAGCAGTGAAATTGAACATTGCGCAGTCCTTTACGGCTGCTTAATTATTCCGCGATGGGTCCAGTAAACGCGACGTACGTAGGGTTATTCGAATCAAGGGATACAACCAACGCGACGTCAGACAGTTAGTTTTAGTAGAGTGTAAATGGGAACCCTTCACTCGAGTGTTAAGTATGCAATCAATCTTCTGCGAATTATCATCAAAATGCCAAACAGTTTTGGAAAATTAAAAATTCAACTCAAATCCCGATACAGATTTTGTGATTTGAAAAGTTCGATCACACGATTGTTTAATTATTCGAGCCAATATGTCGATGTCTATTGAAGTCAATCACAATAACCGAGAAATCACCTCGTTCCGTTCAAGTTCTTCGAAGTCCCAAGCAAATGTGATACTTTGTAATTGTATTCCTAGCAAGTAATGGACAAGCGGACGAATGAAATAAATATACAAAAATGCACATACATAAATGACCAACGTTCCGTACGAAGAGTAGCACCATTCATACGCTCACTCGAATTCATCAAGAACTGTTAATTTTCAACTTACGCTCATGGAAGCCGATTCGAATCCGCCCCGATTCAACCGTCCCGTTTACAAACCCATCGAGTTAAAAATTAATTTTAATTCGTATAAATCAAACAGTCTTCGGGACGAACGTCGAATGGAGCGATACACACGACGGCAGCGCGGGTGAACAGTTGTGTACTTTGCTGAAGGAGGGTCAATATTACCTGTGAATCGGGAGCAGGATGCACCGACACGTGTTCAGGAGAGGCCAGTTGGCTCGAGGAGGAGCGGCAGCATCGGTGTGTCGAGCATCTTGTCGAATCCGGCGCGCACGTTCGAAAGCTGCGCGAAAGCCCGAGCCGAGCACAAGCCGAGCATTGGCAATCGGAGGGACGAAAGAGAGGGAGAATCGCCGAGTGCGACTGGCTCGGTCGACGCCCGGCGCCCGTAAGCTCGCGCGCGCCACTCGGCGCCTCGGCTCACCCCCTATATACATACACCTACATCCGTCCCTCTCCCGTCCATAGCCTCGCGCGCACCTTACGCCGCGGCCATCTCTTTTCTGTATCATCTGACTGATCATTCCCTTGTACGCTTACCTTGGCTCGAATCTCTATCCAATTTCATTCCCGTATCATTTTATTTTCTATTGTGCTTTTCGAGTAGTATATTGGTGACTAATCTCGTCCACATTGAATAGGTGGATACGTCTGAATCCTCGGAATGTTTCAAGTGTGGAACAAATATTGAGAGGATAGTATTTTAGAAAACATATTACATTGTGTTGGTTTTTCTATTAGTTTTTACCGTTATACTGTTGATTCACGCAGAGATATCTTATACACAATTCCTATGGAGATTAGTCAACGGGTTTCGGCATGTCGATTTTGTGCGAGCGCGAAGGGAATGATAATTTATAAGAGTTTATAAGATTTTAGATAGATCCGAGATTTTCCTCAGCTCTGTGAAGTACTTTTACGCACCAAGTAATTAGTGATTTTATCTGTCAATAACACCGGACAAAATCACAATTAGTCCACAGTCTTTTTGTTGAAACGTTACGATATGAATCGCAATGACTGTATACTAATGAGAAGATTCGTGAATATTATACTTTTTATGCAAAAATACAAGTATCGCTTGGTTAATCGATTACTATTAATAGTTGTTCGGTGATAATGCCCTTCAAGTTATGTTTATGTTCCATATGTATCGTTTTATAAACGATAATATGTGATTATCTACCATTGGGATTAGAGAAATTACATTTATGTGTCTTCATTTAGGTCGAAACACTTGATACAGTAACTATTCCCTAGACTGAACCAAAAGTATACACGTGGATATAGTACTTCTAATGGGCTATCAGATTCGGAAATGAATAATTAAGGAAACGTGTTATATTATCATTATCAATGAATAATTAATCATTATACATTTGTCAATTCGATCAGTATTACCATGAAATTGGTTCAATGCATATAAATTCAATAATGCATAAATCCTATACAAAGCTCTCAATTAATTATCGTATTACAATAGATAAATACAATAGCCTGGACTGGCGATTCTGTTCGAACGAATTTATGCAACAGCGGCAGTATCAGATTTCCCTCTATCCGATTATGATTTTATTGATTATAATCGGATAAATTGCCATTGCCCACTGATGACGAGAAACATTATAGTTCTCAACAATTTATCCCTATGTTGGAATAATCATATTACGTCCTCGCTCTTCTACATTACAAGTGTAGTTTCCTCTGGACGCCTTGTCAACACACCGTTCCATATTTCCTATGGTGATTCTCTCAAAACAATAAATTTAAATTAATTTAACACTGTGAAATGTCGTTCGTTTGAGAGTACTGTTAAAAAAGATGACATGTACGTATAGATGGTATGTACGTATAGATGGTATGTACGTATACTTGATCATCCTAATTCTAAAAGTATAATTGTTAATAATCAAAGTACAGTGATGAACAGAACCAGAATTTGTATACAGTTCGATCATAATTTCTCAATGGATTGTCGATACGCCACGTAAGTTACTATAACAAGCGTCCACGAGATATTCGTTGTTAAATATAGCGCACCAAAGCGGAACGTCGATTGAGTGAGAAGAGTCCGGAGTCGACGACCCCGCTCTGCAGGCTCCATTCGTTTCGCAATTTTCGTTCGCCCTCCAATCCGGAGTCTCGTTTCCTTCTTATCCAAATAAAGCGAGCCGTCAAATATTCGAGTAAGAACAAAGATTCAAGGACAGGAGACTTTCGCATTATTATAATTGTGCGAGACTCACACACACGCGTGACGTCGGTACAGCAGGAACGAAGAGGATGACCTCGCCGCGCGCGCGCTTCCTGTCCGTGAGTCGGTGGCGCGCACGACTCGAGTGCAGCGCCCTCCTGCGGCCCGGAGGCTTTTCGGAGCACATAGTCCGCGCGTCAAGAGTCGACTGCAGCCAGTAGTGTGAGAGAGCGGCCCGTGTCTCGATCGCATCTTTCCTCCGCTGTCACCTGCTGCTCCAGTTACACGTTAGTATATACACGCATTTTTCCCCCGACTCGGTTCCGTCCGCCCAACTTTACAACGGGGCGATCCGCGATATTAATAAACAGAGTAGGGCCAGAGTAGTAACCGTTCGCGCGGGTGCACCAACCGCCACGTGCGAGAATTCCACACGTCGTGCGAGTGTGCTCCCTATGGCTCGGTATACAGTTTTTCAAAAAAGGAACGTTGCTGCACGCCGCCGTTGGACATGCGGATTCCCCTCGCGCGCGCGACCTTGCCGCGCAGCTCGTACTATCATTGCAGATTCTTACACACACACACGCAGCCGAACGGTTTCTCTGGCGTCATAGTTATTTATAGTGCCGGTGGCTTTCTCTTTTTTTTTTCCTTCGCGTCGCTGTTATGATACATCGTGGGCATTGTTATTGCTCCGTAAAACATCAATTTGACGCTGCGCAATGGTTCGCGCGCGCGCCCGCCCGCGCGAGGACGCGTGTCCCCACCGCGCTTGATTGTTTTCATCGTTCCCCAGACGCAGAGGAACTGCATGTATATATAGGTATATACATATACAGACACTCCTTACTGCGCGAATTACGCTCTTGCAAGACCGGGTTCCGGTTCTTTTGTGATCGCGTGATCATTTCGCCCGATTAAATGCTAAATTCCGTTTTGGCAGATGCATGACGACGACCCGTCGACTCACTTTTATATAGGTGTACCCTTGAGCGAATTCGTCGTCGCGTGGACAATGTGTATAGTGCAAGGAAGTGGTTAATCGTTAGCTCCCATTATCTTCCAGCTTCTGAACGTACAAGCCACATCTCGTGTGCCGTGACGTTTTAATCTCGATAAAAAGTATCTCGTACGGTTCCGTATGTGCCGCTCTATTTACTTCGTGTGTACCATATCGATATATAAGCATTGAAATTAATGCGAGGTGACTGTAAGTATACGAGGAAACGAGCTCGTATCGGCACTTGGAGAATGATCGAGGAGTTTTTTTTTTGTTTCGAGTATATCAAGGGCAAGACTCTCGCTTCTCAGTTTTTCTACGCGTCGCATCAACTATATTATTCCCCTCTCGCGTGTCCGCGAAGTCGTGAGAGACAAGACGCCGATAATCACACGACGTTTCGCGGCGTTTGTGGAAATTCCCATGATATATAAACGCTTGGCCACGACACGATGGTAATATAGAGTTATTCTCCGCGGGAACATCCACGGATTGTTATTCGACGCTTATCGCCGGAGAATAAGTATATAAATTACGTAATTCGCGTCATAATTCATGTGAGTATTGCGAGCCTCGTTTCGTGCAGCCTCCGCGACGTTTGAATCGTAAACAACATTCCGTATTCTTGTTGTCAGAGGAGCAAGAGATCCTTAAAATCAAGCCGGGTGGTCTCAGTTTAGGATAATCAATTGGGATTGCGTGTAATTATGCAGTTAGTCAATGCCAGGGAGAAAGAATAGAACGCCTGAATTTTATTGTTTCTTGCGCTATGTATACACGACTGAACGAGGGTACGTAATAATTGTTTTTTGTTTTTCTTTCAGAAAATGACGGCGACATCGTCGATCGCCGTACTCTTGGTGGTTTTCCTGGCGACCGGCAACGCTGTCCCGTATTCTAGTACGTCTTTGCCATTGTATAATCAATCGCATTCAATCGTCACTTATATGATTGACTTTATCTTGCATGAACAATTACTGCCCGGAGCTTAATAGGGGAATAAACATCGTCAGCAGTAAAACACCTTGCGAATCGATAATCAATGAATTACAATATACGTTGTATTTTTATAGTCAAAACAGCTCGCGAACATTTTTTAAATTGATAGCTCAACTTTCGTAGATCATAAGCCGATGTTAATGATATGACTTTGATTGTGGAATGACTCCTTCAGGAAAAAACTTTGAAACTAAGTTAAATTTTGTTTGCAGAATATGGCCGAAATTGCAAGGACATCGGTTGCCGTTCGGACGAGACGTGTGTGATGGCAGAAGACCCTTGCGATGGAAACCAGCGCGACTCTTGCGGCCGTTACCCGACCTGCCGAAGAAGCTCCGGTGCAGGTTTGTGATTCAAATTTCAATTTTATCGCCTGTTTAAAAGCAAAATCTGTACAATTTTTCCTGTTGGCCGTTCTAGGCGAGAGTTGCACCACCAAAATGTGCCCGAGTGGTACATATTGCAGGACTGATAACGGAGTACCAACCTGTGTGAATACGAATCCTTCTTTGGGTGAGTCACAGTTAATTCACGTCTTTGTGGCACTTGGTTTCTTGTCATGCACATACATGTACACTGCACATACACACGTTCTACATTACTCATCAATCGACATTGCAAAAGTATCGTGCTTGATTCGGGAAAAAATTTGGTTTCGATATAAATGTCTACATTGAAAAAAATTCTTCTGGTTGGTTTGGCATGAAAAGTAGAAAAACTTTCGATCCAGCAAGATTTCCCCCGTCAAGCAACATGTTTTTGCCGTTCGGTATAACGTGTATATAGGGCTTAACTGTCTTCGGTGTGCGTTGCATATATATTTTGCTGGTGATAAGGGGAATACTTACCCGATTAGCATACCGGATTTCCCACTGAAATTTCTAATCGGTATATAGAGTCCCCACGAGTGTCTCGTAAAAGTTAGCGGTGATTATGGCGACGAAGTTACACAGTATCAACGTTCCATATAGTGCCTATAGAGTATAGTTACTCTCGAGATGATGATGAACGCTCAGAAAGCAGAAGTGTAATTCACCGCCATCGGAAATTTAGTCAAGTCGTTATACACGTGCGTCACTGCATGCACTAGTAGAGCATAGCGGCATAATTTTATCAACGCTATATACACGTGATCAGTCTTGTGTGTGTGGTCTTTCAATTGTAACTACACCATGTGATTTTTCGTTTGCATGAGACTATTACTTGTTTGTA
The DNA here is from genome assembly GCA_020882685.1 of Aphelinus atriplicis. Lineage (NCBI taxonomy): Eukaryota > Metazoa > Arthropoda > Insecta > Hymenoptera > Aphelinidae > Aphelinus > Aphelinus atriplicis. The sequence continues at coordinate 15,503,031 of CM037076.1, read as the reverse complement.
TCGTCCGTGCAAGTCAATATTAATGGTTAGATTAATATTGACTTGCATTTTCTGACAGAAGTATTCCAACTCAACTAGAGATATTGAATTGACCAATGTTTTGAAAACTAGACTTCCGATAACGATTGGCGCGGAGATGAACTATTATGGTTTATGAAATTAGATTGAACTTTGGTTTATTGTTGACCAAAATTTAAATTTCTTAACTCTTTGTGTAGGGAAAATTATTCACGATCTTAGCTGTAGCGATAGAATTCGAGAAAGTAATCGAGTCGTTTGAAATCTAGAGTGTGACTTGTAATATTTTTGTCACCCTAGCATTTGCCTGATTAAAGTTATCCTGCGATTCAAATATCACTTTCTAACTATAAATGTGGATGGTTTGGTTCGTCGATATTTTCCATGCTCTGGGTGTGGGTTATTAAAATGTCGCTGTAGACTCTAATGCAGCGAGATGACCATCGCATTCTCAATTAGTTTAATCAGCTTTTGTTCCTTGCGTGTGTGCGTGTGTGAGTTCTTGAATCGTAGTAGTATTAGAAGCACATTAATGTAGAATATAATTGCAACTCGTATTGTGCACGAATAGCTGAAGTGGCGTTGGATGTACTTTTTTCATATCTGTCGAGGTTCTAATAACCGACAATGGTTGATGTTCGCAATGCACCTAGCTTTATTGTTTGAGCACGCTGGAAAAATGTTAGATCCAATTGGTTAATTCCCGAGAAGGCGCCCAGAGACGAAAAGTATGATTGAGACAACGAACGGCTTGACGATTTTTCTCTGGGCTGAACTTCGCTGGGCTGGTGGTGCGTGTTTGCCCGCTTTGGAAAGTCGAGAAAAGCTCAGCGCCAAAACGATCGTGGGTAATTTCAGCGTTCGACTCGGCTGGGATATCTACGGTGAACGGGCAGAGGACCAACGGCCAGCCGATCGTCCCGGCGATTCCTCCTGCTGGCGGCTCGCGTTACGCCGACTCGAACCCGTACGCCAACGCCAACGCTCCGCCGGCCGAAGACGTGAACCATGAGCAGGGCCGCCCGTCCTACGCCAACCCGGCCTACCCGCCCTACCCGACCAACAATAACAACAACAACGGATACCCGCCCTACCCGACCAGCCACAACAACAACAACGGATACCCGCCCTACCCGACCGGCAACAATAACAACGGCTACCCGCCGTACCCGACAAACAACAACAACGGCTATCCTCCGTACCCATCGCATGTCGACCCCAATCGGCCAGCCGTCGATAAATACGGCTATCCCATCCAGACCCCAAGGCCCTCTGGAAACTTTTATCCTCAGTCCAACGTGCCGCAGAACAACTATGGATACGGCAGTAGCTACTACCCGAACACCATCTACAGGAAGAATGGAGCATCTGCCAATGGGGCCTCCGGCATTTTTCTTGCTGTGGCTCTCGTTTTCAGTGCTCTTAAGCTTGCGATGGCGTGATTCGATGTTTTGAATGATGCGTTGTTTGCACTTTACGCTGGACTTTTATGTCGATCGTTCAGCCCTACCGCGACCTTGAGTTTTATTCTCCATTGCTACTAATGGCAGTATTGGTGTACATATTTATAGTCCCGTTGAAATATTTTATCATAGTCACATTGAGTGATTGCGTGTGAGATGAGCCTGGAGGGATTTCCTGTCTTCTGAAAGCGAATGAACCTTCAGAGACTCCTATCCAGGTGTAGTTTTTTGTTTTTATCCTTTAGAAATGATGAAGTCCATTCGTGCCTATATACATAGCTTTCAAATGGAGGAGCGTATTGAAACGATTGAATGTTTGTGCAGATATATTTTGATAACCGTATAATATCACCGTGAATTGACTGACCGAAATGATTCCAATGGAAATTGTCTAGGCTGCGGACCCTGAATAGGCGTTAAGTGCCTTGAGAATGTTTCGCGAAAAATCAGGCTTGGTATAAGTTTTTTTTTTCAGGCCAGATTCAAGCCGGTAAATTTTGAATCTTGAAACATGAGTATTCAATGAATTGTATTTACTTTGTACCATTTCTAGATCAGCAAGACTTTGCAAACGATATTTTATTTTCCGAATCTCTGTTTTTCTCTCAATACTACGAATTTTAGACTGTTCGAAAGAAACTCATTTTAAATGTATCAACACGATTATATATACACAGTATTATACTAATTTATCGTTAAACGTGTAACGATAGTTTTGTTTTTATTGGCTTAGAACAATGAACATTATTACAATAAAGAATTATAGTTAACGTTAGATATTATGTTGTCGATCAGTTGGATTACCCCAAGCCATTCAATTTCTTACTTATGAAAATAGCGCGACTATTGGCATCAACCCACGCAACCTACATGTTGTAAAATAGACATTTGAATGGTCTGTTGGGCAACAGCTAGCGACTTTACGATTTTGCAACGACTGATAAAACGCAAGTCGCGTTTGCCGGTACAGTGCGAGATATGCGATTATCAGCATTTTTGCCGACCTCCGTGACCCAGCGGTAGCCGCGACGCACATCGCTGACCTTATAGCTCCGACTCGGCTCTCATTGGAAGAGCAAAGTCGATCACACAATCGCAAAAAATACCACACAGCCGAACATAGAACAAAGAGCTTGATTCGAGAACGAAAAAAAACGCACACATCACGTACAACGTACATCCAACAGCTCCAGCGGCGCGCAGGCCCCCGGGCTACCAGCGGCCCCAGGTGACGCCGAGGCCAGTGGTACCGACGCCCCCGCCCCGCAGCTCGTCGTACGACAATCGTTACAGCGGCCAGTCGGGCAACCGCAACACCATAGGTGGCAACTCTATCTGGGACCGGCTTTTCGGTGGCAACGGCGGCAACTCGGGAGGCAGTGCAAGGTACGGCGCCGGTGGCGGCGCTACAAACCCGGGGGGCAGCTCCAGGTACGGCGGCTCCGGAGACAGCTCAAGGTTTGGCGGCAGCTCCAGGTTCGGCGGCAACGGCGGCCTGCGTGGCTTTGACAGGCCCACCAGCAGACCGGCCACTTCCAACGGAGGAAAGGACTACTACCAAACCCACACCGCCACCGACTCCAAGGGCAATCGCGTCTGGACGTTCTCTGGATAAACTCTTAATGAAATCCTATGACACATGTTTTCTTAACCAATCTCGAACAATGCTTTACTTACTTTTTATACTCTTATTCAGATGCTACTTTTAACGTCAATATTCAATCGATTGGTTCATCGTGTAAATCGCTTTTCATTGGTACTTAAAAGTTCGAATTCTTGTTAAAGAGATGGATAACCATGAATTCATGATGCATAATTGAAGTAAAATTCTCAATTTACGAAATTTTAGAAGTAGTCGTGCCATATCAACTTGTTTACAAGATACATTTTTATACTTATGTAGAACAACGTATAGGGGTACTTAAAATGTAATTTAATAAAGTTGTACATAATCTTATCATTTTTTGTGATATTTCATCCCGTAGGAATTACATTGACACGTATATTATGAAGGTGAGTGCATGATTATTTCATTGGGACCACAACAAAAACTAATGCATGTCACATGGACCCATAGAATTGGAAACAGGCGCATGCTGCTTTGTTAAAATATGCTTTCTTCCCTAACATGAAAATTAGAATTGAATCGCCAACTCACAAATAGTTTCTATAGAAAATAATCTCACTATATTATATGTATGGAGTAGTGGGGCGCATTTTCGTATCGATTGGTATTTTTAACAAATATTAACTGACAGCGAAGCCACGTGAATCGTCGATTGTTGGGTGAAAGAGGAGGAAAAAAATTAACGTAATGATTGCAGAGAATGAAAATGGAGAAAAGCAAGAGCCGAGCAAAACTGAAGGAGATACTCAAATAAGCCAGAAGCCGAGCAACGCGGAGGACAAGCCGGCGGCTTCGTCAGGGTATCCTTTGAGTTCCGGCTACCCGGACCCGAACCAATCGAAGCCATTACAGAAGCCAACTTACCCGGTGGGCTCGGGCTACCCTGCAGGTTCCGGCTACCCCACTGGTTCCGGTTACCCCTCGAGTTCCGGTTACCCTTCGAGTTCCGGATACCCATCGGCTGGGTCTGGCTACCCAAACAGCAGGACAAGCGCAAGTTTGAACAACGCGGGCAATCCCGCACCCAACCCGAACGGCAATCAAGCCCCACCGTCGGGTTACCCGAGCCAACCCGGCTACAACCCGAACTACCCGCCACCACCTTCTGGCGCATACAATCCTAATTACCCACCATCACCTCAGGGAGCTTATAACCCCAACTACCCGCCACCGCCTCAAGGAGCTTATAATCCCAACTACCCGCCACCGCCTCAAGGGGCTTATAACCCGAATTACACGCCACCACAAGGTTACAATCCGCCGTACTACGGACCCCCGCCACCGACCACCACCAAGAAACCTGGTTTCCGCGACCAGCTCACGAGCTTCGCCAAGAAATTTGCCCAGCAGATTATAACCCAGGCTGTCATCGACAAGGTATCGGGCAAACAGTGAACACTGCCGATCGCTCATTATTTGATTCCTCTTTCGATCTTGTAATGATTTGTCTCAGATTTAGAGAATTAAGTGTCTATGACTAATGTATCTTACATACTTTAACATATAGGTATACATACAATATATATTGTATCGATTTATTAATAAAATGATACTCGTAGATTTACAAACCATTTATCGAATGCTTGCCAGAATTTCTGTTGGAGATTTCAGAGTGTCAATAAAAGTATTGAAATGAATTATTTTTAATAGGTAAGTTACATATTTTCATTATTGTTCTCTCAAAGAGAAAGACTTGTGACGGGGCAAAAATCGAATCTCCGAATCAGACTGCGGGACCTCGATTTTTGTAATCTACGGGTCGAAAAACATGGAATCCCAAAAATGTACGTATGTATGTACGTACAGTGTAGGGAACGCTGTTTCTTTGAGCGTAAGCAAACCCCTTTAGAATATATTTTTTCCACTTTTATGGTGAGTTTCGCTGGGATCTTTAACTATGCATTTGATAGCTTCATTTTTAATCAACATGAAGACACTTTTTCCAAATCATAATATGTACGTATACTCGACTATAAGAAAATACTCAATTCTTCCGGTACTCGGATCTGTCTCATTTTTCATCAGGCCTTGACGTCGTCCGTCTCATTTTCTCCCTCGCGCATTCATTTGCAGATTAACCACGAAAATACAATACGAGTGAATAGTTAAGAAACTAAGGAAAACAAGAAAGAGGGAAGAAAAATATTTCGCGTGGACTAAATTCGGCGGTATCTCAATTCTAATTATGATTTTTTCCTCGGCACGTCGAACTATCATCACACTCGATGGCTAGGTCAATACCAAAGGGCAAAAGTTGCAGTGGGGGAAAAGCGTCGGCACGGGATTTCCCGCAAGCGGCGCGCGACCGACGACGGGTTGGTACACCCAAGACGTAGGGCAGGGTCGGTTCGCCGAGGGGTCCGCGGGATGTCGCTGCGGGTGCGCGCCGGGAGGAGTCCGAGCGCGGCCGCACGTGGGTGTGCTCGCGGCTGGCGCGCGTTGCCGCACGTGCGCGCGCGGCTGGCTGCTCAGTCGCTGTACTGCGCTCCGTCCGTGCGCACAGATGCTGCTGCTGCTGCAGTCGGCGCCGTAGCAGCAACCCCCGGCGTCCGCCTGCAGGATGCAGCAAGTCCCCGCCGGCCGCCGCTCAGCCGCCCTTGTCGTCCGGCTGCAGTCCGCGACAGGTGCACCGCCGCCGATCGGCGCTCGCAATTCGAACTGGCTCTGGGGCTGGTCAAAGCAGTGCTGAAGCCGAGTAATCCGCAGCTCGACGCGCCCGACATGTGAACGTGTACGTCTGCTCGGAGTCACGGGCTGTTTGTGTCAGTTCGCCCCATATCGATTGATTCATTCTCACCTTTCGAGCCGACGAGTGTTCCGGCACAATGAATCTCAATTAGTAGAATCAATCCGTTACGCGGGCGCGCGCGCGCGCAGTGATTTCGCATATATGTATGTAACGGCGCAATCTAATGCCCTCCCGCCAATGCCTGATGCTGTAGCCGTGAATTGCTCCCGGAGTTCCGCACATAAATCACGCAAGTTTCAACCCACCTCCCCGGTACACCGAGTTAATTTCGCCGATTTATCAGCCTCGGTCGCTGAGCGAACGTGATTGCTTCAAATATATTCAATACGATTGTTTGAACCAGTGTATACATACAAACTTCCCTCGTGTAATGCACTCTTTCTCGCGACGTCTGTACGTACCCCAAACAGTCACGGGTCCATTGTTGCTCCATGGATAGAGTTTGCAAAACGCCCTCTAAAATATAATGAACCGGGTGACTCGTGAGATTTTCTAACGTGCCCATACGCGCTGTATAACTTTCTTTTGTTCGCATAAAGACTGCCACCCACCCCCAATTCACTGCGGGATTGCCTCGAACTCTGAAATGCTGAAATATGAAAGGGTCGGTGAAACGCAGCTGCGAAAATTAATTCGTTTCCGCGCATTCATTGAAAAGAAAAGTACGGGGCAAAATCTCACCAGTTTCAACTCAATTAATTCTCGGAATTATTTAACTTACGATTGAATTGAGGGTGCTTGAGAAAATACTTAATACGAGCGAGAATTTCAGTACTTCAAAGGATAATTGAACGTTTTCCATTAACGATGGGAAAGGGCGATGACGAGCTTTTGAATCACTCTTGCACTGAATATAGTGAAAAGTAACGCATATCTCCCGATTCACGTCATATTTAGAAGTGAGTGCGTAATACAATAGTTTTCGCGGGAATCCGAGTCAAAAATCCGTAATTGCTTTGAATTATGTAATTTTTACGTTTTTCGAACGAGTTATATAAACTACTCGTGGAGGAAACTCGGAAAATACGGCAGTAACCAATTAGCTGAGTCTGCCAGTTCTCTCAATAATTTTAATGCTAATGCTGCGGTGGACGGTCAAAAGTTCCTTGGGCTTAATCCCCCTTGCACACGAAACGGTCCCGTAAAACATTCGTTCGTCATGAATTCGAGTGGACGTTAATCCCCCGCTGGCCACTAAATAGTCAAAGAGTTCGGACTCGTTGAAACTCAAGAATCCCCCGACGATGATTGCGCTTTATATAGAAAATGATAAATAAAGAATTCTGAAGCAACGCTTTAATGCCGTAGGATTAAAGGGAAGAGAAAAAGCCCGTATTACACGAGGATATTCCGTACGCATGTACCTCGCGCAAAATCGCGAGCTTTGCATTCATCAAAAGCGTACCTACAAAGGGCTCTTTTATAATTTCTTTTATCGATCACCCTTTTGCTGGGAGCTAACAGGAATTCCGTTTGAAATCATGCATCAGCCGGCAAATGTCGACGTCATAACGTAAAATATTCTCGTTAGATAGCTCGTCGAGCGTCAGGTTGAGCTTGGTTAATCTGACGCGAGGCGGACGGACAGATCCGCCAAATCAAAGCGTATTTCCAGGGACGATGGTAAAAACGCAATCACACGGAGCTCGGGACAAGCAAAAAACAAAAAAGAAACTCGATCTAAACTTGGATCAAAACGTCGCTGGCTCGTTTGGGTAAAGGGGAGACTGGGCGCGAACTGGCAACGATATTAGCCGCCCCCGCCAGCTTTTCACCCTGTCTCACGTGGGCCAACGGAAAAATTGCAGATGGAGCGGAGCAGTCGAGGAGCAGCCGCGGGCGTTGGGCGTCGCAACTTACGGCTGGCTCGAGTGGCCGAGGGAAAAATGTGTGACAGTGGGAAGGAGGGCAGATCAGCTCGGCTGCAGCAGCAGGTCGGAAGTGCGCGTGTGTGTGGGTGACGCAGCAGCGAGCTGCAGCATGTCGTGGAACTCGAGCGAGTGGCCGGTGAGCTGCCAGCCGGAGCCGCCCGTCGTCGGCGGCGGCGGCGGCGCCGGCGGCGAGGAGCTGGCGGAGGAGCTGGCCCTGGTGGAGTCGGTGGTCGCGATAGTCGTGCCGATATTCTTCGGGGTGATCGGCGTGCTCGGGTTCGTGGGCAACTCGCTCGTCGTGCTGGTCGTCGCGGCCAACCCCGGCATGAGGTCCACCACCAACATACTCATAATCAACCTCGCCGTCGCCGACCTGCTCTTCGTCATATTCTGCATACCCTTCACCGCCACCGACTTCGTCCTGCCCTACTGGCCGTTCGGCAACGTCTGGTGCAAGGTCGTGCAGTATCTCATCATCGTCACCGCCTGCGCCAGCGTCTACACCCTCGTCCTCATGAGCCTCGATAGGTGAGAGCCGGCTCGGCCCGAAACTTTATTTGTAAGCGCGTGATTCCAACTTTTGCCCATCAACCCCCACCCCCCTGTATACGTGCCTCGGGACTTCTTAATGGATGCGAGCTATTACGGAGTTGTCGGCGGCAAACCGAGTTCTCGGGACATCTCTCGAGAACGACGTGTCCCCGAAGTCGTCGAGTAAACGTATCGAGAGATATATGGAAACTCGGATGGATGTTACGGCAAGCGAATCGTAATTCATTGCAGGGCTATGCGTAGACGGATTCACTTTGAAATTCAATATATTATCGAGACGTTGTTTCAGTCGCGAGTACGCGACTAACGAGCCGTCGTCGAATTACTCGCGCGTGACTCCTGAGTCAAACGGGACTCATCCGATTTCGCGAGTTGCAATTCTACGAGTACTGTACGGGTGATTCCACCGTATCTTGCACACTTTGTTTATAGATGCCTTCCACGTTAAGCGAATACCTTTAATACAATGCATTGAAAAACCAGTCTGAATAGAGGAAATTTTAACGAATACTTCGTTTATTATGTTTATAGCATACTTTTATTAACTCATCCCAAACCAAAATTATATTAATATTATTAAGTAGCACTATTGCGTGTATATGGCATTCCCTACAACAATTGTGCGACAATTCAAAGCTATTTTTTTGAGATTTTTTCACTATCCTTAAAAATCTCTAAAACTATTTTCTTCAATTTGATTGTCTATTAATACTGATTAGGCTTAATTCAACCCATACTAATTAATAGAAGCAAGCAAATAATCATAGTCAATACTGCCATCTAATTATAGTAATGAATACATGCATCCAGCCTCAATAAGAATGAGAATATTGATTCTCATTACCCTAAACATGAGCTGCACCGGAGGCTGGCGATAGAGGTGAAATATTATCTTCTAAATTGAAAATTCTAGTGAGAACCTCAGGGCGGTCAACAATCCAGGTGAAATTAGATTCGGAGCAAAATGTTCCAAGCCCAGATAAACGTGAGGTTGGCAATTCAGGTAAAAAGCATAAGTTTAATCTTGCATTTCGAGCTCTTACAAACCAACGTGAAGTGTCTTTTCTTTCTGTAATATTTGAAATGAGCTCTTTTTTCACAAAAAAATTTATTCTCAAACGTGCTAGTTCACGTCTGACAGCTGAAGCGTATTAATTTTCAAACAGGGTCTCGACATAACTTCTGACTATTTTAATTTCATTATCCCCTGCTGTTGAATCGCCAAACTGTATTTTTCGTGAATATTCGACATATTGATGATATTCATGCGCCTAAAGTTCGTGTTGCGATAAAACTGAAGTTTACCTGATAATTGAGGTTCTATATTGGTACTTTTCTTTGTTAACATTGCACTTGGGAAGAATTGGATAATTCTACTTTAAACAACAGGAAAAATTATGGAATTTTGTTCTGATATTTTTTTTTCATCTCAGCAGGAGTCAAGTGTTCATTTTGCTCCCTGGCGTTTGCAAAGAATGACACTTTTCTCCCACTGGAGCGAAAAATAGCATATGCTCGCTCATCCAGGCTATTTCGACACACGCAAACTTACCGTCAAAGCTGTGCCTGGGTGGCAAACATTTTACTTGCCGAAATCGCCTAACTTCCTTCAGGTGCATAATATACTACTCTCAAGGGTACATCTTTTCGAAGTTGTGAGCCGTGTAAAATTAAATCTTATGTAATATTCCCAGGTCTCTCAAGAACAATCGCGAGATTCGCGGAAAAGAGTACCTTTAGTTGAGAAAAATAACGAACGACAATCAAAAACTGTCGGTTCTGTGACATGAATAAAAATCAAATTTTGTATAAATGCAAGTTTCGGCAGAATCACTCGTGTAATCCTCTCGACAGTTCTGCAGCCTCTGAATGTATGTGAGCTACTCGGCCAAAAATCGATTTCACGAAAAAATTCAAACTTCAGCACGAGCACGATCTCTTAGCGACACACGCACCGACGCTCTCCGTCAAACCGTTCAAATTCAAATGGCCGGACTAATAAAGCTGCCAACGACACATCCGAACGCGATAGTGGATTAGAGAAGTGGCGTTGGAAAAATAAAAGAGAAAAGAACTCGATGTCACGTACGATTCATTCAACTCTATAGGCCTTAGAAAATGAACTTTTTTTCTTCCTTTGACGTATCCCATGGGGATGGATGGTCCATTTCCCTGATAAAAGACAGCTTGGCTCCCGCGCGTTGGCGCCGCGATACGCTCCGGGCATTCCTCGACTCGAGAGGGCAGCTGGCGTTCCGACGAGCATAAGCACAATAATACTGGTGGAGTGCGGCTGGATCGATATATATATGTTTTTCATCGGACAAATTATGAGACGCGATGTCGGATATTTCCTCGGAATCCCTTATACCACTAGATAATTTTGCCGTATGATTAACCGTTTTATTCGATTTGAAGAGGGCGAAAAGAGAGAGAGAGAGAGAGACAGAGACAGAGAGAGGGAGACGAGGCGAGCTACAGTGGGTCACCCCTGCCCCCTCTCGTCGTTTCGTTAAAGCCGACATATCGATAGCTATATATACGTATATATACGTGCATCAATCACTCTCGTGCGCCCCTAATTTCCTGGATGGGAGTTCAACCGGTCGATCTGGGGGAAGCGAAAAAAATAGGGTGTATCTAACTGGTTCCTCTCCGGGAGTCCGATAAGTTTGATTGAATACCCTTGATGTTTGCTTCAAATTCAAGTGACCGGCTTTAGCCGAAAAGTGACAAAACCAATAAAATGTCAAGTTCAAACTAGCTCGCACAATCTTCAAGAGAGATATAAATATGACTCCGCCTGCCGAAGTCAATATCCTGCAAAAGAGCAATAGGCAGGCCATAAGAAGTTCCCTAATTCAATATCCTGCAAGATTGTATCGGTTAATGAGAATAATTAACGAGAATCAAATGCCGTCGGCGAGCATCAAAGATCCAAGGTATCGTGAGTAACTGGGGTAATTTTTTTTCCTGTAATGTATATCAAGTATTCGTAGAATAATATTTTATACGATAAACCATATGCATTACTCTCTAGCTATCACATTAAATCAGCTGACTCCGGATAATGTTAGATTCAACACACATTATAGCAATAAAAACCTTTTCAAATGAAGAAGAATGAGCTTAGGAGATTGAGTGCCACAAATTCAACTTTTATTACTCTTACATGATGATTGTTGTTATTTCTCCAACTCATCTTATTCTTATGTATGAAGTTAATCAAATGGCGCTACTTCAATCATAAAAAAGCAACGAACAATGAATCTGTTTGTTTTCTCTTTCTCCGAATGCTTTAAATAAAATTCGATAACCAAACAGAACGGAATTATAATTTTATCCGTAAAAAGTATAATCCGATACATAACAGATATCAATTTCGAATTTCAATTAAATCTCGTTTCTCGCCAATTCGATGTTTATATCTCGCGCATGTATAGCAATTAATGCCCAGGCATTCATTCGAAGAATTACAACTGAGCCAGCTTTCCAAAAGTTTTTTCCAATCAAGCTTACACGAAATGGGTGGAAAGTTCCATCTCACTCGATCCGTGTACAATTGGTTTAGACGGCGCGGCTGTTAATTGTTCGGCCTCAAATCACCAACTGCGCTCCTGTTTCAAAAATAGAGAAAATCCAGGAAAAGGACAACCGTCGAATGCATGAAAAGGGACGCGGAGGGAGGAGGCCAGGGGGAGGGGGGAGGCAAGAACATAAAAGCTATTGTATAAGCAGTCGAGCTCATTAACATCTCACAGAAAAATCAAAGGCGACTCTTTCTGTCTGTCGTGAACGAAGTCGGGCACATGAGCCTGGGCATTATTGCCCGAGAATAATGGCTAAACTTTGCGCATTGACATACGCTACGCCGGGAATGTCTATTTCACTCGCCGTGGTGTTATCGATTATTTTCTTTTCGTCCTCTATTTTTCTGCTCTATTGTTCTTCTCTCTCGTTCCTTGGTTCCATTTTCCCTTCCATATGTATGCTCATAGCGATAGGACATTTTTATAATTTAATCTAGCTCTCACGAAGCTGTGTTTACATGCTGAATATTCTAATAAATCGCACACTGAAACGCCTATAAGAAATAAAGAATAATTTTTCATTCAGATCTTTAGATAGAACCATTACAAAAAATGCAGTCGTATACAGTATCATTCACGACTCATCGATATGTGATAACGTTGTGAGGTTATAAATATTATTTTAAATTATTTTACAAGAAAATTCATATCAGTGATAGTATATTAGTATCGATCAGATTTCAGTTCATTACAATTCATTTCGGTAGCATAAGGTAAATTCATAAACGCTTCTACACGTTCTTTACACGCCCTAACAGACGGTGTATTTTTGTTAGATCGAGGAAGCTGTTTTTCGATTGAGTCATTCACTATTGAATATTAATCAAATCCTGAAATTCGATGTAGTGTTTTACATACTAATCGTCAATGGTGTGTTTCCTTATCTTAATGAGACTAATATCTATGCAAAGAGAATCTATGCACATGGAACGACCACAATTATATAGCTACTTATTCACGACTTCTCGTACATTAATCAAGTCTAATTATCTCAAGAATTATCTCTTACAGTTCCTAATTTATTCCTTGAACTCAAGTTATCAGTCTTGCAAAAATAAGAGACGCCAATATGAATCGAATAAACCGACCCTCTGTTGTAATTGAATAGATGTATACAGATAGGCTCGTGACTCAGATGAGAAAACCAGACAACTGTCTCCATTAAATGTATCTGATAAAGAAAGATTGAGATACATAAAATACATGAAATTGTTCTCCGACACGAATTGTCTTTTAGAATAAATTGAATGATCCGCTGACATTCCGTATTCTTATGAGTGTTAAATCTCTTCGATTCGATATTTTTCAGATACTTAGCGGTTGTTCATCCGATAGCGTCGATATCGGTAAGGACGGAGACCCATGCGTTCTTTGCAATATGGATTGTGTGGCTGGTGATTTTGACCTCCTCCATACCTGTACTATTTATACACGGCGAGGTAAGTGCTCAAGTCCGGCCATTTCGTGAAAATCTTGTTTCAAACGTCAAGCGCCACAATCTGGGATTCTTTTGCTGCAATAACTCATGTTGACAACCACTTCGCATTGTTCGTGCTGGTTTTACTGCTCGGAAAAGTATCATCCGGCGGCGTTCGAAAAGGATTCCCCCTAAAAGCATGGACAGGCCATTGACACATTAGACTTGACACATCGTGAGATGTACATCCATCACGAGATCACTCGGTCGTGAAATTCTCAAAACTGCGCGAGCACGTAGAGCATCTATTCCCATCCTCGTTTATGATTTTGGCTCTACATTTCGATTTTGCTTTGTCAAAGAGAAAGCTTTGTAATGGGGCAAAAATCGACACACCGAATCAGACCTCGGGACCTCGATTTTCGTAATGTGTATGTATCTACACTAGTGGAATCGTGAAAATACAAGTTTGGGACGCGTTTGTGGGTGATGCTGAAGCCTCTTTGAGAAAGAATACTGCTAAGGCACTTGGCAGCGGTTTTTTTCTTTCCAATGACGTTGCATTTGAATGATCAAAATTGCTCTTTCATTTTTTAATATATCTTATCGTCCACTATTGAAGTAAGACGTCTTTGCTTTGTCTGTGTGCAACGTACAAGCAGACCCGATCAACCCATCCGGTGTCGACTACAGAGTGTGTTTGTTAAACTTCCAGCACGACGAGAGTCTGAGCCTGAGCCTGAACGTGAGCGAGCCGTGCGCGGCGCTGCTGAAGGAGCGTTTGGAGAGCGGCGTTCTGCCGCTGCAGACCGCGTGCCGCATCCTGCCCGAGGCTAACTGGCCCCTGTTCCAGGTGACGTTCTTCCTCGCGTCCTACGTCGTGCCGCTCACCTTGATCTGCGGCCTCTACGTCTGCATGCTGCTGAGACTGTGGAAGGGCGCGCGAGTCAGCGCCGAGAGCAGACGCGGCCGCAAGAGGGTCACCCGACTCGTCCTCGTCGTCGTCGGCGTGTTCGCCATCTGCTGGTGCCCCATACAGGTGATTCGCGCTCGTTGCCTCGTGCTTCATTTTCCGAGTGATTTTTTTTTCGATTACAACTCGATCGATACCGTGATGCGGCTGTTTCGATACACGCTTTGCGCTTTGCCCGATTGCGCGGAATCCAATCAGCCGTGTACAGACTGGGCCTTTGTTACGACGCTCGGTGGGCGTCTATTATACGTTCAGCTGATCATCGGAATGGCCGGGCCAATTGTTCCGGCGGGTGATACTTTTGTCAATGGGGGAATGAATATTCGCGTGAATTCTAACAGATGTGGTATTGACGAGTAGGTCAGTCACGATACCGAACGAAGCCGACAGTTGTTCGTTGGAAATGAAAGGAACCGACGCGCAAAAGTTTTCGAATCGTGAATGAGCGGCAAATTTCATTGGAATCGCGGCGGATTGATGGAATACGAATGCAGGAAACTTGGAGATTGCTTATCGCGAACGAAGATCGCAGCTCGAACTGGATAAAAATTTGGCCTGGTTCTGGAACGGATTAATTCCCGCTAAAGATGCTTCTTCCGAATTCCTCTGGGCAGTAACTCAACTCGAGTATTCGATTCAAAACTGTATTATATAGTCCAGCGCAACATCATACGGCCAAAGTTTGCCTCGCGTTATACAACATGAAGCGGAGTCGGGAATAAAGGGAAGGTTTCATTGTGTGTGTGTGTGGGGCTAATTGCAGGTGATACTGGTAATCAAGTCCCTGGAAATGTATCCATTATCGTCGGCGACGATAATGCTGCAGATAGCGAGCCACGTGCTAGCTTACACGAACAGCTGCGTCAACCCAATACTGTACGCGTTCCTCAGCGATAACTTTCGCAAGGCGTTCAGGAAGATAATCTACTGCAGGTCTCGGCACGAGCATCACAACCGCCTCGGACCCCTCACCAAGACCACCAGAGCCGGCAGCTCGGGTGACATACTGTAGGTGAGTCTACCCAACTTGTCCTTATGCTCACACGCCTCCCTCACCCGCACCCCACTCTCCTCCACGCGTCGTCTATCAAAATCCTCTCGACATTCAATTTCGCTCGCATCTATAACGCGAGAGACAGCCCTTTGAATCAGGTGTACGTATATACAGACACACACGAACACACACACACACACCCACATTCATGGATGATGCATCGCGCAAGCCGTAGCGCGCGTGTCTGGCTTATATCTCCCATGCCCAGATTCCCCGAGATGCAGTGTCTAATATCAAACTTCTGGAATATACCGAGTTTATTTCGATGGACGAACCGATGGTATATCGGGAGGAGTGGAGCAAAGCTCGATATATGCAGTGTACGAGCCAACTCGCTCGTGCTCCGTTCAAAGTCAGGCCCTTATCTGACGCTTTCAAGAGGATCACGTATACAGCAGAGACGCTCCCCGATATATATTCGATATGCAAGGGCCAATCGTGACGTCAATAAGCGATTTGAATCACGTATGACAGAATATTGCTCATCACCGGATCAAACATCAGAATTATTCTTATCGCCTCGCAAGTTTTGGCACGTGCTCTTCGCTTCTTATTTAATCATTGGTGTTATCCAACGATACTCTACTCGCTCGTTGTAATCAGTCACACATTGGAAGTTTTCACTGCAATCAGCCGATTCAGTTGTGAATCTGACGATAGTTTTGCATCTGTAAGTTCGATGCGATTATTCCGTCCATCCGAATATCGTAAATTCGCGGTAGAAGAGCGTAAAATTCTCCGGCCTTGTAAGTAGTTTCTCGAAAGAGGGAAGAGAACTCGTAAAACTAGCTTCCTCACGGACATCTTATGTACTAACATGAATGGGTAATTCAACGTCCAATCAATGGATTATAACACAAAAGTTTACTAGCTCAAAGTATTTTATGATGAACTTCTGTACAAAACAAGTTTCTACGTGTCACTGTAACAACTAGAAAATATCTGAATCAGTTTATATTTTATGTTATACGTGATCATAAACGCTCATTTCACGCACGGAAATCGATGCGTGAAATATTTCACACACGGAAACCGATGCGTAAAATATTTCACGCACTAGTGCGTGAAATTGCATTTCACGCACTCAAATCTCGATGAGTGAAATTCGCGTTTGGATCACTTATAACATAAAATATCGTATGCAACTCGTGAAATGCGATTCCACGCACTCGTGTGACCGCCTAACACTCGTTCGCCGGCTTCGCCGGCGACTCGTGCAGGCTTGTCACACTGGTGCGTGAAATCGCATTTCACGCACTAGTTGCATAATATACTATTTAATCGACTTATATTTGAAAACAATATTCCTTACTGCTAGATCAATGTAAATGATATTCAACCGACAGTTGTTTCACAAACACTTGGTCAATTATTCAATCACTATCAATACGAGATCATGAAAATAGAATCATAACAATCTTCGCCCGAATTATTGAAACCGAATTGTTCAAACTTGCTTGATAAATGAGACGGTGACTACGACCACGATTTAAGTGACGTTAGTCTCCGCATCACCGTACTTTAACTTGAAATGAAATAATCAATAGTCATACGTATTACCCAATCGAAGTTATTCATAGTTCACGTTTAGGAACTCGTAAGATCTCGGAAATTCCAATTCCGCAAGTCGTGGAATAGTCGTGGAATTGTAAAATTCAAAGTTAGTTGAAATCGAGATCACGTGGCACCGACAGTGAAGAACCGTTGTCATGAAGGAAGTCACGAGGGAAGCCGAGGTACATATAGCTTACGACATATCGACGTGCCAAGGCGACCAATTCAGCCACTTGCTTATAAAGTCAACAATAAATAACTGATCCCGCTACAACGGCAGCTGTAGGAGACGCGTCCCCGGCCGAGTAATTTACAGCCCGAGAAAGTGGCCGCTGCAAAACCCTGAAACAGACGCGCAATCTTACGCTTCGAACATTTAATGTCAAATCCCAGTTGGCCCGTACTGTCTTTAACCGAAAAACAATCGAACACAACGATTTTGAACAATATATATATAGACGGGTCGGGGAAAAGTGTTAAATTACTAATTAGAATTCGTATCTGAATCATCTGTGTCTCAATTCGCACGAACTATTTTCAAAAATTACACAGTAAAAACGATTACTTAGAAGTGTTGCAGTACTGAAAATCTATTTTACTTAAAACGAATTTTACATAATACAAATCTTGATTTGAGTACTTTTTTAATACTGAAATTCATTCCGTCCCATTTTAAGAAAGATTTTTTTACTTAAATCAAGGAATCGTTTTTGCTGTGTAAATTCGAACGAATGTGTTTGATTTCATGACGAGAGAGCAATAGTATGTCCTTAGATGCGCTCAATGTTTCCACGGGGACATATATACAAGCAAAAGGCATTATCGAATCATAGGAATCACTATCGACGCGGAATGTCCATCTTTTTTATCCCGTCCAATGCTAACTCGAGAGTTTCTCGGATCTGCGGGTGACAATGTTCACCCGAGGGATTGGCCGACAGGTGGATGCGCCGCGTCAGCTGAATTTTAGATTAATGCTTTTCTTGCATTGCCAACTGGGAGGTACTCGTAGAATTAGCCCAGCGATTGGTGCTGGGGATCGGTTCTTTGAGCACTTAGGCTGAGAGTCCTTCTTCTTGCTGACTCCCCGGAGCTCGATATATCACTGTCAGACTCGTCATCCCCTTTGCATCTGCGGCGTGAGTTTACTCCGATCCATTACCAATTCCTCAACTCCAGAAGCCTCGTGTACTGTGCTGCTGCTGCAGCTACTGCTGCTTGTACTTGGTCGTTTGATCAACAAGCATTGATAATTCAGTTAAACTTGTTAAACTCGATTTCCATCGGCCCTAGCGGGTCGGCGCTTATTCCGTTTGATGCAGATTATAGAAATATATAACGATCATCCCTCGTGCACTTGATTCCCGTTCGAGACTCGCGTGGTCACGTTCATTTGGGGTTATATCGTACGCTATCGGAGTATTTCGCTACGGAAAGAGTATGTCATGTGTGGTCGGGTTATTTTTGTATTTGGTATCTAAAATTGGATCCACCTGGAAAGCCGCACTGATAAGTCTTATCGGGAGAATTGAGGACGAAATACCAACAATACGTATAGATTTTCTTTCTACTAACGCGAATATGTCTGCTACTAGTTCATAATAAAATCATGATCACCACGCACCCATGAAAAAAAATACTCAGCATTAAACACACACCACACACACACACACACGCACACACACACACACACACACACACACACACACACACATACACACGTACACTTTGTCAAACAAAAATACTCATAATATGAAAATTAAACTAATGTGAGAGACTGCCATATAACTGATTAATGAATCCAATTGACAGCACACTCCAGAATTGCCGATTGAAGCCGTTCAATGAATAATTAGAAAAATGCTCGTTACACTTCTGGTTCCCACAAATCCGGATAGTTATTATGTCAGGGATAACGATTATTTGTTATTCGCATTAGTCCCGGACTATTGGAATCGATGTGAATTTATTGCTGAATTAAGTCGTCCGAAATTCATCCGATCTCAAGGGTTGGAGTGATTCGACAGTTTTTCCAATTGGATAATTACTCAGTATTGACGCTTCTCGATGGATCGATAGAAAACAGGTGTGCTTTACAAACATTACGAATTATCACTTTGTGAATTTTATGGGGCTTATAGAATGGGAAAAATTCCTCTCCTTCCTCCCCAGAGAAGAACTTCCTCGTAACACAATCGAACATAACACGGGAATGAAATGATTGGAAATTTAGTTTATGCGAAATTTGTCATTTTTCAATTTGTCGAGTCAGCGTGTGCATGTTTGATTTAGGGCACCTATAAATGAATGAAGAACGTCATACAAGCCTGGCTTTGAGCTGTAGTACACCGTGGAAAAAAAATCAGTGCCATACTCAAAACAGGCTTACGACGCTCATTTATTTTCCACGCACTTCATGATCGAGGGTTAATAGCTGACCAATTGATATTCCCTTTCTTCCTTCCGACGCTCCCCTTCCTCGACCAGAAAAAAGGACGAATAAAATATTCCAATGTCAAAATTCCTCTTGACGAATTCAAGGATGAATTCGCGAAGAAATGACGAGAATGGTGTTTATGTTCCAGTGGGTGGGCTTGCCGAGGTGAGGACACGGGTCAGCAGACTGAAGCCACCGCAAACGTCGAAGACTTAATTGAACAGCCCAAGCGGTGTATACGTCGAAACGCGTAGGAGTATCGAAACGCGAAATGCCTCGTTGCAGCTGCCGAGCAAGAGGTAAATCCAATGGACGCCCCGAGATTATCTCTGCAAACATTCAGTGGCTCGCTCCAATCTAGGAAAGTGCGTGGACTCAAGCCGCGAGTGAAGTGTCGCTCGGTATATATATATTATACATATACATGCGTATTTATGTTATATACAATCGTATGGTATATATACTGTCGCAGTTTGTTCTAGCCGTGCGCGCACGCAAACACGTGCCAGAGAACCGCGAGAACTTTACGCGGCTCTGCGATATCACTCCATCTCCATTCGATTCTGTTGAATAGTGCTAAGAACCACCGAGTGTTTACTTTATTCATTTATTATTTTTTATATATAGTATATATATATATATGAATATGTATTAAACTTATTTCTGAACATCATAGCTCGTTTCAATGCATTCATCAACACCTTATCCTCGGATTTATGGATGACATTAATTCATTGAGGGGATACATACGGAGATATTCAATTTAATGTCTCCTGTTTGCTAATGGAATTGCCTGCGAAGATATATGCAGATATATCATATATGGAGATTCTTCAGTAATCGAACTTCGACCCTCTCCTCCACTTGATAAACCGACGGTAAGAATCACCATCAGCCCTGCCACGAGTACACAGAATCTTAATTATTACTAGAGAAATTGATAAACTTATCTTCACCTTGTATTGAGGTCCAGGTATACACTAGAAACGATCCCTCATGATTTTTACTATAAAAGGAATTGGTTGTAACTTAGGATCAACCATAAGACGTCCATTCCAATTCCATGCCTCAAGAAAGGGAATCAGCAGTATACATGTTTTCATCACTCGAGTATTTGACAATCGTATGAAATAAAGCACAAGTATTATAAATTACATGCTACTGTGTATATACTTGAAAGCTGATATAGCTAAAGATAGAGTTTTGCCGCAATAATGAGGTAACGGAGGCTACACATCATGCAAAAACGTATAATTACGTCGTATGATGAACTGACCATATACAACGTCTATCGTATTTCGTATAATTTTTGAACCTTCGTCAATATTTAATAATGAGTATCAAATTCCTGTTGTGTACTATCTAGAGTATTTATTTTGTCATTAAATTAGGGAAAAAACAAGAACATTCAGTGCATTTATCATCTATTTATTCAAAAAAAGTAAGTTGAATTCAATGTCGCTTCTTGTAGAATGGCGTGAAAAATCAATCAACGATTGGCGATTTGATTGGGGTGAAACGAGCGTGTACTTCTATTACTCCTGTAATAGTCAGGCTGCTCATTCATGTATAACGAGCAAAAAACGAACGGGGTAAAGAGAATTAGAGAGTACTCATAAACATCCTCAAAAGATCTGACGATTCAATAACGCGAATTGATATCCATCGGTTTAATATTCAAATTCCTAGCAGACGATGTTATAATTTCCTGAAAGTTTCTCAGTTTATTGCTTGCTATTATGAACATTCTGATTAAATTGACATTTAGCACTTCTGAGCTGGCAGTGCATATTACATTCATTCTCCAACGAGAGTCTTTATAGAATCTCAAAATGTCCATTGGCGTTGGTAAAATTGCTCAGTTTATTGCTTTTTAGCAATATTACAAAAATTCTTATTGAATCAAAATCCGACCAATCTGAGCTGGCAGCCTCTCTTATCCCAACTCCGAGCTTGTTTCCTGTGATTTATCATCACTCTACCACCCAACTTAGAGTTTCAACACTTTCCTTTCGTCCTTAAAAAATCAAATTGTAATTTGCAAGTAACACGGCACAAGCGAATGCGAATCTGGGCTTGAACAGAACGCAACGTCGGCGAAATCATGTCAATGAAAGTCATTGAATAGACCGTTGGACGTATCATTTTTCAGTTCAACCTCAATCACGGGACAAAAGGCTTCTGATCAAACATTTGAACTTTTAACCTCATTCTTGACAATGCTATATTCGAGACCGACGAGGCTTGAGGAGACGGAAATCCAAGAACAAGCAAGAAAAACGAGGCGTCGATTGAAGCTACAATACATTGATCCGTACTATTCATTATTATCTGCAACTCCGCGTTTCTATTTTCCTTCGTCAACTAGTCAAATCTGCGTTATAACGTTTCGCCGAATATTCCACGACGGCATTCGGAATACTAGTCCCCCGTGTAGCGGAGGCGTTCTCGCCCGAGACAATGAATCGTTTGAAGGGGGGCGGGTCACCATCAAAACGCTCGAATTAAATTGAGCATGAGGTTTAATGGAAAGTATTACACTGATCTGAACTGCTGTGGGTTTCGATGATTCAACCTCCTTGATTCTTAAGCTGCCGCGAGCTTAGCGTAAGTCTCCCTGTGTAGTCGAGGAGAGCTCGTCAAGTATGCTTGTGATGTGATTCGCGGGAGTTGAAGCTTGAAATTTGCGCGAATCCCAAAGACGCTAAAATTCAAATGTATACTCCGTTTTAATGATGCATTGTCTCGAATTTAATTACGCGCACCGCTGCCAGGAATAATTGAACAAGTGAATGTAATTTCGGATACAACGGAAGCTCGAATTGAATTCCATTCGTGGGTGGTTAGTAGCTATAATGCCCAAATGTATAAATGTAGTATGGTTGTGCCGCGTTACGTGAACGCGACGGCAGCGCACATTTTTCACTATCGTAAGATCGGATGAAGAGCTTCCAGTGTAATAATGCACGGCACGGGAGGCAAAAGCTCGCGAAATATGATACACGATACACACCGCGAGAGATGATGAAATAGAATATATATATATACCCCCCGCTAGTCGCCCTATCCAGGGAAAGCTGCTTCAGGCAAAATATATATACATATATACGTATATAAAGGACGCTTATGAGCAAAAGCGTCAGGGAAAATCGATGGGACCAGCAAACAGACCCCTCATCCGGCTTTCGACCTACCCGGCGCTTCATGACAGATGGAATGCGTCGGCGAATCTTTGACAAATCAAAATGCCAATGGCTGTGCAGAGGCAACACAGTAAAACCAACGCCTGGAATGCGCTGCTCTGAGTTAAACGCGACAA
This sequence comes from Aphelinus atriplicis, assembly GCA_020882685.1. Lineage (NCBI taxonomy): Eukaryota > Metazoa > Arthropoda > Insecta > Hymenoptera > Aphelinidae > Aphelinus > Aphelinus atriplicis. The sequence goes on along the minus strand of CM037076.1, from coordinate 15,480,407 downwards.
TTTTGCGGTGCCACGGCTAACTCAATTTTACCATGTAATGCCCTCGTCGTTCGACTTTGCCGTGTTGCTGCACTGAAATTTCCCAATCGAGGAATCATACGTGCAGGCCATCATGAGTCTCGTCAAATCGAAAACCGATGAGGAATCTTTCAATTTCCACGGAATTAACCGAGACCAACACGAGTCGCAGTTCTCGTAACTTTCGTAACGATGAAATATTGATTGGGGGAGGAGAGCGAGAGAGAGAATTACACGGGGAAATCGTATATAGTCATCTTTGCACCGAGGGAAAATTGATGGTGTTCTATTCACGGTTGATTGATACGAACAGTAGAGAGCGAATAATAGTGTACAGACACAACGAGTTTCGGGAATAACATCGAGGAAGAAAAAAATAATCATACGAAAATACGTTTCTATTGGGGAGAAATAATTGATAGTTACACCCTCGAAATCACGGGAAAACAATTGTTAACGACGACGGAATGACTCGGTGAGGCAAAAAGCAAAGAAAAAAAAAACAAATCGAAGGTTTTCACATTTGTTGTACATATCTTGTGCGTAAACAACCGTGGTGAAAAAGAAATGCCAACGCTATAATATTACACACAATAGCTATATCAAAGGGAAGAAAAACACCCGCATGTTATGAAGGTCGGCGCATTCGGCAGGAATTTAATGCTGCAAAAATGCATTGGGTTATTCCGAGTATACCTGGGAATAACCACGCATTCCAGCTTATGCACTCGGCCGGTGTATTTTTCCGCTAAGTAAGAGAGCTCGAGCGAGAGAGATAAAGTCGTTTCTCGCACGCAAAATTTATATACCCGGTGGCGTGTCAGGGGCGCGTATCCATAAATCGCGGATGCAAACAGAAATAGTAAAAACGAGCCGCGAAAGAATGGGGGAGGGCGGGGAAGCGAGTTACTTCCATTGAATGCCGAATATGAGCGGTGAATGGGAAGCTGATCCCCGCGAAGTGGCCTATAAAATACCAAGTCAATGCGGGCGCGAGTAGCATATCCGCCAACGCGGCCGAGAGTCGGAGCGAGCCAAGGCGAGATTAGAAATCAAATTTATATGTAGCTAGCATTATCGTGTGGGGGCTGGCGCACATGCTACTTTCTATATATTCGGCATTCGTCGTTTTCTCCCGAGACTCACGTGCGCGCGGGCGGGCGCAACACAAAGCCCGCCCGTACGTCCTTCTCTTCTTCCGCAGGCGCGCGCGCGCGCGAATATAATGATGCCCGACACGTAGTAGGTCACTATTCTCCTAGCTACCATCAAAGGCACGAGATTTCTTTTTATTTGCGTTGGCCATCTCTCGCTTAAATTTACTTTCGCTTTCTCGCGCTGCGAGACCCGTTCAAGGGGACACGTGCATACGCGTCTCGCGAGTAGTTCCCTTTTCGGAAGACTGTTTAGCTAGGACATTTGAATCCAGTGGTACTCCGGAGAATGGAAGATGAGGCCAGTCTTTCGAATCGTTCTTTTTTTTTCTTCTTCATTTTTAATCTACGAAACCTCACTTACATGTTTCTCGCTTCAATATTACTCCTGCAAACGAAAATCCCCAAGAGTAATTAAACTCGAGAGCGTAGAGTCATTCTATTCTGACGCGTAATATATCTCTCGTTATGACTATCTGAAATTGGAATCTGCCCATTTGCAGCTAGTCAATTTTTATCTTGCTCCGGCGAACAATTACATTTGGCATGTTGCGCTCTTTGAAATAACCGACTCGTACTTTATTTTCCTGTTTCTTCCTGTTTCTTCAGACACAACGATCATCCGTATTATACGTATATTGTCCGACGCGGCGATGACACTGCGACGTTCAATCCACTGTACCTCTCGGGTGATTTTTGCCAAATCGGGGAACCAGAGAAACACCTGTCGGTTATTTTTGAACTTTCAACCAAAACAACCGGATGGAATTCTATAAATTGCGACTTGGTTTTGTGTTTCGTTTGAAATTTGTTACTCGGCTCGTTTTACATTGTAAACCAACTTGCAACCTGATACATATGTATATATTATATTCTTTTTCGATGACAGGATAATCGAGCCATTGTATACAATGACAAAGCACGTCATCCAATTTTCCGATGGGGAAAATTCGTTGACAAAACAGGCTTTATATATACGTCTCACGTACCAGTCCGAAACCACTCGCCTAATTCTAAGAGCTTACACTTGACTCCTGGCAAACTCGAGGAATTCTCACCGCGTATATGACACTAACTGAGAGCCAAGGGCGAAGCAGTTTTAATCCCGATGCCGGGAATGGTAAACAATAATGGGAGGAGAATTAAACGAGCGTCGCCGTGCGCGAAGCATGGGGAGGAATAAAAAAAATCGTACCGATGAAAGCCAGAGGCCCATTAGAATCTGAAACGTTTTCAGAGTACACCTACCCACACACACACACACACACACACACACACACACACACACACACACACACACACACACACACACACACACACACACACACACACACACACACTGATAGTAGTATGGTGCGCTCGTCGAATGAGCCAGTAACTCCCTCGTACCTTCTCATTTCGCGGCTTTCCCGTACTTTAAAGGATACGTATATATGTGTATATGTACACATCTGCTGCAGCCGGATGCTCAACCCTTCCGCTGATTACTCTTCAGGAGCATTGTCTTGCTCTCCGAGTATTTCAGATTTAGCGCATTTTCCTAAAAGGACTTCGCGTCTAGTCTCTTTCCCTCCCCGTTCCGCCGTTATTTTTCCCCCCTCCCCCTCTCTCTCTCTCTCTCTCTCTCTCTCTCTCCCTCTCCCCTTTTCCCACTCAACTTTTTTTCCTCGTATCTCCTTTATTCCGGTCTTACACTTCTCTCCGCAGATGACGTTTTTTTATGCACGCTTTACGAGCAGCTGGATATTGATTCTGTTTCATCGAAGCAACCCGTCAGCCCCCCAAACTGTCTATATAAGAGATACCCAAATAACAAACGACCGCCACGGTGTATCAAGACAAAATGAATGCTTTGTCATGATATATCGTGTGTTGTTAATTAATCGTGTATTTCTTATAGAAGTCGCTAGAGCCAGTTGTTTCAAATTTGCTTGGTCGATCTTGGATTGTCTGGGGAATAATCATAGTGTCTTCTGGCAACTCGAAACGAATTTTACAAAAAGGAGCATTTGCAAGATTTCATTTGACGATGGCACATATACGTGACAATTGATGCTTCGGTATATGTATAGGTGACGGACTAGGGGAACCCTAACACGGAAAAGGAGGGGTGAATGTCAGTTAGCGGTGCTGCTGCTGCTGTAGAAACCTATTGGTCTGGAGAGAAAAAGGTTCCACTAGCGGGAAGAGTTGCTTCATAATTGTAAGTTTAAAGGACCCTGTAGCCTCCTTATGGCTTTTGATAAATGAGAATATAGTTACCACCCAGTGGAATATGAAATTGTCAATGGTCGCAGAACCAGGAATATTCGCGTTTACAACCAATAACCACTAAAATTTCAGGTTTTCTCACATGAAGGTTACGTTACATGCGGTCTCGTCGCATGTTGGGTTGCCAGCTGTGAGGAATATCTGTAAAGTCTATATAATATGCAATTATCATTGATAGTACATGTGTGACAGTATGAAAGGCATCTGCGTGAGGCTATTTATAGTATATCATGCAACTAGTGCGTAAAATTTTTAAGACGCGTGTGAACGGATCCACGACTGGCCGGTGACGAGTATTACATGTTCACAGCAGTGGTCAAAATTGAACGCACCAGTTGGAAATGATATTTCATGTTACGAGAGCTCGTAAAACGGCCTTTTAAGAAACGCACTTATGCGTGAAATGGCATTTCACACATCGAGTAACATAAAGACAATTACACATTATATACATGAATGAATAGAAAAATGTTAGTCGCTAATATGAATTCATGTTTTGTTTAGTGTGATACATGATTGTCCGAATTTACAGAATAATTTTTCGAAGTAGGGACGAATTGGAAAAAGTTATCGCAGCTTGCATCATTGACGGGAACAGTTGAGGTCATCCTTTACATAAAAATCCAGCATTCCATAGTTTTAAAATAATTTCTGATCAAGGTAAATAAATTTCGATTGAAAATTGTCGTTACTTCCAACAATAGCAATCCAAAAACTTTGTTCTACATTGACGAAAGTTTAGTATATGCATGTGTTACTCATTATCCGTAACTTGTTAACAAAACTAACAAACCTAACTTATCTTCCTTCAACTGTTAGTCCTGTTCAGGGCTCCATGTTTCTCTTTCGCTCACACGTTCTATCGTTCTATACTATACAGTCGTCTCCCATGATGAGATCTGAACCAATCAAAACAAGTTAACTAGCTTCACTTTACAGGCCATCACTTTCCATATATGGATAATCCGATTCAAATCCAAGCTTTCGATCGGAATATTTTAGTCGCTGAATTTTTTACCGCCTAGGGTGTAATACCGCTTGGATCTTGGAAAAGAATTTTATGGCAAAAAATCTCGTTTGAAACAGGGATCTAACTACGTGCGGTGATATACATAAAAGATACAAACAGACGTGTTGTGCTTGTAGTTCTTACAAGTTTTGCACAGTAGTTTCATATTTGCAATATAATGTAGTCTTTGAGGAAGAGGACTATTCTGTCTGGTGAATAATTTTTCTGGCTTCGTGTTTGCTGAAGTTTTTGATTGCTACTCGTTTCTGAGGAAGAAAAAAATAGTCTACTGAGATATACAATTCTAACGATTTTGTAACGTGAACTTGCAAAAGAGCAAGGAGTGTGTAAGCCTCACATTACAATCATAATTAATTAGGGAATAATTAATACTATATAAATTGACGTATGCTCATATTTTCTCGTATGAGAGAATACATACATAGAGTCACTGGCGAAATAAAAGTTTTGACCGAATTTAGAATGATTATTGCATCATAATACGAGTTTCCGAAATTATTTATTTCTGCATCTCTTAAAAAATTGTATAACCATTGATAGAAACGTTAATTTTTTATTAAGCTTAGAAGAATTTACAAGATCAGAGTAACATCTTCAATTTTTACTGATGTTTTCTGAAATAGAATCGATCAGTAGTGGACGAATTTCATAAAATTGAACTTTTGAGGAGATACGTGCACGATATTCTCGTAAAGAAAGCATTTTCAAAAGATTTCGATTATAATGTTTTTTATGTAAGACCCATTGACAGCATGCCCTCTAATTGTCTCGTCATGGGTGCAAGCTTTACAATTTTGCTTTATTATTTAGAATGAATAGCGACCCAAATTATCAATAGCCATTACTGCATTGTACACCATTGTAGCAAACCCGATAAAATGAATCGATATCGGTAAAACGTTGGGGAGTCTTTTAATACTTGACACGATATTCTCCAATATCAAATTTTTTTATCGAATTCAACTTGCAACATATTTATAATTGCATTTGTATCATCTTCACTTTTAGCGAGTAGACCTTCGAAGAACGCACGAGGATCGCCCTTTAAAGCTTCGGTTAACCTCAGAGCGTCCTTCCTCCGGCTGTACTCACCCAATTCGAATGAAAATTTAAAAACTTGCTTGGAATGACAACACTCTGGTGATTCCCTGAAAAAGGTGGACAGAACGCCGTAGTAAATTTATTCATCAAGTGGGGAATGCTGAAATATGTTGCGTCCCTTACGGAATTTAGAGTTTGTTTCAAAACTTTTGCGTTTCGATTAAAAGAGTATACGTTCTATGCTAATTTTTAAAATAGAAACGAGACAAGAACATCAAAACAATCGTCATTTTCCGATTCTGAGAGCAAATTAGCAGATCTCTTGGAATTTTGAGTAATGTTTCCCAAGTTATTTGTCTTATACTCTATTACCGGCGCTGAATAAACGTTGTTTTTCTTCTCCCTAAGGCTATCGACACCGGGGTGTGTGTGTCGATTCGAAGACCGATAGTCCTGTACATCGTAGTCGTTATCGGTTACACGCTTACAATACCTATCCGACGTTATTGGAAGCGGAACTGGCATCCTCGGCGCTGGTCGTCTTCGTCTTACTGCCGGTCGAACAGTGAGATGTCGTCGCGGCGCCGTCAATTGAAGCACCAGCGGGTGGTGGTAGTGCTGGTGGTGGTGGTGGTGCTGGTAACGGTATCCCAGCCGCAACTCGTTACGGCGTCGGGGCGTTTCTTCTCATTTTCGCAATTTCACAATTCCAGCCGAAGAATTTATCCTGGTCACGGTACCATGTAATAACTCGATAAATCTTGTTAATAGTTCTTTATCAAGAGTAGATGCAATATAAGCGAGAATTAAGTTAGCTAAAAGTTACGACACTTCGATCGTATCTGTCCGCAATTGAAAAAGGCAAAACGATCTCCCGTATCTCCCTTGGCGATCGTATGTTACACAAACTCGCCGAACAACCACGTTCAACTTTACTCGGTCAACGCCGCAGAGTTCCGTGTTCGATGTGAAATACGCGATCGACACTCGAAATCCGGTGGCAGCGCCGGATATCCAGATACATGTGTCGCGTTGCACAATCCATCACGTGAATCGGGGGAAAAATCTCCATGGCAGAATTCATCCTGAATTAAGCTCATTTTCGCTCTGAGGCGATAAAGTTTTCGAAAATAGGAGAATGGTTTTCATAAAGTAAGTCCATATCCGGGCCTGAAATCCTGAAAAATCCATCACTCATTAGGAAACCACAAATTTATCTGACTCTTGCTCTGCGAATCTTATTTCTCAAGTTATTCACTTTTCAGGATTTCGCAGTGCTTAGTTGCAAAATAAAATTTTGAAAAACATCGAAATACTCGGTATTATAAAGTTTCAATCTTAATCTGATCTATACCCCATACATCCCCGAGAATCCATCACTCTTCATAAAACCCTATTCGAGGTTTTTCTAAAAATTGCGCTCTACAACTTTTTTCTCGTGATAAATCCGAAATCCCATACAACTTCGTAAATTCACATTGTTTAATAAAATTGTAAAAATAATTAAAACATTTTGACATCAAATACTCATCACTGCAACTTATCGATCACGGCGCCATAGTTAGTCAAATACGATCAAGAGTGATTATGCATTGCTGTGGCAATCTCGCCTTGGTTGATGAAGAAAAAAAAAACACGAATTTTCCCATGAAAGATTACATCTATTTATAATCATTAGGGTGCACGGGGCTGTCACCCTTGGATGTGCCGACGCATAAGTTGATAAATATTTATGAGTCACGATTGTATGTCGGCGCGTTGCCGCCTCTCTTCGAGTTATGCGTGGCGTGCGTCATTACGGAATCATCCGAAACAGGACCAGCGAAGCAAGGAAGTTGGCGTGGAAAAAGATACAGATGGCGAGATGGAGGCGAGCTCTGACTACCGTGAATTATTCAAATCGACACGTTTGGCCCTCGCGAAATGACGTGACATGCCGGTCTCTTTCGTTATCATATATACATGAGGACCTAAGTGGAGGAGGGTCGAGGCGAGGGAAAACAGTGAGACTCATGCCAACACAAGAGTCGAAAGTGCGGATGCTTGGACTTTTTTCTTTTCAAAGGAACACGATTGAAGGATGGTGCAGCCTTGTCTAACTCTGCCTTGTTCTCTGTTTTTACTACTGTTTTTATGCTTCCGATTTTTCTGCCCAATGTTTTTATTCTACGTGCTGTCAAACTTCACTGTGCACCGAACATAATCGAGAGGGAATCATGACAGGAGAACATTTTCACGAATCTTTGATTTATTCAATTGAGGGATATTTTTTTTGAGCTTCATCTATCAGTGCTCTTTGTTTCCATATACGATCTCGTGAATTCGGAGCTTGCGTGATGCATTCCATCAATTGCATCGTAACTCTTTCGTTCGTGTGACGGGACTTTCAATTAATTATGAAATTTTTTCCGCCACTGAAGTTGATCGATGGACCGTCAAGGTATAATTCATTCGTTACGCTCTTTCATATGATATATCAACCATTTCCGTTTGATAAATATATATGAATTATATCTTTATGTCGAATTTACAGAAATTTTATTAAAATATGAAAATAGTTGAGTGACAGAATAATGTATTGAAAGTTTTGTTTTCTTCGTTTATATATAACATCGTAAACTGAGCTTTTTTCTCCTGCATTTGAGATAATTGTCAATCTGAAAAAGAAGTTACACTTGAACAATTTCCTGAACAGTTAAATAAACAGTTTGGTTTATTTGCTTGTATTTGAAGAAATAAATTAGAAGGTGTTGGGTTGACAGGTTACCTAAGACATGTAACTTGTTTACCAAAGCTAAAGTTCTGGAAGTATTTTTTCTTAATTATGTATTCGGTTGATGATGGAATGCAATTATAACAATGCTTGAAAACTCTTCCAGTCATATTAAGTCTTTGTAGGGGTCAGTTTCATTCACTGCTTGAAGATGTGCCCTCAGAAGGTAGAAATGTCAATAGTAAAGTGAAAAATCTCTGGCTTCATTTTAAATTTTTCCTTATCAGCTTCAGGGAAGGCATAAATGAAAGTCTAGAAAGCACTTGCGTAATAAAATTCTGCTGATTAAAGTTTATAGTACCGCAAATGAATAGCGCTTACGCGATCCACTCAACTCCTGCTAAGCAGCTCTGTATGCTCATAGCGTATATGAGAGAAAAGTTCGTCAAAGACGCTAGGGAGGAAAAGAGCCATCAACCAACTCTGAAAGCGACTAATGGCTTGAGTTTTCAGATTATTTTTACATAACGGTGTCACTCGATCCTCTAAATGGATTGTACCACAGTGAATATTTTCTCGAAGGAGGTACTTTTCTAATAGAACATTCAGGACTGCGCTGAGACTAAATTATCACCTTTAACCCCAGAATTTCGTGACGAGCATGAATTCATCGGACGAGTTTCTCTGGAAAAAGTAAGATATGAATTTTTTCTCTTCTCGTGCGGTCTTTCTAAATTACAAAGAAAAAAGATTGAATACAACTTCCACTTGAATAGGGTGATCCATCTCCTTCAAAAACCATTAATCAAAATTATCATAGGTAAACTCGCTTGAAAAAAAAAAAATTGAACTTATTTGGGTCACCGATATGATGGTAATTAGTGAGATGGATCTTGGGTTCATACCTGAATGAGATATCTATAGCAAATATCGATACTCCACGAATATCCGTGAATTATTTCTTGATTGCATGCGTTTACATTATATAGGTACATATAAACTCTTACATAGATATATAAATATACTGTATTGTAAATTAAGAATGATTTACACATTTTTCAGGGAAATTAAAACGTTCAACTGTATGTCTAGACATATGCCCCATTTGAGCACCCAAACCGTTTTATAATGTTTTATTCGGAATTGGTAGGCCAAAATGTAAACTCTCTTCTTGTCGTAGATGTGATAACTGCAAAAAAATAAGTTTGAAAAAAAATTGATAAAAATCAATAGAATAGAGGAAATTGTAGAAAATAATAAGTATTGGTACATTTACAATTAAAAAAGTGTCAAATGTGAAACAGTATTTATGAAAATTAGTTGAGGGACAAAATATACGAGCTGCAACACATAAATTCATCTGCTAGAAAATAACATTTTAGGCTATAAAAAACGATCGAAAAACGAATGAATACACTGCATGACATTTTACGATTCAAAGTGCATTAGCTGAGGAAAGAAATTATGTTTAATGCTTATTCGTAAAAATAATCAGTACTCAAAGATTGACACTTCAATATCAATGGACAACGCATGAAATGAGCGGAGATAAATCAGAATCCGATAGAAATATTACTTGAGTTACATTCTAATGATCGTGGACACGTACAAACTTTAAAACACGATCAAAACTATAATTTAGAGAAAAAAATGCCCGTTCGACTACTTTTTTTCTTAGAGAAATTGGCAAATCAATAACTTTAAAATCTCGAACGATTTAGATTAGTTAACGTACCAACTTTAACGAATTTTTTTTAGACAACCGCAGAAAATTTAATATTTTTCAGAATGGTCTTGGCAAAATGGATATCAAACAGATAACTGTAGACCTTAAAATCGAAACTACTGTGATATTTCATTCGCTATGATTATAACAATTATTTACGGTGATCTCACTAATTTAAAGTGCCGTGAACGGGAGTTACTTTGGAAACTTGCCAACTTCTAAAGTCTACCGCGACCATTAGAAGGTAGCTAATCATATCCTGCGGGTACTCAAAAGTTGAGTCGCTTTGTGAGCATTAGTTGAAAATTGACAGTTCTGACAAAATCAGTCGAACAACAATTGAACAATCGTAATTCTCACGGACAACGTCAAATTGACTTCTTCTCAATGAGAATCTGTAAAATCTGTTAATCTTCATAGTAATCCGAAATATGTTACTCATCTGCAAAGCGCCGGTACAAAGGAATAAATATGCTTTTTTCGGGATAAATTTTAAAGTCTCTGTTATAGCAAGAGTGATATGTGTGAAGTATATTCTTCACTGTTCTTTGAGATGGGTAAGAAAAATATTATCCATCGGGTCTTATGTCTCCTGATAGCGTAAGAAAGATACAGAGTCTGACCGCATGCAGACTTTGACTACTTATTGTATATTTTTGCTTATTCTCTGCGATCGAGCTATTTTCAGACTTACCAAAGATTCAACATTTCTATATGTGTCTCAATAAAAAATGTCATTAGAGCTGAAATAAGTGAACAATATATAAAGCCGAGATCATTACCTTGTCATACATTTTTCATGTGTGCACTGATTGTGCGATTTCAAATGTGAAAAAATAATTAAATTGAAGTGAAAAATCATCTACTTAACCAACAATGTTGTGGTCATTTGTTTTCATGATGAAATGCCACTTTTGGAAAGAACCCCGGGCATGAGAAGAATTCATGGCCGGCTTGGTGTACTTTGTCTCGAAAGGATAAAACCTAATCAAAATTCCGAAGTTTACAGAATTTAATCGAACTTTTCCTGTATCAAGCTCAGCCCTTTTCCCCACGTTGAAACGTATAACTCGTGCTTCTCAAAACGTACAAGTGAGTAATTTCCAGTAATTCAATTAAATGTGGACGATAATCAGTAAATTTTTGTTGCTCGGCGTTCCGTGTGATGTGAGCCAATTTGAAAAATAGTTTCGCCAAACTGCGGTGTAATGTTCGATCGATAAAAGTTGCCCATGAATTTCGACCTTCGAGCGTTGACTTTCAGAAGCTTTTTCGAAAGCCAATACTGAGCTGATGTGTCTGCGAACTCTCATTGCCAGATCGTTACAGCTGTTCCTCCTGAGTGCTTGAAAGGTTTATTTATCCAGCCTGAAAACTGCTCAACTTCACTCCTGGATGAGTTTTCGCAAGGGTTGTTTTCTGTGCTAGGCCGGCGAAGTGTTGCGGCAGTTCCTCTTTAAATCAGCGCAGCGAACCAGGTCTTTCCGCAATGTGGAAAATGATAGTGCGCTGCCCTTTGTGCAGCATTCGAGGAATCCAAAGTCTGCAACCGACCCCGATTCCCTATTGTCGTGCAATTTCACGATAATAAAAAAAATGCGAGTGGAAGTAGAAAGTGAAGAAGAGGCCTGAAGAGGGAAAGCGAAGAGGAGAAAGAAGCAGAAAGGGAGTGGCACGCGACTTTATTGTGTATCTTTTGTATCTCTCTTTCTCCTTTTTTTTCATCCTATCTCATAAGCGTCTGGCATTCTCGGCCTATCCTAGGCTTCCCTCCTTCTTTATGCTGCCCTTTGTGTTAGTCGTATGCTCGCTTCGCCTTGCGCTTTCACGCAGAACATTTTTCTTCATTGAACGCTCTTTTATGAATGCTTGAAAATTGTGATCAAAGTACTCTATAAATAACCGAATAATGGAATACGGATTGCCTAATATGTCGTCGCCCTACTGCATTTTTCTGGAACGTGAATGTTACATCGCATTGGTGTGATAGTTTCGTTCCCCGTATTCCTACGGGAAAAGCATATAAATGGAGACATTTTTACCCAGCGCATACCCGTACAGGTCTAAGTTATAAGAAATAAATAATATCAATGTAATTAAATTTCAAGTGGCGTTTTGATAAAAACCAATTGTTAATAAAAACATGCAACAAGCTACTGTTCATAACTTAATTATTGGTAACTCAATTATGGTGCTTTGTGACTCAACTAAACAGATTAATGGGGAGAAATGAAACAAGAGTGTTCCATTAACTTTTTTTAACAATCATATTTTCTGCAAAATTTTGCTCTACAAGATTTGCTTTTAAATTAGCTCTTTATTAATCTATCATTCATAATACACAAGTGTGTATGAAATATTATTCGGCCTCAAAAAGGTTTCAAATCAATACTTGAGATAAATTTCAAGACTTCATTATTCATGACTGACAATCATATTTTTCTTCGTGAGAAATTATTCATTAAGGAAATCTTGATGGAAAAACCTCTTGTTTTCTCTCTTGACCCCTCGTCTCATTCCGCGAATAAAGTATAATTTTCAGGCTGTTTTCCATACCAACTAATTTTGCTAGCACGAAGAAAAAATTAATAGAAAACGAAAAAAAAGGTTTCGCTGAACATAAAAGTATATGGTATATAGATTTTATCTTAATAATAGAGATCTCTTTCTTTTTGGTTCAATGAGAAGAGTGATATTTTATTATTGCACATCATTTTGTGCTATTATATTACAAGCTTGCCTGTGTCTACAGTTTGAGAATTAATGAATAAGCTAACAATGAATTGAGTTGAAAATTTAACGATACACAATGAAAATTATTATTTCGTTGAGAAACACATATGCACCAAGCATTGTTCTGAGAAATATTTTTGTATGATGATGGTTATATAGTCCTTTCCATGATATGGAGAGCCATATTATATTCTGACCTTTCCATACATCAGCTAAAAAATCGTGCATATACATATCAATGTACATGCCCTGTATGTAAATAAAAGAAGCAAGGCCAGAGCTGTTGCAAGGGCTAGTTGCATATACCTGCGCTTTATTCTCCAAGCAAAGCATTACGTTAAATAAAGACCGATTCTTTATGAATAGTAATACTAAATTTACTCCGACTGAGTGTTTTCAATGAGAAGCAGACTTAGGATTCCGGCAGTCTTTTCAGATGGATAAATAGTAATTTTGAGCATACGAGTTATAAGAAAAAAAAGAACATTCAATGAAAATATATTAAGCAGCGCTGTTTGATTCTCTACTTGTAATAAAAATCACTGTAATTTATTTGAAAAAGATTTTCTCAAAGCGATCCTTTGAAATCGTCATTATTCGATATAACAAGATTCACTACTTCTTTATTTTACAATCCGGTTGAACAGACGCATTCCTTCAAGTTATTTGCTTATCGATTGTCGCGAGGATTGTCTCATTTGAATATCGACGCATGCATCCGACAATCTTGTGCATAGCTTCTACCTTTTCATCCTTCTGCACGTCTCATTGGGCATCTGGAAATTCCAGGAATAAGTATGCCAAATTGTTCGACGCAAATCATTTCTAAAATAAAACGAAATTCTAATTAGTTAGCTTTTATTATTCATCTTCAGTTCAAGCAAATATTTTTGTTAGACTCTTGAAACATTCAATAAAAGTAAATTGGTAGGAATTTTCCAACTATTCTTGAGGGACACATTTTCTGGAACACGAATTGTAATGAAACTTTCGAGAATGAAATAGAGATATCCAAAAGATTCAAAGGTACATTTTATATCGGTGGCCCTTGCGAAAAATAGAACGTTTAAGAATTAGGCCATTTTTTAGAGCTCTCATACAGTACTATTCATTTTTCAAACATTATAGAATTCATTGAAGAACTATCTCTTTTTTGTGATGAATTGATGATTTTTCTGCAATATCATATCTACACAGTAAAAACGATTACTTAAAAGTGTTGCAGTACTGAAAATCTATTTTACTTAAAACGAATTTTACATTATAAAAATCTTTGTATGACATTATAAAAGTCAATGATTCACTGAAACACTTTTCGTCAAGGTTTCACACGAAGTGTAATATAACCACGGAGAAACTCTTCAATTACCGGACAAGACAATGAAACCTCTCCGGTTCTCATTAGATTGGTTCGAGAATAAGCACGAATCAGCAACTCCAAAACAATTACGTCTCAAGAAGATCGATAGGTTTCTGTTGAACATTTTCTGTGAGGCTGCAGTGAAATGTTAAAATTTATCAGTCAGTATTCATTCCAGTATTTGTTATAAATTCGAGAAAGGAGAAAATGAAATGATCAAGATATCGTCTTTTATGAAACTAAGATCGGAAATTGATATCACTTTACTTTTCTAAGTTTCAAAGGCATTGCTGTTCTCTTTCTAAATGAACTTTGGCTAAACTTTGATTCCACAACTTTATGTCGCCAGTAATTTACTCAAGATATGTTCAACTCACTTGTTGTTATAAAAATGATCTCATCCTACAATCTATCATATGTTACTAGAAACGGAAAAGACTTCTATCGTGAAACTACGGTGCTGGTTTATGTAATCTTATTTGACGGCAGTGCTTCTACTTTTCTTTTATTATAAACCATGGAGGTCGATTGAACGTTGCATAAAATTCCAGACATTTGCTGAAGAAAGCTATCTCAGGGAAATCAGATACGTTTCGTTATAAGAAATATATTGCTAAAAAGCGATTATATAAAATATACATGTGGATATTAAAATTTTATTGTTACCAGTGCAGTTTTTAAGTATGCCTAGTAAAAATTTTTAACGCTTCAAAAAATAACAAAAATAAAACAATCGATAGCATTATTATGTATTATGATTGTTGCTTGAATCACTTCTCGAAAAATCTTGGCAATCAGTCACATCGACGTTGAAAGAGAGTAAATGCTCCCAGAATAAAAACAAAAACATGTCATCTTTAATGAGACCAACGATAAAACTTGACTTTAATTAACCTTTCGAAACGAAAATAATTTCAATGAAGTGAGAAATCTTTGAAAAGGTTCCCGTATAAAATCATAAAAGTTACGCTCAAGCGCACAAACAGATACTTCGTGCAACTAATAATGAGAGTGAGAAATATAAGCTACACAATAGTATATTATGCACCTCGCTCATCTAGGCTACTTCGGCACGCGCAAACTTGCACTTTTTCGTGCCGAAATCGCCTAACCTCGCTCGGGTGCATAATATTCTATTTTGCAATTGTCTTTTTTCATCATTAGACACAGATAAATTTCATGATTAATTTGAATAATCAATTTCAACAACTACCCGTGAAGTAATGTGATTTTTATCGAAGTAGCAAGATTTGTCATATTATTCAATTTACAAAATGTCATGAGTTTGCTATGCGATGAATAAGATTTTATCGTTTGCCTTTGGAATGCAAGAATGGAATTTGAGGAAATGCTAGATAAAACTGATAAGAAGTGAAAGAATGTTCCAGCTTCGTAAGCGCTTTAATGGGAATTCACGCGAATTTGCAGTCTTATATCGACCATTAGTCTATGAACTTCCGGAGGAAGGATTGCAGATATCGAGTAAATGTATTGAAACGTTATCAAAATGGTTTTAAGAAAAAAGGCTTTTTGAAATTACCTTATGAATCCGAAAAAATCAAATGATTTTCTTTTCAATTATCAATTTCTCAATTATCAATCACTTGATGATAATGTTACAGTATTAAGCTCGTAAACAAATCATTGATTCTGAGTACGAACGTACGAACGAACAGTATAATTACTTCAAGAAGCATGTTCATTAAACTCACTGTAATAAAACAAACATTGAAATAAGCCTTTATGCAAATCAAGATCTCTAGAATGTTGAGGGCTTGGGAGGTTATGTTTGATTCAAGCGTATGGAAATATTCTCTAAATCTACTAGTGTAATTTAGTACTCGGAATGAAGTCTCATTTCAATCTATCATGCCAAACTAATTTGATAAACACAGTTAGAATGGATCAACTTGCATATTAAATTTTCTCTGAAATCTGTCTGACGAAATTATTAATTAATAACTCACATATTTTTGGAAAATATTTTTCATCGTCACAACAAAGACTATTATTCGAAGTTTTTGGAGTTTCGTATTACTGTTCTACACACGGATTCACGCAAATAGTCTCACAAGTATTTCTTTTGCAACATCATTTCACTGACTTTTTAAAATAATCCATTCTTATAGAATTGAGTTCTACTTCATCGTTATAGTGTTAAATCGTTGAAGAGTTTTCGCAAGAAGAATATGTTTAAACGAGACTCATTTATTTTTAATATCTCAAGCATTTTTATACATTCAATCTGCTTATCTAGTTATCTATCGAACCAGAGGTAACAATTTCGCAATGAAACATTCCAATACTTGATGACGAGCCCAGTTTTGTCCCCGATACGAATGCAGAAATGAAGTGAGTGCAATAAGTTTGATAGAAGCACAAAATCTTGTTGGCTTATTATATATGACCATTCGTAAAAAATACTTTCTCCTTTAGCTTGACGTTTTTAGTCTCCCATTTTTATGTTATAAAAAACGATTAAATCAAATCGAAAGCATTTATCTTCGGAATAATACAATGCACCGTGGATTGCGCCACTCGAGGTTTTCTTTGACTTTTATTATTTTTGTTCTCTCAAAGTAAAGACGTAAAAATTGAACTTTCGAATTGGACCATCCAATCTTCATTTTCGAAATGTACGAATAAAGGGTCAAATAATGCTGAATCCCAGAAATGCTTGGGTGTGCGTATGACATACGTATGTGATGCTATTTTTGGGCTACTATATCTTCCGAGGGAATTATGGTCCGAGCTTCCTCAAATTTCGCAGTGGTAGCGTGATGGTGAACCAAGCTCAATTTTCCATAGCAACTATTGCCAAGAGTAAATCAGTACGGTCGAATTTCGATAATTCCATCGTGAAATATTTTAATATTTCATATTCCACATCGACCGTTGTTTGCATCCCTACTGCAAGTCAAATTCCCTAGCAACTGCCGAGAAAAGGTAGAGATATTCAATGCAAATTTTCAAGAATTGTTGATTTACAAAGCCTCGTTGAATTAAGTTACAGACAGAACTTCCAGCTTGAATCATACCAATAAATAGAAATAAATTCACGAGTAACTCTGGTATACGGACAGCCGCTTGCAACGCACGCTCGTAAAATTATAAACAAGCCCGTTAATTACAGCAATGCTCATCGATCAAACGGTCACGAAGACAAGTGAAACTACTTGTATGCAGTATTGTTTCGAAGCTACCCAACGCCCGCTCGTATAATTCAAACAAACCCGTTAATTGTCAGAGAGGAGTTATCAGCCAGTCGCAGTGACAAGGAAAGAGGATAGGCAGGTAATGGGTTACATATACTTGTCGTCGGGGCAAATCTCCATGTCAAAGCAAAAGATACGCAACAAAGTCAAAATACGTATACACATGGTAGTATCGCGTTTGGGAAGGCAGGTATACGGCCGGTGCGAATAATTAGTGAGCGTATACATAGCGAGGAAGGGAAACGCGCCGCGCGCGAGAGGTGAGAGTGCATCGCGCGCACACACACGCATACATACATATATGCGGCCACGTGCGACAGTGGCGGGAGCGGCTCGGCTCAGGTCTTTGACCAATTGCGGCGTTGCGCGGCTGTTATCAATTGGAGCCGGGCGCACGAGTCGCTGCTGCTGCTGCTGCTGCTGATTCACGTAATATATCGCGAGGCGATGTCCGGTCAGTGTCAGTGTCTGGTGCTCCGTACAAGCGTCGCCTGCAGCGCATTCTTTGCCCGCCGTCCGTATACGCATTGCACTCGCGCCGCCGCCGCGGAGCTGCAGCGCCGCATCGCTCGCCATACACACGTTATAGTACGCTGCACTCAAGATGCGTCCCGGCGCGCTTCTCGTCGCGCTTCTCGCCCTCGTCGCCCCGGCCATCGGCCGTCAACGGGAGCTACTGGACCTGTGCCAGAGGTGAGCCCCATCGGGACGAGCCCGTCTCTTTTCCCTAGCTTCTCCTTCTTCTTCGTAGTTTTGTATTCTGTGAATTTTCCCGAAGCGAGCTTTGAAATTGGAGGCGACCGGAGCACGACGCGGCCCGCTCGAGGCGAGTTTTATTACGAAGCTAATGGCGACAACGCTCAATTACATCCACTCGCGCTTGACTTCCCATCAGCGAGAAACATTTTTCCGACGTACTTTTTTGTTCTGCCTAATTAAAAGTCCTGATTCAATCGCACAGTTAATTTGTTATCGCCGTACTTCCCGGCGCGGAAACACTTTGATAAACTTCGTAAAACTGGCTTGGTGGCCCCGTGTTTATGGGGGAGGGGAAATTTAATTTTTACGAAAATCGAGACATTCGGTTTTTATTTCCCCTCCTCGTTGCGCGCCGTTTACATTTTCGTGTTTGAGTCTCATTGCTCTTGGGAGCGAACGGGAGAGAGGAAGAGAGGACAAATAAATAAACGTCTCGAGTTGATAAGTCGCTCTGTCACTGACCATTTTCATAATCTAACGAGATACTTGAGGAATTCAAACAGACAGAGGCTGAAATTAGTTCGATAAAATAAACATTGGTAGAAAAGTATCATATTTCGTAATAGTTTTATCTTGAGCTTGACTCCAAAACCCCAATTATGATTGAATTGAGCTACCGATTAGTAGGCTAGTCGAATGAAATGATAGTTTGGTCTACAAACCTGCGTTGGTGAATTGTCGAAAAAGCTATTTTGAATTGCACATTGGATTATCAGCGCTACCGGAAATTTAAACAAAAATCTAACCCAAGTGTATTGGTCTAAATTATTCTTAAATATTGGATGATATATTCTTGTCGTGAAGTGTTCGAGAGATGATCGTCTCGATTACTACATATTTTATCTCAAAAAGTGTAAGCGCCCGACGTATAACCGACGTAACTTTTATTCTTACAAAATAAAAAGACCTGTATGATTGTTTCCGTATTTCTTCAGAGAATTACCCTACTTTTACGTTACTTGACCGCGCTTATTATTTAATTTTTTCATTATTCCTAAGTACCCTGAAAATATACATGTGTTTCAGCTTTTGTACCCAGATGTCGGATATCATAATTTTAACACTAGAAGCTCTACGCTTTCATATTTGTTCTAAGGTGGTTGCGAGCAGACAAATCATGCCACACTTTCTTTATATAGTAAAGCGTTTTGTTTTGTGTTTACTCCTGTTCACCTTGAAATTAATGGGGGACAGGGGATATCCAACTATTCGATGTGCTCTACAAGATTCCGATAGATGTTCCGTCTTAACATGATTAAAACTAGATTAAATGTTTCGGGAACTGTGTAGGTAAAAATACCATCTCCTGCCTTATGTCAAATAATTCTTCTCAAACGGATAGTTTTACCAGCATAATCAGGTAAAAATATTCATTTGACTTTAACGCGTGAAAAATTCTGTTATTTTCAACACTTGTTTTGTCTTACGTTTACCGTTCAATTCCCGAAAGTGGCCGTTTTATCGGTGTATGTATTACGGTATCCGTATAGCCCACAGAAACTTTACATCATAAAATCATCTGGATTAAAAATAACGTGGAAATAAAAAGTTAGTTATTATAATATATTGTCAATAACACGAAACTTTCAATCACAAAAATGTAAACTTTTCCGTGACAGTATTGAAAAAAAAAAATTGTTTCCTACATAAATGCAAATAAGTTCACGTGATAATGCCTATTGTTCAACGCATCACGAACAAGTTAGTCGCGTATTACGAACTTGCAAATATGTGCACAAAGCAATAGATACAATTACTAAAACGCGTGCATACATACTTAAAACTCTCTGATTATCAATCACCATCTATGGCACTTTTACAATATTATTTAGAAAAGTCACAAAAATCACGAGTAAATAAACTTTTTTGTCTGAAAATATTTTAAATTTCGTTTGCTATTGATCACGCAAAAGAAAATATATAAGGTCTTTTAGGATAAGGGAGTTATCGTTTAATTCATTCACTCAGATGCACTCAATTATACATACAGTACGACACGTACGTAGTTATTTTAATTTGAATATATGTTACATTTTGCCCTATATATGCAACCTTGATCGTGAACAGTTACTTTGATGTAGAAAATGACCAAACTTCTTTATGATAGTGAAGAATTATCTTGCTATCGTCGGCGTTATCTATTTTATCTAATAAATATCATAAATTGAACTGTAAGCCCATTACTACTATAAAATAAAAGAGTGGCATAATATTATTTTTTATTCGCAAACACCCAGAACTTGATATTACAAAAAGTTCTGCCTGTGCAACATTTTTAGACTTTTTATCAGAATATAGATGTTTATTTCAGGCCTTTATTGTTTAAATGATCAAGGAAAAATAAAATGAAATTATAAGAAATTATACGTATTTCAGGATAATTCATTTGTAGTGCAAATATTTATTGTTAAAATTCATCCAAAACACGAAGAAAATAATTTACTCGTATAGCTTATGATACTAATTTGCAACCAGTATACAGTAGTTGGGGATGAAAATAATTTTAATATTCATGTACGAATGAAATGTAAATTCGAATAGCATTATGCATTTGATTCTATATTCAGCTGTATAGATAAATGAATTACACTCTACAATTTAGTCACATTTGATTAATGAGATTTTCAAGAATGACGAGGTTACGCAAACTCTTGCATTGTGCTCGAAGAAAATTATCTTATTCCTAGTCAATGTAAATACAACAGCTTCCTGAAATCTTAGAGCGGTTGCGCAAACATTTCAATCTGACTAAATATCATCTCGTGAACTTGACAATATACGTAATAATCAATAACTTTGCGTACATCCATAAATATAATTATCAATCATAACATAAGAATGCGTGCTCGATTAATGGAAAAATAAAACAAAAGTTTGCGTCGAGTAGCGTTGAAACATCAAGTGACATTTCACATGGACGTGCAATTCCGACGGAATGTTTATTTTAAACCATTTGCCATTTTATATTGGTAGTAGATACCAATGTCAGTATATACGTACGTATACCCAATCAATTTTCAACAGAGAATAAACTTTACATTTTATAAAAGTTCTGTTCAAGCCAAAATGGAGTGTATACCCATGCGGATATAAAAATGTATACTTTGTAATTTTCCAATGATCTTTATTGAAAAACTATTGGTGTGAACAACACCGATAGCATCTTTTATTGTTATTTTGTTGATTATTATCAATTGCTATCTCTAAAATTTTTTTTCTAAAACTTTATCTGATGTCCATTATCTTCACCGAACATTCTTCATGATCGATTTGTGAAATCTTTGAAACGGAATTTTTTCTCGGACTGATTTGATAAAATATTCCATTTAAATAATTCAATCAATTATTAATTGAAGAAAAGTCTTTTGCTCATGCGGCTAGTTCAAAATTTCTATACCTCACATCACTTTTAATGAACTTTGTTGGGATAAATCCATTGACTGTAGAGGAAATTGAAACCCAGTCAGTGTATATACGTAATTATCGATCACCTCAGCACTGATGAAGATGCAATTAAACCGTCACCAATGAATATTTCCGCATCAAGATTCTTCAATCTGCTCATATCTATCTGCATTCATACTTCTCATTGTTTCTATCTCTCATCCATCTATCAATGTAATTCACAAAAACACGTATTATTATCAAAGATAACATATGCTATATTGTTCTAATGCAATTGTAAAATTGCATTCTTATAGAATTCACGAAAGATTGTTTTAGGTAGTTGCAGTTTTTCCCGGCATTCATACGAGCGTTTTTGACTCTATATTCGAGTAAATAACATGAGGGGATATTGTTTTTTAAATTTGCTGTACTGTTTCTTTCATTAGGTTGGGATTACGTAGGTATAATGCAACGAATGAGATGCTGTTCATAATAAAACTCGATTCTGAAGCTGGCAGCTAATTTCTCATTACGTTCACTCATTCTCTTATTGACGGAAAGGTTTTATTCACGTCCACGCTCAGACAAAACCGAGAGTACGATATTCATCAATGGTTGATAAACATTAAATTTTTCAAGGTCCATTGAAGAAACTTCGAAGTTAGAAATTTTACAACAATACAAGTTAAATTAATATGCATTATTATATGCCGATACAATAATATTAATCTCCAATATTCATTTCACCGAGAATAAGACCAATGAGCCTATATTCAATCTAGTTCTCAAAATGTGGTCGAATTCGATAATAATACTACAAATGACTCATTGAAGATCGTTAACTTTATACTATTTAATATAAAAAAGAAATACATTATATGCGCCATTCAAGCGCGAATAGTCACTACATCGCATTCAACGTTAATTCCACAATTATGTGGTGGGAAATGGCAGGTCTATCTAATAACTTCAAAAAGAACCAAGTCGTATTTGGGTTTGGACTTTTCTGTACGACGATGGAAAATAAATTCTAAGTGTCAAATAAACACGTTTTAAAGCATGAAAAAATATTTTTATTATATTTCGAATTTGATTACAAATGGCGTTGTGGCAGCAGGTCCATCGAGTGCGTCTACTTTTTGAGGAGGTAAACGGCGTATAGCAATTTAAGAAAAAGTCTCTTTCAAAATGAGTTTAGCTACTAGACTACCTTAACTTTTACAAAAATATTGATTTTTGCAAAGTTGACTCACATTTAAAAGTTTCTTCCATGAAAAATGGTCGTTTGCCGTTTACCGGTAGTTTAATATATCTGTGAAGCTACAGTTAAAATTTCAAATCAACGGAAATTTTTGATTGTAGATATTTTTAAAAATATTTCCACCTCATAACACTCATGTATATAATTAATAGGCTACATGTTTTGAACAAACAAAAGAAAAATCGAAAAAAAAATATTTTCAATCTAACGAACCTCTAGGAGCTTGAATTTCTTTAATTCACTAGTCGTGTATAATTACTAATGTGGTCAACAATCAAATTGTTACTGATAAGGAGTGCAATTTTTCCCATGTAGCATGCACTTAACGATTGCGATCAGTTTCTAAGAAAACTTACGAAACGTCAACATAGGTAATTCGTTACTAGAACACTATCTGCGAATGTCAGGTGTCTATCGCTGCGAAGAAACGTCGAATTGTGGCTAATTAACGTGAACAAATTCAATTTAATCGTTACTAAGAAAATATTTAAATGTCGCTTGTTGCATCAGGCCTCGTCGACCGTATCTCTCTGGCACATATATCCAGTGTGAATATATCTAGTTTGGGAATTGGCCCACAATTTCCTGGCTCGAAAGGAGCACAAGGACCGATCAACCAATCAATAGACGATTAAATGTCGAATGTCCACCGATTTTTTGAAGGTACTATTAGACCGAGTAACCAGACAGCGATGCGTGTAATCGGATTTTTTCGCTTCGTCGCCTGGCTGCAGGGGATGGAATTGGCAAAAAAGAAAATAAGCGATTCGTTCGAATTAATGTTTTTCACTCGTCGGGTAGACGAGCGTAATGGCGTCGGGCTCCGATGCAATTAGTGCGAGCAGCACTTTTCAAATCGAATAAGCGCGATTAAAAGGTACCTCTGCTTGGCTCTGGGGCACGCGATGCAGCCTGGCTCGGACAATGCGAGCTTGGCACGCCGCTCAACGAAAGCTCGCGCCGCCGTCAACGGGGAACAGGCGCGCTTTACGACGCACTTTCTCCTCCATAACTATCGCCGAGAAAAAGCTTTCGGAACGCGTTCGCTCATCTTTCTCGTATGATGCGACGGACGGATGATATCGCGCGTACTTACCACACGTTCGACCATTCTTTTCTCCGACTCTCGAACCGCCCCCCGCTTCAGTCTTTTCTTTCCAGCTCACACGC
Organism: Aphelinus atriplicis; assembly: GCA_020882685.1. Taxonomy (NCBI): domain Eukaryota; kingdom Metazoa; phylum Arthropoda; class Insecta; order Hymenoptera; family Aphelinidae; genus Aphelinus; species Aphelinus atriplicis. The sequence continues at coordinate 15,456,569 of CM037076.1, read as the reverse complement.
GTCACGAATGCAGCGCGATAATCAATTCTGGTTCTCCGTTCGATTTTCGATACCAACGACCACCTGCGTTCACCTTTAATTTAACTTCTCGGTAATAAATGGTGGGTTTTTTCGATACAAAGTCGAGAGCTACTCGCTTCGAGTTATTTAGAATATCTTTGTAGTTTTGTGCTTTCTTTTCAAGAATCCCATATTATGAAATTTCGAACCTAATTTTTTCGTCGTTTGATGTCAGTTGAGGGGCAGGCATGTATATACAATAAAATGAAATCCCAAACCAACATGCTATTTTTAGAAATAAGGTAACTGTACCCAATTTGGCACTGTACCCAATTTGGCACAATCGTCAGATTTCGTATTTCCGGTGCTCTCTGAGCATCAGTCGCTCTTGGGTTATGTTGGGGGAATCAAAAGAAAATTTTCTTCATCCCCTGGCCGAAAGTACGTGTTCCGCGGTCTGAATTTGCTCAGGGAAGAGCGACTTTTGCGTCCGATAGGCTGACGAGCGCCTCTGATTGGCTGCAAGACTTTTGTGGCTCGATGCAGAATTTTCGTGACTATGGCTGCGAGAGTAAACAATTGCAATCGCGCGAAACTTGTAACCTCGTTATATCGATACGTCGTGGAACCGTGTTTACAAATAATTGTAGTTGATGAAATTTTCAAAATGAGCGAATTTTCATCAGAAGGCTCCGCAGACGAAGAGGAAGTGCTCAGAAATTTCGACGAAGAAGCGAAAAGTATTGTACAAACAGACACATTACCGAAGAAGTCTTCCGATCGGTATCTTTTGGTGTACCATAACTACAAAAAGTGGCAAGAGGAGAATGAGAGGTTATTGTCAACTTCAGAAGAAAATAACTTGATTGTTTATTTTAATCAATTGAAAGATACATTGAAGCCACCGACACTATGGAGTATTTGGAGTATGCTTAAAAAAACATTAAGCTCGAATGATAATATTAATATTAGCAATTTCTTGAATTTGAAAAGCTTGATCAAAAATAATGCTAAAGGTTACAAACCTCGGAAAGCTTTCACGTTAAAATGGGAACAGATTATGAAGTTCATGACCGAAGCTCCAGATCAAATCTATTTAGTTCAAAAGGTAATCATTTATATATTCGCTCGGAATCAACATCAACCTCCCATACTCAATTAAATTATACTATAATTTTTTGAATGATTGCAGGTTATTTTAATATTTGGAATTTGTGGTGCTCTCCGCTGTGATGAAATCACAAATTTAAAATCAACAGATGTAGAGGATTTAGGCAACAGATTTTTGGTGTCGATACAGTGCAACAAAAATGATTATCCAGGCCAGTTCATCATTGGAAGTCTCTTCTATGATAAAGTAAAAAAATATATTTCATTGAGACCAACTGACCAGTTCAGCGAAAGATTATTTATACAATACCAGAATGGTAAATGCATTCGTCAACCTATTGGGAGACACAAGATAGGTGAAGTGCCAGAGAACGTCGCAAATTATTTGAGCTTGGAAAATGCCAAGAGGTACACCGGTCATTGCTTCCGAAGAACAGCAGCAACTCTTCTTTCTGAATCTGGTGCAAATATGCAGATGATCAAACAGCTGGGAAGATGGCGATCAGATTTAATAGCCCAAGGTTACATTGAAAATTCCATGAATAACAGACAGATGATTTATGATGGAATCACTCACAAGGCTGCAACAACTAATTTTGATCCAAAACCATCTACAAGTAAAGGAGTAACTTCTGTCCAAAATGAATTAAATTACAATTTGAATTGGTCAGATTTTTCTGAAGAGTTTGAATGCCGAAAATACAACCAAAATCGAAGTAAGCATAAATAATACCAATTTTACAATGAAAATTAACATTTTATGCATATCAATATTTTTTTAGCTGAAGATGTAGTAGAAAGAGAGTTCATCACTGAAAATAACAGAGAAATAATTCTACCAACAGCAAAGAGTGCATCCTCATTACAGTCCAGCGATAAATTATTTTTGTCAAAACCACCAGTGAAAGTTCGATTCAACCATTCAACTGATCATCCACCAACATCCAAAAGGAGAAAAGCGATGGAAGAAGACCAGGTCAATCAAGATCTGAATCACTCGGACGTGTCATCCACTCTGAGAAAACACAATATTACTTTTAATAATTGTGTTTTCAACAATTGTGTATTTAAAATCACTTGTGATCACGAGAATTCAAACTAGAGAAATCATGAACATATGTACAAAGAAAATTATTGCTAAGGTTGTTAAAATTGTTGGTTGAAATTTTGAAATAAAATAATATACTGTTCGTTACACTATCACCTACGTTATTATTCAAAAATTCACTTATATTTGCCAACTGCTCAAGTAAATTTTGGTCTAGTTAGCCTATGCATATGTTATTGATGCCCGCCCCGACCAGTAAAACCTCGGCTTCGCCTCGGTTTTGCAAAAGTCGGGCGGGCATCAATAACATATGCAGCGATTCAGTGCATTTTCATATACTCGGCTGACAACAACATATAGGAGAAGCCTAAGCACCGCATGCCGCTTCCGTCTCGCGCTACGCGAGATGACCGGCAGGGCGGGTTGCTGACGCAGTCCACAAAAAATATGATCTATATATATATATATATAGCCAAGCACGAGTTAACAGCCGGCTTAGGTATTCTAATTACTAGCAACTAAGTACTAACGTACTTTCGGCCGGGAATGAAGAAAAATAGTATACGGCACTTGGCCAGATAGTAGGATTCGCTGGAGTGCGGTATGACGGCCTCGGCTTCGCCTCGGCCGTCCTAACCCCGCACGCCAGGAAATCCAGCTTTCTGGCCATGTATCGTAATCTACTATTTCGGTATCTTCCCCGCCCATTTAGCCCTTAAAACCACTCTCCTACAACACTTTGAAGTTTCACTTACTGATTTTTTCACCATTTTCTTATTTCACTTTTCACACTCAACCTCAAAAATCAGGTGTCAATAATTTTTATCTCTCAAAGTGTCATTACTCTTTTTTGTGTAAAAACATCTCAGCTTTCGATTGGTCTCATCAGTTTTCCTAAAATTATTTTTTATCCTACTCAAATTGCTGTTTTTCGCATCAAAAAAAAGTGTACCCAATGTGCCCCTCTACGCGTTTTTAAATGGGAAGATTGAGTGAAATCATTGAATATTTGTATAGACATATTACGATGATTTAGACGCGTATTTTTGAGTTGTATGTTAAAAATTTTGTATAAATATCACTGGGAACATAATTGAGAGTTTATTTCAATGCCAATTGGATCGTCCCTGTAGGCCTATATAGGCTGTAGCTAATGATTAAAAAATTGTGCCAAATTGGGTACACGTTTTGTGCATTTAGCCTTTTTGCGTTTTTTTTTAAATTGCGATTTTCGATAGGTTAAAGTAGTCGAATGATGATTATGAAGATGGTTTCTAATAGGTATTGAGCTAAGCTTTGAGATGCCATTCACAGAATTTCAAAATTCGAAGTCTATCATAGTCAAATTCGCGAAAAACCCTTAGGGGGGGGCACATTGGGTACAGTTACCTTAAGTCTCATCCCTGGCATATAAAAACTGGACAGATCTATATTAATCAAATTAAACAATCAACACATAGATTCGTTGATTGATATTCCTTATAAGAATTTTCCATCGTTTCTATCGATCCAAAATTTTTCATCGAGTTTCGTCTTCCTGAAAAGTAACAGGTGCTAGTATTTGCACGGCAATAGTTATATTAACGCACACGAGTGCAAAAGAAAACACGCGGCGGTGCTTTACTCTATTACACCCATCGCTGTTCGTGTAGCTTGATGAAAGCTCAGCGCTTTACATTATGAAACTTGGACATGCGAATGGCCCCTTACACGTAAAAAAAATACCACAGGGATAATAATATATATCTATTAAGTAGCAGGTCGCCGACGACGATTATATCTGTATACATAAAGAATAACACTCGAATCACGTCATGCGATCCGGAATCTCTTACATTTTCAGAATTGTTTCTGGCTCAAACTTGCTTTAGAACAAATTTGGTATCGTTCAATCGTCAATGAAAATTGATACACGATTTTCTTCAGAATGAGATTCTTTTAGATGTGATCATACCACGTTTCCACGACTTTGAAATTGTTCTACTTAATGGTTGCAGAATGCAAAACTAGTTATTTTAACCAATTAAATGTTGGGTACTCATACAAATGAGAATGAGCTGTACAAACGCGTTTGTATTCATGAGTGCACCCACGGAAACATTCTTTTGTTTCAATAGAAGCTGCATCCTAAATTGGTGCCATCCAGAATTCCCGCAAGAAGAATCTTCTTGGAAGTAAACTTTTCTTTTCTAATCAAGAATATCTTCAGTTGGAAAGTGACGTGATTCTGGATGGCACCTACTTCTTTCCGGAACAAGGACATATATGGTTGTGCATTCAGTGCGTATATAATATAATCTCTCAAGGGAATGCAGTTAGGTTTTGATAAAATTGGTCAAGTGCGTCGAACTAATAACATCTGAATTAATTTCAATTCTGTAGTCAATCGGATGAAAACTCGAATGAAAACTCTTGAAAATTGTTGAGAAAGTTTTCAAAATCAAGCAGAAATTGCGAGAGAATTCAGTATGTAGTCCAATGTTCATTAGTAGCGAAATACCCCTGAATCATTTTTCTTTCACTATAAGTAGGGGAGAATTTCTCATAATAAATATACACTTTGATTCGGCTCCCTCAGAATGTATGTTATGGTCCTGTTGCGTGGGAATAGTGAGCTAGACAAATGAAGAGGGCAGAGGGAACTCCTCCACCCATACTGCACATATTGTAAAAATCTCCATTTGTTGTCTCAAAGTATAACCTGTTAAAACTCATTTGCGATGGCAGTTATTCATAACTAAACTAGATGCTAGCATTTTTTCAGTTTTAATAGATAAAGTATCATCAACTGCGATTACGATCATCTGAATTTTTTTTCTTAGATGAAAAATTAGAGTAGCAATTCTTACAACTCAATGAGTATACACGATAAATTTCTCACAGTACTACAGTGAATATTCGTAACTTACAGATTGTAACTTACAGTAAAAATCGATAACTATTGTTACAGTGCATATTGAGTGTTCTTAGCGAGGGGTAAACGAGGTCTGGGCTGGCTCAGAGCGGTATGCCATATACACAATCAACACAGTGCAATTGTCTGGCTCTTGTTTGATCCGCTACGGCTCACTCGGGCTAACCGGGACTAACCGGGTCTGACTTGGGCTCCTCGGCCACCCTCGGCCAGGCCAACAATTCACACCTGCATTTACGCCGGTCTCTGCACTTGGCTCTGACCTCAAGTCGCACTATCACAACGCCGCCTTATCATCACGCGTCCGGTATATACTCCGCAGCTACGAAACATACGTCTTCTCTTGACGTCGTCCGGGCGAGATTTCCTACTAATTTGACGGTAGCAACAGTGATTATTCAATGTATTCACAGTGAAAATTTCACTGTAACTACTGTGGAAAACGTGTCGCTAGCGCTTTCAGTGAGATTTTCACTGTAAAGATTTAGAGATTACATGTTTTATATTCATCTTTGGATTCGTTCATGTGTAGATTGCTCCTATATTGATGAGAAAGAAAGTGATCTTTTATTCCATTCTAATTTTTCAAAAGTACACTATTCTATACCACGGAGAGCACGTGTGCGATATGAATGGATATAGAAAAATCGACAAATGATAACCCGAATCTCATTCATTTTATGAATTATCAATTCAACTTCGGGATCAACTTGTTAATAGTTTTCTCTGTCTGAGTGCTTTAGCTGTATATAAACCGCTGAGGAAGATTTTTGAGGAACACCATGAAATAAAGTCAAATAGATGTGAATCAAATTCAATAATAGAATGAACATTCTTGTTCGCGGCAGAGGAAGGATCGAGAGGGTTTTTATATTGATTTATTTTGAAACTAATGTGATACAATAATTTATTAGAAGCTAAAATCTTCTCTCCATTTCAACTCTTTTTAATTTTTCTGGATTTCGTGCGTTATTGACCGAAACAATTCTAGAATAAAGCGTGTTTTTTCATTGTTATATTGAAGTCTTATGCGGAAAAGTGGATAGTTTGTATGACAATTAATTTATATCAGCTGGTATAGCCAACAAAGAACCTCAGTGTTTGAAGAAGTGACTTCAAGTAGAGGTTTCGTACCACTTCGTAAATATACAAGTGGAGCCCGATGATGACAAGGCCACTGGCAACGAGGAGTTATAAAGCGGAAGGTAGAATATTTGTTTCGTGAATTTTATAGCAAATTCGTTTTTCTTTAGACAGGAATTTGATCGGGTTGTAACCAACACGTCTCAATTGGTATAATTATATAATTATGAAGTAGATCAACTTGAGACGTAAAAAAATATTGATACGTAATTATTCCTATCAGTGTTGGATGAATTTTTCTCATATGAATGCAAAAAACATTCCTGTTCTTGAGTACATCTATACTATTATAGAAGATAGACTCTTACCAGATATCTGAAACAATGTGGCATGTTACATCGATGTAGATTTAACTATAACTAAAATAAATGAGTCTCAAATATTGAAATATGTATATATACATATTATTATGTCCATTGTCACGTCCAATGGAAATTCATCGACTCTATGAAAAAAATTAAAAAAGTGTAATGTTGAATAGTCATGCAAAACTCATAATTTGGATAGTTTTTATTCTTTGAATCCGGATAAGGTTCCCTATTCAATTAATTCTTCATGTTCAATGCTAAATGAATGATTACGATTGTTTATAGTGAAAAAAATGTTGAGTGAGAGTTCGGAAAAGATTGATGTTCTCTCCTGTAAATTGGCGATCGATCACAATGGGTAGTTCCCTCTAGAGTATGATTTCGAGCTGGAAGCCAATGATCGAAGAGAAGGGAAAGAAGTGAATGAAATATGGGTGAGCCAGCGAGCCACGAGCGTTCGGGCCAAATTGAGCAATCGATGAGGATATCTCTATATAATATGTAGAATGTAGTCGAGGGCCCTTTTGTAATTGGAAACACGTCGAATTAGGTCGGGAGGCTGCACGGAAGAGATGACCGTGAATTTTTGCGAGAATAACAAACAGAAGGAGAGAGTCGATGAGAGGAAGAGTCGTGGCAATTATTCACGAGCTGGTGGCGTGAAATTCTGTATTCACATGGCTGATTCTATCTATACTTAATTATTAATCTAATTTGCTCAAGTGTCTCACTACACTTGGTCAATTGGTATTGAGTAATATTTTAGAATAATGTTAGTAGATAGGAAAATAATCTCAAAGTTCGTCCTAGATCTACCTACATAGGACTCATCAGTGGAGTTTTTTTCCAAGTGGATTCAGTCCAGACACAAATGTCAGGATAAATAATAATAAGTACTATCAGGCGGATCTAGGATGAAACGTTTGGATTATTTCCCTATGTACTAATATACTCCATACATAATTTATCAAATACACACATACTCACAAATTCTGAGAATGTCACCATATTATTTGTACACATAGTCTACAGAGGGAAATATTTTTATTCAAAATCTTAACTTGGTCTTGATAACAAGTGAGATACTTGAGCAAGTTAGAATAATTATCAAGAAACAACTAAATCCGCGACTCTTTGAAAATGCTGAATTGTTAATCATACTGGAGAATAGAATCAACAAGTTTTAGATATTATTATTCGTATGATGTTGAGGCTAACATTATTGAAAATGAAGTTTCGCGTCTGGAGAATAATGTCCGGCGTTTAAATGCGAATGAGAATACTCATTCGACATGAACGTAAAATTCTGTGGCCGAGGAAGCAGTAACGCGACTCGTGGTGTATCGCCACGCGTGGCCGTTGCTTTTGCGGCTCTTCAAGCGCAGTCATCAATCAGCTTAGGCCGCACTGGCTCACCCAGCTGAGCAGCGGGGATCATCCAGCTTGGTAACCACCCACCGCTGCGTGTCGGGAACTGTCGCGGGAGCGTCAGCTCGCCCTCCGGCGCGCCGAACATCACCAGAACCACTTCTGCGTTTATTCAAACTCATTTGGCACGACGACGCCCTTAGCCGTACAAACAAATTTAACACTGGGCCGCCGCCTTGCCGGCCTGGATCAATACGCCGCGCATAGTAGCGAGAAAAGACCCACGAACAATATCGCCGGATTTTAATATAACCTTTTTTTTTTCATTTTTTCCTCGGTCGAATATTCAATCTAGCGTTACACGCAGAAAGACGCATCCGAGGGCAAAAATGTGGATCGTCGATGAAAATCTCATGTTTTTTGCGGTATGTTTTTCTTATCACGTGCCACACAACCACTCGGGATGATGTATTTGTTGTAAGGGAAGGAGCGAGAAAACTCACGCCAGACACGGACCTCGTTGATTCATCTCTCCATGAGAAACTGTAATTCACGTCGACGCGCGATGATTAATCGGAATAAAGATGATTCGTACTGTATAAAAAAAATATATTTCTGTGTTTAATTGACTGGTGCTTATTCAACGAGTTGCCCAGATGTATTTTCGAGTGAAATATATAAGTATCGCGTGAGAAGATCGAGGCTTTTCTTGAAGCCTTTATTTCACAAGTGCCCGATTTTTTTTTACATGAATTACATTTATTACTGTTTCAATTTGCAATATACACGAATAAACTCAGAGCTAACAATTTCATACATATAAATATACACAAAGTTGGAGGGGAAACAAGTATCGTAGCTTCTGGAGAAAAGCAGCTATGATATGGCTGTATCGCGTCAAGGGCTCTAAAGGTAAAAGTGAGTTTTCAGTTTTATGCGCTATTTTCTTGTGCGTCTGTTGATACGTTGTGTAAAAAAGTCCTCGATAAAACCTGCATGTCTGGCAGTCTTTATGAATAACTCGTGCACATGCAGCGCTTTATTTTGAAAAAAGAAACTCCATGCACAGAAGTTACCCACAAACGGAAGCCGCTATTCACGGCTTGCTATGCGCATTAAAGTGAAACATAAGCGACACATTACTGGCAAGCCCATAGCCATGGAGGCGAATCATTGATTAACTGCCATTATACCCGACATCAAGGCTCCTTTCAAACATGAAAATCTCAGGAGTCGATAACTCATTTTCCACTCGAGCTGAACTGTAGCTATTAGTTCGGATAGCGCCGAGAGTCAGGGCAATTTCGGCTGACTTAATAAATACGCAAGTTAATCTTTCTTGTTTGCTTGTTTGCTTGCAGCCCAATTTATTGTCAAGGGGATCTGCTGAAGACGGTGCAATTGTCGAAAATATTCAAAGACAGCAAGATCTTTGTTGATCTCCATCAAAAGCACGAGGAGGAAGTGACGCTCGCAAAGTGAGTATAGTTATTGTCGGCAAAGGAAGCGAGAGAGAGAGAGAGAGTGAGAGATTGATTGATTGATTGATAATTGGTTTATTAATGCCAAGGCCAATTGGCCGGATGGCAATATACAGAGTTAATACAAATATTAATAATAAAAGAAAAATAATACTTAATCTATAACTTAATATATAAAGCGATAATAGCAAATAGTATAAAAAAATTTTTTATTAGCAATTTTTAAAAGAAAATATACGCATTCAGGGAGCGGTGGGCAAGCAGTGAGTCGTGTACGGTGTTCATTATAAGTTTCTATCAGGAAACTGACTGCTCGCGCGTTAGTAAATAAGTAAATAGTGCAATTTTGAATAGTTCAGTCGATTCTTTAATCTTAACCTGTACCGGCAGCGCATCCCAGAGACGCATGGCCTTTATGAAAAAGGCATTCTCGTACGTTGTTGTGCGTAATCTGGGATAGACAAAGCTGGACGGGTTTGGGGTACGCTTAGATCTACGGTGGCTGTCATCGACGTGGTTAAACCGTTCATATAAATATGTAGGTCTCATCAGTGTGAGAGTTTTGAACATTTGTAAACCAGTAAAATAAGCACGACGATTTTCGAGTGACAACCACCGTAATTGATCATATTTGGGGCGTAGCTCGGAATCACGCCTTAAATTGAAAATATAGCGAATAGCTACGTTACAGAGTCTTTGTAGCTTGGTAGCCAAGTATCCAGACATACTGTCGTACACAGGACACGCATAATCGAAATGCGGCAGGACGAGTGCGCTCACCAATTTTGACTTTAGGTCGACAGACAAATTTCTGCCTCTGTATCGTAGACGGTAAAGAGTTCCGTGAACCTTTGAGCAGATACTGGAGACGTGATCGTTCCAGGTAAGGTCGTCCGAGAAAATGACTCCAAGAGAGAGAGAGAGAGAGAGAGAGAGAGAGAGAGAGTGAGAGGAGGGAAAAAGGAAGGAGAATTCATTAAGTTCACGATTTGTTAGCGTTCCGGAATGACTTTGCTTCCTTTCCATCAAGATACGATAAAGCTATGCTATTTAAGTAACGGCCCTTCTTATTACGACCGCGTGAATCGGAAATGTGTGTGACACGCTTTTGCACTCAGCTCGGGTTTCCCTTTATCATCTGTATTATACCGGTATCCTGCCACCTTCCCCCCCCCCCGCCTGCCCTCTGTTGGCTCATTAAGCAATCGTAACAGACTGCGCGAGATGCACCCCGCTCACCCCAATACATTTATGCATAAAGTTTTTCATATATTCGAATCCATTGTTGTCCCTTCCGATTGTTTAATTCCATGCTAACGCGCCAGGTTCACGAGCGCGCGCGTTCACAAAGGATGGGTGAGATATATGATTACACAACTGCTCGGTACGAATCGATAAATGCATACATCCACGCGTATTGTTGGAAGTTTCCTCGTGTCTACAGTAAAATATACGTCGGTGATTTTTTTCCTAATTATCCTGGTCAACCGATATTTATCAGTACGATAAGAGCTGCAAACATATCAAAGTTCTTGGAACAATCAAGCGAGTATGAAGGGAGCAAATGAACTTAATTGGTGTTTGACAATATAAATTGTAAACGGCGTACGGGGCACAGGTAAAGCGAGCGATTGGTTTGTAATTGTAGCTTCGAAGAATTGATGCGCTCGACAAACAACCAGCCGAAGCCGCAGGACGTCCAACAGTTCGTGGATGATAACTTCGAGGATGTGAACGAGCTGCTAAACGCGACGCTGCTGGATTGGCGAGAGAATCCATCCATACTCGATCGCATAGAGAATGAGAATTACCGCGAATGGGCTTCGGCCCTCAACAGCATCTGGAAAGACCTCGCCAGGAAAATTAGCACAGACGTTCGTGACAATCCCAAGAGGAACAGTCTGATCTATGTCAACAACACCTTCATAATTCCCGGGGGTCGCTTCAAAGGTACATATATATATATATATATATACCACACGCTCGATTGGCATTCCATCCCTATATACATACGTATAGGGATGGAATTCTTCTTGTTCATTTATGCGCGCATCGGATCATTTCAGCTGATGGTCGAGAAACGATTTCTAATTTTTTTGATGCGCTGCATCTCATTTTTGGTGCCAATATAGGTTTCACGTGGTTCAGTCGAAGCAAGAAAAATTGCTGGTGTTTTTGTGGATGGAATTGCAATTAGCCGTTGATTGGATTTTAAATGACCTTTGCTTCAATTTTAGAAACCATAATACAGTCGTTGTTCAATCAGTCGATTGGATGCAAATTAATTAGGTCCATGTTGGAGAATTATTGGACTTGGAAGCCGTATAATATTTGAATTTCCTGAACACGTTCAATTGTAAGGGAATAAATTGCGATTATTCATTTTACACGTGGTAAATCAATGATGACTAATATTGATGACCAGCATTGAAAGTTTACTAACCAATTGATCATCAGAATGCGGGTCGCCAATCGTGTTGAAACTTTCTATGATGTATTCGGGTACCCCAATAGGTCATAGAATAACTTAAAGGGTCTTGATCTCGCATTGTCTCATTCAGTGAGTGTGGTTAGTAAATCTATTATTTCTATAGTGCAAGTACTGTCTTGGGCAAATCCTATGCAGTAAACATAATAGTGGTGAAAAATAAAGAAGCAATCAGATAAGTAGATGATGTCAAAGTTTGACACGACGGTGCATTGAGATATCGACTCTAGTTTACTTGCATATTTTTGGATTTTAACTTTTTTTAAAAAAACTTTCTTAGAATTATTGTGGCTTCTTCGGCCGACTTTCATCGGATCAGCATCTACTTACTATTATAATTGAAAGCTAAATCGACACTGACAGAATCTGTCAACAATCCTCCCTCAGATTTTCAATTATTTGAGAAGAACTGCTCAAACACTTTGTTAACGTATGTAACCACCCAAATATATGTCTGAAATCTCAAATTTAGATGTGTCTTCTGAACCTCTAAAAATCTGAGAAAAAAAATGCAAAATAAAAGTCCAAACATGGACTTCAAAAATATATAATCGAACGATAAGAGTTAGAAAGTGAGAGTTAGTGAATAGGAATACAGGGAGCAAAAATATGGGATGTATGTGTGTGTGTGTTTGAGGTGGGAAAGCATGAGTGGTTATTGACATTCACAAGACGACGCTTCTCGACGCTATACGCTATATTCTCATTTTATACCACAATGTGTAAATTTGACTTAATGAAAGAGCATTTCTTATATAGTGTACACATATACAAAAGATTAAGAATAGAAAAAATTTTGCATCTGAGCTTTACGAAATGGAAATCTGCGAATGAAAGTCAAGATACATAAATGAATGAATGGAAAAACAGAGTAAAATGAGAGATGAAAGTCACAAAATGAAAACATAAAAATGGAACTTGCACAATGAGAGTAAATGAGATTTAGAGAGCGCGAATCAAAAAACGAAATGGTGTTATGAAATGGAAGAGAAGTAAATAAAGGATTGCGAAAACTGTGAATGGAGAACTGAAAGTAAACAAAAATCAAATAAAAGAGTTCGGAAAATAGTCAAGATATGAGAATCCGGAAACGAGAGTAAAATCTTAATCCACAAAAAAATGGTATTCCATTGATTCACTTGGATAACGAATACAAGTAATAAACATTAAATCATTAGACTACGACAACTACTTTATTCATTCTATCAAACCTCAAATAAAAGTTCAAAAGATTCAAAGTAGGTTTGATGAGCAGCGATAGCACAAACCATCAAAATATTAACGAGTTCTCCGATTTGTTCCCAATCACTATCAAATTCTATGATTAATAATTTTCAGAATTCTATTATTGGGACAGTTACTGGGTGATCGAAGGTTTACTTCTTAATGATATGCACCAAACTGCCAAAGGAATGATCGAAAACTTTTTGACGATGGTAAAAACTTACGGTTTTATTCCAAACGGTGGCAGGGTATATTACTTAATGAGAAGCCAACCTCCTCTGTTAATCCAAATGGTAAGAATTTATCTATTTATTCTTGATTGATCTTGTGCATTATCCGTGATTTTAATCTTCTGGACATATTTTCTTCTTCGTTGATGTGTTATCATTGACAAATTTATTTCATCACTCGATACATATCAGGAAAAAAAAATACATATAATCCTGAAACTCTGAAAAGTCCGATCGAAACCATTAACGAAGACAATTTCTCTTTTTGTTCCATACTTGAAACACGACGTAAGCTGCTTACGTAAAAGTAGTATTAGTATTAATATTTAGTGACATTTTGCAGATTGACAGGTATTACGAAGTAACGGAAAACTGGACCTTTGTTGACGAATACTTGCCTACTTTGGAGAAGGAATTCAACTTCTGGCTGCGTCATAAATTCATAAAAGTCGAGAAAAACGGAAAGGAATATAAGATGGCACGATACTATGTAAATAGCGAAGGGCCTCGCCCCGAAAGTTACCGGTAAAGTTTGATTTATTTATTTTTCATTCTTTATTTTACTTCATGTAACAATTAGTACGTGTATCTTTTTGAGAACTGAAGTTGCGGCGAAGTTGTTGATCTTCCTTTATTCTTAAAGTTGTTGTGTTAATCAAAGCTTCAAGTTACTAGAAGAAAGTCTGGAATGAAACTTTCTAAGATGATTTTGACGACCTAAATAGCTCATAATAATGCCCTACAGCCACGTACAGTCTATAAGCTTTCGGTTTCTTGCAGATATTCGCGAATCATTGTCCATAACATTCATCATATCTAGTAGTACACAAAAAACTCACCGATATAGTTCGAGATGTAAACCTTTATGAAATTAATAACGATCGACTCGGGTAATTCGAATAACGTTGTATCTGTAAAGCCCATCTCCAGAAGTTTTATCATGATTGGTGACCCATAGACTCTCTTTTAGTCAATCCGATTACGATCATTGTATTCTATACTCAACCTAAGCTTCGTCTGCCCTTAAGGTATTTCGTCCAATTTCAAAACTTTTCCTTCCAAAGTTCTAGTCTAAATCGGCGACACAATCAACATTAATTTTGCAATATCCCAGTTTTATTTATCTTGAGATTTGTTCTTTACTCAAGTGCAAAAGTCGAGATCTATTGGTTTTCGCTGCTGAGTTTCGCGATAAGTTACGAACAATGTATATTCTCGAGGTAGTAGCCCACTTCATTAAGATTCGCGCACGTCAACGCATCCCTCGCAAGTAAAACTAATAAACCAACAATCTCGAGCTTCAGCAATATTTCTCCGAGTAGTCCGCCAGTCGTATAGAATCGATGCGTGACGACGAAGCTGCGGAATCGTCGCGCAGCTAATAATCTAAGGCAGCGCGAAATATATAGATATTTATTGAAAGAGAGATCGCGGGAAATTTACGTGAACCAGGGAGGACTACGAGCTGGCGGAGAGAATCCCGGACAAGGATGAGAAACGGGCGTTCTACAACAACGTGAAGGCCGCCGCGGAGACCGGCTGGGACTTCTCGGCCCGCTGGTTCATAAAGGCCAACGGCGACCCGTCCCTCGATCTGCACGACGTCGCGACCGAGACCATCGTGCCCGTCGACCTCAATGCTTTCCTCGAGAAGAACGCCCGGATACTCGCCCGGTTCTACCAGATCAAGAGGATCCCACAGGTGCGTCCTCCATATCGGCCCTTTGTGTTACCCTCCTGATCGGTACACCAGTCCTTACACACCCACACGCTAATCCAGAGCCGGCGACTTACATACATACGAGCGGCCACGAGCCGCTTATCTCCGGTGGATCAAGGCCACGAGCGGAACGAGTATGGGGGCGCGCGTAACGGATATTAGATCGATCAACGCGATACACACGTCGACGTGCGCGGTCAAACTTGCCGCACGCGTACCCCCTGCGGCTCGCTCCGGCCCGGCCTCTCGCTCGAGAGCCAAACTCGCTTATATGCCGCGAGTGGTGACGGATCATCAAATTTGACGCGCGGCGCAATTCGCCCAAGCAAGGATAATTGTCCCGAAGCTCGACTCTTCGCTCCGCAGCGCCGGAACGTAATTGCCAGCTCACATACGCTCGGCCGGCCGACCGCACATGCCCGCGCGTGTCATACCGATATACGAGCCGGCCCTATAACACACGCACGTCCCGAGAAATCAATAATGTACAAGAGCGCACGCGGAGAAAAACCGTCCGATAGAGAATTTATCTGATCCGTGTATATACACACACACGGGTCTCGCGGTGGCGCGAGCATTCAATCGGCGGCAGGAAATGAAAGAGGCACGCGCCGGCCTGCGTATACGACTACGGCTCGGAAGTGAATGGCGAACGAAAGAAAGCTGCGCGTTGATACACTTTGGCGGGGAGAGGCGGTGAAATTCGTGCCGCGAGATATATGTGTGTGTGCGTTAGTACGTGCTGGGGCTTTCCCTCGCGGCCGTGCAGGCTTCACGATGAATTGGGAAAAAGCGCGTCACGTTGGGCGCGTAAACCAACGGACGTTCGCGCACGCGTGCAACAATACGGTATATATTCATGACGAGCCGTTGTTCGGCCCTTCGTGCATTTTTAACGCAATCATCGTTCGCTGCGGCTCCGCGTCGAGCACATTGTGGGGGGGGGGGGGGGGGTTGACGTACCCGAGCTTCATCACCGATAATTGGCAGTTGCCGGGGTGAGGATGGGGGTGGAAAAAACAGTTAACGAACCGAAAGTCGTCATGGTAGTCTGTTTGTCCTCTGTACCGCGCGGGGGATGCTCTGGGCGCAAGAGAAAAGGACAAGTATCAACGTTTTTATATCGATCTCGAGTGCGAGCGGCGACGCGAGTGAAAGCCAGAAAAAAAACACGCCGTGGCTATATACGCGTGTACAGGGCTGTCCTTTCGGCGGAGTTCAGTTTTTCAGTTTGAATTTCCGAATAATACTCTGCGGCGGGGAGCAAAAGGTGCGAATGGATGAGAATGCAATAAAACAGGCGAGTGAGCTGAAAAACGGCTCGACAATGTGTAAGAACACGGGGCTATCGGGTACGCTCGTAAATCTTTGTCGACGTCCATCCTATTATTTGTCTCCTTTTCTATCTCTCTCTTTCGGCTTCTCTCTTTCGTTCTTTTTCAACCCTGTTGAGCCGAGTGCAGGACTTCACTATATATATGTCAGTAGAGGCTTTGCCCACCACAAAGTTGACACACGAGATTTGCCTCTTTGCCCGGGCAAAGGGAAGTACACTTCTCTCTTCGCGCTTCTCGTTCCCTTGAATTCTCCGGTTTGATTGATAGCTCCCACCTACTCGAGAATGGCTTTACAAACTGTGCGAACTCCTCCTTGATTTTGACTCATCCCATCAGTCACGCGCGCGGCCCTGTCGACTTTTGCTTTATATTGCCCTATTAAAGTACGACGACGATTCGCGTTGCGCCAACTTTTTCACGCACTCTATGACTTCGAGCAAAATTGCCACGAATATATCTCACGGTGTCTCCGGAGCACTCGTATCGAACTGGAACGATCGTCTTATATCGAAATTACTTTGCCCGAAAAAGCCTGCCAGGGAGAGATATGAAGAAGTAGGGGGGGGGGGCGGGCCGGCATTACTGGTCATTCCGCTCGAGTCTCGGTCGGATAGAAACGGGAAGCGATTAAGCAAATTTGCAAACGACACGGAGATGGCCGGGTCGCGATAAGGTACACGCGTATACGAGCTCCGTGACGCGGGGATCCATATACAGCTATATACAGAGACGTGTGGTTTTGTGTGACTTTACAGAAAAGCAAGTACTACGCGGGCTTGGCGAAGCGGCTCCGCGAGGCGATCCACGAGGTGATGTGGAACGAGAAGGACGGCACGTGGTACGACTACGACATCCGCCACCAGAGGCAACGCTCCTTCTTCTACCCGTCCAACCTCTCGCCTCTCTACACGACGAGCTACGACCCGAACAGAGCCCCCGAGTTCGCTCAGCGAGCCGTCGATTATCTTCGGGCCAACGGCATCACCGACTATGCCGGTAAGTTGTGTGCGCGCCCGTGTCTGCGTCCACACACTCGACTCCGAGAGCTCCCACTTGCAATCTATTTTCCCCCGGTTCTCTCTGTCAAACGAGATCGGAGCCAGCCGAGGTATAAAGCTGCCTTGGTTATTGCGCGGCCGCGCGCGAGCTCGACCCTTGATTTTTCAATCCCTCGATACCGCGCCAACACTGGTGCGGACCAGCGGACAATGATATCGGCCGTTCGGATGCCCGACTCGGACGAGAGTGTTTTTTCTCTTCTCCCGGCTAGTTTGCCCTCCCCCCGTCAAGCCTGGACGTTTACTCGTTGCCTGCACAGTTTCTAGCTCGCGATAAGTCCCAGCTCCACCCACGCGCCGGCTTAGCCAACTTAAACTTGGCGTTTGGGGATGACGAGTCGCGTTGGCCCCGCGTCGACGACGAGCACGCCTCCGTCCGATCGGGTCAGAATGAATTTGAAACGATAATTCCTACGTGGAATTCGACGCGGAGCAGCGAGTAATTTAATCAAGTCCCGTGAATGGCCGCACAGACGTCATAACAGACGGCCACGATGAGAAGCTTCGCGCACGGCTCATCCCGTTGAAAGCTTTTTTTTTCTCCCTCCCGCTCGCTCGCTCGGCCAGGTCACGAGCTTGTTTCGAGAACGCGCAAAACAAAAGTGGAAGAAAAACACCCGAAATAATAACGTACAAGCACTGCGTGCGCCAGATGAAGTGGGCACGCTAATGCGTCGGCTATACGTCTCGGGGGCTCTGGCGCGTCCGCAGGTCTCCCCGTGTGTATATATACGGAGCGGAGACCAAGTTCACGCTGCCCTTGGGGCCCGGGGAAAGCTCGTTTTTTTTCTTCCTTCGCCGCGGCGGTCCTTCTTTCGTCACGTCTGCCTGCGGCAAAGTGCCGCGCGCACCGCGCCGAAAGCTCTCCGACCGCAAAGTGCCTCGTACTCTCGTGCGCGCCAGAAAGACTACTATATAGCGAGAAACCACCGTACGTGCGCGGTGATACACACTAGTGGATTCGCTGTTTCGTATTTTGATTTTCGGAGTCGTCGGAACGGGGGGAGGTTGGAAAAACAATTGGGGGCGGCGGGGTTGAGGGAAGAGAGGAACTGATGTATGATCGCGCGCGCGCGACTGCACGCCACACTCGCTCCTGCCGGCGATTCGCGCGGCGAGTCGGCGGCCCAGAGATTGATGTATATTGAATCCTCGACGTTCGCATTCCCGGGCTATTTGACTTCGAGATGTCTGCTCGTTTTGACGTGAAATTGATCGTGCGCGCCGGATACACACGCGTCCGCGTAGACGATCGTTGCTATGCCGATGCCCTGGTATATATACTATCTGATTCTCTCTCTCGTGATTCCATATCTCTATACGGCCGGCGTATTGCGCGCGCGAGCGTACGTCGAATTATACACTCTACCGACGTATATACCTGGCACAATTCAATTATGCCCCGCGTAAGGATAAATCGAATTTCACCTCTAAATACCGCGAGTCCTCGCTGGTCCGCATAGTGCTGTAGCGCGTATTACCCACACGAATACGTACATGTATGCCGCGGCTATTTTGAGAAGTGGCCCAAATTCAAATCAGACGGAGTGCAGGCTCGCGCGTGGTCCCGCTCAAATGAGTCGTCCGCAAGCGATTATCGCCGGCTCAGCTGCGGAAGGGCTGCACTCGCAAAGCCTCGCGTACACACATATACCGCGCGGGGGAACAATGCGCGCCGGCCACGACGAATTTACGCCGGAGAGCAGTCCCATATATAAGCTCTAATGCATTCGCCCGCTCATTTGCGCATTCACGCGCGGATTCGTAGGCGCCCGTAAACGATTCGCCGCCTCCCACGCGCGTGTATATACGTACGTATATATACGCATGTGCCGGCGATAAAAGCTCTCGTAGCAACGTGTTCTACCAGTGTATTTATATATTGCACATATATATGTGTGTGTGTATGTATACCAGCTGGGCTCGTGCACTCAAAGTCGAGTCGCTTCGACCCTCAACGGCGGCACGTATAATCATTTTTAACGAGCGTCATTATTCGGTTCTTTCCTTAACGCGCTATATAATAGTTTTCACGCGGCTGCCGATATTGCCGCTGATGCTATTTGCATTCCTGACTAGGGGGTCGGATAAAATCTCGACCGCTGAATCGATGATACTCGTGAGAGCCCATAATTGCTATAACGAACGGCCCGGCTACCGTATGTACATGTATACGAGTTTTCGCGCGAGCACGCGTGGCTTGCTAATACGCAGCACTATAGCTGATTTTTAATATTACCGTGACCCATATAACACGATAATGCGCTCGGAATATTTTTTGTAGATTTTTCGCCCGGATAGATCGCTCAGACGGCCGCGAGTCCGTGCGATCATTTTTACGATGATGAAAGAATATTAATAAGGACGAAACGTAAACCGTTTTCAAAGGCTAATGCGCGCCGGCAAATTTGGTAGTCAAATCGCTTCTTTATGAAAGCATTTACATGGAATCGCTTGTCCTCAACAATTTTGTACAATATCTCACGGGGACGGAGGATTACTATTTATCATACCGAGGTCTCAATAATACTGGATCGAACGAGCCGAGTTTGGGAGGATTTTTCAAGCTTCAAACTCGAAGGAAACGTCGTTCGTGTATTTACGCCCTCGAGGAGGAACAACCGAGCCTAGAAGTGTCTATGAATTTCACGTGACTCAGTTTCAAGATTCTTCTCGCTCGATACACGTCCAACGTCTCTCGATAAACCTCGCGCTATACGCTACGCGGCCCTTACCGTCCTTCGAATATAACCAGATATTTTCCCCGGAGTATGGAGAACACTTTCCGATGGAGTATATATAGGCCTGTTCCGTGCGACGGGCGTCGCGCGGGAGTTGTATACAAAAGAAGAACAAATCTTTTTGTTCACGATGACGGTAAATTTTTTATGCTCGCGGCTTTACAATGTCCAGCATAAAACTTCCCGACTTTCGAGGCCTACAAGAATCCACAAAGTGTAAGCCTTTGGGTGGCACCGTAAACTACATTCACGTCCTATACGTTTACCCTGCCCTTTTGCTTCCCGTAGCGTTGGCAGTAATTTTCACAATTTCGGCAAATTCATTATTAAAAGACGTATAATATTTGAATAGGAAACATTTTTTTTGTCACGTCATTGTGGATTACGTTTAATACTCTCTCTGGATTAAGAATTTCGGAGGGAAAATAAGCTCGGCGTTTTCTGAATGCTAATAAAAATATGCTGTTATCCACCAAACTATTTCTCAGTGACAGGGACACACAGGGAGAAACGTAATAATCTTGAATTTTTTATTTTGATAAATATAGAACAAAAAATTAAAAATTTGAAATTCGCCCTCGCTGTCTCTCTCTCTCTCCATTTCGTTGGCAGTTCGTGACTTTAGCCCGGAATGTTTAATAAACATGCAAAAAAGAAATCATGACGCTCCCGGGCATTTGCAAACGTAATTTTTACAGCGGCACATTCTCGCAGCTTCCGTCAAATTTTATTAGCCAAACTGAACCCCATTCTTGAGTCACGTTTCTTCTAGTAACAACACCAAAGTCCATAATTCTTCATAAACTGGCTTTGTCTTTCGGTTTGTAGATATTGAGTTTCATCCGCCTTCTGACTTACACTGAGATTTTTAAAACCTCAAAGGCAAGACTGATATCATTCTAACAGTGTGGCACATTTTACTACGCGAAATACAAATTATAATTCATATCGCATTCCAGTACAGATCTGAAATTCCTTCCTACTAGCTTTCCACACTTTTTATCTATATCCATAACATGCGATTATTAATTCATGCGCTTCAATCGTACAGCAAATAAGAACAATAAATAGTTAATCCGAAGAGAAAATGACGAATCATAACTGAAGCACTTCAATCATGCTTGAATTTGTCGCATCTAAAGTTAAGTAGAATTCCAAACTTAAATCAAAGAATTTTTTTTCATCCCATCCCCAAATTGCCATGGTGTATATAGAAATGCGTAGTACGTATATATACGTATGCAGCGCCCTCATTGGCTTGAGAGTCATAAAATCGCGCGTGGACTCGTAAAAGATAAGCCATTCCAAGTTAAATAGATATGATATAGATACACCTACAGAGATTCCTCACCGCATAGCTCGGCGAAGGAGCAGACGTTATCATACGCCCCCATAAATGCGTCGGGAGGGGGAAGCAAAAAAAAATTATAGCTCTCGATGAAGTTTGTGCGATTGAATTCCCCCGCCGCTAAATCCTCCATCCCCTTCTCAGCTCTTAAAATTATTATATTTCACTATCTCTCCTTAATAGCACAAAGTTCTTGGCTTTTGCCGGCTTGTACAGTTTTGATCCCTAGCAACAAATCGTATCTCTTCGCCGGGCGTCTATTGCGCGAAATCACGGGGATAAAGGCGCGTTAGTCACGCGGTATCTGATGTGAAAAAAATCTGCGAGCCGACGCACACCCACACACACACACACATACGCGTACATTGGGAGTAACGTCAATGTTTTTTCGGAGCAAACATAAATCCGAGCAATGTCTTATCGCTGCGAATCCGATCGTGAGCGCAAGTGCGAAAAATCATTCGAGGATACGTGTGTGTGTGTGTGTATCTATATATGTATGTATACACACTCGAACGCCCACGCGCGGAGGAAACGGCTGTACGTGTCAGCGAGAAAGCTTATCGAAATTTCCGTCGGTGGGTATACAATGAATGTTTGTCGAAGTGATGCGCGCGCGCGTGGCCAAATGAGATGTCCGCGGGGTTGACGCGGGTCGCGCGCGTATATATATGTATACGAGCCCGCGCAGTGCGGAATACACAGAGCGAGAGCGCGTCCCAAAAGGCGCGCGCAGACATAATCGGGGGATCGCGAGAGCAATAAATTCGCCTCGTCGCGTGCGGCATTTCATGCTTGGCCGTCACGTCGCTCCCGTTAATTCCGCAAATGTATTCCGCCGTTGGACCGAAGCGTAATTACCCCCCGTTTTTCACGCTCGCCCCGGCATAATGAGGCTCGCGCTCGCTCGCGCCCACTACACGAAACTATCACCCCACCTATACATATATAGCTGCGCGCGTCGCGATCCGCGTGTGTGTGTACGCCCGCGCAGGAGCGAGACAGAGTCGGAGGAAAGTGTATTCTGGTCTAGCGAATATCGCAAGCTCTATCTGAGCCGGCTGCTCCGACTTTCGCCCCGCTAAAGGCCCGCGTCTGCACAATAACTTGTGATTTTCATCTGGCCAATTATAAGGAGCTCTCCCGAGCCTCGGCGAAATCTGTGTGTTTATTAACTCGCTCCCTACTTCGAGTCCTCCGCGTTAAGCGCGTCGTTGGGTATTCCAGCGATCTCACTCGTCGAGATGATTTAGACTCGGGTCTGTACTAAAGTTTCAACAGGTACTAATGATATCGAAAACCGATTAATATTAGAGTAAACACGTTTGCCATGATTGGGGCACTTTTTCCATTCGATTCCAAAAGCAGGTCTTTTCTAATTAATTTTTTTAACGTCCAACAAGAGGAAGAAATGGTAATCATCACAAATGTTAATCAAAAATCCTCGGTTTCATTGAGATGAATTACTACTAATGGAAAGCCAACGGTGAACAGCGAGGTAAATAGTATATGTTCAGATCATTCTCATCTTGGGATCGATATTTCCATCCAGAAAATTCCAACTGATTGAAATCAGTGAGCGAACGCTTCAACGTTTACGAACATGTAATAAACATGATATGTGATGTAATAAATACACGTGATGTAATAAATTATATCACGTTAGTGATCGAAGTAACGTCAAAGCCCTCAATATTAATCAAATCAATCAATCAATATTAATTTTGACTATTATGAAATGAACCGCTAACGGAAACCCAATGGCAAGTACAATTATATAACTAGGGCATCGTAATTGCGAGAGCGACATTTCTATTCGAGCGAGATTCCAGCAGATTAATCGATCAGTGAAGGAACCGGTGATTTCCTGCAGCGTCTATATATACGTCACATTAATATTACATTCAAACTTGTCGGGCTCTCAAATACATACCTAACCGCGTAATCTCGTAATAGAACCTGAAAATTTGTAAGCAATGCGAAAATTCGAGTCAGTTTTATATATCAGAACAGCGCGACGTACATCTCGCTGTGGTTGCTCTTATATATGCGGTGGCTCGCGATAGTTTTTTTCAGAACCGAGGAAAAGAGATCGAAAGATTGATTGATTGATTGAATACTCAGTTTATTCGAGTCATGGGGTAGAACCCCGTCGGACTCTGGTTAGTTACATGGTTATAGTAGTGTTACATAATAATAATCTATTAATAAACTATATAGAGGCAGTGCAAAAAGTATGTTGCATAATGGTAATACATTTCCTTTGCACTAATAATGCATTTCTCGCTCTCCTGGGAGCATTGATATTTATAACAATTATGAATAAAGTGAAAAGAGAGAGAGAGAGAGAGAGATGAGAAAATTGCGGCGAGGATTTTTCCTTGTCTTTGCTGCAAGACCCGTCCGTTTATCTAATTTATCCGAATTTTCCACAGGTGGCATCCCGACCTCGCTGGACAACAGCAGTCAGCAGTGGGACTTCCCGAACGCGTGGCCGCCGCTACAGTCGATCGTGGTACAGGGGCTGCGTCGAACCAATTACCCGGAGGCCGTCAAAGTCGCGAAAAATCTCGCTCTCACCTGGCTCAAGTCGAACTACATAGGCTTCGATAAGACCAAGAAGATGTACGAGAAGGTGAGCCAGCCCGAGTGCTTTTATCTACCTCTCACGCGAGCAGCACTCGAGCAATAAAAACCATCCCGAGTTTGTTTCGAAGCAATGAAAAGCCTCGGTGATCCCTCCGCAAACATCGGATTCAAAGAGTTCACAGTGCGGCTATCGGCAAACCTCGCGGCTTTGATTTACGAAACACACAACACCAAGATCGCTCAAAGGGTCGAGACGAATCAATTTTAGTTAAAAAAAATGCGAGGGGGGTCGCGGCAATGTAGGCCAACAGTGGGCGCGCAATGTACGCCGAGGGGGAGAGAGAGAGAGAGAGAAAAAAGCAACAAGAAAAAAAAAACAAGTGGCAGAGAAGATCGAGGTGTACTTAGGAGTAAGCGGCTGTTCGGCGTCGAATCTAGCGTGGGCCGACCAAACTCGGCTGATACTTCTTCTTTGAGAGCGAGCGACGCAGAGTAGGAGAGAAACAAATGCTCGCCGGGTGAAAAAGAAGGAAAAAGAAAAAATAGCCGAAAGCGCCGTCGTTATTAGCCAGACGGCTCTCGCTCATCCGTCCCGCGCGACGGATTTGGCCAGGAGCTTATGGCCGTTATATACATACTTTTCACCCGACCTGTGTGCCCCGTTTTGGCGCGCGTTGCTCAAAATGAAAACTTCACCCCGAGCCGCCGTTCGCCTGTTTAACCCCGCAACCACTTTATTCCCCCTCCCCCTTGCACTATCAATTCGAGCAGCCGGCTACACGGGTCAATCATCTATCCCAGCCGTGTATGCTTGGGGCAAACTACTATTCTATTCGCCGGCGATTCAATCGTCCAATAATGTGTGTTCCTCGGATTGACCTGATCTGTTGGCCGAATCTCGACATAATTACGTTATTCGCCTCGTCGTCGGACGGAGTTTGTCGGAATTTTTTCATCCCGAGACTTGGGCCGAGTTTCATCAGGATCTGTACACACACACACACACACGCACACGATCGATTCGATCTGAATTAGAAAGAGTTTTGCGAGCGAAGTTTCCCGTGCCTGCGAAGAGCCATCCAACGAAATTAGATTAGTCCTTTGCGTAGTTTTTGAAATTCTATCTTGGGAAAAAGTGATTGCTTAAATAGTAAAGCTGGACAATGCTGATAAAAAATATTTGATGCATAGACGGGTGAACGTGGGGAAAAATAATATCTATTGTCGTTAGAAGCTCTAACGCTATCAACCTGAGTGGTTTCCGACAGATACTTCTCGAAACTATTATCGCTGGCGATGATTCAAGTGTCTTGATTCATCCAGATATGAGGCGAGGTTGGATGTATAATTATTTTACATATTATTGACTTTCATCTTCAATAATAATCATTCATTTCAAAATAATTTGTTGAAATCCGATAGCAGTATAAACATGATACTAATTAGGATTATTTCTTTCATGTTAATGCACTTGATTTTTTAATATACCAAGTGCATGCAAAATGCACTTGGTATATTACTTGCAAAGTGCACGCAAAGAACAGCGAAAGAAATATCGCTCACGAAATGAGATTGCAATAAAAGCCAGGTAGTCCAAACGTTTTCGCAAGAGCCGCACGGGATTCATCTCTGGCGATTTTTGTGATTAATATACTTGAATACTCTCGCCGTATATAATTGTATACATTTTGATGAGTTACAAATTTTTCAAATGTTTTTTTCTCTTCTTTTTGGAATGAATTGATCAGTGTGCTGAAAAGATGGATGGATGAATCAATGGACAGTGTTCCCAATAAGGCCCACGCTTTGGAATTTATATGTGTATATATGCGCATCAGCAGCAGTGCGTAATATTGTTGGTAGCGTATAATAATATCAAAGAAAACGGTTTAACCAGGTGCGAATGTTCACACCAGTTTTTACGAGTCATTATACTTAGATTTTCTCATGCAATTCGCCTCCGGTGAGCGAGAATTTTCTCAATAGACGTAGACTACGCGGAAAAATTTAACGACATTCAATTCCTTGGCGTTTCACCTTCACAATCCAAATTTTTTAATCATACGCTCTTTTCATTAGTAGTTTCAATAGGCATTTAATTTTTTGCCGAGTGACCTCAATAACTCCCACCTCCTTGAATCATTGATGTTTCTCCCGATTTTACAATGAACAAAGGAGCCAATCTTTTAAATATACTATTTCTCGTCCAAAACCAAATGAAGCTTGGACTATTTTGAAGGTCTCGTACACACCTCCTATTTGCCACGAGCAAAAAACTCTCGCCAAGCGCAATGTAGTGTCTGTTCTAATTAGATGGTCCTTATTGGGCACACTCGGGTTTGTTTTCCCGAAAAAAAAACAATTTTTTTTAAAGTACTACGTCTCAGCGTAGGAAGGTCTAAGAAGAATGTGCGGCTTGGCTTATTTCGAAGATATCCGCGCGTGTAGAACTTTCATTTGACTCCCAGCCGCGTCTAACGCGACATATAATGCTAGTTCGCACTCACGCGGTTCTAATTGCGTGTATCACGTGCGCTAAACAAGCAATAAATAAAATATGAACGTTAACTTTGAAAATGTTATAGTTCATACCGTAGCCGGATGGACAATTTAATTATACACAGGCGCGGTTCATTTCCATAGACTCAAAGCTGTTTCCCATCACGCGAACTTGATTAACCATGTCCTTGCAATCGTAAATTTCATCAGCTCCAGCTGTTGGCAGCGGTCAATTTTAGCTGACGAGATAAGTCGAATGGTGAATGCCCCAGAGGGAAATTTCGCATTAGGCGGGTCGAATCCGAGGTAGAGAGACAGAGAGAGAATAGTTAATCTGAGTTTCATTAGAGCCCGTAGTTTTGTCGGCAACGAGATTCCCTCTGCAGGCAACTTTTCGCCAAGTCACTTGCGCGCGCGCGCGCCCCCGTCAAGGTTACGAGGGAAAGAGAGACAAGAGCAGCGAGGTGGGCCACGACGGCGACGGCGGCGGCGGCGGCGGCGCGAGAGACGGATTATATAAATCAAGCGAATGACCGAGAGTCGTTTACTTTAATTGTCCTCACTCAGGAGAGTCGCCCAAGTGCTTATTAACCCAGATAACCGGACGATAACCCAGCTAAAACGAGCTGAGAAATCGATCCAAGATGGTCGTCTCGCGCTTGGGATATTTTCCAGCTTTTCACGCTCGCATCTAACGGAAAATTCATACGTCTCCCCCGACTAATGAGCGGCTCCATATCGTTTATAACAGGATAAACGTCTCTGCGCGGCTATGAATACTTGATGAACCTCCGCTAACCAAATTGTTACCGCGGAATTCGAGAGTGAAAGGCAATTAGTTTATAGTGTGGGGCTTGCTATGCTGCGCTCCGTATCGGACAAATTAAGGATATAACCCCTCGCCGTCACTGTCCCCTGAATAATTTTCTATCAATTCAACGACTCGCACATGAATTAGTCGGTATATCGATGCTCGAATTGATTCCAATTACATCTCTCGGTTATAACTAGAAAATTGGCTTCCTTCCTCGGATTCGCAAAAACGAGTTGGAAACCAACACCCCCGGTCTCGATTTCCGCGTGAATTGTATGAAATCGGGTATACCAAACTGTGGCAATTCGAGAACAAAAAACTTTCGAAACCTGTAAGTTGAATCTGCCTCGCGGTAACAACATTTCGGAATTCCATACATCGCGGTTGAAACTTTTTGAAGCCCGGCAAAATGATACCGGCAAAACGAATGTCGGGACCATGGCGAGAGGGCCGTGTGCTCCAACGAGCGGCGCAATATTTTTCGAGAGCTGTTTCGGTCGAAACGCGCGCTTCATTAATCAGGATGAAAATCGAGTTCTGGTCGTCGAGTTCGTGGAGCAAAGTGCACTTGGAAGAGCTTTTGCACAACTCTCTCTCGCGTGCGCGCGAGAATACTCTAGTCGTAGACACGCATCCCAGGATTCACGCGTGCCCTCGTACATTCCAGCTCGGGAACAAGGTTCCGAATGGCGCGAAGCCGGGGGTATTTTTGATTCGGTTGCGACAACGACGATTCGATTTTTGGAAGAGTATAGGCCACACGGCCCTCGAGCTAGTTGATTTCCCAATGGGTCTGGCGGCGAATTTTCAAATGTAAAGCCAGACTCGGGCAAATCGATTCCCGGATCGTGTGCGGACTCGCGCCAATGCGCGGCACGAAAGTGCGCGACCCTGTCGCCCGTTGAATCGTGACTTTCAGTCGATGCTATATATATATATATATATATATATATATACGTATCCGAAATGCAACAGCGATGCAAACTAGTTCTCTTGGGCAGGCAGTGCGAGGGAACTAGTCCTTTTAAGGACACGCGACAATCAATCGAAAGTACTCTTTGAAAATTGCGCGTACGGGCAACTCGGGAGGTGTAGTCACATGTATTATTACATGCTTCGTTTGTTGTCACAGCAGTAGGTGAAAGTCCCACGCTATCCTATAGCATTGTTTCCATATCAGTTTCATACACTTGATACAAGAGTAGCTGATTCTCGATTTTTTACGGGTCCGACGGGTGAATCTCGATTTCCAACCGAAACCAAAAAATCTCATTTACGCGTGCAATATCATTCAATCGAAAAAGTTCATTCGAGCCATTTCTCATCAGAGTCGGCCCTGCATTTTTCTCTCTCTCTCTCCCTCTCTCTCTCGATGAAAACAATTTATCGGAATGTGCGGTATCGGGAGGGAGAAAAAACCGATGCTCCACTGAGTTATACGACATTAAACAACAATGATGCCGGAGCAACAATGAGCCCGGGGCGTAACCTAGATTTGCAAAGAGGGGAATTCAGCGTTGCGCCGACGCGCGTCCCTGCAGGCTGTGCAAACTGCCGATGTCACTCAAAATTATTAGAAAATTCCCGCCAAGTTCAACTTGCGATCTCATCAGCCGACAACGGGGCTAAAAGTCAGCGAGCGAGCTAGCGCCTTGTGCCCGAGACTTTGCTTCGTCTATATACAGTTATAGCTAATTACGCGGGCCACGTCATTGGCAGGCGCACGGAATATATATTTACATCGGGGCGAAACTTCCCTGGCTTTATACCCCCCGGGGCTGTAGATATAACCCGTCCGACAAAAAACGCTAACGAGCTTAACCGATGCAGCTGGTGTATAGTGTCGACGGAGCACAGGATACGCTCCTCTAGGGCGACACGAGGCAATAATCGAATGAGCCGCGCCGGGTAAAGAGTTGCGCGCGACGAGGAGATAGATATCGCGCCAAGGGAGTGAGAGAGAGAGAGAGCAATGGGATTACACGAGGTGGTGGTGGTGGTGCGGTATATCGACACAAGCGCGGCCCATTCGAAAATTCTTTGTCGCTGTTACTCAGGCATTATCGGAAGTGCATATACATATCGAGCCTCGGGTGCAGCGGTATACGGGTTAGTGTATAATCCCGTCGCGGGCGAGCGCGGCATTGTTCGCGTGTGTGTGTGTGTGTGTGTTTTTTATGCCCGGCTTTTCTCACCCAGTAAACAGCCGCGGCGCAGCGAGCGCCGGGCGGCTATCGTCCCACGTCGAATCGTTAGTTTAACGGCGAGACATTTACTATTCGTAAAGCACTCGGGTGTATATGGCCCGCGTTAAATCCACCCTCGGCTCGTGCGGTATTTACACAATTAACGATTTGGCGTACTGCTCGCCGGAGTTGCCGCGCTTACATCTATATGTATATATGCGCACTCTACGCTCTCGTCGATTCTCCCGAGAGGCAGGCCGAAAAAAAATGCACGGCCGATCGAGGCTTGATCCGCTCAACTCGGCCCATTAAACAACGGGAGCGAGTTTTATCCTCGTCGAGACGATAAGCGACTCGCTTATGTATATATACATATATAGGTATACAGGCACAACTCGTCTTGGGTGCATACTCGGGAGCAGTGCATACTCGGGATTTGCCGGGGAATATTTTGTTTTCGACGCGCGCACCGAAAATTCCCAAGGCCGCCAACGTCTCGATAGTTATCCTCGCTCTGGGAATCTCACGTATTCCCCGAACTCATCCCCCGGGCAATATTCGACTGATCTGCTTGAATGTACACGCGCGCGCGCGCACACATATATATATGTATAAACGATGAGGAAATTCATCTCGGATTCAGCGCGGGCGATACGGCGCGGTACACGTCAGACCTTACGTACCAGCCATACGCGGCGAATCTCATTTGCGGCCGGATAATTTTTGCTGACTGGCTGCTGGCGCGCGCGTCGCGATGTGTGTCGAGCCCCGGGCTCGGCCACCTATACACGTGCTGCAGAGGCTCGAACGACGGCATCACGCGCGGCAGCTGCTCCAGATGGATATGTGAAACGATCCGACGCATATACACACACACGTGTCCGCCGAAATTCATTATTTATCTTGGGGGTCGTGGTTTGCGTTGGGCCGCGAAAATCCGCGCGCCACCGCATGAATATATAAAATGCACCTCGCGCGCCGGCGCATTTTTACACGGAGCATGTATATGCATATACGCGCCGCCGCTGTTGTTGTCGCGGCGAGCTCGGCCCGCGCCGCGATATATCTATGAAATTAACCCACATCCCCGCGCGCGGCGCACCGGCCACTCGGCTAAAGTAGCAATTACTATTCAAATCAGCCATTCGGGCTTTTCCCTCGGCGGCGGCGGCGGCGGTGGCATCTTGACGCAGGTGCGCCCCGAGAGTATCTCGCGCGTATAGCAGCCGCTTTATCTGCTGATGCAGCTTTGAGCGCCGATTCCCGGGGACGTGTATGTATACGCGCGTGAATGAGCGCCGAGCTTAAGGCGCCCGCGCGTAATATATATCCGACTTTCGCGTCGTTGCGCCCATTTGCCGATGCCACTCCGCCCGAGTAGTCGCCCGGGCGAGTTAACCGATTCTATTATGCGCGCCTCGATCGACTCTTCCGCGACGAGGAGATATGCGTTAGACAGGAAAACATCCGTCGCGAATTTCGTCTTTTCCTCCACCTCGGAGGAGGAACGTTCGTTCTGTATATCTCCCCGCGGCTCGAGAGCGTTCGCTTGTCTCGCGCGTTTCGAAACGACGAGTAACCTCGTTGTCAAATATTGACAAGGCTGATCGGCCTGTGCATTGCTACACGCGTGCGCATTTTTGCCGCGAGCCAATGAGAAATTCTCCCGGTGGATTTTACGTTCGCGACGTCGCTCGTGATTCGTTTTCTTCCTTCACTTAATAATGCATGTCCAATATGAAATGATGTATATATGCAATGTGCTGCTCACCATACTAATAGCCCGTGGAATTGATTAATCCATTAGAGCCCAGGCCGAAGTTTGCAAAAGTCTCGAAAACAATCTATACCGGTCCGTTACTTAATACCACTTTATATTCTTCCCTCGACTTTTCAAGTAAATTTTAATTGAGCTCCGGCTATAATGTTGACCGAGATTTTTTTACCAACCAACTTTGTTCTGCCCTTAAGGCCGAGGTTCGATCTCCCGCGAGAGAGCTGAAACGCGCTGGGAAAAACTGTTAACGAACAATGAATGTACTTATTGGGAATCAATTAGATTAAGTGCACCGACGATCCTTCGATGATTTAATTAAAAGGGATCCTCTGGCTCGGGAACTTTGGGACGACTTCAATGGCCCGCTCTATTCGATTTCCGTAATTGTTTTCCTGGAAAACTCAGTCGATAAACTATCTGACATTTCTACGTGCTAAAGGTGAACCGCATTTCCCGAATGACCAACGGTCCAGGCAAACTTCCCACGTGACACGTAAACCAACCCCGACCCGGCACCACCGCGCAAAATTACTTATCCGCGTTATTCGGCGGAGAAATCAAACGCGAAATTCGACGAGGAAGCGAACAATGTGCCCAATGCCCGGTCAAATCTCGCCCGATAGCCAAGCACGTGTACATATACACACGTGCAAAAAGTATCCCGTTTCGCCGTATCAATACGGCATAGCCGCGTGCATAAATTGCGAATAAATGTGAAAAGTTGAGCTATCGCGCCGTGTTGTCTCGCGCGTGCGTGAGTAAAACAAAAGAGTTTGGCCGCGCTGGTGAAATATAGCCGCGATAAGCGATCGGCGTCGCCCGCGTAAACACCGCTGCCTCGGGTCCCGCGGGCGGGGGCCACCAGCGATATTCAAATGGCCCATCCATGTATATTACACTCGAGCTCGACTCAGGCGCGTCTGTTTCGCCGGCGACGTGCGCATCGGGGGCTGCGAGTCTGACGCGCAGACACACACACACACACACACGCGCCAGCATACTCGTCGCGAATTAATCTTGCCAAACAAGTGGGGCAAGTTAAAGCTCGGCGATATACGCGATGAGTCCCCGGGAGCGATACGCGCGATTCCGCAAGAGCTTAATTTGCCGTATACAGCGACGAGTCGGGTATTTCGCGAGAATCGCGCGCAGTTACGCGGAGGCGCGACGCGCTACGACAATGCGCTCATTAGGGCTTGCGAATATAGATATACGCGTATATACGATGGCCGAAACGAGGCCTTGGAAGACAAACGGGCATCCGGTGCGCATCAGGGCGACCCGTCGGCCGGGCCGTATGTGCATATATATATGTATATTATACACACGTAGTCAGACGAGCGGCCGGGGGAAGCGGGCTCTGAAGCGTGCGCGATAAAGTTCCCTCGCGGCCCATATCTTCCGCGGCCGGATGTCTACCCGGCAGATTATACGCGCGGGCAATTAATCCGGCCGCGTTGCGAACGCCAGCGTAGCGCGGATTCCCCCGGATTTCGCGTATAATCGCCGCCCGACCCACCGCTCGCACCCCCAAATCATTCCTCGAGAGCTATTCAAGCTCTTTGAGTTTCCAACTATGCGCTCGCGCGCGTCCATACAGCTGCTTCCCTATGCAAATCTGTGCCAGTTGCATATACGCATCGGAACTGCTTAATCGACGCGTTTGATTGTTTTCGCTCGAGAGATATTAAACTTGCGTTCGGGCCGCGCTGTATACTTCGCGCAATCGCTGTGTGTGGATTTGTCAATCAGCGTGTGTCAATGCTATACGATTATGAATTTCGAAATTCAGTATGTATTACACATTCGATGATCCGATTATCAGAAGACTTTTCGGTAATTTCAAATTAATAATTCGTTCGGTCCCAATCTCGTTTGCCGTGTCTGAACGACCACGTTTTCAAATTCGTCCCCCCTTCGGGTTTTTCACGAAATTCAATCATGATATTTCTCCAGTACGGTATTTGGCCAGGTGTCGAGACCAGCTCCGAAAGTTGGTTGAATGTTTAATTATACGCTTCCGCGATAATAAGTTGAAAGAAGTGACGCCGAAACACTCGACATACACAAACACACAGACAGATACACAAACGTGGGCGAGTCGTATTTGCCTTCGGAGGAGTGTCGATCGCAATAGGGATGTACGAGCTGGCACGAGTTGATATTTGGTTGAAGGACAGTTGCGTAATTAATTAGGAGGTCGTACAAGTGAGTATGTCAGAAAGTTATCCAATCAATGTGGCTAGCCGAATATAATGGCGGTCTCTCGGCTGCGCGCGCGCGGCGGCGGCGGCGGCGGCGAAACGACTGGGCGCGCGGGGCGTTAAACGTTTTATGAGCGGCCGCGTCGCCCAGGCCTCCCCACACCTCCCCCAACAAGAGAATTCAGCAATACTTTTACTCCCTTTGCCTCTTATGTGTGTGCCGGCTCGAGTCTGCTCTTCGCGGGATTGCTCAATGATCGGCCTCTGCTCTCCCTCCCCGGCACACCCCGCACAACCGCTACACCCCCGCCCGTGTACGCTTTATTGCGCGTATTTTTATTGCATCCCTATATTGTTTTCCCTGCTCTCGTTCTCGCCTCTCCTCACCACTCGGATCAATTCACCCGGTCGTTCGGTGGCTTTTCGCCCCGCCACTACCAGCTCGGAATAATGATTTCGCGCGGGCGTTTTATATACCTTGGCAAAATTCGATTTCCAATCTTTACGATCAAATTGTCTTTCCGTGTTGCTCGCGCACCGTACGAT
Organism: Aphelinus atriplicis; assembly: GCA_020882685.1. Classification (NCBI taxonomy): domain Eukaryota; kingdom Metazoa; phylum Arthropoda; class Insecta; order Hymenoptera; family Aphelinidae; genus Aphelinus; species Aphelinus atriplicis. Next base: position 15,422,436 of record CM037076.1, on the reverse strand, counting down.
CGGTTGGAGCTTGCCGAGCGAGGCACACCATTGCGCACGCTGGATTATTCGTATCGGGAAACGGGGGAAAGGGATTCATACCCAAAGGGGTGTAACGTTTGTCAAGACCACAGTAATTCACGTCCTGGTGTCTCAATTTACGTTAAATCGTCATTGGCAACAGTTCGGTTTTACCCTTCTGGCATTATCCCCTTTTAACAATATAAACTTTTTTATCAACCTTTCGGTTAATCTGTCCGATAATGATAGAAACGCACCTTTCTACTAGGCGTAGAGCTTCCACTAAAGATCCACGAAAGGAATTTCTCGTCTCAAAAATCGCGACGAGACCAAGACGAGATTTTCGGGACTCTAGATCGATTCAATATCTCAGAAAAACTAATGTTTCATTTAGTTGGTAATTTTTGAGCTAATTGAAAAGTATAGTTCTTATAGATGAAAATTTTATTGAAACCACGTAAAGATAGTGAGTATATTACATAAAAAGTACTGTGTAAGAAGATGAAGATTATAAGGTATCCATTTATTGTATGTAAGCGAAACGCGTGTACTTTTTCATACATGAGTAGGGTCCGTCAGTCTGATCTTTCAGTTCGTCGCAAGTGCTATATTTAAAATATCAGACAAAGCATTTGCGCTACTTGCATAGATTCTCAATTAAAATATAATAAATATGAATTAGTTTTTGTAACTACTTTTTCCCTCCCTCAATTTTCTGTGGCACCAAACAACTAAATCTGTTGAAAATAAAATTTTTCATTAAAATTTTCCTATCTTATATAAGACAAACCAAAATTTTTCGAGACCAAGGCGAGATCGCCTAAAATAGTATCGTTTTCGTGTCGATCCCGGAGAAAAAAAAAGCCCAACCGGACTCGGGATTTTCCGGAAAGCACATTCACTTCTGAATTTCTAGCAAATATGTCGATAATATCAGGAGCATGTGGCCGTCAAACGTTGAATTATTTGTATCTTTGACTGTTGGAGCAAACGTGAATACGTCGATATTGGCAATATAGTAGGGGAAAGTGTGTGTGTGCATGTGTGTGTCTATACACACACATATATACATGTGCTTAAGAATTGTATGATTAAACGAACTTACCTGTAAGTGAAGTTCTATCATAATTGTATGTAGCGCCTCTTCCGAAATGATCACAAGTAGTACCCTTGACTCCGGCCTAGTAACCACAACTTTAAAGCATATCTATATATATAAAAAGAACACCAGCGCCCTCGCCTCGCCGACTGCGTCTCTCCTAACCTCAGCCGCCGCGCGCTGGCTCATTATTTTAAAGCACACCGTAACATGGAAATGTATTGGGGTCTCAAGGCATAACCTTGAGGGGTTTTTTGAGGTGGGACTGATCATTTCGGAAGAGGCGCTACATACAATTATGATAGAACTTCACTTACAGGTAAGTTCGTTTAATCATACAATTGTATTGCGCGCCTCTTCCTCATGATCACAAGTAGATGTTCAAAGTATGTTACGGTGGATATTGAAGTGTAGCAGTCAATAACTAGTTATCGCTTTTATAATTTCTTATGCGTTTATTATAGGAACAAATAATTGACCTTATCTCTATATACGACATTACATTATCCATTAAGAATGGATCTCGCAAATGTATCAGAGTTATTAGTTAAACTTAGATTATAAAATCTTGCAAACGTATTTGAATTTTTACTCCAGCTAGCTGTTTTTCGTATTGTATCGATATCAATACCATTACGTTTTGCAGCTGATGTAGATGCATGCCGCGTTGAGTGAGCTGTAAAAATATTTTGTGTTGATTCCACTATTATCAAGTGCTTTCTTAACCCAATGACTCAAAGTTTGAGTACTGACAGCTTTGTGTGGACGTCTGTGTGAAATGAATAATAAATTGATATCCCTTCGAATCTCTCTGGTTCTATCTAGATATTGCTCTAAGGTGAACGCAGCACAAATATTTTTATTTTCTGGAAAATATGGTAAGACTAAAATAGGTTGTTTCTTATTGAGCCTGATGTCTTTATACGGTCTGGTATCTTAATTTCTATAGATCCATCTTTATACTCAATATTATTTATGTTAATCAATGAAAAAGTCTGCATACGATGTCCAGTGACTAATGCTAAAAGCGTTATTAATTTTACATTCAATTCTTAAAGATTTAGATATTTAGTGTCTGTTGAATTCGAAAAGTAATCCAGCACTATTTTTGGATCCCAGGTTGAATCGTATTTTGGAGCAGGTGGACGCAATTTCAATAAACCCTTGAAAAACCGCTTAACTCTCTCATCCTGGCCGACATGGCTCCCGATCACTAAAGAAATGGCGGAACGATGACAATTAATAGAGCTATAAGCTGCGCCTTGACTATATAATTCTGTCAAATAATTCAAAATGTCCTTGATCGAGGCATTAAAAGCGCTGATAGATTTATCTTGACAGTATTGCCACCATTTCTTGAAACATGTCTCGTACTGCTTGAAAGACGATTCTGCTAATGATGAGAGGAAAACGTCCATTGCTTCTTCAGGGATCTCTCTTAATGTAAATGCCTCACTGACAAAACTCGGCCACCAGGGTAGTTTTGCTCCAGAACGAAGCTATCCGCCTGTTTGAAGAATTAATGTGGTTTTTAGCTTCAAATCTTAACGGTTCTGAGACCAATAATTCATAGAATAAGGGGTACCACGGTTGTGTCGGCCATTCTGGTACAACCATGATACCAATTGCACAATCATCTTTTATTTTTTGTAATGATTTCAAAATAAGAGAGCAAGGTGGAAATGCATAAAAGAAATAATCATCCCAGGTCACTGTGAAAGCATCTACTGCAAACGATTCTGGATCTCTATGCCATGATATATATCTTTCACATTTTGCATTTGCTCTGCTCGCGAATAAGTCTATGTCTGGCCTACCGAAGAAAGAACAAATCTTTTTGAACATAAAATCTGAAATACCTATTTCAATATGTGATTCTAATCTTCGTGATTCATAGTCTGCTTCTACATTGTCTTTAGAAGCAATGTAAGATGCATAAATCCAAATTTTATGTGCTTCACACCATTGCCATATCGTTCTTGTAATCTTATTTAATTTTTCATATTGAATACCTCCCATACGGTTTATGTAAGAGATTGCAGTGGTATTATCTATCCGTAATAATATATAACAATTTTTTAAATTATTTGCAAAAGTTTTTAATCCAAAATAGGCTGCGACCAGCTCGAGATAATTAATGGAATTAGATCTTTCATGTTCCTTCCAAAAACCATGAATTCTTTTCCCTTTACAGAAAGCCCCCCAGCCAGTTAGAGATGCATCTGTAAATATCTCCAATGTATATAACGATCGTCTTATTGGATTTCTTGAATACTGATCTATTGACTCCCACCATTTAAGCTCTTCAATAACTGTATCAGTTATTGCCATTCTAGCATTATAATTATTGTTCGACGCTTCTAAGGCCAGATATTTCATTCTTTCACACGTTTTCGTATAAACAAAACCATATTGAACAGCTGGGCACACCGATACGAGTGTTCCTAAAATCTTTGCAAAATTTCTTATTTTTATTTCTTGACCTAATTTCAATTTGATAATTTTCTTAATATGTTGTTTTTTAATTTCTGGCAATTTTACTGACATGTCCAATGAACTATAGATAAACCCCAAATACAGGCATTCTTGACATGGAATTAGGTTACTTTTCTTGTAATTGACGATGAAGCCTAATTTTTCTAAGAACAGTCTCGTAGTATTTACATTCTTAAGGCAGTCTTCATATGACATACCGAATAGCCAAAGATCGTCCAAGTATATTACTGATATCAAACCCAAGTTACGTAAAAATGAGATGACTGGTTTCAGAATCTTTGTAAAGACAAAAGGAGCTACGCTGAGCCCGAAAGGAAGGCAGGTAAATTCATATAAAATTCCTAAGAATCTAAATCGTAAGTATTTTCGACAGATTTCATGTATAGGTATCAAATAATAGGCATCTTTTAAATCCATAGTTGCCATAAAAACAATCTTTTTGCATAAGTTTAGTTACTACTCTTCCGTCTTCTAATTTGAAATGTTTTCTAGGGATATATTGATTCAATTTTTTCAAATTCAAAATTAATCGATCTGAACCGTCTGGTTTGGGAACTAAAAATATATCTGAAACAAACTGATCTTCACAGTTTTCAACCGTAGTTATGGCACCTTTTTCTCGTAAATCTGAGAGAATGTTCAAAATTTTTTGTTTATCTATAGATCGCCATTCCTCTCCTTTGGCTCAGAGTCTTGTCTAGGCATAGACGTAAAAGGGATCTTGTATCCACTCAACCAAGATAAAATTTTTGTGTCGGAAGTGATTTGCTTCCACCTTGCTCTGAAAAATTTTAACCTGCCAGCTATCATTCTTACGTTTTTCTACCGGCGTTTCTGATTGTGATATTGATCGACATCCTTCTTCATTCTGTTGTTGTTTCTGGAACTCTGATAGGGCTTCCTGAAGTTCTTCTGAGTCTTGTACCCGCTCACCGTCTTCGCGGCACTTTTCGTTACTTGACGGGGCGGGTATTGTGAGTTTTTTGGATATTTATTCATCTGATTCTTTGGAGTAACACGAAGATCTTTTACGGTGACTTCAAGTGCCTTAGCCGACTTTAGATTCTCATCTAATTTTTCTCCAAACAACCATTCTCCGCATACTGTATTAGACAACATATCTCTGAGTGAAGAATTTATATTGGCCACAATCAAACTTCGACGAATCGCAGATTCATCATGCTGAACATCTGCTAAAAGCTTTATCGCATCACTCAAACACTCTATAACAGGTAAATCTTGTAAATCTCTGCCATCCTTGATTAACACAGAAAAAGCCTTACTAATGGCAGATAATCCTGCAGCAACTTTCTGTTGTTTGAGGATGATACGTGCATCTCTATTTATAATCGCTTGTGTTACAACAGCTTTGAGTTCTGCGTTCAGCTTTGGAGGATCACTGAAAATACAGTTTTCAGGAATAGGATACTTTTTGATAAGTTCCATTCGATCATCATTGGGTAATCCTTGTTTAATAACATCTTGCCATCGAACGGCGATTTGAGAGTGTAGAGGTGGAGCTAAGGTTCGTTCCTCATAGTATCTCTTACCAATAGCATTTTAATAGTTCTGCACTCAAATTTGTTTCTTCCGATTTCTCGTCGGAAGCTGTTTCGATGTTGTTGCCTTTGTCAAACTGGCATCATTAAGCGGCTCTTTGGTTTTTTCAGTATTCGCCAATTGTACTAGAGGAGATCGCCTATTGTTAGGAGTATCGTTCTCACGATCTGACTGTCGAGTCTCAGGACTCGAATCACGGCTGCGACTTTCTGTCAATAAAAATCAAACCCTGAATATTTTACTTTATTCAAATATGATAATGTAATCGACTTGTGCTTAAATCAATAAATGATCAAAATAATTTGAATTTAAGTCTTGTCCATTGACAGGGTTAGGGCCCTGTCTCTAGTATACAGTTGTATTTACAAAACCATTTTTTACAAAACCATAGTCGATGCCTTTATACACAAATTAGAGTTTGTGTACTATTTGATCCAATTCAAAATTACATTTATATATTCTTTCACAGATTAGAGTCCGTATATTCATATGGTTATCGACTACTTATATAGGTTAGAGCCCATACACACACCTTGACAATACAGGTTAGAGCCTGTATGCACGTTTTTTTTTTTTTTTTTTTAATATACAGGTTAGCGCCTGTAATTATCGTCAATTTTCTTGACGACTATTCTTACATGTGCAGAATCGTGTGAAAATTCGAATTATAACATCCATGAGTCATCTCAAGGCACGTAAATTTTACGAAAACCAGCCAATTATTCCCCAACGGAATCACGGCAAGAAGACTCACTTGAACTAATTTTCCTCGAATCGACCGAAGAATAGCCGTTAGAGTCTGAGCTGCTGTCATGGCTGCTCCTGCTGCTCGAGCTGCTGCGACTGCGACGTCGCCGATGCTTTGTTTTCTTGCTCTTTCGCTGCTTGCGTTTCTTCATTTTCTTCTCGAGACGTTTCAATCGTCTTCTTAAACTCTCATCCGATGAAGAATCATCGTTTGATGAGCTCGATGAGTCTCTGACTCGCTTACGACCCATCGCTACTACTTCAAAGTTGTGTTTTCTTTGGCACAAAGAAAAGGAATGAGCCAGCGCGCGGCGGCTGAGGTTAGGAGAGACGCAGTCGGCGAGGCGAGGGCGCTGGTGTTCTTTTTATATATATAGATATGCTTTAAAGTTGTGGTTACTAGGCCGGAGTCAAGGGTACTACTTGTGATCATGAGGAAGAGGCGCGCAATACAATTCCGAAGGTAAGCGTAGAAAAGTCGTAGAATAAATTGCGAGTACAGAGGCAGTCTAGCAAAAGTCCGAGTAAAAAAGAAACGTCCTTTCGTCGAAGTCATATAAATTTCCATGGGAAAAGCTCCCGGTGGCGCGATTCAGTATTTCTCCGCGGCATCGTTGGTGCTCTCTGTGTTGTATGCGCGTTATTATTACCATTGGGCAACTAGTGCGCTCGCAAAAAGGCCAGCTGTCGGGTATATACGTACACCGAGTACCGAGTACCATACACTTTCTCTCTCTCTCTCTCTCTCTGTCTCTCTCTCGCGAGCAAAACGGCATCTATCGCCTCGCTCGGTATATTCCTTTGCGCCACTCGGAAAACAAGTTTGTTTACGTGTGCGTGTGCACGTCTGCCAGGGAGCTCCATTGGTTGAAGCGCCGCGTTGTATGTATACGCGCGCGAAATTGAAATACTTGCCCACGCGGCAGCCCGATGCACTTGTTCCTCATGTTTGCTCGGCGGTACGAAAACTTGCGTGTGTATACGCGCATGTGTTCCCGCAGTCTCTCTCTCTCTCTCTCTCTCTCTCTCTCTCTCTTATCATATGGCTGCGTTTATCAAGCATTCACATATTTACTCGCGAGAGCGTGGGAAAGAGAATCACTGTTACCGCAGCATCGCTCTGTATATATCCAGCTGTGCGCGCGGCGCGTCTCAGCGCGCGCGTCGAGCTAACTTTCCGGAGTCACGCTACGCCGAGTTAGATAATTAAAGTTTGCCCCTCAATAGCGAGGGAGCGACTTTATTTGCAGTCAACTTCCCATAGCGGCTGCGTTTCGTAATGTATTTGTATATATATATATATATATAATATATATGGGAATGCGCTTGATTTAATGACTGCATATATACAGCTCTTCCCAAGCGTATACGCGGCGAAATCACAAGTTTTCTATACCCCCGGCGAGTCGCTTTTATTCCGAAACAAAAAAAAACAAAAAAAAAACAATCATTGCTCTCTTTAGACTCGGCGTTGACGTTCGCCGTTGCGTTCGATGAAGCATTGTCGGACACACACACAACGCTTCGTCACGATCAAACTTTCATAACTCCAGCGTATACGCGAATGACGGAGGGTTGTATTCGAATTAATTCATGCACATGTATACACGTGTTATTTGGGTTATTTGGCAAGAATCCGTTGGATGGATTGTCGGCGAGACAAATGTGTGACAAACATATACAGCTGGTTGTTTATCGAAAATTATAAGCGATTATTACGGGCCAACCCATAGACGAATGACTCCCCCGTGAAGAATCATCGAATCGAGTCGAGGCTTTTCATTGGATCAACGAGTCAAATCTGCGGAATACGTGCCACGGAGGGGCAGTAAATTTCTCTCGGGCTACAGGAGACGGAACAACGGACGCAAAAGAGATTGAGCTGGCTTTTCTTCGCGCGCGTGGAATAAGAAAAATCCCCCGTACAAAGCCTTGACAGGATCGCTTGGCGGGTATCTATCGAATACCGATGGACATCTAGTTCGGGCCACACTCCACTTACTCATTTCATTATATACGAATCACAAGGCTGAATAATTCATGAGTATGCGTCGTCTTTTCGCGCGCGACAGTCCGGGGAAGGGATGTGCATAAATTACGCCCGATTGCGCGATGAGCACACACTTCGGACCGTCGGGAGGAAGATCGATAAGTAGTAATCGCCCGGATTGGTCAGACGCGGCGCGAGCCTCTCAGCGGGCGCTGCTAAAGTGTGAGTCAACATCGAAGACAGTCGTGCCTCGGGCGGAGTTTAACATACGCACCGGAGTTATATGATGCTCTCGATGGTCGGCTCAACGTTTGATATGTCTGTTAACAGTACGATGCGACCGAGCTGGGCAAATACGGAGGCGGCGGCGAGTATACTGTGCAGGACGGCTTTGGCTGGACCAATGGCGTCGTCCTCGAATTCCTCGACGCATATCCCGGGGCCACACCCGACACTAATGACAATGAGAACCGCAGTCGCGCTGGTTTTGGTGAGTTCAATTATATAATATTCATATATATACCCTTTGCGAGAAGACGTTTACAAAGTAGGTGGTTTTCGAAGCTCCCACTCGGCGCTTCGTGAATCAATGCCGTGAAAAAGAAAGATCAATTTGAACAGTTTTCAAAATGGGACATGTATACATTAATACATCAATAGAACTAGCTTTTGTCGATTCACGGCTCTTTCTTCTCACTCAATGTTCCATCGTCGATTGATTAGGTTTCATTAATTCATTACATTTTCGGTAGTATTGGTGAATTTAACTGGTCAAAGAATAGTTGAGTGATGTTCCGAATGTAAATTCAAGTAAACTCTTGCGAATCTCGGAATACAAGTTACCCTCACTCAAAGTAGAGTATTCACTCGATATTCTAGTTACCGGAAAAAGAAAATCGTATCGTATCTTGCAACAGAATCTTACTTACTTAATGGCACGAACCTTTGGCTCCTTTCATACAGCTTTTTCCAACCTTCACACATGCACTAAAAATCGATCTTCCACGCTCTTTCATTATTCTCTTTTTATTTGTCCCATCTGAAGGAAGTTACAGGATCTTTGATTCGCACACAGGTGCCTACTAAACTTACGTACTTTGTTCAATATATGTTTTCTCATTTTCTATCTTTACATCCGCAGCGTTTGCTCCGAATGTCACGAAATTTACTTCTCTATTTTCCGCTATTGGACTTCCTGTTCCAGTTGAAAATTACCGGGGTAATCGATTTTTAAGGAGGGAGTATACACTCTCTTTAAAAATCGATCCCCGGCGAATCGTGCGTTGAATGATAATAGTGGGAGGAATGTTTTCTTTGTTTCCTTCGTATCCCATTATAATATAAAACTTTCGATTCAGGACTTTTATTTTCAACTATTCTTACTGGACGATCAATCCCTTTCAAATTGTCCATCATTAATCAGCGCTTTATACGACACCTACAGAGTTTATCAATAGGTCGTAGTACAATGTGATATATTATTTGTTGTTTTCAGGTTCGAAAATTCACCGGAAGGTGGGACTTGGCCACAACGCAACAACGCAACGTGAGCGTTTGATCCTAAAATCTATCTGGACTTATTACAACAGTTAAGAAATACGTCGAAAACAAGAAGTATAGAAAAATCAACAGAAAAATATTTATTGTATTATTTTATTAAAAAGCTTAAGCTTCGAAAAGGAAGCTAACTTAGTGAAGAGAATTGTCTAGTCTTGAATACAATATTTCAGTCGTGTAAAATAGTGACATAATCAATTACTAATATATAATTACATATTTTTCAACGATATTCCTGACATATAGTAAAAATAACGCAATTAGCTTTTTGACAGTTTCTCATTCTGAACCATTGTCAAATAAATGTTCTTAGATCCGGAAAAATATACAATTCAAGAATATTCGAAATGTCTCTCGCTATGAATATTTGTAGAAGATTATCGTCGACGTATTTGATAAAGTACTATTGCATATAAGCACATTATTTAATTGTTAATTCTATAAATTTATCATGATGAAAACTTATGTAAAAAATGTTATCTCCGGCGTTCTCCATTATCATATCCCAGTTGAAAGAAATCCTTGAGGACAATGTTGAACGTCACATTGATGAACCCTTGGACCTTCATGCGCGTTACTGTAACCACACAAGACAATACAATAGTTTGGCATGGTACGAAATGAGTTATACTTTGCATAATATGAAATCACATTGCATAATTACTGAGGAAATTTGTTTTATATTCAAGTAGAATGTTAGTGAAACCTCGTGGCTCTGGACTCTAGAGTTTGTATTATTTCAAAACTAATTGAGTACAATGATTCATGGGATGAAGTTTTTCGTAATTGTACGATGTTTAATTGTACTGCAGAATAAAGGAAATAAAAACGTACAGCTACGGAGAGTACTATAAATATATGTGTATGCTTGAACTTTCTTGGAACCTCTCGAAATTAATCATTCCAATAACCGGATAGCGAGCAAAGTTTTTGTTTCAAAAAAGACGTCTGCGCCGTGGAAACAGTTGAGAGGCATCATTGCAAACTGCTTTATATATTTTTCATCTAATCGAGAGTCAATTTAGCTGGAGCTTCAATTTTAACGAGAACGCTAAACAGCGGTAATCTTATTCCATTCGAATCAGTAGGGGAATCGCACTAATTAAGAAAGTAATTGGTTACTTGAGACGCGAAAGCGAGAATAACTTGTGCGGGGATAAAGTTGCGCAGCAGAAGTGCCCTCCCGAGTGAGCCAGAAGAAACAAATAGGTATATAACGGGCTTACGCTCTCTGCCATCGCCGCTGCCGAGAATGCCAATATCGACTAGCTCAGGCCTGCGCCCGGTGAGCCACGCTGCAAACTGTTGCACCATCGAGGACGACTCCGGCACGTACACCGCAACCCTGTAACCGTAAATCACGACAATTGTTCAACTCGTGAGCTTCATTTTCTAAAGACCACTCGGGGCTCCTCCCCCTTGGACTCGAACCGGCGCGAATGGACCTTTTTTCGCTCTCTCGATGTAACGAAGCTCGCAGTTTTTTCGTTGTCTCAATCGTCTTCGTTTCGATTCCCAATTTCTATTATTACACCCATCGTCCGGAAGTTTGCATTCGATTGTTTTCGGCATCAAATTTTACGGAATCTCGCGCTGGCACTTGAATCGAACAGTTATGAATCGCGCTATGGTGGACGGGGTGTATCTACTGCTTCGCTGCTTGGGAAGCTTTGCGCAAAACACGAAGATCACTCGTGGCGCACGTTTCGCTGGGCGAAAACGGGAATGCAATATAGGGCATCAGTTATCTCAACAAAGCTAAAACTCGAACTATTTGTATTTATAGACCCTCGAGAATGCCGCCCTCTTTGGGAACTCGCCGTTCGCCACCATCAAAACATCCTCGAGTAAATACGATTTTCAGACGGGTATTATTCCAGAGAGCTGCATGAATAAAATACTGTCTTCAGCATGGCAATGCATTCATTTCAATACGAATTTTACGTTCTCAATATTTGAGCAAATTTTTGTTCGTGCACATAGCGTAAAAAATTCTTTTTACGCTGTCTACTTTTTACGGTAGCATCGTAAAGCCATAAAATTGTAAATCATCGATACAATTTTCTCTTCGTTTCGACGCACGAGCTGGAACACCGATTTTTTCCTTCTGCCCAACGAATATACTCTTTCATAACGTAAAACGCGAAAAGAAGAGTCGTGGACTGTATCAACGTTACACGAAATGTCGAGCTTCTTTCAATGTAAATTCACTCTCGCGAGTCTTGCTTCAATGTAAAATAATGCCACGCTTCTAATTTGAATGTTTCGTGCCATTGCTTAACGCGACAGAATAATCTATCCGATTGAGAGGGAAGCTTTTTACCGCAGCCGTAGATTTTCTCATCGGTTTTGTTCGAGAAAAAAAAAAGAAAAAAAACTCGGTAAACGTACAATTGGACTTCACATCGTGAAATTTTATACGAAACGCCCAAGCACGAATCGTTGCATCGTGTGTGCCATAAGCGATGAGGAAAATTTTTTGGGCTCGAACGACACAGCGAGCGAGAGTGTGTCCGAGCACACGGGGTCGATAATCTTGTTTGCTTTCGGGGAAATTTGATCGACGGGCGTGGGGCTTATCTATCCTCAAGCAAAACACGTATTGTCAACAGAGCCTGCAAGCAAGTCGATATTTGCTCGCACTGCTTATCCTTATGGCGTACCTATGTTTCCATGTACTTCCATGTATCTTGCGTCGTCGCTTGATTCGCAAACACACACACATACATCAAATTGTCTCTCTGTGTCTCTCTCTGCATAGCTGCGATACAATATCCTCGGGAACAGGGCGAGTATCGATCTCGTTACTTTGTTGCCCGCCTATCTTCTATTGCTTGATTCATCAATTTATCAGTTCATCTTCCCGATCCCCAAACGGATGATTGATTTTATTGAACTGCGTGAAAACTCGAAACCGCAAGCTGTTATTCACTCATGCCCGCAATAAAACGCTATTGATTTTGCGACACGCTCATTCGAATGATTTAAATAATCTCATTAAAACTGAAATAGTTCTGCCTCGTTGATGTAGCTATGCTGCAGCGATTTCGTCCACCGATGCTCCACGTAAATACGATTAAATGAATTCATCATTCTGCGTTTCGAGGAATCCGCCAAACTTTATATCATAAGTAGAATATTATTCGGAGAATATCCGACTTTGGTATCGAGATTGAAATTCAGTATACTTTAGAATTTCTAGGAATCCGGACTATTTTCAACTTTTACATCAAATATTGAAACGAGATATGAGCTTCGACTACCACTCGAATTCCCAAGCTGGGAGTAGTGGGAATATGCGCGAGTTTTATTTGCGCGCGTTTTAATTTTCAGACGAATACGTTGGCTTTCAACTGGAAACACACGCGATTATGAAGAGACGAGCATTCCCATTCATTCGTTTTATCATCCGCCTCGTGTAGTCCGGGAATTATTTAACGCGAAGGCAGTCGTCGTCGTCGTCGTCGTCGCGGAACAGACATAGAAGCTCGATTCCCATTGTACCGTGGCGAATCGACGAGACGCGCGAATTAAAAAAAAACACTGGCCCCGATGCGCATACATGCGTCCGTCCCATCGGTCGCCGAGCGATGAGCTTTGCCGCGTGTACAAGACTCTGCCGAGCGGAAATTGATCGCGCCGGTTATATTGAGGAACGTCGCGTCGCTTCGTCGTGCATCCTGATCCAGTCGCCCGATCCGCACGCGGGCTAATGTATACACGCGTTAATCTACAGTGTTGAGGGCGCGCGAAGTGGGCTGGAGCAAAGGCGAGGAGCCCGTTGAATATTGAGTGGAGGCCAGGGTTCGGCGCGCGGGACGCTTGTATATATACATATATACAGCCGCTGGAGGAGACAGCTGTGGGGCGTGATCGACGGCGAGCTTGCGGGCGAAAGCGCGGCATTACGCACTAATCCAAGTGTACACACTTACCTAATGCGGTGATTGCCGGTTATCGGCGGCAGCCGGCAGGCGCCGTAGCCTCTAATTACGTCGTGGCCGAAAACGTCCAGTCCGTAGATCGAAACCAGCAGCTGCGGCCCTGCAATCAGACCCGAGAGATCGACTCCGTGTGTATACATATATATATGTATGCATGCTGCGCCGCGGTGGCGTACGGCAATTAGCCACCGGACAAACTAAGTCGCGTCTCCGTATGTATACAAAGCAATGCGTTCGCGTGCATACGAAGCTCCAGGTATCTATTTGTATGTACGGACGAGGCGCTTGCAGGGATTTCTCGCTCGGACCCTCCGACGCGCCTCGTCCAGCGCCGTCCGTCCGAGTTACAAAGGATCCGGCGCGCGAGTTTTTCGCGCGGCTTAACTCCCGGCCAGGAGCTTGCCTCTCACCTCCTCCTCCCCCCCTTGTGAAATAACCCCCGGTGACGGAGTGCGAAAGCTATATCACCGAGTAGGGAGAAGTTGGCGCGTCCGGCGAGGCTGGACCCCGTGCCACAATGCGACATGTGTATCTATAGGGCTGTTGCGCTAATCTGACGTGATTCGTATACGCGACGCAGAACTTTCCAAAAGCTTCGCAATCTCGGGTATACTCTCCTCCACCCCCCACCTTCACTACGCTCGACTCTGTCACTTTTTTTTTTGTAGGTACTGATTTAGTTTCGCGGCTATTGTGACTCGGTTAACAGAGCGAATGAATCAGAGGTACGTTCATCGATGGTACAACCTTCGCTAGCAACTATTGTAATCTGGAGGAAAAGCCAATTTTGCTTCAATAAATCCTCGCATTAAAGCGGCCTTAATCTCATTTAAATGCAGAAAGTCTTATCGGCCGTGACAAAGAGTGCCGTTATGTGGGGTTATTCAATTATTGGAGAAAGTTGAGATTCTTATAACTTGCTGTTCTTCTTGAAACAGTTTTCGGCTTACTTCCACCCACCAGCCACTGCTTCGATAAATTTCGTTTGTTATATCGAAATCCGAGCAACTTTAATTATTTTACTCCCGACACTGCACATTCGCAAAACCGCACGAACGAGCTTATCTCGTTTACACATTGATATATCTATTGAACAATTCACGAGACGCAGAGCTGAAAATTTAACGAATCTCCTTGTACGTGCACGTGCAGGCGCAGATTTCTCATGCGAATACATGCGATATGCGGCTCGTGGTTCTGACAAAACCGAAAATAAAACTACCAAAATTCCAACGAATTAAATCCGTTGTTATCAGCGGTAACTAATTATACCAGAGACACAATCGAGTTTTCATTCGCTCCCGGGAAACTCGCACTCGTCAAAATTCAATCCCTCAAGCGAGAGCGACTGTTACGTAAGATGTCTTAGAGAAAAATCAGACTGGTAAAAGTTCCGATAAAAAACGGGCACTGCGTGAAATTCGCTCGGAGAAACGAAGCAGGACAAGCGGATCGGATTAAGGGAGAAAATACCTGCGAATCGAGTTGACTTACATCCATGGGGATTGGTGCTCTTGAAGGCGATGTCGAGCGGAAAATTCCAAACGGCGAGGCGGCGGGCGTCGTTGCTGCACCTGCTCATCTGCGTCAAACCCTCCTCGATCCCCTTGGGAAACACATAAATCCACACGTCCGATTATTTACGTCTAATAACTCTTTATCGAACTCTCACTTTTGTGCAATAAATCATGATCTAACTTTTGGAGATGTGCCGTTTTTGAAGAAATAGAAATGATTAATTTTAATGATCATTCACTGGGAGCACCATTCACAATGGTACATTAATTGAAATTAGTATATTGTACGCTATATTGGTGATACTACTCGTGCAAGACGTGAGAACGTAGGCAATTCTCACCACAACTAATGACGTAAGATCCGATGTTCTGATTTACGAAACCTTTGAAATTCAGTTTGGGAAATTTACCGTCAGGTCGGATCGTCAGTGCAGTGGTGGAACGACGAGGGTGACAAAGAGTCGCGTAGGACAATATGAGAATATTGCTGACATATTGCCACCCCGTCGCGCAAGATCGAGCCAAGTTCTGATTTGCGAAACCCCAGGTATTCAGGTGGGCAAGCTGAATACAGTGGAATATCGATCGAGTGCAGAGGATGAACGATGCAGGGCGACAAATTAAGATGCCTAGCAACGTTTGTGATGGGATGACGCGCGCGAGATCGACGTCGTCGCGCTAATAATGAGACAATCAAATGTACACTAAAATAAAACAGTTTTGATTTACGACGTTTTCTCTGAAAACGCGTCTAATAATACTTACGAAGACTACGGTCTCGACACTGAATTTTCTCAAAAAAGCACATAGGAATCTGACACTTGAATTTTCTCTCGTGAAAATTAGTTTTCAAGCAAAGTTAGCTTTTGAGATAAAACATGAAGAAACTTATAAATTGAAAACTCCATTCTCCCCTCTCCCCGTCTAAATCGATACTCGATATGCGCAGCCGAACGTGGAGATATTCGCGAGTTATCATTGATTTTATCGAGGATTTCATGCATGTACGGCATTGATGGTCCACTGTATAATTGAAGACGTGCTCATATGCCTGCGATTGATTTTCTCTCTATACTAAAAGCCAGACCGCCGCCGCTGCCGCCGCCGCCGCCGCCGCGCGCCGCCGCCGTCAAATTTCTCCACCCCTTTTTTGCACCCCTTTTTCTCAACCCTTTTCTCAACCCCTTTTCTGCACCCCTTTTCTCAACCCCATTTCTCCACCCCTTTTCTGCACCCCTTTTCTCAACCCCTTTTCTCAACCCCTTTTCTCAACCCCTTTTCTCAACCCCTTTTCTCAACCCCTTTTCTCAACCCCTTTTCTTAACCCCTTTTTTGCACCCCTTTTCTGCACCCCTTTTCTCAACCCCTTTTCTCAACCCCTTTTCTCAACCCCTTTTCTCAACCCCTTTTCTGCACCCCTTTTCTGCACCCCTTTTCTCCACCCTTTTTCTGCACCCCTTTTCTGCACCCATTCTCAGAGAATCGATGAGACATTTCCCATAGCAACCATTGTTGATATCCTTGGCAACCGTTTGTTTACAAGTTTCCCTAGCAACCTAGGAAAATCTCCGTTTTACCCATAGCAACCATTGTTTACATCCCTAGCAACCGTTGCTTCGGAAGCCGGAAAATCAGTTTTAAGTCACACTCCATGGCCAAGGACACTGAATTGTTGTATTTACTCTATAGCAATCGTTGTTTACCTCCTTAGCAACCGTTGGTAGGGGGTAGAAAAATTCACGTAGTTTCATTTCCAGTATTTTTAACTGTACAGGATGGAAAATCTCCGTTTTACCCATTTCAACCATTGTTTACATCCCTAGCAACTGTTGACTTCGAAAGTCGGAAAATCAGTTTTAAGTCACACTCCTTGGCCAAGGACTCTGAATTGTTGTATTTGCTCCATAGCAACCGTTGTTTACCTCCTTAGCAACCGTTGGTAGGGGGTAGAAAAATTCACGTAGTTTTATTTCCAATATTTTCAACTGTACAGGATGGAAAATCTCCGTTTTACCCATAGCAACCATTGTTTACATCCCTAGCAACCGTTGCTTCGGAAGCCGGAAAATCAGTTTTAAGTCACACTCCATGGCCAAGGACACTGAATTGTTGTATTTGCTCCATAGCAACCGTTGTTTACCTCCTTAGCAACCGTTGGTAGGGGGTAGAAAAATTTACGTAGTTTCATTTCCAGTATTTTCAACTGTACAGGATGGAAAATCTCCGTTTTACCCATAGCAACCATTGTTTACATCCCTAGCAACCGTTGCTTCGGAAGCCGGAAAATCAGTTTTTAAGTGTTTCTATATCTTTCGATTGCAAAACTAGCGCCTCAGAAACCCTTTTTTACCGCCCTAGCAATCGTTGCTAAGATGAAGATAACGTAGTTTCGTTTCCAGTTTTCGATTGCAAAGGACACAAAATCTTCCCACTTAGCTCCTCAGTAACCGTTGTTAAACGCTCTAGCAACCGGTGTCAAGGGAAAGAAAAAGTAAGTTTCGTTTCCAGTATTTTCAACTGCACAGGATACAAAATCTCCGTTTTACCCATAGCAACCATTGTTTACGTGTCTAGAAACCGTTGCTGTAGTAGAAGGAAAGGACTAAATATTATTTTGGACAATTTTTTTTCAATATAAATCCACTTATTCGTCGAAACTACCGTTTATTTACATCCCTAGCAACCGTTGTTTTGGAAGCTGGGAAAACAGTTTTAAGTCACACTCGATGGCCAGAGGCACTGAATTGTTATATTTGTTCCATAGCAATCGTTTTTTACCTCCCTAGCAAACCATTACGGAGGTTGGAAATTATCAATTTATGACCCATTTCCATAATTCTCTACGGCAAAGGACACAAAATCTTCCCAATTAGCTTTTCAGTAACCGTTGTTTACCGCCCTAGCAACCGTTGCTAAGGGAAAGAAAAATTCACGTATGTTTCGTTTCCAGTATTTTCAACTGCACAGGACACAAAATCTCCGTTTTACCCATAGCAACTATTATTTACGTGTCTAGCAACCATTGCAATCTTACTCAAAATCTGCTGCTGAAAATCTGAAATGGAACACGCGGAATACCCCAAACGAAAAAATATGATCTAGCACATGTCACTATTAACCTAAAGTTAAACCCACTATTAATCTAAAAAGACAAACTTTTAACATGAATATAGCTGACATTAATCTTTTATTTTGATTCGAATCGTTCGTTCAGTATTCTTTTCAATCGAACAAAATCGAAAGTTCAAGTTTAAAGTTTTATTGTTTTGAATGTAATTTTCTTTTAATTATTACTACACTTATTATTGAAATTATTGATTTCTAAAGAACACATGGGGGTTGGCGAGCGAAGCGAGCAGGGGGGGTACCCCCCTAGTTACGATCAATATCAAAGGGACGTTTGTGGTATTGAAAATGACATCCGTTTAGATGGAATCGTTTCGTTTTGAAGAATTTAGATGGTCGTATGTCATATCTGTATGGGATCTTTCTCCCCCGGGGACATTCAACAATTCGATCCCTGGAATACGCCAGAGTATATCGAATGAATTCAAAACAATAAAAATCGAAAAGACATGGAAAGCAAACTGAACGCTCGAGTTAAAATGCGATGTGTTTTTTTCCAATTATCGCTCAACAATCGAGTACAATGGAGTTGCTTTAATTTTTTTATCTAACTCGCAATATGTCCTCGCTCGCCGATTTCACATCATTTTTAATGAAAGATCGCGAACGAATCTCACTGAGCCAAATAAAATAAATCCGATTATCAACGGAATTAGAAATCGTCCGAAATAACATTTCACATGCGTATGCGCATTAATGAAGGGATAACGAATAAAATTAAATTGCTACTGCGACCAAATTATGAAATCCAATTTTCGTTTGTTCATTAACGCTGCCGTTGGTGCAAATGTAATTGTTGACACTGCCTTGACTTGTTTCTGTTGTTGCATTCACAAGCTTTAATTTGAATAGATTCTGAATCGAAACAGAAGCGACCGTGCCATGTTATACTGTGTACGTACATACTTTTAGCTGAGACTGGGGTGTTTATTCTTCTGACACGAAAAATACGAGTGATCAGTGTATCCCACAAAAAGGTAAGGATTAGTTGGAATGAAAGCAAATGGCTTCATCAGAATCCAGTCTCGGGAGTAAGTATCAAACGAGCGAGTTCGCAGATAAAAAAAAAGGTGTGTCGGAAGAGATTACTTCATCAACTTCCACCTTTCATCTGTAATTCAAGGTGGCTTCCGCATTAGACGCTGTACCCATGTGGGCCTCAACTGGGAGTTCTAAATAATTTTTCGAAAGATTTCCAACTCTATTCTTTGGAATTTCACTATCGCCCATGCGGAAATCTATCGGGAAATGCAAACCCCTATCTACATTTCTATTTGAATTCAAATCCTAATTTTATCATTCTTGCTACTTTCCACTTTGCGGCGTACCTTACAATCGGATGAAACACTGAAAAATTGAATTCACGGTAGAAGCACAATCAAATAGATTCCCCGGTGAATTACGAAGAAAATTTTTTCGGCACAGATTTTCATGCGAATCGTCGAGTAGAAACCTAACGCGTAGACGAGTTTATAACTGATGAATGTAAGAATCCTTTTAGTGAGATTGTCGAATCACCGTCTATTTACAGGGTGAAAAACGAGGAAACGACGAGGAGAAATGTTAACATTTGAGCTTGCGCCCAACGCGAACCACGTACATCCACGGAGATGCACCGGACCGAGGGCCAAATTATCTAATTAAAATTCAGGAGAAGTGTCATCAAGAATGTAGGAACGAGAAGGTGGGGGGGGCGACGAAAGACAAAACAAAGTAGAGGAAAGTAGAGTAACGAGTAAGTGGGCGCGCGCGCGCAGGTGTCGAGGAATGCTCACCGCGAGGACACTCCAGTCGGGGCCAAAGTGGTAGGCGATCTTGCAGTAGGCGTTGTCGATCTCGTAGAACTCGGCCGACTCGAGGGAGCCGCTGCAGCTGAGGAAGAACTCGCCCTCGGCCGCGGACATGCTGACAGTCGGCCGCGGGCCCGTCGTCCGCGCGCTCCTCCGTCCGCACTGTTTGCGCGTGGCGCGTCGCCATGCCGACCGTACGCCTCCCTATTATATACATGTCGCGAGCGCCACACGCAACACACCTGGCTCTTATTGTCTTGCCGGCTCTTCTGGGGCAGCGATTATACACAGATACTCCCGTTATCCGCGCCTTAATCGACGAGCGCCTTTCCTCTCGTTTCGTTTAGCGAGAAAAGGTCCCTTCGCATTGTCCTGGGCTTTACTTCCAGCGAGGTGCGTGCAGTCGTCGAACCGTTCGAATTGCGCTCGGATTTCTCAGCTTTCTGTTTCGCTTGAAATCACAAGTTTGCTCTGGCGGGAGACGGGATGGCGCCCATTCATCTCTATTACTCTTTTTCGGTATCGCGAGTTATACATCTTTCTACATTGCTTTCGGAAGAAATAGGTCAAAGGAAAAAAAAAAAAGAACTCGATGGAGGCCCAACGTCAATCCCCGACTGCCGGGGATAGCTTTTGAATAGATATATGAGTTTTTTTTTATCCATCAAGTCTAGCTTTATTCATCTGGAAAGAGCTCTCTGATCACTTGGATGGAAAAGTATAATTGTAGAACATTTTTCACGGGGCGCAACGCGGCGGCCTGCAGGAGTTTCGAGCAAGGTGGGAAGAAAAAAAATTGGGACTCGTCGATTCGTTATATTCTCGTTCTTTTATTAACTTTCTTTTTTTTTTTGTCGCAAATAATAACGATGATTCGATCGATCGATTACAATATGGATCATTCGCATGTTCGCACGCAACTACCAACGCATGGTAAAATTGGCCCTCTCGCTACGATGATGTTTTGTGTACATAAATTCATAAAAATCAAAGAAAGTCATAGGTCCAAATATTTCATGCCATGAAACGACTTATGACAATTTCTTTACTGCACAATTGATTAAATGTTGTATAAGATTCTTCTTTTACCAATAAAAATATTTACATACCAAAGAGGAAAAGCATCGGGTGACTCGAGAATTAATGTCACTGGTCCGGGGCGTACACGATTTTTCAATTGACAAGTTTGTTATGACCAAGCAAACAGACAAAACTCGACCCATGCAATAACTTTTCCTCGGGGACAACTTCGATAGTTGGCATCCTCTGGACTAAAGCACGAGAAATGTGACAATACACATAATCAAACAACTTTATTCAACACAAGGCTCATCAGCCCTTGAATAATACGATTCATGATTCTACCTTTTAATCACCGGTTGACTTGTTTAACATCTTTGTCGTGGATTTGGTGTAACTTTTAAATTATAGCACTTCGAACACGATCCACAGAATGCTCCTGAAGCAAGATTCATTCTACGTATGTTTTGAATAATTCCACAGAATAGGCAATGGACGTAATTAAAAAATACTCGAAACTCGTACAAATGTGCAATACCTACAATTCATGTTATTATCCTTGCACTTATGCACTTAGGCAAAGAACGAATTGTTCTTACCAAAATCAAAATACATTTTTTGTTGCATTGCTACGTTACATTATTCCAACTTCATTTCGTAAGAATATTAACTATGTATAGTGCTTACAATTATTATTATTTATTATCGAAACGGTTCAGCACGCTTCGTCCTCCTACGAGCATATACTTTTTTTAACGATTCGTCGGAGAAAGAAAAATGCACCATGTAACGAATAGTATTCGATATTTTTCTAAATTTTTAACCAGCCTAAGCGTAACTAGTTGTAGAAACGTGTTCGTCGAGTAGCTCGGATGGAGATTGCGTATTCACTTGCCGGCGGCGATCTCCTTCATACGGTTCAGCGCTGAGCCGGCCTTGAACCAACCGATTTGCTGATCGTTCAATGTGTGATTCAATGAGATGGTCTCTACCTTGCCATCTTTGTGTTTGATCTCGCATTTCACAGGCTAGAAGTAAAAAATGAGTATTGGTTCAACCCAAGTTACGAACGCAATAAAACGTGCCAGTAGAATATTCATATGTGGAAAGGCTAATAGAAATAAAGTCAATAGAAAGGTTAATGCATCCGATCAATTTATATTTACCTTTCCGGGAGCGAGGTCTTTAAGGCCGAGCAGACTGATCTTATCAGTGGGCTGGATCTTGTCGTAGTCAGATGGGTTGGCGAAAGTGAGTGGCAGCATACCCTGCTTCTTCAGGTTGGTCTCGTGGATTCGAGCGAAGCTCTTGACGATGATGGCGCGACCACCAAGATGACGGGGCTCAAGCGCGGCATGCTCCCGAGACGATCCCTCCCCGTAGTTTTCGTCGCCGATGGTGCACCATCGCACTCCGTTCTTTTTGTAGTGGCGAGCAACGTCGGGAACTCCACCCCACTCGTTTGTCAGCTGGTTCTTGATTTTGTTCATCTCACCATTTTCCGCATTCGTTGCACTGTAAAGTCAATCGCAGTTGAGAAATTGGATAGTTTTAAACAATTCAAGGTAAGATTTTATCCTGTCTACATATGCTGACCCGTTGTATGAATGGAGCGTATGATTCATTAAATCAAGAGATAAAATTTACCCAATAAACATGTTGTTGGAGATATTGTCCAAGTGTCCACGGTATTTTAGCCATGGGCCAGCGGCAGAAATGTGATCGGTTGTGCACTTTCCTTTGACTTTGATTAGAATAGTCAGATCGACCAGATCTTTTCCATCCCACTTATCGAAAGGATCCAAAAGCTGTAGACGCTGTGATTTTGGGTCAACATCAACTTTTACTTTGCTACCGTCAGCAGGAGGTGCATCATATGTGTCCGCACCAGGGTCAAAGCCTTTGGATGGTAGCTCGTCACCTATTTGATTATGTGTTAATTTTAATTTCACAAAAACTTTTCAATCTGACAGTACGAAGAAAACTTGTGACGCTGCTTTTATGTAAACGATTTCATTTTGGTAAAATGTAAAAGCAGCTGGTTATTAATGACACCAATTCAACTCACCAAATGGATTATCAAGAAGGAACTCTTTTCCATCAGCACCCTTGAGTTTGTCGGTAACCGGGTTGAAATCAAGACGTCCAGCGATAGAAAGAGCGGTTACCAGTTCGGGACTGGTGACGAAGGCATGGGTCGCAGCGTTGGCGTCGTTACGGCCGGTGAAGTTACGGTTGTAAGATGTGACGATGGTGTTTTTGTCGCCTTTCTTGACGTCTTGACGATCCCACTGACCAATGCAGGGTCCGCAGGCATTGGCTAGGACAGTACCACCGAAGTCACGAAGAATCTTGGCCTATACGAGATAAATGCATCAAATCAATTGTCATTGATCATGTAGACTTTGCAACCATAACAAAGAAGAAACATTAACAAATGTCCTTAGCTTTTCTTGCAAAAGTTAGAAAATATGTAAGTATATTAGAGTATATAATGATATAAACTTACGATTCCGTCACGTTCAATGGTAGCACGAATCTGTTCGGATCCAGGAGTCACATTGAATGCGGCTTTTGATTTCAATCCGTGCTTCATCGCCTGCTTGGCGATACTGGCACACCTACCCATATCCTCATACGAGCTGTTTGTGCACGAGCCAATCAAGCCTACTTTGATTTCATTTGGCCATCCATTCTTCTTTGCTTCTGCGCCTGTATTTTAAAATAAGTAACCCTCGTTAAGACACGCTCCATTAATTCCGATAAATTTTATCCAGCTTGGAAATGTCAAAATTTCAAGTGAATAACGAGAATCTGAATGAAATTTACCCAATTTAGAGATGGGGTTAGCAAGATCGGGTGTGAAAGGTCCGTTGACATGGGGCTCAAGAGTGGAAAGGTCAATTTCGACGACTTGATCGTACTTGGCGTTACTGTCGGCAGTCAGGAGGGCACTCTTGCACTGGTCGGCAGCTGCGGCAATATCTCCGCGCTGGGTAGATTTAAGGTAATCCTTCATCCTGTCATTGTATGGGAAGACAGAAGTAGTAGCACCGATTTCGGCACCCATATTGCAAATTGTAGCCATACCGGTGCAGCTGATGCTATCGACACCCGGACCAAAGTACTCAATAATGGCTCCAGTACCGCCTTTTACCGTAAGGATACCAGCCAATTTCAGAATGATGTCTTTTGGGCTCGTCCAGCCCTTCAGTTCTCCAGTCAGTTTTACTCCAATTACCTTGAAAATAAATTCACGTGTTAAGAAGTATTTCACTTCTATTACCAGAGGAAAAGATAAGAATAAGATCAAATGAATCTCAAATTTGATTTTTCCAGTGAATGGAATTCCTTCATCAGGCACACTTTGGATTGACAAACAAGTTTAATTTTTGATATGTTCATAAAAGGTAAAATATGTACCTTAGGGCACTTGAGCTCCCATGGGATGTTAGCCATAACATCAACAGCATCAGCGCCACCAACACCAATGCACAGTCCACCAAGACCACCACCATTGGGAGTATGAGAATCTGTACCGATCATGAGGAGACCAGGGAAAGCATAGTTTTCAAGAATGATTTGATGGATAATTCCTGAACCAGGATTCCAGAAACCTACGCCATACTTAGCACCAGCAGTTTTCAAAAAGTTATAAACCTCCTTGTTAATATCTTTGGCACGTTTGAGATCTTGTTCACCTCCCAACTGAGCTTCGATCAAGTGATCGCAGTGGATAGTTGAAGGAACAGCAACCTTTGGTAATCCTGAAAAATAAATTCCATTCTTAGAGAAAGTTTAATTTTTAAATTATAGTCTACCTCATTGATATTAGTTTTGTAGAATTTATTTTGATAAATTTTCAAACATATCAAAATTACTGAAAAGTTCTAACATTTACACAGTTGAATTAGACAAAACAGCAAAAACATGAATAAATAATGAAACCTAGTATTTATCAACTTGTTATGTAATAGGCATGAAGAACATAGAATTAAAAAACATTGTTTGAAAAAGGATTTTACAATTAATTATTGTTTACCAGAGCTGATGAATTGGAGCATAGCCATTTGGGCTGTTGCATCTTGCATAGCAACCCGATCAGGTCGCAATCGCAGATAACTTGTTCCACGAACAACTTCTTGGGTTTGGGGTTCATCAATATGAGAGTACAGAACTTTTTCAGAAAGGGTAAGAGGTCGGTCTAACCTGCAATAAAATGAAGAAATTAGTGTGTCTGTCTAAGATGTCCATAGTCTATTAATACTTCAATTATGTAATTGTTAGTACAATATCTTTGGGATGTCTGCAAAAGTCAATTGATCAACAAAATGAAATAAATTGATGTACTGCTTTTCTTACTCATAACACATTGACTATATTCTGATTATAATCAAACATAATGACTATTATTTTTCTGATTAAAAAAACTAAACCAAAATGAAAAAACTCAATCAAATGAAAATTCGAAGGTTTTAATTTCATATTTCTAAACTTTTGGAAATTCGTCATCAATACACTTTGAATTATTTATGTTTCCACTCATGTAACAATTTAAATTAATATGGAATTGATGCTTTATTGTTTGGATTACTATATTTGAAGAGCTTTTAAGATAACAGTCGACTCAGCAACTGTATTTGTTAATGATAAAGCTCAACTACGTCGTTGACTCCTTTTGTTCGTTCCAATATGAATTTCATCATTCATCCAAATACGAGTTCAAAATATAAAATCTTCAATTTCTTTAGATCACAAATAGATTGAGTTTAATAAATATAGCAGATTATAAAAATTGATTCCAACGCTATTGATGATGATTTACGCACCTCTTCTTTACAATTTTTAAATTATCTTCAAGTTTATCATATGGCAAATGTGTGGTGGTATCAAATTTTGACATAGCCACTTTCGAAGCTGCATAGGTGAGTGGGCTTGTGCTGAAGCATCTTTGTTGAACTTCAGCTGCTAGAACAGCTATTTTCTGTAACAAAAAATTTAAATTAAAATAAAGTTAATTTTCATTCAAATCACACATAATATCGTGAAAACAAAAAATTTGTTATGACTTTCTTTATAATCTTATCTCGTAAATCGTAAACATGTCTGAAATCCATACACTCAGTCTACATCTGTGCTTGAAATAGATACTGCAATCTCACGGTACTTGATATATATATTTATTTTCAAGTTTGGAATGTATATTAAGAAATCAAGTTCAATTGTGAGATAAAATAAAAATAATATAGAATTATAACATTTAGAAGATTGAACTGTATATTATGAGAACATTGAAATAGAGTTTTGATGCCAGAAAATCTTGGTTGCATAATTGAACAAAATGTACACGATTATCCAATAGTAGTTGTATAGATAGTATCTAGCATACAAAAAAAAGTTCAGAAAATGAAAAATTAGTCGAAGCTTAGAATATTTGAAATTGCATTCCATTATAGCTCTCAAAAATGGAGCTGTGATTGAGCAAACAAGACACAACAAAGAATGAGGTTGAGACGCCACTGTGTCAGTGATGTTTTCACATCTCTTTATCACAAGCAAGTATGCTTAATACTTGGAGATAATGTATAACGTTATTGAGTACATTATTGATTGAGTTCTGCTGTGGATTTTATGAAAAAAATAGAGCCTGAGGAAAATGGGTAAAAAAAGAATGCGGGACAAGAAAGAATTGAGGAGGCGCTGCACTCGAAGCCGCGCGCGAATAGCAGAAGACGAAACATAACCTTGAAACCGACGGCACGGTGCAGGTATTAAGCTGGCCGGATTACATAACGTGTCGTGGCACAGTACCCATTTGAGATGGATAAAAAAGAGGGTTGTCGGCGAGTGGCGGTCAATTCGTCGACTCCGAGCCAATGAATAATCGAGCGGTAAGAGAAAAAGGGAGCACGAAATAAACGGAGCAGAATGAATTTGACCGAGGACAAGCGCTCGTTCGCTCGTTCCAAAGAACGATGAGATAACGCGCGCGCAACGAGGAACGCGTGTACGAATGAAAAAAAACCAACAGCCACTCGATTTTTACTTGTAGAAGCAGCTGTTTCCGGGTATAGCGCGGTGAAACGCTCGCGAATCCACGTTCGGAAAGGCCGCGGGAGCTTTTTTGAGGGCGGAATATATATGAGTTTATCGGGGCCAGTCAGCGCCCGCGACACGGATACGAAAATAAAAGGTCCCTCGTGACCTCTGCATAGGCGAGTGGGCTGCTCCGGGAGGCTTGGATCGCTGACGGGGGACGCGGCGGTGCGAACGGCCGAGGTTTAACGGGTCACGAGCAGGAGGGAGTGGGTACCTGGGCGTGCAGCATCCTCGAGCTGTACGACATGGCGCTGGGTCAGGTCGCGCACTGCTTGCTTGCGGATAGCTATGCTATGCGAGTCGTCGTTGTCGAACGTCGGAGGGTTGTTGCTTCTTCTTGTCGCTGGCTCTCGGTGCGTGGGTGCGTGCAAGCTCCCCGTGGCAGTCCTTCTCGAACCGGCCACCAGAGAACTGATCGCGCGCGCCAGCCGGTCGGACACTCTAGGGCACTCGCGCAGTTCCTCGGCGCCACGGTCGAGCACCACGACCGACTTCCAACAATCCAATAACTCACATATAGACGCATATTTCTCGTATATTCTCTAGTCCAACGACAGCCAAGTCGCCGACCTGACTTACCAGCTGCCAGTCACGGCTCGTGGAATGTATACAGCTCCCTACATTTACCACCGCGACTCGACGCGAGCTTTCGCCCTAGGAAAATCGTTCGCTGAAGTATCATTATTTCCACTTCTAAAAGATACCAAACCCTTGTGATATGTTTATTCTCTTGTTGTACATACCTCGTGAGTATGTCATTTGTGTATTGAAATATGTATCTCAATTGGGTGTCATCCTGACAGAACAAATTGCTTTTTTCGATGGGTAATCGAAATGATGGTCCAACCATAGACCACTCTGCTATCCTTTAGTTTTTACATGAGACTCTTTGATGGCCACGCAAACAACCCGGATAGATTTTGAACAACACACGCACGGACACACGGGTCTTTTTCTTGTATATCAACGTTACTCGAGTAATCCATGATTACAATCAAGTCTCGTATTTTTGATTCTCCATCGAAGAGAAGACGTGATCGCACAGCCAGGGGCAAGTATTTACGAACAAAAAAAAACTCACGAGAGACGCACCCGCGGGATGAAAGTAAATTGGGAACATATGTACAAACGTATTGCTGGTTCGGAGAAGCTCGTTTTCCTTGAGTCGATCGCCAATCAGAGTTTACTTTTCGCCCTGTGTATATACAGTGGCGCGATATCCTCCTCCTCCTCCTCCTCTCATCCGGTATCTCATGAATCTTCATATACTTCGTCCCGACGCGAAAGGATCACCTCTGCAGCCGCGGCGCCGACGAATATCGAACGCATTAGCGCGGCCCACAGGAGGTGAGCGGGCTTTCAAACAGCCTTGACACACATTCCCCCCCCCCCTCCTGTGCTAAAGTTCGCTTTGTTGTCGAGGGGATCGTCCGGATGGGAACTTCGGACGAGTCTTCGCGATGACTTCCGTTGACTTATATGGGTATAAGGTATAGGCTTGGAAAGAGTTGCTTATTGAGCGGAGCAAATTGATTTCCGACCGCGACGTATATGCAACTATATACATTTATTTGGACATTTTAGCGGGCCCACCGGAATATTCCGAATTATCGTATGCCGAACTCTGATATTATTGAGACTGTCGACTGAAACGAGATTATCTTTCGCGATTTTCTATGAACACACTAGAAGCTGTTACATCGAATTGAGAATTCTAGATAAATTATAACCATTCGATCCATCATCCCTTCAGATATCAATCAGTGCGCGCATTAATTAGCATTGTATGTGTACAGCGTGAATTAAACTTGAATTTTGCTAACGTCAATTTGTCACCCAGAGGAATGTTCTTGATCACAAAGTAAGATGTCTCGTATAATTATGCGCATCTACATGAATCTCATTATATAGTTCGTATCAGCGAAGAAATTGGTTGCTTTTTTTTTCTTCTACGAATATGGTGAAATTAAGGTGCAACGAGAATTTCGATGAACGACGATGGGACTGAATCGATACGATCAACATTACACAGTCCGACATTCAATGGAAATTTAGTGGAAAAGTGCCTCAACACAAACGTAGCAGCGCGGCGCTCGCCTCAACTCGTGCACTGCGCACCACACTATAACACGCGCAAGTCATAACTTATGTCACGCTGGTCCACAAAGATTACACATCATCTCTAAGGAAAGAGAGGAAAATGTGCGTGATAAGTTTTTCTCTTGCATTTATATATACATGTATATACCAAACGCACATTTGCGGTTTTAAGTGACGCAATACGTTACTTACTTAGCAGTTAACAGAGGTTTTATACCATGAGCTGCTGCAGTGAGCGTCTTATCGCTCGCGATTCGTTTGGCCGTTGTTATTGTATGAGTGTATATGTACCGCTACGTAAAGGACGACCTCGACTCTCTTTTTGCTTTCGTGCCGCGGGGGAAGCCGAGGTAAGGCGGTGGCATGGATAAGCCGGAATTTCGGGATTCCCGAAGGATGTCCCTCGAGCGATCCTTTCACATAGTGGATCAGGCTGTGCAAGTATATAGACACACATACATACACACACACACGTCCATATTATATGCTTGCGAGAGAGCTTAATTGAACTGCATATAAACGGTGTTGCGAAATTAGCGAGACACGAAGATATTGCGCGCGTCGATCCGTGAGAATGTGTGTATGTATGTGTGTATCAAGGATGATAGGGAATGCGAAACGGAGAAAAAGGGGTGACATCAACAGGTATAGATGTGTATATGTACTGGATGGGGGCCGCATTGATACTCATATTAACGAATCCGGTCGAGATGCTTTTAGTTAACAATATGTCACGAACTCGATTCCATTAGGACTGAAGGGCGATATGAACAAAGTTCAAAATAACGTTTTCTCTTTACCATGTCGTCGTTGTTCTCGAAGACGACCAAGATGATCGAAGTTAACCAGTTCATCGATTGTGCAGAAATCCGTTTCGTCCCTATACACACCGAATCCGATTGGTTACGAATGGGTCGAATCAAGGCTATACATATATGAGCCGATTCATTTCTACTTCACTTTCGATCGAACGGACTTTTTTTCTCTCTCTGACTCTATCTGTCTATTCTCCTAGAGCCAAAAATGGGCACGCCAACTCGAGTGAAAAATGGAGCACATTCGGATTACGTCGGAAGATTAAGAAGCAGTCGATGGATCGAAGCCGCGCGGTAGCGTCAAGCGGACAATTAACGCCGCGAAGCGTCAACTTGGAAACGTGTGCGTGAGATCCGGCCCGTGTATATTATACCTATATACAACAAAGTCGCGGGGGTGTTGGAGAATGTCTCGCAGGCTCCGATCGGTACGGCAGATACAGCGCGAGCCGCGCACGCATATATGTATACACATACCGAATAACTGCAAAGCGTTCGCGGTTTCTTTGGATGGACGCCCCGACTCTAAACCGCCGACGATTCAACGATGATTGCGCATGACGTGGCTTTTGCTCGAGCGCGTGAAATCGTTGCGCTATGTACGGATTATCTGCTCTATATATATACAGCAGGTGTAGAGAGCAGCCACGCGTATAGAGGATACGGCGCAAGTGAGCTTTAATTTTTTAACTTATGATGCAAGACACTTTTGGAAAATCGCATTGATTTTTCACGAGGAACGGTCTCGCTTTCCTGAATTGGGCTTACTAGGATAGTTGCTGCACAACTTTTGGGTCACCGATCACGATGAAACTTTGTGAGATTGTTCATGGATATGAACCCTATATTGGTCCGATCTACCGATGACATATTCAGTAAATTTATCTGATATCATGCATGAAAATATCTACATCTATGACTTCTTGTATGCATGACCCATTATACTGTTAATGATTGAAATCTAGCGTATTTGACGGGTTATCTTCGAAATATCTTTCCCAAAGGTTGTGCCCACTCTCCTACTCAGACCTTAAGACTCGATATCGACCTCTCCAAATGGATTATTCCAAAATTCACGTGAAATAATTTCTCGTAGAGGAACACGTTTATTCAATTAACGAATCTTTCTTTTGAAATAAATCACTGGGCACGTTCATCGAGGAAGTATTATCAAAAGAGTCAACCTTCAAAGTCACGTTCGGTCAACGAAGAAAAAAAAGTGAATTTGGACCAAATTGTCAAGGTAACGGCACGGATCCGTGAGACATTCAAAATTTCATTTATTTTTCATTCAGCTGAATTGATTTCAACTCCTGATTCTCAGATGGATTGGAAAAAAAATTAGCATTCACGCGCGTTGAGCTTTCTTGCGCACTTCCTCGTACATACCAGTCGGCTTTCAAGGTAGGGATCCGGATTTGCCCAATACGCGATGATACGTATCTGTCAAATAAATTAATCGTCAATGTAGTCTATCCTACTCACGTAACTGCATTCCATGCAACAAAACGAACCATTGCAATCAATCCCTAGAGAGAATCGTTAGAGAAAAAATGTTGTTACTATTTTAATTGTAACAGAGGAAAGAATCTAGGAGTTTTTACACTTCAAACATTTAATCTCTTTTTCTTTTTTTTACATACGCATTTTTTATATTATAAATAACATTGAATTAAATGTCCCTTTTTATTGATTTACTTCTGAAGATAAATTGAACTACTGCATAAAACTTCGATATTTTTCAAATAAACAAGTCATTCAATATACATCGATCGAATAAAGTTGATGGATAATTTGAAATTACGAATTTGGCGCATAAAAATAATCAGGGTATGAATAAACTCTAAAAACATTGAAAAACGAAGTAATATTCTTAATTTCTGTTAATCAACAATAACATTTTCTTCATTCGATTTCAAATTTGTCCTCAATTGAAATTAATGTGCTAACAAGAAGAACATTAGACCCTGAGCTCTTGGATCTTACTGAAACTTTGTAAGATGGATTTTGGACAGTCAAACTGGTGATGTGTACAGTCGTAAAGCTTCGTCCCCCATTTTTTACCCCCAGCATTTAATCAGCGTCATGAAGTTTTTATTCAGTTCGTTTGAAACGTTGATTTTTTTTCTTTCTAAGAGCCACTGAAAAAAGTTCATTGTGTAAATTTCGCTGGAATTGCATGGGAGCAATTATCCAGTGCACCATTTAGCGCTGAAAAGGTAAACCAACGATGCCGACAAATTACTCCGGGAATTCACACGGATATTCAACTGAGGTAACCTTATTTGAACCAAATTCCCTCGGCTGATTCACGCTGCGCGCGTCGTGATGTATTAATTCGATTTCTCGGAATGCCCCTCTCAGAAATATTCTCAAAATAAATGAGCAAAGGACGGATCACGATTCGATTGCATAAAATCTCGCGTGCTTTCCATATGATCAAACGCGACCATTGCAATCCTCGCGCGGTGACCTCATGTGTGCGGATCCCGCGTAAAATATTTGTCCACTATAATCAAAATCGAACAATAGAATTATTCGTCTCGCGCAAAATTCATTCATAAACACGATCCATTCGAGGCAATAAATAATAATTCGAGAGAAATATAATACGTATATAAGTTGGCAGATCGAAACAGAGCCGTGTACATTTTTCGCCAACTCCGACAGCGCGCGCTCGCTCGTCACCGGCTTAACCTACTTTCGGCGGCGCGATTCACTATATGCTACATAATACGAGAGGCATAATACTCTGGCTTACTATTTAAGCGTCTCAGTATCAATTCGATAATACTTAATACTTGCGTATCAATTATACAAAAATGTATATAGGAGTACTTCGCCCGAGACGATTGAAAGGCAAAAAAATAGCTGAGAATAATATTATTCTCGTTGCGTCGATCCGCTATTATTCCTCTTTTGCTCAATTCGAATGGGCGAGAGAAGAATTCGGAGTCTCAAGTTTTTTTTTTATTAGAATAGAGACTGCCTCGATCCGTCTTATTATGCAACCCCATTGGTTTCGATGTAGGTGGAAGAGGGGGCAGTTGGAGCGCTCCTTTTGCCAACCATATTCGCAACAAAAAGAAATTGCCAAAATGAAGTCGTTAAAATCGATCGTGTTGTCGATCTATCATGATTGTAAGAATAATGACCAACATGTACTGGGGGACACCGAGGTCGCAATTTTTTTCCCCCTCCGAGTATCAAGAGATACTATCGAAACTGCAATAGTTACGGATCTCCATTTGGAAGGATATATTTTTCATCGATTTATTGTAGATATGACTTTCATTCAATTCGGGTATTCATTCTGATGTGAACAAATTATGTATCCGAGAAGCTCCTAATTGTAATAATTGAACTTTCAAGTTCAATTTTGAGATAAGTCAGAAGATAACTGACTTTCTATTTGGATTGAACCATTATTGTAACTGTCCACTTGACTATGTTTGTGTATCACTTTTGAGAAATTTCCTCCCCGGGGTAATGCAGAACTCGTCATAATCTACGTGTATTCTTCACGCAGCATATTTGATCCATTAAATTTCATCTATAATAGTTGAGGTAATCGCTGTAAGTAGACTAAAACCAAATTAATTAAATATTTACGACTTTCTTATTAGGTAACTATAATACTTATGGTTAATCGAATGTGTGTGCAATATTCATTTGATTCTAAAGGAATTACTGAAGCTTAGTGGACTCAAGAAATCATTGAATGGCATTTTTTCCAATAACAAGGTCTGTGCAATTTTATATGTATGGACTGAAATTTTACCTCAAGCTTCACACATCTCAACTGGATATCTCTCATGACATGTTGTTAAATAGTGTTATAATTAAATGATAAAGAAATAGTTTCTTCACAAATGCTCGTACGTCAACCAAAGAAAATATTTTCTTTACAATCTGTAGAGTTTCCATCATACACAACAGGGAAGAAAATTTAATTTTTAAGTCATGAGTATGATTATGCACTCAAGAAAGTTACATATTCCATATAAATTGAGAAAAATAAACCAAGTCGGTTAATCCTGGAGATTTAGATTTTTCAATTATATACAAGTATTTTTACATAATTCTGACAAGTGTGAGTTATCTCCTCATATATATTATATTCATAGGTATAATATTCGATTGTTTAATTTTCCCCGAAGAATATATGGAGAAGGAATAATTTTGTACTTATGAAGTAATATCCCAGGTACGTAATGATAAGAACCGAACCACCGAAAGAAAATCGCATCGATTGTTATCAAAAGCTACAATTCTTTAGATTGCACGTGAACGTCAATCACTGTGTGAAAGTCGAATTTCGAAATAAGATTGCTCGTTCCGTTCGTCAAACAATAAACGAGCTTTAGTACATTTTCCGAGACTAATTTTCCGCGTATAAGTGATTGGCAAACGGATCGACATCGAGCGCAAATAAAACTGAACCCCACGTGTCCAACGTGAATATGACGAAAGTCCCTACACTGGTACTTAGTATTAATCTATACGAGCGATGTAACGCGAGCAAATGCGAGGATAAGGATTTTTTGTCCGAATTGTGCAATACGCGCACACCCGGGCGAGCATTGAAAAGCAAAAAAATCCTGAAACGGAAAATCTGCCGAGACTCCACCTCGGTCGTGTGGCGCGGTTTACAAGTCGGAAAATCTAGCTCTCGCGAATGGGCTGCATTAAAACATCACTAAAAACGAGTACACAGCGCGTCGCGTTGAATTTTCCACTGGCTCTCGGCGGTCGATAGAGACACGCGGCGAGTAAAAAAAAGGACAAGGGGGGACGAAAGACTTTCCGAGAAAACGCCCAAGAAAACGTGTATGATTCAGTGCGCGATCGGCTTTGAACGCGTTTTACAGATAAGGCGCGCGCGCGCGAGCTCGCGTACACGTATACTCGCCGCGGCTCTCGCGCGTGCATCGCGCCTAATTCTCTCTCTTTCTCTCTCTCTCTCTGTCTATTTCCCCCCCCATTAAATTTCATGAAGCTCGCGCGCGCGTTGCATTGTGTCCGACTGGAAAGCTCGCGGGGTAGGAAAAAAAAGCCCGCGCCTGATTCTATAACGGCGCCTTTTAAGGCATTTTTATATACGCGGCTGCTGTTTAGCATGCAGCATTGCGCGCGCACGGCAGGATCCGCAGTCTCAGTGTCGATCGGCCGCAGGACGACATTCTACTCGACGCCCGATCAATCTCGAGGGATTATGGCATTCGAGAGACAATAGCTTTCCCAATCGGTCAGCGATGCCTCGCGGCGATATCCGAACGCGATCGATCGACTGATTGATAACCCGGTGGCTCTCCCGCGCGTGAATATTGAACGGTAAGTGTTGATGATGCGCGCAACCGGAGAATCTCATCTCGTGCGAATGATATATACGTCGAATCTGCGCTGACTGGGATTTATGAATGTACAAAAGTCTACTTATTTGCAAAAAGCACCAACGAGAAATACCGATTCAACGACGCGATGTTGTCGACTTTCCGATTGGAATAATCGATATACAACTAATGATTCGGTGATTTTCATTTGCTTCGCGATGCCGCCTCTCGAGTCACCCGTTTTCACTTCAATTCTTATGAATAATATCGTCGTTACACATGTCATCTAAATAATCCCGGTGGCATAGATACAGCCGTGTCCTTCAAAATTCTCACGTGACACATGATAATTCTTCTTGGAAGTATATACGCGCGGCTAGACGTTTTATTTAACGTTAAATGTATATATCACTCGAAACGAGGAGCAAAAACATTTTCTGTGAATCGCACTGCAGGGACAATGAGAGTTTCGACAATAGCCGCGCGCACAGCTCCGAGTCCTTACGGGTTTTATACTATATTATTAAATTTTGAAAATTGTGTAATAAGACGATGTGCGCGGAGCTGGTTGTTAAACGCTCATTAGCTTATTTGATTTAGATCGAGGCAAAGACTTCGATGTGTGAGCGTTCGCGCTTATATGTGTATATATATGCACTTTTTCCCCTCCGGCAATTAGTACCACAGGCCTCCGACTGCTGCTAATCAAGAAACGGACACTCCATAGACTCTGCTCTGGGGGAATTGTTTATGGGCGCACCGTTACGCACTGCCAACGAATGATTGACCGTTGACATAATTTATGGAGTCGCGCGCGCGCGCGTGCCCTCTAGAAAGTCCAGCGACTGTCTTTTTATCCTCGGTTCCCCTCACTCCTCCAATTTCCTTCGGGAGACGTCATTTTTACACGCTCTCCGCGGATAAGCCCGAGCAATTCGAATAATTGAGAAAAACCCAATTCAATTGGATAATCTCCCGCTTCCCTGGAAGAACCACGTCGAGCCGGCGGGTGTTTTTTCTCCTCTCTGGTTTTTTTTTTATTTCGGTAAGATCGCGCTAATTGAAAATTATTGAAGAATTTCAACGGTAATCGAAGCACCGCCGCGTTGAGAAAGAATCCGAACTCCGCCGGGGCTATATATCAAATTAGAAATATAGAATTTGTCCCATGAATCAACGTGAGATATATAGGTGTTCGGATACAAATTTAATATCATTTTAATTAATCGGCATCATATACATTGCCCGAAGAGAGACTCGATAACTGTCGAGATCGCGAGAGCCAAACTCGTCGACGCACGATTGATCCTTGATATATTTGCTTGGACGCGGATAAAAGAGGCCGGAGAGAGAACGAGAATCGCATGGATTACCATGCTTTGTTTTGGGCCGCGCGTGATTGTCTTACCTGTGATCCGCAGCTCGGCTACGTCTCCTGAGATTCGTTATATACGATAAAACTACGCAGGCCTCTCATTAAATAAAGTGGACATGCATTTTTCTCTAACTGGTCGCTTTGATTCTCGCTCAAATTGCAGCCGCGTTGTTTCACTCGAGCAGTTGAATGTTTTTCCACAGTTGTCCTATTGAACGCATTCACACACACACAGACCTACGGGTAAGCGCAATCGGATCGCGCGTGGAGAGCGACGCCTCGCACAAGAGCAATGAAACTTTCCGTAATTCGGTGTAAGCAACGATTGGTCAGAGACAAAACGAGGGAGCGGGATTATTGGCGCGTGGAAATTGCTCGGCGAATAATCAACCCCCCGTGTATGTTTTGACAACGATTCGACGGAAGAGAATCGGTATATCGGTCTACGCGACGGGGGTGAAAAAAAAAAGAGTTAAACGATGGGATATACGCAGCGGTGGGTCAGGATCGCGGGAGTGCTGACGTTACGGAGGCGCGCGAGGAGGGGCGTGAACACGTATATCTATATGGGGTGGCCACCGCCACGAGCGTGACGTAATGCGAGTGTGTGCCGCAGAGAAAGTGAATCGCGCGCAGCCTCCTCGCGGTTAGCTTATTTTCTTTCTCGTTTCACTTGTGCCCGGCGGCGCTCGGTGCGATCGGCGTTGCGCAACCAAGAGGAACGCCCGGCCCGGAAAAACACCATCCCCGCATGTCTGGCTCGAGGTCGTTTCGCATGTATGTAAACTGGCTCTCGCGTCCGTCGTTGTCAACTCGACCGACGGATCGTTCGATTCAAACTGCATGCGGATTTCGGGACACTTCATCTCGATAGTATATTTGTTCTTGGAGGCCATACGTACGATACCGGATTTGCCCATCGACATTTTCGTGAGGCGCGATTTGATTTACGGGGAACAATAAGTAGATCAAGTACGCCCTGGGCACGGGTTGGAAGAAAAAAAAAAAGGATAATTGAGATCTTACGGGTAGAGGTCGTTTGTGTTATTTTTTCGGGCGTTTCACTTTCGCCGAGGGTATTCGGATTGGTATATATAACATGCTCGGGATCGAATAGCTCGATAAAATCTATGATAGTCATCTCGTGTAATTTAGATGTCGAACATACCGCTGGGATGATTCAATCGATGATTTGTCAAACACACGGTCCGTAAATTATCGCGGGCGCGTACACAGGTAGTAGGATATGGTTCAATTTGTTCGGGACCGGGCCCACTCTTACGCATCGGAATCTTTCACGAGACAAAGGCGGACAATGATGTTTTCGGACGATTCGAAAGTAATTCGCGTGCGACGGGGGAGAGCACGCGATAAATGTCCTCACGGGTATATTCGAAATTAGCATTGACATTGAACGAAATCGCCTTTCTTCCCGAGAACTGGAAAAGTGATTGCTCCTCGTACGCGTGAGAGCGTCGAAGCTTTTTTTCTTTTGCGGCCGCAGCAACAAGTCACTTATCGCCGATGAGCCGAGCTCGGTATGTTGATTCCCTTGACCGGGTATCCGAATTTTCCACCTCGGTAATTTTGTCAAAATTATTTATAATACGTCTCCGGGGCAGCCCATCACCTATAATTCCCAAATGATATTGCAACGGGTCTACTCGCTTATTACCCCACTTGCCTCGCAACATCAGCCTCGATGAAGATTCACACATACTTATTATCAAATTGCGCGTCCAAATTTGAATATTCGTAATTGGGAATAGCAATCGATCGATACGTTTCGGCGAGCTCGCTTGTTTCATTCTCGCGTGTAATTATTTCTTAAACGCGCGTGTAATCTCCTTGCATTATAACCATTTTAGAATAATTATATCTTCATTTTCCCCCCTGTCCCGTTATTGGGTCAAGTCTATTAAAATTTGAAGCTAGTCCTTATATAAAAAAGTGATGGCCTTTAGAGTGAAGGCATTAACTCGTGATTTGATTGGTGTAGATCTAACCACGTGATTTGTAGTTGGCTGTATATAGATATAGAGTGAGATGTATATATATATAGATAGAGGGTAGCCGATGACATGATATAATAGGTTAGGATAGTCAGTTTCATTGATGATGCTGACTGCTGTCGTAAGTTTTGACAATTTATTTTCAAAACTATAATTGTAGGTATGTAAATTTGATTTATGGTACGTGGATATTTTAGGCTACCTTTTAGTTTTGAACAGTTGCCGGATAGGATAACTCTGTTAGGTTAAGATGTCTGATTTGCAAGTTTTATGTGTTATGTGGTTTGATGAATAGTTTAGTGTTAAAAATCTGAAATCGTCTTGCGAGCTCAAGTATCGATAGCTCAGGATTATTTAAATAGAAGAAGATGTCTGTGCTCGATAATTCTATCTAATACTCTTATATAATTTTTACATGGATCGTAAGAATGTAGGGTTCGGTTATTCATTTAGCTTTTAGAAATTTGCATCATGAAATGAATTGAGATGTACGTCAGAATGATGAAGGTCAAGAATCATGGAAAAAATAATTGAAATATGATTTTGAAACGCATACATGTAGATCGCGCGCAGCGCATTTGATGTAGCTAGTATTTAAAGAATTCCCGATTATACATATAGAGAATTAATGTTTGTTGTGTACGAAAAAGACTTTGATAAATTGCATTTTTTCTTATAGTTCGAAGGACAAATATTGACAGAATCATAAGCTTGTTACTATAAAACACATTGATCTCGGGTTCGCACGAAGTTTTATCTCGTTCACAGGACTATTTCAGACTGATTTACCTCTACAGCTCGGAATTCTTGATTATTTGTTATATGGCATTCGACTTTATGCAATATATTCACTTTATATGCCTATTGTGAAAAAGCAATACGCCAAGCTTTACATTCTCAAGGCTGACGCCTCGTTGCTCGTTTCCTTTGGCTCAAGCACGACCGAGTGATGCACAGACGTTACGCGCGCGGCTCACAAAGTTCCGGGAGGATCTGACCAATTAACTTTCGATAAAAAGTATAACGTACGAGCGCACGCGGCCACGTCGCATCTCGAGCGGAACGGCTCGTTGCGTTTTGGGCGCTATATGCAGTTCGCACGTCTTTTTCACTCAAATACATCGGTCGGTGTATAATATACGAGCGATGTTAAGGGTGATTAAGAAGGCGCGGATCATACGCGAGTGATTATTTCGCCGGTTTCATATTAAGCAGGCCGAGCCGTCGTTTGGCGATATAAGCTCGGCGGGGAATAATGGATCGGCACGCGCAACAGAGACGTGCGTCAAAAGTCGAGCCAATAAGTCAGGCGCGCGGAGCTTTCACGCAACACCGTCTCGCCATCTCCTCTGCTCGCCCTCCACGCGCGCGCTCTATCTCGACTCTCCCAGCACCGACCGCGACGTGTGTGTCTTTTTTTTTCCTTCTCTTCGCTTCGTCAAAATCGTGAGCCGAGCGGCGGCCGTTGAATTCGTCACGAGGCCCGTTAATAAAATTGGCCAACGCGCGCCGCTAATATCGCGTATTAATTGATGGCTCTCGAGCGCGCGCGCGACGCGAGTTACAACCCGGTCGAGCGATATAGATTGCGCGGAAAAACTGGAAGCCCACGCGGCTGCGCTCGCCCGTTTTTTCCCCCCCAACAGCGTTCTGTATGATCGACGATCAGCATTTCGCGCGTTGCGTCTCCTATATACTAGGTCTGCCAGCGTCGAATATCGTTCTCCTCGTGTGTATATATCAGTTTTTGTCGATATGTACAGGCAGACACGCGCCGTTCCCCGAGCCGAGACAGGCGAGTTCGGTCCGCGTTGTTACTTTTTCCCGCGATAAAGAGATGGATACACGCGAGCGATTGGGGGGGCGCGAGCGAATTAGCACATATCCGCCATGCAGCTGCACACGCAGTGTGTACAAAGGGTCGCGCGAATGTTCCAGATCGCACGCATCGTCGACTCGCGTTCGCATTGGACACTCTGTCAACTATGGCTGTGACGAAACTGACACACTCGGTGGATACTCGGTTCCGGAAAGGAATGCCTCTGACCCGTACTCGCGAAATCAAGATCCTTTGTGCTACAGTTAGCCGCGGCGAGGCTGCTCGAGTTGTTTTCGAACTGATAATTTACCCGTCACTCGCGGACACGGGCGGTTCTTCGAAAATCCACCGGACCGGTCGAAAATCGAACAATGGAGAGGAGCGCGCGCGCAGATGAAAATTGTCGAATCACCGGCTCGAGCTCGGACCAATTGCCGGATAATGATCGAGAAGGGAAAGCGTATTTGGCTTGGGGGGATTGTTCCCGTGGCAGTTTGTAAGTACACGCGCGCGGTGGCGGCTCTTCGTGCCTCGCGGCTCAATGATCGCGGGCCACTTCACGCGTACGCTACGTACCGCTCGGGGCTCCCGCGTGTGGAGCAATAACAGCTGCTGGGTGCGGTGGGCTCGGCCATACGTAATGATAAACAAAACGGCCATCAAACTGAAAAGTGTCGGGCATTCGGAAAAACTATATAACACTCGAGCGGCTGGTCGATTGACGCGCAAACGTCAAACTTCTCACGCGTCCGAGAAAAATTAGTTTGAACGTTTCCTCTAACCAGTAGTAAATGTATCACCGTAATAACATACGTGTAACTGAAAAAAAGTATTTTTTTCCAGTCTATGAGCGCCCAATTCACTAACTCATTCTCAAGACAAAAGGTAAAACAGGAAATCAAATATTGCGTCAAATTTGGGATAAAATATCAGAAAATTAGATTTTTTTTTCTTGGGTCAAAATAGTGTTGAGATTTAACTCCAACTATGATCAAAATGTTTATGGCGAGAGAAAATATTTTTTTTGGTTTTGGATTTTGAAATTTGAAAATTTGATATCAAACACGTAATTAGCGACCTCAAAACCCCCGAATCTCGATTTTCTATGATAATCGGTAAAAATTTAAAAATTTCATGTTTACCATTGGACATCCGACATTTTGCAAAGTCCAATTGAGATCAACAGAAAATTTTTTTTCCCTTCATTGACCGTTTTGATTACTGTCGATCTTGAGTCACATCACTACTTCAACTCGAAAAAAAATAATAAGGAAAAAAAGAAATTTCTAACTTTTTGGTTTCCAAATGCTGCATCATAGTTGATTTCCCGTAAAACCAAATTTAATTTTGACCACAGATTGGGCATGCCTAAAAGTATTAGGAAACATTATTTTTGTTAAAAAATTCACCCATTATAGTTTATAAACATGAAGCTTGGAAAAGAGTTAGATAAACGTGAGTCTTGGGCGGTAATGGGTTAAAATGAGAATAACATACGTAAACTATAGGTAACTACCGACTGTGTTCTATGGAAATAAAAACGTCGAATTTCGATAACTCATACGAATAATAGAATTTCGAGCGTACGACGACGACTTGATAAATCTGATCAATCGTCTGAACACTCAGCAGCGAATGGTATCAGCTGTATCTATTGTGTACCACGCAAGAAAAGGATCGTGGCGTTTCGAAATGACGTATCTTTTTTCACTAATCATTCCGGGACACTCAATGGGGTACATTCAAAGGTGTAAATTGCAAAGGATTACAACTGTTCAGCACAGCTTTCAAATTTAGAAGAAGAGAAAAAGCCATTATCCACTGGTAATTACACGTATATACATCGGACGAACGAGGACGTTGCGATGGCAAGGGAATATCGAACGTATGTATTTGAATTGCCAACGAGAGGGAACGTATCGTCGCTATATAATACATCGAGCGATTGGAAAGGGTTCGAAGGAATTATGGATTTATTAGCGTTTTAACCTCAACCAAACGATTACGAAACGTGAGAACAATGTGTATTAATCGTCTTCTGATATACATGCTCCTGAACGATATATACACGTGTAAATAAATATACTATCGCGTAATCGAAGTGGCGTATTCACCGAGAATTTCGGGCCCGTAATCGAATGTTTCCCCGTCAGCATTGCATCGGGCAAATCCAACGGGTGGATATATGGGATCAATGCTGCCACCAATCGTGTGGCGTGTATACGCGGTGAGCTGGGGGGACAGAAAGCTCTAGACGGTATATACACACACGTAAGCGTAGGAGGTATGGGCTACATAATATCTGGTTGTCGGCGTGTTATGGGAAATCTTTAGCACACATCGGCTCTGGTATACATACGGGAGAGAATCGAGTCTCGGTCGCTTGCCGGGCCCCACGGGCTGTGCATAGGTACAGTTGGAGTTTGAAGCGCGGCTCTCCCGCATCCTTCGGAATCGGAAGTCACGCGAGGGCCGCCACCGGCCGCGGAGTCGCCGATAAATCAGTTGGCGCGAGGGCAAAATGAAGAAATTAATTCGCGCAATAATCGCCGGGCACGAGCTCTTGCATCTATAAATATATATTCATACAGACACACACACACACACACACAGCCGAGCGCGATTACCAGCATTCATATCGTCCCGGGATTTCCAGACTAGACGATAATCGAGTTTCCCAGGTATACGCGCACAGGGGCCCCCAACTCGACTTTCAGCCGAGCTCGCGCGCGTTTATCGAGATTTATATACATATAAACACACAAACGCGAGTCCGCCGTGTCTGCTGGTGGTCGACGTCTCGCGCGGTGTCCTTCGATCGATTCGTCGATCAACCACACCCCGCTAGAGCGCAACGCTCTCCTCTGCCCTTCCCCGCGCGCGCTAACGCGCACCCGAATTTACCGCTGTGTAAATAGTACGTGTATTCACGAGCTTTGGGGTGGGGGAGGGGGAGCAATATCGGGCTCCGACCGGTAGCGTTATGTTTTCGCTTGTATTTCTATTCGGCCGTGTGTTTACGAATCGACTCGAGGCGTACAGAGGTGTTCCCGCGTATGGCGGGCGGTCGCGTGCGCGCGATAAGAAGCCTGTATAAGATATCACTGGAGCCCTCGATACTGTCCTGTTCTCGTGCGACAGCTGCACTCCGGAATATCGCGGGCCCCGTATATCTCGCCGTATCATCGGGATACACTGATTAATTCATCGCCACGCGCGCGCGCACCAACCGAGAGTGCGCGTTCGACTAGATATATATCTCGATTTCTCGACACCCGACCTTCGGCGTTTGGTATACACCGGACCCGATACGGATTTTCGACTCTCGATTTTTCACTCGTGTCTCGTCTGTTTCTCGCGCCCTGACCAAATTGAGTGATTTTTACGAGCCGAAAAAGCGAGTGTGCCATCGGCCGCAGGCAAAAAGAAGATTGCAGTAAATCCAAAGTGCATCGCGCGCGCGCGAGAAACGCGAGCCCTAGAGAATTCGGCTGGGTTTTTCACCTCCGCGAGCGCGCCGCGTTGAATCTCGCATCGGGGAGGATACGACGTAGCGAGAGAAAGAGAGAGAGAGCGAGTGAGCTCGGCGAAGGTTTTTTCCACCCCCCGCGGCTCAAGCCGCGCCGCCGCAGAGCCGATATTGCGACACCGAGTAATTGGCGTTGCGCGAGAGCGCCGAGCGCACAGACTTTTGTTATCCATGACGGGGGATATTTTTTTTCCCGCGCACACTGACACGCGTCGAATTATTCGCGTAGCTGTTTTTGGACTTTTCCCTCGGCTCGAGAGATCGAGAGGGAGAGAGCCCGAGCTCTCGGCGTTCTTTAATCGATGGAATCTTGACGAGCTCGTGAGAAGCTTGCACGCTGCGTCGATCTTCGCTCCTACTGCTCCTTATCTTTTTTCTCTCTCTCTTTCGTTCTCTATCCCCCTGAGTTATATCGTCCTACAATTCGTTCTCTGTGATTTTCCTCGCTTGTTTTTTTTTGTCAGCCCCGGTATGTGGGCTGAATCGTCGCTCTCTCGAG
Organism: Aphelinus atriplicis; assembly: GCA_020882685.1. NCBI lineage: Eukaryota > Metazoa > Arthropoda > Insecta > Hymenoptera > Aphelinidae > Aphelinus > Aphelinus atriplicis. Next base: position 15,378,009 of record CM037076.1, on the reverse strand, counting down.
AAATCGACTCGTTACATTTGTCCGTTTGAACGATTGATACGTTTTAGGGGGCCAGTATAACTCGGGACGACGGAAATTCGTCTTGTCTCGCTAGGTGAGAAATGATAATACCGACTAATAAGGTTTCTGCGGCTCTAAATCGTTTTTTATTTTCCGATTTCAATCGCGATGGAATTCGAGTGGTCGAAGTTGAGAGTTTGCCGCTGCAGAGCCGATGCTCGAGCGAGACACCGATAGGATGAATCCAGTTTATTTTTTGTAAAATCAATGAAGAAAGTGTATTACAGTGTGAACTAATTCAGTTGCGCAAGCGAGCGGAAAAAATGCCCTATAAAAACAACTGCCTGTGAGCGATTCGCGCTCTTGTAAAGTGAACTGTCTCACTTCTGAGCAGTGGGAAAAAAAAGCCCATTGATTCATATCCAGTGGGCTTCCACGATGATGTTCATTCATCACACTACAAATTACTTTACCTCGGCGAGAGCTTTTTTTTTGCCTTCTCTTTCGCTGAAATCACGAAAAAGTGTTTCTGTTGATTAATTCATTGCCGCGCGGCTGCACCACGAGCGCGCGCTGATTATGCGCCAATCGAAAACCGAGTGCACTGTCACTCTCCCACCATATTACCCGAATTACGAACTCCGCGATTCAGCACGCGCGTGGCAGGCCCAAATTTTTGCATCACTTTTCACTCGCACTTATCGAGGATTACCAAGTCGCTGGACGTCGGCTGATTGAATTTAATACGCCCGTCAAACCCATCAAGCGCCCGACCGAGCTACGCACGGGCAAATTACTTTCTCTCCCCGATACACTCACTCTTCGACGCGCAGAAACGTAAACATCCTTACGGTCAGGCGTGCTTCTCGTAGCGCACAACCACGCCAGCGCTTGACGCGAAACCAATTCGAAGGCGAATGTGATCCGTCGATGATTTTGTCGATCACACGGGAGATCTTTCCATTTTTTTCCTTTTCTAAGCAAAACGAGGCGATCTGGATTGTGCGATTGGATGCGTTTTGCCACAGGGAAACGCGCGTGGAAGGAATTCGGTGGCGCGTCTGTCCATGTTCGGGCGTAACTACTTGGACCGATGCGACGACGAGAAATACTACACTCGGCCAAGTGTGATGTTTCGGAAAAAAATTGCGGTGCGCAAAGGCGGCAAGCCACGAAATCGGGATCGTATTCGGCCGATGTATCGAGTCGTATACCATGTCGTGTTTACGTACTTCTCAGATTGTCCAGCCGCGGAAGGAATTCTCTCGCGAGGTGACTCGTTCCAGCATTCATAAAAAAAACTTCACTCATCCCGTGTGAAGACGGAAAATATGATAGTTATATTTGTTCTGTTACAGATGATGATGTGTCGAAAATAGTTGGATAAAGAATATTTTCATGAATGTATCCTTTAATAACATATCATATTGTGGTTCTCAGAAGATGTTTATCGGAACGCAACTTGTTTTTTATATAAACCACAATCTTGACCGTTTGAAGCTTGTATTGTTTAGAAACTAATTTAATCCTTCACCTCCAACGTGAATAATATATATACTCACTCAATGATTGTTAGAGCGATAATTTGAACAACAATTTTTTTCAAATTCTGAAACAATGGTCAAAAATAATATTTTCACGTCAAAGATTCCAATTGAATTCCGAACAGTAAAAGTCTCGAAATCAAATGAAAATCGGACTTATTAACTTGAGAATAAAATTTCACGCATCTGAATCGACGCGTGATTTTCACTCGGAGGAATAAGAGGCCGAGACTCAGTGTAATGTGTCAGAGCAATTTTTCAAATTCACGATCGCTCAAGTGATGGATGAATGAGTGAACACGTAATCTCTGAAATAAACATACGGAGCCGAATTGTGAGCCAGGAATCTCGGAAAAGTGCAGCGCGGCCCAATGAATCTGTTCGGCGCCGTACGTCCAGCGCTCGGTACCGTGTAAATAAGCGCCGGATTTATCGGTACGCTCTCGACGGTTTCCCGTCGGGGGCTGAAGGAAATCCCGATGATCGCGTCGATCTGTGCTCACCTCGAGCTCAAAATACATATAGCGTTATATCAGACGAGCCTGGGGCTGATCGATTGGGCGAGATCGTTCCGTACCTCGTGTCGTTATCGGCTTCGCGCTCGTTTATATCGCATAATTCACCCGCGAGCCCCGACGTGATATACATCACGGGCAATTAAGAGCGTACAATTATATTACGGGCAAACGGCTACCGCTGTTTACTACCGAGAGCCATTTCATTTTTCGACTCGCTCATAATGTGCCTCTAATTGTTATAAATCCTATCTCGAAATCTGACGCGCGTGTGTGTGTGTGAATCGAATATACGAGGGAAAATTCATCTCGACACAGCCACACGGTGCGGCCATATTACTTTTGTCAACAACAATCCCCCCTCGATCGCTGAACGACAGCGTTTCTCTAGTTTGCGACCTCGCTTTGTAATCCCGTTCATTTATTGCGCGCCAATGGACTCTGCGAAATAAAGGAAAAATCGAATTGAAGGCTCACGGCCTTTGTCGATCTGGATTGCCCCCGCTTTCGATCGTTTTTCCCAATGAAAATACAAAGTCTCGAGCTGAGATTTTCCACCACGCCCGACCGCAACTACACTGTAACGCCACGGATATATATATATCCCTGCACATATACACTTATATATGTATATTGTAATAGCTCAATCAGCCTAGAGTGTCAATCGATATTTCCTTCTCCCCTCGTTCCCGACATATAACGATTAACCACGTAAAAGTGCGTCGGCTCGCGGCGTACACGCAACGATCAGCCATTCGATTCGCGACTCGAGGGGGACAAAAAAAAGGAAACGACGCCGACGAGGATCGGCGTAGGCGCGCGGGGCCGTAGGTTATACATCAGAGCGGCGATTCGTCGCTTTTCCTCTGGCGCGTGGGTTCACGGGTGCTTGCTTGCGTTCGGCGTCCCCTTTCAGCTCGTGCGCGCGGCTGAATATAATCAACTTTGTCTCTATTTATTATGCCACGTGGCGTATGGGCATGCGTAATTGCCATTATATTCGAGCTGGGGTTTTTTTTTTCTTCGGCGAAAACTATTGTGCGTTCGGGTGACGTTAGCCGATATTACCCACGTTTACTATGTCAAGGAGCCGCTGCACGTTCGAATTATGACACGTGTATGGACGACGACCGGCGGCGCCTCGCTCGCTTGCACCCATGAATATAATTGCCTTTGTTTTCGCCTTGCTCTAGCTGCTGTATATACTCTTTCGGGGCACCGGCTCCGAGGAATCGAGGATCGCGGGATTTTGGTCAACGTGCGGGTCACATATATCTGCAGCGTCGGTGAGACAATCAAAGCTGTTTACGAGCCAACCGTAGCGCTCGATTGAAATGGAACGAGTGTACTTGGCGCACAAACGAGCGAGTTTATTAATAGACTCGATTTGTTTTCCCACGAGCAACGAATACGCTCCGAACGAATATTATATCACGCGGCTCGCAATGAGCAGCAGTGGTGATCGTTTTGTCAACGCGAAGGATGATCATTTGGTCGGGAATAAAAGCGAGCGCGTATAAACGCAGACATGGAAACCCATTCATTGTCGGCCATCCAAGTGCGTGGCTAGCTCTCAATAGCGCGAGCGTTATTGAAAATTAATTCAAGCTCGCCGGCTTGAGGAGAGGCTCGCACACAAGGCTGGCCGCGCGGGCATAATTAGACGACACTCGAAGACGCGATAAAAAGCGGAACGGATCGCATTAATTTGCCCGAGGAAACAAAAGGCCACTCGAGAAAGAGAGAGAGAGAGACGGGGACAGACAACAGAAGACGCAGATAAAGAGAGAGTGTAATGAGCAGCACTTCCACAACCGCACCCAAATCGCCGGCCCATAATCACTCACCGCACATCCTTCGGATTTCGCAACTAGCGCATAGCTACTCTCTCAATGCGCGCGCGCGCGTATGTCGGATATTTGTCAACCCGTCCGAAGTACCGCAGCATTTTTGGGCACTACGGGTTTCCCAATGAGGAGTACGCGTGGCGTACGGGTGTACTGTGTCTGCCGACATCGGAGCTACGGTGAAATTATACGAGGAAGATGGGGAAAAAAGTAGCGACCGAGGAGGGCAAGCCTCACCGCGGCTACTGTGCTCGCGTCGACCCTATCGATGTCGGGGAATCTCCAACTCGTCCTTAACTATACATAGCGTATAAAATTGAATATCATCCCGGATATGATATATGCATATATATGCATATTACGTCAGGATTAGGCCCGATCACTCATTAGTGAGTCACGTGTCCTAGACACGTTGGGATTTTGCAATAGCGCAGTGTCAACGACGCTGATTTTCCAGAGTTAGATTAACGGATACGGGGATCATCATTTTTGAATACGATGTGATGGATATCGGTGGGATTCGGAGCAAGTAATTAGGCTGAAAGGAGTTCAACTCCAGCGTAGTTTGTCCGACGACGACAGTTTCACACGAAGCTTCGCCGATGTTTTGTTACCCACTTGCTGCAGCTACCGATTCGCGGGAGTACCGATTGTAGAAACGACTCGCGCGTGAGGTGCCACAGTGTACAAGAGCCGCGTCAGTTTCGGTGCGAAGAGAAGCAAAGAGGAGAAAGGATCATACACACAGGCGCGAGCGACGGCTCGGTTGAACTTGGACTTGGTGTGTGCGGAGCGGCGGGAGAGCAGATCGCGCCCGAGCCGCCCCTCCCGAATCGTCGGCTCGCGGCTCGGCGGTGGTGGCTCAAGTGAGAGAGAGAGACGAAGAGGAGAGCGGCCCTCCCCCGATCGGCGCCGCTACCGCGAGCTGGCACGCTTAAGTGCGCGCCCGCACAATCGGCCGGCTCCAGTCAGTGTTTCTCCGGGCCCCGACTGCACACGCGAGCAGCCCCGACGGACGTGGCCACACCAGCGAGCAACTCCCGCGCCGACCTGCACGCATGTCTCGGATGTCCCGGCTCCCCAGGGCCGACCGAACCGCCTCCTGGCAGCTGTGAATCCGAACCGCCCCCAAGCCGAGATGGCGCGTCCCCGGCGCCCACCGCTCCTCGTCGCTCTGCTCCTCGTCTCCGCCCTGTCCGCCCGATCGACGGCCCTCGGTGAGTCTCCTTATCCAGTCCCTCGACTTTTTCTTCCTTTCTCATCCCCTTTTGCTGTTTCTCGGAAAACTCGGCCCTTGCCTTGCCGAGTGTGTGCGCCGCCGTGGTTGTATATATACGTACAGGTGAACTGTACGAAGATAGCACATCGAGTGGTGAAGTGCAGGGAAAAGCGAGGCCCGGCGCACGTGGCCGGGACTGGCGAAAAAACACGCCACTTTCTACGGCAACTTCCGGGCTCGCGCGTCCATATACCGCGCCCATCCACCCATGCCCGAAGCTCCGAGCCGAGAACCAGCCGAGCGCGAACTTATCCGCGCGCCCGCGAGACACTGTATACTGTGACACGTCCCTCCGCGCCCGATCGTTTCTTGCTTTGCGCGCCTTCTCGCTACGACGTCGCCGGATCGATACTTCCGCGACGATCGTCGCTGGTACCCTGCTCACTTTTCCAATTATTCGTTCGTTTTGGTTTTTCGGTCTGGTGTACATGCGGTAACAATGAATTTGGTTCGGCGATATATTTGGCCGCGATAGTGTGCGAAGATCGGTGTATGTTCCCGATGTGTTTTCGGTTGAATTTCGAAATCACGTTGGAGATCGGTATACACGAGACAAGAGTAAAATTTTAAAGAGTAGAACGTCATCGTGCCGCGCTGAATCGTTATACAGAACGAGCGGAATGATAATTTGTTGTGAAACGCGCGGCTCCCCATTCATAGCCGGCTAAATAATTCAATATCGCACCATTGTACTCGCCTCCGTGGCCGATCTACAATGGGAATCCAATTGACTACCCACGAGGTCATGCGCAGATGAATGAAAAGACTTTTCGCCCCGACAGTGTGGCTCGAACCATATGTACAACGTCGAAAAGACGCGCTTGCGTGCGCGTCCCGGTGAAAGAAGCTTCCCCGCGCTCGAGTGTCTGTCAGCATGCAAACGAGCCTTGTAATAAGGTTCGAGCGTGTTGCATCGCCGATGATGTCACACGTGCCAGTTTTCCGGCTCCCTCGCGCTAGTCCATAGCCTTCCTCCACACATTTCCGCAACTCTCCGCTGATTAATATATACACGTATATATAAGATACACATTTCTCCTCGACGATACTCGCGCTTTATATTCTCCGCGAGGCGCGCGCGCATTCTAATCTGTATTCGGATAACGCTCGGGATCAATATCTCATCGCCGATTTTGAAATCCTCATTCGGTATATGCGAGAGTATACGTATACGTGAGAGTCGCGGCTAATCGGAACGGCTCGGTATATACGACGTATATGAAAAAAACCTCGCCGCGTATAGTAGCGCCGAGTATTTTATTTTCGCGGACTCGAGGTTCGTGTTCATTTGTTCTTAGAATCATATATACGTATACATATATACGTTTGAGAATCGTCGATGAACCGAGAGATAGAATTATGCAAACCAATACGGGACGCCAGAGTCTATTAATATCAATCATCGGCGGAAATGATAATTCACGATCGATCCTCGTTAACTCTTCATCTTCGCTGAATATATACGAGCTCCTTATATATACTAATTCATGGTTCGATTGATTTATAGCTCTTACGGGAGTGTGTAAACAAATCGGAATACAAATACATATATATATGTGATTGTTCCACAATTGTCGCTGGTAATACACGATCGCGAGTCCTGTACAACTTGATAATCGAACGTTTATCATATATGATGAGACGGATGTGATTGGTAAAATCGACTTCTGAGTTCACAATGCAATTCTCGACGACGACGACGACGAAGAATCGCGTCAGACACATATGTGACACAAGAAAAATGAATGTTTCAGAGTGCGCAGGAGGAAGCGGGTCCAGTGGGCGCGAGCTCGTGTGCTACACGAAGAGCCTCGACGCGGAGCAGCTGGCGAAAGCTGTGTGCCGATGCAGCATCCTCGTCCACCAAGGACACGACCTTAAGGCCCTCGACACTTCCGGTGAGTCATCTTCGACTTATCGTTGCACCAGCCTCTGCGCTTATATACATATACATATGCACACCTGACAGGTCGTTCGGCCTCTCCCGCGTTTTTACTTGATCTCGACCGCGTCGCTCGATTGATCGTCTCGTATATACGTACACCGATTGTATTCAATTATCCGCGGATTACATTTCTTCTTTTTCCTCTTCGCAACTCGTTTCGTCCCACGAGCGAAAGTACACGCGCTGAATTTCGCTGCACGAAATATATACATATAATAAGCGCGTTGACGAAAGAACCAAGTATAAGATTGATTTTTATCGGAGCTATTGATCGCGGGGCCACGTATAATCGAACGTAAAAGCATAAAGTCGCGGCTATGGAGAAAAAGCTCTGCAGATACGGCGAGGGTTGAAATGTAGAACGAGGCCGGTCCCGCGAAGAGGTGCCCGCGCGCCGAGCGGTTGCGCAAATCCTGCCGCGGACAAATGATTCGCGATGATCGCGCTGAGCCGGTGTTGATTGAGCGGCGAAACCTATACAAATCAATTTTTCTGGCTTCGTCTTCTCCTTCTTCTTCTAGTCCCACGGCGACACTTCGTCAAAGCGTAAAATTCGTATTTTCAAAACAATGAACGCTCGAATGGGACACACGTGAATGGAATTTGCTCGGCTAAATTATCACCGCGCCTCGTTGAATTGCGCAAACGTCAGTCGTATATATACTCCGTCGCGGCCTAAAACCGTATAACTCAAATCGGACAAATCATCTCGTACTAGGAAATTAAGTATCGTGCACGACTTAGATTTAGATCTGTCGCGCGCGCTCGAAGATACGGACTCTTTGCTCGTACGTGTTTAACCGCCGAAACTCCCGTTGCGTAAAAGCCCGGATAGGTCCGGACGAAATATAGGCGCATTGTCGATCGGCTGCTCGAACGTATATGCCATTCTGTTCCGAACTTTCGACTTATGAACGTAGATCCAAAAGCGTGAACGTTCAATTGGGATCTCGCGAGAGATTGAATTATTCATCCGGAGACATGGCGAAACGAGCGACTCTAGCCGAGCGTTTTGGGATGTGACGCGTACATCGGCTTAGAAAAAACACGCGTGTACAGTAAAAACCGGCAGGCGCGAAAGAGGAGCCACTCCAGCCCATTGGGCGTCGGGGGACTTGAGAAATTTTGATTAGAAGTATCTCAACCGCGCGACGCGGGAGCATCAAAGAATCTGCCCGTACGCGCGCGCGAGCGCAAAAAACTAAGAGCCGCGCGCCATAACGTGTGGAAAGCTTTCCGGAGGAGCGCGCGACCACGTCGAAAAACCATCGGTGGTGCCCATACACATGTGAGCGTCGGGCTCCCGCAGCTTGCAACACTCGCGTCTTTTCGGGGCGCCCCGGGCGACTCTCCGCTTCTCAAGCTCGAGCATTGTCAGCTACTCGCGACGGCCGACCGCATTTTGCGCAATGTGTAGCAATGAGAAAAATCACGCGACGGGTGGAAATTCGATTTGCCGCTTCGACTTTTGCCGGTTATGAATATTCAGCGGGCCGCGATGAATATTTACGAGGGTCCTCCGTTGGCCGTGTATTCGAGTATATGCATGAACAAACGCGGATGCGAGTCGCGATGCCGATTTTCCCCAAAGCCGCGGTGGTCGAGAGACACGCGCGCGTGCGCCTGAATTGATCGGCTGAGAATTATCGTATCGGATGAATAATCAGTGCGGCAATTGAGCTCCGCCGCGAATTATCCGAGCTCATTTGGCCGCTATTACGCCCCGGATCGGCGCGTTATTCTCACGGCGGGGCGCATTGTTCCCAAACCGACAGCCGCACGATCGGCTTCGACGATTCGCGCTTTTTTCGCGCCGCCGTCGTCCAATTCAGACGAATCGACCGGTTTCATCTGGGCTCCGGGGTGTATATGTAACACCGGGGCGTGTCGCGAGTGCGAAGGCTCGTTCGATTCGACGCGGCAGCTATTAATAAGATTCCCGATACATTATAGAGTGAAAGATCTGATCTGCGACTGTCGCATCTCCGCGCGTGAATTTTGATTTGGGATGGGACTGCAGGCCCGCGGGGGTGACGTAACCGCGCGAGGCTCGCCGCACCGCGGGCAAATCAGATATGCGGGCGCAAAGTGCGTTGACAGCGAGTTACGAAATGATCATGCCGCGGTCGGGATAAATCGACGAGTTGTCAATGCGAGCGCGGTAAACAGGGCGAATATACGCGTCCAACGTGTTAATTACGGAGAAGTCCGGAGCTCGGGAGAAGCTTGTCGCGATCGGATTACGCGAAATCCCCGCCAGATCTTTTCACGCTTCGATATTCAATACGAGCATATACGTATAGCAGCGCTGGCCTGCTGCTCCTAATCAGTTTTATTCTCGCGCAACGCGAGCTCCTCGTGTGTACATACATATATACCTACGCGCGATCGTCATCGCACAGCTGACGTCCTGTTTACTCCCGGCCGCCTTCCTGTCTCCCTTTGACCGCGCTACATGTCGCTCGCGCTTTCACTTTCGCAACCGATCCTCGTTTTCGTATACACACACACGCATCTGTCTCGAAGCTCGCGCGCACTTATATACATGCCGTTGCGGGCCACGCGAGCGAGCTGTGGGATCCCCCAAAATCACTGGGGCGTCAGGCGGAAGACGATGTTTTCTACTTTTCGACTCGGGCGAAGCGACTCGGAGTACGGCGGTGCTCCGCTCAGTTCTATCAACTCGACCGCGTCGTAAAATCCTCGCGCGTCTCGTGTGTAATGAGGAGCAAGCGACCGCGGGGATTAATTGTGTTTCGCGGAGTATGCCTTGATTTCGTGGACAAAGAGGCATTCCGACTTTTTTCGCGCCTTGATGAGCCGCGAGAAAAAGCCTGTTACTCGAGTTTTGATCGAATTTTGTGTAGGACCGTATCGAGGCGAACCGACGGCCGGTTTGTCACGAGCGAGAACTGAAAATTTCGCCCAGCGTTGGCACACGAGAAAGAAACCGGTGTGTCCGAAGGGAGAGAAAAAACGACGGAGAAGCGGAGAGCGTTTGAGTTTCGCAATGGGACGATCGAGTGATTATTCCCGGGCTTATACTGCCGTGGACGTGTGTATATATTTATTTGCCGCCGCGTCGTACCTCAAAGACACCTGAAATTCGAGCGCGCGATGCAAAAAGTGAAAGTTCCTTTTTTTCTCTGTCTCTCTCTCGGCGGGCCTGATCTAAATAAGCGACTCATCGCGTGGGAGGAGCGCGCGTCCTTCAATACGGCTCGTCGTGTTATTTAATCGGCCTTTATTGCCGTACAGCGAATGAGATATTTATCGGGCGTCGCGCGAGTGTTTCGCTTCCAAATATTATGTACGACTGGCCGTGCGCGCCTTTTCGAGCCGCTGAAATAATCTCTTATGAAATCGCGCGATCCTCGATCTATCTCTTCACGCCCCGTGGATATTACTGCTCGGTAAATCGCCCGGTTATAGGATCCTCGCACTCGCTTATATACTTTTGCGCATGCAATCGAATATACGCGCGCTGGTTGATCGATGGTCGTGATGAAAATGTTAATGGCCAAGTGTACTACATGGATTCTTCAAAATTCATGAAAAGTTATAGTTGGAATGAATTGGCGCGCACATATGGGCTGGCGTTGCCGTATCCTTGCCTGCGCGAGTTTGCGCGCAGAAAAGGAAAACGCGGAGCGCAGAATTGAAACGAGCTCATTCAATAAATACAGGGTGTACTTGCACCGCTTTATTTATTTCGCTACACGCAACTCATTAGCATTGGAAGGCTCTAAAATCGCGGGCGCGCGGCCACTCCCCAATTCGCATCGGAACGGGGAATATTCCGCGAGATATATTCACTCATATAACGCGGCTGTACATATGGTAGAGGGGCGGCCGTTCGGATCGCGCTCGCGCTATAACCCAACGGCGATGTGCGTTCGTCGACCTTCACCTTAATGTATCTGAGCCGTTTCGCCATAAAAAAAAAGCCAACCAGTCATCGAGCCGTTCCCAATCAAAATCGCTCGACTTTCCACGCTCGACAGATTTACGCTGGCAACTGCCGTCGAACGCTATTGTACATGTATATAGGTATAAAGTCGCGGATGGCGTATTGTTCCCGCGCTGAGAGATGCAAATGAAACGCGCGTTAAAATTGATTTGGCGCCTGCGCGACTTTCCAAGATGCGATCGAATGAATTGTTTCAAATTATAAATGTATATACATCGACGCGGAATTTGCATGGTTCGGCCACGGGGCGAAATATTTACGCGAGGATTTATGAGTTTGCCGCTTCCGCTATACTCGCTTTCCTCGCGGTTACGCCTCGCCGTCTCCTTACAATTTCCAAGCTACTGTATTTATTTACATTGCTTTCATTTCTTCCCCGCCGATACATATGCCTGGAAGAGAACCGAATTGCGGTGCGATTGATTGATTGGTCGGATTGCCGGGGAAATCAATCGGAAAATTCAGAAAACAGCTGCGGCGATCTAATTCGCCCGCGCTTTCCGCCAATCTGATCGAATAATCGACGCGGCTGATAAGAATCTCATCATCCGCCCGAAATAGTTTCGCAATTCATACTATGGATGGATTGCGCGCGAGGCAGCTGTCATTCGTGCAGGCAGCTGCTAAGGACCCGAGGGATCAATAATTCATAAATCCGGTTTTAATATTCCAGAATTAAAGAGCCTACGAGCGTCGGCGAAAGAAGCTAACCCAAATCTGAAAGTCGTCCTGTCGATCAACGACGAACACGAGCTGCTCAAAAGTTCAGCGACCACCAGGCAAGAGGCTGCGGGTTATTTAACCGAAATATTTGATGAGGTAAGACCGATACGGATTTGCCCGAGACCACCAATCAGTATATTATTGCACTCATTCCCTCGACGAGAATTAACATCTCATCGCACTCCCCGTGCGTTAGCGCGGCAAAACATTTGCGCAACCCTAATTATCCGTACGTGTTGATAATTTACCTTGATGTATTCGCGCGTACGCGAAACGGAGGCGAGATATGTGCGTCGATCGATTGACTTAACATACGAATTTTCTCGATATCGCCAATTTCAGGCGCGCATTATTATGCATCATTGTTCCTGTGGAGAGTTGCGTACGCACACACACACACACACACACAGGCCCTCGTCGGCATTTTTCAATTCCGTCCAATGCGTTTCTATCCCCGAGGAGTGCTGCGGTGCCGCGTCTTTTTCGCAAGGAAAATCCTTCTGCCCCCCGAGCGATTATAATTATCCGCGAAAATTCAATGTGTAATCATATCGGCGTAAATTTTCGTCCCCTCTATCCTCGGCCGCGCGTTGTCACTGGCACATGACAATTATCCGCAATCTGCATATTGCACGTCGGCCGCGCTTGCGCAAGTGGACGCGCGCGGTTACCGGACGACCGGCGAAAAAACCGAGAGTAGAAGTGAGCAAGAAAAAGGGAGAGAGAAAAAAAGTGGACGAGGGAAGCTCGGGGCGGTTTCTGCTCGGCCATGAAAAAGACTCGGGGCTCGAGGTGTAATAGGCCAGCCGAAGGGCCGGCGGCAGCGATCGGCGCTCCTCTCGTTCGCTGCAGCCGCCGCGCGCGCGCTTTCCTCCTTCGCGCGGCTCGCCCGATCCTTTCTTCGTTTTCTCTCATAGCCTCGGGCGGCTTCACTCAATTCCGACTGCAATGAATTACGTCTCAATTCCGCGGCTCGCGCGCGAGCGAGCGTTACCGAGCGAGCGTTGCCAATTTTTTTACTTTTACCAAACCGTCCCGCGCTGTACGCAATTTGTCTCCCCCCCGTGTTCTTGCTCGGATTCTGCGCTTCTGTGCGTTTCCCGCTGGTTCGCTGTGTTTTGTCCCTCCCCCCCCCCACGCTTGTTCCTTAATTCTCCCGCGCCCAAGGGATTGGACGGCGGAATTCGGGCGAGAAATTATGGTGGCATACACGTTCTCCTAACGAGTGGGCACAACGGATAGTTAATTGAGTGGACGCGGCGGCGCGATTCGTCTAATTAATTGCATAATTGTTTTTCCCCGCCGACGAAAAGTACTCGAGCGATTCGCGCGCTTCGTCCACGGTAATTATATAAAATATATGTTATTACGGCTCGAGTGAAACTGGTTTCCAATACGAGCTGCAACCATGAATTATCAGTTTTTCGAGCAATCATTGCGCGCGGGCTACGCTTCAATCAATCATAATATAATGTCATTCGGCCATACATCACCGTTTCGGTGTAGAGTTACAATCCTGTCGATGCGTGCTCTTCGCACTTTGTATTTTCACATATACATCTACTCCAACATTTTACGAATGTCTTTTATGGTTTTCGCATGGATTTTTCATCTCGGATCAGAATTATGTCTCTTGGAAAAGCTGATGGATCAATTTTCCGAGATGAGATTTCGTGTCTGGGAATCGAAACCCGATTTTAGGACAATTTGACGTGTTTTTGCTGATATTTCTATTGCAAAATTGACTCACTAATTTGATAATGCCAGTAATACTTTGAATGATTAGTGCATAAAAACAAGACTTGGCGTATAACGTTGCGCGAGTCTCACTCGCATCGTCTCGGCACTAAAAAGCAAATTGATTCACGTTGCAAGGTCGACGGAGTGGAGCTGAACGTAACGACTGGCAGTAAAGATCGGCTGGTCTCGTTCGTGAAGGGCCTGAAGGATGAGATGGTGAACAAGAGTTTAGAGAAGATGATATTGCTGGCGTTGCCGACAAAACCCGAGGACTTGGCTAAGCAGTTCGAGCTTAAGGAGCTTTCCAAGTAAGTCGTTACCTGTCCGTGATTTACTATACAGCTCAGCTGATCGCGTCGCTGACGTCATTTTATCGCCGGCTCTAATTGCTTTGTGCGTATAAGTAGCTTACCTCTGGTTTTTCCATGCCCCAATATATCGCAGATAAACGTTTCGACTGCGGCGAGAGAGCTTTCGAGCAGATCATAAGTCAGCCGGCACAATCAAAGCAGATCCCAGGAGATTCTACGGGCGAAACGCGCAATTCACCTCGATGGGCACGCGTTGATTTTCGATAATTGCTCGAGCTTCCTATCCGCCGTTCCCCAGGACTCGGGGCGGCGCACGTGAAATTTCGAATGGTGTCGATTTATCGTGGCGCGGATCGTTGTTCCAACCGAGCCATATCCATTAGCATAAGTATACATCGGCGGTGATAAAACAACGTGAAACTCGTTGGAAACGCGAGATAAGTGCGTCGCGCGCACAACGAATCCGCCACGGAGTCCGTGTATATAAATCGCTGAGGCGCGCACTGCTCTGCCGGTGCAGCGAGAAATGTTAATGTGGTGCGTATCATTGTCGAGCGGCTCGCAGAAACGATGATCGGTCGGTTGGGCCGAACAATTGATACAGGTGGATAATCCGAGCGAGGCTGCGGAGGTTGCGTCATGGAAACGATCGGCTGCGGCGTGTGGGCTCGTCATCGGCAAATTAGCGCCTCGCCGATGCGACACGCTGAGAATGGTAACGAGGCGGCCCGGCCGATTGCACGTGCGTATATATATATAAATGTTTGCGAACGATCCCCGCGAGGAATGTCGGCCGGTCGAAAAGGAAAACAGGAGCGCGGCGAGCGCATCATCTCGGGCGTATCCCTGAGACGTCCGGCGCGGGGCTGCAGTCTGACCCCGTTCCTCGACGCGCACTCGTATATATACTTATGGGCAGCAAAGGAGACGAGTCGAGCTATGGGTCTGGGTCACGCGGCAGGAATGCGCCCGCCCCGAGCGATGCCGCAATCGCCAGCACCACTTTTGCTCGCTCCAGCCACCTCGTCACCACCGGCTCGTTTCCTCCTTCGAATACGCGCGGGACAGACCGAGAATTGAATTGAATCGAATTGATGTTTATTGAGGACTAAGGACTCATGGTCCATGACAAGTAACCGTTTATACAATAATTTGACATGTTGTGCACAGAGTATACAGAGGTCTGTTGAGTGCTGTTACATGAAGAAAGAGAAAACAAAAAAAAGATGAAAAAACTTAACTCTGATTACAAAACTTACATCTATAATGTATGCGCGGTTATTATGCGATAAAATAATAAATAGTACAGTGGCATAAAATCAACAGTATAAAAGGACAAATATATACATTCACGATTATAAATGCGCACAGTACATTTCTTATACTTATTAGTTGTCGCCAAGAGAGAGAGAGAGAAATTGAAAAAAATAAAACGATCTCGCGCCTGCCGGTGATGAGCTTGTCTGCCGCGCGCACAAAGAGCTGCATCCTTGGAGCTTTCGCTTTTTCCCTGTATGCTTTCGTTCGATTGCGCGCAGGGCGTTATTCGATATCGCGAGTTTATACGAATTGCCGTTCTGCACGAGAAATCGACACTCTGAGTTTGACCTTGCATATATATTTTTATATATTTTATCGGCACTAATTGCGAAAAAACGCTACGGTATATAGATTGTTATCATTCAAGCTTGATGATGTATGGAAATGCAAAGACGCGGTACCGATCTTATTCAACAAAGAACGTAAAGGAATAACTGACCCGTAACGAATGTTGGGTTCGTAAAAAAGTTCATCTTAAAAATTACCCCGTTTATTGAGTTTATAGAGGTACGCCCATCTGGATTTCGCCAGGTCATAATTTGAAATTAGTCTCGAATCCTGATGGGAGTTGCAAATGCAAATCAAGAATCAAGTGCGACACACGCAATGTTTGTGTTGCAGGTACGTCGATCTGTTCACTGTCGCGACGCATTATCTAAGGGACAATGAAGAAGCTTATCGAACGTTTCATCCATCACGGTTAATGGGCCTTTTCGACATGCTCAATGCCGACAGTCTGGTGGATCTTATCCATGGATTGGGCGCACCAAAGCACAAAATATTGTTTTCTGTGCCGACTAGCGCTTATCGATTCACGCTCAAAAAAGCCGAGGACAACACGCCCAGATCAGCAACGCTCGAAGAGCAGCCCGTCTCCATCGACCGTAAACAGGTGCGATTTGAGTACGCCAACAATCTCATATTATTCACTAGCAAACTTCTAATTCGATGCTCCTGTTTGTTGACAGCTTTGCGAAGCTATTCACGACGGCGAATGGACCGTGGAGAGGGATGAAGATCTCACCGCACCTTATGCATTCAAAAATACTACATGGATTGCGTTCGAAGATGACACCTCGCTAAAAATCAAAGTTATTATTGTTCTCATTGGCATTCTTTCGTTTGAATTAGTTGCATAAAATCTGATTCGTGATATTCAATTGTTTTCCATCGCTGATGCTACTTGACACAATTGGATATCATATTCTCATTCGTTAGAATAAAAATTTTCAATTATCAGATTTCGAATTACTAAACTCTTTTTTTTTCAAATAGGATCTGTGTACATTATATATGAATAGTAATGTCAATGATGACGAATTAACCGATAATATTATTCTTACTAGGGGAAGTATGTAATCCTTAGAGAATTGGCTGGACTGGCTTTGCAAGATGTAGAAAACGATTTGAAAAACGACTGTGGAATATCAGTGACGGAATCAATTTATCGAGCTTTCACTGAAATGAAAAGGAAAACCAGAGACGTCGTTCTTTCTTCCCTGGAGAAAGATCTTAAGGTGAGAAATTAATACCATATGAGATATCAGGTAGTGAAATCTTCCTTACCGAACAAGTAACAATTCTTAAGCTCACCTGATAAAACTTGTTGGATCGCGGTAGACCAGAGTCGAGAGTGAAAGGTAACGCAGTTTTGCAGATATTTTGCCACTCCATGGCGTTGCTGACATTACCGAGCGTCTTATGCTGACCTCTATTGATGGTTTGAAATTCGATATAAAATTTGAACTGGATCATATTTCTTATCAATCTAAATTATATTGCAGTGTTTTTCAATGATAATTGAAAATTCATCTATTATCTAGTATTTTTTTTCTTGGACAACACCAATAGAACTTAGAGAGAGAATTATCTATTGCTAATCGAAAACCATAATTAACTATCATGATAAACTTGATAAAACTTTTTTGAATTGATTCTTCGAAAAACGTGGTTACCTGATATTTTACAGATGTAGAATGATATATTTTGAATATGAAATTTTCAGGGCACGGAAATAGCTTATCCAAGACACGTCAGATCATCTGAGTTTAGGATAGTGCGAATAGTTGATACCGAGGGAAAAATACAAGCTGTTCGTGAAAATACTCAAACAGCATTCAGTTGTACACGACAAGGATATTTCACCCATCCGAGGAGTTGTAATAGGTATAATAAAATCAACACGGAAATGTATTACTCATTCATCATTTGGTGTTCTTCTAACTAATTTATAATAATTACAGATTCTATCGGTGTGTGAAATTTAATCAAGAAATCGATGACTATTCAGTTTTTGAATTTGATTGTCCAGCTGGCTTGACTTTTGATGAAAAAACAGAAATTTGTACATGGCCAGGGTCATTATCGAAAGGCTCAGCTTGTCCTGGAAGCAGTGAGATTGAACCAGTACCTCGTGCCAGGTTCCGTTGTCCCAGCCGTGCTGGTTTTTACGCAGATCCACAGAATTGCAGATGGTTCTTCGCTTGCTACGATCTTGGTAACCAATGGTTCTTTCATAGGAGTGAAATCAAGTTGTGAATATAGAAAAATCTGAAACCAAAAATGTTTATTTATAGGTGGTCCCGAAATGGTTCCTTATGAATTCCGTTGCCCGTTCGGCTTAGTTTTTGACCAAGCCAAATTAGTATGTGAATGGCCGTGGAAGGTGCCAAGCTGTGCCAGTTACGGAGATGGACACAGTGTGTACCATTTCGGAGGAGACACTAAAGGACAAGATGGATTCATCTCAGAAAGTGGAGTATTTGGAGCAAATGGATTTGCGGGACAAGGAGCTGGAGGGGCTGGAGTATTCAATAACCAAGGTGGTTCAGGTTTTGGATATGGAGGAGCTGATTATGATGGTCAAAGCTACAATACAGGAGCTTCTGGATCAGGCATTGGTTACGACGGGCAAACTTACGGTACCGCTGGATCTGCTGGAGCTATTGGAGGATACGACGAGCAAACGTACAATGCTGCTGGAGCAGGGGCTGGAGTTGGTTACAATGGTCAGGCTCATAACAATGCTGCAGCGGGTAGTGGATGTGGCAGCCAAGGTTACAACACAGGTGGATATAAAGGACAAGGATATGGTTGCCAAACTTACAATGCCGATGGTGCAGGAGCAGATTATGACGGGCAATATTACAATAATGCTGGAGCTGGATACGATGGTCAAGCTGTTAACCGACCTGAAATCGCCAACGCAAACGGATATGATTACAATAGTCAAAATTTTAATAATAACGGAGCAACTGTTGGTGTAGACGCGGGAAGGGGAAATTTCAATAATAATGCATACGATGGCCAAGATGCTAACGCTGATAAAGGAATAAACACGGATGCTGCTGACTATGACGATCAACGTGGTGGAACCGCAAATATAAACTACAATGGACAAGCTAACACTTTCTCTAATGGAGCAAGAACAACGCAACTCAACGCAGCAGGCTCAGCTACAACCATCGGTGCAGATACCTTCGCCGATAACTCGAGAAACCCTACTGGGTTCACTGCTGGTACGTCAAACTTTGGGGCAGAAACAGGCTCAGCTATTGGATACGCGGGTGCGACTGGTATATACCCAGGAGGTGTAACCACGCAATACGCTGCTGATGGAGGAAACACAGCTGGTGTAACTACGCAGTACGCTGCGGGGGCAACCAATGGATACAAAGGAAATACTGCTACAGGATACAATGCTGGCACTATTACAGCTAACGCCCAAAATTTTGCTGGCTCTGATAATGGGTTCACAGGCGGTGTAACGACTCAGTATGCAGCAGGCTCTACCAATGGGTATAAGGGAAATACTGCTACAGGATACAATGCTGGCACTGTTACATCCAACGCGAACAATTTTGCTGGCTCTGACAATGGTTACACAGGAGGTATAACGACTCAGTATGCAGCAGGCTCTACCAACGGGTATAAGGGAAATACTGCTACAGGATACAATGCTGGTACTGTTACAGCTAACGCCGAAAATTTTGCTGGCTCTGATAATGGGTTCACAGGCGGTGTAACGACTCAGTATGCAGCAGGCTCTACCAACGGGTATAAGGGAAATACTGCTACAGGATACAATGCTGGCACTGTTACATCCAACGCGAACAATTTTGCTGGCTCTGACAATGGATACACAGGAGGTATAACGACTCAGTTTGCAGCAGGCGCCACCAATGGGTACAAAGGAAATACTGCTACAGGATACAATGCTGGCACTGTTACATCTAATGCCAATAATTTCGCTGATACCACTGGATCAACAGGAGGTGCGACCTCTCAGGCGAATCTGTTCACTGACAGCAGATTAAATACAAATTTTGGTGGCTCAACGCAAGGTTTTGCCAATACAGATTTCACAAAGTCAGGTCAGAATACTCAGAACTTTAATACTTTTGGTTCTACCGCGCAAACTGGTTTCTATGATGGAGCAGACAATACAGTAACTGTTGGTCAGAATAGACAAGCCAATGACGGACTATCCACCGTAGATTATCAAAATTCAGTTGGTGCACAAAATACAGGGTTATATGCAAATACACAATTTGCTGGTCCATCAGTGTACAACTCTACAGCATACAATGCTGCTGTTTCCCCCATGTCCACTATAATTCCATTTGAAAATAAACAAAATAACTACGATGGGACTGGCTATCGTGGAACAACATCTGTTAATTGTAAGTAGACAATATAATTCAGTTTCAACTAACGACATTGCCATAAACTAATCTTCACGTCCGATATAGCTAAAATTTATCGTACGCAAGTCACCACGGGACTTTCATCAACTGAATACTTTGGAAACGAGTATGTCAATCAAGCGGGGAAAAGTTTCAGTCAAGAAGAACAAGCTCCATCTGCATTCGAATACATTAGCAAGCTAACAAAATATGCTCAGAACTTTAACGCTGGAACTAACATGCTTGATAATTCAAATATAAATTTAGGTAATTTTGATTACTCGATATTAAACCTATTACTTTGTGATGGTGATGGTTATATTCGATGAACGATTATACTATATATAAATACCGATAATATCAGTGATAATTATTTTTCGTCTGATTTGTAAATGATTTTATTCAGGTTCAGATATTCAATCTTGATTATCCTGATGAAATCAACTCACAATCAATTATGTTTTCTTCTATTTTACTTGGTTTAGCTCTAAAATCATGAATTCATGAAACAATAAGAATCTGAAGAATCTGAAACTGTCTAGATAAGGATTACGTTAAATTTACTCATTCAAATGAAACTTGGTTAATGTTGCATAATTTTACACTCTAGCTGGCACAGCAGACTACCGTGGCTCTACCATTGCTCAACAGAACTATGCAGGGTCAGCTGATGAATATGAGAATTCCCAAGTCATCGGATCAAGTCTTGCGAATAATGACATCACGAGATTCAGAGAATCGACGGAATCGCCGAATAGTTTTAGATTCAATGGACAAACTACTGCTGGTGCTGGTGCTGCTGGCACAACGTCATATAATAACGACGCAAGAACATTCTATAATCATGGATCAACTGCTAATGCAAATGCATATACTAACTTTGCGAAAACCAACATTCCGACTGCAGTGACCCCTGCGAACAATATTCAAAACTTTAACAATGGTATACATTCAATCTATTTAAATACAAAATTATTTATGATGAGAAGCAATAATATTTAAATGATTCTAGGTGCACCTGAAGGCATACCGTTGGACGCTAGACCTGCAGTGGAACTCGATAATACTGGACTATTTGGACCTAATTTTGCTGGCTCTAGGACTACTGTTGGAGTCCAGAATGCTCAAACTACAGGTTACCAAACAAACGAATATCATGATAATGGCGGACGAGGCACGATCCGCTACAATAACGGCGTAGTTACAAGCAAAGGGGAGGAGAGGGACAAAAACGACAACAGCCGATCCTCTTACACGAGCATACCTAATTCTTTCATCATCAATGCTGGCAACGGAGAGAGTGCTCGAGCGACCGCTCAAACCTATGACTCTTCTACCAAACAGCAATACGCCGAAGGAACTTTCACTAGAGAAGGATTTACAAAAACTGGACCCACGAAGACGGGTATCACCACCGCTCAAGTTGGTGGTAGTGGCAGTTATGTTATCGGTACTGGTGCACCTCGAGAAAGACCCGATCCACAACTGATCGGAGCAAATGCTTTTGCTGGAACTTTCCAGACTACTGGGGCGTCAAACTTGGGCGCAACAACCAATTTTGGTGCAAGAGAAACCGCAACAAACTTAGGAGCTACAGGGATTGAAAATAACTTTGGTCAAAGAGAATCCCAGACGAACTTCGGAACAGGAAGCACATCAAACTTTGCTGGATCCACGGGTGGTTACACTTCTAATGAATTTTCAAACTCGAACAGTGGGTCGAAAACAAATGCGGAATTCGAAGGTTATTCATATCCTAAGCCATTGATTCAATTGGAAATTAAGGGACCTTCAACGCCAGTGCCTGCTGTACCTCAAACTAATTATATAGATTCTTCCACGCCGTCTTCTATTTCGAATTCTGAATCATTCGATGATCAAAATTCTATCGCAATTGAGAGTGCTCGAAGTAATGAGGGTCTTAGTACAACTGTTGCTCCGATAGGATTTACAACTGGACCCTTAGAAAACTTCAGAACTACAGTATATCAGGCTGTTCGACTGCCCCAAACGGTTTCTACTGTTCAGCCTGTTATAGACACTGGCTCGAGAACAGTAGTTTCTTCGACTCCTGTACCAGCAGTCATTGGTACACAATCTTATCAAACAGACGACTTTTCAACTCAACAAAAAACATTCTTAGATGTTGGCGTATCTTTCGGTCAAGGAAATGACTACAACTACAATTCTCAGGATAGTTCTGATTATCCTGATGTCACGTCCAATTTTGATCAAGGCAATTTCGGACAGAAGATTGCTGGTCAGACGAGAATTACTAATGCCAATTACCAGCAAACAACTAAGAGCGTTCAAACAGTAAGATCTTTAATTCATATTTAAGCTTTCATCATATTCTATTAGCATATGGTTTTACACAATTAACCAGAACTATTTGAAGTGGCAATTCTAAAACCTATATCACATTGTATTTTTAGGAAAATCAAAACAACGAGCAAATTACGTCAACACAAGGTGACTACAATGTTTACGGACTGAGTGAAACTGGTGCAACTGCTCAGAGAGGGTTTGTCCGTAACAATCAAGTAAACTTTAGACCTACGGTGACCATTCCAAAACAGGTATACTTAGAAAATAAAATTCATTAACATCTCATGATTTCTTGGCGTTTTAAAAGGGTGGTGCAGTATTACAAAATTTCCAATTCAATATACATTTAATGGAAAAATTTGAATTATGATTGATTATCGATTCAAAATAAATGGTCACATGCGTATTGATTTTCAGGTGTTCCTACCTTCGACTACGAAGTCACCCTTAGTTGGTGTTACATTCAGACAACCAATCGTAGCAGCCGAGTTTACTCAACAATCGGATCGTTCATCCGCATCAGCAGTATCACAAAACACAAACTTCGCTTCTCGGGGAACAGCCAATCGTGTTGAAACGAATCAACCATCTCGAAGTTTCGTTCGTCAAAGACCAATATCACTCAACCAGCAGGCAGACTTTAATTCTCGTGGACCAGCCAACAGTGTATTGGAAAACCAGGCTTTTGCTAGCTTTTCTTCGCAAGGATCTACCAATGAAGCATTCGGTGATCGGGCAACTGGAAGCGCCACTCTCCGAGGATCAAGCAATTTAAAAAGCCAGAATTCAGAAACCTTTGTTTCCCGTGGATCAAGTGACGCATCTTTTGGTAGGCAAGAATCCATGAGCTTCAATCTGCAAGGATCATACAATGGGGCGTTCAATAATGAAGCCTCCAGGAACTCCTTTTCTGGACAGAATCAAGGTTTCAGTGGAAAAACTAGAACTTTGGTTGGATCGAACGTGGTAACTGGAGGCGCTGCCTTCAACAACCAGCTAGTTCGACAAAATATTGCAGGGCAAGAGAACGCGCATGCAATACAGAGCAGCACAGCAGTTCCCGAAGTCACAACTTTTTCTGGACAATACAGGCGTGTTGAGTCTAGTAGCGCGTTTGATGCACGCAATCAGAACAAGAAAGTTGTGGTGAAACTGAGCGACCTGCACCCACTTATTCTGGGCAAACTGGGTGCCGAGTGCACGTGCAAGGCTGATCCGTTCGCTGTGTTCCGAGGACCGAACCGACAGAGTCTGCCCATCAATTCGCAGAACCGAGGACCCGTCGATCTCGCTAATTACGACGAGAGTGAAATCTACGTTGATTTGGACGGTGACAAGGAGAACCAAGCTCAGATCGACTTGGCCAGGAATATACCTTCGAACAGACTGATCAAAACCTCGAACGCCGGGCGAAATGAGGGCAACATTGTCGTCACCTCCAGAGGAGAGCCACACTCGTTGACGACCGCGCGAACCTCGTCCTCCAGCTACCTTCCACCGGGGGTACCATCCAACGCGTACTTGCCATCGTCCACCTCAGCGCCAGCTTTCACACCGGTAGTGGAGGCCTCGCTAGACACAAGATCGCAGCCACTATTGATCAAGGTCGAGGATAACAATGGAAACGGAGCGTCGATCGCCCGAGGAAGGTCCGGTAAGACTTTGTTCCGAGGAGGCTCGACCAACGAGCTGAAGGGTCAGGGCTTGGAAAGGGTTAAGCAAGATTCGCTAGACGGTGGACTTGAGTGCGCTAGACCTGGTCTGTTCAGGCACCCCAAGTTCTGCAACAAATTCTACGCGTGCCATTGGGACGAATGGAAGAAGCGCTTCACGCTGCACACGTTTAATTGCCCGGTCCATCTGGCGTTCGACTCCAGTGCCGGTGCGTGCAACTTCCCGAGCAAGGGTCCTGCCTGTCAGGATAACAAGCTCCTCGTCTGAGAGAGGTCGTACACGCTTCTGTTTAAATTCTGAATTAAAGTGCTATATTACATAAGTATTGAGTGCGTGACATTTTTCCGACCAAGCTTTCAATATAAAAACCATAGCTTGATCTACATTTTTTATATTCTTATCATAGGTCGAACTCATGTTTTCCCTAAATGAAATTTTCATTTTAATAATGTATGTATTCCGTCGTTATAATGTGTCAAAATTATTCTGATGAAACAAACATTATTAACATTGATAATAGACAAACTAAGTTTTTCAATTGCTATTCCTGGGCAAAAACACAATCATTCATGTCATTGTTTCTGCTCGAGTCAGGGTATATTAAATATTATACTAATCGCGAAAACACAATCAAAAATATGTAAATCTTGAGCTTCCATTATTAATCCTTATTAAAAGTGCTAGTCGTTGATGAGCCTCTCAAAGTTTCTGAGAGAATATAACTCTTCAATGAGCTTGCATCAAATCAAACGTATTAGCACTTTTAATTCTGTGTAACTTTTATTGAGATTTACATATAGGATTTTTTAGATATTAAGAATACACGAAAAATTTGATATTCTAATCGAAAGGTATCAAAAGGATTTTTGAAACAATCACTGTAAATAAGCACTCTGTTAGAATAAAAATTGTAAATATGATTGGAAAATCTGCTTATTCCTGAAAATTGATGTCAATTCAGTTGATCCGTTTTCTTCAGTAAAACAAAAACTTACGAGACAAACTACATGTCTATCGCTAATTTGTTATTTGTAATTTAAGTGTAATGTAAATTGGATTTTTTGTAAATAAATATGTACTTACTTATGGATGAAGCAATGAATTTTCTTTTCACTCTATGACGCTATCTATTTAAATTTTTTAGTTCTCCACACTTGGAATCAACAAAAACAATTAAAACATAAGTATTTCGAAATTTTTGTCGTCAACCGTACTCTTTCGAATAATATTTGAAATCTAAATGCTTGTCAAGCTTGGAAAACATTCGTGACTTGAAAAGAAAACGCCTGAGACTGAATACTTTTGTTTCATATCACAATATGGTACTATAAGATTGATTCTAAAATCAACAGTCAAGAATGAATTTTGTTGTTGACACCAGGGCACAGAAGAAAAGAACGCGATAAAAATATTCTTGTGAAATATATCTGTTACGTTCTGTTGAGATTATATTATATTTTATGGTCGTAAACTTCCAAATCAAAAAATTAGAATCTTTTGTTAACATATTGAAGAAATAGACTTTAATATTTCAAATTTATAATGCATTCTTGTTAGCAATGAAAATACCAAGTGGTGGTATCGTTGAAGAAATGTATTACAATAAATTATACTAAACATCCATGATAATTATTTTTCTCCGCTCAGGTGCCCAAGCACATCCGAGTAAATCTGAAAAAGGAATCTATTCGAGAAAAGTTTTCTTCTAGAAGAAAGAGAAATTTGCAATGCCTATGATTGATAGGCTACCGTTTTAGCATTTCATAATATTATGAATTTCGAACTCTGAATAAATTTACATAATAAGCGCTTATTCACTCGTAAGTATTAAACAAATGCATTGAGTAAATAGCAAAGCCGCCGTCTCTCGCAAACACATACGCATACGCGACATATACGTAGAAAGTCTTGAAGTTCAGTGAACTGCAGTAGCAGCTGAGAAGCTTGATTGACCAATAAATGTGCAATACATAAAAGAAACATTAGAGATAGAGCAGATTTATTTTCAGTATCCAAACCAATATCTCTACGTGACTAAACAAATCCATATCAAAATGTTCTCTGAGGCGTCAGAGTCACCGAGGTAAACGTAGAGCTGTGATTTTGTTGATAAATTGACAATTGAAGAAAAAGGTGAAAGGATCTCTGTGGGTTCTTGACACTTAACAACGATCAAAAGGCCGAAGAAAAGGAGAAGAGAAACACGAGGAAGAAAGGATAAAAATAAAATGAAAGTCGAAATGGAAAGTGTGTCGGATAAAGTGAGGGTGCTCTGATGACCCACTGATATATTTTCGATCTCCTGTGTCTGCCAAAACAAAGACCTTTTACGGCCCGATCTCTGAAAGTTGCCCATTCAACGCTTTCAGAACGTTTCGTAGGCCAATATTTTTTTTAATTAATGAATCGATCGCGTTATTATTGGATTAATGCGATCTTTGATGGTTGCTCGTTAGAAAAGGTGCAAGAAGAACGATTCGATATTAGCTCTTAAACCGATTTGATCGATAAAAACCAACAGAAACAGTATATATTTTGCATAGCAAGTCTTTACACTCGTGAAACCGCTGTGTAATATTGCTTGAGATAGCCATTATGGGAAGAGTACATTTTACAAGGAGTTCATAGACAAGCAATCAAGCGTGTCGACCGCTCAAACTGTGTTCATGACACAAATTTGAATGAAGAGAAACTTGTGCACCTGAATAGATGCCTGTATACTCGATCGCGGCGTAATTTTGCTTTCCAGCAAAACAGTCTGACGCCGAGTCGTCGGAAAAATCTCAAAATTGATAATTCCCACAGAAAATGGAAACTCTCTTTCTTTTTCAACCGTCTCAACGATAAATCCACTAAACACGTGGATCTGGAAGCTTACGCTTGTGGCTCCGACGATCGGAAACTGATCAAGATAACGCGTGAAAGCCTCGCTTTTCGAATTGATTGTCATGAGAACGAGGTTAAATCATCTAGAACATTTATTTTTTCAATGGGCGAGCCGCAGAAAGGATATAGTACTCAAGTGCGATCGGCAAATATGCATAGAGCTGGAGAGAGAGAGACAGGGGGGGAGAGAGAGAGAGAGAGACGGGTGGGCACTTCAAGAAGGGATAAGTACGCGCCGAGGCGTGTGTGGCGATGGGAAGAGGTGGGCGCGCGGGCAGTGGTGGAAGGAGGTCGGCCGAGGAAGTGATATAAAGAAGCGAGCCTCGCGGCCCGACTTCAGCGGACCGGAGAAATTGCCCAGCTGCAGGCGCACACCCGCTCTGCGGCTGCCGCCCCGCTAACGCCACCCACCAAACCAACATCATGTGAGTATTACTTATAGACACCTTTCTATTATTTCAATCGAACTCGTTGCATATTCCGGTGCCTAAGCCATTTTTTTCGTTTTATCCAATCGTGTTGTGAACCATGGATTGTAAACAGTCGGCATTCACTGTACTGTACTCAATAAATCTCACGTTATTATTACGTTACTTGGAACTAATAAAAAACACGCGTTGATGATTCGGAATAATCGACTTTAATCCGATTGATTTCTTCCGATACTTTAGCTTTGATTTAATTCAGTTAATAATCACGGCCCCTCTATTTATTTCAGAAGATACAATCGTTAATCTCACTAACACGAATAAAGGTACAGCTTATAGTTTTGGTTTGCTCTGTTCAGAACTGCGGTTTACGTTGCGTCAACTGAAAATACTCGTAGTTGCATTAAGTGCGGTTGTCCGCGAGTCGATTATACAACAGATTAATTGCGTAAAAAGTAAAAGAGTGTAAGTGTAAAAGATCCATGTCGAAATGATAATTTGTGCAAATTACGCGAGATATTCGCCGAGTAACGGGGAAGCGAGTTTCAAAGTGACGAGACGTTCAAATGCGCGCAAGTAGCTAATAATAATGTAACACTTGCGAAACCATCATTTGCATTGCCTACAGCACGTAACGATCCCATATTAACATACTCAATAACACCAAGCGTACGGTTACTCTTTGGCGAGCCATGAAACTTGCGACAAATCATAAATCCGTCGCTCTCATAATGCACTTATACTCATATATACGAGCTGTCGCAACTCGCGATCCTTACGCGTAGTACTTAGCACCTCGCCTCGGTTGTAATGTATCGTCGCAACCTATATATATATATATATATATATATATATCACGGTTCAATCCGCAACGGCTAACCGATTGGGGCGGCGCGAAAAAAAATACATCGGCGAACGCGGCGATTCCGATAAGAGCGGGCGACACTCGCGAGCTCGCAATACCCCCCTCGAGCGAGAAAGTGAAAGGTTTTTCACACGTGCTTGTCGAGTGTTTTTTCTTATCCATCTCCCGGCTTGTTCTCGATTCGAGGCGTACAAGTGAGATTTCGCGCGAGCGGGGAGAAAAAACGCCGAGGCGAAGGGAGCCAGTCGCGCGCGAGTGCCGAGAGCGAGAGAGAGAAAAACAAGGTCCGCGACAAGCACTTTCTCCGAGTAGAAAGCGGAACGCTGCCCAGCTGCAGCTGCGCTCTCGTATAGATATATATTTCATATATATATATAAATATATATACATACGTTGAGGTGTGCGCCGGCCACTGCTGGGACGCCCCCGTCGCAGACGCGAGTCTGCAGCGCTCATTGAGTATCTGTCTTTCTTCGCCTCGACAAGTTTCACGCTCGTTTCACTTTTACCGATTCATCCGTGAAAACGCTAACTCGGCTTGACGGATAATGAAATATTCTCCGACTGGCTGTTGCGCAACTTGTCGATCAATTGCCGGAAAGTCCAATCGAGCGAGGGTTGAAAGACACGAGTGTAACGTGAGCTTTTTTAGAGTATTTTCGAGTCGCGGACCCACAAAGTCGTTTGTAAAATCATATCGTCCCGTGGGAAATTGAAAATTGCGAAGCTGACTCGTTGATAGGATAACAAGGGCATTGGGGAGGCTTGACCAGCGCAACAAGTCGTTGATCTTAGGCGATAGAGAGATCGCACGGAAATGACATATGTAGGTGGCGAGTCGAGCTGGGCGCGCGGCCAGTGAAAGTTACCGAGTTCGCAGATTCGCGGCGTCCAGTTCGTCGGAAGAGTTGATGCGAGGCGAGGAGAGTGTGTTCAGTTGCGTAAAGCTCGTATATATAGATGTTGCGCTGACCATTTGCAGCTGCGCGCGGGGCCTTTCACTTTGTTTTTTAATCCGAAGAAGTAGAGCCGTGCTCTCACTCTCGGGCTCCGCTCCGAGCCGAGTCTTACTGCTCTCTCTCCCTCTCGGGCTACCTGTTTTGCGCATTTCTTATTATTCCATATCGCAAAGCTTGAATTGCGCGGTCTAGTTTTTTTTTCTCTATATATATTCATGCAGCCACGCAATTATCCTCGTCGATTGGATAATCAATATTTGTTCGTGGACCGACAGGCTGGTGCGGGCGTTGCTGCTGATCGCGGCGGGCTCGGTGATCGAGGCGATCAAGGACGAGCCTCCAGCCACCATAACCACCGTCGGCTCGCAGAAGCTAGCCACCGCGTCCGACTGCTCCAAACCCGTCGCCTTCTCCGCCACTCACTCTAACGTCGAGGTAACTATCACATTTGCCTGTTGAAAGTCACAATATTGAACCGTCATGAAATCACAGGATTTTCATCGGTTTTGTTGGCTACGATAGAACCAAACTGTAAAGCTAAGTTTTTCAATTCCTTTCGTGGTTTGTGATTTGTTTTTACAAAAGAAACATTGGAAAAAAACGTAATTTCAAATTCCAAATCTGAACAGACGATCACCTTACATCCGGGTCTCCGATTCGACTGAAACTTTCGGATGTGGTTTTTTTAATACTCAAACAGATAATGTTTGTCGTTGTTCGTCACATTTTCTGTTTGAAAGTCTGACGATATCTCCGAGATATCTAAACCTTAGAATGAACGACTGCAGATATTATCTATACTCGGGTATCCGTAAACCACCTCGAAAAGTTTCAGCGCGATTCCAGATCCAAATGCCAAGTGTTATCGATGTTCATGGATCTCGAGTTTACGTAAACAAGTAGTTTCTTCGATTCCACGACAAAATTGAACTCTGAGAGTACAGGATCAAACGTAAAATACGAATCAACGGATAACCAATGTTACTCACTGCGATTACAAATCGACATCGAATCAACTCTGGCGTTGCCACCGGAGTCCGACTTGATGTCTCCTCGAAAAGTCGGTCGAGGCGCATGACTAAATGAATTGACTTGGGCTGTGGCGCAGGATGGAAAAGTCTTGCTGAAGGAGACGCTGCTGGACCAGGGGGTGGGGTACGCGGCGTCGACGGGCACGTTCACCACGTACTGCCCGGGCCTGTACCAGTTCAGCTTCGCGGGCTACGGCGACGACGAGTTGAAGCTGAGCCTGCGGCTGAAGACGCGGGCGGCGAGCGAGTGGCGGGTGGTCGGCGGCCTTGGGCCCCGGGGCGGCTCCAACCTGCTGCTGCTAAGGCTGGCCCTCGGCGACCAGCTCCGACTCTTCCTCGACTCGGGCAGCCTCCTGCCGGCGAGCAGCACCAGCTTCAGCGGCTACCGCATCGCCAAGGAGTGAAACCCTCTCCCCGCTCAGCTCATCCGCCTGCCCACCTCGACACCACCACCACTTCTCACTCATTTTACCGTAGTAACCACGCTACCGACGAACGTTTACTGTGATAGCTCCTCCGTCTTTCTCGCGCGACGACGTCGTTCAGTCTTTCTGCTTCGTTCTCCTGTCTCTTTTCTCTTTACCACTATCTCTTTTCTCTCTCTCTATCCCTCTCACTCTTCTCTTTCTTTCTCTGTACAATTAATAAAATTATTCTGAATCTGAATCTCTCTTTCTCTTTCTCTCCCCCTCTCTCTCTCTCTCTCTCGCTCCATCTCTTTCTTTTCCTTTCTCATTCGGCCGTTCCGATTTCTTTACTCGCGCTCTTTCCCACGATTTCCATTTGACTCGGAACTGAAAAGCTACGGGGAATAATGACTCAATGAGAGCGATGCGGTGTTGTAACTCTTGTAGCTGCATCTTTTCTTGTATCTTCATCTCGACTATTCACTCGGCTATTGTAAATAAATTTCTCACTAGCTCTGTGTACGTCTATGCCTGCATTTTCAACTTTCCCTTTCTACTTTCATTTGGAACTGTCTTCGATCCTCTGATCTCTTCGACTGATTCTCACTCTACTTTTCCCCTTCAATCGTACAGCTTTGTTTCGAGACTCTACCTACCAGTATTACTACCAAAATTCTAAATGGACGCCAAATCTTGCCAATCTACTGTTTACTTGGTTGTTTGTTTACTATTGCCCAGCCTATTCATTTTCAGTTTCTTACTCGCATTGTCTGCTTACTTTTACGAACCCGTTTATCATCTGCTCTGTCTCTCTTATTTTATCCTTTCGTCTTTGTTTGAAATCTTTATTATTCTGTTGATCTTTTTCTTTTTCTTTCTCTTTGCCTTCTGAATCTTCACTTTCTGAGTTTTATTTGTTGTAAATAACATGTGTTCTCTGATCTCTTCCTCCATATTATTCTTCACTATTGCTATCGTTTTCCTTCTGATTTTCTTTGAATATCCTAAATACATAATTTTGCTTATATTATCTTTTACATTGTTACGTGCGATGCGCAATAACATTATTTTTTGTATCTTTTTGAGTGTCTGTATCACTTATATACTGCTGCGATTTCTGTAGACTATATCCTGGAATTTATGTACTGATATTCACTTTCAAAATCTTTTTAATTACCTACATCTTTTGTTCTTCACAAGTTTCATTTCTGAAATCTATTTCTCAAATGTGTATACGACATTTATACGTTTCATCTATTTTATTTCGATTCTACATCACGTTTCAATCTTCTTTGCATTTCTACTTGTGTTCTCTGTTCAAACTATAACCTTCACCTTTTCTTTTTTCCAGTCTGTGTAAAAACTATATATTTCCATACAACTATCTTTCTCTATCTCAATTCTGAATATACTAGTTCCTCTGCATTCTTATATGTATATAATTTTGTAGCAACTTCTTAAATTTTTATATCTTATCTTTGATATGCTTCTATTAGTGGAATAATGATCCTATTACTTCTCTAATTCCATCTATTTCTTTGCTTAACATCCTAACTTTGAAACCAACAATTTCTTACTCCAGATGTTAAGCCCTTGTTGCAATCATTCTGTACATAAATATTCTCATCAACATTTACTTTCTATTCTTTTCACTTTTCCTTTCCACTCTACCCTGACTGTTAAAACTTTTATTCTAATTCTACAATCATTCCTACAGATTTCCTAGAATGAAGAAATATTACTTTCTCTTACTTTCATTTTCAATCACTTTACTACGTCTATTGATCTATAAACTTTGAATATTTTTCTCGAATTATCTTTCTTCTGTCTTCATTACCTTTCTACTATCTTTGTTACCTACTCATCAATCATTTCGATGTCTGTATCTATATTTACTTTTATTACTATTGTCCACAACTATTTTTCTTTTTCTTTTGAACGTGATTAGATCTTCTTAAATATTTCGATTCTACCTCCACTCTGTTTCTACGTCTAGTCTATTACTTGTATCTATATCTTCTACTACCTTATGATCTCTTTCAAACTTTCAAACTTCATCAAAACTATCCTTCTACATATCTTTACTTGAAAACTATCTAACTCTTAAGCTTGATCGTCTGATCTTTCAATGAATGCTATCACAGCAGAATATGTTATTGTTAATAAGTGAGCGGATTGGAAAATAAAATCGAAAGTCTGATGTAAAGAACAATTTGAAAAAACATGTTTATACGTATATAGATAATAGTATTTGTTGCTATATAAAATTTGTTGTTCGGTTATAAAGAAAATAAATTTATATTTACATATAATACAAACGAAAAATGACAAAATATAAGAACGTATTAAAAAATGCATCCGGCTTTGTAATAATTGATCCCATCCACGCGTTCACGCGCGTCGAAGATTGCTTTTGAATACAACGACGACGATAATGTATATATCGACGATCAAAGGTTCAATACGACTGGGCTGAGATCAACGTCCTGGTAGTTTTGCAAGATCGGGTAAACCTCTTCCTGGAGGAACTCTACTACTTGCTCAGGTGCCCTGCCGACGAAAGTCGAAGGATCCAGGAGGGAGTCAAGTTGGCCGAGAATCGGCGCGAAGTACGGGTCGTTACGTATGCGTTGGACGAGATCATTGTCCTTGCCGTGCTGCTTCACCTGAGCCCCGGCTTCCTGCGATAGAACGCGGATTTTTTCGTGGCACACCTGAAATTAGATCAGAGTCAATGTAATTGTCTGTACGAGGCCGTAGGACTCAAGAGAAAACAAACATTTTTTTTGCAAGTAACAAGGGAAATGAATGTTTCGGTCAATCAGAGAATTCCGAGATGATCCTCAATAAAAATTTGGAGTTGCATAAACGGAATTGCATTGGAAACATTTTCCATATATACATCCCGATTTTATTGAAAAGTCTTTTTTTTATTTCTGGAAAACTAGGAAGTACTCTTCTTTTCTATGAACGTTTTGAACGTATGGAAACGTTTTCTGTTTAATCTCAAATATTTGAAAAGTACGAAAAATAGAGATGAATCGGGCGTGGATTAAATTTTGGGGGATAGCAAACTCAGAAGCGAGTTTTGTGGCAATGACGTGGACAATAAAGCGACGATGAAGCTACCTGTCTGTCGCCACCGGCTTTGACCATGGCCATTATAACGTTCTCGGTGGACATGAACGGCAGCTCCTGCGCGATGTGTCGGGCTATGACTTTGGGGTAGACGACGAGGCCCTCGGTGATGTTTTGCAGGGTCATGAGTATGACGTCGGCCGAGAGGAAGGCCTCGGCGAGTGTGATGCGCCGGTTCGCCGAGTCGTCGAGGGTCCGCTCCATCCACTGGTTCGCCGCCGTCTGCAGGCCGTTGTTTGCCAGGGTCATCAGGTGGCGAGCTATGCTGCAGCAGCGCTCGCTGCGCATCGGGTTACGCTTGTACGGCATCGCCGACGAGCCGATCTGCGTCGACTCGAACGGCTCTTCCATCTCCTTCATGTTCGCCAGGATCCTGATGTCCGAGCATATCTGTTTAGCACATCAATACCGTTTAAGTGCGAGTTTTTTCCTAATACATTTGGGCTAGGCCGAAAAAGTCGAGCGACATACCATTTGATTTTTTAGTATTTCACCTACAGCTAATTTTCTCTTTCATCACACGTCCTTTTTATGTATTGTCTTTATGGACCTTCGTGATTTTTATCAAATAATCCAATATACGCCACTCCCAAATTTATTGATTTATTGATTTTCCACTCGATTTTACGCGTCTGTTGACCGAAAAAGAACATTTTTAAAAAATGCGATTATTCAGCGTTGGAATGTTCGAGCCAGATGCGGCTTTGATGATTTTGAAGGTATCTAGTAGACTTTTTTAGTTTATAAAATCTAATAGAATTTCTACCAGAAAACTACAAAAAGAGACCGGATGAAAAAAGTATTCTCTAGGTGGCGCATATTGGGTACACATACCTTATTTAAAACATGTTCATTCAGTATCAAAATGTCGCAAAACTAGTCAGATGAGGGCAATTGCGTTTTCGGCCCGTATACATACGTGAGAAGAGAAAAAAAATACATTTCACAAGCAACTGCTGCCAATGGAGAAAAAATTGAGAAATCGAGACAACGGTGAGAATTCAAATTGAACTTGAACGATCGTGAGCTTGGGAAGAATTTAATTTTCGTTTCGTAAGTTGGGAAAATGTAGTACAAACCTTGTGGATGGTCGCGCCCAAGGAAGCGAGGGCATTCAGGCACTCGACGTCGACTTTTCTGGTGTAAGTCTGACCCGTAACGGCGTAGCGTTTCTCGAATCCGGCCATCCGCGTGACGAGATCATCGAGCTGCTTGACTTTCTCTCCGTCGCCTGGGAATGACAAGCACACGTACATGAGGGGCAAGATTCGCGGACGGGAAATCGGGTGTCGGGGCTGGACGCACCGTTGAAGAGCTGGAGGAAGGAGGCCTGGGTGCCGGTGGTGCCCTTGACGCCGCGGAAGCGCAGGTCCGTCCTGGCGCGTCGGATCGCCCGCTCGTCCATCAGCAGCTCGTGCAGCCAGAGGCTGGCCCTCTTGCCGACGGTCGTGAGCTGGGCGGGCTGCAGGTGGGTGAAGCCCAGCGTCGGCAGCGACCTGTTCGCCATAGCGAACTCGGCCAGCCGCTTTATCACTGCGCCCAGCTTCGGCAGCAACAGATCCAACCCGTCCCTCAGCACTATTAGGTCCTGCAGCGATTACGCACCGCGTTTAGAAATTTTCGTTGTAATTTTCCAATGCGCCGAGCAGTCTCACCGTATTGTCGCCGACGTAACAGCTCGTCGCCCCGAGGTGGATGATCGGGGCGGCCTTGGGGCACTGTCTGCCGAACACGTGCACGTGGGCCATGACGTCGTGCCTCGTGGCTTTTTCCTCCTGGGCCGCCGCGTCGAAGTCAATGTCGTCCACGTGCTGCTCCATCTCCGCGACCTGTTCGGGCGTTATGGCCAAGCCTAACGACTGGGAACAATCAAGCCGCACAAATCAAGCTTTTTTTCTTGGACTCGTGGCCAAGCATACCGTACATGGAGAGTTCTCGGTTCTCGGTGTATTGTTTGTCGGTTGGAGAAATTGGAAAATATAAATTGTGACTTTGTTCATTTCTCGTCGTTCGACTCGCATCATTTCGTATAAAAAAAGAGACTGCGTTTTCGAAGTAGCAGTGTGAAAAAGCTGCCTCGTGCGTTCCCATAAGATCGATAAACTCATGGTCTGGAATGATAATAAGCTGGCATATGATTGTGACAATCTAGTATGGGAAAGATGCCTGATAAAAAGTGGGTCATCGCGACTCGTCACCGTAGCGCTCAGCCGATTTTACGAAGCGCTGCAGAGGCGAGATAAGGGACTCGCGCAGGTGTGCTTCACTGTACGTTGCCTCACACCTTTTCTCCCGGCATGGCACGCCCGCTATCTGATAAGATACGATACGAGCCTCGGTGATTCTTCCACTCGTTTTCTCGACGCCGAATCACTCCGGGCCGCAGTGCGCCTCCCTCGTTTCGCCTAGAAGCTCGTCTTCACCTCGTGTACCTCGCTTCTGATTGTGCCAACACCTCATAGCCAGTCAAAATGGTGTCCGTCCAAACGATCGCGACCATCGTACTCAAAGTACTCAAATTGGTAAGTAGGCCGACCCTGGCGTCCGAGCACAATTTCAATGTAGTTTGCTGTGATTCGTAGATCCGTTTACCCAAGCACATGTGACCATTCCTCAAATTCCTCACGCTCGTTCTCGCGTTTCCTGTTCAAAGTGAATACCTTCTTAGCTCGTATTTAGACTTTTACAAGCATCAAATGGTAGCAGCAAAAATTCTTGGATTGTTTCCTCTTTAAATGTTGAGAACTAGCGTTTGTAAAGCCGCAATCGCATTCTCTCGGTACTCTTACCTATTGTGAACGGATATTGATAAGGAATGAAATACTTATTAGGACTGGTGTAGATTCGATGAGTCAATAAATTCCTCAATTTCGGTATCTGGGTTTTTAAACGGTGAATTCCGAAAAAAACTATCAACTCTGCGAGGTATAGTAGTGAAATTAATCCACTGAGTTTTTAAGAACAATCGTGATTCATGAGGTGTATCAGTTAGCTGATAAGCGACGTAGTGTTTGTCGAGTGATACAAGGCGTAACGTAGCGATGAAACCCGTACACAATGTTCACGCGTTTATATTTATCTCAATGAATTCATGGTGCAATCGATAATGTTTTTGTTTTCGTTCTCGTTTTCCAAATTCTAATGACTATGTTAATATTATAATCGCAATGATTTTATTAATTCATTGTCTTGATACAGTTGAACTCAACCAGCTTTCAAATATTCTGATTTCCATAAAATGGAAATTTCGACAGCACATGCAATACTTATATTTAGACAATTTCAGTGGGTAACATTGATTTTTTTTTGTTCAATTAAAGAACGAAGTCAACTCAAATATTTCATTTCAAGACACAATTGATGAAATACTTTCATATACTGATCGAGTACTTTCTATTATAGAAGTATATGTTTTTGGAAAAAAAACACGACCTATAAAGCACTATTGCTAATTTCATCTTTCTCAATTGGATTTATTTTTCATAAACGTTTTCATATGGAATATCTATTTTCTAGGTCATCAACCTGATCATTTTGATTCTCTATCGAACGGGATATTCTGGGAGCTTTCTGGGTGTCGGAGGAACTTGGAATCTTTTTGAAGATAAAAGTCCTGATGCTGAAATCATTGCATCTGGTGTATTTGTAGGGTTCTTCATATACACTAGCGTTATCTTAATCAGTTTCTGTTTCGGCACTTTGGAGCACAAGAAAACGATTGTTGTGAGTTAACATGTGAATATTTCAATCATGATTTGTCCAAACAAAATATACAGTTTTTTTTCACAATCATTTCACGATAATTAGGAAATCATCATGAATTTCGTGGGAATGTTCATGTTTATTGTGGTTGGAGGAGCTGCTCTTCATTACTGGATTGGATACATGTCAGAGCACAAACACATACTTGTCGTGAGTGAAAGACAGGTAAGATTCCAAATATCAAATTAATCAATTATATATTATTTTATATGGTCGGAAAATACAAATGAGTCAAAGTATATTTTGATACACTAAACACTGAGTCACTAATAACTGAGGTGATATTTTTTTGTAAGAGATTATGAATTTGTTGTTCGTCAAAAACTGATTTTTGAGTAAAAAAAATAATAGAAAGAGTTTTCTATGCAAAATAGAAATTAAATTGAAACATTATATTCTGTGACAGGTTGGTTTGACACTTGGAATATTGTGTATCCTGGAAGGAGTAGCGTATCTCGTCGACCTTGTGCTGACCGTATTGCACTACGCCAAAGAGGAATTCAACTATTCATAGAGCGTTAGTGATACTTTGAAAATTCATTGTACGCCTGCTCATGAGCTTTCAGTACGAGAGGTTTGAATGAGTGAATACTTCATAAATTATTTGTAAGAAAATGAAATCTGGAAAACCGTGTCCCCGAGGAATTAAATAAATTCGGGCTCATTTTTGCACTCACTTTATCATTTTATAATAGAATAAAATCATTTCCCAAACCAAAACTATGGAACAGAATAAAATTGAACGCCCATCGTCATAACACTACATTATTCAATCCTCGTAAAGCTAAAAAGATGTCATTACTCTAATTTTTATGTAAAATGTAGACAAATGCCGTAAGTTTAAGATAAGTTAGTTTTATACTCGTGTAATGCAGCACTTGTTTATTTTTATATTTATCGATGTTTTATACTTATCTATTAGTAATTAATAATTTTATAACATTTCTCAAACATGAAACACCGTAACTAATAAACATTTAATAACAAGAAAAATGTTTCGTCATTTCGCCTCTAATGGAAGTTATTTATAAATGCTCTAGAAATTATTTAGACTCTCCTATCGAAATTATTAACCACTATAGATCTATCTATTCATTTAGTAAATTCAAGGGTCAAGATGAAAGAATTTAGATAGTGAGGGTCATAGGCATCTTGATTTCAGTTCTTTTTACCAAATATACGTCGATATCGAAACATAAAATACAATTTTATAAGACATTCATTGAAAGTTACAAAGTTTCATGAACACAAAACAATAACGATGTAAATATTACAAAAAACTCATGACTCTTTTCTTTTTTGGACTTGCATTCATAAAGACACTATACAAAATAATTATATGAATAGCTAACAATTTAAATTATTGAAATATTTTTCTTTCGAGATACTAATATAATTGTTCAAAATTCATCTTCTATTGTATCAGTATTATACCATCTTGTCGGCAACAAGGAAGATTGCATCCACAGCTAGTAAAGTTGTTACTGGAAAGAATAAAATCTTACTCATGCACTCGGAATTTAGAGTGAATCAGTTATACCAAAAAATTATATTATTTGATACGAACGAACCGATAAGCATGTAGAAAAAAGTATTTGACGAAGGATGTAGAGAAACAGCAAACACAAAAACAAGTAAATACATCAGCACAAGAGTGATTTCCTAAACGGACAACGAATGATTAGCAGCATTAGAATATAAACGTCGGTGTATACACCTTCAATAGTAACCAAAAACTTGCGGCACGGAGTATTATAAATATTGGTTGTGAACCAATGTCCGTTGAAGGAATTGAATATAAATATTTTTTAGATGTAATTACAATATTGTCATCGACTCTTGACCAATTAAGCATTAGTTCCCTACTCTGGGCTGCTTTCTCATCTTTACATTTTCATTTTTTGCATGACGTATCGCGTAATGTATTTCTTGTTTATTATTCAATTACCGTCGAAACATTAACATCTTCGAAAAAATAAGCGAAGATGTATATAACAGAGTTGAAACACCAGCCATTTACTGCCCAAACTTCATATAAAGTGTAATTTCGTCGCGCCATCAAAGCAAAAAAACAAGTAATCTAAATAAAATGTTTGGATTAGGGTTAGAAAATAAGGTTAAGAATATTATTGATCTTACGAGTTCAGCTATTCTCAGGTCAAAATTTATATCGTTGAGGAGACGGGTTAGTTCTTTTTTCATTTTTATGAATCTATGAAGTTAGTTTCTTCGATATCATACATTTGAAACAATAATTTTTCTGGTGAAAAATGTTCTCTGGCAAAAGTAAACAATCGATCCTTTTAAATGAAGGAGTTTTCCATATTTCATGTATATTATATATGTAATGGGGGTTGGTAACCTAGATATATTATCATGATCTTAATTGTTTGTTAGCATTTTGAGTTAGATTTTTTCAGCCTTAGAAACTCGAAATATACTGACAATGTTTGTGTGTGAAAATAAAAATTGCAAAAAGTTGAAAATGATAAGATTGATTGAAATGTGACTATAGCAAGCGATAGCATTGCTCATATTTCGAATTTTCACCATCGAATCTCCTAAACATCCCTGTGATACTCAATTAAGAAATTCTCAGGATATTTAATAGGCATTTATGAGTAAAAATATTTGATGATATATTTGATTTGATGAAATAAATGATTTTTCCGGCGGTTATTATATTTTTCTAGTAATTTACTTACTTACTTCTGGTAATTTTATTACTTACACTTTCTTGTAAGATATTTATATAAAACTTCAATATTAAAAAAAAACGAGAAAAAAAGAATTTCCTATTTTTTTATAATTTTTCAAAATACAAGCCATTGGGTATATTTCTTCTGGGAGGTCGAATAGAAAAGGTAATAAAATTGTCAAGACACTTTTGCATAAAAAAGACTAGTTTTTTCTTAGAAATATTATGGGCAACATTATGACTAATAGTTCGATAAACTCGATTGGCTCTCAGATCATGACAAATGCGCAACACCTGTGAAGAATATAGGTCGGGCAACTAATACATCAAACATTCAATGAAAACACTAAGCTACATCAATTGAGTGACATGTTTTGGTTTCATAGATGGTAATGGGTTAACCGGAAAAAGTCCTTAAATATAATGACAATTGTTCGAAGAGATTCGTAACGATACTCTGCACATGCCATCGGCAGAATGCGCAAGACTATCAGTGGAAATCAATGAATTAGAAAAATCTGATGGATCTCGAAAAAGTCGATTACCATCTCGGCAATATAATACGTTCCATAATAACCAGATTGTTGGAACGAATGAAAAACACAGGGAAATTTAAGGCTGAAACGACGAGGTGATTTTAAAAGTCTAGAAATAAATCGGGCCACCATAAGGTGAGAGAAAAAACGCGAAGAACGGGCGTGGAAAAAGGAAAAGGTAAAGAAAGGTATATAAAAAAAGGTATAGTTTGGGCACGGAGGACCGCGCCCACGCTTGTATACGAGCGGCAGCGTATACTATAGGTACCGTAACCCGCGCGCGGGCCGCCCCACTCCTTCGTGTTTTGATGTGCGCGTGGCGCGCGGTATATACGCGCGTTTCCCACCACATTCCCACGTAATACCAATCCGCGGCGTCGTCCGCGTTCCATTCGTTTTATTCACCGGCGCGTCTTCTCTTCCACACACATGCATATACACACACACGAGATCGGTCTTCCGTTTTCGCAGCAGCCCTGCTCTTCGCTTCGTTTGCCCTGCCGAGCATTGCGTAATTAGCGAGCCGCCGTACTAACCCTTTGGCCCTTGACAGTCACGCACGCGTGGCCAACGTGGCCTCCGCTTACGTGTGCGCGCCGGTTCGAATTTCAACGCGAGCCCACCGCGAGCCGAGAGGCGCGTCGAGGACGCGCGCGCGACTCTTCTTTCCCCTCTCTGTCTCTCTGGCTGGCGCGCGGTTGAGCTTTGCCCCGTTAACACTCGCTCGCGAGACTTTAATCAAACGTCGAATACTTATATACAGAAACGACGCTATTCGTCGATCCTCCGTCAGTACGCGAACTGCCCCTCTCCCAGTGCGGCACGAATCAGCCGTGCATCTACATACATCTCCAACCTATCCAAACGAGATCGGCATTCTTATAATAAATCGTCCCGAAAAAGAGTTAACGCGCGCGCGATTTCGAACTGCGCAAAACAACAACAAACAGGGCCAAGGTTGCGGTTGTAATTTGGGTAGGGGGAGGACGCCACACTGCGGCGTGCAACCCACACGCAAGTGCAGCGATTCAAACGCGGCTCGAGTATACGTATATATACACACACAGGTAGGTATACACGTATGCACGTGTGAGCGTAGTACGGGCAGCGCGGAGGAGGTGCGCGCGCGGCTTCTGGCTCCCCTCCGCGTGACCGGTAAAACACACGCCAGCAGCAGCAGCAGCAGCATTGCCGTGGCGCGTTCCAGTTCGAGTTGTGCCGCCGCCCCGAAACGCCGACTCCCCAGCGTCTTGGCCGCGAGCTGTACACCTGCAGGTAGGCACACCAGCCAGCCGACCCCCGTCGGCCCTCGCCCCCTGTTTATCGACCGTTCGATTGCCCTCCCGATCTCAACCGACCACACACTCGAGTCGCCTGTGTGTGCTCATATACTCGCTGCGCCAAGTGTTATTCGGAGCAGCCGCGCGCGCGTTCGGCCGCGCCTCTCACTCACACAGTCGCGCGCGCGCGAGCTCACATACACCTGCACACATACGAGCGCGCGACGATGTATCGTCGCGTGCAGTTGCTCCAAAAACAATAATCGCGATTTTCAACCGGTGCGAAGTTTCAGAAGACGCGGAGCTTTTTGGCAGAGTACGCGTACACGAATAAATAAATATAGTCAAGCGCGTATATTCGTATAGAGCAAGTGCATTGACAAGCCCATACTGGCGCGTTGGTGTTGCTCTTTCTCTCCCGCGGCTGCATAGCTCCTTTGCTTTCTCCTCCATTTGAATGTCCAACCTGTCTCGCTCTCTTTTCATGTTAAACTTGTCATTTGCGCCACGTGCCCGCGTCGCGTTGATACTCCATGGTATATATACTAAGGTTTCGCGACGCGCCGTTCATGATATGTGATATGCGCGTCACTCTTACATTTCCAACGTGTCGCGCGCGCGCCCGAGGTGGAGGAAAAAAATGCGGCACGGAATATATCGATTGCCGATCTCGCTTCCACGACGCGCATTCTTAGACGCGCGCGCGCTAACGAGAAGACCGCGATTCGCCTTTTCGATAAACTTTTAATAATCGGATCGAGGAAAAATCTTACGCTCCGAGTGTTTTTTTTCTCATCCTCGCGCGGCGTAGCTGAGACGCTGGTTTTTATAGTGAGAAATATATACCGGGTAATCCTGCAATTATGCATTTTATTGAAGTCGCGAGACACGTTTTCAACGAATGTGCTGGAAAGAATATCAACATTATTATACTCTTGAAAATGAGTTTCTGTCGGAAATGACTGTTTCATTGCTTGATTATCTTAACGCCCTTACGACTTAGTCACCGCTTAAGCCAATAACGCGACGAATTTACTCTAGAACACGGTCGATTTTCACGTAATGACGTCATTGGATACTAGGAATGTGTATGGATTGCATCGAGTGCATAGAAGCTACTATAACTTTCTTCCACATACTAATCAATGCAAAATGATCATTTAAATTCATTTTGTGCACCTTGTCGCGGCCGCTTCTTTTGCATCACGTCTGTTCCGGTCACGAACGGCTGATAACTTTCTCATTACAAGAGGTGTATCGATTAGAACATCAAATGCCAGCACGTTGTTACAGTCCTGACATTTGGTTACACGATCATTTTGTCTTTTTGGTGTGCTTCAGTCGGTCATATAAGTTTTAAACGAATCTAAATTGAACTACGTCGCAACAATTAAAATTTGAAATTGCATGAAATAAATATTCAAGCGACGACACTTTCACTAACATTGTCTGTGACGTAAGAAGTGCACCAAGCTTCATATTTTACGAAATAATGAGTCTGTGAAATTCACTCTTCCAGCCACAAAACGAGAGAAACAACAGAGTGGCTTTGAATCACTGTAGGGTTATCAACGCGGAAAGAAGAAAACGAAACTAATTACAACCGAGGCAAAATAAGCCTGAGTTGTAAAACAGAAGTCAGTCAAACTGGGCGACAGGCGAGGAAAGCATAAAAGAGTCAGGATGGCGGACGAAGGTGGTATGGCTAATTTTCACGCATCAAAAGACTCCGAAGATTCGATCATCAACCCCAAATCTATCCTTTTCAAAGTCGCCGAGTTGGTAAGTAAAAGTTCATTGTTTTCATTTTTTTTTCGCGCAAAAGAATCGATTTCAACCATGAACGTAAAAATAAAATTCGCTCAAGTCATTCAATACGTTGGTTGGGTACTAGCAAAACGTATACTATGGACAAATTAATTATGGATCTAAGTCATTCTAGATGAATAACTTTCAAAGTTGATTATTTTCGCATTCCAATTTTCGAACTCTTGTATAAAGTACTTTGAAATTATATTATCTACGAAAAAGTTACAACGCCAATTTGTAAATAAATCACTACTTTGTGTTATCACATGGTTATCACATGGCATAACAATGTTCAAAGTTCACTACAAGTTGTAAATCTACAGGAGTATAATATTAAACGTTCAATCGAGTTCAGGGTTATCGTGCAGCAATCTATTGTTGACGGAAACCACAGACTATACGTACTGTAGGTTTAATGCAACAAGTAGGAGCAAATAAGCTAATAGAATTCGATAATGGCAGTGAAAAACCAAATTTACTAGTGGTAATTCAGATGTATCAAATGCGATAACTAATGTTGAAGTATTACATTTTTTTATGCAAACTTGAAAATAAATCAAAACAAATTGGAATCGATTTAATTCGTCTATCTACTATTTGTATGTTTCTCAGAAATTAAATTCTGTCCCTAACGAATAATCAATGTTTCCCTAATGCAGAAATTTGTTTCATCTACAGGTATTATCATTCATCGTGATAGGACTGATTATCTATCCATTAGATTCGTTCTACCAAATTTTCCTACACCAGCCTAAGCTGCAGCTTTTTGACGTTGCATTAATCTACGTGACAATTGCCGGTTTCATCATCATCAATGGCATCTTCATTCTCAGTTTTTTCCTGGGAGATCGCATGCCCAGAGTAACGGTAACTAAATAATTCTATTATTATTTTAACTATTAAAATAATATTCCAACGATATCCGGAGTCAAATTTGAAAGAGAAATTTCAAACGTACGTGGAGAATAACACCTGTGCAATGCGTGGTACATCCTTAACGAGGTCGCGAATGAATTGTCGCAACACCACTAACACGCAGTGCACATAAGTATTTGGTGAAAACTCGTCACATCTTCGGTAGTCGACAGCAAATGCCTGTATACTCTTGGACTCTG
Source organism: Aphelinus atriplicis (assembly GCA_020882685.1). Classification (NCBI taxonomy): domain Eukaryota; kingdom Metazoa; phylum Arthropoda; class Insecta; order Hymenoptera; family Aphelinidae; genus Aphelinus; species Aphelinus atriplicis. The sequence continues at coordinate 15,333,214 of CM037076.1, read as the reverse complement.
TACGCATCTCGCATATTTTTTCAATTTCCAACTCGTGCTTTAATTATGGTATGTATGGTGGAGGCCGGTAATTTCTCGGTAATGTAAGGATAAATTCCTACTTTTTAAATCGTTCGGAAGTACATTTCCGTCGCGTGCGTGCAGGCAATGTGTACTATTTACATTTCAGTGCAGCTCATGATGATAGTTCCAGTTGGTCAATGACTGAACTGACTTTGTAAAATAGATAATTCTTTCAATGTGTTGGCGTAGTTCACCGAGCTCGATAAATCAATACTTATCGTTCAAACTTGTGAATGCATACAAACAACTATTTAATAAGGAGTAATAAATTGCATTCTATCTCATGTTCCAACAACAAAATAATAATTTCTATGGTCACTGTGATGTTGCAGTCGTTGCTGTTCACGGCGGTTGGTACAATCCTGCATATAATCGCGGGCGCGATAATGGTGAGTAACTGGAAGAAGCTCAACGGCAGCTACGCCTACATCTACAACAACCACACGTTCGGAAGCAAATTGTACATGGACATGCTGATGGCCGGGGCCGTGTTCACCTTCATCGATGCCATCGTCTTCGGCGTTGACGTTTTCTTCACCATCAAATACTTCTAGAGCAGTGACGTTCGGCCGCTTTTCATTCTTCGCTCTATCTTCAACACTTCTATTCGCGAGTGCCATCAAGCTCTCGACAAATTGCACACTCGAACGAACGCGCTCGCGCGCGCAACTCACAGTCGATGCCATTCCTCATTGACCCACGTTCAATGTGGTTCCGAGAGTATACCTCGAAAGTGAAATTCCGAAGAATTAGATGGCGACGAATTCTTCGCTCGGTGAGATGATTGAGATCTGATTAGCTGACTAGTATTACAAAGATCTGATGTTTTTCATGGCTCAGTTTTATTTTGAGGGTCCATCGATCACGCCAAGATCGGTATAGTTTGATACTTTTGATATGAAATTTTTGGCGCACGATTCAAATCGTAAATGGAGTTTCCGATCGACGGTCCTTCACGAAATCTTACATCGAAGTGATGCTGTTTTTGCTCAACGGAGATCTGCAGAAGTAGGAATCCCGTATCGTGTTGCTTGTGACAATTATTTCTGCGCACTCTCCTTTTTGCTCTCGTGTACAAATTTCAAATTTATCTATCGTTGTTCCAGAATAATTACTTAGATAAGATGGAACAAATTAGTTGAATTTTGTTACTAACAAATAATGTAAAAGCCAAGAATTCTTCTCAATTACGTTGAAAGATAAATTTCGAATATTTGGAACTGCAAACAATGTATCCATCTATATAAGATAATTTGTTCCACTTTATTGCATATTAGATCAATGTCCCTAGCTCACGTTTCTTTTTTAAAACTATATCAATTAATTTTTGATGCATTCACAAAAAATTACTTTTCTATGTCAAACAAAATGATTCATAATAAACTATGAATTGCTATCTTTAAATGTTATTATCAGCGATCTCATGTTTGACGAGCTATTGAGAATTGTTATCAATGATATTTTGATGCAAGCAACAGTTACTCATTTGATATGTATTCTTAATTGAATCGCACTGAAATACGCAAAAGTATGTATACGCGTCCAAATGATAGCGCGTTGATGTAATCCGTCCTACCTTATACATATTAATCATACGATGTCTGTGAGTAGCACAGGCCTTTTGTAATTAGCTCTATTCCGTCCATAATCGACACTTATTTAAATGTACGTGTCGAAGCACAATTGATTGCCTGTTCGTGTTCGACTTGTTAATTAAGACATTTTAAAGTATTTTTATTCATATCAAGTTAAAGCTCGAATGTTTAATAATTCCAATTATATTAGATATTTGTGAAAGTACAATTTATTACAATTTTAAGAACAAGCAGTTTGTAAGCTTATTAAGTTATATTAGTTAGTTACACAAACGAGGTAATGAATCTCGAAAATTCCATTTGTATCGATCAATATAGATAAGTCATTCTAAAATGAATATATTTATACATACTTTTGACGATTATATTGTCTTCGTTTTGCAGTATAAAAATATTTTTAATAAAGTCAGAAGAAAAGATGATTACAATTTGTTCAATCGATAGTGTCCCCTGAGTTTTATTATAAAAGAAAAATGGAATAAATGTAGAAGAGGAATGAATTTTACAACAGATCAAATGCATACTTGAACATTTATCTCAATTCCAAAAAATAACACAATTAATTCTCGCAAATTTGATTGATTTATTCATAATTTCATGCATATTTGAATACAAATATTAAAAACAGTACTAACCTATTACATAATAGAGAGATCTAAGAACCAGTATCAAAAGCCTCTTTCTACATCTTATATAACGACTATTACCTATGTAATGGGTATAAACTTGAATCAGTTCATGGGAATGGGTCTTTTCGAAAACCCTATATCGAGGTTGAATAATAAATTTTTGACTGCAAGTTGCAGCTGAATATAATGGCCATTCCCATAAATTAATTAAGAAGTTAATTTAATAAGGCCATGACCAGGTCCTATTCTTCTTAGCATAAAAATCATTTTTCTTGATTTTTGTTAGCTTTGTTCTTTGCTTCTAAACTAATGATTTTCTATTCTTCTCGTCTATACAACGTTTTTATTATCAATCGCGTATAATTTCCATGCTTAATGAGATGAAATAGTATTTAAAGCTGAGTTCAAATTACATATAAACTAACGACACTTGTCCTCTACTGATTCCAACTTAGACTTCTAATATTGACTATTAAAATTACGCTTAGAAATCTGTGACTGATTTTATCATTTTTCAACAAATTAGTTGTGGTTCAACTAAATTTTGATGATGGAAGATTACTTTTAATATCTTCCATAGATGGGTTCATTTCCTCAGGTTATAACTTGTATACAAGTTTTAAAATTATTTTGAAACGAATAGAATTATTTGACAAAAATTCCACACATAAATGATGCTGTCGTATATCTTGCACACAATACGTCTGGACTTTTTGTGGTTGATGGAATCACCCTTATACCAATGGAAATCAATAGTATTATCGGTAAAATAATGTTTTCAGTAAACAGAACTTTGAAAAAAAATTACATTATTTAGATATTTTTGAACCAATTAAAATATTTTTCGCATGATTGTGCAACAAAAAAAAAGATTCATTGAAAAAAAAAAAGTTACATTCTGATTAGTACAATGAGTGAAGTAAAAATCTTGCTAGTGATTATGATTAAAGTTAAGTACTACTTTTTTTAAAATAAATCTACAACAAACAGATCCATTACTACAATATCAAATGCTTAATAAATAAGTACCCTTGGAAAAAATTTTTCTGTGAACATGATAATTAATCGAGCAGTTTTCATGGATAAAAATGGTAATATCCTCTTGATTTCACTGATGAATGACGTAATCATAACATTAACAAAGTATCACGTTCAAGTTGTGGATACAACAGTACTCTTCTTGTCAAATGGCTAATGTTATATAATGACAAGACAGTTTAAAAGTTCACATGAATTAAAAATTCTATAGAATCTACTAAAACAATGAACCAAGGTACATCACAACATTGAACAATACGCATACACACCTTATAGTAAAAAATTGTAAAAAATCTATGAAACGATTCATGCACTTGTACAGACGATTCATACAGGCATAATAAACTTTAACGCAATTATTATAAATATCAAAATTACCAGTCACTAGTTTTCATCTCACTTCTCTAGATTTAATACATGCTTGGTTGCATGTAATAAGTTTTCATGTTACAAGCTTGCATGTTACAAGTTTGTACCTGATAGTATTGAGGTACATTTCTATAAGAATTTCTAACAACATGATCTATCTTTTGGGTTCTCTCACCACTTAAATTTTGTTGCTTATTGATATCTGGTAAAAGTCGTCTTTTGTGAGCATTTCTGAACTTTTTCTCTTCATCGCTGAAGCCTCTCTTATCCCCAAGAATTTTCCTTGTTATGATGATTTTTCTATCTTCGTTGAGGTATCCACATTCTTCAATCTTTTAAATCAAGATTAATTTTAATAACAAGCTATTTGAAATTCCAGTGAAAAAATATGTCAAACACATCAGTGCATAAGTCAATTGAACAGTGAATAATTGGAAAAGAACGAAAAAAAAAATCGAACAGATTCGTGAAAAAAGAACGAAATTTGCGTTAAAATAATATCACACTCATTCAGTCTTGGTACGGATAGGGATCGCATTACGCAGACGTGAGTGTAAAAACAACTGATTAGACGACCTCGGCTTGCTAGAGGTTTCGTAAATCTCACGCAGGGGGGTCTCTCTAACGTGCATAATATTTATTACTTAACCAGCCTGCCACAAGAGCGACCAACTGTTGATAGACCAATCATTTAACAAGATGATGCTCTAATTCGAATGGAGCAAAATGTCGATCGACACTACTCCGACAATTACACATGGACGAGCGATCTAGAGACCAGAACGTAAAACCAGTATGGCCCGAGAACTCTCAATGGGCTTGCTTTTCCGGTACGAAGCGAGGAGAACAAACAAGAGATAACGAACCATTTCGGCTTTGGCGAGGTAGATCCATAGCTTGCGCCATGTGCTGAATTTGTTTTGCTCGCTGAAGTTGTAGCGCATCTCCTTGGAGGCATAGCGAGTGGAGAGTGGGCTCCGGTAATCGCAGTACACGCTGCTGCTCTCGGCTGCCATCGTTCGAGGATACTCGAGCACGTGTTCCAATCGAAAAAATAACGGAAGTGAAGTTTCGACACACACAGAGAGCCAGTTCCAGCCACCAGCTGATCACAGCACTGGACGAGAGTTTGCGCACGTCTGCCTGGCACTTGCCGCCACCGGCCGGGTGTCGCCGTCTGTCGGCGTCTCCCACTGCCAACTATTCCGCACTTTGCCATGTTTCAGGCGCCACAGAACTGCAGTTATTGCTAACGTATCTTGTACATTAAAACGTTTCTAATACTTGGATCATCGAGAATCGCGAACCGTTACAGTTTTTTTAAATCAGAAAACATTATTGATTTGCCTGTAAATTATTCATCACGACGTTTGACTTGGGTGTAAGCTGTGACATATGGAGAGCAATAATTATTGAATGCAATTATTTCGGACTACTTGAGAATTTCAACAGCTATAGATACATGAAATGTTATATATTGAATAAAGTAAGTTTCTGCAAGTGCTTAGCGATACGAAAACTAATTTGAAAACTAACTTGAAATATTGAATACCCATATTAAATTTTTTAAACGAATCACGGTTTCAAAATACCTTCACGAAACATTCAATTACTATATTTCAGTTTTGCTCTGATCAATTTTGATAAACGATTTCAAATTATTACGAATTTTAAGATACAGATTGAAGTTCAATCCGTTTTACGATATGTTGTAACGTTTTTCATAGACTAACTTTCATTAAAAAATAAATAATTAAATAACTTTGTAATGTAACCATTAATGAGTTTTATGGAATACCGAAAAACAGTTATCTTTATGCATACATATATGATCAGTGAGAAAGAACATTAAATCAATTCCGCGTGTGTACGAACTTTTCTACCCACCAGCACTGAATTCCGTCGCGAAGATTTACGCAATGGATCGTTAGTTAATAGACGCGAGAGCCGGCTATTTCCTTTTTTTCTAATCAACTCATATACCAGATTTTCGGTATCGATATGCAAGAAAAATACGCGAAAAAGGAACCGCAAGGTCGACTCGAGCGTCTCGAACCCGCCAGAGTCCTTAATGAGCGTATATACATATGTACCAGTCGCCTGCGGAACAAGTGAAAAGCTAACGTTCAGCGAAAGTACCCACGTTCTATTTTCATGCGACAACGACACAACTAGTTATTATATTCCTCTTCAGCATACATGCATACGGAGTCTCCTCTAGCTCACCTGGTCGTCTTTTTAAACACATATTTCGTTCTGTTTAGCGCGTTTTTATTATTGCACAATTGCCCAGGGCTGACTATGTGAAATTGTCTTTTCAATTTTTAAATTTGATATCAATATTACTGTCAACATGATTCACGATCTTGTTCAATCTTGTTAAGCATAAAACTTTTCACAATAGCTATACAACCCTGGCCAGCTTGCTTCAAGAAAAAAAAATGAATATATTCAATAATATTTTGAGTGTCAAATAACTTACAGCATTTGTTATAGTGGTTTTAGGATGTGCCCATTCAATCTTCACATCATTTTTGTCAAAGAATCTACTCCTCTCTGGAAGAAGACTTCTACGAGCCATAGCTGCACTTCGATGGGTTTTGAATGAAATCAAAGCATGCTTAGATAAAGGGTCACTCAGGTTTGTGTAAACTAATATCTTATCAATGTCTTCACAAACTGGCCAAATTCTCTGAAAGCAGAAAAATGATTAAAAAATGTCAATTTGCAAGACATTCAACTTTTATAATGTCTATTATAGAACTCACTTCAATTAATCTCTCTGGTTCTATATGAGGTGGAAGACCAGTTACATGCAGTCGACAATTGTTGACACTTTGAACAACTCCAATAGACCATCCAGAACGTATTTCATAATTGTCCAATTCCTTTATAGCTCTCTGAGCAATCTGAGGATTTTCATACATTATGAAGCAGAAGCCTCGATTGGTACCAGAAAAGTTCATCATAAGCCTCAATTCATAAATTTTTCCAATTTTGCTAAATATTGGATATATTTTATCTTCGTAAATATTCCTGGGAATTCTACCAACAAAAACTTCACTGCCAGGTCCAGGAGGAGGTCCAATCCATCCAGGTGGAGGTCCACCAAGTTTTCTCTGACCATTCATTTGAACAATGTTGCAACCCAATTTATTCTGAAGATTCAGAATGTTCACGTTCATTTTGACTTGCTCATTCAAATTCAATAAAGAATCGTCACTCTTACATGTTGATTTTTTAGTTGATCTTTTGTTGAGAACTGAAAATTTTCATGAAGAAATTTGTTTAGAAAATCTGCAGTATTAGCTCAAATGAATGAATAACAATTCACTAGAGATCTTTGAATATCATATTAATTGCCAAATAAATTATAATAAAAAATCAACCACAAATATTTTTGAAACCATTCGTTACGTTGAATATTTCTGACGATTTCATTACTCCTTGCAATTGCTACATTTTGCACAACAGCCCAAAGAGAATTAATATTTATATGGCACATGAGGTAAATAATAAAATGTATGTAATAAAGTGTAAAAAAATAATATTTCATTTGTGACAATGATGGAAAACTTACAAATTTTCCAAGTATTGAATTTGAAACTGACAAAAACAAAATTATTAGCTAATGAAATCTTACAAGTGATTGTCACTTTATTGCAAACCAGACAACACTATCTACGCAGCTTCTGAAAATTTTCATGTTATTCCTGTAATTTCAATTCAAGTGGTATATTCTCCATTTCTCCCAGAAGACAACCGGTAAATTAAAAGAGTAACAAAGTGGTCAATGTTTTTTCGTTTGCCTGGAACTCATCAAAATTTTGTCTCCCTAACAATACGAGACCAATATGACGAAACAACAAAGTTATTTACGTCTATTCAAAGTACGAAAACAGAGAAATCCATTTCGACAACTATTTCATCATATTCAACATTGCGTATGGGGTCGATCAAGTGTGTATTCGTTGCGAAACGTCAAAAAGCTCGGCAAGGGTGAAACAAGCGGTTATAGGCGGCTCTGCTCGTGGCCCGGTTGAAAAGAGGTTTCCCATTTCCGGCGGTTAGGTATACCTGATGTTTGTTTCTGAGGCCAATTGGACACGGTCCTGCGGAAGATGGCAGGTATCTGACAGGACGACGGCTGCGGGGGCTGAGGCGTCTGGATCTGGTGTAGGAGGCTGGGCTGTTGTCGCAGCCGCTCCCGGATGCCGGCGAGGAACTGCTGCTGCTCGAGCTCGTTCAGCCTCATACTCCTCAGCTTGTTCATCACCTCGACGACGAGGTCCCTGTCCAAGCCCATCGTCGACAGTAGATTCATTCCGCGCAGCGAGGTAAACTCGGGTGGATTGTAAGTAGTATCGACGAAGCTGGCGATCGCGCGCGACACGACCCCAACCGAACAACAGCCAAGACCAAAGTGCGCAACTGAAACTGAAGCCGGCTCGCTCGCGCCCGCTTCGGCCTCTCGACGAATCCCGGCCGCGACTGCCCGGCGGCCGCGGGAGGGGGTTAACTCGAGCCCGCCATCACCCGATTCCATATAATACTAACCATATACCTATATAGATTCGCCGAAAAACAATCGAGCTTAACTTATATGTGCCGCTTGTTTTTATGCGGGTATAGCGCGCGCCACCACCACCTATACGTGGAATTTCACAAGCGACATACGCGCGACGCGTGTTTGTGATGCGCGCGAGATTAAGTATACTGTTGCAACAGTGCTTTCTATAGAACTTCGCTTATCTCGCGCGCTCGAGAAGGGCCGACGAACATGATTCGGTCCCATTTGAACATCTTGTGTTGTATATACATGGATGATTGGGAATGCAATCAAACGTTCGAGTTCTTTCAAAATATATCGGTGCATCCGACTTCATTCACCACGCGCGGTTAGGGTGAAAATTTACGCCGAATCCTTGAATCGTCAATATTTTCGAAGCGTCAAGACAAAATTGTGGAAAAAAGAGTACGATGTCCTGGATACAAGTTCGTACAATCCACTATCGCTTCCGTGAACAAAAAAATATTAGCAAGTTATTACCAACTAGATCCAGTATTGATTCGGTCATGGTTTACTTGCTTTGGTGAGTATATTTGGAATCAATATGTAATAGTCTATAAGTAGTTGGTATTCTATAACAAAGTGTCCATCATTCGGCTTTTCTCCACCAGTGGGGCGACAGCGCTTTCTGGTTCCTGAGCTTTCGTGCTTTCATCTTTGAGTTTAATATGTTTTGTTATGATTTGCAGTTTGGGAGCAGAATTGAAAAAACCGTATGATAAAACTCCTCGTATTTAAATGGACTTTTACATAGAAATAGTTACCTGGTTACTACAATCATATTGACATTTGATCTCTAATGATTACATGCACAGCTGTTCGATATTCGCACGGCTCTCAATAATTGCCTTTTGAAATTTGAACATGACTAGTATAAGAAATTTTCGCATCCATTTCCTATTTCTCGTTCTTCGAACGGGAAAAAATCTCGTACATGTCCATGACATCCTGTCGGAAACGCCGAAGAACTTGGTTGTTTGTAATGATAAATTCGAAATCCGTTGGAAAATCTCATCAACTGATGTTTCATGCGCGAACAGAATATGAAACATTATAAATGGTATAAGCATATCATTCACATTCATAATTTTACGTTTCATTTTCATTGACGAAATATCTCGGAAACAACGTGGAAAAATTTCCATCTGCCCAAATTTGTTATTCGAGACATACGAATCATTCTCTGTTAGAGTTGGAAACAACGAAATACAAACAGATTTCGTTACAATTGCACGTTGAGCGTGTCACATTAAAGTATACCATTCCGTGTGTATAGTGGGTTGATAAGACGCGCGCGCGCGACACGCGCCAGGGAGTCGACGCGTTTTCCACGCGTGCCGTTCCCATAGCGAGCGCGCAGAAATTCTTACCTTGTATAAGTCTGTTAAATGACTCGGTATCTCTCTCTCTCTCACTCTTTCTTGGGCTCAACTCGGTTCTTCATATTGCATAATTCATACTCGTCGCTCATTGCGCTCGCGCGCGGCATATCAACTCTTTTGCATTGGTTATCGCCTCGAAAACGACACAATTGTAAATCGACAATCTATTGAAGATTTCGGAGCAGCTCTATTTAGATTCATCGAAATCTCACGGGCGAACAGGACACGCGGCGCGGGGTGCGGGCACTCGTGCAATTTCAAAAAGAAATCGAAAGCCGGGCGCGTATTGTCGTTAACTATAGGCCGCTGCAGGCGCATCTACATGACAAAACGAGCGCTAGTAAGTAGCCGCTGTAAAACGGGGTAAGCAACAAATCGGCCGTGGCTTTATGGCGTGTCCCACGCATCGTCGGTGCGTGCGCCAGCGGCGATAGTGCGGCGCATTGTCTTGGACGCGCGTACGCACATAATGTGCGCTCGTGTGCGTGAGAATGGACGATTGCGCGTGTGACACAATCCGCGCGCGCGGCGCGCGAGCCGAGCTTTATCTCGGTGCCGCCGCGCGGCCGAGCAGCCAGTCTCCGATCCGCGCTCCGCCCGCCAACTCGACTTTTGCTCGCGCGTCAACTTAGGTGCGATATACTTACGATCATATACAGGGTAAGCCCCGATAGTGGAAACCTCGTCGTCCCACCGTCAAACATCTCCTCGTTTTTTCTCTTCTGTTCGAGTGCGAATTTTTAATCGTTTCGGTCGTGAGTATCGTGATTTTGCGTGTATAGAGGGATCCAAGGACAGGCTCGTTTTCAGCTGATCGGTTACGCTTACGTAAAGGACAGCCTGTATATACTATTTCCTGTAAAATTCAATCACTCTCCGCACTCGGTTTTTTTTTTTATATATATATCCGTTTGGTTTGCTAGGGATAAATTAAAAGTAAATCCGAATCCCAGTATCCGAAAACGACTAAATCCTTCTCGACTTGTCCCTCTCGAGTCCCCCGATTAGCTCCTTCAAACGGAGATTAATTCTTCAAAAGTGTTCCATCTAAAAGTGTACTATGAAAGTGCTTAATCAAATATGTCTCTTCAAGTGATGATATAGTGTTGGGGTGAGGTCGATCGAGTGGTCCGATGGAAAGGAGAAGATAGCTCCATGGTTGTGCAGTGCTCGCTTTAGTTCGCCCGGAATCGAGCTCGGCCTTCTTTTCATTAGAACTGCTCTGCTCCCGCTGTTGAATCATGTGGAACCGAAAAGTGTTCATTAGGATAATCGAGCTGGTAAGTGCGTCGTATCTGCAGTGTGTTTATACACGCGAGCGTTATATTCCGCTTGCTTGCGATTAGACGACGCAAAAAAATACGGAAACTCTTCAATCGACCTATATTTTCGGATGAAGAGCATCTTCCTCGTTCCGAATAATCATTGAAACTTATCCATTTTTTCAAAGCCATCGTTAGCGCGATTTATGGTAATCAATATACTTTCATGCCCGGATTATGTGAATTTTATAACGAAATTAAATTCAATGCACATGATCGACCGAGTTCCTTTTCCTGTATGTTTCATGCGTTCAACTCATTCGTGAATTCGATTCACAATTTTGTTCGACGTATAATCAAACTCAACGATCGTGCGACAATCAGCGCGCAGAGTAAAAATATACCTGAATCATAGTATACCACGAAGAGTCTTCTTGTAATCGCTTTGCTCATTATGGATTTAATCAAAATGAAGACTATTTTCTTCATTCGCGTACGTTCGTTGTTGCGCTGAGTACTCGCGATGGAAAATCAAAACTCGCGTCTCGCTTATTTCCGAATTGAAATATTCTCTATTTTAAAATTGATTAGTATACATAGTCCGTGAGTACGGTTTGTCAATGGCCATTCAGCGGGTGTACCCGTTCAAATTCTATTATCCAGTTTGACTTGGCCAATCCTCTTTGTATTGGCGCGCTCGCGAAAACCTTGCGGGATTCGAAAGGAGGAATAGTTAGCGCGCGACGTTGAATGCATGCTCAGGCGCGAAAATAAAGAAACAAACGCACGACTGGTGAGATTGACAGGAAAAATATTTACTTTGCCCAACCGTAGCTGCTGTGCATCGCGTGTGTCGTCACACTCAGAATCACCGACGACGAGAGCAGAAGGGTCTGGCATTACCTGCGCAACAGGAGCCGGGAGTGGTTCCTCTTGAACAATGTCACGTGGGGGACCATAGGTGAGCCCGTATTTGTCGATGCGATTCACGCGTCATTATCATAAGCTCTTACAGCAAAAATGGTATAATACACGCATGACTAATCTCGCACGTATATATAAATATACCGCCCGGAGAAAATGTTTCTTTCACCCGACGTGCGCTCGCGAGACTTTCGCAATATCGAAAAGAAAAAGAAAAAGAGCTTCACCTACATTCGGCTGTCGTTATCGTGGATTGTACGGGAAGCGAAGGAAAGGAAAAAAAGAATAACGTTCAATCGGCTTCTGAAAGCAATACGGAGCTGATTATAACCATGGACTTCCGCTGGCGAGATATAAGCGGTGGTTCATCAATATATACTTGCTCGCGTGGCGCGAAAAGAAAAAGTATACATATATCGGGGGGAAAAGAGGCGCAGCTCGCGCGCGGGTACAATATAGCGCATAGGAATTTTCGAGCGGTGATTCCGCGGCTCGCGCGCCGGAGAAGCTATATCGGCTTTGCGCGTGGGCGTGTAACAATTTGAGGAAGGCAGCTGTGGTGAACAAAAGGTGGATTGTTGTATGAATGTTCACAGGTGCCGCTCTTGCGACAGCGACCTGCGGAGGCTACACGATAGTGAGCGCGGGCCTACTGCTCGCGGCCGCCACCGGCGAGCTCAAAGGCCGAGTCACGGTAAATATATACAAAAGACACCTCTTTGACTCTCCCTGGTACACATACACACACACACACACACACACACACACAGTGCGTGTGGGGTATATATACACCGGAGCGTTTTACTGCCGCGTGCCAATTAAATGCCCACGATTACGATGCCTCCCACCCCAAGGCTCGATCGGGCCTCGCCTTGTACTGCCGCGTTGCACCGTTCCGCTGATAAATCCGGCTGATGCGCTCCGGCGATTCGATCCACACCTTCTCCCGTGTGTCTATATGCATAAGCTCCTGCGATACTCCACGTATAATACTTTGTTCCGCGACAATTTCAAAACGCCCCGCTCTTTCGTTCGTTTAGATTACACGGAATGGATTTTGTATAATATACTAGATGATCTGGAGGACAATGAGCATCTGAAAAATAATGAACTATCGATCAATCTTATGCGTGGTATCAAATCTTGGACTAATCTGTCCCGGGATGATTGATAGCCGGGCGTTGGGTATACATGGTAGGTATATACTCGGGCAGGTTTCATTTGGCGTGATTTGTGTACAGGACGTGAGTGGACTTTGCAGTTTCTTTTACTCAACTCGTCAAAACTCGGCGAAGAAGTCACGTTTATATTCCGGAGTTTGTTGGGCTTTGCGTAACGCCGCGCGCATGCATGTACATATCCCAACTGCTCGTTCACCCGTCGTCCTACGGCGAAAGTGAAAATTCGTCTTGTTTCCACACGGGTATATTTATCTCGTCCATACCTCACCGACTCGCGATCACTTATTCATGCGAGTAAATCAGACTCGCAGACGTATCAGAGGCAAATTCCCGCGGTTAGCTCATTCGGAAGGAATTTGTATGATTTGTTGCACGCGTAATCGACTCTATGGTGTTCCTTGGCTTCGATCCCTCGATACTCCTAGGTCACTCGTATAAGCACACGCGCTTGATCCTTATGCAATTGTATAATATGTCCGTATTGAGAAGAAATATTGAATCGGGAAATTTCACGCATCGCCGATCGATCATTTCCAAACTATAATTGAACTTGTACGATTTTTCATCCAACTTCTTTCGGGCTCATTCTTGATCCGCAAAAGGCTACTTGTTTGAATCCTTGAAAAATCCCGCATTGTTTCTTACGCAACGCCCCTCTTTATTAACCACACGATCCTCCAAACCGGAACGCAAAAATACGTTCACCACGTAAGACACGCGCGGATTTTTTTCTTTCGAGCTGAAGCACATAGGAATTTCAAAACGACTGTATAATAATACACTTCGATACAGCACAATAACGCGCGTATTTTGATTTCATTCGAACCAGATCATTTCGACGGCAAACAACTGGATTCGCGTAACTCGTGGTCCGCATCAATTCCTATAATAGCACGTCGAACGCGACGAAATGTGAGATTTTCCGCGGACCATCGAACAACCGTACGTATATATCTCTTACGAAGAAAGACAAATCTCAATCTGTCCGCGAAGAAAGATACTTTCATCTCAATTTGTCCGCGAAGAAAGACACTTTCATCTCAATTTGTCCGCGAAGAAAGACAAATGTCGCAATTTGCTGTAAAAAGGATCCATGGCGCACATCTTACAATTTTCCGACGTAAAAAAATATATGGAATGAAAGTTTAGAATACGCTGTATTGAATATGCTGTAGCCTTTCCTGCAGTTTAAACTCTTTTTTCGTTAATATTCGTGGGAGAATAATTCCGACAAGTGTCTTTCTTCGCTGACAGATTCGGATATGTGTCTTTCTTCGTAAGGCACGTCGATATAGTATACGCGTCGGCAGAATTTCGCGGCTCGTCGACACGCGTCGGCTCTCGCAAGTTTGACAAACGCAGATGCAAAAACACGCGCTCACCGGATAAACAATAAAAAATGGGTCGGTTTGTTGTATACGCGGTGACGCGCAGCATCCCATCGGCGAGGCGTGAGAACCCGCGGAGCGACGCAACTCGCACGACATTGAGTGCGCTCGCGAGTCGCGCAAGGTCGCGAATCCTTTTTTCCCCTCCTTGGGGCTTTTCACTTTTTTTTTTTCACCGCGGACGTGTAACTAGGCGTGTACACTGCGCGCGCGCCATTACACTGGGCGCAGTGATATATACAAATACAAACACACACACACGTGCACGCGGTTAAAAGTATTACGTGCCCGGCGCGCGCGAGGCTGTGTTTTGCGGCTGCTCCTCGCGACTATTTTAATGAGTCATAAACTGGGCCTCGATTATTATTCTCGGCCGGTGTGCTATATCCGCGCGCGCGCACCCGATCACGCCCGCCGCGACGTCTCGCTGCAGCAGCGGCTCATTTTTCTCTTTTTCTCCCCTCCCTTCCCCCCTGTGTGTATAATATGTACACCGTGTGGAGCCGCTGCCGCGACTACGACGGCTCGCGAGCGCGGCCAAGGACTCTCGCCGCGGCTGACGAATTAAATATTTCGAAGGAGTTAAAACTTCCTTCGCGCTCGAAATTGCGTCGCCGCGCGCGCGGCTATGGGAAAATCCTCCGTGCATGTATACACGTGTGTGTATACGTAGACAATGCGCCGCGGTCTGTTTTTCGTCGTGCGCGACGTCGAGGCTCCTTTCAGCCGCGGCTATCTGATTAATTAATTACCCGGCGCACGAGCTCTTTTCCCCCGCGCGTCGATGTTTCGCGTATTGCCCATTAAAAGCCTCTCGTCGTTTAAACGGTTTTCTCAATTTCGCGCGCGCGCGAGTATGGAGTCGGTTCGTATATGCACTCGCGCGCGCATACGGTAATATACATATACGACACAGTTGTCGGTGCGTGAAACTACACACAAGCTCGCTGAGGCCGCGCGCGCGTTCTTTTTCACAATCTAATTTCCCCCCTTCATTCGTGCATTTGTGCGTATACTATCCCCGGTTCCCTCGATCGCTATTCGGATATTTCGCAAGGCAAAACGATAATGAAAAATAAAACGATCAAATCTGGCAAACCTGTATCATATTGAAATTTAGCAGCGTCATTCGGGCTCACGTATAGATACGATCGGCTTTGCTTATGACTATCGAAGAAAGCTTATCGAGCCAGGAAAACCAATCTCATATAGTTTATTATTAAACGCGTGTAAACTTTACAACGTGATAACTGGCGATATCGCGGTGTATATTAATTAAGCGCCATTTTGCAACGGTTTCAAATCAGACACGCGTTTCTCGCGTATATCCCCATACGTACGTCTACGTTTCTCCGCCGAAGGATTCGATGTTTATATACGTATCCCACGTATCCCGAAGAAAACAATCATGATATATTATATGCGTCTCGCATGCCGCCGTCCCCTCGCGCCAAAACGTTACATCGACGTGGAAATGTTCAAGGAAAAATGCCTACTGGGCTTGGGAATCATCCTGTTCGGGATCGTCGGGGGGCTGTCGCTGTTCTCCATTGAAAACGTCCCCGACGACCTCGTCGACAATGCCATAATCTTCGGCGCCCTCTGCCTGGCCACAGTCGTCGTCTTCATAATCGACTTCCTCATGAGCAGCCCCAGCAGCGGCAAGAAGAAGCACGACGGAACCCAGACGATATCCTCCAAGGAACAAGGTCTGTGGTAATTGTCCAGTGTAATTCGAGACAATACACGAATTACACGAATAATATATACACATATAAAAACAAAATCACGTGCCCTAGTTTCTTTATACATACATACATTCAATTCCGCTCGGAATCCTTGTTTGTGCTCGTTCGTGTTTGTGTCTGTGTGCTCTGTATACACCTCATGCGCTGTCTCCGGATTACCCAATAGCCGCTCGCGCGCCGCCAGGCATGGATCGCGAGGGTATATAATTCTTAAGAGAACTCTCTGTACACCTGAAGAATTGAAATAATTAAAGGAAGTTTGAAAGCACCCAAAATTTGAGACTCGTGTTCAAAATTTATGTTTCCCCCCTCTCACCAACCCTAACAGATGCATGGCGGCTATTTACTAATAACATGTCCGTGTGTTTCATAAAGATCGCTTCGATTTTTCAAATGTATAATTTCAATTCCTACCCGGGACCTTGTTGAATAATACAATTTTTGTCATCTCGCGACTGTGTATCTATACTTACATGTTACGCGAGAGAAAATTGTTTGCACACCCGACAACAGTTGATCTACCCGAGGAAGTTATTAAATCTAAAGGCAGAGAGAGAATACTGCCAAGGTGGAGCAACGTCGTTCTCGTAGTCTCCGTTTACTAATCAGTCATGTCATTTCAACTTTATGGAGATTTGAATGCCGTGTTTTACAGCATCGACACAAAGCTCGCAGCGACTTTGGTTTCAAATGGGCGTATCACCGCGCGCACTCGGTGAAATCGCTCTCGCGTCAATGTGTACGTGTATGTGTGTGTGTGTGTGAGTGTGTAGGAAATCTTGCTTCTCCTCGCATTCCCATTAACTCGCTAACTTTTATTTACGTTGTAAAGTTCATCGACACGCTATTCGCCATTCAATGCAGCTCTCGAGTGAAACTGCTCGTATAATTCAATGCTTTCTGCACTCGTTCGAACTGCGTTTCTCATATATGTACGTTTGATTGCAAAATTTATCTCCCCGGGGAAACATTTCCGAGTACTTTTTCTCTCACCGACGAACATTGAAACGGGTAAAATTCGCCACGTTCCGTATAGAATCCAAGATATCAAATCGTTTGTCGCGATAATTACATCCAACCGACGAATAGCGGCTAGCATTGTTGACTAACTGCACGCGGGCTCGAGGGGATGCGGCAATTAACCGTTGGAGAGCGAGCGAGCGAGCGAGTGGGTGAGATGTGGCGAGTTGCACATATCGCGGGGTCGTTTTCTGTCCGCAGCCAAGCAGTACGTGACGACGACGACGATGACGATTAACAACGAGAAGGAGCAGCCGAGGAGCGTCACCACGACTTGGCGCTCGCCCACCCCCGAGATGACCGAGAAGCGACACAGCGTCGACGACTCGATGGTGCCCGACCGCGACGAGGACGACGACGGCGGCGGCGGTGGCAGGGAGCGCAAGTTCGAGAGGATGGAGAGGCAGACCCGCGAGTACACGCACCAGGTCGACGCCTACAGGAACGGCCGCCCAAAACACATGGTTCGTTCGTCGCGCTTGTCTCTCATACCCTCCAACATATACTTGCGCACATTGTATGATACATCTGTTTTTATTACACCCTGGCAAGCTTAATAATGATCCGGCTCGTCGAGCTTCAAATTTTGCGATGATTGTTATGGACAATAGAGTGAGAGACTTGTAACCCCCCCTGATGTTCTGTATTTCAGGTGCTTTCTGGGCACCACTGGCGCTCGGGTTATTTTGGTGGTATTGGAAAAAAATCTCGGAAATGCCAAATATTAACGAATTGATGAAAGTGACCCATGCTGGGTTATCTCATTGGGCACATTTACTACGCGAACTTAACAAATGTCAGATTCAAGTTACTTTAATTATTTACCATTTTGAATAGATTTTGAAATGGGGTCGAAGGTGGGGGGGGGGGGGGTTATACCCGATACTCTTACCTTATTATGAACTGGTGGCTGATGGGATCGATTTGAACTACTTATCCAGTGTAAGACTTACTCCATGTAACTATTTTGTTCTTAATTCGGGTTTATCAGAAAGTTCAGAACTTCAGAGAGATTTCGAGATACGCATAGATCAGGTAGCGAGAGGTGAATTCAAATCGATAGATTGATAAGCTTTTCATCAGGGCGAATCATTGAAATATTTCAAGTAGCCCGCCCAAACTGTCTCAACTTATATATATGTTGGCTCTCTATCAACAGAGAGATCGAGACGAGACGCCACAAAAACTGAACGGCTACTACAGGAGGGACGACACGTACCAGAGGCCGGTGGATGAGGTTGACGACTTGCCACCTTTCCCCACGAACGGCGAGATTTTCACAAAAGTCAACCATCCCAACGTCAAGATAATGAGAGTCGAACGCGACGAGGATCGGGGATACGACAATTACAGGCAAGTCCGCATGAATCAAATACTCACGTCGTCGCTTGTTTCTAACCGCACCGCACGATACTTTTTGCAAAGGCGCTTTCGCTCACGCTTCATCGCAAAAAAAGTCTGGTAGAGGCACTTCTAGTCGACACACTGTTTTCCAAATGTTTTCTTGGTTGTGCGAGTTGACTAGGAAAATGTCGGGAGAATTTCACGCGATTCAGTTGTCTTATTTCTCGAGTCAAAAACTCTATCCGAGTTAATAACCGTTATTTACAACTGTACATACAGATTTGCTGATGCATCGTTTTTATTGGAAATTTCTTGATCAATTCAATTATATACAGTATATGAATTTTCCAGATTATAATGAAAGAATCCGAAATCATTTTATTCGAAATTTGAAATGTTAGTAACAACGCTTGCAATGTCTGTGCGTTTACTCATTATCGCCAGTGCAACATTTCCATTTCGAGAATCAATACAATAGAGTTTCATTTTGACGGTAAGATAATATTCACATTGGGGAAAGCTTTCATCATGTTTGTTTATCGTCATGTCATCTCAACAAACATTTTCAAATTGATGTGACAGCTTTTGATTAAGAAGAAAAAGTATTTCTGTGTTTTCTTTCAAGCACCACTCGCATCTATCGGTTTCGTCCTTGTCTTGTTCGATTTGCGTTTCGCTCATTTTCCATCCGTCTTTTGAATATGTGGAAGAGATTTTTCTTTCCATTCCAGATGAAACACGACTCTCCTATTGTGTGGTATTCCAACCGAAACTGACCTACTTTTATCCATATCATCAGGTGATCCGAAAGTAACAATCTCACTTGGAACGTATCTCCCAACAAACAAAGCACCAAGCGCACCCTTTTTATCCTCCAGCGCGAAAGCAGAAATTACTTTTTTGCGAAATCTCGATAAAAAGCTGTCCGCAACTAGTCACACTCGCGCACACCAAGCTTCATCTCTATATATAACGATCGCACGACGACACAGAAAGGAAAAAATCAAATACGAGAAAAAGCAAAAACAAACCGAGATAAAGCTGCACCGGACGCACTGTGTGAGAGAACACGAGGTGTGCACGCGCGAGAGCTGATTGCCTCCTACCGGACTTGCGGGTCCGGATTATAATTGCGGGGGTCGGACTGTATTGCGAGATGGCGGGCTCGAGGATTGCTTGCAGGTATTCGGACACAAGTCAGTATGACAACGTGCCGACGCGCTTGCGCGGCTCTTCCCCAGGAACCTCAAGGAGGCGGCGCGACGGGTACTCAGGCGATCAGCCTCGTTCGCGCGGCTCTCGGCCACATCAGGCTCCCAGCGCTCGGGACGAGATCGAGATGCTGGAGGGCTATTTCGACGCGCTGAAAACGCCCACGACGTCGGCCAGCGCCGCGACGCAGACCCTGCTGCAGTCGGCCGCCGCTACTGAGCGGCTGGCCAAGCCAGCCAGGGCCGCTAACGCCGCTGGTCTCACGCCCAACGACCCGGGATTCGTCAGGCACACCGCCAGCAACTGGCCCCACTCCGTCAAGAACAACACCGACAGCCCGCCCAGGATCTGAGCGATCGATCCTTTTCCTCGTCCGGTTACCCATCGTCCTTTCGAATCATCCCTTCAGCAACGATATTCGCTCCGGAATAACGTCGATAAGTCGAGCTTTTCTTGCTTCGACCACTATGTTCTCAGCTATTTATTTACTGCTTCCCTTTTCACGTGTGGATAAGATGTGTAAATAAGTTATTCTATTCGTGAGCTCTGGAATTCGTACATTTTCTGTTTTTAACGAGTTAAGATACTTAATTTATCTATAGCTTTGATATTGTCCACGTCAGTTGTAAGTGAATAGATGAAAATGCTAAAGTGAAAATGCTAATTGAATAATTATTAAACTTGACGATAGATACTTATATTGTGTGTTTGTGGAATCGCGTATTAGTGCTCTGTGTCACGATGGACAAAGGAGAGCTGTGCTCCACTTTTTTTACGACGTTGATTCTTTTTATGTAAGTAATGTTTCAATGTCTGTTACGTAGGATATGTGCTTACTAAATGAAAGTTGTCTGACTTTAGACCTCGAAGAATAGTAAATTCATTGTTTAGTTCTTGTAGTCAACTTGCAAGAGCAATGAGAGTGTTATGGAATTTTTACGAGATCATCTGCGTAATTCTTCAGAAAATTTTCCAAGTTATAAGTAGTTGTCAGATAAATTGATGATGCTGGATGGAAATATGTTATATTACACGATAGGAAATTATTGACCCGTTGATTATAAAATGTATAATTCAATATTATGTTTGTTAAAGTAATTTGTTAAGAATGTATATTCTAATGCAACTAAAGGAGACTGTATATTTTTTACCATTTGTGCAACAACACTTTATATTAATATCTCTATGACAATAAGGTTAATAATAAAATGAAATAACCACATCTTAAAATATCAATTCTTTAATACAAACTTTCAACGTTCTTGCCTTCTCAATTCGCCGTCTCTACACAATACATGCGCTTGTAATACAGTGTTAATAATCAGAAATAACAATCGCAAAACGGTTAGTTTTGTTCGATAATAGGACATTTAATCAATATTATTAGTGTAACTTCTCATGTTTTCAGTTGTACCATTAAAAAGTAAAACAAGAGGGTACAATAATTTCTCGTTGCACTTTGTATATTTAAAATATATATAAATATAATAGAGTCTTGTTACTTGTTAACTTCATCTGAATTGCCATTCGAATTCAGGGCTGTACGCATTTGGATCCATAATAAATGCATCATTTTTCATAAATTTCTTTCTTAAAAAATCTCATCGCTTGCAACTTTATCATTCTTTACTCTCTTCTCACAACATTATTACTGGAAGACATTCGCAACAACAAAATACAAAGTCTCTCATCATCCGTCAAATCAACGAGGAACTGAGGGTCCTCGAATATTCCCGCACTACTGCGGACCTCCAGTTTCGACAGTCGTTGATTCGCCAAATGTTGATCTTAGCCCTCAGCTAAAATTGTATAAGTACAAAAAAGATTTACGTTTCATCAACTAATCGTTACTACACGTATTTACATTGTAATATAAAAAATCGAACAAAAATATTCGATTAAATTAAACATTTTCATCATAAAAGTTCACAAACAGTTTCGTGATTTTCCATGTTTTGACTTTGCCAGAGATATGTTATCGGTGGCTTTGTAACTCGTTCGTAAATCTCATCAGTCCTCGAAAGATGGGCGACTTATCTCATGCCATAGCCTATTGGCAGCGGTGCCACTTGGTTGTTACTGGACCTCTGCTCCATCGTGATATACTGGCGTATGAGGCGCGATATTTCGTGAGCTTGTTCTGTCTGGAGTCTGGTGATGCGTTGCTGCATAAGATTTCCGCACTTCATATCTAGATAAAGTGTACCTTCTTCAGACTTCACTTTGCGCGTTGATATTACCTCGGAGTAAGGATAGTGATACAATGTTTCCTGAAAGAAAAAAGATTCCAACTCTTTATTTCATTTGAAAATAAATTTTTCGATGGCGATTTTAAAAATTCGATGAGAACAAAATATTCGTTTTTCTTTTTTCATCGAAGCTGAATTGAACAGTAGACCAAATAAAAGGTAATAACATACGTGTGTAATTAGGTCGATGAAGTGAACACCATGTCGATTTAAAGCTAGAATGTGGTCAGCGCCCTTTTCTTTGCCCTCTGGGACTCTCTTCACAGCGAAGAAACTGGATCCAAAGAGAGGCCATTTCGAGAGTATTTCTGAAATGTAACATTTACAAATGTGAAACACTGTCCGAGACCGAAGAATGCCTTTTTCAAATAGCTAAGAATGCAAATTGCGAAAGACGAAGACCGAGACGTACCAAGTACTTGAGCCTTGCAGCTTGCAATTGTGTTGTGCTGTACATTAGACCAAGCTTGTTGTACCATGTTGGCCCACTGCTGAGGCCTCGGTTCTCGTAGACTCAAGGCTGGTTTTGGCAGCAGGTATTTGATTCGTTTCGTGGTCGGCTCTTCCCTTTCGTTTTTCAAGTCAGCTGCTCGGTGAAGCAGCGCTGCGATCTGTGCCATGTCATACTGAAAAAAGAAAAGGGCAAACATTTCAAATAAATGACGATTATTTCCTGTTCAAGTTCGAATCGACGGACTTTATTCGCGATTGAAAAAAAAAAACTGCCAATACTCACAATGACTTCTTGGGGTAAATGTTCTCCGGGCAACACCAATAACAACCCCTCGAGGTAATCCGGGGCAATTTGATTGAAGACTACTTCAACGTACAATGGTGCGTCTAAACGCAACGGGTAATACCAAACAGATCTGTGAAACGAGGAAGAAAAGTATATTCAACACATGCTCGGAGTTGTATACTCTCTCGACAACCAAAAATGAGAAATTACCTGCAGAAAATTAAGTAGAACATTTGGTGATTCTTGTGCAATTCCGTGGTGACATCCAGCACGTATTCGTCCCTTGCCAAAGGCATAGTGAACGCGTCACCGTCGACGATGCAGTACAAGGAGAACTCGTCCATCTCGTGCGGGTTCCTCACTGATATGATGTTGCACATTTCCTCAATGACATCCTGCAATAAGTTGCTTAGTAAGTTGAATGAATTCGCAGATTCAAGGGCACGCGCGAGGAATTTGAATTGATTCTTATTGGGGAGACATGAATCCTACACTGGCTGTCAGGTACCGAACACGACTGCGAATAAATTGTTAACAAAGTTTTATATCATCAAGCAAAATAATTGTTCGATAACGTAAATCTCGACCACAATAAAATCGGCACGAGAATATGATGCAGTTTCAAACGGCTCATTGGACCACACAATCCATGCAGACCAGTTTTCGAAATCGGAAAAGTAATTGAAGAAGAAGAAGAAGGAGGAATCGCACCTGTACGACGGTGGTGCACTTGGTGTTGATGACGCGCTCGGTGCCCCCGGGCAGCCTGTATATCTGCCTCTTGGCGTTCCTGCCGGCGCTGATGGCCATTATCTCCTCGACGCTGGGCACGTTCTTGCGGCCGCCGTACTTGACGGTCTTGCGGAGGTTCTGCAGGCAGACGGTGGCGGTGCCGTGGTAGGCTCGCCGCTTGTCGTACGCCGCCGTCTCCAGGTACTTGCTCAGGTACGGCTTGAGCGAGTCGCTGCAAGTGAAGTAGGCCGCGACGATGCTGAAGATGCGCCAGCCGCGCTGGCACGACTCCGGGTTCGGGCTCTTGTTGTTCGTCGTCTGCTTCATCAGCTGGCAGTACACCTCGTCCCGGAGCTGGTCGAATTTATGGCAGTGCTGTGGGAGTGCGCCAAATTCATCAGATCACGATCGGTCGCAGGGAAATACGTAGAAAAATTATTCGGGCACGTTCGATATTTTTCAATTTGACGTTTCAGCAAGAAGCTCCGTTGAAAATGATAGCGAAGCAAAGTGAATGTACAAGGAAGTAAAGGACGAGTATACGCTGTGTGACGTGACGTAACGAATGTACAAACGCGGTGTTCTCGGGATTATTCCAGTATCGAATTCTTATAAATCATCCAAAGTTATAATTGAGATTCCGGCTACTCATCTTCTGACTGGCAAGATTTTGAGATAATCGCGTTTACGATTAGACAATTTTTACAATTCTTTACCTTACAAACGACCACCCATAGAAATGAATTACATTATTTTAAACACATTTGCGGTTGTTCAAGAAAAAAGACCTTCATATTTTTCGAAACATCTCAAAAACCAAACAACTTAGGACAGTTTCATTTGTAGATTCGTGCCATTGACTTTTTCACGTTTCGATTGAAAAATAAACTACTTCATTGCACGCTCATAACGATTGTAAATCGACTAGATCCACCAGATCAAGTGTATATTCTATCAAGAATTATTTGTATAGTCTGTCCCGCGAGGTTCAGCAAATCGCCCGTTGCGCAATGACTCGCTCCTAGATACTAACCATGAGGATGGTGTAGACGCATTTGACCTCGCTCATGTCGGGTGGCAGGGGCTGGTCGCCCATGTAGCGCATCAGGCAGAGGAAGCACTCGACCGCCAGTTGGCTGAGCTCGGCGTCTAGCCTGAGCAGGCTCTGCTCTATGGGGGCCGGGGTGTACTTGACCAGGTCGACCTGCTCCTTCCACGTCCACTCGGCCCCGTCACCGTTCTTGCTCTTCTTCCCCTTCTTCTTGCCCTTCAGCGACTCGATCACCTTAAGCGAGCCGCTTATCGACCCGTCCGCCGTCTTCAGCATCTCGAACCTGCCAACCAAGACGACCATCTTCATATACCATCTCGATATAATACTCGCGAGCGAGAACAAAGCTCCACCCAAATGACAGAGGCTGGGCTCGTTCGAGGAACCTACGTCTCGATGGATACATGCAGCTGCCTAGCTAATAATCTCGCGCGTCCGTTCGCCCACGAGAACTTGCTTTCCCGAGTGTATAGCGGGCGAGAGCCGTTAAAGCGCGGGGGCAATAATTAAACGATCCCCCGTGTGTGCGCACATGTGTTTACCCTCCGTTTCCCTCTTTGCGGGAGACGCCTTTCCCATTCTCCGTATGACTTTCCCGCGAAAATTCTCGTTTCGAGGCTTTGATCCGACCGAACCTCGTTCTTCCTGATTATCTGGACGCTCGCTCGCTCGCTCACTTTCGTTTGTCACCGCGGCACCGACGACATCGACGCGGGAATCGAAAGTTTTCGTCCGGTTAAAAGGTGCGCGCTCGGTTGTTCAACTTGCTCGAATATGGTGAAATAATACCGCTTTCCTTTTTTCTCTCTCTCTCTCTTTCTCTTGCAACGGACGCACGCATTCGATGCACGTAATATGAGATTTATATTGGCGTAAGCTCCATAAACGACTTGCGGGAACACAATGTTCCGCGACCATAAACGGGGTTTTGTTTGATCAAAATTCATTGCAACGTCGAATCATTACCGGGTGATACGAGCGCGCGCGCGTACGCTCGCGTGCGTTCGATCATTCAAGATCGTTAATGGTTTACAGTTGGAGAGATTAACAGTATGTGCAAAAATGCTAAGCGCGATCCAACGTTATTGCGTTGAATAGTATACTAATTGGCGATGCAACTGCGCGTGCCGCGTTTGTCCGTAATTTTGTATAAATCAAATCGTCGAGCCGTTACCCAACGTTTCCGTGCTTTCGGCTATCGATTATCATTGTTGTATTTGCAAAGCGCGCAATGCTAATTTCTGGCGTGAACCGACGACGGCGCGTTACAGCTCTCGGACGATTCATCGACTGGCAACAAGTTGTCGAAGCTCCGACGTTTAATGTTTGTGAAAGTTTCAAAACGACCGATTGCCAGCAATATTGAGTTTTCCTCAAGCATCCCGGTATTATTCTCGGATTCTAATTAAAATTGTAATTCTCATTTCAACTCGATCGAATAATCGAGCGATTCGCTGTCTTGGCTGCTGACAAAGCTACGTAACTCTCGGGTGGAAAATATTTTGATTAGCTGAGATTCTACCACTGCACGAAGATTATAAATCGCTTGCAGACGATCGTCTATCCGAACTGCACAATAGCACTATGAAAAGGAAGCCGAAGCCGAAGTGACGGGCGGGTTATTCAAAGACGCGGCAAAGTTGGGCGCGTCCCCCGCATGACGATTCAAATCTGATGCGCGTCTCGCCGGGGCTTTGATGTGCCGATAGCCGCGGCTGTCGGGCCACTCCTACGTAAAATATATACACCTCGAATGCTCGCCCGGGTCCCGATCGACGAGTCGTAAAATATTTAACGAGTGAAAAATGAAAAACGTACTTGTCCGCGTTGCGGAAGTTGAGCATGGCGTACTGGAGGAGGGAGTGGGTGCCGTTGTTGAGGCTGGCCGGGGGCTGGGCGGAGCCGTCGTAGAGGCCGTCGTCGGACGGCCTGGGCGGCTCGTCGTGCTGGCGCCACTCGCCCATGTGCTGCTGGGGCTGCTGCTGCTGCTGGCCCGCGTGGCTCGGCGACTTGCCGTTCTTCTGGTAGTGCAGCCCGTTGCTGAGGTGGCCGTTCCTGGTCGGGCCGTTGTGCAGGCCCTCGTGGCCCTGCGGCGACGGCGAGCCATACCCGTGCTGCTGCGCCTGCGACACTATCGACTTGCCCAGCGCCGACACGTGGTTGTCCTGCGCGTGGCTCTTGTGCCCGGCCGGCTTCTGCTCGATCTGAAACACGTCGTCGAATTTTTCCCCCATCAGTTTGGGCAATTTTTTTCTAAACCGGCTTCTTGGAATGATATTCAAGTCTTTCGAGAAACTACGGCGTTTTACGCGCATGGTATATATCATCGATCGGCACTGCTCAGTCGAATCCGCGCGAGTATACGCTTTCGAAATTAATTCGCGGAGCTTCGTCGCGTGCGCGTATATTTGCACTTTCACTGTAGATATGCGTAAAACACACGCATGAGCGTTTGGAGTCGCGCGGCGTCCGTGTATATACCTTTTTGTTCGGGAAATCGGTGCCGCGTGCATAGGAGCGACGGAAAGCGAGAGCGAAATTTTAATATGTCGGTCGCGGCTTGTTCGCCCTACATTTTGGAAAATGCATTAGCGTCGTTATCGCGAGGCGTGGAAACAAAATGGTAAGAAAAAAAGCATTTGGACAGGAAACTTATAAATGGACTCTCCAAATATGAATTAGTAAAAATCACCGTTTGGCAGGAAAAATCAAACAAGTGATAAAAATAGTAGATATTCACTAGAAAAAAACGTAAAATATGCAACTGTTACTAATTGACTAAAATATTAATACAATTTTACTATTTTTCTCATTATGTATCTACTATTTTCATCAGTTGTGCAATTCTTCCGATTGAATGATAGTTTTTTACTATTCTAGATTGACAGAGTGAACGTGCATGTGAAGATCGAGAATGAATCTCGATGGAATTAAAGGCAGCTGCCGCGCGACCGCGACCTCCATAATTACAGCCGATGTAAACACGCTCTTATAGAGCCGCGAGTATCGATACATCGGGATTCTCGTTTTCTCTTTTCATTTCACCTTCCGTAATTAATATACACTAGCTATATGCTCGTGCGCGTGCTTTGCGCATCCTGTTCTCGATCGTATTTGAATCTCACGCTTTTTTACGTATTATTCGTGATAACTTTCTTATTGAACATGTACCGTGTGTTTCACAAAAACTGGCATTCATATCTCTCTGGCATTTGACGAATCGTTTTTTCATGATTTCTCAAATGGATATCAGTGTAAGACTAGAATTGCGTTACAAATATGGTTATGGAAGAAAAAAGTGCATCCTTGATGTTTCCAAGCTCGTAGACTTGTATCGCTCAGCGATTCGGTCATAGTTTGGATTTCACCTGAGATTTTATGGGAAGGGTAGATGCATGACAACTGCAGTTATTAGACAACATGTATCGGGATCAATAACGCATAAGTAATTTGCTCGAGCATGAGCGAATCGGACATGCTGTATCACATGACCACGGCCAAAAACAAGGAATGAAGAAGAATACTTTAAATGAGGATGCATTGCGTACATGTCGCTCCTCTCCCCCTAAACACACACACACAAAAACACGCGTGTGATTCGCGTGCCTCTCTATTAGAGAGTTAACATTCGACGCGCAGGGAGCAAGCCGCACGAAATAGAGTCAGGGACTCGTGGACTGCAAGAGTGAATGGTAACAGCTGTAGCTGGAATAACTGTAGCGACAGGCGGCTGCGGCGGCGCACATGAGAATGGAAGGCAAATAGTACACACACACACACACACAAACACAAGGGTGCGCGCACGACTCGCGTGCGCAGCGCAGCGGTACACACCGCGAACGTGTATGTATATAGGAGCGCGAGCGGCTGCTGCTGCGTGAATTTCGCGTTGTGTGAGAGAGTCGCATAGGAATTCCGCGGTGTAATTGGCCGCGGGGCTGCGGAATTCGCGGCTTTCTCGCGCGAGCGTCGCGTATTTACTCTATGCGCGCGCGCACGCGGCCGTAATGAGCGGCCCGCGTTTGCCGGGCTCCCCCGGCAATTACGTTTGGGCCGGACTCCCCCCCCGTTGGTGCATCGTTGCGCCACATTGTGCAACCGGTCATCTCTCCTCTCTCGATTCAATCCCGTCCGTCCGCGAGTTTCGCAACGCGCTCGATCGAAACAGCTATGGTCGCGCGGTTGCGTTTTGCGCGCGCTCCACACAATACAGCCGCTCGCGCCGAATGGTCCCCGGTTCAATTACTGCACTTTTTTCTTCTGTTCCTTTCCTCCGGATTAGCTCGACGAGGATAAATACGTCGGAACGCTGATTCCCTCGCTATTAGCGAGCTCCGCGGATGGCTCGTATATATATACTCGGGTGGAACAAACGCTCGCGCGGCTGACTAATCGGATAGGGATATGCAAGAATAAGTTGCATGGCACATTGTTTCTCGCGCGGCTCGCGAGATAACTTTCGCGTCCTATCGTTATTCACGGACAATCGCCTCGCGGCTCGAATTTCTCCTCGGGCAAGGCGCAAATTCATATTTCTCCGCGACAATCGTCCACGCCCAAATGAACAGCCGAGCTCGATTTCGCGCGAGAGTTTGGAATACCGCGAAATCTCGGTAAAGTTCGTGTCGTTCATGACTAACCAACTCGGTCGTGAAAAGTGTTGGTGTGGTGGTTCTTCTTGGGGGCTGTTTTCACCCTGTAAAACGCGAACCGACGATATGATTTCACGAATATTTCTCGGTTATCGTCGATGCGAACTTTAGACACATCCATTTCCATCGTCCTTGATACAACTGTGTATATATCTACGCTCGAAAGAATCGAGAGAATATGTGCGCGGGAAGGTCAGCCCATATAAGAGCTGCGAGCTACGTCGCGGATCCCCGGGCACACGCGCATTTTCACCGGGTCGCGGTTGTTTTTTTGTCCCGCCGCGGAAAGCGAGCAATTTCTTAGGCTTGCCCTAGATACATGCTGCTGCTCTCGAGCGAGTGCAGCACGAGACGTACATACATCGTGTACGTGTACGATATGTATAATATATATATATATGGGTGCACGCGCACCGGGCTATCCGATGGATTGCCGGGCTGATGCACAGCTGAACGCGCCGGCTAGGCCGCGGGTCCGGCCGACCCTGACCCACATATAATATACACGCGAGTCTCGACTCGCGATATTATGAGCGATCCGCGAGCGCTCGTTTACAGTTACACGACTCGCTCGCTCGCGAGCTTTTTTTTCTTTCCATCGTCGTCCCGCGCGCGAGGGACTTTTTTCGCCGGGGCTCGAGCCGCCGATTATTATAACTGGCGCGCGCACGCGCGAGCAGGAAGCCGCGGCTTGCTCGCTCGAGTTATTAACGGCGATTTTCCTCGCGGCCGCCGCTCGAAAGTAGCCGCGGCGGATTTCTGATTTCTTCCCGCGCCGCGGATTTTCTCGGCTGTATCTTATAAAGCGTCGCGGGACACGTCTTTTCGACACGCCCAAGCAGAGAAAGCCGGGAAAATTCGTGAACGCACGCAAAATACTGCATTTTACTTTGTCGAGATGGTTCTGAAAAAACTCGAGTTACAATCGGGGGAGGGGTAATTCGGTAACTTTCGAGGGACGAATCGCTGACTCGCTATAACCTTAATAGAATAGGATTGGATAACGTTTATTGGGATCTTGGGGTATAACCCTATTTGTGGTGATACACAGTGATTATCACTAATGCTCTCTCGATTGATTCAAATTCACTGTAATTGGTATAACCTTCGAATCATCAGTCTTTTCGACTCCTGGGGTGTTCCATCCCTCGGAAGTTTGCCAAATCCAGAGCCCAGAGTGCCGCGTTCGAAGAATAAACCGCGCGCGAGGCTGGAGCGCCCGGAAGAGGATGGATCTCGCGCGCGCGCGACCCTGGCGCCAGGTTGCGTGCGTGCGCACACATACGCTTCAATCACAAACGACATTCACCGCGCGAAAAGAAAACGGGGAGCCGCGCACATCTCGCGGCAGCAGCGCGACTAACGGCCGCGAGCGCGCGCGCGCGTTAATAACCAGCAGACAAACCAAGCTCCATCCCGAATCCGTTGGAGCTGGTCGACGACCTCTCCACGCTTCCTACTTCCTTCACATACGTATATATGAAGGAAGACTGTCAATGAGCTCACGCGGCGACATGTGGTCGCGGGCATACACTTGGGCTCGCGCGAGAATGGACGCTGTCACTTTCGAGGACCTATATATACACGCGGGGATTCGTAATGCACGCTCGAATGATTATTTGTCATCGCGTTGTATAAAGCTCGCGAATTCCGCGTTATTCTCGCGTGCAGTGCATTTATAATTGAGGGGAAAACGCGTATTAAATCACATGACTTACGGCCCGTGGAAAGGGGGGCTTTCGCGCTTCGGCCGGGATATAACAAGTGAACGGATCGTGACTTTCATCGCGCGGATGCTTCGTGATTTAGTTGAATTGGATGGTTATACGGGATGTATCGGCGAGAGCAGAAGAAGAAGAAGAAGAACATGAAAAAGAGTATTTCCGTTGAAGAGAAATGGGACGGATCGCGAGGGAAAAAAAATACACCCGACGTCGCGGATCCGTACGAAACGAGCAAGCGCGGATTGGAAGAAGCTAATTGAATTAATAAGCCGAAAGTCGGCCTTGTATCTCGTGTCTATCGCTGCTCGAAATCTCAATAACGCATTGTGCGCGCGCACAGCCATGTATATAGGCAAGATGCTAATGCCATACGTATACGCTCTGTTATAATTCGAGCGCGCGAGAACCAGCATAACTGGTTAAATAATGTTCGATCGCGCGGGGTAAACGGTACACTGAACCGGAGATGCAGATCGGAGCGGTAGCGGTGTCGGGTTAAGGTGCAGCGCACGCACCATCCGAGTGAAACCTTCGCGCGAAAGCACCGTCGCGCGCGGCTCGAATTCAACGGATCTCAATCTCGTTGCGGAGGCCCCGGCTCCATGTGTGCAGTGCGTGTGTGTGTCGACGTTTGTTCTTTGTCGAAACGCGCGCCTGCGCCCGAGGGCGTAAATCAATCGAGAGGGTCGAATAACGCGCGTATGTATATACATACCGATATCTCGAATTATACCTTCGAGCTTGGTATATATATATCGCCGCGAATAGGCGTCGTTGCGAGAGTGAATTATTAATGGATTACGTGAGCGCTCGTTCGCGTTCGCACGTCCTCTACGAAACATCCATTGCCGCGCGACGCGGAGGGGGAAGAAAAATCCGGGCTAATTCAATTCGTACAATTTAATCTCGGTTGGGATACACCGTTACACGTGCGAGTCGGATTCTCATTTACAAGACTTCCATCAAATTGATCCCCGATAAAGAATCCCCGCAGCCGCCCCCTTTCGCTACACGGCCTGTTTTTTTTCTTCTGTACCTGGCCATACACCTGTTGCCGTCGATCCTCGAGCCTATTCAGCGACGCGCGATAATTCAACACCGGGCTAATCCGGCGCGAAAACACTTTTCCCCCCGTTCGCCGGGTATTAGCGGCCGCCGCGCGACCGGTCCTCTGTCTTCGTGTGCGTGCAAGTGTGTTAGTAAACACACACGCGTGTGGTAGCGCGCACCACGGCATAAATCAGTGGCTCGCGCGCATAAATAATTCATCGTTGGCGCGCGAGCCGGCAATAAGCGATCGGCGTCCCCTCGCGAGACGTGCGACGGTTGAAACCCTCGCGTGCGACGCCACGTACGCGTGAGAGTGCGAGAAACGCGTTGAAAAAAAAATCCATCCGCGACTCTCGCGTGTATATAAAGCCGCGGCATTAACAATGACCCGCAAAACAGCCGCTTCCGTTCCGAATTTCACATTCTGCAGTGAAAGGTGAACGCCGCGCCGGCGGCGACGGCGGCTCGCGCTCGAGATTAATCGGCGAAAGTCCTGTGATCTTCTTCGGTGCGCGGACGAACGCGCGCGCGTCGAAGGCGGCCGGATCGAACGACCAAAGCAAATAATTCAGCCGGTGACGGGATCGAGTCACCGTATGAGCCGTTGCGCGGATACACATATATGTAAGATTGGCAGTGGCCGACTGTGACGTACGTACGGGGGTATGGAAGGTTATTTTTGATAATTCACGCCCGCGCACCGGATCGTTTCGTTTTCGGTCCGCGGTTCCTCCGCGGTTCTCCGCAGGTACAAACGAGTTTGTAAGGGGACATTGTCTCGCGAGAAATTCATTTGCACGGACTAAAAGGCAAGCTGCAGTATGCGCTGCCCTTATCGCCGGTGTAAAGTGGGGAACAAGTGAATCCTTACGCGATGATAGGGATATCGAACCAAGGGAACTGCACGTCTCATCGTCATGTCCGAGACCGAGTTTCGTCTCGTCACGAGCCATACGAAGGTCGAGACAGACTGTAGCGCACGAGTGCAACTCTGACTCAACGAAAGGGAGGCGTGTCGCGTAGGCAGGAGGGGACAAGCACCTGGTAGCTTTTGACCTTCTCGTCGAGCTTGTTGAGGGTCTCGTGTATGGTGTTGAGGGTGCGGTCGTTGGGCTTGTCGTCGAGCTGCGACTCGTTGTGCGCCCTGAGCTCCTCGAACCTCTTGAGTATCTCGCGGACGCTGAGCTTGCTCGCGTCCCTCTCCTCGGCGATGGTCTCCATCTTGGGGCTGGGCGTCTGGGCGGGCGGCTGCTCGTCGCAGCAGTACTCGTGGATGAGCCGCTGGCCGTGCTGCTCGGGCTGGCCGAGCGACGCGCTGTTGCGCCTGTTCCTCAGCTGGCAGCCCTCCTCGGCGCGCAGCTGCTCTATCGTCGGCTGCTGGTTGTTGTTGTTGTTGTTGTTCATGTTGCTGCTGCTGCTGCTGTTGTTGTTGTTGTTGGCATTACCGTTGGGAGCCGGCGGCCTCCAGGGGCTGCGCTGCTCGAGCCTCGCCACGTCGATCCTCGGGATGTTTTCGTACTCGAACTTGAGCGCCCCGGTGGCCGGAAGGTTGTTGGGCTTGCCGGACGGGGCGGGCAGCTGCTGCGGCTGCTTGGTGAAGAGCTTGGCGAAGCGCTGGCGCAGGGGGAGCGACGGCTCGGGCTCGGGGCGCTGCTTCACGGCGCGCTTCTCGCTGAACGAGCCGGGCTGCTTCTCGAGGAAGGCGCCCGAGTCGTCGGTGTGGCCGTACTCGTCGCTCGTGCTCGACTCGGACTCGGACGAGCGCACCAGCAGGCTGTCGGGCGAGTTGGTCTTCCTCTCGTCGTCCGACAGCTTGTGCGGCTTGTCGCCGCCGCCGCCGCCGGTGGGCTGCTCGCGACGGGCCAGGTCCTGCGCCTCGTAGCGCAGCCGGTAGTCCGGCACGGGGCTGCTCCTGTTGGGCTGCTGCTGCTGCTGCGGTTGCTGCAGGTGCAACAGGTTGCGGTTCTCCAGCCGCCTCAGGAAGTCGGACCGTTTGAGGATTCGCTTGTTGCTTTGCTGCTGGTGGTGGTGGTGGTGGTGGTGGTGGTGGTGGTGGCTACTGATGCTACCGTCGACCCGCCGGTACTCGCACTCCGACTCGGACATGTCGGTGAACTGGCTGAGGATCTCCGGCCGGTGCTTCTGCTTCTTGCGCAGCGTCCGCGGCAGCTCGGCCCAGTTGCTCGACAGCCGCCGCGAGAACACGCCCTCCGAGTCGGTCACCTCGCGCTCCATCATCATCATCATCTTCATCCACAAACTCTCAACCTTCCTCGAGTTTCATCTATCCCGCACTTTGGCTGTCCCTCGCTCACGACCTGAGCGCGATTCACCAGTCGCACAACATATTTTATTATACACCGATGCACGAGCGAGTGCGTGCATTTTCACACGCACGCACACGCACGCCGGCGTTTTCGTGCTGCGTCGCGTCGCCACATTCGTTATGTATACACTCTTGGATATAATTGGAAAAGCGGACTCGAGGTATCATCCTCGCGCGCGTCATCAATTATTGTCAATCGGGCGGATCGCCTGGAGGCTCGACGCGACACACAGCACGAAACTTTCACCTCGCGTCTACTATGCACACGTACACACACATACACACACACACCATACCACCATTCATCGTCTCTCTGTGCGCGCGGAGGGGAGGGTGGATCGCTCTCGTGAGCCGTGCATTTATCGCGAAAGGGAACGAGTAACGTTTCGCTTCCGCGTATATATGGTCCCGGTCGCATCTTCGTCGCGGCCGTCATTACATTCGACGGTCGAAGGTCGCGCGCGCGCGCGCATGTGTGAAACGTGAGCGTCTCGCGAGTCACAGGTTGGTTCTCATCAAGCGCAAGAGAGAGAGTAGCGCGTGATTATTAGCTTTATTTGTCATGTAGCAGCTAAGCCGGAATCATCATGGCTTGGCCTACATACACCGGTGAGTATATCCTCGACTCGAGCTGGAGCGCGCGTGCACGACTGGTCGGGGAAAAGGGGGTTAAGTGCAAATTTTACACGGCGTCGCAGCTGTTTATCCGTCGTCGCGGACTTTTATCGATTGATTAGAGACGATAGCGAGGAGAAAGAGGAGAGATACGCGTCGTCGCGTCAATTTAAAAATCCCGTCAAAATCGAAACGAGCTTTCCCACGCGTCGACATTTCCACGCGGCGCTGCGTATACATACATATACACATCTACATACGCATCGAGCCGGCTCGTTCGAATTCGAAAGTGCGCGCGCTTATCTCGGGGGAAAAATCGAGAGGCGCAACAACTTGTCCGGTGCGAATAAACAGGCGTTCCCGCGCGAGCTAATTGTTCGGGCGCCTCATAATCCTCGCGTCCTCGTTAGCCCTTTCACTGACAATTCCCCCCTGCCGCCCGTTCCACCGCCCGAGCAAACGCGGAAAGACAAAAGAGTTCTCACAAAAAGGAGGGAAAAACAACGAAAAAAAGGGGAAAAATCAAGACAAGATCTCGGATATCTACCGCCCCGAGTTAATTTGGGCCCGGCGCTGTGAATTCGACTGCTTTGCGCACGTGCGCCCGTGCGTGCGTAAACGTACATATATATATATACACACACACACAACGGGAGGTGTTGAAAATCGCGGAAACTCGCGAGTGGCTCCGTGTCTTCCTCATATATCAGTATGTATACGTATATCGTGGGCTCGCGCGGGCCGTGTCCCGTGCACGCGTACATATACGCTCCGCGCGTGGGAAAACTCGTGAGATCCGACCTCGTCAGGACAATGAGCCAGCACCTTCCATTACGATTATATTCCGCGCAAGCGCGCCCCCTCGACCCGCCGCGCACGTGTCGCTCTCTCTCGATATATCCTTACGCGTATTGTATATGCGCGCATCTTCGATCGTCGTATCCATCATATATAGCACGCTCGGCGATTGTGTATATATGTATATGTACAGGTGCGCACGCAAGCGCAATTCGAATTCAATTTGAAATCCGTTGGCCGAGGAGAGGAAGTTTTTTTTTCCTCCTGGCGCGCGGCTAATCCGCGCGGTATAATGAAGTAATTATATCAATCGTTCTTAGAGAGCCGCGCTGTTATTTCCACGGCCGTTAGGTTTGCTCGTGCGCCGCTATATAGCGACTATGTATATATGTACATGGCTCCTCGATACTAGCATAATCCCATCCATCGGGGAACCAACTTTGCCTGTTTGAGCGGCTCAAAGTTGAGATGTATAGCGAGCCGCAGGTGCTATACAGACGCGCGAGCGGTGGAAGATACGTATACGTTGCGTAACGATCTTTGTTTTCGCCACATTTGCACAGAGGCGATTATGCGAGAAGGAACAAGCGAGTAGTGTAGCGAGTATCAGCGATCCGCGATATCGAGAGCGGAGACCCTGTATGCCGCTTACGCAAAGCCTCCGCGTGTCTTCCCTATAGCGCGTACGTCAGTGCCTAAGTATACGCAAATCCGACGTGTTGCTTTTCTCAACGGTTGTTTTTTTTCCTCGCTATAAGGCTGTATAGAAGCCCGGGTTCGCTCGCGTATTGTTCAGCTCGCTCGAATCGGGGAATCGGTTCTCTTTCACGCACTTCGGCGTCTCTCGTGTGTGCCGCGAACAAAACGTCTCGCCCTATAGTATACGCGTGTGACTCACGGCTTTTCGTGCGCGCGCGCGGACGCGTATATATACATTCGAATGAAAATTAGGTCCGCGCGTGTTCTTTTCATTCATATAGGTATACAATACAAATAAGAAGCGCTACTCTTGCAGTATACAATGCGAATATCTCCATTATTCCGTTGTATTTTCGTCTCGCACATTCCCACCCGGACTCAAGCGAGCGGATGCATCTCTCGGCGAGCGCGAGCGCGATGGATTATGGGTATATAATATATGACGGTTACGTGAACGAGCACGAGATTCTGATAAGATCGTGGCGATCGTGTCGTGCAACAAGCGAGGAAACGAGTATATTTTAAGATTTCGCGGCTTACATAACGCGGGGAGGAATTAATTTAACGTGTTTACATACGATGTACGAGGTGTGAATGGATTTGGACGATTCTGCCGAAGACGATTATATCAAAAACCAACTCGATTGCGCGCTATGAGCTTATATATTAGACGCGTACTCGAGGATCTGCCGATCGAGGATTTCGTCACCGCCATACAGTCGGATAAGGCTGGAACGGAAATAAAAAGACGCGGCTGGATCGTCATACGAAGGTAGTCTAGCGAAACGCGAAGTATACACCGTGCAGTATCTAGTCGGAGAGAAGCCGCGGGACGAGCTCGTTAGGCGCGTAGCACATGCGCGCGCTCCTCCGAATCTCCAATCTCCGTCATTTGGAGCGGTTGCGTCACACACACACACACAACCTCTCTCTGGCGCGCATACTTTCGGTGGATGGATAAAACTATTCGTACAGTATGTATAGATAGATACACCGAGAGCAAATACAGCCGGGAGACACGCGAGCGGTTTGCGCAAGTGCGCTTAGCCCCCCCGAGCCTCGCATGCGAGTATAGAAATCATCGGCTGCAGCGGAGGGACGGCCTTACGAAGGATGCGGAACTCGACGCGGGACGTTGTGCATAGGCCGCGCGCGCGGGAGAGCAGAGCGCGAGACCGCGAGAGAGGCATTCCTTTCCTTTTCGTATGCGCGCGCGCGCGGACAGTGAAGGGACTATGTGTGTGTATATATATATACTTGCCGCGGCTCGCGCTCGCCTATACGTGTGTCTATATACACCTCGAAGTTTTTGCCCGCGCTTTTCAACATTCCCCGAGCCCCACGCAAGCCGTGCGCGTGCTTTGTACACCTCGCGCCCGGCCCGCGCACCGCTCCTCTCATTTGCTCGATCAATTATATACATCCCTATTTTGCCCATGTCTCCTGGCAGTGCACCCGACTTTGACGACTCAACCGAGTTGCGTTCTTGCGTCTATACACCGCGAGGCTGTGCATTAAAAAGCCCGGCAGTTGTTTTTATGAAACGCGCAACGACGAGCAGAGCCAACGTCCAGAGTCGTTATTTTTGATGGCGACTCGGGCGGGGGGATGCTGGAGGGGAGAAGGGAAAAATCCGAGATGCGAACGCAGTTCTCGCAAGGGGTCGAATTAAAAATTGTGCAAGCATCCCCCCTGGGGAGGGGGAGGAGGAGCGAGCGTTTATGAACTGTACGAAGACACGCGCGGCGATCACCTTTCACTCGCGCGAGCCGAAAAGTGATGCAAACCCCGCGAGAGAGGGTATGTGTGTGACGGGAACCAATGAGCCCTTAATCGCGAGGCCACGCATAGAGCGTATATACGGGAGAGAACATCGTACATACCCGCATTCGACGTGAGAGAGAGAGACAGGATTGGGGGAGAGCGCGGCATCGCTCATTAGCGTATACGAGAATATCGCGTGGAAGAATTCGCGATTGGTTTCCATTTCGCCTGTTTGCGCGGAGCTCGGCTGCAGCCGGGGGCCGAGCGCGCATACGCCGCGCCGTAATGTCATCGTTTCCCAAGCCCGCGCCCGCGCGCGCGCACACATACATAAGTGCAAGAGCTTCTATATATGCACCTCCGTGGATCCGTGTATGTATATCCTCCGAGAGAGCTCGCGCGCGCGCGCACATACCAATTATTTAAATGTGCCGGCAATAAAATATCGGTTCTCGGTACGATTGCGCTCATATACATGCGCGCAAGCTTACTCTCCGCGGCCCGACGACTCTCCCGATGTATATATATATATGCGCCGTGCGGTTGTGTGTTTGTACGCTCGGCGTAATGGCTTTGTTATGAGCCGGGTGATTCCATAGCGCGCAGTTCCTTATTCTCCGGAGAACCTTCCGCACTACTCGAGATTATTCGCTGTGCGCCGCGCGGTTACATACACGCGTACACGTGCATATGTGTCTGCGCGCGAATCGTGACGATCGCAATTCGGAGCGGAATATTTTCGGAGCACGTCGTATTTATATGGTACATGCGGCGACACGTGCGCGCGAGGGCAAAACGTAAACAAACACTGGCACTCGTGGCAGGGGATGGTTTGTACATTGCGGGGAGGAGCTGCAGAGAGCGACTCGCTGCACAGAGAGACAACGAACGAGTCATACGTCAGGCTACACAGAGACAGACAGACACACACACACACACAGACACAAACTCGTAGCTAAACACATATATAATGCACACACCGGGTCGCGCCGTTATGGGAGAGCCATAAAACAACTCGCGTCTCCCCGCGACTCGAGACGCGCGTCGCGCGCGTGTATACGTATACACACAGAGGAGCAAGCGCTCGGCTCGGCGACGCTCGGCCAACTGAGTTGCGCGCGCCCGCGAGACTTGTGACGCTCGAGCTCGCCGCGCTCGGGAGAGAGACCCAAGGGAGGGAGCGCCAGCACACCGGCTGCTACTCTCCTCTGTGTGTGTGTGTGTGTGAGTGGGGCTCGATCTGGGTCGCTCGCGCGAGCTCGCGGAATTTGCATCTCCCGCGGACGTTTTGGGGGGGGGGGGGCGAGGCTCCCGAAGAACAAACCCCCGTCACATTTCGAGTCTCGTCAAAAGTCAATAACAATCGCTTCGAAGCGAACTGCAATTCGGAAGCATAATCCAAGCCGAGCGAGGTATGCGAAAAAAGCTGACTCTCGCGTGTATATGTTGTACACATGCTCCACTTCGGCCGCGTGAGCAACCTGATGATTTCGCACCGCGGAGAATTAATTATGTAACTGTACACAGCTGATCCTCACGAGAGTTCATTTACTCCGGCGATGCGCGGCTCGGACCGGGGGAGATACAGCCGAGTAACAACTCTTCTATATAGGTGAGATTATTGTACGGAACTAATATCGTATTAGGATTCGCGATGAGCACTTAACGGTACCCACGCGTACGCGCATACACTACGGGCAAAGACGCACTGCACACACACACTGGTAAACTCTGAATAAGATCGAGTTCCAGCTGCTAATTGGAAATAATTAATTTCACGTGATGACTATCAAACTGCTCGTGGAATTGACGGGGATTGATAGAATTTGTGAAATTTCCACTGGACGCACGGGCGTATACGTGCTGGCACGTGATTTGGAAAAACGAAAAAGGCCCCGCGCGCGCGAGCCTACTTTCCGCTTCGGGTTCGTTTATTTCGGATATAGTGGCGTTTTTTTTCAGATCGTCGTTGGAGCGAGCCGCGGGTTTCACGGGAGTGACGTTACAGATACCGATCGACCAACCAACCAAAGCATCGTGCGAGAGATGGAAGAAAAAAATGTTAAGATCATATCCATATATACCGGTGATTTGCGAGAGCACTTTATCGATGAGCAGGTACATATACACACGCTCGCTCGTCGATAACGCGAATTTCACTCGGAGTGAAAATTTTCCCCCGGCCCACATCCGTTTGCGCCTAATTCGCATTGGAAAATCAACGCTCGGAATTTCGCGCGCGCTATCCCCGAGATCCATCGTGGATAACGACGAGTCTTTTTCATTTGTTTTTCTCGGGCGGAAAGCACTGAACGCGAGTCGAATTTTGCTCCCCGACCATCGGCGATTCACGAAGCCAACTGCACGCATGCGATCGTGGGCGGCCCGTTGTCGATTCGTCGGCCCCTCGATTCGGCCAATCTTTTGTCCAAAGAGATCCGCTTATGGATTTAAAATATCGAACGGTTCGCGGGTGAGCGACGCGCGATGATTTTTCGCTGCGCTCATCGAACGAGTCACGTTGTTCGCGCGCGGCGAAGTAATTTGGTCGATTGTTGACTTGGCGTCGCGGTGCCGCGAAGGAAGTGGCATGTGCGCGCCTTACGTAAGCGATGCGCGGACGAAAACGCGCCGGCTGTATAACACGCGTATATGTAACGCGTGTCATTTTCGCTTGCGTAACTTTATATGATATATACAGCTGCAGTATATTCAGCTCCGCCCGTGGAATCAGGGCTCTCGCGACCAAGTGCAGTTGGCCGGACGCGATATCGAGTGTTCCTACGGTGAGTTGCAGTATTTACGCTCGGCGTAAAACCATCCGGTACGTGTGTGCGTGTACATGTGTTTGCTCGAGAAAATTGCGGTAACTGGATGAAAAAGGAAAGAACCATTTTTTTGCTTTTTCTTTGGTCTTCCAGCGTGAATTTCGCAGCAACTGGAGAGTGTCAGCCACCTGAGGGGCTGACGATTCGAACGAGAGACGCCCGACTGAGTGAAATAGAAATCAGACGGAGCCGGAAAGAGGAGGCGAGGAGCTGACCAGCCGCGGAACGAGCGGAAGCAATTGTACTGCAGGCCACCGCATCCACTCGTTTTTCTTCGCGGCGAGTTCGTATACACACTTACACACATGTACGCGCATTTCTGCGCCTGCAGGGGAAGCGCCACTCCATATACACACGCACACTCGCGAGCCATCTCCGTGCAGAATCTATCCTCGTTTCCGGCCCTGCGTCACGTGCGGCACCTATACCTTTGTTTTTCTTGTGTGGGTATATATATATACACACATCTCTCAACTCCTTTTATTTTGTCCGTGTGTTCTTTCGTGCTGCGCGTTTGCTTTTGTATCGGCCGCGGGCGACCAACGGGCCCGTATTTTTACGCGCGCGATCCTTTTAGTCCGGCTTCGCGCCTCCGCAGCTAAAGACGCAGCAATAGATGGCCTTGGCGATTCGATTCTCATCGATCTCGCGCGTAACCATAACGTCAGCCGTGACACGAGTCCCGAGTATGACGAAAGTCGTCTGCTGAGTGCTTTACACAAAGGTCCCTTGTGAAAAGTACATCTCATACGAGGACTAAGCGTGGCCGATTGAGCCGTGTGCGCCGATCTGTTTGCTCGTCGAGTATGTGCGTGCGCATCAATCGCCGATCGTTCCTATACCTAAGTAACACACGACTTTTCACTCGTCGAGCTGGCCCCCGACTCTTTCACTTGCGAGAGAAACCTCGAGCGTTGAGTCGAGCGCCAGTATACTCTTACTTTTACCGGCCGCTCGATGCTACAGGAGGAAAGAAAAAACGATCGGCCCGAAAAAAGTATAGAACGCAGCTTCCTAATATTGCCAACCGCACAAAGCCATTACCGCGCGTCAATCGTCCCTCCAGTTATGCAAGCTCGGATTTCCTCGACGAATCGGCGTTTTCCCCAAATATTCCACGGAACGGCTGGCTCTTCCCTTTTACCTCCATCGAGTCACGGACGCGCGATCGAGCGGCAGACGCGCGTCCCTTTGTTGCGGGGATCCCATGACAAAGCGCGTGGGCCCTCGGGGATTTTCCAGTTTCTTTTTACTCAACTGCGGCTTGCAGGTGTGTGTGTGTGTGTGTGTGTATATATATAACGACCCGCTCACGAGAGGGACCCGCTGTTCGACGGCGACAAAGGTATGCGTATACGTGTATATATATATACACCTGGGCGCACCTGTACACCGCGAGAATAAAAGGTTCGGGTGCCGCCGCGGTGGCGCGGAAGAATGCGCCAAAGTGGCCAGGCGGGGCAACGCACCCCGGCGCCTCTGCGTATACCGCAGGTCGTTGTATAGCGATCCCAAAGGATACTTTGGCGCGACTCGAGTGCGTCGCGGCCTCGGAGAAAGTGTATATACATCATACAAGGCTCGAGGTCCTCCGCGGCGCGTAAACACGCCCCTCGGCTCTTTCTCGCGTCGGTTTGTCTTCCCCGCGGGCAATTACGAAAAATCGTTGGCGCGGACGGGATTCAATCGTGGCTGGAGATGCAATGGTGACGCTGTCAGAATCTTGAGACGGTCTTGCGACAAGTCACTGTAGGTGCAGTCACATGACCAACCAGAATCTCGTGACTTATTCTCAGAATTTAATTTCTCAAATATTTTGTGACAGATTGTATGTGTAGAGTTGTAACAGTCGTTTTACATCTATATAGATGTGATAGAAGAGTATCCAAAGAAAAAAAAATGTAATCTATTGAAACACCAAAAACTAATCGCTTCATTTTTGAATTTGCGGATAAACTTGAACTTCTATTTAATCACGTTCAAGTTGAAGAGAAATTCTCATTACTCCCAGGGCCGTCATGACCGTCCTAAGACGGTCTCGAATTTTGTGATGTGACCATTTCGCGCTGAGACGGTCATTTCGCATCTCTAAATTAGTCACTCGTTTGATTGCGCGATTCTCTCGGGAGAGATCACGCGAAAGCCGACGAAACGCGATGAGTTTTTGGAAGAAGGTAGGGGAATCATCAAACTGCCGTCGCTCTCGTGAATTATTCGCCTCGGTATATATATTCCAAAGGTGACGGCGCGCGTCCA
Source organism: Aphelinus atriplicis (assembly GCA_020882685.1). Classification (NCBI taxonomy): domain Eukaryota; kingdom Metazoa; phylum Arthropoda; class Insecta; order Hymenoptera; family Aphelinidae; genus Aphelinus; species Aphelinus atriplicis. The sequence goes on along the minus strand of CM037076.1, from coordinate 15,290,006 downwards.
AAGTTGAGATGTTTATTTCGCACCGCTGTATACGCCCGCGGGAATATACATTCTCGAGTGTTTCCGCGAAGCCACTAAATCCATAACTGCCCGACTCCGAGCGTATACTGAAAAATATAACGATTCGCCCGAGTGAAAGAGAGCGTTGTACAGCCACCCTCGTCGCGGCGTCGATACGGGGATCCAATCGCCGCGAGCACACGTATATAAGAATATATACAAAGGGATCATTTACAAATACGCTTTATCGCTCGAGAGCTTCGGTCAGGGGAGACAGAGGGAAAAAAACAGGAGAGGCCGCAACGAGTGTAGAAGAAGCGAGCTGTAAACGCGAGCGCGGTCGAGAGGGAGGACCTGGCGCGCTTTACGACCGGAGCATATATATATACACCAGCCGAGCGGCTCGAACTTTTTCGGGTTCCCTTCGCGCGAGGTTTAATCGCCCGCTTCCGCCGGGTCGCAGGTGCACATCCCCTCTGATGGGCCGCGCGCGGCTGATGCGCGCTGCAGTCACAATGGAGCAGCCGACCTCGAGCTAATGCACCTCCGTCGCGTGCTCGAGGGTATATATGTAAGCGCGGGGGGCAGCTGGAGGGACGACGAGAAAAAAAAACATTACGAAACAGGATAGGCGAACGTTGTCGCGCACTAAGCGCGAGGCTTCGAGGCGTTGGTGGGTTTCGCTTTCGCGTGTCTTCCTGCCAAATGTCCTCTACTGTTTTTTTTTTCACCATCGATTGATATGCTTCACTGGCGATGTTTCTAACGCGAGGATCCGCCAACTCTCCAGTGCGTTCTGTCGCGAGGAGTTTGCGGCAATTTTATTTTCAGCGATCGCCAGAACTACGTGCAATATTCGTTCGCTCGCTGCGCAGATTCGATTACCATGGTTTACCACGACTTTTCAAATTTGTTTTCTAAATACGAAGTTGTTAATGGTCGCGCCGCGCGCGCGCGCGCAAGTTTTCCCCCTCGATTTCAGCGCAACTGCACCGAAACGATAATTTGCCAAGCAAATTTGGACGGCTGATTTCTATCTCGTTGCCGCAAGGACGCGGCGCACGTGTTTAATTACCAACAGCCACTACCGCAGGATGGAAAAATCAAAGTCGAGTCCTCTCGTGATTTGGCCATCGAGTCGAGACCAACGCGTGCGCACGCACGACGAGCCGAAAGAAAATCAAGCCTGGCCGGGAATTCAAAAATCTATTTATCGCCAGCACGATTTTGCATGGCCGCGTTACAGCTGACAACACAAATGATCATATGTTTTTTTTGCCACCGCCGCCGCAATCAATCTCGGCGCACGTAACACCGATCGATTCCGACTGACCGAGCTGCGATCTCGGAACAGAAGAAACTCTAAAACACACGGACGACTCGCGAGCGTTGGTATGCGGGCTCGGTTACGTATGCGCGCCGCGCGGCGCATAGCTCGCGAGCGCACTTCGCCTCGGGAAAATTTAGTCGGCTTAGGCACACGCACACACGCACGCACGCATAGGTGGCGAGTAGCGCAGAAAGGCAAACACGCTTAGCAGCAGCAGCGGCAGGAGTATAGAAAATTCCATTAGCAGCGTGGCAGGAGTTATTCGCGCAACCGCATAGGTATTTATCGGACTTTCTCGCGCGGTGGTCCGGCTTTTCACCGGCGCGCGCGCGGCTTTTTTGCCGCGCGGGCGAAAACAGCCGTTCCCCTCCTCGGTGCCCCCGCGAGCACGCCGTACATGGACGCCGCCGCGGTGTATGTACGCGCGAGATGCCGCTACGGCACTCCGTATAATACTTGGTCGTGTCGGCGAGCCGCAACGCACGCACCGGTTCTGCCGACGATCATCGACCGGTAACGACACTTTTCGCATGGGTGCAGTGCCGATTTTTTCCCTCTTTTCTCCTGCCGCCGAGGCGTCGTTCTGCATACAGCTCGATCGTTTGGGATTCGCGCGCGTCACAGGCTCGAGCGAGCGGGGGTAAAAACGCAGGGCCGTAACTCGATCGCGCAAAAAGCCGAAATTTTCCGGGGAGGCCGCGCGGCCGAGGGTAAATGAGCTTTCTTCACCGGCTCGCGCCTGTCTATGTATACACGAGATATTTGCCGTGTCGGTCCGGGAAGAGTCCCATCGCCGCGTGCAGTTGCGCAAACTCGCGGCCGCAGAAGCGGCGGCGCGGCTGTGTTTTTATCTAATCCCCGCGAGCGGCCGGAATGTCCAGGATCGCCTATTTCGATTTGCTTGTACAGTTGGGTTCCGCGTATCCCCAGACCAGGAAGACGCGGCCGACCAGCCTTACTTTCTGCGCCGCGGAAACCGGCAGCGAAACCGAGAAAAACCCGCGCGCGCCTTCCTCTGGCTGCTGCTTTTGTAAGAATCGACACGTGTCGAGAGTCCAGCTGCACGGCCGCCTCTTGGAATTCGAACGTCGCCCATTGCGGGGCACCGCCGAATGTTTCCCGCAACACTGCAGCGCCAGGGACAAACGCGAATGAGAATACGTCGCGCGTCCCCGCCCAAGACATGCGCTCGCCGCGCAATCTTCTTATCAATCAGCGTTGCTCCTTGGCGCATGACTCAATGAGGTACTTAATTAACGATCCCCAACCTCGAACCGTTATACCCTCGTCATTTTTTTCAATGTACATACACCGCGCGGTTCGATATCTTCTTGTGTTCTCCCTTCTTTTCTTCTTTTTTGCCTCTCTCACAAAAGCCAAATGAGAACGAGCCCGAGTATATCTCTCCTCGAGTCGTCGCTTATATCGAACGAGTTCGCGTTACATTGTTCGCTCGCTCGCTCGGGGAATAATAATAATCGTTCGAATTTTCGGGAGGTGAAAACGCGAGACCGCCGCGCTCGGACGGATCGCATTGTATTCCCCTGGTGGGATAAAGTGAAGAGGGCACGACGACGCGACGACGAGACGGAATCTGTAAATATTTATGGGCTTTCATAACGTATAGACTCGTCAGCCGCGGAGGAAAAGTTGATGAAATAGCCATACGCACACACACAGGCGTCACTTGTACACTCGGCAAAGAATCTCATTGACACGGATGAGAATAGCCGCGCGCAGCATTCATCTACGCGCCGAATGCGGCCGCGCGCGGATATCTCACGCGGAGTTTCACCGAGCCAAAGTGTGCGTATACGTGTGTATATGAGCAGGGAGGCAGGCGCGCGAGAAGTGAGAGGTCATATTGGGGGAGAGCTCACGCTGGATATATATATCGATCGAGGGCAGTGCATACATGTATAGCGGTAGCTCTGTAACAATGTTTCGAAACGCATCTCGCGCGTTGTACGTTTATGTGTGGCACGTGCGGGCTCGTTATGACTATTTTTCGAGAGGAGCCGAGCGGTGGAAGCGCGCCGGTCGCGGATGGAGAGAGGCGAGTGTATATATATATACACATATAGTGGCAGGTGAATTTGGGCCAGATGCCAGCCGGCGAGGAGATAGCCGCGAGCAGTTGTGTGTGTGTGTGTGTGCGAGCTGGCCAGCGCCAGTTCAGCCCGTCATTAGCAATTCTAACGGCTTCCGGCCTCGCCACCTTACGCGCGCGCCACACGTTACAGCTCTCCGAGAGCGCGACGCGCTTCAACTCACACGCACATAACTCTGCGCGCGCGGATCCGTATATATATATATACATACGTGCATATACGCGTATACCGATTTTGCCGGAAGAGTTTTCGCGCGTACAACTCCTGCACGCTCGTACCTCTCTGCTCACAACCGTTGCTCTGCTTCTTTTTCTTCTTTTCTTTTCATTGTTCACGTCCGACCAACATTCGCGCAATCCATTCGGCAAGCGTACTTATGGGTTTCGAGGTGTTTTCCATACCTATGTGTACGAGCTCCCGCGCGCGTCTTAGAATTCGACGGGTCGGTGGATCCGACAACGGTTGCATTCGGCCCCACGTCGATCGAAGACAATCACGAATCGTCGGTTGCGTATAATGAGCAGGTTTAGCGTGAAACTCGAATCCGGCGAGTCGCTCGACGAAGCTCCAGCACGGAATCAACAGAATCGCGAAAGCGACATTACGATTCGATGAAAAAAAACAGTCCCTCCGGGGTAATACCGATCCCGCGGCCGTTATTCAATGGGATATAACACGTGCGGCCGATGTGGCTCGCTTCTTTCTCACGGCGATACACACACACACTGCTCAGCCGCGATTCGTCGATCCTATCGCGAAACACGTGATCGCGATTTCGCCTCTCGGCAAAACTTTGAGTTTGTATATATATATATATATATATATATATATGTGTGTGTATCGCTCACGTGTTGTTGCACACGCGAAAAATCGATACACCCGGCCGATCCACAATGCGTTGGCACCGTATACATATACCCAAGCGCGCCAGCGGGGGAGAGCGAGAAAGCGAGAAGCAGCCGCGTGCAGAGCTGTAATGAGATCGTTTCACCGCGGCGAAAAATCGAGGGAACCGCGAGAGAGGCGGAGAAAGAGCAGCGCGAGCGAGAAGCAACAAAAAAAAAACGACCGTCGAGTCTCGAGCTTGAATGAAAAGGAACGAAAGTCCTGGCGCGAGTTCGCCCGGCTTCGCGTGTACTCTTCTGTATGTATACGTGTATGTATGTGTACGCATGCGAATATATGTACACGTGATTCGACAGGGTCTCGGAAGCAGCAGATCTCGTAAACTGTGCGAACTTTACATCAATGATTAGGGTGTGTCCCTGTATAAGAATTACAGTTCTATCGGTTAACGCGCGTATCCGATCGACGCGATGCAACTATTTCGAGCTGGCGCTGAAATAGTATCGGAGCACGATAATTTTTGTGGTTTCTACGGTAAATTTGTTAGTGGACACGTGACCTACAGTGTTTTCATCCGATCGACATAGCTGTCAGCCGGTTCAAAATATCCATACACAACCCGGTTTCAGTGGTTTCATCGACAAATGAAGAGGAATACGATACTACGTTGTCTATAATTTCTATAGCTTTTGCACAAAATATTAGTTCCTCTTCTCGCTTTCAATCAGTCTAACCTACAGCTCAACTGCACATCAAACAACGACGGTAATTCTATAATGTCACGAGGTCTCTATAAGATTTACCGTATAAATCTTAAAAATTATCGTGTGCATTATTTAAGCGCCACCTGCAAATACTCGGATTAAGTCACTCGGATTCGGGTTAACCGATAGAACCGTAATTTTTACAGCGATATACCCTAATCATCGACGTCGAGTTGTCTTGGTGTAACGGTGTAGCGGCTCTCTCATGCGTGTGTGTGTGTGTGTGTACGTACGAACACGTACACGACCGAGCGAGTGTCCCGCTGCACGCTGCACTTGCTCCGCCGACTCTCGAGCTCCTTCTTCTTACTCCCCGCAACGCTTGTTCTCGGCTCTTCTTGATTGTTTAATCGCATACATATACGGCCCGCCGCGGGCCCGTATTATGCGCATCTCGAGCTCGCGTTTCTCGCACTGCCCCGCTTATATATACTCCGATCGCCCGGGCTCCGCGTGTTTTTTTCCCACGATATATATACCGCGACCTATTATTCGCTCGTTTGTCCGATTCACCGCGATTCGACTGCGGCGCTCTGTTTACGCTCGACCGGAGAGGTAGAAAAAAACGACACTGTGTATCTCGCGTGCGAGCAACGATAATTCAGCGCTGAAATACCCTCCTCCACTTTTTATGCCTCCGCGCACGCACACACACACACACCGAGATATGCCGAAGATGCGATCGTGTTTATCCTTAAACGATATCACGCGCTCGGTAATTTGATTTGGCGAGAGCGAGAGAAGCGCGGGATCGCGATTCGCCTCTCCGATAAAAAGAATTATAATCGTTTACGCGCGAATTAATGGGGCGCGCTGCACGTGGTTATGCGCGTGTACGACGTTGCTGTTGTTTTGTTTCCTTCCGCGCGCGAGTTGGTAATCCGAGTTAACCGGGAATATAGATACTTTATATTGCGCGCGCCAACGCTCAACCTTGGGGCTGGGCTTTTAAGCTCGCTTCGATTACGCGTGGCCAATACGCGCGGATACGTACATATACACCGGCGGGCTGAGTCTTGTTTGTCCTGATTGGAAATCCAATCAGATCTCCATTAAATTGATCCGAATATATTACGGGTGTATCGTATGAATATATATAGATAAACACGCGCGGCCTAATGCCGCGCGAACGCCAAGCCAAATTGTAAACCTGTTATATCCGTATCGCGCTCAACTCTTCTTCTTCCTCTCTCGACCCCCACCCGTTTGCGTATATACGTGTATATATAACCCCATACGCCGCGGTGCGCAGAACACGAGAGCGAGTTGGATTTCGAGCTGGGGCAATTGAGAGATCGTCCACCTCGTCGCGGAGCTGTGCCCATCAAACTTGGAAATTACCCATGCAAACGAGCAGCGCAATGCAAACGCTCCCGGCTCATCGACTTCTATCCATTCGATCGCGGACGCGACTGCACCTTCCAAAGCTTCGCCCTCGTACATTTCAACTTACCCGGGGGCGGTCGGGGACAATCCGAATCGCGTTCGATCGACTCTCCGGGGCGCGGGGCCCGAGTGCTGGGATTGTTGTTACCGGCCGCGAACAACCGTTTCCTATCGCGAGCCGTCGCGCACGTGCACGTATATATATACACACGCCGACGATCGATTGTCTATCTCGATTGTCGCGCAATCGGCGAGTTCCACCGGACGCTGCGATGCGCTAGCGGAGGACGAGAAACCCAAGGGGACACGTACGATCAACGTTTGCAAATGCGGAGCGAACTGCAGGAGTTCGGGGTGGGGGGCAAAAATGTAGCGGTAAACATAGCGCCGGCAGCTGGCAATTATCGCGGGCAGTACAGGCGCGCGCGCGCGCGGACGGGCGCCGATCAAGGCCAAGACACCGCGCGCGCTCCAGCTGCGCAGGCCCGCGTAACTTTCGAGTCGCGCCCCTCATTCTTTATATATATTATCGCAGCGCGCATTTCTGCCCGCACTTCTTGCCGCCGCCGACCCCCCACACACACGCACACACACGCCCGCGAATATGCACTCGTTCTCAAGTATTCAAACGCCCAAGGAAAATCACTCGAGCTGACCCGCGAGCTCGGCGCGGGATTTTCTTGGTCGGCGCATCAGGCTTACGTACGGACGGGCAGGGGCTATTTTTCCCGCGATCGTCGAGCGAGATACGATCGGTTTCGAATCGAAGGAGCACCGGGACATGGGTTATTATTGTCACGAAGAGGGGGGGGGGGTTATTATGGAAATTACTCTGTTGCGTCAGGGTCATTCAATCCGTTGATATATATGTCACGCGGCGAGGCATTGACTTTTTTTTCCAATCCACCCGCCGGTGTCCTGTTTGATTTTGCACGCCTGTATATCCACGCGCGCGCGCACGCGAGGAATTATCGCGTTGTGAAATAGCGTATTTCGCGCCTAATGACACGTTGTTGCGTGGGAATTCGTACATGGACATTATACGTTTGATATATATTGATGCGTGTAAAAATTTGAATGACTCATTGCGCGCGGAACGAGCCAGCGACTTTCGACGTAATGAGAACACGAATACTGCATACTCAGAGTGGAAATTCGAAGAGACTCGGATAGAATCGTCATATTTTACCATATCAAAACTTTTACGTTCCCAAGATGGGTGTTTTTCGTAACTTAACATGAGAAGCTGCTGCGTTCAATACTGTCATCATCTCGAACAGAACCAAACTGTTTCTCGACGCGAGACTCAAGTGCGTCGGTGGAGAAGCTATAAATTGGAGCTTCGGCGTCGTAACCAGAAAACCCCCAAAGTTCTCTCGACGCTACTCCCTAGATCCATCTCACACGAGACCACTCCATCAATTCACCGATCAACGTTTGATTTGTCCCAGACACGGATTGCCACGCTGCCCCTCGGGATCGAACGAATAAGAAAGGCAAGGAAAAACCAAAAAGAATGAAAAAACCAAGGTTTGGATTCAATTAAGAGGTGGGTGCGTGCAAGCTCTGGCGCGTGGGGGGCGCTGGCGAAAACGAGGAGGTGGCGCGCGCTCGTCGTTCGCCGAAGCCGTCGAGCGGCGAATAAATAAATGAAAAAAAAAACCGAGGGTTCGCCGTTCTCGAACGCGAGGGAAAAAGAAGAAGGCGAGCCGCGGAGCGGAACGAGAGCATACGCGTACACACACACACATGGGCGCACCGCGCGTCCCTCCAATTAAGTTGCGGCTAGTATAATGAATTTAATTGTGGCCGGGCAGTATCGGAGAGCCGGGGCGGAAGCGCGCGCGGCCGCGCATTATCGGCACACACACACACACCGTACGAGGAGCCGGCCACGTCTTTCTCGTGCCGGCTCTGACCCCGAATCCCTCCCCCGTCGCCTAGTTCTCCGCGGTACACCTCCCGACCATTTCGCGACCATTGTGCGCGCGCGCGCCGCTCGTTTCATCTCGGCCGGCCCGAAATATTGCCCGGCACAGCCGCCAAGGAATGCGCGAGCCGCGAATATACATGTGTACAGTCGGCGCGTCGTCGAGCCGGCTGATTCGGTATAACGGGATCGCTGCAGCGCTCTCGGGATGTGTGTGCCCGCTGCTGCTGTGGCGCTCCACTATTATACGCCTCTGCCCCGCCGCTCTGTGCCGACTGTATGATTTAATCAACGATTCGTAATAAAGCTCGCGCGCTCGAGTCCGAGGAGGTAGGTCCGAGAACTTCTTCACCGCTATCCAACCCGACCACGCGCGGTTACCAATTTTCGTACGCGCTGCCCCAATCTCAACGGGAAAACGAGGGAAAACAAAAACACACGTCGTTGCCGTCGAGCCCGGAGTATAGCGCCGCGTAATTATACGTGAGGCGGAAGCGAGTGTACCGAGAGACCCGACATCGACACGGTGTTTTCGCTGATTATAAAGGCATTTGGGAAGTAGGCCTATACAGAGTCGCGCCCGAGGAAAGCGTTGTCGGGGTATACGCATACATATACGGGTATACGCGCGGGCGTATGGCTGCGCCTCGCGCGACTCGAGGGACAGAAGGAGAACGAGTGCAATCGAGTCCGGCCGATGCGGAGAGCTCCGCGCGGCCAGCGTGACGCGCGCCCGCCTAACGTAACGAGGATGAGGATAGGGTAACGCAGCTGCTACATACTCCCGGTCTAGCGTGAATTAACTCTTTCCACTCGCTGCTCGTACGCGTACGTGTGTGCGCGCAGAGCTGCAGCCGCTTATCGAGTCCCTTCCATTTCCTCGGCTCGTCCCTCGACTTCTCTACTTCGCGGATCTCGACGTTCTGCTGATTTGGAAAAGAAATAAGCCATATCGAAAAGTCGCGGGATTCGCGAATCGGCAGTATAATCCAGCGCGCATCTATTGGAGCCCGAGCGATTGGCCAAGTGTGCATGTAGGTGCGCGCACGCGAGCCGATGGCCGGACTTGCGTGCGCGGCAGCGCCCGGGATATGTGGAGCGAATCAACGACCGATAGAATATTCAAAGACTCCTCCGAACACGTTTTATCCGCTTGTAAATTCCACGCCCGAGGTATTTTATAATTGATGTATACGCGCGGACGCGAACGGTGTTTTCGGTGTCGGCGCGAGCGTGCCGCAGTTTCCCCGGCGTATATATATGCATACTTGCGCCGTCGCGGCTTAATCACTCCTACCGCGCGAGCAGCTTCCTCTTCCCAAAGCTAATCTTCCCGGCTCGAGCTCGCGCGACTTTTTACACCGAGGCTCTCTCTCTCTCGCGCGCGCGATGAGCTCGCGGAAAACCTGTTTAGAATATAATACTGGCCGATGCGCGGACAGGGGAAAATTCTTACGTGTCTCGCGCCGTTTTCAATTATCAACGCCGCGCGGCCCGCCGCGATATATGCGCCCGAGGCGCTTTTTCCCCTCCTCATGCTAATTGCGATCGTATCGCCGGCCGATTTACCAATTTCCCTCCCCTTCGATCGCCGTCGTAACGAAACGAACAGGCTCCGGTCGAGCGGAAATGATTGGACGGTTCTGGCGCGATGACGTGGAAATTCGAAGGAGCGATCGAGACAGCCGGCCGAGCATTTATCAATCATTCGGAAGGCGCTTGACGAATGCCTTCGTGCGGAGAGCCCTCGGGATTGAAAAACATTGCTATTATATATTGCTGCGCGCGGACTCGGCGCGTCTAGCGCGTTAACGGTGTGTATGTTGAAACTGCGCGACGTCGATCGGGATTGCATGGTACAGCAGGTGGACCGATTCGAACACGGTCGAGACGAGAGACTTTCAAAATCCGCGAAAGCTCGTCGCTCGACGGAACGGCGATCAAGGGAGAGGGCGATATAAATCGTGCCGGGAGGCATCGGTACGGGGATAAAAATCGAAATACCACTGCGACCGCGCGCGGCTCTCGTCGATTACAATTTAAAATGAGGCGCGCGCGCGCGCAGATCGGGCGATAGGAAAATGCGATAGGGTTGAATTATGGGCCGGCGCGCGGATGACGTGGCGCTGACGCGCGAGCCTCGGCTCGTTAATAGAGCCGCGAGTGCGCGCAGGAATGTCGCTCGGTTTTATTTGGTCGCTCGCGCGCGAGGCGACGCGAGGGTGACGGGGTGCAGCGGAGAAAGAGAGAGGCACCGACCGCACCCATCGGCTAATCTGCGCGTGTCGCCTCCGCTCGACGCCGCAGGCATCGAATATCAGCTGCCCCGACTTGTGTGTATGTGTGTGTGTATATGCCTTTTCGATTGACCGACGCATTCAGTTCACGCATCGCGTATGCAGACAGACACACACGTGTTTCGTAACTCGCCTCCTCGACTCTATCAGCCGGTATTGTTATGCTCGGTCAAGCGAGATGGTAGTTTTTTGGTTCTTGCGTCAGCGCATATCGGCATCTCGTCGTTCCGCTGGGGACAGTTGGAGTAGAGAGAGAAACAACCTCGCTGGGTATGGACTCGAGATTTGCGCAGCGAATGCATTTTTCAAATCGAGTCGTGTGTCGCATTCGATTAATTATATACGTTTACGATACGTTCGAGGTGTTGTGTGGAAAGATGGCTTTTCACACTTGTTTCATAGATCAGCTTGACAAACTGGCCTTTCATCGTATACCAAATGCACTTCTCGCCGTTGTCCTCGTTTGAAATGAACTTTGGAAATTGGAATCGATGTTTGCGCTACTCACCATGCGGATGTATCTTCCGATCATGTCGGCGAGATGTGCGGCCCTGTTGGTGTGCAGGGGTAACCTGACCCCGGAAGCCACCTGCAAGCTGCAGACGCCGGCCCTCTGACTGTTCACCGACACGATATCTTCGAGGGGCAGAGTCTCCAGGATGACCAGGTCGCCGCTGTTGCTACGTTTTATCAATCTCAAGCCGTGATGCGACACGGCGACGTGTTGAACCTCCGGGTGCTGCGGTCCTATCTGAAATTCAAAATCGACTCGTTGCAACGACTCTGGGCTTGGATCTCCGGAAAATGCCACGATTCGAGGGAGCGCGAGCTACTAACCGAAACCGGGAATATCCTGGCGAAGTAGAGGGGCCACTGCTTGGCCATGTCGACGATGTTCTTCTTGATGGTGATCTTGTGCTGGGTGCTCTGAAGATTGTCGAGCGTGACCCCGTAGTTGTCGAGCATCTTGAGCATGTTCTGCCGGTCCTCCTTGAGGATCCTTATGTTGGACGTGGCGAGCACGTCGTAGGCTACCTGGCAGAATACCAGATGCAGCGCCAGCGGCGTCGTCAGGGTCTCGTTGGGCGCGAACACCTCCTTCTTTACGCGCAGAGTCCAGCTGACGCGGTTGTACGTGAAGTGGGTGCTCGACGTCTGCGGGTACAATTTCGTGTCGACGATCTCCTGCACCTTCTCGATCTCCGGCTTCTCCGCCGGGGGCAGCACCGGCTTGAGGAACTCGGGCCACTCTTCGATTTCGATTCGCTCCATCTTGTCCGTTCGCTGAGTTCCCTAAACGAGGTAGAATCAATATACGAGAGAAGCGAAGGAACGCGGACATGTCGAGCTGTCGGTACAGCCAGTGCTCACCATTGTCGAAGCGACGCTGGATCTGCGATCGGGATCGCCGTCGAGCTTCTTGAAGCTCTGCCTGGCAACGGCGAACGAGTCCCTGGTGTTGGGCACGACGCCAATGTCCCTGGACGACGGCATGCCGAAACTGTCCCTGGACTTGGGCGACACGTCCCTCGTCATGCCGAACGGGTCCCGCTTGGCGTTGGCGCTCTCGAACACCTCCCGGGCGTACTTCGCGTCGGCGAACAGCTCCGAGTCCCTGGTCGAGCTGGCCAGGTCCGTCATGTCCTTGCCGTAGTAGTCGCGCTGACTCTTCACGAACTGGTCGAACGCGTCGGCCTCGGGCGACGAGCGGAACATGTCTCGCTGACCCTTCGGCTCTACTGGCGCTGGCGGAGATCGTGGCTGGGCTACTCCCGATTGACTGTCGACAATGCACCAACGAGTCAATTATACGTTGCACTCGAAATATCATTGTTCGTGGAATGACACGACGATAGAATTGCAAAACGTATTATATTGTGCACCCTCCATAATTCCAAATGTGTGTAAATTGCAAAACGATTCACATTGAAATTATTATAGAAATTTTATCCTCGATCATTGGTTTCTCCCGTACCAGAACATCGCGAGAACCGATTAATCAAATGCTTATTGAGGTTGGCTCGATAATGTCCGATGCAACTTCCGAGTTGCGAAATGTCCGTAGCTCATTGCGTCCTGTCGCGGCAGCAGAACGGAGCCGAGAGTCATAAAATACCGAGGCTCCCACTCGGTGGTGAAACGGGAGCAACGGTTGATATACTAGCTGGGATAATTCGGCCGCCGAGCGAGAAGTTGACTCTCGCGGTAGACTGCAGGCTTACCTATTGGTAAATAGATTCTGCCCGCGGGGGCTGGGGGGCTGCGGGGGCGATATGGGCGGCGGCGGCGGCACCGGCCTCTCCATTCTCTCGATCTGCGTCTTCACTACTTGGGCCTGCGTCATCATGTCGGTGGTGCCTTTCGAGGTGATACTCTGCGTGTCGTCCGCCGTCGAGGCGTAGTCGTCCCACCTACCGCCTGTACTCGCACACGTATACACACACAATCATTAACAGTGAAAGCCAATCATCTTGTGCGGTTCTACGCGCGCTTGGTGAGACATTCACAATGCAATGCTCGCTTACGTCGGCGACAAGTGCATCGATGCGCCGTCTTCCCGATACGTCAGCTTTCATTTTCTCAAGCATTACGCGCGAGATGGCCGAGATAGCGAGAGCCAAGGAAGTAATATTCTCGCCGTTAATTCTCATACAACTTTGAGGTTTCACGGATATGCGAATTGAACGAATCCTAGTTTCTCATATAGCGATTAAGTGGAAAATAATACAGTTACACGAGGGATCAACGCCGATTCTTCGAGGCGTTCACGATCTCTATTGTATTATCAATTGTACTCGGTGAACGGATGAAATAATTAATTACCCAATTGCTGTTCCAACAGAAGCTTTCTATTGTCCTCCAACCTTTTGACTTTTCCATCGTCGCGCAACAGAGCCGGCTTCTCGCTCGTTTTGGTCGAGCGCACGCTGTGATTGGCCGTTACCTTTTCTAGCCTCTGTCGCATCTCCGAACTCAATTTGAGCTTGCCGATGCTACCAGGTGAAGGCCTTTGAGCGCCAATTTCAAAACCAGACCTGCAAAGTTTTCGTAAATCAATAAAATCGGATGGATTTGTTTTTATACTCGAGAAGGCTGCAATTGCGGTGTCAACTGAGATGCTTGCTCTCATCTTTGCATCGATTCATCAAATTCTAAAACGCAATTACAACCTCCTGAACTTTGACGAGCAAGCGTTCACTGACTTTTTCTTCTTCTTCTTGTCACTGTCTTCTTTGTAGCCATTCTCGTGGCGCACAATAGTCCTCTCGGCGTGTACGACCACGGTTCTCTCATCGTTGTTGACGATATTTTCAAGTTCGAATTCTTCCCATTCGACACCACCTTCCGTCATCGGTTCGTCGCCTTGTTGATAATCCTGATACTGGGGAGTGATCTTTCTTTGCTGGTGATGTTGACGCATCTTGAATTCAATGAAACTGTCCTGGGCTTGAATTTCATTGGATTCACTCGGAGGTGGCCATCTATGCGATCAACATAAATTTATCAGTTATTCTACGAATATAAATGTAGGATGATTTGAAACGCATCGATCAATTTGATTTGCTGAAGAATTTGACTGTGTCATTCTAAACTATTTTTACGTCACATTTTCGGCTTCCTTCAGTTCATAGTGAAATGTGAACAGAGTTTACGTTTTCCATCAAGTTTCTAAAGGATTAGATTAATTCTACAGTCAGACAGTATAATCTTAGACGTCCAATTTTGATTACATAACTAGTATCGATTCTTCGAGATTGTTCAACAACTTATTGTTTATTTATCATTACAAAACAAAACCAGAACAATCCTCACCTCCACTTTCCGATTCGGACAGTCTTGGCTCTTCCATAAGGATCGATGAATGGCCTGGACTCGGAAGGATCGTGGGACTCGAGTGGCGGGGGCATCGGTGGCGGGGGCGGCACACCCTTGCCGTTGGTCATCATCACCGGGCCCTCGTTGCTGCTCTTTCGGTTCTTCAACTCGCTCAGCACACTGGTGAAGTTGTTCTGGGCTTTGTTGACTCCGGGTCGTTTCACCTCGCTGGCGTTTATTATCTTGCGCTCGACGCTGATTTTGCGCACGCCAAAGTCGGATTTGCGAGACGGGTCGGCGCCTTTTTTCGGCGGGCTCTGCGACCGATGCACCTGCGCCTTCACCGTCACCATCTCTTGTCTGGCGCTCGCCGCCGATGCAGACTGGTTGGGCGTCGAAGTGCGCTTGTCCTGCGACCACATGTCGCCGTCTTCTTGGAATGACGCCTGTGAAAGAGCATTAAACAATCAGTCGGACTTTCTGAATCGACGACTCAACTCGGTTCTGTATTTTTGCGATATATTCATGCATTTGCATCTCTACACCGATCTGGCTTATCGAAAAAACTTTTTTCAGGACACCTTTGGGTATGGTCACGTTTTGGAAAATCACCCGCTAAAAGACTGCACAATCTTTGGGTCACTGATCAAGATGAAAGTCTTGCGTTTCGATTTCCCGGAGATATGCCGTCAATTTATCTGAATATACATATATTTATGGCATCTTCTGTACACAGATAAACTGTTCATAGTGCAAATCAAAAACAGTTTATATTATATCACTGGAAATTTAAAACACTAGAGTAACACTCGAGATATATACCATTTGAGTACGCAATAACCATCTCACAAAGTTTCCTAGTGCGATTGATTTGCCAAAAGTTGTACCCGGGATAGAAAACATTGAAGAAGAAAGTATCTCTCAAATTCTCAATTTGATAATACGTTATTCGGATAGATTGAATCTGTTTACCATTGATCTCCGAAGTACAATTCGATACAATACTCTGAAACACGGAGCGATCTAGGGAAAAACAACGTAACATTGGGACAAAACACGTAAAAGTGTCGACGTGAACTAACCGACTGGTTGGAGTTGGGGCTCTGGACCAGCAGCTGCTGGAGCGCTTGGTTCTGCGCGAGCAGCTGCTGCTGTATTTGGATGTTCTGGGCCATGGCACTTTGTAGGAATGCCCTCTGGAGGTTCTGCTGGTAGGCGGCTATCTCTCCGTTCTGATTGGGCGGCGAGTTGGGGAACTGCGGGATGCTCGGGCCCTGCATGTTGAAGATGGGCACCGGCACGAAGCCCGGGCCCATGTTGATGGTCGGGCTCTGGGGCGCTGGCACCTGGTTCGAGCCGAACATCGGCATCATCATCGGCGACGACATCATCGGGCTGTAGTTGAAGCCGTTCTGGTTGGGCACGTCCATGTTGCCGCCGCCCTTTATGCGCTCCGACAGCTGCTTGGCCGAGACGCCGGCGGCTCCCGACGAATCTGCCCGGACAAAACAGCGAGCGTTGACAAACGGCCGTTAATTTCCAACGGTTGCGCGCGCGTCCAATCGTGGCTTACCACCGATGAGCGAGTCGACGAAGTCTTGGGCCGTGGTCGGTTGGCGCATGCCCTTGATGCTGGCGGCGAGGCTGCGGGCGTCGGACAGCTCGTCGAGGTTGCCGTCGAGGACGGGCATGAAGAGCTCGTCGAGGAACTGGTCGACGTCGGAGGCCTGGCTGGGTACCCGGACTCGGCGCACGTGCGACGCCAGCGACGGGGCCTCGCTCGTGTCCGACATCGCCGAGGACTTCACTCCGTACTCGCTCTTCTCGATGTACGCTCGGCTCGACTGGCTGCCCGGCATAGCTCGTTTACCTGCAATGTTAATCATTTTTTTCTCTCTTCCTTCCGTACACTTTTTTCCCCTGCCTATATTCCGTTGATCGATGCGCGTCATTATTCGCGCGTAACGTTGCTTAATCCGCTGATTGTATGTATAGCAGCCGCGGCGGTACACCGTTACTGCCCATCATAAACAGCCATTTCCTGCCCGCGCGCGGCGTGTGTATATACACACATTCAAATCGGCCGATCTTAATTCAATAATTGTTCGGCTAACCGCGCCCAACAGGTTCGCGGAATGCCTCGGCCGGCAAGCCACTCCGATTAAGTTATTGCCCGCGCGATCCGACGAGAAATTATTTATTTTATTACTCGCGGCCGCGTGAAAGCATCGAGTGTTTTGTAGATCGAACTCGATCTCGCCGTCGGATCATTAAAATGTCAGTGTAGAAATCCATATCCGTTGGTAATGCAAATGGTACCCTCCAACCGAATTGGGAGTAATCGAGATTCAAGATCACAAAGTGGAGAAGGAACGTCGGGAAAATCGTTCTAGATTTCTCGACGTATTGATCTGCAACGAGAAGCCGGCGATACGCTCGGTACGTTATTTTTCGACGGAAGAGGCACTCACTCGGGTACTGCGACTTGATGAACCTGGTCTGGGAGCGTATGTAGCTGCTCTTGTCGTCCTCGGACCTGCCCGTCTGGCTGACCGACTGTATGTCGGGGTACTCGAAGTCTATGGTGAGGTCGTCCTCCTCGAGTATGTTGGGCTCGGA
Organism: Aphelinus atriplicis; assembly: GCA_020882685.1. Taxonomy (NCBI): domain Eukaryota; kingdom Metazoa; phylum Arthropoda; class Insecta; order Hymenoptera; family Aphelinidae; genus Aphelinus; species Aphelinus atriplicis. The sequence continues at coordinate 15,272,907 of CM037076.1, read as the reverse complement.
GCCGCGGGCAATGCGGCTGTACTTCCTCTCGGACACGGAGATCTGGCACTCGGCGGAGGGCAGCTGGGAGTTGGGCCCGTCGGAGATCCGCTCGAGGCTGTGGTAGCGCTCGTTCAGCTTGGACGAGGACAGCCCGAGGTCGGCGAGCTTGCCAGCCCCGAGGGCCGACGGGCTCTGCGACCCCCCGCCACCCGACTCCGGCTGCAGCAGGTTGTCCAGGCTCCGGCTGCGCTGCTTCTCCTTCTCGAAGTACCGGTCGTTGAGGGCCGACTGGCGCGACAGGCCCATCTCCGCCGAGGATTCCAGTACCGCCTCATGCGACTGCTTGCGCATCTGAGCATCATTTCAAACAGTTACTCACACTTGCTCGCAATGGCGCATGTATTGAATATGAATGAGAATGGATTGGAGAGAGAAAACTAGTCTATTCCCTACTCTTTCAAATTCTTGCTGTGAAAAAACAGTGTATGAAGGTGAAAAATCACTGTATGAAGGTGGACGAGTGATTGAGTGAATTGCAGTTAATTTTCACGAGTTTTGATACCAAAAATCTACTGCGAATTGTGTATAAACATTTTTGCCATCAAAACTCATGAAGCTCAAGTGAAAATTCGCTTCCATTACATGAAAAAACAACTGCATTTCACTCAATCATTCATCCACCTTCATACAGGGATTTTTAACCCTCATACACCGCTTCTACACTGTAAGGTTTTAAGAGAGTAGCTATATCGCTGTAACGATTATTTTTACATTTTGTTAATTACTATTATAACTTAAACTTGAAAAAAAATTATGTAAATACTAATGTACACTCAATAAGGATCAAAGGAATCCAATAAAATACTATTTATGTTATACGTGATCATAAACGCTCATTTCACGCATCGAATTCCGTGCGTGAAATGCGATTTCACACACTAGTGCGTGAAATCGCATCGGTTTCCGTGCGTGAAACATTTCACGCACTAGTGCGTAAAATCGCATTTCACGCACGGAAATCGATGCGTGAAATATTTCACACACGGAAACCGATGCGTGAAATATTTCACGCACTAGTGCGAGAAATTGCATTTCACGCACTCAAATCTCGATGAGTGAAATTCGCGTTTGGATCACTTATAACATAAAATATCGTATGCAACTCGTTAAATGCGATTCCACTCACTCGTGTGACCGCCTAACACTCGTTCGCCGGCTTCGCCGGCGACTCGTGCAGGCTTGTCACACTGGTGCGTGAAATCGCATTTCACGCACTAGTTGCATAATATACTATTTATTCCATTCTCATGTTGCCTAGTGTAATGCGCGCAAGCTGCGATCGGGTGGGCGCCGTGCTTGGGCAATTTTAATGTGCATTCTATTCATGATGATTGGGACGCGCGTGTAGGGGATCGAGCAACGAAGTGATATATAGAAATGCGGGCGCATCTTCCGATTTCATGTTTCTGTTGAACCGCAAAGTTAACGAAAATAAAACGTTATACAATTCAAAGATATCTCGAGCAAATCACTTTTATCTTTATAAAATATTTCAGTTACCACAACAGTTTTCGCTAAATCGCGCAAACACGCCGTCATATACCGATGTCAACCATACAATTATGCTGCATAAATTTGGACAATTATCAATTAATTACCGCCCAAATTCACTCGAGCCTGCATTAGTCCGCTACAGGCAAGAAGTAATCGATAGCATTTTATTTTAAAACGAGGGGGAAAAAAGGTAACAATGGACAACACGGCGACCGAGTTCAGCGACCTACGCTTGCCAAATCTCCGTAGGAGGATCTCTCTCTGTCTCTCTCTCTCGAGGGGGTTTCGCAACAGCCGCGAGAAGATGGGCTCGGTTAACAGTGGCGATCTCCGATCGATATGACCTAACAGCCGCGTTTCCCCACGTGCTCTCCCGTACGTGTATGCAACGCTCGGACGTTTTCACTTCGCGCCGGTCGCCGCTCACTACCCACGGAGATTCATCCGGCCCGACTCGACCGCTATCCTCGGAGCCCGAAACGAGACACTTTTCCCCCTTGTTTACCACTCGCGGTTCCGCCCAAACTTACTGAAAAATTTCATCCCTGCGAACATTTCGCATTTGAACCTCGAGAGGGAAAGTTACTCGTCGTTCGATTGGAATAAAAAATCGCCAGGATACACTAATTAAGAATACGATCGCGGCGTCGACGAAAAATATCACTCGCGACGACACTCGAGGATCGTCCAATGCGAGGACGTATGAGGAAAAGAAACAACAACTGGCCTGTTGGACGATTGGACGTATCTGCAGTGGCAGCTATCGTGCGGCGGAACACGCCCACATGAATCACATTTGCACACAAAACACCCGCGAACTCGCGCGAGGATAAGCGCGTCGCGCGTGTGTGTAGGTATCCGTCGCGCGGGAGAAAACGGCTTGAAGCTCGCGAGGTATAGATTGATAAGAGCGCGGGCCGAGCCGTGACTGACAGCGGACGGACCGCGGGTCGGGAGGAGCGACAGCCGAGAGCTGCACGCGCGGCGGAACCGAGTCGCCGGGCCGCGCATTGGAAAGGCAGAAAGTAGCGTGCGGCCTAGTATTGGTGCGCGAGCGCGCGACTACCTTGTCTAGATGTATATATATGTGTGTATATGTACGGTATGTGTGTATGTACGGGTTGCGCGCAGCGGAGTGGCGCGAAAAGGAGAGCGGGTATAGGTGTGCGCGTATAGTAGACACCGACCGGTAGTTTGGCGAGAGGCGGCTGGGGCGGCGGCACCGCGGGCCTCCTCGGCGACTGGATCTCCGGCTCGAGCGGCTTGTCCAGCTGGGCCGGGGCCACCACGGGCTTGGGCACCGCCGACAGCTTCCTCTCCAGCGGCTGGAACGTCTTCAGCACCGGGGTCTCCTTCTCCCGCGCCTCCTGCTGCTGCTGCTGCTGTTGCTGTTGTTGCTGCTGCTGCTGCAGCAGCTGCTGTTCCCTCTGCATTAGCTGCTGCTCCTGCTCCAGTTCGCGGATCACCTGCGCGTGCTGCAACACCAACACGCTCTCGCATTATTGTACATACGTGCACGCAAGCACACACACACACACATACGCGCGGCGATGTTATTAGCGCACTTTCTTCGGCCCATTGTTGCCGCGGAGAGACACCCATACTTCATTCGCAGCTACTCTCCCGTGTGAACTCGATTTTCACGACTTTATTGTGCGCGCCCGCGCGCCGCCTTCCCCTCCCCCCCCCCCCTCCTTCTGCCTGTCGCTTTTTGTCCGACCGAGTGCGCACTTCGTTTCCAACTCCGATTTACACGAGACGCGTATGGCTAACGACTGCCGCATCCAAATATCGCGGATGCCCTCTATTATTTGCATACTCGCGCAGATTTTTAACGCTTGTTCGAGCCACGTTGGGGGGAACGACTCTCGGGGTCGACGCTTCGTCGCATAGATTATTCACGAGCGTTTTATATTCGATGCTGGGTTGTGTGGATTTTTCGGTTGATTTGGAGAAGGATAAACGAAATATCTATGACGTACGATTCGTGAAAAAATGGCAAGACGGTAGAGTGAAATGTGGGTGCCGTCATTATTCTATATTACTCGAGCTGTCTTTAACTCAAACACTATAATATAAGAAATTACATGATTTATCAAGGGGTGTGTTATAGGCGAATAACTTCATCATGATGCAATTTGAGGTATGAATCATTACAAATCTCGATTAGAATGATTAAGAAACAAAGGTTTGGCATTTGTTCGTTCTCTCTGTTCTTGGATATTTTATGGCAAAATAGGTAAAAATTACTTTTGACGTTACGTGAAAATTGTAATTCGAAACTCGTATTGTTCAAATCTTATGAATAGGTGGATCAGTCAGAACTATCGGTTGCTCAAAAAGTTAACATTTTTTAGAAAGCTCTATGATTACATGTTGCAGTATATCCTACCCGACTAAATGAGATCAGCTTTGAAATGTTACCAGCATAACAATTCACGATAAACGAAAGCATGGAAATTAGTAAGGATGATGTGCATTGTGTGCTCAATTTCAAATGTCACGGACGCCCACAGGCCGGACTCAAGTCTCTTTTAATAACTATCTGATTTCTGTACCTATTATACTGCTGTTTCAATAAGATTTGTTATTCGGAGGAAATTTCACTCTCTCCTTTGAATCTCACAAAAATCCGTTTCGCATGTTCCAATGAAACTAATGGAAGATTTTCGCAATAATTATCAGTATTTTGGCAGGATCGATTTTGCCTATTAATCAACAACCGATTGAAAATCTATAATCCGGATCTCGAGCGTGTAAGAATACAACAGTTTTTTTTTTTTCGCAGACAAAAAAATAAATTCTTTTCTTTGACAAACTATACCTCAAGCGCGAAATCATGTTGAGCTTCCTGCGCGTGCGATAAACTACCGGGAGGATACGTTCCGACCCACCAACACTCACTTTTCACTGGCACTCAAGAGATTTCCAAAAAAGTACCAAGCCGAACCCTTGGCGCCGGTCGGCCATCGTGAAACGTCTCGTCCTTGGGCGCGAACGCATAATTACGATTTCCCACAGGGGGACAAGAAGTGAAAAAAAAAAAGGTATGAGAACTGGGTACCGTCGCGGCGCGTACCATCTACTCGTCGTTCGAGGCGCGCATGGCTAGGTATATACGCACCGCCGCGGCGTCACACACGTAACACAGCGCGCGAGCGACTCATATTCGCTTGCGCGCCGCTATACCATTCCCACGCTCGTATTATCTTTCTCTTACCGTTTGCCGTTTTCCCATTTCACCGTGGGTGCTCGCTCACGCGCGCGCGTCTCTCTTTTTCCTCGGTCGCTCTCCAATGGCAGGGAGTCGTCGCGCCGCTGCCTGCCCCCCCCCCCTCACCCGCGCCCACCCATGCCCCAACAGGTATACACACGCGCGAGAAAGGTCGCAGCCGAGTTTGTCGTCGCGCGAACTCTTACCTCGCGCTTCTTGATGGGAGGGAAGCTGTTCTTGCGCTGCTCGAGGAACATGTGCTTGGCGGCGGGGAACGCCGGGGCCAGCTCCATCTCCGAGACCAGGTCGAGCACGTAGTCGAAGCCGTTCGTCTCGGTTACGATGGCGTCGCTGCCCTCCAGCTGGTTCCACAGCGTCACCGTCCACCCGTTGTTCTCCACCCCGTGCTTTTGGATCGCCATGTTCGCCAGCTCCTCGCACGTCGTCCACGAGTCCACGGTGCAAGTCGTCGTCTCGCCTGATACGACACACGCGCAACACAAACAACACACACGTTACATATATCATCTCGATTAGTCCACGTATATGGTTGACTTTTCTGGGATTGACCGTGCAAACTTTTCGACCATCTTATTCGCTTTTCATTACATGATGAATCGTTGTTTTAGATTCGTTTATATGGAAATAAAATCACTCACCGTCATAGAATCCGACCGTGAGGGCCATATTCACTCTGTTCCTATTTGCTCGCCATTCGAGTACTGATGGAGGGTAGTTTCGCGGCACTTGTTGATTTGTTGTCTGATTATTAGCCATGATTTTCAACAAGGCTCTTTCCCCTTGGAGAAGCTTGCGTTGGCAATAAGCTTTGTATCCATCGTAAGCATGATCGGATACATATCTGAAACGAAAATTAACATAGCTTATGTTAATAATCATACATTCAAGTTCGCATTTATTTTCAATCCACGGTGTCTTTTCAGAAGCCTAACGAGGAGAGGTCACCGATCAGAAAAAACTTTTGTGTGGTGGATTTACAATAGGCGAATAGATCACATCTACTGTCATACAATCCAATGTTTGCTTTACCCAACATTTCCGTGAATCATTATCCACTTAAGGCATTATCAGTACATCTTTTCATGTATGTATACGTTCATAATATTTTGAAATAATCGACTTGAAACGTTAGTCTAAATGGCATTGAATAATACGAAGTTTCACCGTGATTGAATCCCAATCGTCCGAACCTCTTCTTATGAGTTATGATAAGTTTAAGATAATCATACGATCCTTAATTCAATGATTTGCAACTTTTCGAGATTGAAAAACATCAAACGATGTTACGGTCGAAGAAACTACTCACTTTTTCCAAGTAAGGTACTCGAATGATTAACAAATTATCGGTGTACGGATCCAAAGGAAAAACACCAACTTACTTTAACAGATATTTTGATAAAGTGCGGCTAGGATGGAAAGATGAGAGGCAATTGGCCAAGAGTAGCCAGCCTCTTTCCTTATTGGCGTCGTTATCATTTTTCCACGTTTGATTGGCAAGTTGGCAGATTATCTCGTCACGTAGTTTTTCATTGACGATGCCTTTATTAACGATGTAATCACCGAGGGCCTGCTCTCTTTTGCCACTCAAATTGTTCTCGTTCATGAAGCGCAGAATGAGCTTGAATATCATCAGGGAATCCGTGTAGTCCTGATCGCGAGATTTAGCCAGGAATGGCGTTTTTATCGGCTCTCGTTTCATACCGAAGATGTGGCTCTTGAAGTAGATGTTGGTAAACTTTGAGAATTGATACTGATCGATGTCAGAGGGCAGTGAATAAGTCATCGCGTGTGGAACGACGCTGCCCACGACTTTGATTAGGTTTCTCTCGGTATGCGTGGGTTGCCAATCTGAAAAAAAGAAGCCGTGCCTTAGAGAATATACTACATAGGGTTTGGATATTCTATCAGGACGTAAACTTCAAATTGGCTCGTTCTACGCGTATCGGCGATAACGTGTGACTCAACGTTGGTTAAAAACACCCCTAACGAATACATATCTCTATCGTCGATCGTATCAAACACGACGAGAGAACAATGTCTCACCATCGAGCTTGCTGTAGATGAAGGCGAGCTCGGCGGGAATCTCGAGATGGTTGACGCCGGCGACGGCCCTGGAGGCCCTCTCCTGCTCGTCGCGCTGCTGCTTGGCCTTGGCGCGTTCTCTGCTGGCCCTCTCCATCTCCGCGCGCTTCGCCATCTCCTCCTTGATCACGAGGTAGCGCTCGCGCTCCTTCTTGCCGCGCCACAGCTTCTGGCCCATCAGTGCGGCCCGCCTCAGCGCCCTGTACTTCTTGCGCTCGCGGTACCCGCGGTACACGGCCTGCAGAAGCACAGTACTACGAGATATGTTCACGAAGCGTCGCCGAGCCAAGAAGCCTCGGGTGTATCTGAAAATGGCGAGCGAACGAGTTCAAGTTACAAATTATTGACGACTTAGCGATTTAGGGGTTCCTGCGTTTTAGATTCGATCAGACCCCGTGAGAGAATCGATCCTAGACGTCGGAACCACTCGTTGGATTGATAATTCATCGGCAAATGAACATTCGAGACTTTTTACATTTTAGTTGTAATGAAAGATTACCTCTGCACAGTGACTGCAGCTCGTTCCAAAATCAAAGCTCTGTTGTATTCGAGAGTCCTCTCGAGGGATTCGCGCAGGAAGACCCTAGACAGGCCCAACTGATATTGGGACTGAGACTCCTTCGGAGCGGCCTTGTCCAGGATCATGCGGCAGAGCTCCTTGCTCGGCGCACCACGTGGTAGACTTGTCGGCACCAGGTAGCGGTATCGGTCGACAAAGTGGGCGAACGGCAGACGGACCGGGTAGCCAGTCTTGCGGATGCGGATCGTCTCGAGCATGCCCGTGTAACGAAGCTGCTCCAGGACGCATGGCATGTCAAATTTCATCGGGGCCTTTTCCGTGTTGGGCTTTATGCACCGCACGAACCAAGGATTGCACCTGTTGAACAGAGCATTTACGTTACGATGATATTATCCAAGTGGACGAGGATAGTATTGGGGTAACGGAACAAGCATCCATCCATTTATACGAACGAGTATGGCTGTATGACCAGCTTTCTACTGGGTCGGTGTTATCTTTATCAAGATATTCATGAAAATAACTCACTGAGACATGGATTCCAAAAGTTGTTGTAGACTGTCGTGGAAGCGAGCAGAAACCGTCGGAGTCCTCGGTTTCATCGTGACGAATCTACCATTGGGTTTGTTGATGGTCTTGTTGGCTTCATGGGCATTTCTCACGTGTTGAAACATTTTGCTGACCATCTATTGGAACGATATTAATTATTCCGTACATTCATACATTCGTATGGTGAAAATCAAATTTTTTCTAGACAGCTTACATTGATTTTACTGCTGATCAGCAGTTCCACGACGTCGGGTCTCAACGTATCTCGATTCTTGTCCAAAAATCCATCGACGTTGTACCAAACCTGGCCAGCATAGTGTCTAATGGCAAACTCAGCGGAATTCATCCGCGGTCTCGAGTACAGCTCGCTCAGAGCGTGGTTGTAATGGCATTTCTCCAAAAACGATAGATCAGACGCTTTGGGGAAGTTACTTTCATCGTCGAGTAAATGCAAAATGCCAACGGGCTTCTTGGCAACCAGATGGATTATTGGCAGATTGTCCTATGGATGAAATGTATTCAATCAAGACAATTTTCTATGAAATCTGATCAATAAGCTAGATAGTCACTCACTGTGTAATTGATTGTGGTCCAGTCAATTTTCTCCTTGGCATACTCCTGCTGTTCCAGTTTGAATATGTGCTTGTTGAAATAAAAATGGAGATTCTCGTTGGCGTAGTTGATGCACAGCTGCTCGAAACTGTTCTCAGAGAAATTCTCAAATCCAAATATGTCGAGGATCGAAATGGCGGCTGTCTGTTTGGTTCCCTTGTACACGATGTGGTTCACCCGAGCGACGAGCCACGAAAATAGCGAGCTGTACAGAGCCTTTGCGAAAGCGTCCCGAGCATCCAGAGCTTGGTCAATATTCAGGGCGGTAAGTACTCGCTCGTTTCTTGCCTCCTGTGAAAATACATTTTTTATCGACTTGTAAAATAAGGCGGGCTCGTATGTGTAAATAAGATTGATTGCTTTTGCACAACACCCAGTTCTAATGGGTGTATTCATTAGAAAATAATCAGACAATATTTTTCATCTCAGTAATCAACGAAATATAGACGTTGGAAATCATGTAGCTGATTCTACAAGAATTACCAAAAAGAGTTGCATTTTTAGTTGATTTTTTTGCTCGAGTGTTTTACTGCGCTTGTCAAGTAATCAAATTCAAGTCAAGATTTTCATTAAAGATTTTCCCCTTTTCGAGTATAAATAAAATTATAATGTGAAAATAATGGTGTGTACGTGTATTTGTGAATGTATATATAAAACGATCAATTTGTATTTAATATATATGGAGTTACGTGTTTTTCATTGATCCGTAACTCTTCGATTTTGAGTAAATGGAAAAAGATAAAAAAAAATGCGACCTAATTATTTTTCAATGTATACCATCGATTGCGAAGATGAAAAAAATGTGTACTATTTTCAGTTAAGTAAAAGGTTCCAATGGAAAATTGTCTGTAGAAAAAGAAGAAGAAAATTGTTAACAAACCGTTGTCTTGGTCGTGAGAGCTCTTATGATGCCGTCAGAGTTGATTTGCAGAAGATGAGCTGCCCATCGTATTTCAGCGTCGGAGCCAACCTCGACCCCCTCCTGGCCGTGTCGCATCTGCTTGCGATGGAAGTAAACATTGCCAAGGTGCAGCACGCTGCTGAGAATTTTAAATATCGTGTCCTGCTCCTCGGACGTGAAGCCCAACACTTGCATCGCCGAGAGGAGGGCCTTGAAGTCCTGAGTGTCGTTTTTACCGTCGATCTTGCAGTTGCCACCCTGGAATTATTCAATCCTCGTATGAGTTTCTCGTTCACATGCGACCTTCGATTTTTTTTTCTCCTCTTTGCGCTCCCCCGTAAACTTACCTGATTCAAATAGAAATATTTGTCGGGCGTGAGTAGTCCATACTTGTCACGCAGCTGCTGATCCAGTCCAGCCAAGAGCTCGTAAAAAACGTGGTAATTTCGCTCGTCGGTAGCTTGCGTCACGATTCTGCTCTTCTCCAGCAGGTACTGAGTGACCCTGCCTCCGACGATGACGCCACTGTCCAAACGAAAAATTAATCGTTATTGGCAACGATCGGGCGAAAAAAATCTTCTCGTGAAAAAGTGACAGCAAGTCGGAATAAGCGTGATTTGATTTGTAGCTTGAGATTCCACCACAAGAATTTAAATTCTCGTAGGTCAAGTTTTTTTTTTCGAATTCAGCCTAAATCCACAGCTGTTAAAAATACTATCGGTACTATCAGCATCCGCTGAATATTTTGGGATCATGAGAAAAGCGCGCAGGAATGTGGGCAGACATCGAAAGAGTACTCTCTTGAAACGTCTCAGTGAAAAACCAGCGTATGGAAGTGAATGATCTCGGCGTGAAGGTGGATGAATATAATTGAGTGGAACTGCAGTTAATTTCTCGTGTAACAAATGCGAGTTTTGATAGAAGAAATGATTGCTGCATCGAAACGTATGGAACCTAAGTGAAAATTCACTTTCATTACATAAAAAATAAACTGCATTCCAATCGATCACGATCCACCTTCATGGAATAACTCCTCGCTCTATCGTCCACATGTTCCTCGCTGTAGGGTTTCTAGAGAGCACAAAATGATAGCTGCGCGAGCGCAAAATGACACTCACTCTCGGAAGAAGACCTCGAGGTACTTCCCGAAGCGGCTGCTGTTGTCGTTCCTTGGCGTCTTGGCGTTGCCGAAGCTCTCGAGGAGGGGGGCCGCCTCGAGGATCTGCTCGGTGACGAGGTTGCTCGGGGCCCTGTTGACCGCCGCCAGGTACTGCATCACCAGCTTGGTCGACTCGGTCTTGCCCGAGCCGGACTCGCCCGATATCACCACCACCTGGTTGGCGCTCGCGTTGTTCGCCGCGCTCACCTGGCTGTACGCCGACGAGCCAACCGCGAACAAGTGCCTGCGGGTAGAGGACCAATTTCAAAATCATCATCCTCCATCTCGTCTCCCACGGCCTTCGTATATTGTATACACATCGAAAATTGAATATCCATCCATGTGGCACAGCTACGTGAGTCTCTCGTGTGGTTTTGCTCGTAAAAGCGTCGAGCGCAAGGCTTTACGGCTGCGCGTGTATGCGCGAGCCGCGATATTGGCGAGCGTAAATTCGAAAGGCTCAACGGCACAAATGGACGTTTTGTCGTTGGGCGCAGTGAGCTCGCGCGACGCGGGTGTCGTTGCCAAAGTACCGCATTAGCGCGTGTATACACACACACATAAACAATTTTTACTCACGGTGCCAGAGTGCCGAGTATCCTTCCCTCGTACAGCTTGACTTGGTCTATCCCGTAAATATCGAACATCTTGTAGGGGTTCACGGCGACTAGGATACTACCGGTGTAAGTCTGGCGAAACGTTAAAAGTCAAAACAGGTGAGTTACGGTTAGCTGATGCGAATCGAGTGGGAGGACAACGATTATACTCACGTAGATGAGCTCTTTGTCATAGCGAATTTTCAGGTTCCACAATAGAGACGCCTCGTTCAAGTCGCTGCGAACGAAATATTAACATTGTAAGTAGATATATCCACGGTACTTTGCTGGGCCAGCAAAATTCAATGGATATAACTCACCTGAGTTGGATCATATCTTCCACGCCATTCTGTCCCAAGTCCTGTCTCGGCTTGACCCCATTGAGACTCGTAAGCGTGAACACTTGCGGCTGCAAAACATCGATTGCACGTATGTCAGTGCAGGACAATTTGACGCGATAACGGCGAATCCACCGTGTCATCAACGAATCCCCATCGCTAATTCAAGCTAATTCAATTCCTAATCAAGCGGCTCGTCTCGATGAGTAAACGTATGGATTACGCATACATACGACCCGTGGATAACGCGCTACACACAAACACGCGCGCGAGCCGTCATCGTCATTTTACGGTTCACGCGATAATCGAGAAACACGTGTACTTTGGTCGCATCGCGGCGTTATATTGCGTTGGCCGAGTGAATGGATATCGCGCCAACAGTGTCATCGCTCCCGCGGCTTCGAAAAAAAGGAAAAAAAATCGTTTTGATGCCGCTTTCGCGGGGGACCCTTTAGCGTTCCCGCGCGTACATATGTGTGTGTGTGTGTGTGTGTGTGTGTGTGTGTGTGTGTGTGTGTAAGTGTAACTCGCGCGCATATTACGCTTCGACACGTCGCGTCGGCCGCGCGTGGAATGTACGCGCGCACTTTCACGGAAGCGTCGCTCTCTCGATTCGTGTGTGCGTGTGTATATACCTGCCTGCACACACATATACGTGTATGGATGTGTATTTATGTATATACATATACGCAAGCCACTTATATCCGAATTATCCAACGTGTTATCTCAAACACTTTCTATACGTGCCGATACTTTGTCCGACTTTTTCATATACTCGTTTCCAGGTTATTCTCGGATTTATCGCGGTCGAGTGATTTTATTAACATATCTGGTTCCTCGCGCGCTCGTTTGTCTTCATGTATATATATACTGTGCAACGAGTAATCGGGTCGCCCTGGTGGACTCGACGAACTATAGGTTTATACCTACGCGTCAAAGGGCTAGGGGACGAGTATCGCGCGCGTTTGGTTCCGAGGTATTCGGCTGAAGTCTTGCCAGGTGGTTTGTCGGAAGCATTGTAAATTTCACCGAGATATTCATATTCATGCTTCGATATGCGCCCGTACCTAACATGTGCCACCCTATAGGTATTTCATGCAAACCCGCTTCCTGAGATAACGCCGTATTATTACGACAGTACAGAATAACGAAGGAAAGGAAACATTTTGGTCGAGTACTCTTTCACCAGATTGTTAAAACTCGTTTCCTGCATTGTTTTTTTTTCGTGATTTCGACTTTTCATTTAGTTTTGCTTAGGTTCAGAATCTTTTTGATAAACTAACTAGGAGACGTTGTCGAGTTTGGGTGACCAATCGTGACGAATCTCTTTGAAATATATACAGTCATTACAGTCTAACGTTTTCATTTCTCGGAGATATTCCGCCAATTAGTTTCCATCTTATGCATTTACAGCATATCTATACATATGATATACCCATAAATCTTCGGAGAATCGAAACGTTAGATTGAATGACTGTATATACATGGCTTATTGGGATACCAAAAAATTATTTTGAAAAATTTCATCATGATTGGTTATCCTAAGTTGACAACGTCTCCTATAGTAAGACTTGGTGAAAAAATCGAAAAGCGTACAAATTCCTTGGCATTTTTGAAATTCACGTTTGACGAGATGCAGTGACTGTTATCGCTTACTTTAACAAACACTCGGGTTTGCTTTCGCGAAAAATGATAATTTATTAATTGCTACGACTCGGCGTAGAAACGTCGAAATCATGATACGGCACGGCTTATTTTGCAGGTATTGAGTACACTTTCCATTTGACCCCATTCGTGTAGGGAAATTCACAATTAACGCGATGTAGTGACTGTTCGCGTTGAAGTGGCCTATATTGGGTACGTACCTATCTCACATTGAATATGTATAAAATCAGTAACTACATACTGAAGGGCTATACGTATCGCCCATTGGAGCAAAAAAAAAAGGAATCTCACAAAGTTTCGTGACCTAAATCGGTGATATCCTTCTTGTCAGAGCCAAACGGTGTGTCGTCCGATTTTTCGGTTGACTATTATTCAAGAGAAAATAATATGCAAATTACCTTTCCAGCGATGACGGCTTGGACCGACAGGACGTTGGCGGCCCTGTGGTACTCCAAAACCTCTCCGGGAAGAACATGGCCGACTCCTGGGTCGAACCACACGAGTTCGCCCTGAAACGTACGAAATAGTGTTATTAATTTTTTCATCGAGCAAAGAAAATCATTATCGGTGAATTCTAAGTGAGATATATCGTCCGATTAATTGGCGTCGTGTGAATCGCTTGCGAATGAAGTAATCGATACGGTTAATTGGACGCGCGAGTGATTGAAAACGTCTCGACGGGTTATTTCCTCGATGCAGTATATATATTAACCGCGGTCTCGGCCGCATTAGCCGTATCTATATTAGATCTCATTCGAAACGTGCTACGTAACAATCTAGATGCACATCGTGAATGTTAATAAGCTACACAGCTCATGTAATATCCCTACAGGCGGGTTTACGAATTTCGTGATTGCGTTATGTTTTCTCCTCGATACTACTCGAGTAGCTGCGTCGAGTCTTTCGCTCTGTGGGAAAACTCGCCGCGCGGTGCATCTACGCCCGGCTACCGGGGGAGGACCGATCGCCTCTAGAAGGCGAGGAGTCGCGCGAGGTGCGAGGTTGGTGTGTGCGTGTGTGTGTCGCACCGGAGCGGGGGCGGCGAGGACGGGGGCGGGCGGCCCGTCGGGCTGGCGGCGGGGCCGCCTCCTGCCGGTGCACACGCCGAAGACGGAGCAGGCCTGGCTGGGCCGGGGCTGGCTGGCCCTGCCGAGGCTCTTGGTGGCGAGGTGTTGGTGGCGGGCGGCGGCGGCGGCCCTGTCGATCCTCAGGGGGATGTGGGAGGGCCGCCTGGCGGCGCGGGCGACGCACGCGGGCAGGCTGGCCGAGGAGCCGGGCAGCAGGTGGCCCTTCTCCGCGTTGTCGATGATCCGCCGGCGGGACATGGTGCGCTGGACGGGCGGCTGGGGCTGGCTCGGGGCGCTGGTCGGGTCGCGGATGCTGCGGCGGGCCTGGGGGGTCGTCGCGCTCGGCCGCCGGTGGGGCAGGGTGGCCGGGCGCCGGGCCTCGGGCCGGGGCTCGGGCCAGCGCTCCGGGGGTCGGCGGGGGTTCTTCACGAAGCAGCCCGCGTGGCGGGGCGGCTCGGGCGCGGCGCCCGAGCTGCGCCGGATGATCTCCTGGCGGGAGACGCGCTGGGGCGGGCGCAGCGTGAGGCTGGGGGCCTCGCGGTCGTTGGCGCTGGGCCGGCGGCGCAGGCCGGGCAGGGTCGTGGGCCGGCGCGGGGGCGACGGCTCGGGCGAGGGCCGCCGGCGGCCGAGGGACGAGCGGCGCCAGCGCTGGCGCAGCGAGGCCGTCAGCCGGGCGAGGGGCTCGCTCGCGGCTGGCTCCTCCGGCTTGGAGCCGCTCCTGCGCAGCTGCTGCTGCTTGCGGGGCAGCGTGTGGCTCTTGGCGAGGGGCTGCTGGTGGGCCTGGCCGCCGCGCCGGGCCCTGCCGCCCCTGCTCGGCTCCTGCATCCTGTCGACGCTGGCTCTCCGCGTTGGTTCACTTCATTGGTGCCCGCCGACGAGGCGACGATGCGATGCGATTTGCACGAGAGCGCATTTGCTAAATCGCCGTTGCGCCACTGTAGCTCGGCCGAGCTGGCGTAATTCACCGCGGCGAGCTGGCGAAACGCATCCTACGCCCGCGCAAACTCGCCCGCTCTACCTCATGTCTGTTACAATATATCAAATGCAAAAGTTCGCACTTTGCGGAGAAGCCGATTTCACCGGATCGAAACCAGGGGAAAACGGCCAGCAGCAGCAGCGTGTTATACTGCGCACGTTAGAGCTGCGCGAAGCCGAGGTACGCGGGTAGGTACGACGGGACGATGGACGCGCGGCTCCCGCGGATCGCACTCGCGGACTGATCGCGAACAATACACGCACTGGGTGTATACAGATGTAAGCACGGGGGCGGAGGAGAGGAGCACGTGGGCGCAGCCCCGGTGCGCGGTGAAAGGATCTCCGATCGGACGAGCGTGTAATCGATGAGCCGCGCGCACTCAGGTGCACAATCGGCCTTTGGGGACGCGCTAACGCGCGTTATTGGTATAGGAAAGCGCGGCCAAAGCCGGAACAGAGCCCGCGGCTCGCAGTGAAAGTTCGCGTATTATGCGCTTTTGAACGGCCAGTGCCGCGATGAAATTTCTCGCGCTCGAGCCGGCTACGAGTCGGCCGCATCTCGCGTGCTCCGCCCCATCTGCAGATATGGTTCACGCTCTGAAAAGCTCGTTAACGGCCTCGCTCGTCCGTCCGCCGCGTCATTATCGCCCGCCGCGTTTGTTCCATCGGCTGCTCCTATACACGCGTAGATATCCCCGGGACGCGCCCCGCAGCCAACCGAGCCGCGGGGGGTATTATCCGCAGTGCGCGCCGTACAAACAGCCCCCGAGAGTCCGAGCTGGTCAGGGTGTACCGCGTCGCACGCGCGTTGGACCGAGCGACGCCGCGAAATAGCTGTACCGCGCGTAGCTCGGGCCCGGGTATACGTATATGATCGAATGAGGGGGGGCTGAGTCGCGGAGAGGAGGATTTGTCCACTGGGTCACTTGGCGATTGGGACGGCCACACCGCACACACACCCACGCACACGCGCACGAGCACGCGCGAAAACACCTGTGCTCGTCTGTCGAGCCGCGGGACGATACTGACGCTCGCGGCTTTTCCACTTTCGAGCGGCTCGCGCGCACGCCAGCCGTGCAGGATCGATGCGCTTTGGGGTGGAACGGAGCGTGCGCTTCTCTTATATAAATTACGCGCTAAATAAGTATATACGCGCTGCCCGAGCCCCGCAACTCGGCGCTGCACCGCATATACTTGGCCGCGCGCGAGCCGCTATCCCGATGCGCGCGCGGCAAGCATTACGTCCAGCGCGCGCCAGTCGGACAGCGTCTGCGGAACCGGAAGAGCCGCTCTCGAGCCGACCGGAGACGCCGTGCAATGAAGCCCCGAGCCATTTGCCTTTTTCGCCCACGCTTATGTCGCTTCCACTTTTTTTTCCCCTCTCGATTCGGCTCTCGCGGGCCGACACCGAGTGGCTCCTGGCTCCACGCTCGACATGTCTGTGAGTATATACACGATGTTTGTATTTCTGATCCGAGACGCGCTATACGTGGACGCTCGAGGGGCTAGTCACTCGAGCATCACTCGTGATTTTCTTTGATTCTTTTGGGACTCTTGGGTGTCGTTCTGGAGTGACTGGAGAGTGTTGGGGGGTATTTGCTCACCGGCAAAATTTTCAACCCTGCGAGCCACTCAGACGTAAATGAATTAAGGACATCCACTCCACGCGAGAAATGAAAATAAAATCACCAATGATTCTGAAGTGACTAGCCTCTCGCGGTCGCATCGATCGAATTATATGCACCTACATATATTTTTATATCCGAAACTGATTCGTTTTTTCTTCACTGCACTAACCTGGACCATACTTGAGATTTCGGTTTCTAATTCGGCTGAAACTTTAAGTGGTGAAATAAAGTTTTAAATGAAGGAAAAAATCAGCATGACCTGTTTTAATATTATAAAAAACTATATCCGTAAAAGTTTCAGTAGAATTGTAGACCCAAATCCCAAAGTGGTATAAGAATACCGCTATACGCTATCACTATTCAGACTTCAACTTTTCTATCATATTACTTTTCGATAGTTACTGCAATTAGTACTATATTTTTAATATGCTATCCTACATCTGCTGTTCTAATCTAAGCTGCTTTTAAGAACCAATATTGTTTTTCCTTTCCATGAGAAATGTGTTAGATGGCTCAGTGATAGATTAGAAAATTACGGAATTTTCAGCATGCTCTTTCAGTTGCTCTTCGCGAGATACGTCAATACGTCAGAGCGCGCATACCTAAGTAAATTCTTGAGTCATCTACTTCGAGTTTCGTCCCGCGGTATTAATTATTTTCCCAGCGCGCACCCGCCAGTATAATAGCCGGCGAAAGTAATAAACGTGATTTTACAAAAGTCTTCCTTGTCTTGCGCAGTTCACGAGCAAAAATTATCAGTCAGCCGGGTGATTTAGTCATGAAAGCCGTTTGGTTAATTTCTCAAACTGCGCGTAAATACACACGTGGCCATACGGAACGGGGACAGCCACGCGGCACGCGGCATAAGCCTCGGCGACTGGCGTAACGAGGGAGTATACGGCTCGCGCGTAGGAGTTTCCCGCTACACATTATCCCCTAGGCTCTCCTCCTCCTCCTCCTCCTCCTGCGCCTTCGCTTGTTCTCGATGGATCGCGCCATTCATATACCCGGGTGTTTGGTATAATTGGATAATCAATATGCCACGATACAACGACCGGCCGAGCGCTTCTGGTCTTGCCAATGAATGCAAATGCTGAGCCGTTGTTGTCTGAAGTTTGATTTTTTCTTTTCGCAATTCATCGGTCAAGCTGAGGAAAACTCGATACCCACAGAAGGCTCGAAAACGTGACGCTAGTCTTCTGGAATGCCGTCATGAAAATTTCGGTTGAAAATTACTTCTGGCTCCTGTATGTATGAAATCGAGAATTTATTTTATCACGCTTTATTCATACTTGAAAAGGGAAGATTTTCAACTTTGAATAATTTACAGAATGAAAACAAAGGTTTTTCAAAATAATACAGATTGAGGATTCAAGTCACTTATTTCAAGTAGTTGTAGAAAAATGTGTATCTTTTGTTCTTATCGTTGTTATTATTAGAAAAATACAAAAATTTCCCGTTCACGGGTATTTTATTAGTTTCTCTCAAGCTGACAGAATTTTTCACTCACAAAATAAAGTTTCTCTAAGCTATTCACATGCTCGATTTCACTACTAGGAGTTGGAAAATGATTCCGCTGCTACCAAAAGATGTTTTAGAAAAAAAGTACACCGTAATATCCCATTGCACGTTTAGAAAAGGTTCAAGCACGCCGCGTAGCATTAATTTTCATTCACGTCTTCGATAAAAATCCCTTGGTCATGGTCTATTCTACTACAATATACATCGCTTCAGTGGCTGATGGATTTACAATAATTGAACTCATTGTAAACCCATCAGGACTCCATGAATAACAGTCGATCGATCGACATAGATCTCGAGTAAGCGGCTCCTGCCTTACCATCCGAGGTAATAACGGATCCATCGGGCGGCGCTGCCTCTCGCTCGCGCTTGTTTACCTCGAGCGGGAATGATTCGCGCGATCCGAGCCACGAGCATCCTACATATATATATCGTTTCACAGCTACAAGCTCCTCGCAGTTGTTCGGAAAGTGGCGGATTCCTAGCGCTTTCGCGCGCGCGCCAACTACGTCAGTTTTTCTCTGCGATTTTCACCCGCTTCCTCATTGCTTTTCCATTCGCTCGTTTTGTATCCCGCGTTTTTTCCCCCTTGCTCTTCCTTGAACAAATCGCTATGCTACCGTGTGGCGCACTCGCATTCCAGGATTTTCTTTCGAAACTGGATTTTCGTCGTTTTCCACGGCATTCGAATGTTTTGGTCCGAATATTATTGAGCGCTCGTGAAGGTTCGGTTAGCGGATGAAAATTTACAAAAAAAAATATTCAGTTCAGTATATGCGATTGCGTTGTGTTGTGTTCATATATACGCGGCGCTAATTTTTCACGTTATTGCGCTGTGAGATCGGCTGATAGATCCATCCATTTATGAAAGTCTAGCATTGCATGAGAACATTTTATCGAGTATTTTATAGCCTTGCGTTTTAACAAGCTTGAGAAACGCTTTTATCCATTTCAATGACGCTTCAATTACATGTGTAGTTTTACTTTGTTCCATTCAGAGTATGAGCGAACTCGGGAATGACACAAATATTTACTTTTTACAAGTTTTCATTATTTCGCCCGACGCACAATCGTAGAAAGCTTAGAGTATAATATATCCTATAACGATATCGTAGCTTCTCTCTCCTGCTCGAACATTTGAAAAATATACCAAGTCTTTTGTATATGATTACAGAAGAGTATATATAACGTTACATAAAAATGCTTGTTTCAACTCGGAGCGCACGTGAGAAGATGGATAATCGAGATACACTTCAACTCGGTCTTGAACGAGGCGAGAACAAGTTACGCGCACACTCCAATTTTCGGCGAGAGAAAGATGAATGAAGCGGCGCGGCGAAGCTGATCCAGCCGGGAGTGTACAGTTAATCGTATACCATTAGCGAGCGTACCCCGTTAAATTATAAATCAATACCAACGTGTTTGCGATCGTTCGATTTACCGAAACACCGAGTGTTCGTTACCAACGAGTTGGCGCTTATATAGCTTACCTTTTGTTTATAGAATAAAGAAAGAACAAAATAAATCGTCGCGTTGGATTTTCGAGGGACGTCGATCGATGCCTGAAGTTCAGCGCACCCGAGGCGGAAAACCGAAAGTCGAAACCCGAAAAAACAAACTGGTTTTGGATCGGAATTCTTATCCGACCCAAAACGTAAAAGCCGAACGAAACAAAACAGGAAAAGCTCGCGCGCGACCCCGCGGCTGGCGTCTCGAGCTATTCGAGAAATGTCCATTAATCGGCGGGTATGCACATGGGCATATACACACCTAGATACTCACGCACACACATACACGGACGCGCCCGGCGGTTTATCCGAGCTGCGGCGCGCGAGAAATTTCATAAGCGCGGCGCGAGCCTCGGGATTCCATATAGTGCCAGCAAATCGTTCGGCTCGAGGATCATCGACTCGGTTGGCGCTGCGTGTGCGTATGTGTGTACGCGAGCGCGCCGGGGCAGGTGAGGTGCCGTTAGCGGCTAACGACGCGGGTAATTGATGCGCGCACTGTGTCGCCGCCGCAGCCACGTCGCCCTCGTCGTCGTCGCCGTCGTCGTAGTCGGTGAAAGTATATGTATACATACCGCCGAGCCGTCGGCCAACCCGCGGAGCTGTAACATCGATAATAGCGCGAGGAATCCAGTCGCGGATTTTAGCGAAACTTTCATTCCCACGAGCCATTGACGAACTGCTGCTGCTGCTGCTGCTCTCTGTTGTCCCTGTGGCGCACCGCGGATTCATCCTCTTCGCGACGCTTCCGCGGTTATTACGTGCTCGAGGCTCGGGGATCGGCTTTTTTTCCCTGCAGTCCCTGCCCCGCGCATTTTCGCGACTCGTCGAGCCGCTTGGACCGATTCGTTTGCTCGCTCACGACAATGAGCCTATATACTGTTTACGTTGCTGCGGTGAGTCTGATTAACCGGAGCCCTGCGACGAGTAGTTCCTCGGCCGGCTGTGCGGACTCGAGACTTTTATTTTGTCCCCGGCTTCCAACCGAATTTTTCTCCCCTCTCCCTCGGATTCTCGATTTGCTCTCGCGTTTCTTCGGCTACTTTGAATGATCCGTGTAACATTGCACTCGAGAGCTAGTTATGCAGGAGAGGCCGGCGTGAGTCATCGACAAAACTCGCAAGGATCTAAACTTTCTACTGTACCGCACTTGGTTATCTCCCGGACAAGCTCCATGACGATCTCGGCCCGTAATGCTGTGCTCCAACATTTACTCGCTACTGAATTCCTTTATAATTTACGCTCCTTTCAAGAGATACGTGAATTTCCCAACTCTATAAACAGTCGGCATACCTTCTTCGTGATAAGTCAATGGTGGTGTGTACGATTGATCGTATCATCCGAGAATATCATACAAAAATATTTGCAAAGTCAATGAAACGAGCCACGGTACGTGGAGAAGATTCAAAATAATATTTGTTTCCGACCTCGCGCAGACCTCGCAAATGTTTCATCCGCCGATGCATTGTCACATCCGCGTCAACGAATAATAAACCAATACAATATTAAATTGTGAACGCTTCCAATGATACAACACAAAATCCTAGATAAATTGAAAATGAGCCAGATAAACTACGAGGAATCAACGATGATCAGTAAAATAATCTCATCATTAGAAAATAAACGAGGCGAATTAAATTAGAAAACCTAAGAAAAAAATCGGTCGAACAGGAAACAAAATTCGAATCGTGAATCGTATAGCCGTACAAACAGCCATTCTGTTTATAAACAACAAACAGCTGTTGCTAAAATACACGAGACGTTGTTGAGACGCTACGCGCACGAAGAAGACGCCGCCAGGCGAATTCGTCAAAAAGGGCCTTATGCACGCGCCGTAACAGGTTTCCGATCGGGTGAAAGATAAAAAAAGAAAAAGAATCCAGTCAGTAGGTCGCTCACGTCGATAATGCATAATTCGTAAGTGTGTGTTTATATATACGATCGGGAACATGAATGGCAGGGTCGCGCGCGCTCGCGGTAATATTTATTTTGACGGGGATCGGTTTGGCGATCGGAAGAAAGCGCGCGCGTGTGAATTCGGTGCGGGACACTCACCTTTTGCCACTCGGTATGCATTTTTCCACCGAGTCCGTTAAATGGCACCGCGACGGAGATTCGTCCTCATTTTCTCTTTTGGTAGCTGGCTGTGCTGGTGGTGGTGGTTGTGGTGCGCGTTGCTGGCGCCGCCGGCAAAGCAAACACCGCGCGCCACTTCTACTCTCCGGCTGAAACACAAAAGCACAATGGCACGCACGTTAATGAGTCGTTGAGCCGATCGATTCGCGGAATCGCGTCTCCCTTTTTATGGCGCGACGTGTGTCTGTGTGTGTGTGTATATACATCGCCGAACGAGCTTTACGGCTGTTCCATCCTGCGAGCTCAATTAGCCTCCGCCAAATTGAAAATTAGCCATGGGAACATCTTGATTATCACGCAAAATTGTATACGGCACGATGAACGCGTTTGGAAATTTTCAATTTACCCCGTGAGAAAAGTCTCCCAGTCGCGATGCATCGGTATAGATCGGGGGAATAATCGTCGACGACCCGATCTCCGCGCGTTCGAGGTCCTCGATAATGAGAGCACGAACGAAAGTATCGAGGTTCGTCGGGACAAAGAACGAAATTTGATTTTTTTTTCTTACTTGGTCGCGTTGTTGTTTGAGCTTAATCAGCGTGCGAGTGGGAAAAAGAATTTTCGAAAGCATGAAAACTAAAATAGCGAAACGAGTATATCCAAAGATGCCGGTGTGTGATATACCAGAACTGTACGCGTTCTTCAGATCGTAGAGCAACGTGTATGTATATAGAGACTGTCGATTGTCACTTATAATCCTAACGGATTGTATTCCGGCCTGCATATCATTGCCCCGCACGCTACTTCCGCCAGGTTGTTACCGCAAAAAGTGTCCCAAGAACGCGCGTACGAATAAGCGTACGAGTATGCATTATGACTGCAACTACTTTAACGAGCCGCGGCTACGCTGAATGGCTTCTCTCATATCTGTTCACGGAGAGCCGGCATTCATTCGCTTGAGAAGCTTTTTCAACTAGACCATACAGCCGCGCGGCCATTTCTCCAACGCTCGAGTTGCGTACGCATATACTTTTATTTTTGACTCGACCCGACTTTGACTCGACGTCGTGATTACGTAAACAAGGAAACGAGCAGTGCTTGCGATCGTGTTTACGATGATATTCGAGAGAGCGGGAGGAAAAATTCGCGAGCCCGGAAACTTGTGTGTGTTTTCAAAATAAAGCAGAAGCATCGCGGGCCAAATGGAATTATTATCAACAGCGAAAGTCTCGAACAATAGCTCGGAGTCATCATTGCTGAAAGCTTTTATTATTTATATCCGCGGGCGGCCAGTAAAACCGGTTTGTCAACTTACAAACTCGAATTACCCAACGTGTATTACCGGTTGGTCGGTGAAAATATGCGCGCATGGCACGAAATAAGAATTCGCGAATTCTCACGCGACTCTGGAGATTTGAACTTTTGCGCGGAATCATTCGAGAAAGAAAACTAGGACGATCGACGGAGTCACGGCTTGTAATTACGACAATAGTATCATCGCCGTTTTAGCTCGACTCCCGGGGCGCATCAACGGAGCAGCGGATAAAATTCCGAAAATCAGCCATGAGTTGAATCACACGATATCGTGGGGAATGTTGAAATATCATTGGTTTTAAAAAGTACGTATATAGCACAGATTAGCCGCACGGGTTGCGTATCGATAGCACCGCATGCCATTCTTTATTGGATATAAGTACCTATACGAACTTACCCGGATACTCGTGAATTATTTTGTGAAACGCGTTCCCTATAACGAGATTTCGATCAAATCTCAAAGTCAAGCATATATATTTTCACCTATCTATCATATGACGAGCATCGGAAAAATTCGCCCCGGCAGAGTTGGCGAATCGATTCGTGTTCATCTCGTTTCACGCATCGAGCACGAGACAAACCAACCGCAACCGACACAACACCTCCTGGGGCAATAGCCACATACGTACGCGGATCGAATCGCCAAAGCGACGCGGAGAATTGGGTCGGAAATGGTATTTCTGGGGTTGCGCACAGCGGATAAATAGTCAGTGGCAGTGGCGGCCCGCGGAGGACACGTGCAGCCGTGGGAGCTTCAGAGGGATCGCTGCGGCGGTGCAGCGGTGAACGGACTCTGTGCCGCGGCGCTGGCTGGATATTTTCGCGAGTGCCAAGTGGCTGTATAACGTGCGCTCGGTGGCCTTGGAGGAACGAGCGGAATGTGGATCCCCGAGAGCGCGCGCGCGCGAGCCAATATCAAGCGGCCACCGCCTACTCTCTGCGCCCCGGCGATCGGCTCTCTCGCGCACACACGCGCGCGCCTTTCCCAAACGGCTCGCGCGCTCCGATTTACAAGAGAGCCCGCACGGGTGTTTTGGTATGCGCGTCGCCTTTGCCACCGTGACACGTATTCGCTGCTCGGTATATCCCACTGCACTCGATTCCCGCGGCGATCCATATAGCTGACTGTCCCCCAACGCGAACGCGGACGTCTGGGTGGGATTTTCGGATATGCGCCTCGGTACCTATACGCACGCACACACGCTTAGGCGAAACGAGAACACCGCGTAGTGACGCGTGCCAGCCTGGATACTTTTCGTCGATCGCATGCATACCAAGTGCGAGCTGTCCGGTCCCGCTTGCAGTTCGACCGAACCTATCCGCGGTGTGAAAGCTGTATACTCCGTGATTTGACGTGTGTAGCGACATCCCCACCGATCGGGCACATAGTGACTCGGGACCGTGTGTATTTGAAGGCGGAAGCGCGGAGGTGAACTGCAGTTACACAGCTCGAATCACTGGATAAACCGAGTGGATGTATACATATATATCGGCGCACGAGCTGTCGGGAGCTTGGGTCAGATGGCGGCTCTCTCGGCGGCGGAGCTGCATCGCGAGCTCGGGAATGCGTTTTCCGTTTCGCAATGTTATGCTAATAGAGCCGGGCCGCCGCGAGCAGCGGAGCACGCGTGTATCGCGCTAACCGACAGCCGCGCACGCACGCGCAGCCCCGAGATTTTCTCGGTCTCTCTCTCTCTCTCTCTCTCTCTCTCGATTTTAGACCTAAAAACCAGCCACGCGCGTACTGATTATTTTAAGTTTTCTTTTACAATAGGAATGACCAGGATATGGAATCAGTTACCTGTAAATATACGCGAGAATTTTAAACATGTAAAATTTAAACAGCAACTGAATCAGTATTATCAGATGAGACTTTTAGAGATAGGACATAGTTGCGAGAATGCGATCGTAAAGTAACACCTCATGTCAATGTAAATGTAACGCAATCAGCCTTGTTTGTTTTGTTTGTGTATTTCACGGTAGAATTATTGCAACACGAAACAATTTAATAATTCTACAATTAAAAAGATGAACTCTGTGAATCATGTATTTTACCTTAGTATTAATAATATTTTTAAGTTAGAATTAAGTATTTGATCGATTTATGTATAAAGTCTCCAAATGTGATACGCGAAGCGTTATCTGATGTATAATGTATATATGTAATATGTTGAGGCTGTATAGGACCTTAGTCCTTTGTCTAATAAAACTACAATCAATCAAATCAATCTCTCTAGAGAGCTGCATGCACACGGACGCCGACCGACGCACGCACGAAGAGAGAACGCTGGCCAGTTTAGGTGTATGCACGTGTATCTGTGTGCGAGTGTGTGCACGGGTGCTGCAAGAGACCCTTTCCGCTCGACGCGCCTCGTGCATATGACGCGCTTTTCCACCAAAGCATATACTTGTATAGATACTCCGTATCCGAACTTCCCGACTCTTCGTATCGAGAGCGAATTCACCCTGTTTACGTTGGCGAGGGCCATAGTGGTATAATTTGGATAATCGAAGTACTGGCTTCGGCGAGCGATTCTCCCGTCGCGACTGCCAAGCCGAAACATTGTTCGTATTCAAAGTTTCTCTGCTTATGCATATCACAGGATCGAAGTCATTTTGGTCGCCGAGCGAGAGACAAACAGTGCGAGGGAAAAGCGAGCATTGTCGCGCGCGGCGCGTGTAAGTGTATATACGGGGACAATGCGTATACGCGGCAATTGGAGCTTTCGTCACGTTAGCGATTGTCCATTGTGCACCAGGATGGACCAGCCTCGTTCGTGCGCGCGCGCGCCCTTTCATCCGAGTCGAGCTTGCCGCGCCGCGCTACCGATTTTCTAATTGGACGATTGTTAGCCCGAGGAAAGCGACGTTTTTATGCCTCCCCGAGAGACGATGCTCGCTCTATTCTCACAGCTGATGGCGTTTTTCTACACCGATATTCGATTCTGGCCTGCGCGCGCGCGCACCACAGATTTCTTTCGTGTCGTTTCAATGGTAAAGGTATGGACTGGAGCAGATTGCTAGCGATTAATCCCGATCAAGATCGTACGACTCGAACGGAGAAATGTCCTTCCGGACGAATTGAATTCTCCGACGTGTTCGGCGAGCGGGATTTATCCCAGTAATCGACAACTTCGCGGGCAGTTTGTTCTTTTCGTGATATGATACCGTTTCGCGCAAAAATCCTCGTGTCCCAGATTTTTCCGCGAGATTGAGTCGCGCGTGTAAATATTATGATAATAGGGAAGGCTCGCTGCGCAGTACGGACGCTGGACCGAACAACAAAGCGCTAAACAAGTCTCGTCAATGGAATTAGCTCGTTGCTACGTGGCGAGTCGAGTCGCAGCAAGGCTGCGCATTTTTCATTCGCCAACCGAACGAGCCGAAAGAATTTCACACAGGCGTATCGATAACACCGATATCCTCCGGAAATCCTTGATTTTTATACGACCAGACAGAAGTCCCGGCGTCTGAAAAACGACGACACGATCGAGTTTGCTCGGTCGCGAGTATCCACTTTCTAAATATAAACCCGAGGCAACGAGGAAGAAGCTCTCTCGCGCGCGCGCGTGTAAAAAAACAATAAAAAAATCGGAAAAAAAATCGAACCGGCAAAAAAGAAGAATCTCGCGGGAGCGTCGCACGGTCATTCGATACCGGAGCGAGGAAGCGGCCGCGGCGCGTGTATATCGACTGGTCGACAATAGGCCAAGTGCCCCGGGGGCGATATATATCGCCGCTGGGATATCTCGTCTCGGCCAAGGTGTGCATACGCACACGCACGCACGCCCAGATCGACTGGGAGGGAGAGACGGGGTCAGCGCATCGGAGAAAGCCGCGATGCGCTGCAGCCAAGCTCATTACGTAACTCGCACCGCATCATCCGCGTGCGCGCCGCGCGGCTCCAGAGTGTACATATGCACACCGTCGCGGCCGCACGCGTACCCACGAGAAGGGAAATTTTCATCGACGACCGACTCGAAAACGCGTGGGACGCGAACGCGCCCGTATATACTTTCTATCCGCGCGGGACACGCATTGTTATATACGCGCACACTCGCGGCTCGTTCGCTGGGTTTCGCGGTTTTACCGATCGCCGAGGCAACCGCTGTATGTATGTATATGTATATCCCGTCTAGGCCCGGCCAGACAAGCCGCGTACGTTTAGACGCGCGGGGCACAACGGAATTAATAATGTCCGAGCGCAATTATCTCGTGTACGAATCAGTCGCGGCCTATAACAGGACGGCGCGCGTGGACACGGCCGTAGCCGAGCGAGAGTTCGGGTGTTTCTTAATTACAGGAAGTCATGAATCCGACGGGCTGTCAAGAGGATATAGACAACATCGACAGAGTAATCCCCTGGCTCACGGTTACTTTCTCATAATAACGTCCAATTATATCTCAATCAATTATCCTTATCTAATTCGATTACGGGATTTCTCTCTGTAATATTGCTTTCTGTACGATTTCGCGATCGATGCTCGGATGGACATCAATATAATCTCCGCGTTATGATATTCCCTATACCCCCGTGGAAGCATCGCGGACGATCGGTGATTTATTATTCTTTCTTTTTTTCTCGTTTCTTCTTGCTCAAAATAACTTTAGCGATTATTGCCCAACTGCAGCGGGCGGAGCGATGCGATAATGGTAATCACGATGGATACAGATTGCGTTTCCTGTGTATTCTTACGATCTATCGGTACTCGGGGCGTCCGTTGAGCGCTCGTCATTAAAAACCCGATAGACAGGAAATCACGGGAAAAGGTCCAAACTTACGATTTTTCCACGGTATACATACCGACGGGGGGATAAAAAGGAGCGCTGGCAGCTGCCGCGGTGTTGTTGGTAGTATCGCGCGGCAGATGACGAAATGAGCGTGGTTTTCTCGCTCGGATAGCCTCGAGTTCAATAACTTTTTCCCGCAAAACAAACGCGCAAGTGCCCGGGGGCGGCTGCGTTTTTGCAGATTCTTGCGCAAAACGACTGGCCCGCGGCATTTCTCGCGCGGCGAATACTTATGTACTCGACTCAAGCCTACATGTAGATACGCGACTCCCGTAACAAACACTCGGTCGACCGAACGTTCCCAGTTTGCACGAGTGATGCACGGGCGGGAAAAGCGAAACGTCAAGTCGAAAATGTTTCGCGGTCCTCGTAGATTATCTAGAAAGGTTTGTATCCATTGATGGGCGGGGCCGATGTAGTCTCGGACACGTGTGTGCGCCTGCCACAGTGAAACAAGAGCATCAAAACAAGTTAGCGGATAGTGTATGTATATCATATAGAGAGAGAGCCGCTGTGAGTTTTCCGCTCGAATAATCGATCCTAACGAGTCGCTCCGAATGTTTGGCCGCGGAGTACAAGCCCCGTATGTGTTATTGCCAGAGGCTATCGCTCGGAAAATCTGACTCGCGCTCACTGCAACGGCGCCCCCGATCCTCGACTTTTCTCGGGCCTTTTTTTGCCGGCCGACTATAGCTCGGGAGCGATGACGAGCCGCGCGGTACACACACACACACAGGTGTACATATATACAGAGCGGACCTGGCGCACGTACTCACACGTATATATGTGAGCGAGCATAGCACCACGGGAATTTCAATGCCTCAGCCGAGAGAATAGGAACGATCCTTCGTTGCCGCGTTGCGCCACCGACTCCTCATGCGCTCGCGTTAAACTCATATATGTATAAGTATATACTGTTATGCCTATGCTCGATTGGACTTCGATTGGCCTAATGGGAAAATTGTCTAGCGGTTTAATTGTTTCAGTGATTTATAGCGGAATTCACCCATATCGCACGTGTATCGCTTCTGCCCTCTATAATGATATACGCGGCGCCGATGATGAGAATAACTCCCTTTATGCACTGAATTATAAATTTGACTTTTGTTTTGCGATGCTGCGGCCCGCAGCACATTGTATTGGCGCGAGAGCAGATTTAATCTCGCGTACAGGTTTATATACGAATCGAAGCGGTTGAAAAATATGGCGCGGGGTGTACGCGCCGCGCGATAACGGGAGTTCGCGTGGATGCTGCTACGCGCGGCTCGACCATCTGCATCGATTTCGGCTGCACCGCGATCGATTGATTCAACTGCTGCAGCCCGCGACGTGAAAATCCATCGGCGAAATATAACGCACGAGCTGCGCCGCGGCCGTGAAACACGATAGAACGTCTAGATCGATACGCGCATTTTTCCTTTTTACTATATGTGTCACGCGCGGAGAGTAGAAAAATTCAGGTCAAGAATTCCGAGCTTGGGAGCTGGAATGAAATAAAATATTATCTCGAGGAGCGCGAGCGAGCCGGCGAGAGCCGTTAAGTATAGCCGGGAAGCACTTGCCAGAGCCTAGGAAAAATCCTCATCCTCACCGTTTAATCGAATACTAATTTCGTGCGCGGAGAGTCCGAGAAACGAATCGGCTTTCCCCTTTGCCGCGCTGGAGCGTGTGTCTTTTAACTCGCGGCTGCTGCACCGGATCGACACTCGCGCCAGCACACACACATCCCGATTAGCCGCCATAGTAGAAAAGCTATGCACGACCTGGATCTTTCCTTCTATCCTTCGGAGAATACACGCGTGTTCACGGCGCATAAGTGATAAGACACTCCGCATGGCGCGCGCGTACACGCAAATTCAGCTTCACGCGAGCACAAAACGATATAGGTGTTCGCTAGGTCTATAAAGTATCTTCGAAAAATGAATAAGCCATATGAATCTTGGCGTAAGCGCACGAACAGTTCCCAGAGATGGCATTTCAATCCGTTTCCCTCATACCCACGACCGAAAGTAATAATTCGATGACGTGAAAAGAAATGTATCGGGAGAAATTAGGCTGCGCGATCGTTTATTACGCGTGGGCAAATTAACATCCGAGCGCGGAATAATTGTACGAACATTTACCATCTTTAGGAGGTGGCGTACAGTGCGTGTTATCGACCGTTTTCGTACGCCATGCACATCGTGAGAAACTGAAGATACACGAAAGTTGCCGGGACGAAACGCGATGACTCAAGCTATTTTTCTCACTTATCGACCGACAAAGCCGAAGGGTACCTCCCACTTGCATCCAACTTTCCCGTACAATTTCTCTATCCACTAACCGACGGTTCACGTGCTCAGATTTTTTCTGACAATCGAAAGTCTGGGATACAACAAAGAAAAAAAACAGTATCGAGCGAAGGACAAAAACGTTCCGAATCTGTGCGAATTTCGAAACAAACGCTACATACAGCGAGAGGCAACATTCGTTATCTCGTATAGTAGGTGAACGAACGAGAGAGAGAGAGAGAGAGAGAAAAAAAAAGTTGCCACTTGACAGCATGTCCATTTTGGTCTCGAGAAAGGTCGCCCCACAGGATGAACTTGTTCTCCGCGCTCTTGCTACTATATCGAGAAATATAATGAAACCTAAACAAGTGAAAACATTCGAAACTTGAAGATCCGAGGAGGGTAAAAAGTTGAATCGGCTTGATGTTGACAAAGCGTCGGACTTTAGTTGGACACCGGAGGGTTTTTGTACGCGCCAGCGTGTACGCACGTATGTATACGCCGTTCTTGATTTTGAAAGCTCCGCCGAGCTTGACAAGACACCCGCGACTGTTTGTAACCTACATCTGCATAATCCTCGCTCGATGTATCCGAGCAGCAAACTTTCAACGGCCCTAACGAAACGACAAACGTATATAAGTTTTCTCTCCGTGAGACCGCAACAGCTCGTCGATAACATCGTACATCTGAACACCGACCTATATGACTCAATCGCTATGTATGCGATCGGGATTCCCGATTGTTTACAGCCTGGAGAAAAATCTCGCTCGCCTCCGTCGTGACATTGATTTTGGTAGAACACGACAGAAGTCGAGTATCAATTGTCGAGTGTGAAATTTCGCGACATATTATGAATCGTATCGGAGACGCGTTGACCGGCTCGCCCAAACGACATCGGATGGTCTCGCTAATCGAAACAATGTACAGAGTCGGGTAGCCTGCGCCGAGGTGTGTATACAGAGATAGAGAGAGAGAGACGAGCTGGCGAATATATCGAGTGGAGCTTGAGAGTTAGCGGGAGGGAATTGCGATAACGGTTCGCGACTCCGTTAATGCCGAGTACACTGTTCGCGTCTGACAGACAATGTCATGAGCGCTCGAGTCTTGATCGGCCCGATTCATTGGTCAGTCTGCTCTCGTGTACTTACACGCGCGCGTATATATCTATACCTTCACCGAATCGAGCCGGCGCGAACTTTTTGCCGGGCCGCGCGTTCGTTTTATTAAATTACCCGGGGGCTGGCGCGGCCACGTGAGCGCGTGACTCACTCGCCGGACGCGGATCCTCATCTCTTCCTCCCCCTTCTGCCCCCCTCCGTCTCGCGTCCCCCGTCAATTTGCTCCGAGCTCCTCCGCGTTATACATGTGTGCATCGTTATTATTTCGCGGCTCTTGATCGATCGACGATCAAACGACGCATTGACTCTGTCTCTCTCTCCCTCGCGGCCGCGCGTAATTACGGCCCTGTTAAATTTCGGTAATTGCCATACAGTGCTCGATGTCGGAGAGCTGAGAGCGAGGGTTTTATCGGATCGGCGCACGGCGCGCGCGCACCGTTATCCGCGCGAGCGAGCCTTCGTTTCAATATTCAAAACGTTTCGGGGGGGGGGGGCGAGCGGATATATATACTTTATAGCCGAGATCTCATCTGCCCAATTTTCCACGATCGGCTCCGGCGAATTTTTGCCGCTCGACCCACCGAAGCTTAAACGCTTCCTCGAAAGTATTTCGCGCGCGGCCACGAGCGGCATCGCGAGCGAGGATAATCGACGCTCCCGCGCGTCTCGCGGCATGTATATACCGGCCCGAGTATATACATGCCCGAACTCTCGCGTAACTCCGCAATCGTGTATACCGAGTAAAAGCCAGGGAGATCCGGGGAGACGGCGAGAGAACAAAGACGTGGCTGTTGGCTCCGGGTAGAAGAGGCGCAGTCGTCGCGACGATCTCCGAGTATAGCAATTGTGCACTCGCTCGTCGGGAAACGCGAACAGCCGTTGAGCGCGCGATAATCGCTCGGAGCATAAATCGAATCGAAGGCGACCGGGGGGGAATTAGCATTTCAGTCGGTGCGCGCATCCACGGCTGTGTACGTGTGTGTATATATATAAGGTATATCGGAATCCGCGCTGCACCCAGGAGCGCGTCGCATATAGCAGGCACGGCGGCGGCGGCGGCGTTTCGTCAGAGCGTCGTCCTGCGGCTGCTCGGCGCGACAGGACAGGAATCCGGGGATTGCGCATATCGGCGGCGGCGGCGGCAGCAGCAGCGAGAGGAGAAAGGCGCGTGCACAGAGCCGACCCAGCTCACGGCTCCTCTCGCGCGCGCGGCTACACACTTACACACACATAGATATACATCCGTCGCCGGCTCGGTTTCGATATCGCCCCCGCGGTGCAAAGTGCACCTAGACACGGGTCTGCTGCTGCCGCTTCACTATTACTCGAGTATGGTCCGGCATTGAATTTGTCCGGGGACGTGTCGGTAGTTGATGGGAGGATACCGCGACTCTACGCTGCTGCCAAGCGAATCCGCGTACAGCCGAGTTCATTGACAATCGGTGATATCAACTGCGCGTACGTATGTACAGGGGCGCGGAGTTTGAAAAACGCTCGGCACTCGAGCGCGGAATCGGGAGGAATCGGTTGGACGGGTCCCGCGCGATCGAAGGATGTGTACATGAATGAAAGCTTGTCGTACGGGGATGGGCGAGTCGGGCCCAGCTGTTGGGACGGCGTCGCGCGTGAGAGCGGCTGTATATATACACACACACAGGTGCGGACACACACAAACAGAGTCGGGGGGGAAGGCACAGGTGCGACTGTGTTCGACGGGGCTAACAGCAACGACACCCACCTGTGGCACCACTGGCTGCTACTGCTAATCGTCGGCTACGGGCACTAAAACTGGCTGGCACTGGCACTGGGTTACAGTAGGGCTGGGCGCGCGCTCGCGTGTGTGTGTGGCGTAGCACTCGCGGGGTTAGCCTGCACCGCGGGACGACGCGCTCGGCTGTCGAGCGTTGGCGCGCGCGACCGAGCGACTCGGAACAACTCGCGGGCAGGTATGCGCCAGCGGCACCGACCTCGCCTATACAGCCGAGGAGAGCGCCGGAGACTCGCTCGCGGAGAGAGAGACAGAGAGAGAGAGCTGGCGAAGGTGGCGAGCCACGACTCGCTCCGCCAGCGGCCGCCAGGCGGCGACACTACCCCAGCCCTCGCGCGAGCGAGAGCCAGCATGGCCCGGCCCCGGGTACCGTTACCACCAAGCGCGACTATCCTCCCAGCCGCGCACCGATCACGATTTCTTACTTCGCCGCACCGCCTCGCGCGCGACTTCCCCTCCGCGTCTGCGTCGCGACGAGGGCCGAGAGACGTACGCCAACCCTCGACAGGGCCGTCTCGGTCACCCGCTCGCACTCGAATCGGTTGAATTAGTATGTTGAGCAGCTTTGCCAGTCGGTTTTGGTAATCAGTCACGCCTCTCTCGCTCTATTAGAGGGCCTGATCAAACTTCCATATGAACGGCAGTTGGCGCGCTTGCATGACTCCATGTGTGTCCCGAGCTGGTTCACGCGACCCACATCTCTTGCGAATATATACTCGAATTATTGATCGCGTCGACCGCACCGAAATTCTCCCCGAGCTATGGAATTTTCAAACGATTTTTTCGTGATGATCATTTTCGTGTGTTTTTGTGATGCCGGTCGCGTGATTTTCAAATTTACAAGGGTGCGGGAAGAGAATTCCGTTGTCTTCTCGGGTATCACAGGGCTTTGGAAGTCATTATGTCCTGCAAACGATTTCGAAGGCTCATTCACCGAGTTGTTAAAAACAGATTTGAGTCTGTTAATCGCATCCATACTGTGTTGGTGATACGTCACTAATTACCAAGAGTGAAATGATGATTACTAATTTGAATTTAATTCGCGCGAATTCATCCGTCTCTCCTTAACTGTAGGATATACGGTGAGGCGATTGGTAATGATTTTGCCGAAAATGAGTTCAGAACTGTTATGTAATGATCGAAGAAAATATTGTATATCGCGATGAGACGAACTTTGGGATTATTTTCGAGGAAATTGAATCAACTCAGAACAACGATGATTCAATCGCTCTGTTTCCCCGAAAATACCGATGCAACGATCAAAGCTTGATGTATTAGGCCAAGTTCCATACGCAATGCAAATATGTTACGTTCCACCAAAACAAACTCGTAATAGTTCCGATCGTGGATCAAGATATACTGTTGATACGGAGCAGAGTCCCAAGCGTCACTTGACGAGCTCACGCGCGTAACGACTCGCGAGATTACACACCGATTTATCATCGGTCAATAAAATTAATGCGGCCCGGTGTTTACGGCGCGCGCGAACGAGGCATTGCACGTACGGATTAATCAGCATCACGATCGCACGCGGAGCTGGACTCGAGCGACCGAATTTCACTCGGGAAAGTAGATTACTCGGCGTAATTTTTCATGCGCACTTGAGGTCGAAGGCCCTATGTATTATGCATTCTCACGCGGACACGCAGGACTTTCGTTACTTCACGCTGAATTGTAACCCATTCTCGTATGTATGTATATACAGCGAGTGCAGCTCTGTTGACATACATAACTACGAATATATTTCCACGTCTACGCTCTCCCCCTCCTTCTTTGTGGTATTCCTACACAAGTTCCTTTCAAGCAGTCAACTTCGTGCACAGAATCACACGGCGGCTGGAATAATTTGGTCTTTTCAAACCATCTCGAACGGATCGACATAAAGGAATGAATTTTCGTAAATTATACCACAACTTTTTGCTGAGAGAAATATGCGCTGTAACGCGGCTATATGAGATTCAAAGTATGCGCGTCATCCATGCGTCTCATCGACCAGTGTAGAGCAGTGAAAACAGGGATAAAATTGCAAAATGCCAAGTAGCGCCGTGTACTCGCGTAAAAACGTATATGTACATACAAAGATATACGGGATGTTGAACCGCAATCATATATATATATATATACATATCATATGCTACCGTGACGCGCGGCTCGGCGCCGGTGCAGACGGTGCGACGCCGCGACCATACACCTGTGTGTACATACACATACACGTATACGCTTTCGCCTGTCGTGGCGGCGGCGGGTGTGCGGGTGCGCAAAAAACTTGCCCTCGCTCTTCGTGCGAGCTGCTCTCGGGGTCTAATAAGGTCGCGCGAGCTCCTCGTCGTTGCCGCGGTCCACTCCGTTATTCACTTTCTGGCCATCGGCGCCGCACGTAAATTTGAAAACTGCACCTGATGTCCTCTTACACATGTTATATACATACGAGTACCGTTATATTTATATATCGAGTCGAAAACTTATGGCCGCGCGGCCGATTTCTCTCCCGGACCCCCCAGGGCACGTGCCGCCCAGAGTTCGTTGCTCGTTGTTTAGGCCAGGTAAACAAGCTCGACGCATGTCCGAATTCTCACCTGTGAGCGACGATCCTTGAAACGTGATCCACTTACGAGGCCCATTCCTAATGTATTGTTTATTTGCAGGAGCTGCTAATGCGGCAGTTTTATATATATATGCTCATTTTGATTAATCAACCGCACGAGATGTTGCTGGGATGAACAACTTTATCCGTACGGCTGAGCCATCGCGTTATTTCCTCTGGTAGCTTGTTCCGTTACCCTCATTCCTTCACTCATTGTAGTATCGTGGAGAATGTCAGTTTCGTTATTGTTTTTGGATTTTCCGGAGAGTGAAATTCCAACAATAAATCCAAGTACAAAACGAATGTTGAGAAAACATTATAATCCGCCGGTGCTTTCTCTCAACCTGGTAGCAAGGACTCGGCGTACTCACCGTCGGCAGAGCAGATTCCTAGCGGCTCGTCGAATCCTTATGGTACATCTTCATATCAACTGATGCTACTGTTATCCTTGCACAATAATGAATGATATGATATTGACGACAGGTAAGATCAATTTCACAAACTTGTTCAACTGCCTTTGAAATTCTGAAGATGATAGCACTGTACTCTCAAGATTTCGCTGTCGAAGCTCCCGATGGATCGGAAATATCCCGATTGTTGTTCCTACTGAAACGATTGGATATGAAATTCGCGAACATAAGAATACAGTGAAATCCCGATGGATTTAAACAACCAAATGATACATTCTTGAAACTACTATTTATTGATATCTTTTGGAATTCAACATAAAGTTTGATATTTTCAGAATAAGAAAGTTCATAAATATACATTTACATTATTTCTAGTACATAATTAGGAATTTCAATTGATTGTGTATTTTAAATTTAGGATCAGGATATGTAATGACATTAGAAATCAATAATAATAGCCCACCTCTTAACGGCTGTTTGCAAATTTGGCTATGATAAAATTAGAATTTCATAATTTTGATAACAGGCTGTTAAAAGGTAGTGCAAGCGCTATTAGAAACAATCAACTGTAACCATTATTTACCAATTTTAACCAATTCAAAATGTTAAATATTCAAAGTGACTTGAATCCGACACTGTAAAATTTACGTAGTCAATGTGCTTCCTTATATAATTAAATTCTCTTACGTGAACTAGCACGGGTCATTAATTCAGGTATTATCACCATCTGATTTGTGGAGAATCGACACCCAAAAACTGCCGTGACTAAACGATTAGATGTTTACACATAAGATGAAGTAGTCAGATGTAAAGAAATAAGAACGATTACACGCGACCTATTTTATAGCCCGAGTGCCACTGGTGCTCAAAAAGCACCTGAAATACATTTTAGAAGAGTCCCTTCAGTGCTGCATTGACTGCACTCACCTTATTTTTATAAAAATGCAGATTGTAACTGTAAACTGTAGTTGCGTTATATATACACCAAATAGAATTCTAACAGTGTAAATAATATATTGTACATGATTAATAAGTTCTGGGAGATTATAAAATGATATATATTACTAATATATCACTGACGGTAATCAGATACATTACTTACCAAATGCAAAGACATGTGTGACAAGGAAAAAAAATCTATAAGAATAAATTTGACGGATGGGTAGTATACTGGAGAAGCGTAACTCATAATAATGTAAAGCCAAGCGAAACGTCGTGATTGATATGGATAACGCGCCCAACGTTTGATATTCGCTCGATTTAAAATGGAAAATCGAGTCTTGGATTGGGTCGGCACGTGAGTAGAAATAAAACCGAATCTCGACACGATTTTCGTACGGTACGAGTTCACATTTTTGCGCCATCAGTAGAATTTCAGCTTGCAAGGTTGATCACAGTATTCCAACTCGTCTGACACATGCGCTCCATCATCCAGAATGAAAGCTTCGAGGATATTAATCCAGATTAAAAAAAATTTGAATTATTCGTATATGAGAGGCAGGCGAGTGGCGTGTCGCGATTTATCGGAAAATGACAGGGACTCGAGAAATGCGCCTATATCGAGATCATTGTCTCATCAAAATTATAAAGCAGCATTTCTATTCGTGTGTCCGCGATTGTCGCGAGTCGGACGTATATACAAGGCAGACGTATATATACAGCGAAGCTTAAATGAAACGAGCGAGACGGCACGGGGCGTCCATCCTATCAGCAAAAAGTAATCCCGCACGAGGCGAAACGATTGCCAGCCCATGATGTTCATCCCCTTATTAAGTGGAAAATTTGTTTGACGCTGTTACGCGTAAGACCTTAAGTCGGCTGGTGTGTGATGGCCGTGGGGCACTTAATACCGCGGCGAAAACGGGGGCGGGAAAAGGAGACACGGCATAAGTCAGAGAGCTCGGGTCAGAATTTACGCGACGGCAGCAGCAGCAGGGGAGGCTCACTCCCTAATCGAATCCCTTAACATTATTATGCAATGATAATAAGCGCGCGCGCGCGAGCCCCTCCGCCGCGGCGATGTACATGCATATAGCGTGGCCGCGAGCGGAGCAGCCGAGAGATGAGGGAAGCGTGTCCGAGGGGCTGAAATATCCCCTCTCGCTGTGTTTCTCCGGGCTTCGCAACTTAAATTGGCTCGATAAAAGTTCGCGGAGTAAAACGGCCTTGGGCTCCGGCGCGCGCCCGCGCACTGCCTGTGCCAGGCTCTTCTTTCGTTCCGCCACCCAAGCCCCCCAACCCCCGAGCTACATCGGACACATCTGCCAAACGTTATTACAACTTTGAATAAAGAACGGCCACCGCCCGCGCAACTTTTCTCTTTCTCGCGACAGGGATGGAGAGAGAGAGAGAGAGAGAGAGAGAGAGACAATGTTTCCCCGAGATTCCCGAGCTTTTTCTCCCGGCCACCGCAAGCTTCTCGCCCAAAGTAGTTGAATTCGAGAAAAAGTACAGGAGAAGCTGCGGCTCGAGCACCAGGCCGCGCGCGAGGTTTCGTTTTTTTCCTTCCCCGAGCCCGGCTCTACCTCGTCGTCACTCAATTCCCTTCAAAACGTACACGTCGGGTGGCCGCCAAGTTTGCGAACGAGCACGGGGACTTTGTCGATTGGACGGAACTTTTTTTTCTTTTGCACGACGGTTATACAGCAGAGCTGCCGCGCGGCGAGTTCGAATAATTAAATTAGAGAATTGAAGAGCAGCCCCGACGGGATGGAAGATCGATCGAGCCGATTGTTCAACAATCACTGAAACGTCGAGTTGTCGTTTACTCGAATCGATTCGATCGACGGGGCAAGTACACATTGAAAACTGATAATTCGAACTGGAGATTGCTCGCCCGGTAATGACGTGTGTGTGTTCCTCCGATAAACGCGCGTTAAATGCGTCATTCGGCTTCCCGGTGAAAAACACGCTTGCATATCCCAGAGTTCATCAGCCCCGGCGAATGAAAGAAAAAAAAAGGCAGAAGAAAGGTGCGGTTTAATTGAAGGGACCGCGGGCGGTTGCGGCGCGCGGACCCGCGAATGGAATACGACGATGAAAGGATCGATAGGTGGATTGGCAGCGGCGCAGAATCGGCTGGAAGTGAATCGAAGAGGAGACGGAGGAGAGAGCCGGCAATGGCGGCGGCGGCGGCGGTGGCGAAATATCGACGTACACTAATCCTTCGTCACGGCTCCCGGTCTTCTTGGGGAAGCGGCAGCCCGGATCGCCTTTGATCGCGCGAGCCTCCATTCAAAACGCGATCGCCCTTCTTTCCCCTCCTCCTCCTACTCTCGATCGGCCGCGCGCGCGTCTTTTCACCTCCGAGCCCTTTTGTCCATTTCCGCAAAATCCATCAGGCGCTTCGATTCTTTCCGCGCGACATTGTACTCGCCGCTCCAACGTAATCGAGGCAGCTCGGTGTGCTCGAGCCAAGTCACACGGAGGCTCCGTTGAGAAGCGCACGCAATTATATTCAAGATTTGACCGATCGACGGTGAAAAAGTTGGTGTCTTTCTCTCTCTTTCTTCGTCATCTCGTTCTAGAAACATTGCACGAACGAGAGAGAGGAAAAATAGCGAGCTCATATCGACCGATTGTTTCCCCGAGCTGCTTATTACGCGCGATTGGCAGGAGCCGGTGCGCGCGCCGAGCAATAATTTAATTAGAGGCTGAATAAAAATGAGGTGGGTATGGCTTGGGAAATTATCGGTCGGGCAGGCACGGGGCTAATCCCAGACGTAAGCCCGATAACTGCGGGCCCGGCCTTAATTAGCGGGCAATCGTGCAATTTGAACGGAGCATCGCCGCGCGGCAAGACGCGTTACGCTACCGCCCGGCTCTGCAGCTATATATAGGCAAACACGCGGCCAGCGTATATATACAGAGAGTGGCTTTGGAGCAAGTTCGATCCGGCCATGCGCATTGCCATTAGTAACCGAATTAATTAGGCAAATCGCTGGCCACGCGCTGCACTTACAATTAATCTGCTCTCCTGCCCCCGCCCACCTCTGCAGCGTATACCTACCTACATTACTATTAGTAGTCGTGCACTCGATTCCCCTGTTTGTCGATTGTTTGCTTCAAAACATTCTAATTCCTAAACGTATTTTTCCTGAAACCCTTTTAAAAAGAATTCATTCAAGCTTCAGAAGAAGTTTGATCAAATTAAACCTAACACTGTCCGAGTAATAATCCAAAGACACCATCTTAAAATTTATGATCACGCGGTCATAGGTGAAGAATAATTTTTTGAATCTTCACCATGAAGAAACAAAGGACAAATAAAGTGCTCGATATCTTCATTAAGTAAAATAAAGTACCATGTCAAAAAATATACCTTGAAATTTTTTAAATATGCGCAGAATAACAAATGAGCTAGTTATCTGATTCTATTAAGAATTCAATACACATACATATTTACGCGAGAATCGTTCAAGACCGGAATACTGGCAATTTATACAGTAACTTTTGCAACACGACTGAAAAGTTTCGGTACATGCAATAAAGTATAGTAAACTGTGCACAATTCAGTATGTCGGTGCCAAATAAGTCATGAGATATAATGATCAGCAAAATAACAAAGTACACGAGAGAAACGAGGTAAATTCACGCAATCTGGTCCACCTGTGATATTTCGTACGGCGTGCGTTTTTTAGGCTTGAGATTTTTCTGATTCTTCAGATTCTTAAGATTCTTCTGATGCTAGCGTTTTATTTCTGCATGAATCATACTAACCGTATAAGGTGGCCAATATTTTGGCCCTATGGGGCTAAACATTTGCGAATTAATTGGATATTCAAATATTATCAATATTCAATAAATACAATTGGGAATATCAGTATGAATCGATTTTTTACATCTAAGAGGATCAAATTCATGAAAATGAGTCATATTGGGCCACCTAAGAGAGTCAAAATATAAAAGTTAGCTACAGTCGTTGAATTTTTTGTATACTCAGCGTATCTAACTTTATTACCATAGTAATAGGTTGATTGAATGTCTTGCAATAGCTTACTGATTATGTTTTATGTTTCAGGTACCTTCTGAACTATATTTTAATGATCCATACCCAGAATCAGAAAATGTTTATTTTAATTTCTTATACAAATTATTTTTAATTTTAAAATTTTAAAATGGTTTAATATATGGTTTAATATACAAATATTTAAAATAAAAAATACGAACCAAAATGTTACGTTACGTCTCGATGAGTATAAGTATATAAGTATTGATATGTATAGAAAAAATTAATGATCACTCTGTGAACCTAGTCAAATTCTAAAAAAAAAAATCTACATTGAGACATTTACAAAACTTTTAGATGACTGAAATGGTAATTTAAAAAGATCAGATAGATTGCGAAATATCTGGTTGTAAGGGATAACAGTATTAAATGAAAAAACGCAAAAATTAGGCATCTACGAGGAATAAAAACAAAAAAAATTAAAATATTATTATCTACAAGGTACCATCAATACACATTCACAAATTTGCAGCATCAAATAATCTCTTATGATATTTGGCAACATAGTGAATCTAAGGTTTAGTGTTCTGCGTATGCTAATTAGTCTGGATTCAGCATAATCTAGCTGTGTAAGCTCCACGCAGACATTTAGCGATTACTTGCCGCTTAATGTTTGCTGGTATAATCTAAATTTAAATGCAGCGCATTGTGATTTGTGCCGGTCATACGCTTAGCTCCAAATTGCACTGTCCACTAGCGGGATTTGACCCTATACACAAGTGTATAACCATAGTTATGTCAATTAATCGTTATCGATGTGCCGTTAGCTCTATTGCTTTTCAAATCTTTCGAAACGTATCTATGGTTTCAATGCAATACACCATATATACCTCTTGTTCTATGCGAGTACTTTCTTTGTAAACTCCTACTACTTGATTTTATACTCTTTTAATTGGCTTATCTCCATATTTGTTGGCCGTGGAATGATGCCATTGAGATTGATTTCCGATTCTCTTCTTCCAAGATATTAGTTAGCAAAAAAAAATTTTTTTTTATAGAAAATAAGTACGTTGAAAGATACGCAATTTCAAACATGAATAGGTCGAGCTAACCATCATAACTATCAATCTAACTCATTACTTTGAAAAGAAAATAAAAAGACGAAAAATTTCTATTGACACAAAGATGTGGTAGACATTTCTTCGTGAAAGAATGTGTTAATAGATTATGATTTCGAAATTACTTCGACGATGAGTTCAAAACTCACACTTCCTCCAGGAAGGCTCAGGAAATCTTCGTATCATATGAATTTTTTCTTCTTTTCAGTCTTTTACATGATTGTGTATTATTAAATACTATTTTTCAATAATTTCTTTCTAATGCTTTGTGAACACATAACTAGATCATGCATGCATTTTCGTGATCAAAAATTTACACACACCACTAACCAAGCAAAAAAATGCCTTCACAAGATTATCTCGAACGGTTACAATGATACTAGTTATTTTACTAGATTGAAAAATATTGGGATGAAAGAGAATAATTTACTCTGAATTCATTTCACCATATCAATCGTTAAAATTATAACAATAAATATCAGAACTCAATATGAAGAATTTATCGAAATGTCCAAGACAGAATGTGTGAAGATATCGCATGATCTCGCCGTAAAATGTTGTCTTCTGAAATATAATATGTCAGATCGTTCGTACGTCCCATTTGGATTTTCCGTTCTCGGTAAGTGTAATATAAAGTGTATATGGCTCGCAACTGCTATAAAGGTATGTATACTTATTTATATCGCAGTGAATCGAAGCGAATAGCGAAGACGTGATGCGGAAACGATATCTCGATATACGCAGAATAACACAGATCTGTACAGTCTACCAAGAAATTTTCTCCACATGCGTTCGAGTTGACATTTTCAATTTCATTTACAATCCTACTCTTCTTGAATTATATCAAAGAGTTTTCGCTGTTAACTGAATGCGTTACTTTTCACAAGATCAGTTTTAGTTAATAAGTAGAGATAGCGGGTGAATATATTTTCCAATGCAAATTCTACCATTGCTACTAATAACTGAAGAAAATGTTCGGAAGCAATTGATGCACTCTTGTATTGTAACCAACAGGAATAAAAGAATACATTTTCATCAACCAAAATAAAATAGTTGCCATGATCCAAGAAGTGGAATTCAAGACTTGATTACAAAACTTCTTGAATTGATCACGGTGAAGAGGATCATCACAAAAATTGGTTACAAACATATTGATCCAACTATTCAAATGTAATGTGGAAAAACAACTAAAAAAAAATCCACTGGCGTGATTTTTCCGAAGGACTGTACGCCAAGTATAGTGAACTCGTTTTATATTCGAATGAACGACTCAGGCGACAATGTACATCATGCTGATTTCAAATCGAAGCGTCGCTTAGTCGAGCGTAAAGCACATTTATTCGCGCGTATTCTGTCAGGAATACGTGTGCGCGATGGCTCTTGGCCAATTGGATCGTCACAGAAAATTTGGCTTTTAATGCAGTTTCGCACGAGTGGCTCACGCCGACGAAATTCATTTTATGGCTCCGGTAGAAGTCCAATTTTCGATGCAATGAATCAGAGCACTGCCTGTCTCCCGGAAAATGTCACCGACGGCATACGTAGTTTAAGCTCATATTCAAGGATACGAATCGTGCTATGGAGTTATAGGATGTAAGCTATACCTCAATATGATATGTTTCTTTACTTTTTATCGCTACCTTGCGGAAATGATAGATCTGAGAGCTTTTTTCACAGCGTGTTTTGTCTTTTACACGTTGACGTACATGAACTTTTTTACCTGGGGTACACCTATTCAATTCAATCAATCTTATCATCATGTTTTAGAAAATGACTTGAACATATTGATAGAGAAGGGTATTGATTTGATAGACTTTTTAGAATATTCAAATTGTTACAACCGTAAAAC
This sequence comes from Aphelinus atriplicis, assembly GCA_020882685.1. Lineage (NCBI taxonomy): Eukaryota > Metazoa > Arthropoda > Insecta > Hymenoptera > Aphelinidae > Aphelinus > Aphelinus atriplicis. Next base: position 15,228,772 of record CM037076.1, on the reverse strand, counting down.
ACGGCTAAAATTGAGAAAAATCGTACATATAAGAAACCAAAATTCAACTCTAATAACAAAAATTCTTGAAAAATCAATCAGACTTTTTTGTCAGTTCTTATACCAGTCGAGAAAGTTATTCTCCGAAAAATGATTATGATCTTGCGAAGTGTCACGATATTTTGAGATTCTGTATAATACGACTTTTCAAATTTGATTCAGCTTATTTAATTTTGTAACGATACTATCTCTGATCTTTGAACTCATACACAATTTCAGACTCTTGGAGAAACTTGATTATCGTCGTGACGAAATGGAAATTCGTGTCCACTGAAAAAAAAATAAGAATAACAGAATGAACTGATAGACCTACCAATGGTATTTTATCTTGGGCAACTCGGTTGATCATTTTTCTCGAAAAAAAACTGCGAGAAACATAACGGTTCAGGAAAGTCGAAGCAACGAAAAACACGAAAGATAAGGCGAGAGCCGAGAATAAAAAAAAGGCAGGAATAAAATGGCGTTGGCGCGGCACGGGAACACAGTAGTGTGCAGCACGAGCGCGTAATAAAATTCGTTCTCACGGATGTTTTGCCGGGGCTTAATTTGTTGAAGGAAAGTTTTTCCATATCAGCGGCCCATTAGGAAGCTATTCGCTCCGGTTGAAAAGGCGGAACACACAGTACAGCGAGGTTGGGTCGGCGCGCTCGAGGATAGGTATGTAGCGGGTGCGCAGGGTACATCAGTTGGGCGGAGAAACGGGGAAAATGGGAAAGGAGAGCCGCGGGAAGAAAGTGGCGGGCGCGCGCGAGATTTAAAAATAATTCGCGCGCCCGCGCGGCCGGATTTTTATTCGCGAAAACGATTTGTGCGCGGCGCGACTGGGCGCTGAACCGCGAGCGAGCGCTCGAGAGACGGAGAGCCGTCCGAATGGAATTGAGCGCGGGATAATTGTTTCGAACAATCCCGAAGTGGCGATCCGGGAGCGGCGCGCTGCCGCGGCGTTGCCATGGCTACGGGCCGGCGCGGCGGGATTGGCCCGGGCGAGCCGGTGGGGGCCGAGCCCGCGACTGCCGTTGGCCGCTGGGCGAGGCGCTCCGAGCCCGAGTCGCGGCTCACACCGCAGATACGCCTAGCCCACCTTCCCCGCCATCCCCGGCTGTCTCCGCCGCCGCCGCCGCCAGCGGGAATCATTTCATTTTTATTAGCGACGAGCTCGCGTCTTGGGCCGGGCCGTACGTGTGCGCACAGCTGCGGCAAGTGCTGCTGCCGCCGCCGACAAGGGCGGACGGGGGGAGGCATCGATCCACATTACCTGCTAATTTCGCTTTATTACTCTGCAGCCCCGCGCACGACTCGGCACTCGATTTTTCAGTTTCGAGGGCCGCGCCATTCGCTCCCACGACTTCTTCCCTCGTTCCTTCTAATTTTTCACTTCCTACCAATCTTCCTTCTCGCGCATACGTACAGCCTCCCGTTAAACCAGTCTCTACGTATGCACGATATATATACCTAGTAACAATATACCTATGTGCGATTATCTTCTATTCAAATAAAGGTAATATGCTAAGTTGACTGGACGTTTTTTCACTGGTTATAACGAACCAGTCGTTTGCATCAGATTCTTCACACTTGTTGGCGAGATAGACGAAAATTCGATATTGTCTACCCAACTGCAACTGGAGGGATCAACAGATTTCAGAGTGTTGAAAAATTCATCAAGCCATTCCCGAAAAGTCATGATCACACAAAATCACATTTTTTCTCGTAGCCAAAATTTTCAACCCCAGCATATGTGTATGGTAGTGTTAATACTTATAATCTGATTTGACTCACCTGAGAGACTAAACTTTTGCTATTTAGTCGCAACAACTTAGAAACATAAAATGTGTAGTGTCAAATATGGATTCAAAATTAAAGAAGATTGGAGAAATGACACATTTTATTAAATGGACAGTTTCATACTGTTGTGTAGTTCTAAGAATGTATGAAGTATGATGAAGAATGATTTTATGCGATGGATAATGAGTATAGCCTCACACGAGGTGCTGAGTTTCTTCAATACTTTCCTGGATCTTTGACAGTAATACCGCAGTAATTTAGGCAAGTGGGCACAACCACTCTAATCGCGATGGATATAAGCGGAATGAAACACCCAAACGAGTTACATCTGCAGATATAAAATTAAACATTTATTTTCCCTCGAGATATTTGTGTAAAATCATTGTTGGTTTTATACATAGACTATCGATCAAAAGGATTCCAGTATATGTATATAGATATCCCGCAGTTGCGTGAAATCTAAAATAATTGACAGAATAATTTAAAGGGATCAAAACTTTATAGACTGTGTGACTGTGTATATCGCCTGTTTCGGTAGCCAAAGGCCATGCCACAAAGTTTTATTGTGATTGCTGACCGAAAAGTGCTGTCTCTTTTAGTAAGATATACTCTCTAATACTATATTTATAATACTTTTACTACTCTATTTCTGACCATGCAGGCGTAATTAAAATATTAACTTATTGCAATTACAAAAATTTAGTAGTCTCGTGTGTCTAATAAATTATATTTCGTACTCACGAGTATATTTGAAAGTATCTGAATTAAACTAATGAAAGTAATCACTACCAGAGTGAATTGAAAAAGTTGTACAGTTATGAACAAGTGTCCCTCTGATCAATTAGCGCAACTAAAAATCTTGGTGAGAATGAGCACTCGATCATTTTTGCAGTTATCTTATATAAGCGCATGAGGAGCAAGAGGGAGTGAGAGAGAGGGAGAGAGAGAGAGCACCATAAATACATCGTTCGCGAATTTAAACGTCTTCATCTTAAATAAGTCACATATTAATTTTGAAGCTCACAAGAGGCACGCATTTAAGCCTGTATACAAGAGATTAAAATTAATAATTTGTAACGATAGCACCATAAAAACGTCGGCCCGGGCAATTAATGCCTCGCGCACGCATTGGCCAACGTCAGCTGCGAAATGTACACTTGTATTTTCGCAAGTGCGAACTCACTCGCATCTGCGCAACTTACGTTACGAGCCATCGCGAGCCTCTCTTCGCCTTTATTTTTTCTCTTCTCTCTCTCTCTCTCTTTCTCTCCTCTCCGTTGCCCCGTCCTCTTCTCGCTTCCCGAGAGCCTCGTGTAATTAAGACATCGAGTTATAAAGACGTATGTATGATTAGTCGCGCATTCGTGCCTCGAGAAGAGCTGCTTCGGCGAGAGAGGGAAGGAGAAGGTCTTTAGCTGCGGAATAAACACGAATGAACTCCGAAGTAAGTATGCGTTTGAAATATCAAGTCCATTTGTAATTGTAATTCCGGATGAATTTCGCGAGCAAATTTTGACGCGGGTTCTTTTTCTCCTCGTTCGATGCCATCGATAATTCGTTTTCGAGATTGGTCGGACATTCTTCTGTTGATCACAATTTTCGCGTGAGAAATATTCATGGAACGAATACTTGAGATGGTTTCTTATAAAACATAAAATTAATTGTAGATTTGAAAGTGATAACAGTTGAAATTTTAGCAGGAATTTTTAAATTTAAACAACCAAATCAAAATTGACCAGTAGATTGAAGAGAGTAGAACATATCCCGAATCTCGAGAATCACTAATAAGTTCAGATTTCAAGAATGACGCAGGAACCCCTTATTTCTATGTCAAAGTTTCAGCAATTTGAATGAAACGAGAAGTGTATAGCGAGTCTGTAATTATTAAATTCAAACCCAAGTATATTACTCTCATTGAGTGACGTTTTTTGACCACGAATCTCGCGGTTAATATTCATGTTATAAAATCTTCAGTGCTAACTCCCTCTTTTCTCAGACTTTTTCCTCAAACTTTTTGACAATCTATTGTGATTTGGTATTTGATAAATTTCATATATTCTCCGAGTACCAATAATCTTTCGAACAGCGCTTGTAATCCAAACCATTTCTATAATCACAAAACAAGACGTTCTATTCAAATGCAGAATTCAAGTATACATTCACATGAATGCAACGTGAAGCTCTATCTAAAGAGAGGAAAAAACATATTTTCGCAGCCCACCTAATTTAAATTAATCCAAGCCACTTGGTACACACGAAAAGGCACTGGCAACTCATAAACATATCTGTCAAATAAATCAGATCACTGATCGAATTGGGAGAGCGGCAAATTATCGGGCTGCGAGACAAGTTCATTTCCACTCTGGTTCGCGTGCCATTTGTACAGCAGCGGGCGAGAATCGCGAGGGGCTCTTCACCCGAGTATACGTATATATATACGTCGAGGGGTGAACGAGCCCGGGCAAACGACAATGAAAAAGGCAATGGAGCCGAGCGCGGCCGCACGCACGCGTCAAAACGAGCCTCTTACACACTGCACAATGCTTCCAAAGGACTCGATTTGTCCCAGCCCCTGTTGGCTACATGCGAGAATAGGCCAAATTCGCGTCAACATCACACCCGACAATGAGCCTCGTCGCACGCTTCTGTATATACAGGCTCGTGAATGAGGGCTTCGGTTTAAAGAATTATTTTGTTGTTCTTGCAATATATTAATGTAAAAATTTTTTTTTTTCTCTCTGTCTCTCTGAAATTCACTATTTAGGTGAGCTTGGACATACGCTTCGGTCGACTTTATATGAATGGATCACAAGTGCAGGTATGGAAAAATGTTTACTTCGATTAATATCAACTCAATATGATATATAACTTCCAACTAGTCGAGAAACAACTTGGCATTTGAGTTTTGGATCTCATTGAAAGTTTTAGAGGTGGTTCGTTGGCACCCAAATCAATATTAGAAGCATTCATTCATCCAGAAGATATTGTTATGTTTTAGTACAAAGAATGCATATCTATACGTGTACATATTTGAAATTACAATGATGGGGCGAACGATGGCAAATAGCATCTATTTGGGTATCTTATAAGATTAACTCAGAGATTTTTAGGAGTATCGAAGGCCCAAAAGTGTGACAGTCACATTTGGGTCACATCTGTTAGCAGGTGAGCTACTTACGAGCTACAAAAATATATTAGTAAAACAAAATTGGTGTTTATTTTTCGAAGTCATCCGAAATGAGTTTCAGGTATACGTCTACCAGTAAATATTTTACGTATGAATTGATATCGTGATGAGCTCAGCGCATCGTCGTCGGGTCAGATGTATGGTGGAACGCGAAAAAATTTAGTCGTAGAACACAGTCTGGGGGGAGAAGAGCTCGCATTAGCACAGGGCCAGAAAAAGCGCAAGCAAGAAAGCCTCGAGGCTTGCATTACCCTCGCACACACACAGCGCGCGCGCACACACACACACACACACACATGGACGGTGCGGTCGCGACGATCTGCTGCGTCAACCCCATCGGCTGGTCTGTCCTCGGGGACGCTCGACTCGCTCGCGACGTCCAAGATTGATGAGCGCGATAGCGGTCCTTCGATCGAGCGCAACCACTCTTTCTCTGTTTCCCTCATAACTCGCAGCCCGGATGCCTTTTCTGTTTGCGCAATCGACTACACATGTGCGGCCGCTCGCTCGCTCGCCCCCTTGGCGGCCGCGTTTTGATGGATATTCGACTGCGCGGCCAATTGTACGCACTCCACATGTGCGGAGCCCCACAAAAACACGGCGTTTCGGGAAATTAATAGAGCCACACGCCACTTTGTAAGCTCGATCGTCGCTCAGGCGACAAGATCCTGAATTTTTCATTGACACTTGCCTGTGGCTTGGTTCCGAGGGAAACATCAGAGTATGAGATTTTTTTTCCGTTTCCATATAAGGTTATTTTAAATCGAATTTTTTGTGGAATCACACGAAGTTCAAATGTGAGTACATATGTTGGTATATCAAATTTCGTAGTTGTATTTTTTTCTAGTTTTAAGAAAAAAGAAAGCTGCCAAATGCGCTTTTTCGAAAGATCGAAAGAGATCACTTAGCTTCCGAAGAGTATGCTATGCACTTGACCAAGATTACGCAATCTCGGCACGAAAGATTGGGAACCCGAAAGCAGCGAAAGTCGTAAGTAGCGGGTGCCGAAATAATCTTGATGCACGAGGTAAATGTACAATTTTTCATCGCTATAGGGAACTACAGGTAAGTGTGATTTTTGCGGATGCCAGAGTTTCTCCAGTTTAGAAAACAACCACAGCTGTTGTAGCCAAACTGAAATAATAAAGTACTAGAGTGACATGAGTATTGATTTTTAATTTGAACAAAAATTATTCACAACAAAACTTATAGGAAATATCATTTTCAATAATATATTTCTTAGGTCATAAAAGAATAAAAAGTGCCTGTATTATAGATTCCAGAAAGTCAAAATGTTCAACTGAGTGTCTGTATAAATGTTTATATAGCTTACTAGATATCAGAACCATCTCCCAAAGTTTCATCATAATATTGGCGACCCAAAGGTACTAAACCTTTCTCTGAAACTGTACTTGCCAACTGACATTTCTAGAGATCACCATATTCTGATACGAGGAATACGTTCATACTGACGAAAACTCGTAATTCGAATTTCCGACATCGTATTAATCAAGCTTTCTCTTTCAAAAAACCAGATAAAATAAATGTGAAACAATTTTTCTCAAACGTTCTGATTCTCCATATGTTTCAGGTCAACTAGACTCGCGCTTTCAGTAATAGAAATATAAAACTATAACTCGTTACGTTATTCATCAAAATTTCATTATAACATTTTCAAATTACACGTAACGAATTATTTTAATTAAATTGATTTCTATAATTCGTAGTTTTATATTCAAACGAGACGGCCGATGGTGCGTGTACAGTATATATTAATATCGATACTCACTGCTGCATGCATATTGATAATTCATGAATCGTAGTTTAATTTGATGGAGCTCGTAAATAAATCGATTATCGAAGAACGTGAATCCATTACGTCCCGGCACCTGACCATAGCGATCGCCACTGATCTATTTGAGCAAATAAATTCCATACCGAGCGCCTCCATTAAGATATCTGTACGGGGCCCATTAACTCCGGCGCGCGTCCGATAGCTAAAGACATCCTTATCGATCAATTTTATACGATATGCACCGCGAGCCCGCGGAACGTTACCGCGAGCGAGAAAAAATCCAAAATTGAAGCCTCCCTCCGGGCTGCAGCCAACGTCCACGGGGGGGGGGGGGAAGGGGGAGAGACGCGGGTAAAATTACGCGCCGCGCCTAACGCACAACGCGAGGCTCGCGCGCCCGACTTAACAAGATGCACGAATAAATTGAGAGACGGCCGCTCGAGACTGCGGAGATTAATGAAATGGCCCCGAGCTCCGCGCATTCTGCGTCTCTCGCACCCTCCTAACGTGTCGGAGCCGCGACGGAATGGAGGGACATGCAAAAAGAAAAAACAAAGAGGAAGAAAGAAAAAAGAAAATCACTCGGACTCTGTGGCGTGGAGAATCAGACGGCCGCGCGTAACGCTCGCGCGAGAAAGTATATACACATATGGCACCTCGGGGGCTGCTGCACCTCTGACGCGGCCTAATTTAGTCAAATTTAATTACTCCGCCGTACGCATACGTACGTACACACACGAGTCGGTGAGCCGCGGCTATACGTTGGCGCGTCACTCCGCTTTTACCTCTGGCTCGCTCGCGATAGCTCGAGCTTTTAATTGAACGCGGCTCAGTGACGCGCGATAATCTCCGTTATATCCGCGCGGGCATTCGTATGTCGAGCCGCCGACCGTCGAAAAGCCAATTATCATTTCGATATTGCGGCGACTTGCGGGTCCCGCTCGCGTTGCCACTGCACGATCAAATAACGGTGACAGGGTGTTATTGCGCGCGCGCGCGCGCTCCTTGAGAACATTATCGTGCAGCCGCGCGCATCGCGCCAGGAAAAATCGAGACGAAAGACGCGAAATCGCGCGCGCGCGGCATTAATATCACGTAATTATCAATGATTGGACAGGGGGGCGGGGGTATAAAGGGAATCCCGCGGTCGAGCCTCGTTGCGCGTTCGCCAAATTTCACACGAGCGAGTTTCGATCCAACCTCGTGGTCGCACCGACACTCCGGGTAATAACCCGATCAAACTTCACCGCGACTCTGTTATTTCGAGGCAAAAGGTGACAGTACAATTTTGAAAATTCACGGTTACACTCCTGGCCGAGAAAGAGAGAGAGAGAGAGAGGTGCAAAACAGTCTGGGGGGGAGTTTACCGTAAGGACGCGGCGAGTCGATTTGGTGAACGAATCCGGAGGCGTTCGCTCATCAATTACAGCAGGGGCGGGAGAGGGAAGGAAAAAAAGAACGAGTCCGAGCGACCCCCCGATAAATGGATTTTCAGGGAAGAAAAAAGAAGTAAGGGCGCGCGGGCTCCTCTGCCCATCAATCAACGAGGCAGTTTCGACGGCCAAATGAATTTCCCGAGTCTGGAGAGAGAGAGAGAGCCGTGATTCGGGCTATACTCCTGTCCGGAATTCGACTCGTTAAAAAATAATCACCGAATTAAATCGAGTCGGCGCGCGGCGTGTAAACAACCCCCCGCTAAGTCCACGGCGAGAGCTGCTGGTCGGGGGCACGCGCGCTCGCTCGCTCTCGGGGGGTAGTAGGTAGAGAGGCGAGCGAGCGAGCGCAGGCGACAAGGGCCCGGCCCTCGCATAATAGATGGCACCCTTGGGCACCGCAAATGAACCACGAAATGCTGCTGCGAGCTGCAACCTGTCGTTGCTCCGTGCCCCGCTCTTTCGCCTGTGTTCCGCGCGCGCTGGGGGCGGCGGAGAAATTAAGCGAGCGGCCCAGCCACCGCGGCCGGAGCGAGTAGAACACTGCGAGCGCACGTGACTCGCTTGTCAAACATCCTCTGATCGTCCATTGTTATAATTTATCCCGGGCTCGAGCACCGGTAGCTTGGCCCGGAGACTCTTTGCGCGTATTCGTATAGATTTGAAAATAATGAACGAGAGGTAGCTCCGGGGTAGTGTGCTTTTTTGCAGATTGCGCGTAATGGTATCGTTGATATAACGTTCGCGAGAGACGCGGTTAGTTTATTCCGAGTCAGGGTGAAATTACTTGGGAAACTGTTGTCTATTCTCCCTTTCTCGAGACAGCTTTGTAACGGGGTAAAAATCGACCTCTCAAACCACATTTCCGGACCTTCACATCCCAGAAATGTTTGTATGTGTGTGCGTATGCGTATGTAGTCATTTTACTTTCTCAAAGACAAAGCTTTTTTTGTCTGACCATCAGTTTCGAAGGAATCGTCCGATTTTCCTGAGATTTCACACAGGTTATACGGTGACAAATTGTGAAAAAATTTTAATTTCAGCAAAATTCGTTAATTATTTTCTAGCAATCGTTGCTAAGATGATTTTGGGAAATTCCCCATAATTCTTCGACAATACTCGATTGCGCTCGAATAATCACGAAAATCGACGAGAATAAACGAAATATTCTCCATATAGTAGCCGTTGATTTTCCTTATAGTAACGTTTCGAAGAGACTCAAACACTCATATACGGATAAACATTGAACACCCGGAATAGTTCGATTAGCAAGGATTACACTTGCATTCGCCGGATAAATATAATATCAATTCCGTAACGATCAGAGACGCGAATATGCGAGATTCCCGCAAACGTTCGATTGGTTTAGGGGCTCACGACGGTACATGTCAATTGTGCGGCGAGCCAAATATTTTTGTTCCCTGCAGTGATACAGCGAGAAATAACGTCGAATACCCGGACTACACGCGGAGAAGTAAGAATGTGCAGCGAGGCGCGAAGAAACGAGGGGTCGTCGAGGGATGAGGCGAGGCATCGAAATAGCATCGCACCATCTGTGCGCGCCGGTGCTTGCGGTCCAGCTTGCCTGTTTACGAGTCTCCAATGATGCGACACCCTCGTGTACGCGCGATTCCAAATCAACGCGACAGATCGTCGCCTCGGTTTGATGAGCAGGCCCTGATAAAGCGTCCCATCAAACATTCGGATGCCGCTGTTTTGCCGATCGAGCAATCCGATAAACGGCCCGACTCGATTTACGCCACACGTGTGCGCGAGCGCGCACTTGACCGCATGGGCGACGTTGTTGTTTTGTCCTCGACGCGACGCGTGATAAATCATTGATACGCGCGACACGCGAGGACCGATGCCTTGCAAAATTATATTCGCCTCCGTCTTCGATTGCCACTCGGATAATTGTGGCCGATTTGTAAAATGTATATACACACACACGTCGGGGGAGGAGTTTTTCAAAACAGCGATGAATTATTCAGGCGAACGAGGGGCGCCACGCCACGGCGCCATACTTCAAAATAATCCGCAATAAAGAAGTGTCAACAAAGAACAAGTCGGGTCATTACGAGTAAATCATTTTTCTCCATCGAAATCTGTCCTCGACTCCATTATACGCACCAGATCCGATTATTATTTTTTTTTCTCTCATCCCTTCTCATTGTACGTACGCGGCAACATAAGGTCCTCTCGACTGCGGCTCGATTTGACGATCCGCCAGCGATGGCATAATACGAATTCGAGACGGCGGAGATAAGGCATTATTATTTTAATGCGCCAAATGTCGCCCGTTGGGCCGCGTATAATCGAGCGTGAAATTTGAAAGTTTCAAGTGGATCAACTGGCTCGCGCGCGCCACGTACACACATTCGAACTTGGCACGCATTAACTTCTGCCTCGTTTCACGCTACTTTTCCGATATTCGACTTTTAATGCGTGCACCGGATTCTGTGAAAGGCCCGTTAGTTGCGGCTGACCCCAACTGGGCGTTGCCGGCGCGCATTTATAACCTGGCTAGATCGGCGGCACATATGTACACGTGTCCCCAGTTGCGTGTAATAGATATACATTATTTCTCTGTATCGCCAAGGCCAGATGTGGTAGATTTCAAGATTTGACACACCCTTGAAATTTCTTGCTCAAAATCCCGATAGCCATAACATTTTGAATAGTTTACGAGATTATTCCGATCGAGTTGCTCCAAGCTCAACGTGATATTGAAATATTACTAAATTCGTACTGAGTAAAACTGGTCTATAGATCATTCAGCTTCAACTAACTTATATAGGAGTTGGTTCGAGCATGCAGAACTTTTCTGAATGCTTTTTGAATACCTTTTTGAAGATATTCGATCAATAATATCTAGATTCTTTTGTTTACAGCCTATCCACACCTATAATTTTCTGTATATATTGAATAAGATATATTGAAAATGCATAAAACTAATTAGCAGAATAAATTCGGGAAATCGAAACGTTAGACTAGATCAAGATTATTTTTACGTTCGCAACATGTTATGTATTCTATTCTCTAACTATTTCTTTTGTTTCATTCGAATAGCATTTGTTTTTTTTTTTGATGAGGCTAGGAATATACTAATTCCAATATCCATGAATTCCATGCGGGAAATTGACAATGATGCGTAAGAAAACTATCCTGGCTCGCGAGTAAAAAATCATGAAGTATATACGCTCGGAAATGGATGAAAAGCCGGGGAATATGGATAAATCACGCAACGGAGGTTTTTCGCATATCCGTCGAAGTCGCCGGCCTTTCAGCACAATAATTCACTATCGAGTCATTTTGGAGGCGGAGGCGCGTGGCGCAGCGTCGCCGCCGCCACCGCCGCATTTCTTCATTAACCTGCTGGTGCAAAATCGGGCGTTGCGGAGATCGATGACAGCCGCGAATCCGCCAAGTTGCCACGCGTGAGCTCGCGAGTGTAAATCCCGATCGACTCCGCGAGAATAAACAAAAGTTGGCTGGCGATCGTTTTTGGCGTCCCATCCCGCCCCAACGATGTATAACTCACAATTACGGCTTTTCGGGAGGTTCGGGCTATTTTCGGGCGGGCCGTCAGTTTTAATTTGAGCGCGACGCGCCCGGCCGGCCCCACCTGCCCATCGCTTTTTGATTTTCCCGGATTTATGAGCGTATCCCGAGCCGCTCGACCGACTGATTTATACCCCGGCTATGATTATTCAGCGCGAATTTCGATCCCGTATATATACGGGATTCTGTGTTTTATAGCGACCGACCCCAAATGATTAGATCGGAAACTCTTGATTGATGGTAGTAAAAAAATTTAGCAGATGTATTTCCGACTCTTTATTCGCGCGTGCCATCGTTGCGCCCGGCTAAAAATTGTATTGTATGCAAATTCACGCACATTTGTTCGTCGGGTATTTTTAAGTGACTTATCCGCGAACCCGCATCGATTTCTTCATTTTGAACAAAAAAAAAATAATATACAATTGGAAAGGCGATTTAGCAGGCGAGCATTGCGACTGTTGAATTTTATCACGGGACGGACGTGTTGGGGCACAATGAAAGAGTACTTTAATTATCTCCCGAAAAAATATGATGAATAATCTGCCATCTAACTTTCCGATAGAGAATCATCGAATAATGAATTTTGGGCCGAATTAAGAAATTACTCTGGTATAGCAACACATAAGCACTCGATCAAGGTATCGCCGCAAAGTAATCGCGTGATAATGGGGCTGACTCGATTCGGGACGGGGCAAAAAAAAGTTTGGGCAGGGCCAGGTGCGGATGTGGACTACCCTCTCATACCTGCGCATCCGAGTATGCGAGAGCGTCGAATCGGCGGAAATCGAGTATACGGCGAGCATCGATCCTCTGTCCAATTTCCGGGGCGGCAGCGATATTGCACGGCGGCACAGGCGAGCGCGTTCTGTAATTGACAACGGCTTATGCACTTATGCGCGTTCGCTCGTTTGCCATAACCCATGCCCGATTAATAATGTTCACAGCGGGTTGATTTGGCGCGCACAAGTGCGGGCTCGAGAGCTACGTTGGCGCCTCCGTCGTTGCTTTCCACTTGCTATATATATATGTGTATCGAGCGTGGGCAGCTTCTCCGCGCTGTTCAAATATTGGGAAGGCATTATTCACGAAATTTTTAGTCTTGGGTATTATAATTGGGCGAATACTTTGCATTGACAAGCTTCAAACCTATACGACTGAGTGCGTACTGTTGGAGGTACGAGAAGGTGAAAAAGTTTTAATATAAATGTTAGATTTATGCGACTCAAAGTTTCAGCGAAGATCGTTATAAAATTATAAATTTCGCAATATCTTTACGCGGGAATGGAAAAATAATTGTTTTGGACGCAAAATAAACTCATTTTTGCACAGAATTTACGAAAGGTACATTCTCAGAATTATTCATAACGCGCTTTTATTTCAGAAAAAAAATAATTTGCTAATGATATAATCAAATCAAATTCTTTAAGCTAGATTAATATGGATCTCAAACTGATGTTCTACATTCGTAACAACTGTTGCTGCGGGTATCATTGGTTGCTAAAAAAGAATATTGTGGTGATTCTTATCTATATCTACAAGTATTCGAACCCCCCAATTGAAAGTTCGATTATTAACCCATTACAATGTTTTTCTTTGAGACTTCAAAACGTATTACAGTTTAAGTCATGGTTTGTCGCATGGAACACTTTGATGATAACTTTGCGCAACGCACTGTCCACACACGCTTCCTTAGGTGCATATTTACACTTGTGAATAATGCTATTCTAAAACGTTCAATTTTTTTATATTCTATTTCATGGCAGGTGATATTTCCAATCAAAAGTCAATGTTTAAAAGTTCTCTTTTCAAAATCCACCGTCTGCTTGTTTCTTATTACACAAATAGAATTCTATTTGTTCATATGCGTCCGAACATTTTCGTAAGTGATCAATTATCCAAGAGGCGATTTATTATAAAAATTTCAATCGTAGTTAGAATTGAATAGATAACTTTAAAACAATGATCGGATATAAACTCCTGAGGGTCGAGCAGTAAAGTTGAAAGTCACACAAGTTCGGAGCGAGCGAGCGAGCGAGCAGAAGCGCAGCAAGAAGAATGCTCGTTTAATAAAATTACAATGCAGTTAAGGCACAATAACAGTCAAACGCCGGGATTAACGATATTTTCCATTAAAGCGATCGTTAATTATCGGGACAAAACAGAAAATCGGTTATCTCGGTGGTGCGGGTGGCGCGCGCGCGCGATAATGCGCGCCGAATCCCCCACGGGCCATACCTCGGCCGCGTTCAAGTGCGCCCAGCCGCGCGCGGCGTAAAATCAGTGCGCGAGCTTTCGTAAATTCCGTTTAAACAATCCCCGGGCTAAACAATTTTCCGGGCTGCGCTCGCGCCAGAGTAACGACACCCGCGCGGCCTGCACGCGAGCTCAAAAATTATCGTGGCCAGAGAGAGAGAGAGAGGGAAACAGATGTGGAGAGATAACGCGCGAGGGCTATAGAAATGCGTAATGCACAAAAGGAACGGAATAAACAGATAGGAGATGGATAGCGATAGAGGCACCGAGTGGGTTGAGTGTATACAAGTAAGTTGGTACATATACATGTAGGTGTATATATGTATATATGAGGAGGCCGTATGCTGCTGGTTGCGGCGCGCAACTTCGCTCCCCGAGGCCTAACGTCCCGCATCCCACCCTGATTCGATTATGATAAATACCGTATTGTCACATAAATCACTCCCCCGATCCATCGCGATATGCCTCTCTCTCTCTTGCTCGCTCGCTCGCTCTTTCTTCCTCCCCTACCCTACCGCCTCCCCTATCTCGCTCTCTCTCTCTCTTGCTAGCTCTTCTTCCTCTTCTAAATCATTCCAGCTGCTGCACATTTTGGAAAGTCGCGCTCTCGTTTGTCTTACACCGCGTGCTCGCGCATCGACAAACTGCTCGTTTGGGAATTCATCATTGCGAACGCTACATTATTTTGTCCCTCACAATTTTTACCGTTCTATTCGTATCTATAGGTTGCGTGACTTTCCGAGCTTTTCCCCAGATTTCATACGAGGGGAAAATACACGCATGTACGAATAAAAATAATAACAGATTTGTCGAGTAGGCAGAGTTTTTACGAAATGATGACTTTTTACAAGAAAATTGAAATATAGCCAATAATAAAGTTCACTGTATGAAAGTATTCGCTCTCACGAGTACACAGCGTTTTTCATTTCTACAAAATATTTATTCATTTTTGTTAAATAAACGATTATATTGGCTGAAAAATTGCGAACAATGTGCCTTCAGTAGAAGTAATTTGACAATCGTACGGGACAAGTTGGCAGAGGGAAGATTAGAAATTTTGATTAGTTCAATTATTTAAACTTACCTCATTCTTTTACAAACAGCGCTGAACATTTGGTACTTAGGTCGTAATGTACACTAATTGTATTCGTGCGCCATATTTGCACATCGCATGAATTAGGAGATATTCATAGTTTGCCAACTTACCTACACTGACAATCTGCCCCTCTTTCCGTTTTAGCGATTGTACTGGGTGGTAAGATATTGATCGGATCTTTTGAGATTTCCGTCGTCGTGTCAGGTCTTTTTTAAATGACAAACTGAAATGCGAATTGGAGTTATTACAATTTTTTATTTTTGATGCGGAAAACTCTCCTTTAAGCTTTTGATAAAAAGATCAAAAGATTTTATAAATTATTCTCGTCCTTGGAGGATGATGAATGGAGCGAGTAGGTCTCAAATCATATGAGTTTTCAACTTAATCAATAATCGCCAACAGAATCGATTGCGCGTGACAAGAAAAATCTCACCTGCCCGGCTAATAAAGATCTCACGTAAATACTTAATTTCTCGCAACAGCTCTATATAGAAGGAAATGAGAGAAAGAGGGGGGAGGGGAGGGAGAGAGAAAGAGGCAGGGGAGGTGGTCATTACTATAATCACCGCGGCTCGACGAATTCCAAAACGACTGAGCGAGATAAAAGTGATTTATACGCATAATTGGAGCTTGTTCCCAGATGAGGAACGGCGTATTCTTAAATCGTTGTAAATTCACACCACCACGGGTACACCTATACCTGCCGATATAATTCTCGGCGGCTCGCTCGCAGCTGTTGCTATTCGCACGCGGAAGCAAAAACCGACAAGATTGGCTGGAGTTTGGAAATTTAAAAACAAAAAATAAATAAAAACGTTGCCCCGGTATAGAAGTTAGACGCGCGAGAAATCACACGTCGATCGTATGGCCGCCATACGATCGACGTGTAGTAAGTAAGTAAGGTGTCTATATTTATGAGGTCCCATATGCCGCGCGCCCGCATCACGCGGCGCCGAAAAACGCGCCCCGGAATCACTGATCGATCTACGCTTTTTAATATTGCTCCGCTCGGCTCCTTGCCCGAAACATTGCTACTGGATATACTGGCCGAACGTTCAATTTCATAAGGACCTCCTCGAAAACATGTGTTGTCACTGATATTTTTCCGATCAATTATTCCAGGCGCAATCAAGTATTTATAGCGACATCGAGAAATCTCAAGAGCATTCAAAGTAACACTCGATTCCGCTAAGGTTGATTGAATGGCTTCCGCTGCTCCATCGAGCGAGAGTTGGAGCATCCGGTCCATAGCGTTGTCGAGATGTCCCGTCCGGATATCGCCCATAATTTGCGCGTCGGCTAATATATTACCTGGCAATTTGCAGCCATGCGTTCGCTGCGCTCTACCTCCCCTCCTTTACCCTCTATCTCTTTCTCTCTCTCCCGTTATGCAAGACGCGCGCGCAATTATTAATGGAGGAGCGGCCCTTTGACCCTCGTTCGCCACATGTCCAGCTTACCTGCCGAATTCAGCTTTTTTTCTCGCTCCGCTACCCACTCGCCCATTCAAAAGTACAATGTGAGCTGCTTCTCGGAAAGTTTCAAATTCTGAGCGCGGCCGATGTAATTTTCAAAAGCCGCTCGTTAATGCGGTAATTAATGTCCGCGATGGACGATTAACGGCCGAGTCGAGCGCTGACGATTATTTATGGCGCGTCGTTCAATTTAATTAGGTAATACGCTATGCGGCTGTGCCGAACGTGACGCCACTTATGCCAACGCGCGCGTGTGTCTGTCCAACAATGCACCTACTACAATCTCGTGTTTTATTTCGGTATTATTGATACAGCGTGTCGTTGGCTTTTGGACAACATTATTCAGAGCAATTCGACATCGCACTGTTTGGGTTGCGAGTTTTTTCAATCATGTCTTCATTAATAATTCAGCAGATCAACAGATAATATATAATGGTTATAATATAATCATTACATTATAATTAACAAGAAACGGGAAACAACATCACGCACACTCGTTACTCTGAAATTCTTTACTTCGTTACTCTAAAATAAATTCATCGAGACGTTTCATATTGTATTCGTCGCTGAACTAAAGTGAAATATGGACAGTAAAACTATCGTTAACGCGTATTAAATAATCGAGTATGTAAAATAATTAAATAAATTATAACAAGTGAGTCAGAAGGTCGGAATTAATTGGAGAGTTAGGTATTCAGCAAGAAAAGAGACAGATTAGAGTTGTTATAAAATGAGCATGGGACCAGGAGTTGCGCTGAAACGGCCGCCAGGGGAGTCACTAAGGCATCGTCTCGGCAAACTACACCGAAACAGATTTAAACTCGTGGTTCGACCTTCGAGTTTACACCAAACTTCCTTACCTTTTAATTAGTCGCCGGCTCGCACGAGAGATCTTTTATACTCCCGTACAGCAAATAAATAAAACAAATGACTGTCTCTTCCCGAGCACATCTTTCAAAGAAAAAAAAAGTCCTGTATATCATGAAGTCAAAGCTTTGTAGTACGAGAAATGAGCTCAAGCCCATCCACCCGATCTCGAGCATGAACCTACAGTATTCAAAGACAACTACTAATAACGCGCGCCCGTCTTCGTTTATTGATAATCGAGTGGGACGAGAGACGCGAAGCGAAGAGATCTTGCGCAGGGAAATTTGAATGGCGTGCTCTCGAAAGCTCGTTCAATGCAAAATCAACTAATCCGAACAATTTCCCGGAGGCCCAAAGCGGACAAGGATTAATGGGAGGCGATGCGCGAGAGACAAGAGTGAGCGAGAGAGTCGTGCACTCGGTGTAGTATACATATATAGGTATATATGAGCGAAAGCAGAGAAAGTTGCTCGGTGGCGCGCTAAAGTAATTCGGCAGGAGAAATTACTTAACTCTCGGATGATACATAAATTAAGGCGGAATCGTAAAAGGGTCTGGTAGAGTCGAGGAGCCAGTTAGCGTGAGGGTGCCCCTGGGGGCTGTACGGGCCTTCTATGCTTCCTTCTCTCTGCTGTCTTTCTCTCTCTCTCTCTCTCTCTCTCTCTCTCTCTCTCTCTTTCTCTCTGTCTCTCTCTTGTTCTTTGCTCTTCCAACCCTTTACGATGCTACGCCACTGCTTAATAGAATTACCCTCCGAGCTCAAGTTAGCCGCGTTAGATTGAAATCGCCATCACATTTTTAAAATCTCATTAATTAAGTTAAAGTCTGCAGGCGCGGCCATGGAGCTGCCGCAACGTATACTCTCTGCTCCCGCGAATCTCGGCTTTTTTGAAGACACTTTTCCGGCTAGCTCGACTCAGCTTCCCCTGCTCCATCTACATACTCCACTCGGTGTGTGCTTCTATTTATTTTACAGCTGTTGTATCTGGATCCGATGCTCGCTTTCCCGGCGTCTTTACCGCACTCTTTTTCCGCCATCCAAGCGGTAACTACTTCATGTACTATATTTACGAGGATTCCGTTTTAGTCAACTTTCATTTGAAACAAGTTAACACGGTGTGTTTTAATGGCAGTACACGTTATTCTCCTTACTGAAAAATGTGCTGCTACATCATCGCAATTTCCACGCATTCCCACAACATTTGAAGGCTATATAAAACCCATAACACTTGGGATTTTTTGTAAATAAAAAAATCTCGAAAAACTTTTTTGGAATCGGTTTTGAGGTGAGAGTAAGATAGTTATGATTTTTATGACGACAATTAAGGAAGACAAAAGAAACACATGCTTTCTCAAAGGAAAAAGATACATTTTCGGAGGTCATCAATTTATCTCTTCTACCAGTTTCGCATTCGTAAATTATGTATACTTCAAACGACTATTTTTGTGTTTGTAATAGAAATTTTGTAGAATTACAAATTTCCGTATAAGTTTGATCATCACGTTTCCATCTTTTCGGTACTGTTAGCCGCCTTCTCAGAGAAAAAAGAGTAAAGTAGAAAAATAATCTCAACACAACATCATTCATGTTTCGTTACATTCAGAAAGCCGAATGTAGCCCGAAGGAAGCAGTTCGAGAAGTCAATTAATCAGTTGAAAAAAGGTTGTTAAGCTATTAGCTGCGGGGATGAGAGAGAGAGAGAGAGAGAACGCGCGGGCGAATCGATTGGCTCATTGGGGATGGATAGAGGTGCAGAGCCGACACGCGCATTACCGGCTAACCCTCGAAGCAGTGCCCGAGCCAAGAGTCCATTAATGCAACTAAGTCCCGTGCGAAGCGATGCGTCATTGAGATACATGAGGATTTCAGCGCAAGCGCAAGCTCGCGCGATAATAATAATCCGCCGGACGCGTCGCACTGCGTTCGAGGATTACGAAATATGCTCAGGGTATGTGTGTGTGTGTGATCGGCGCGAGAGATCCCCGATGTGGGATTACCGCCAGCGAGCGTCGCCCCCTAGCGTCCGATAAGCTAATTCTCCCCCGCACCCTTTTTTCCCGCTGTTTTTAGCCGGCACCTCGATATTATAATTTGGGGATCAGGGGAGCGACGCGCCACGCCACGGGGGCGCCGCGCCTCTTTTTGTCCCGGAGATTTGCCCACCGCCGCCGAGGCGGTTTGTTGCGGGGAATTCCTTATCTCTCGCTTGTTTCGCTTGCCGATCGCATTGCCGTACGGCTCGAGATCCTCGTTACAAAATGATTCGGCGGCCGGCGCGAGAGTCGGGAGCCGCAGATCGACGCGTATTACGCCTGGTGTGAGAAATACCCCGACTACCTCGTAATCTTACACTCGCCGAATTAATTTTTCACTCGTTATCTGTGCGAACGTGAAGATATATGGCCCCGCGTGAATGGGAGAGAGAACAGATTCTTTATTATATTTAACAAGTATAACGCGACTACCTGCTAGCCACTATGATTTATACAGGGAAGAAAAAATGTCGTTCCAATTTGCCTCGACGGAAATTTAATTCGATGTGAAATTGATGAAGAAACTCGCGAGTAAACTCGGATTTAGAAAGTTCACTGGCACATTCATAATGTCACACTATTCAGATATTTGTCCAGAAAAGCGTGGCAATTCGGAAAATAATATGCCACTGAATTTCCAATATTGTATACAATTCAAACTTATTTGCGAGTTCCTTTACAAATTTCATATCGAATTTAGATATTGAATAGGGAAATCAAATGACGAAACGAAAATATTGAAAAATAAAATAAGTTATTTAGTCGAGCGTTTTCAATTCTCAGAGATATTCGCAATTAGTTTCGAATTTATGCATCGTATCTGTGAAAACAAAAAGTTATCTATATATAGATTTACTGTACATGTCATAAACCAGATATTATTGAACGAATACCTTGGAGAATTAATCGAAACGATAGACTGAATAGCTGTATATATGGCTTATTCAGGTACCCAAAAAGCATTTCAGAAAGTTTCATTATTTTTGGTGACCCGAAGGGACGTTCCCTTGTCAGGCCAAATCCGAAATCCAAAATTTCAGGAAGTTTGGACGATTCCTTTGGGAGTCATCGGGCGACAAACAACGGTCACATATACATACAGACAATATTGTGATTCAGTGTTTTTCGACCTGGGGGTCTGATTGACTCTTTTTCGCTCCTTGAAAACATTCAAGATATTCTGTACTTCGATTGTTAGTGGATCGATGATACTCGAAATCGATTCAAAATCAAGTTATCCTCGCGGAAAAATTACGAGAACACGCAGCTCTTCCGTTCAAATTGATGAAACAATGCAAATCTAAACTCAACTCGATTCTCATTATTGGGCAGCATACAATCTAGGCACGAATGCAACAAAACAACGCACTCCATACACAACGTACACTACGAATTCCGTGGCGTTGAAAAGTAGCTGTTGGATTCGCGCATAATTTAATTAATGCAGCGGAGAGTTAACGGCGAGGGCGATGTAATCCGCCGCGGAGCGAACGCGCAAAGTGGTAGCATCGCGGGTCGGAAGCCGTAGCTGCTTACGCGCATTATAATGGCGCCTTTATCGCGCTCATGGGAGAGAACGAGAGAGAGAGAAAGAGACAGTCGGCCGCGTACATCAGCCCGGCAATATCGCGAGGAGAGCACAGCCATTCTTCCCTTGGCACTTATGGGAATGCTAGTCGGACCCGTCTCTAATGGAAAAAATCACCCCCTCCCCGGACCGCCGCTCGTTGATAATTCCACATCGAAACGAGCCTGCGGAGTACCACTCGCGGGTACGCATACACATTTCTCGATTCGGCTGGCGATCGATGCTCGAGCGCGAGCAGGAAATTCGTATAAGATGACTCGGCGAGAAGTGGGTGGCATCGGGATCTCCCGATCCGCGCCGGCCCGTGTCCTGTTCAAACACATTAGCCGCTCGCATCCGGCGCGGAGGCGTCGGCTAAGTGGCCCCCGCGATCATTGTGAGCCCGCGCGCGTGTACAATGGGAGCCGCCGCCGCCGCCAGCGGGAGCCGATTGTCGTGCGGTGGCCGCGCACACCGACCAAATGGGAAAGTCGAGTGGCTCCTTTCCGACGTTTTTCTATATTTGCGCTCTCGCGCCCCTCCCGAGGTGAGAAGATACGCGTGTCCCTCTGGCCGAGCTCCCGCCTGTGCCCACTCACTTCCGATCTCGTTTCCGCGCACTTTCATCCCGCCTCGACGTCCATCGCGCGTATACACACGAATTTTCAGGATCAGCTGCTGACAGTCACCAGTCTCGGGATTCTTTTTTTACACGTGTTTGCCTTGAATAGAGCTCACGTGGCTGCCTCGTCAAACAGCCGATACCTTTTCGATTCTCTCGTTCGAGTGCTCGAGAATGACCATGTATATCGTTTTCCTGAAAAATACAACGGGAGCTCGGGGAAAAATCGTATCAAAGTTACGTTTCGGTGTACGATGCGTATGACCGCGCGGAGATGGGATCGAACTGATTGAAATTAAATAAACGGCAATAGAGGGAAGTTGGATCGCGAACGATCGGTCAGCTCATTGAATGCGCGTGAATATACGGCATACTAAAATTAGCAATTCATCGGGGCAAATTGAGATAGCCGTAATAGCTCGGATATATTAATTGAACTCTCGCATCCCTTAATGAGAGATGAACATTTAGCGGCGAGCGGGCGCATAATCGAATCCATATCCGCCCCGGCTCGTTGAATCTATAAGCTGAACAAACAATTTTGGCATTAAATTCCGTTTCCAATTAAAACCAGCCCAAAAAGAGGGACGGCGCAATCATAATCTCTGCTTATACAACGAGTTCCGCTCTGCCTCTCTCTCTCTCGCTCGCCCTGTCTCACTTTCGAATTTCCCACGAAACAACGAATTGGCAGAGGGCAGAGAGAGAGAGAGAGAGAGAGAGAGAGAGGGAGAGGCAGGGAGTTGGGAGCGGGTTGCAAGCGAAGCGTCCATTGATTCGCGTATCATCGTAATTTCACGCCGCGTTACCTACGCGAAATAACTCGAGGGACCTGCAGCGTCGCGCTTCCCTCCCTCCGCGGCTCCCTTTGCCCCCCACCCCTTCCACTACCTCAAACAAGCCACGAAATTGGTTTACTTTTCAGACGAAACTCGACGGGCTTCTTTGCTGCTCCCTTACATATCCTCCAGGAGCTCGCGAGTCGAGAGAGCAGAAGGATGGATGTCAAAAGGGCTGAGATTTCGAAAGACTGAGTTTATTTGATGGACTGAAAAGATGCGCGCGAAAGGGGGAAACTTGAAAGAGTTAGATTGGAGTGGCATTGGAAACGTGACGTTATTCAGAAGGGCACGGTGTTTTGTTATTTTCCTACATGTTTCCCGAGAACAGTTCATTATACCAAATCCATACGGCGATTATATACGAGAATATAAAGTGCGTTATAGGGGATACAAACGACTCAAATAACTTATTTATTAATTTATTGTACTGATTAGATTTGTATCACATGGTCGAATCGACGACGAGGATTAACGTAATTTACGATCTTTTACGTGTAATATAATGCGTAGTGAGAAACACGACGGCTGGATCAGCGATTTAGCGAAGAGATGAAAAATGAGTAAAATATTCGAAACACACGAAACGATGTAGAAGAGCGACGCGACGAGATCAAAATGCATAATGTAATATGAAGCAAAGTTGAACGGGGAAAAAAAGCTCCGCGAGCTGAAAAAGAGAGGGAGAGAGAGGGAGAAAGAATAAGAGACAAAGTGCTTGCGGAAAAGAGAGCGCGAGAGGACGGGAGATTGAACGAGAAAAAGTGTGGAATGAAGAGGGCGAGCGGAGAGGAGGAAGAGGAGGAGGAGGAGGTGAGCAGTTTGAATTACGCCTGCCAGAAACGATAGGGCAAAGAGAGCAGCGGCAAAAAACATCGAGCCTAATTCCGATCCCCCTCCCTCGGGTCCCCCCATATCTCTCTCTCTCTTTCTCCGGTCGACGAGCGCCGAATTAGCCTTTTAAATTGGCTCACCTATACCGGATTGGTTAGGTGCGCGCGCGCGCGGGGGTGCGACGCGCCCCGTGCTTTTCCCGCCGTCGCAGGCTCCGAAAAATGACCAAATAGCAATGAAATTCCCCCACCCCCTGGCGACCCCCGTTCCGCAATTAAACTTGGCTAGCGCGCGAGCACACACACAGGGACACCCGTCGGCCCGTCCATCCCTTTGTGAGAGCGGGCTCGCGTTTTTACCCGCGAAAAATCGAAAAAGCCAGATTGAAAGTCAATGCAACGTCGCGCGAGTGCTTCGTTATATACGGCCCGCGCGAGCTTTTCACCAAAAGCATGAATCTTCAATTAAGAGCCATGTGAGCGCGGCGAAAAATTGCTCCCGCCGACACGCGCGCGCACACACACACACACACACACACACAGCCCCTATCCCAACGCGGGTACGCGGTTAGCACGGATTCGCTCAAGATTCCCCGGGGTGATATCGAGCTCCTGCCCGCGCCAAAGGGTATTTTTTAATACTTCCGCGAGCTCTGATTGCATATCGGGATTGACAAGCGCTACGCGCCCACGAGTTTCATCCAAAGGGTTTGCACGCGGACAGATTGCCTTTTCGCCAGCCGGCTGTTTTTTTTCAAACTCTCATTCTCATCTTCGTACGTTCTCACTTGTGCAATTTCGGAAAATTAATCCGTGCCGCCGCAGACGCGAGTCTGTCCACGGATCCGTACGATTTTCCAATTTTCGCGTACGACAAAAATGCAGTACGCGTATTTCGAAATTTCGAGTCCGAAGGATGACGCGCGCGAGTCGCAGATAAAATTCTTCACGAGTGACACGGTTGAAACGGGAAAAAATCCTCTCTCAGCGATTCCGAGAGAGGATACGGAAGTATATATCTATATTCGCGAGGCTGCAGGATAAGCCGCGAAGGGATGAGGACGAGGTGCGCGCGCCGGGTCATATAGAAAGCGACTTTCAATTTGTTAAAATGATTACCCAAAATCCGAGCCCGCATCAAACGAAAATTTATCCGGGCTAAGATGGCCGATAAGACGCTCGCGGCATGTGTGCGTGTAGATATATGTATAGGTATGCGCGTTCGGGGGGGGAAGCGGTATATTGCCCTATCCGTATACCTATGTGTAAGTGTACGTGAGAGCAAGAGAGGGAGAGAGAGAGAAAAAGCGAGGGCGGGCGCAGAGAAGCGGATCGAGCCCCTCCTTTATCTGGGGGCTGGTCGTAAAACGAAATTCCCGGCCGATTTGCGCAGAGGGGGGATCGCGGCAAGTTCGCGGCAAGATCAGCGCTCGAGTAAATCCCAAACATATTTCCGCCGAGTTAGCGGATTCGCCGAGAGTTGGCCCGGGAGTAAGAGAGAGTGAGTGAGAGAGAGAGAGAGAGAGAGAGCAGCGTGCACGTGTATACGCACAAGTTCGCTGCTGCTGCTGACCACACGAGGCTTTTTGCCCCCAACTTGTGCTGGCCTAAACTCCCGGGGGACGTGTTATCGCGCGGCCCGCTTCTTCCGTATGCTCCGGACACGCGGCCTCCGGCCTTCTCCTCTCCCTCTTTCCCTGTTTTTCTTTTACTGCTATACGCCCGCGACTATATCGGGGGAGTCCGCACCACGCACACTTTGTTACGCTCGGCCTTTTTATTTCTGGCTTAAGCTTACTTAGCCGAGACATTGAAAATCATAAAAGTTTGCTTGTTGCGTGGATTGCTTCGATCCTGAACCTAACTCGGGCTCGCTCCCGGCCAGATTTACAACTCTCAGGTTGACCGCGATTTCTTTTGGCTCCAGATATGATATTCTTACGATTCTGTTGATGAATTTTCATTTGACCTTGTGTGAGCATTGAGCTTCAAAAACAATACGGAATAGTACATTTCGTACACTACGAGTTCTAGGCACGCTTTGCTCGGGCGGCAAACCTCCCACGTGCCTAGAACTCGTCTTTTGGTCTAGTATCGAACAGTATTTTTCATCATGAGTGTAGAAAACTAAGGTTTAATGATCAACTTTTCGATACAAGTGATGAAAAAATATATTTCCTAAAAAATTTGTTGCTTGAAAGTTTGGCCAGATTTATGCCCAATCGACTGAACTCATATACTCGTAGGAAATATACTTATTCCTGCAAAAAAGTTTTCGACCCTATCCAAGATTCTCGGTTACCGACCTGCCTCTAGTCTGACCTAACTTGACGGTTCGAGTTTTAACATTATCGAGATTTTCGATATTTCGGGAAAATCGTACAGTCACATTGGCAAGAAAAGGGTAGTTTATCAGAAGCAGGTCAACATAACCTATCCTTCAACTTGTGACTTTTGTAAATCTTTCTATTGTCCTACAAAGAAATTTTTGTTAAAAAATACGTTCCTATAAAAACGACTGAAAAAAAGATTAGACAATTAGAGATAAGAAAAGATAATTTCCAACACTGAATGGGGTGTTTTCTGTTTACCGTTAATAATCAAGTAATGCATGATTTTACGAAGAATTGTTCAGGAAACAATAATCACACTTAATTCTGGTAAAAATGTGATTAATCTTTTCAGTCGTTTGCGTAGAAGCGTATTTTTAGAATATGTTTTCTCATATTATATTAGCTAAATTGAGATGCATTAAGCAAAATAACACATGATGGCAAAAGTGATTGCAACTGAATATATTCGACTCGCAAAAATGATTCAGAGGCGATTGTTCGAACTTCGAGAATCGCATGACGCTCTCAAAGATGACACGGCGCGTAACTGGATGGCGAGCCAATATGAATTTGCAGTTGGTTGAATGTATTGCGCACGTGAGTCACAGAGCGGAATCGGGGATGGAAGCAGCAAAAGTCGATTTGGGAGGCTGTGTGTGCGCGGGGCTTGGGTAGCCCGCGGCCTGTGGTCCCGCGGGTGCCATAAGCGTCCTCCCCCGTCGGCCCCCGTCCCCGTTATCGCCCGGACCCGCCATATGCACGAGCCGCTTGTCACGCTGCACGCGCGCACCCTGATTTTTCCGACTCGTTCCAAATTTTCATACACAACTTCTCTCTCCCTTGCCCCCTGTGCCAGATATTGATTCGGACACTGGCTATACAGATGTACCCTGTCGATTATTCATTCCACGTTTGGTTTTTTTTTTCTGGTTTGTATTTAAATTACTACTCGTTTGAATGTGTCGGCGACGCTCGGCCAGTAAAATTATCCAATCGAAAATCCGCGTATTCAAACGACAAAATGAAAATGTGGGATTTTGCGTGAATATCTACCTCAGATGATTATGCAATACGACTCGACAAACTACATTTGCCCCTAGTTTATAATCTTGCTAAATATAGTGAGAAATGAGATATAGGTGTACCCTATACGCGCAATCCTCTGGATTTTATACATATATGCACGTTTAGAATAGCGCCGCGGTACAGAATCTTGTCGACAATACAGAATAATGACGAGAGAAAACCTTTTGGGCGATTGTGAACATTTACACCAAGTTGTTACGGCTTATTTTCTGCATTTTTTCAGCTATTCTGAATCTGATCCAATTTTGCAGAGTCGTAGTCACAGTTGTTCACTTTTGCGTACAAAATTTCAATTCAGTCCATTGAATACGGCTTAGCTGATTTTGAAGGCATGGAGGTGCCCTTCAAGGGCCACCAGCTACGTTGGGAAATTCTCATTCGATGTGACGTAGTGATTTCTCTAGCTCAGGTGGCGCATATTGGGTACACCACACCTTACTTGACGAAAATATGCTTTACGAGCATATCCGTGGTCAAAATAATCAATCTGCTCTAACAACAGATTTCAACAACTCCAATGATGCGCGCCATACCCATCATCAATGATGAATCTACCTCGCGATTTTCCGCGAGTTACCCAATTTTCTCTTTGAATGCTTCTATTTTATCCACTGGGAGATAGTTCGATATTTTTTTATCTTGAAACCCTAGCTTATCTCCAACATTTCAGTACGATTTTCATGAACGCGTATTGGAAGCATTTTCCGACCAATTCTGTTTTTATAAAAAAAAAACTCGGAAAAATAATTTTTCAAAGTTTTCACATTTTTTAACCATCGGAACGATTCAATCCCCTGCTGATACGGTGTGATTAATTAGTTTCTCAATCGATCCGACTGCCCATCAAAAGTTCCCGAAGACTTTGCAACGACGGAATCGATTCCGAATGAGAAATACCACGCCGAGACACAATTGACGGGACGAGAGAACGTGCTTCGAGGAATGATAATCTTCCGGGTGGGAGAGAGAATCGAGCGGGGAATAAAGTAAAACAAAGCGCGGAACGCGAGAGATAAGCTCGGCGGTGATTTTCAACTAGGCCGAATCTGTCTGCCGATCGTTGCGGGCTCTCGCCGCACGAGCGACAAAAATTTAGCATTCACGCGGCGATAACAATTCCATCGTCACTGCGTGCGGCTGCTGCAGGATCAACAACGGCCGGGAAGGTGACGCGAGAGACGATTCCTCGTGATTTGGCTCGTGGCTCGGCGGATATTGCGCGCGTGCACATCCACTCGTCCCCCCGCCCCCCCGAAGCAAAGCCCCGCGACCGGAGCTTATTTTTATTTATGAGCAAAGCAGCCGCGAAGTATAAGAAACGACGGGCGGCGCTCCCGGCTCTCGGATCGAGCTTGCGCCATTCTTTATTTTACGCGCGACGGCATTTTCATTTTCTCACTCTCGACTTTCTCTTCTACTACATTAAGCCCCTCTCGCGCTTCTTCTTTTCCGTCTCTCTCTCGCCTCGTCGCATCTCGTCTTATTTAATTTTTAACGCGCACGCGCACTTTCTCCCCCTGATGTATCATTTCGAAATAAGTTGTTCGAGCGTGTCAGCTCGAATTATTATATTATCTTAAATCCTTACAGTGAAAAACCACTGCATTGCAGGGAAAATACATTATTAGAAGGTGGACGACAAATTCACTGGATTAAAGTGAATTTCTTATGTAACTAAAGTGAATTTTCACTTTAGTTTCATGAGTTTTGATAGCAAAATTTTTTACATCAAATTCACAGTAAGTAGAGTGAAAATTCACTTCACAACATATACTTACTGCAAATCGTGATGTAAAAATGTGAATTTCATGTAAAAATGTCTTGTATCACAACTCATGGAACTCAAGGTAGTTCCAGCGGTTAGTGTCGTATCAAGTCGGGACCCTTTAGGGTGCTTTGTATTTTCTATGAATTTAGCTAGTCAGATGAGTGGCTATCATATCTAAGTTATATTTTAAACCACTCAGCGAAGGAAAAACGACCATAACAGACAATCAAAGGAATTTTATGAAACTTTCAATTGGCACCCTTTCCAGGGTTTTACGCATTCCCTGAGTTTTCCATGATTCCATGATTTTCCAGATGCGGTAGACACCCTGTAATACATACTCTAATATTTTTTGCAGTCTCCGTTTCATCGATTACCTATACTTTTTTTTATAGTATATCAATTAACTATGGAAAACAAATATTCCACATTTTTTTGGTCAAATTTAAACAAATGCTTGCTGAGGAATTCTGTTAAAAAGGTGCTAGTTCCATAAGACACCATGTTAAACTGAACAGTTTTGAGGAATTTTTTACTCGAAAATGAAGTCGATAACCTGAGTATTTTAACATGGCAATCTATTCGTGAGTATTCTGGGTGTTTATTACTGAATTTTCAATCTTTTTCCATAAGTAATTAAAACTCGCTGGTCTAAAAGACCCTATAAGCTTTGACCTCATCATACTAGAACCGAACATCAAAGCCTGTAAAATTATGTTAGAATACCTTCGAAATTGTAAGCTACAAATATGAATGTACTATTGTGAAACCCTTCTGAAGACGCTGAATAGCACTAGTTTGCTCAAAAGCGTCTATAAATAAATAAATAAAAAAAAAAAAAAAAAAAACTCGCTGGAATCACCTTATGTGAAAATTCACTTGAGTTACATAAAAAAATTCACTGTAATCCAGTGAATTTGTCATCCACCATCTTACAGTTATTTTTCACTGTAATGCAGTGGGTTTTCACTGTAAGGCTTTAAGAGAATGCAACAACTCCCGCGTCCTGTCTAGCACGTTGGATTTTCCAAAGGTATTTTGAACGATTGAATTTATCGCACGGGATCCGCGTGAACCGGTGATTTCGAAAAGGAGAGTTTACCGAAGAGCATAATAATGAGTTGGGAACAATGAGCGTCTTCGTATATGACTCGGGCGACGGAACCAGTGGAAAGGAAGAAACGAGAAAAGCCATTCACCTTAATCTCATGTGACAATCGTCACGGGGAACGGTCGCATGTCGAGCGGGGATAGCGTTTCGCCTCGCGTCACCGCCAACCTAATAGACTAATTAATTCCGTTGCTAATGGCCGACAAGTCCTGCCACCCCGGCGTCAAGGCTAATTGGTTTGAGTTATCGCGGGCTTCACTTTCCAAATGTCCACCTTTTTATTTCCCCAAACATTCAGCCTCGAGAATTTCGCTTCACGCAAGTATACTCCGAATTTCCACGAGATTTTACGTACGCAAAAATCTGCCGGGTCGAAACATAATCGCCGGACACTCTGACTTGGATCCAATGATTTTTCGGTCGAACATTGACAATCTCGAGTAGCGTATACACGAGGACACGACTCAAAAGCGATTTATCAAGCGGATTCAAACTGATGAGCAAAAATGAAATTCATGCCACGCATTAATTCCCCATAGACGCGTTGGCTCGCCAGAGAACGATCAAATAAATCGCTTTGCCGCGCGAACGAGTGCGAAAAAACAATGACGTATTCGATCGGTTTGTTTACTGCGCGCAGAATGAAATGCAGCTCTCGGAATGATAATCGCGAGGCCGGCGTGGCGCCGAGAGCCGCATTGAGGGGGTGGAAAACAAAAAAATCGCACCAAACGCTAGAAAAATTCGCTATCGCGCTCGCGAGACGTGCAATATAACTGGACGAGCGCGCGGTATATAACACTCCGAAGCGTCGTTCATCCCCCGGCCGCGGAGCTTTTGCAAAATTTGTCATAACGCCGATTAGTTAGCATTAGTGAGCGGAGCGCACGCGCGAGATTTATCATAATTAAGGCCGAGCGAGATGTTTTTATTGCCGCCGCGAACCCGTGATATTCGGCCGCGAGAGAAAGAGCTGCAGCGCGCATCCGTCGCGGCTGTGGGGGCGTGTCGGATCGGAGAAATTAGCCCTCGACGGTATATACGATAGGCGCGAGCAGTGCCGCTGAAGCTCCTCGTTTGATTTCGAATGGATGGGCCGAGGAAAGCACGGCCACGCATATCCCAAATGAGCTGCCGCCAGCGTAATTTCCTTTATGCTGTATATACTAGCCTATATTAAGCGCAGCTTATAGGGGATGACGCAGCGCCTCTGCGAACGTGTATACGAGTATGATCCAGCGACCTAGCCGACAGATCTTCAGTACATCCGTGATGCTTCGGTTGATTTGTGGATTGATTAATCCACAAATGAAACCAAGTATAATAAGGTGCATGTTATACCTAATATGCGCCACTTAAGCGAGAAAGATCACTATACACTGCATCAAATATGTATTTTCCAAGGTGGCTGGCAGCAAATGAAAGGATTACTAAATACTTTCAAAATGAGTCAAGACGCATCTGGTTTCGACTCTTCCTCGCTGAATATAATAACTTTTTCAAAAAATATTTTTTTTTTCATCATGAGACGCGTACAATCGAGAGGAAAATTAATAATCCTTTATTTGGAGGGGCGGGAGAGGCTGTGGCGACGCATATTGAGTACACGTTTGACAGAAATAAGGCCCATTAAAACAATAGATAAAAAGGTAAAATGCCAAGGAATCGTATGTCACTCGATTTTTTTGGTAAAGTTTAAGAGTATTAAAAACATTCGCACTTACCTGAGCAAAACTAGATTAAGAATTAGATTTGGTAGAAAAAATTTAAAATATGACGTCTCTTCAACTTGGTGTTCGAGATCGGTCAAAATGTTCTCTCTCGTTATTATTCTGTATTGCCGACAAGATTCTGTGCCGCGGTGCTGCTCTAGACGCGCGTACACGTATAAAATCCAAAGGGTGACGGCATTTTGGGTATACCTATAACTTGTATATTGCGATTGACGAAACATATTTGTGGATCGATGTTAGACATGCAGCAAACATGTTGTTCTAGCTCGCTGGTACGTGGATTTCTGAATTTTCTTCAATAAGTTAATAAATTCAAAAGTCAATAAAAATCTCTTGTGCTTGGTACGACAAACATGTATCGAAATGATAACGACTCAATATATTTCCTGAATAATACGCACAAGACAATTTCATCTTGCATTAGGCAAAACTGCGGTGATTCTGATCCACGACGCATCTGCTTCTAATATAATTCTCTCGTGATTGAGCTATCAAGGTCCATCCGAACGTATCACAATCGCATAATTTCCACCGAGTCCCAAACACCTCGTATACACGGGCGCACATACGATTATCATATATATAAAATACAATTCGGCCTGCTAATCCATGCGTGTATCCCCAATTTATGTGAGCCCGAGCGGATCTTTGACAAATCATTCTCTCCCTCGCGGATAAAGTGAGCATATCGGAAGAGCCGTGCCCGAGCTCGACAGAGTCAAGCATCGGAAAAATGTTGCAGGTATATATATATATACGTATACTTATACAGCGCCAGTTGTACGGGGGTGCGCTCTCGAGTACGCTCATAAAATAATAATCGCGTGCGGCCGGTCTTGTCGCATGCGCACCACGTATATATATACAGCCCCGTGTTAACATATCCGCGCGCGCGAGATCCGCTCATGAATGAACATGTGGCGAGCTGTATAATATACTTATATATACATGTATATATATGTACATGTATATGTATGTGTATATGTATATATATACACGTAAGGTGTATAGGCATATACATCTAGCGGGGGCTACGACTTTTCGCGTGTGCAGATGCGCGTCGGGGAGGGCGGCAAAGAGCCGAGAGAGAGAGAGAGAGAGAGAGAGAGAGAGAGAGAGAGAGAAAGAGCAGAGCTCCTCCCTGGCGGCAGTTACGCGACGTGAATCAGTACCCAAGGTGGCCGTAAATCTGCCCTTCCCAATCCCGGCTGCTCCGCGCGCGCGGCCCGACGCATAGCCAAAGGGAGAGAGAAAGAGAGAAAGAGAGAGAGAGATGCCCCCTCAGGAAGACTCATAATGCCCGCGGACAAGTGTTATGCTATGGCTTATAAGTGAATGCCACCCTCTAATCGGAAAATACGAGCGCAATTGTCGCTGCGCCTGGACGTTCGGTATATAACGCCTACTACCCCCTCCTCACTCCATATTTTTTAGCCGAGCTCTTTTTCGTTTTCACTCCCTTTTGCCTGCCTTCGTCTTTTATCGCCGCCGCCACGTTTCTCTATACGCGTACTCCCGATTAATCCTCGACGGTGTACGACCAAATATGAAATTGAGATAGCTCACGGGCACTTGCGAGCGTATTTTCTTCCAAAATCCACAGTGTGACGGTTCGTGAAACTTGTTTATTCACAATTTGGAAAGATAGCAAATTTCCCAATTTCGAAAGGTCGAATTCGACGGTCCCGGGATAATGATATTCATCGATTCGATAAAAATAATATTGCATTTCTCTCGCGATGCGGCTATTTGCTTTTGAACACAATCGAGTAAACAAAATTAGCAAAGCCTCAATAATAAAACGGATGAATCCACAGAACTTCACAAATCGCAGTTCGCCAATGTGGTACAAGATCGACTCCTCTCGCGCGTGTAAAAAGTATATATGCGCGTATTATAGGGACATCAACGGCGCAGTTCTCTCCGCATATATATGTAGTTATATACCTATATATATAGCTAATGTAGCAGGGCTCGCGTAAGTAAAACTCGAGCGGCCGCTTTGCTGCAGGCGCGCGAGCTGACTTTTACGGGCGAATTTGTAACTTTGAATTGGCGCGTACGCACCGAACGAGAGAGAAACAGCGAGACTTGCCCTTTGTTATACCCCTCTGCGCTCCCTCCGCAAGTAATCAGGTTTCTTGTTCATGGAGATCGCGCGAGACTATATTCATACTTCTATATTGACACACAAACGCCCGATTGATAGCGTTATTCGTTTGGTTGTCATGATCTCGGCTCACTTCTATATAAAACTTGCACATTCTCGAGTATCCTCATAGGTTGCTCATTATTCGAACAAGCTTAGTCTGATGGAACAAGATTAGCGAGTACCAAATTGTCACTTGATATTCCATGCAGGGGGAGAATGAAAAAAAATGAATAATGAAAGAAAATCATTTTAAAGTAAAAAATATTTTTTAATGTGGTGCCCAATCTCAGCGATACAAGCTTAATGTTCATTTTTAAAGACTCCGCAAACTTACATTAGTGTACATTATTATTATTACATTATATAAATTTGTTACTCAAATTTTTGATTTTAATAAATTTTTGGTTTTATCTGTAGAACTCATTAAAATTCATCTACACTTCATTTGGTGTTTACATGCAAAGAGAAAAGGCTCAGAATAAAATTTTGACGTAACTTGGATATTCTAATGGCACGTAACAGAATGGACACACTGATATAAAATCATTATTATTTTTGAGAATTGGAACATTACCCCAAAATTTTACTGTAGCTTCTGTGCACATATGACCACAAGGATGAAATGCAAAATTGGGTGTATCGCTATCCACGTAAAATGATGGCTCCATTCCCATGCACAATTTCATAGGTTTACTTGCTTTGTGACATACTGGACATTTTCTATCCATCTTCTGCATTGTAGAATACTTGATATGGCCACACTCGATGAAACAGTATAGAGTAGTCAAATTCGAGATACTATTCAAATTTCTTGGTATTATCACTTCACTTTCAAGACAATGTGAACGTTCACCAGCATTAAGAAGCTCGACTAACATTTCTATATTTAATTTATCAGATAGCTTTTCCAATTCTGTAGCTGACCTCCACAACAGCGTTATTTTTCCACTTAGATTTATTAATGTTCCATCCTCTAAGGTATTGGTCATATGCTTGATAATGTCAGTCTTCCGTGCTTCATTCTTATTACTTTTCATCTCATAGATGTTACCATTTATGCTAACTTCTTTCCAAGCACTATACTTATCATTTCCAAAACTACTTTGTGGAAAAGATACAAAGACACCATTTTTAGAAAAGGAATCCACTAGCAAACCATCATCTCTGAACACAAGACTCGATACGGATGCTCTTTTATCAGTACATCCACCAGCAAAAAGTTCAACTATCTTAGGATTTTTTCTGTTCATTCGTATACGACAAGCAGTTCTGCTTATGATTTTTTGAGATTTTTTCCTTTTTTTATTTGGAATTGTCACTACAAAATCAATAGAAGGGTCTGCAGATCTACCTATCTGGAACAAATCTAAAAAATTTCATTGCACTTTAACATATAAAAGTTTAGAGATGGCATGATTTTGAGAATTAAAAATTTATAATCACCGTTATCATCTTCAATTTCCTGATATGGTTTGTTACAACTAGAAGAAATATCTTTCTTGACCAATACAAATTTGCTTTTTTTCCTTTGAAAATTGCGTTTCCGAGCTCCATTGTAGCCCAGTATAATCAATTCTCCATACTTCATTCTGTTGCCTGACTTATGTTATGTTGTTACACCTAACACAAGTGAGCTTATCTTTGTGTTAAAACAAATAAGTTTGATGACCCCTGGAAGAGAAAAAAAAATCGAATTAGTTTGTATAGTGAGCAGACAGATTCTTGAATAAGTACGAAGAGGAAGAATTGGACTGAAACATTATGTTTGGCGTTCGTAGCGTACTTACTACTTATATATACTGCATATATATACAACTTTATTTTCTTCCATGCACCGGCCGACCAGCGCGGGGTGTTGTTTCTTGATCGCAATCAGCAGTCTCTCGGCGGTATGTAAATATATAGGTATACGACGATCTGAAGAGCCGGTAATTTTAACTTGTTCACGCGCGTTATTGTTGTTTACAATCAGACGTATGCGTTTGCTATGCCATTTGCTAAGCATCCAATGACTGCAGAAGACTGACGAAAGGATTGAGGAACTGTGGAGTGAAGATTTGAGGACTAATCCAAAGACTGAACTGCACCGATATAAGTACTCATGAGTTTTGACTGATGCGAATTCGCAGAATGAGTACATACCGGAATCCGGAAATTCCGAGTACTCTGTGCGTTAATCTGTCATGAGTATTGAACTACTATAAAACTTGATCGTAATTATAGAGATATATATCTATAGTTTCCCGGCGAACTTTGAAGAACGATGGCCGTTGACCCATGACGTATTTTGGTATTGTTCCGATCTATTTATTCACGGATAGTGACTGAAGTGAGTACTTTTCAGCGTTAGATTTTACTTTTACGAGATAAATCTTCTTGTGTCAGCTAATAACCAGCGCTTTTAAAATCATTCTTAATTTTCAAAAGAGGTTATCTACAACAATTTGTTGTTATGGATTTATCGACGGCCCTTATGTCAAAATGAATTAAATAATTGATCATACACCTGATTATCTCTTTTCATTAGTTACAATGGAAACTAGCAACAATAAGAGATGCAAGACACTTCAGATAGAACTTGAGATTTCTGGAATCATGAAGAAAAATTATGAAAGCACATTGTCACCAAACAAGATCTTGAACAACGACTGCTTTGAACATGTGTTCAAGTTTCTGCCTTTACTAGACAGGATTAGAATTGAAAGAGGTTTTTAGTCAAGTTTCACAAAAGATATTAGAATAACACATTTTTGATAAACATTTTGTTTTATTTAGTTTGCAAGCATTGGAAGAGGTTCAGCGAAGAAAATTGGATTCGTGTAAAAAGATTGGACAGTGATGAGAAATATTGGGGTTGTAATTTATTGAAAAAAAATAAATTTGAGCAGAGTCTAATTCTAAAAGAAGTTCTGAATCGATGTGGTTTTGGTCTGACTGACCTTCATTTAGATGGAATGAATATTGACACATCAACATTGTGGCATGTGGGCAATCTATGTCCAAATCTCGAATACATCAACATTGGAAAAATAGCATTGAACTATTTATCAGCTAATGCCATTGCTAAGAATTGTTCAAAAATCAGAATACTGTGTATGGGTCCTTGCAAAGATGATTGTACTGATGAAGATATATCCAAGATATTTTTAGCAAATAAAAATATGAGAAAATTTGTTTTGAATGGAAATTCAAACCTAACTGGCAAATGTTTACATGATTTGGCAAACACAGTAGAAACACTAGTAATTGAACAGTGTTTACAAATTTCTTCCCAATACATATTTAGAGTGAGTATTTTTTCATCCTATAGTTGTCTAGTAGCAGTGATTTAATAGGTATTTGCATAAAATTAGATACTAATATGATTGTATAGTGGATATCATGAATGATAACCATATTATTTATAACATTTGATTGTTTCCATTTTACTTTGTAGGTAATAAGAAAGTTTGAGATGCTTCATACTCTGATGGTTATCAAATCTTCGCATGTATCTCACTTGAAGAGACACTTCAAGTCGCATTTAAATGATTTGACGATTGCACTACCAAATGGCTTGAAAATGTTGAAAATGGTTGACCAAACTTTCTTTAGAGTCAATTTCAACTTAACACCATTGAATGCTCTACAGGTTTTAGATATTTCTTCTACTTATGTTGACAATGAGTCCATTTTCATTTTGTCAGATAATTGCAAAAATCTATCATCTTTGAATATTGATGGTAAAAATATATTTCTTATTAGTGAATTATTTATTTATATGATGTGTGGAATGATATAGTTCTTTCTGTGGTACTTGTCCACTTTCTTAGGTGAGACAATCTACTATTTTGTTTTATTCATTGAAAAAGAAGAGTAAGCAGATTTAATTTAAGTATAAGAATGTTATCATCAATTTTTCTATGAAAATCAGCATTTCTGTCATTTTCAATAAAATATCTTCAATACCATTAGTAAAATTTAAAAGCATCAATAAATAATTAAAAAAATGTATGGCCTTACTAGCTGCGAATTTTATACTTATTAAAATTATTTTTACAGATTGCCAGAGAATAACTGACAGCGGAATGAAGGCAGTAGCTAATTTTCCTTTAATTAGTACATTATCCATCAGGAAACTGAATAAAATTTCAGATGCAGCATTTGGGTACATGCCCACATTAAAAAAATTGTACTGCAGTGAATGTCCTAATATAAAGGAAGAAAGACTCTGCTTACTGATAATATCAAGTCGTGGTATGGTTGAATTAGATTTAAAGAATTGTTTTCAAGTTACCAATAAATTGGTACATCAAGCCGTTACCATATGTAATTGTCGTCAAGATAATGAAATCCTAAGTATTGACTTGAGAGGAACATCTGTTGATAAAAAGAAAATATCAAAATTACCTTCCACTCTGAAATTACTCTTAGATTGAAGCAGAAGCGCAACCGAAAGAATCTTTCAGGATGATCACTTTTAATAAACTAGCAAATAAGTATGATAAGTTAATAGGTAAAAGATTGATTCTATCTATTTTACTCATAGATTCTAATAGTCACTTAACGGAATTTCGAGGTACTTGATGTCAATTTTACATTTGAAATATTTTCTTTCAGAAAATCAACTTACCAGTTGAATTGTTCATTCAGTAGTCATAATTACAATGTTAAAGTTGTCCAAGCATTTATTAATACAAGTTGAGGGTTGTACGTTGTAAAATTTACAATCGGATGGAAGCCAGATCTACATCAGAGTGAAGTCGAAGAACAAATTCAATCCATATCTATTCGGCAGGATTCGAGTATAACACGTTAGGTGAGCCTGTCCAATTGTTGGATTCAATCCGCCATCTATCACTTTAAAACTCCGAAACAAAGGCGCTCTCTCGTCTGTTATAAATTGAAGCTGATTGCAGGCCTCGGGCTCAGTAGAATTGCTAGATGGTGGGACTAGAAGGGCCATCCTAAAAAGTCGCGCGTTCGGTAGCTCGCTTCTGTTTCGATCTGGAGGGGAGAAGAAAAAAAAAAAGAAAATTCAAATGAGCCGGAACGCCAATCGGTTTTGCGCGCGTAAAATCGCGTGGCTGCGATCGCCGCCCATTACACCACTAGCTCTCCGCGGCAGCTCTCGTACAGAGTGAGTCTTTAGCCGGGCAGTAAAACGCCGTATTCGTTCTTGCTGCCGTTTATTTTAATTTCGCAACTCGGCGGCGGCCCGGCCTTTGTTCTTCCCAAGAGCCTCGCTTAGCTCTCAATCTTGTGTACGTCGGTTTCTTCTTGTGCTCTTCTTTTTACCCGACGCTCGGAGCGCAGTTTTTCTTCCAACAGAATCGTCTCCTTCCCCCTCGGTATTACCATAGTTTTTCACTGGGAAAACTAAAATTTCTCAATGAGTAGGCCAGAGTAATGAGCGCTGATTGAGTTATTAACGCTGCTAATTCCAGCTTGACGATTGGCTCGAGTTTACGTTCGAGAAAATGAAAGCTCGTTCTTCAGTGGCTCGTATTATGTAGTTTAAAAAAATTCGCGTACGGCATACGACTTAACTGGGGAATCAATAAGTAGTATGCAGTTGTAAAAACATACTGGCGTGGCTGAAGAGTAATTGAACGAACCAACCAATCTGAGGGCAATTAGAAACTGGACCAATCGTTGAATTCCACTTGAGTCATTCTAATTGTACACGGAGACGAAGCAAACTGTTAAAGATTACTAATTTGTTTGTAGTAACAGGGGCAAAGAGTCACTATGGCACTTTCGACAGTAACGTTTGGAAAAAATTACCATTATTATTGTAATGTTGACTACTATTTGTCAAGGGCCCTGTATTATCATGAAAAATAGAATAATTTTCTCCCCGTGTAAAAAGACAAAAAAGTCTTACAACGAGCTTGAACCAGAGATGCAGACTCCTCTCAAATGTCACAGGATTTCGCGCACGATTGACGCGTACAAGTGATTGGGTCGATTCTATTTGACATTTTTACATTGTCGTCGTCTCTTTGCCAGATCAGTTTCGGGGTAGAAAACGCGGCGTGCCGGTACATAGTCGTGCGCAGGCGAGTATATATATATGTAATATATATATATAATATGTACTGCAGCACTGGACGTTTTGTGGCTTTAGAAGGCCGTAAGATTGGCTCCCTGTAATTATCGCGGAGGTGCTCGCGCGGCGCCTTGAGCTCTTCATTACAGGTCTCCTCACTCGCTTCAGCCTCGTTATTTTTCTCTGGCTCGCTCTGTGCTCGCGCGGCCGCTCGTCCATTGTAGTCCGCTCGCGGAACCGACCGTCGGCTACACACATGTATATATACATGTACAATACGTCGGAGCCGTGGAAAAAAGTCGTTTCGGCACACGGGCCGTCGTAAAGGGAGAGAAGAGCGGCCGGGAGCTTTATACGGAGCCGCTCGCTTATACGCACACTGGATCGCGCCGAAAGTGCGCCGGATAAAATCGTCGCATCGAAGTATATACCCGAGCTTTGTCCCGGTGAAGCATCGAGGAGCCTCTCACGCTCGGAAGCTCCCCCACAAGGACGCATAGGCAAGAGAGAGAGAGAGAGGGAGGGAACAGTTGGTTGCGATATCCGTATATTCGCGCTGTCGAAATCGCGCCGGAGGAATCGCCGGGGCGCGGCACATTTCAGTTAAAGCTCGCGAGGGGCCGGGGAGCGTGTCTCTCTCGCTCTCTCTCGTTCGTCGCCATGGCAATTAATTAGCTCGGCGGCCCTCGCTGCAGCCGACGCTCATCCGCAATACTCTGCGGCGCGCGGGTAGCTCCTCGAGTGTCGCTCCTCCCAGCAGATGTATTCAGCCGCGTCGATCCAACCCGAGCCCGACACCAAATCCGCGTCTTTTCGCGAATCGAGAGAAAATCCTCCCCGCGAGCCAACTTTCGAAGGGGGTGGGGGGAGGGAAAAAAGGAAGCTGAAAAGGCGCGGCAGGAGTGCAGCGCGCGAGGCCACGCAGAGGCGGAGATAATACCGCTGTGTATCGCGCTGGTATACGTACATGTATATACGGGCGCGTGGGTGGGTGGCGCGGTCCTCCTCTCCGGCTGCCTCCCCCTCCCTCCTCAAGAGTCGGCCACTGCCGCTCGCTCGCTCGCTCGCTTGCGCTAATAGTGTAACCGATACGACTGGCTTACTCCCGGCCCTTGTATACTGGCGCTGCTCGGCTAATTTTCGGCCCGACCGCCGGAGCCATTCGGCGAAAGCCGCAGGCTGTGCCCCTATGCCTCCTCCCACGCGCGGCTCTCCTCTTCCAATTCATTTTGCCAATTACAGCTGACCAGCTATTCCCGTAGCCCGCTTGCCTGCACGTATGTTTACTCCAGCCTCGCTAGTCGCGCTATACGTATAAGTATACGCGTACGCGGCCTGTCGCGAGACGTCAGAAGCCCTTGATTCGGTTGGCGCACATCGAGTTTGCGATGCAGTTGGCAAATTACATCTGGAGCTGGGTCACGTTCGTCATTGAGCCACCGGAGCTCTCGCGACTCGCCGCGTACGTAATGCCCTTTGCGACTTGCCGCTCGCCGCGAGAGTTTCGCGTAAAAATTGGGCGTAACACGTCACGCTGACGGCTGACGTGAGCGGCTTTCGAGTGCCCCGGATTCGGATGAATATATGGATTGGCGCATTGGGTAGCTCAGTCGGCGGAGTCGTGCCTCTTTTCCCGGATTCCCTTCCGAGTCCCATGTCGGTTATTAATACTCTCCGCGACGAGTATCCTACATGTACATACAAAAAAAAAACAAGGACCGAAAATTCATTGTTTGACTCGATCATTCGAAACACATTCCCGTAGTTGATTTCACCCAAGTTTGTCCTGTGAATTAATCGATAGCTAGGAGGATTGGACGGAATATATAATTGGATTCAATTGAGAGCGCGACGCGATGAATAATTCGATCGGTTGGCGCAAATGCACGTGGGACATTACGCGAGACGCGCCCACGCGGACACATTGTGAAATCGTAATCTAATTTGTACGCGTCGAGCGAGCACGAGGGAGAAAGAAAGAGCGAGCGAGAGAGTGGGGAAGATGCCACGGGCCACGGCTCAATGAAGTCATCGGGCCCGGCGCAACGTTTAATCATCATAAATTTCGCAAGAAACCGCAAAATAGCGCGCCTTCGTCCTCCGCTCTCTCTCTCAGCCCGGCTCCTCTCCTTTCGAGAGCTCCCTTCCCTGAACAATAACGTCGCGCTCGCGCGCCGCCTTATGTCTTCATTATTTGCGGTCGCGGGACACTATTTACGGTATTATAATAATAACGTCGTCGTCGTCGTCTTCGTCGTCGTCGTCTTCGTCGTCGTGCCCCGACCGCAGAGCCTGTTTGCTTTATTCTCGCCAACAGAATTCCCCGCGTCGCGTCGCCAACTTGAGGTCGGCAACCGACGGCTTTGTTTATAGTTGAATATTACCAAGCGCGGTATTTACGCGCGGGCAGCGAAATTTGCAGAAAAGCCGACGATGGTTAATTTTTCCACGTTCTTCACACACGTGCGCAACTTGCTGTCGCTACTTCGCGACGATGAAAACATTTACACGTGTGATTTAGGGCGTTCGCGTTGCGCAACAAAACCGCGCCTCCGCGATGCGCTTCTCCGATGATCGAAGCCTCGGCTGGATTGGGTTTTGAAAGGAACTCTAAGTTTTACATTCGCCGGGGTGATTTATAAACGTGTTACGCACGCGGATGACTTTTCTTTCGCAACGCAGTCGATAGTCCTCCGAGGCTGGGATCGGTTGACTTGAAGAATTTCGTTGTTGCCGATTGGTTTCGTTTTTTCCTTGGATATTGAACAATCGGTGAATTTATTTTTCGTACGAGTTGAATAGAACATGATTATCTTATTCATGAAACCAGATTTCGAGTTGACAGGAACATAGAATTGTTGTTCACAGTATCTATATGACGATTGCTCATTCTGGATAATTAGCTATTCGAAATTTTAGCACAAGAGTTGGAATTATTCGCGTTCGCAATATTTTTAGTAGACAGGGCTGCCTCGCCATCTCTCCTGTACTTGATTAATGTTTTTCGATTGGACGCGAGTTTCTAATTTCCATGTTGCAAAAATACGAGACCAAGCAATTCTTCAGAAGTTTCATCTCTGTGAAATAACATATCGCCCTCATCTAAATAATAATTGCTTTGGGAGCAATAAAAATCCTCGCACGTTTCGTCGATGTAATCACGGGGAGTAGGAAAAAAGTCGAATTCAGGTGGTACGCACACCGGAGTAACTATACATACGCGGGCTCGTAAAAAGATGCAACTGCGCGTCAAAGGGAAAAACGCATGACCGAATCAAATCAGCGGCAGAGGAAAATTCGAGACAGATATATATATTTTGATTTTCGCAAGACGAGAATATATTGCTGTGTATTACCCGACGTCACACGGAATCGCGTTTGACTAGTCGAAATATATGATTTTTTCGCGAATGAAATAGAGTCGTCTGCGCGAGTTGGATGATTTTCTCTTATTTCCATTGCCGACGCGCGACGAACATGATTTCAGATCTCTTTTGATACGCTCATTTTATGAGAAGGAAAAAAGACACGAGCGAACGAAGAGGGCAACGATCCAGAGATACAGGCTACTGGGTTTTCCTGGAAACGTGATTGCAACGTACGCAGCCCGAGACCAGACTCAGGATACGAAATGTTGAATAAATGAAGATTAATGACTCTCTCACCCCGGATGCGCACAATGATTGCGGCCCTATTTCACGACTTATTAGCTCCGAGATAATTTCAAGTGAAACAGAGTGCGTATAAACTCATTGACGACTGTTCTTAATAAAATAATCAGAATCAGCATGGGATTTACGATGTGGATGTTTTCAAACAGAGAAAATTTTCTTCGATGCCGATCTACTGGCTAGTTTCGTAGTATCAATGCGGAATGGAAGATTCTCATGCTATTCACATCGTGTACGTGTTGCGGGGCAAATGCTGTGTTTTGAATCTACTGCATAGCAAACTGGTGAGTGATGCATCTATCTCGGATCTCGATGTATATTGACACATCGGAGTAGTGAACGAGATATGTAGAAGCGCTGCGCGAATCCGACGTCTGCTCAACGAGTACAAGCGTCGGTATTATATACCCGCATGATACGTATAGATCTGGAAACAGTGCCATTCTGTTTGCACCGTATGTACAGGGGATAAATTTCTTGTATCCTAAGATTATACGAGTAGCAAGCGATGTTTATTGCGATACTTCGCGATGGCTCAGTTGGATTCGAGATGAAAATTTACGGGACGAAGCCGTTTCTTTAACACGATGGGGGCAGAGGAATCATCACGAAAATATTCCCGTTAAAGCCACGTTACGATTCGTTGATCCGTCAAAATTCAGTCGGTTGAGTTACACGGCTAGCGGAGTTTCTCAATCGGTTCGCGTGGCTTTTATGTGGGAAACTCGAGGGAGTTCGCACGCGATCAACAGCATATCGATTCAATTTCGAGCGGAAGATTCAAGTCAGAGTGTCGCCAATGTCGCCGCGGTGTTTTTACGGGAATCGAACAAAAGGAGAGAGGGTATGAAAGTGATAATTATATCGCTGTCAGGATGAAAAACAAGACAAGCCGTGGGCTCGCGCCGGGTTGCGCGAGTTAATCGAGTGCTCGCGTGAAAGTCAAAGACACCAGGACGAATGGGAAGGAGGTAAAAAAGGCGAGGAGCAACAAAAGCGAAGGTGCGAGAGCTCGAGCGAGAGGCGAGCGCATAACGTATCAATCTAAATTACAAATTCCAGCGCACAATAGGGCCTTGGCCGCGGCGGCGGAGGAGCTCCGAAGCGCGGCAAAGAGCTGAGAGAGAGAGAGAGCTGCAACGAAGAGGAGGATACACGAGTTAACACGCGCGCGCGCTCGGCATCCCTTTCCCTTCGGTTCTGCGCGCTTCCTTTCGCCTCGCCGCGCTCTCGCCCGGACTCTCGAGAGGCGTATTAATTTATTTGCTCTTTATTTGGCTGTCAGTGCGTCCCTCTCTCTCTCGCTCGCTCTCCTGGAAATATCTTAATCTCCGACGCGCAGGATCGAGGC
The DNA here is from genome assembly GCA_020882685.1 of Aphelinus atriplicis. NCBI lineage: Eukaryota > Metazoa > Arthropoda > Insecta > Hymenoptera > Aphelinidae > Aphelinus > Aphelinus atriplicis. The sequence continues at coordinate 15,184,153 of CM037076.1, read as the reverse complement.
TAATTCGCCGCGACTCGTCCATCTTGTTTAGTTAAACTAGCTGGAATTATGGACGAGCGCGCATATATGCGTGTATGCGTATGCGTGTTTGAGACAACCGGCCGCCGCAACGGGCAAATGTTTGTTGACTCGATTGAGATGTTACGGGCAAAGCCGCTCTGTAATCCGATTATCGCCCGGGTATCTGCGCGCTTATGATGACACGGACAATCATATCGTACGTATATACCGAGCTAACGCGTGCACGCTCCTTCTCGTCGCCTCCGACACTTAATTGATGATTGGTCAGTTGCACTTGCTGCAACTCGATTCGAATCATTTCTTATACTCGAGCTTTTCGATGCTGACTTTTTCGGGTTATAGTTTTAAGCTTTTGTATGCTTCTAGTTGTTAGTGCATTAGAGTCGTCGAAAAATACTTCTTTAAAAAAGTGATTTGGAGCCAGGCTTAGATATATTTGATATAAAAATAAGGAGTGCGAACGAGAGAGAAACATGCATCAACGCCTCTGGAAGAAAAAAAACATGGAGCTCTGACACATAGCTAGCTGGACTACTAGTTGAAGGAGGAATACGTTAGGTCAGATAGTTTTGTCAACTGCCCGAGGATAATGAGTTTCAAGATTCTAATTACAAAAACCTATTTCCAAAATCTGGATGAAAAAATGAATGTAGGGTTTGAAAATGAGCATACTAAGATGGACTGGTATGAATGAACGTGAAGAAGGTAATCCTAGTAAATACGTGAAATCAAGAATTGAAATATAATTTTGAAAAAGTGTGAACATAGAACGCGTGTAGCGTGTCTGAATAAATCTAGCGTATCAAAATGCTCGCAATAGTTTTTATCGAGCTGGAATTTAGAAATCAACGATAGTGACTTTCATCATCAATAAATTTGAAGAACTTCTAGCGCTATAAAAGAATACGGACTAACCAAAGGCACTCACTATTTCAAATACTTTTATAAGGATAAACCATGGTTTAAGGGTAAAAATTTACCCAGAGAGTTAATAGTCTCAATTAATAGATGCAGAGCGGACCACTATAGTTTGGCGAATTCATTAGCTCGTGTCAGAATAATCGACAGCTCTGACTGCAAATGTAATTCTTACCCCAAGGACCTAAACCATGTTTTATGGCAATGCAAACTTTATGAATGTCATAGAACCGACCTAATTGCCAAATTGTCATCTCTAAGATATAAACTACCATTAACTATCGACTCGATCATTGCGAAACCTGACACTTGCGCCTTTAGACACATACTCGATTTTGTCAAAAAATGCAACCTAATGTTATAAGCAAATGTATCCATTACTTATGTACAATATTGTAGCATAAATAAACCTCTTGTGGTTTGAAATGCTTAATAAAAAAAAAGAATAAATAAATTTGAATTTTCTTCTTGAGGTATTTTTATTGTACAACAGCAATGCCTTCATATTACATCTCGAAATTTCGCGTAAACCTGAGCATAACGTCCCTCTACACGTCAGTCGAGATGATTCGTTTTTTCGCCTAACTCGAAACAGTCTCTCTCTACGTTCATCATGTCAAAATCATTTTCGAATTCACACCGTCTCGGGATCTCTCGCGCGAAATTAATCATCATCAGTGGATGCAAGAGGTGCTGGCGGAGAATTCGCGAGACTGAAAATCAGAGTCAGCTTTATAATAAATTGGTCGAAAAGCGCACGGGAGAGGGGGAGTGAGCGATAAGAGCGAAACGAGCAGCGGGGGAGAATTAAAGAGATGCCGCTTTTGAAGGCACATCGTGGGGATAAGCTCGGGAGATCAGAGAGACAGAGTGAGAGAGCGAGAGAAAGAGAGAGAGCGAAACACGAGATGTTGTATATAGGGGGGCGGGGGAGCCAAGGGAAGATGTGAACGATCTGTAAGCCCCTGGCAATTCAACAGCCATAAAAGTCAAGTTTATTCCGGGGCGATAATGCTTGTAATCCAAATATAATTCTGATGGTGCGCGAGCGCGCTCGGCCCCGCCGAGGGTGGATCCGACAGCAAGCGGCTCGTTCGAGTTAGCGCTCGCGCCGCCGCCGCCGCTCGCCTTTTCATTATCCCTGTCCCTCGCCATACATATCGCTCGTACGTGCCTCACATACGCGCACCTATATCGATATTAACGGCCCGAGCCGCCGTCGCCGATGCTTCCTTACACGTCGATTGATCAATCGACCAACTTTTCCTCCTAGTCCTTGCTCCGACAATTTGATAGCAACACTTTAGCTCGCTCGAGCTCTTTCCGCTCGGTATACTCATTCTTCCACGGGCTTCGTAGGATTCGCTTCGATTGGGTTGATGCGCTTTGTTTTTCACGCACCAACACATGCCGTTTATTACATCAATGAAGAATCTTAACGTGACGGAATCGAAAGTCGAACTTAGCGAGTAAACAATTTCAGCTGAGGTCCACGAGTGAGTCAGACCAAAAAGCGTCCAGCTCAGCTGAAAGACTTTCTCGTATCGCTCGACAATCTGATCTTGTTTTGTTAGGACAGTATATGATGAGTATTTCCAACAAAGTAATTCTAGATTGTAATGCACATTTATATTGTGAAAAAATGTCATATTGTAATGTTTGGTGTGTGATTTGTCTGTGGGTATCGAAAAATAGAAATGAAAATCGTCGGAATACAATGATAGAAGGAAAATGTATAATAGAAGAATGGGAGAAATTTTCCAAAGGATGCCTTCGAGGATCTAGAAGAATACGTACGGCATTTCAAACACTCATTTTTAAAAATTTTTCAAAGAAAAAGTTTGACTTTTGCAAAAAAAATTGTTCAAAATTTGTTAATAATTTTTACAATTCTCAATATTTGCCAAATTTGTACGTATTTCATTTTAGAATGTAATGCAGAAACTACAGTTGGAATTTCAAGTCAATCGAACTGAAAAAAGACGAGTTATGCTGCATGCCGATTTGAAAAATATTCGAAGATAATCGCGTTTGAAGTTTCCATCGTACGTTCTTCGTCATGAAATTAAAGTGCACAATCATCCAGTAGTAAAATGTTTTTCGGATAAACGCTATTTTTTCTAATATTCTCGAATAATTTGACCATCGTTGAAAAGCATAGAAATTTTTTTTTTTTAATTTACTGTGACTTTTCCCTATAATTGAGTTGAGAATTACCTATGATTGCTGGTCCCATTATTAATTTACTGCAAATTTTAGCCGCTAGCTAAGAAATTCTTGTTATCAAAGCTCATGAATTTAAAGTAAAAATTCACTTGTATTTCATGAAAAATTCACTGCAGTTCCATCGAATAATTCATCCAACTTTATTTTTCCTTTTTTTCACACTGATTTTCACTGTAAGCTTATAAGAGAGTATAGAGGCCTAACCTCTTAAGGGTGCTATTAAAGGTAGGAATGAATCTCGATGAATCAGAATCCCGAGTCTTACGTCGAGATATAATTCTTTTGAAACTTATTAAAAACAATATTTTCACCGGGGGTAGCGAAGCGAGCACGAGCAGAAGCCTCGTCCCCGCCTAGTGATAGATAAAAAGCCAAATCGCGTCCCCCTCGCGTAGCCGAGGTTTTCCCGCATCGTAGAGTACACACATGTGTATGGTGCACGTACGCGCGTATCTCTCGTGTGTACCCCTAGACCCGCCAGCGGCTACCGGTTTACGGCGCACCGTGAGCAACAATCAGGGCTGCTGCGCGGCTCCCCTCGCGCTAATACACGCGCGCACACCATATACAGGGTCGCTCAATAAAACAACGATATACCGATATATTTTTGTGGGGATGGGTTGGGGGTTGGGGGGGAAGGATGGTGGTCTGAGGCTTTTTGCTAGCGTGCGGCCGCCCGTTTTTACGACGAATTTTCGGCCTTCGGAAAGAGACGAGCCGCGGCTCGAGCAGCGAGCGCACGTTATTTATGTTACGCGCGCGCCTGCGCGATACACGTAATAAAGGGATGTAGGCATATGCTCTTATGCAAATGATCAACACGCCGCCGGTCTTCCTGTAATTTGCCAGATAAGGTGTTGCCCGTGCCGATTTTATTAGGGCCATTCTCCTGCTACGTGCCTTTTTTTCTGCCGCCGCAACCGTGCGGAGCATTTTACCCTCAGGATTTATTTGACGACCTAATTGTAATTGTCAGTGGGGAGATAGGGTGTAGCGAATGCCTCTCTCTTGTGTAGTAGTTTCTGAAATCTTGAACCATCCCATCGGGCGTGTATGTCATTTAGAATTTTGGCAATAGTTCAAATTTCGTTCCGAGACGATTTGAAAATTCTTGGGTGGTTTTCACGTTTGTAGCAACAAGGGTAATTCGCGACGTCTCAAAGATTAAAAAAGACAGATAGCGAACCGTACAAAACGTAATTATCACCATGTAGTAGTATCTTGCGAACAAGCTCTATCGAAATAATCCAGCCGAAACGGCGGGGAACACCGCGTGGAGGAGGAATATTAGATCGGGTTTCGTTATCGCGATCCCCGTGCCTTTCTCATCTCCTCGGGAAAAAAAATCCCGTACGACGTCTTTCAATATCGCGGGATGATCGATGACGAGGCGGGCGTGGGAGCTTTCCGCGCGTTTCACCATCCTACCCAGAGGCTCATTTGCAAAGTTGGGAGTGAATCCGAGTGCAGCGGCTGCTTAGCATCGGCTTTCGCTTAGCCGCGCGGGTATCGGCGCGATTCGTATCGGGCCGCGCGCGAAAATTCATTTCCCGTTTAGTCCGACGCGTCGCACCCGTGATATATGAATTGTTTGATAGGCTGGTGTCGCGGGGCGCGTGATTAATGGCCGCCGAGGCCCCGCGTACAGACCTGCCGAGCTGAGAAACACGCAGTTGCATACTCTCGACGCAAACAGAGAGAGAGAACCGCTAGGAAAGTTTTTCCTCGGTCGGATTTCCTTTAGCGCGCCCCGGCCTCGCGCCACGATGATTTGTTGCCCCGCGAATCGAGTATTTAATATACAGAGCTGCATCGCGAATGGCAAAAGAGGTGTACCTGCTGAAAAATCGAGCGGTGCGACAGGACACCGACGGGGGAAGAGGAGGGTTGGAGCTCCGGGGCGATTAGAGGCCGCTTTCAACGGGGCATCAGCCCTAATGTGACGGGGCGCACGGGGCGAGGCGTGTGCGCGCACACGCGAGTCGCGTGCCGGGCATCCATCATCGTTGAAAACAAGCGGCCTCGGTCCACGAGAAAGAGAGAGAGAGAGCCCCAATTTAGGCCTCCCCGGTGCCTTGTCCTCCGGGCGGCATCCTCGAGAAATCGCGCGCTGCACGATAAATAAGTCGCGCGTCATCGGCCCGTATGTATAGCCGGGGCCGAGGAGGCACGCCGGTCACGTGTCGCCGGCACGCAAGTGCCGCTGCTGTGCCCGAGCAAATATTTCGACAGCCCTGTGATCGACTCGCTCGAGGATCGGAGATACTGCCGGGGATCAATCGTCCCCGGGACCACCCACTCGGAATTCGAGACTCGATCCGCGGCGCTCCCGAGCTTATGTATCCGTTCCGACTGCGCTTGCAAACCCTCCAGAAGAGAATCGATCCCGAGAATTGAATCGAGGATTTAATTCGGTAAGTAATCCGTGTCCTTTCGATTGCGGTAAAATTTAACCGACTCGACGGAACTTTACAGACGTCATCGAAAATTTCCTTCGAAACAGTATGGACCTTGTCGATTTTTAATGACATTCTTCATCAATTTATACGATTGGCGGCAAGCGGGCCACATAAATATCGCAAAGAATCATTGACGGATACTCGAACGCGGTTTATTTTTCTGTTTGACGTTTTTGGAGATCACGGGAAATGCTAATCTCGTGAAAAAACAAAAACGACGATTCCAAACGTCGAAGATCACCACGAAATATTTCGATTCACCACACGGGGCTAATAAATCCGTACGCGTACACCCCGGGATGAATTTCATCGGTTAGTTTTTTAAATCACTAAGCCGCGCTGGAACGCAAGTAGTCCCCAGCCCGTGTATTTTTTCACGGCGCGTTGCATCAACGAGACGATGCTCGCTCGGCTGTAGTACATACAAGACAACGCGCCGGGCCGCAGAGGGTAGGGAAAAAAGCGTGTATATGAGGGAGCGAGTGGCAGGGAAATGAGGAATTCGTCGTTATCACCGAGGGGCAGATAAATAACGAGGGTCCGCAGCGCCGGCGGCGGCGGCGGCGGCGGCGGCCAGCCGGTCTAGCCTCCCTCGGCGGATTTTTTTAATCGGCATCCCCGGCCGGCCCGTGAAACACGACACCCCCGGGACTCCGGACGGGGCTGCGGCCGCCGACGCCGGGCCGGCCGTCATTTTAAATCACGCGCGCCGGAGCTTGACACGCCCGGCCCACGATATCGTCCGCGATTATTTTAACGCTCGCTTTTTGACCTGGCCGGCCTCAGTGAATACCTCGTGCCCGCGCGCTTACGCCTGTAATGGAGACTTATTGGCCGGCCACGGGGATCTCCCGCTTACCTGCGCGTCTCTCTCTCTCTCTCCCTTTTTTGCCACGCTTTGCTGCGTCATGTCGTGTGTTGCCTCGACCTTTTCCTCCCTACCCAACGATTTCGTCCACTCAATAGAAGCTCGCTGTTTTCTCACACCTCGGCAATTCATACTCGCACGTTTTATACGGACCAGCTATGTAGATGGAAATTCACAAACGCGATTCGGGCAAACCGGATGATTATTGATGAAGCAACGAGTGAATCCGCGTTGTTTCGACCGTACCTTCTTCTAGAGCGACGAATAAATCACACTTTCGATTGTAATTCAATCGTTTTAAGGCCATTATCCTATCTAAACAGTCATCGGTACACACGGTCGAGAACGAGCGAGACGTATAAACGAAATACGCGCGTTTGTTACCTCATAACATTGATTAAATTTGCCCATACTTTTTCGTGATTTACGTAGCGGAAAATTTAATGGTATTGCCTCTATTAAATCGCCGGTGTATATATTTGGAATTAGCAGAGCGGTGGCGGTGGCGGCGGCGGCTACGGCAGCCCGAGCTGGACGCGCTCGCGGGGATTTACGAGTTTCGTCGCTTTTGAGCATTGCCCATTTCACGCGTCACCGATAAAACATTTCCTGATAATAAAGAGTTATTGCGATGTCAAAAGAAAGCATGCCTTCGCTCGAGTGCGCGCGCGTACGGCTAAAAATTTACCGGCCGTTACACACGTCACGAGATCGCACGCGCCATACACTCCCGGCTGGAGAGCTGCTCTCCGGGCAACATTTTACGAACGTCAAATATCCTCTCCGGAGGGAGAGAGTGAGAGAGAGAGAGTATCAGCTCCGGCTATTTATTTCACGGATAAACGTTCGATGCTCGTCAGCGCAAATTACCCGGTAATTACCCCCGTGTTTTAATTTCTCCGAGATCCATTCGCGGTCTGAGCTCGTTCGAAGCTGCGTTAAACTGCACATCAGATAAAACGCGTGAGCCTTTTGAATAACATTTTCGTTATTAAATACGAATCAGTTATGATTTCGTAAGCATATACATATGAAATAGTAATTGAACAAAATTAACGAGAATTATAATTCATAAATATTTTTCTATACTTCTTTATTTGAACTCGAGGTCAGAATAGGTGGCATATACAAACGATGTAGATTTATACAAATGAATAACTCGTGCGTTGATTAACCAGTCTTCGGAGATTCTCGCAGAAGTACGTGAACACGATATAGCCAGGATAAGAGAGCAACCCCATCACAATTAATTACGCATTATAATTTCATTTTCACACCATTAACGTCGCGTAGCGAGATAATTAGCGGGAGCAGAGAGGAACGGACGATAAGAAAAGGAAAAAGCAAGCCTCGGCCATAGTCCTGATGGAAAGGAGGACGACGTGGCTGACCGTATCTGCGGCCAAGCGTCGACTGCTCATCTCTATGAATTTATTTATTTAATTAGCGAGATCGTCGAGCGATAAAAGCCGGGAAAAACGCGTTGAATATTCGTAGGCGGTAATTGGCAGGCCGCGCACGCACTGCCCCCTGCCTCAAATCCGGAGACGAGCTGTTTAAGGCGCGCGCGCTGCCAACTTCATCTTGGAGCCGCTATAACGTATTCGTCACAGCGCGCCTTGCCTCGTTATACATCAAGCCGGGGGGCGGCCCGCGAGAAAAGTTTTCGGCCTAATTGCTAAAAAATCCACGGGCAAGAAGTCGCGTTAACTCGAGGATGAACACCCCGAGCGTCCGCTGAGCTCTCGCTTTTTGCCGTGCTAAATTACAATGGTCATTCTCTTCATTTTGTGTGCATTTCATTCGACTGTCACTCGGTCTTGGGCTATTTCTTTCCTCCTCGCTGCGACCGGAGTTAATAACATTTTCATTATGCTCTTTTACTTATTTTATGTAAGTCTTAAATCATTTCTTTGAACCAGGGATAATTAATCATGGTTTATTCGTTGTAAATTAGGATTGATTGGATGTTCGTTGTGCTGTCGAGTGGCTCTAGTTACATCCCGCCGCCATTGTTGTCATTTGGAACTTTCAATCCTACGTGCGGATGAATTGATGGAACGTCGTAGAATGTTAATTTTAGCGTCGAGTTTCAAAATCATCGAAATGTAAGACGACTGTTTCGTATCGTAAGTTGATTATTCTTAATATCCTTTCATGATGATTTGAGAGCTGAAATTATCTTATTCAAAATTGTGTCGTTTTAGAGGCAAGAGAAAATGTCGCAATTTAGCTTGAAACGGTGGTTTGAGCTTCCCCAGCAGTGTAAGCCTTTTCAGCGAAGCAAAAGACAGTGGAGAACTAGAGCGGGTGAATCAACGAGGGCTGCGTAAAAAACACGGCACCCTTGAGGATTTTTGGGTTTTGCTGCGTTAGGGATACGGCGCAAAGTAGAAACTTGATCGTCCGAAACGACCCAATCTAACATTCCCACTGAGTTAAAGTGTAATCGAGCGACCGCACTAGTTTTCAACCTTAAAAGGACCTTTGAAACTTTTTCTGGTGGATTTATTTTTTCGACTACCTTGTTTAAATTCACCTTTACTTCTAACGTTAGATAATTGTCGGAAGTGCAGAGTTGAGATTATTCCTATGTTATTAGTTATCTCAATGCATGAATTAAAATGATTGAACGAGTACCGTCAGTTTTTCAACAAGTAGTTTCAATTCATTTTCAGACTGATTCATGTTATGTCGGAAATCGTTTCAACCAGTTAATGCCTAACAACTTACAAAAAGAGAGTGTCTTTCGAAGGAAAAATTCGAAAGCAAGAGATGAGAATTGAAAGAGAATATTCATGAAAACTGATTCACTCTCTACAATCGTTTTTCTCAATCAAAGTTGGCCGGGGTAATTTCTGGAACGAAAAACTTCAATCCGGTTCTTTCCTGCTCTTATCTACTTTGAAGACTTAGAATGAGAGGCGCGATTTCATTGACTATTACATCCAAGTTAATCTGAATGCAGCAGCCTTGATTGAGCAACGTTCGTCTATCGGCCGTTCATGCATTTGTTCTTATCAGAGTCTGTCTCGGGCGTATGACGTCAGTTTCTTTCAATTTGACGTGTGATGCCCGGAGAAGCGAACGACGGCTTCCGGTCGCGGCGCTTCGTCGAACCCTACTTATCCCCAATGTTTTACGTCGCAGATTAACAGCCCAAGCCCAGGGTAATTAATATTCTATGGTCCGAGCAGCCGCGGAGAAAGAAGATCTCTCGGAATGGCTGTGTAGAGTGAAGAGAAAACAGATAGGCAGTGAGATGAATGAATGCAGACTGAGAGACGCCGCTATCGCGGAGGAAGCGGGGTCGACCTCTTTGAGATTTTTCACTGGTCTCATTATCCAGAAAGAGCGAGTGAGACGGGAATCGAGATTACGATTGTAAAAGAGCGAAATGGCTTGAATCGAGGCGAATATTGATAAACGTTCTTCGGCGAAATTGAAGCCGCGAGTGGCTCTTGTCAATGAGCGATTGATGCCCGTTTGCGTATCTGTTTGCTATTGAAATTGCTCGCTTAATCAATGAAGTGAGTGTCTCGGAATGGAGATGTTGTATTCATATTCGACTTTTCTTATACTACTATAACTGTTGAAATGGCAGATTTAACAAATTGTTCGATTGTTGTATCTACAACTTTACGATGAACTTTCAATTCATCACCTGAGATGTAAATGCATATTTATACTCTTTTATAGTTTGTCCGTGCACTAGTCAACAGAGATAATCAAACAGAAAGAATGTTGAATATTTTCATACTCTACATTATTGTCACATACATTACTTTAATTTAATACAATATAACATGATAAGTATTTTAGTACAGTTCGGAAGATTTATAATTAGTTACAAAATCAATAATTAGGAATACGATTTGAATCCCATCAAGAATAATTTGTCAAGATTAAGTTTACTATTTGTTCCAAACAAATACGGAATGGAAAAGATCAACAATGAAACGTTGATTTGTCGTACTTGATATAATATGAATGCACCCCTGGAACAAAAAATAATCCAGATGCGTAGGTCTTGAGGCGTGTCAAATTGCCACTTTAGCGTGGTGGCGTCTCTCCCTCCCTTTTTCTCTCGTCTCACGTTCCTGCGTTATAAAATATATAGTCATAGGCCTCGTGTACTGCACTACAACCTTGCATTCCCATATTAACATAGGGCAGTGAGATACGCGTGTCAACTTCCCCCAAATCCGTGTCACGCGTGTGCTCGTGCTGGAGATGCTTCTGTTTGTTCGGCGAGTTTAATACACCCGAGACAGCATCTACCACGGTGAACAATTTTCGAGATAACATCAGTAAATATTAACATGGAAGATTTCATCTAATCTGCGCGGTTGAAAAACGACTATATTTACTTTGAAAAAAAAAGACACTAACGATCAAATTAGCTGTATGCTTTTTCATAAAGGCTTTGTGAATTAACATTCTTCGAAAAGATTCGCGAGATTGCAATCTATTCATCTTTGCAAATCAGATGAGAATGCGGCAGCTGGTGAGCTTTTCTTCATGCTCACGTTACACCAGAAATCTTGTAATATTTGTAAGTGAATAATTACTATTCTTTGTCAGTTTTGTGCAATCTCCGAAAATAAATAGAATTTGTTTACTATTTTGAATGTAGAGAGCACGGTGTTACAATTACATTAAAAGGAATCTCGATAACAAGATTCGAAAGCTGCAATATTTCAGAAACGAAGAATTCAAAATTGATCTGGGCCCATTACCAGTTGTCTCAAAACACTCCCAATTTTCATAAAAATCCAAGCATACCTCCGGGAAATATCTGAGAGCTTGCCTGAAAGAAAAATCCGCCACATACACACGGACATCTTTTGTGAAGGTTATTATGCAGGTACTCGATAATAAACGAATCAATGAAAATCGACAATTTTCTCTTCGAGAAAGCAAAATTGTCACAACTGGCGCGCAAGCTTAATTTTTTGAAACACTAAATTGCCCTGCTAATGCACAACTCTTGTGTGTTTGCCATGGGAGACGCACAATAGTTGTGCGCAGTGTATCGAGTCGCATTAGCGCAGAGGGGTTGAATCGGTTGGTGGCGTGATGGGGGCTCGACGGTGGCACGCGCCGCCTCGTGCCCGCCAGCTCACTTAAGCAAACTATCGATTATGGGATTTGACGCAGCCACCACCTATATAGGATTACACTGGACGACAAAGCCACCGGATTTGTTGGCCTTTTGGCTGCGGACCGACCTCAAAGGAGCGCGAGATAATCTTTGACGATAGGAGCGCGTTGCGCTGCGGCTTCGAGGGTTTGTGTATACACGTCTCGCTGCGCCTCCTTCGTATCGCACCGCTGATGCTCATTCGAAAATCTCACTCACGCCGAATGGACCGATGCGGACTGACGCAATCTCGACTCCGATCGGTTATTATCCGCGTAATAACCGAGTCCACTGGGTTCGCGTCTTTATTCGGCCCTTGCTCGTGTCATTATTGCATAGACAACTGTGGGAAAACATTCACCCTTGATCTGAAATAGTGGAAAACCACTATTCAATAGTACAAGTTGCACAATTGACAAAAATAATATTGAGTAGAATTTTACAAGTATTCCAGTAAATATCTACTGTTTTTATGAGTTGTGCAAGTTGTACTATTGGATAGTAGTTTTTCATTATTTCAGATTTAAAGTGTGTCGGGCTCGTCGATGACTTGAAAAGTTAACCGGATTTTCATATACGCTTTTATTCAACTCGATTTGCAATTCTTGACGGTCGGGGTGGAATGGATGGGACTTTGTCGTCCAATTTGAATCCACTTTCCAATTAGATAGCAAAACTTTCAAAGAGTTAGTTATTGCATCGCTCATAATTTGTTAAGAAAGGGTTAGCAATTTGAAAAATACATTATTTGAAAGTTTGAAATGGTATGGTCACAGATTGAAGCCCGTTTGCCAGCCACTCGTCATCATGACCTAGCATAGTAGCTAGTTTTTACTTTGTGTGCCTCTTTCATATCCCAAAAAATCTAGAAACAAAACATTCTTCAAAACTACGTAGTTGTGCGAGAGGTTAAAAAAGTGAAAATAATTTTCATGACAAAAAAATATTCTAACTGACAATATCTCACAGTAAAAGAGTGAGTTGTCTTTTTGATTATTAACTATGATTACAAAACTAACAGTTATTCTCGAGAGCGTGTTTTTTGTAATTTTTTTTTTACTATCGCGAACGGAGCCACTTGTTTCGCGCTGTGAATAATTATCATTTTAAGTGTTGCCTGTGTGGAAAGATTTATTTGTCCCCGTCTCATGTAAATATTAACCGACAAATTTTATGATTATCTAACTGTGTACTGTATTGTTGGTCGAAAATAAAAATCCCATAGCTCCGGGCTATTCATGAAGTTCGCAAGTCGGCCCTTCGTCAACACACGGGCCGAACCAACCCCGTAACAGTTGGCGGGTCCGGGGCAGCATCTGAGGGCGTTTTTCTGGCTGGTGCTACGGGCCGCATAAAAAGTCAGCCGCACGCGGGGCGACCGATCGGGTCTGCCTCGAAATCCGTGGCTAATTGGACGGCCGGTGGAGAAACAATTTTCACGGGTTATTAGAATTAGAGCGGGGGTGCGGGGCACCAGCGCTATCTACGGCGTCGTCGTCCGTTCCCATGACGTAGGAACGAGCCGTGCGTAATCTCGTGTGTACCGAAGATTCGTCGCGCCCGGCCAAATCGCTAAACGATTTGGGAACCGAGCTTATCGCGCCTTTCTCATATCGCACGCTCGCGCGGGCCGGATCGCTGCGCGTGTCGGCCGTTTAACGCCCGCTCGTTTAACGCTCGGACGCAAGGCCCGAGCGCGACGGCGACGTATTGATTATTAATCATTATTGAATTACGCAAAGTGTGGGAAAAAACATTCGTTCCTTGTTGGTATTTTTTTTTTTAACGACAAAGAGCAGCTCCCTCGGTTGTACCGTAAAGGAAATGATAACTACTATTACGCTACGTGCCCATTCCAAAATAGGTTCACGATTGCTTCTGCTATAAATAGACGTGATAATCAATTGAACGGCCTCCGATGCGATTCCCCAGCGACAAAAATCTGTATCAAAGTTAATTAGAACATCAAAACACAATGAGGCGGCTTGAGTGAAGATTATCAAGTGCAAATGTAGTAAATCGCGGACGCCAGGCTTCTGCTTTGATGCGGTGTTGATCAAAGCCATTTGCTCGATACTCAGTCGATCGAATAATTAATTTAGATACCGAACAATGCGGTCATTGCGAGTTAGAATCAGCCTAGGAAAGTACAGAGGAAAAATTGTGATAATCTAAATGTGTACGTGGTACGTGAACCGCATTCTCTTCAGTCCCATTGTCGGCTACATCAATGACGGAAAACTCTGTAGTTCGAGGACTTTTTCGATCGAAAATGAATCATCGAGGAGCGAATACTGGCAAGGACAACCGCGCATACGTAAATGTAATACACAAGTGTCCACGGTCGAGTGCAATACACCAAGCTCTCGAAGGGTGACCAGAAAAACGTTTGGTTGGGCTAGCCGCACACTTGGGGCATGTCTGAAAATAAAGAGGTAAAACGAAAACTACCAAACCATTTGCACCAGCTCGATAAAGACAAAGTGTTTCTCATCGGGAACGTACTCAGAGGTAATCGTTTCCTGATTACCGCTCGGATAAAATGAAATTTTCAAAGGGCCTCTCTCTCTCTCTCTCTCTCGCGGCGATCATTCTATTACGTTGGCCGACCGCACTTATAGAGGCCCCGCGTACAAAAAAAGTAATAACAAGACATCAGCAAAATAGCGCCGAATATCGATGTACAAGCGGGGAGAGAGAGAGCTCTTTAAACGACTGCTCAATTTAGTCGTTGTGGTCGCTCGGGCGAAAAGCAAGAGGAAGAGAGAGCGAGAGAGGAAGAATTTGAAAAATGACGATAATGAATGCAGCGAGAGAAAATAATGAAAGAGGATCGAGGCGATTGGTGCGCGCGCGCGCGCTCGCAAGAAGGGGATAAAGGCGCGCGCGAGGGGTGAGCCGCGAGGCCCCGTACACATGCAGTCGAGAGTACAACGTCGCCGGTACGTACACGTACGGGGAGTTAACGCACACTTGAGTACATACGTTTTATCCGTAACGTGCTCGCCATTACCCTACAACGACGCTCGGCACACACCGACGCGGCTTGTGTGTGCAGCCATAAGTGGGCCCATCAGCCAACATAAACAATCGGCCCGGTAAGTATACGCTTGGCCGCGAAAACGAGGCGACGCTCTTCCTTTATTCGTCTCACGTGGGCCCGCGAGAGACGGCGAGAGAGAGAGGCTCAGCGGGATTCCCGCGCGAGCTCAGCCCTGCCACGCTAATGGAGCCATTATTGCTGGATAACTTCATCCATCGGCCCATCCGCCCCGGTATAACTAGATTCTCCAAGCGAGCGCAAGGTGCGCACCACCAGCCATTATCTCAGCCAGCTCACATCGTCCTCCCGCTTTTTATACTCTCTGCCCCCACCCCTTCCGCCTCTTCCCCCGACTCGCGTCCTCCACCGTCTTCCACTTCCTATTTTCTAAATG
Source organism: Aphelinus atriplicis (assembly GCA_020882685.1). Lineage (NCBI taxonomy): Eukaryota > Metazoa > Arthropoda > Insecta > Hymenoptera > Aphelinidae > Aphelinus > Aphelinus atriplicis. Next base: position 15,169,081 of record CM037076.1, on the reverse strand, counting down.
AATCTTTCATTTTTTACGCCCTCCCGAGTGAATTGTCAAATTATTTTTGAAAGATGCGATCATTGCAAGATCCTCGCGCGAGCGACCCGGCCAACTTGTAATTTTCACAATAGTCGATTGTTTTCTCGCGTGTAGTTTCCGGGGGGCACACGAATGCAACCAAAGATTCACGGTCGACGCGTAACGAACAATCGGCATCGAATATCATCTTCGTCTGTGGATGATATTCCGATCCCATTATCATTCGACGCGTGGAAAGTTTCCTGGCCGAGCCAAGTGAACAGCGATGAGAAAGATATTACGGACTTTCATCGGAGTATATACATATATATACCCTCGATTTTCAGAGTGATTTGCAAAACTTCGTGATATTGTAAATTATCTTCTCGAGATTAATAATCACGCGTCTGCATAATGTATTACTCCTGTCTGTAGTTCATTAACAGGTTTAGCGCGGCATGAAATATTATTTCCAAGAAAATTGACTTATTCATATACTTCTAGAGCAGTCGCATGTTACGTGCGCTCGCGCGAGCGGCTGTGTGTGAACTATAATTTCTCGTACAAGCCGTATCGGAGCCAACATGGCAAAGCGAGTTGGCGAACTTTTTTAATCTCCCAAGCCTGGGAAATGCCGCGTGGATTTATTGGGAATAGATCAAAACCAATTATCAGCGAGTGCCAGGTAAAGATCAATGAATCGCGCTAGATTTACTCGTTTGTCGATTACTCGACTTGACGAATTGGAATAAACGGATTATCACATTGCGACCTCGATTTCAGTCAAGTTCGTCTCGTTTATCCACGTTCTGTTGAACAGAGACTCGTCTCATCGATTGCTATTGCTTTGTCTCAATGGAACGGAATATCTGCGACTCGCGAAAATACGTTCGCGATCCTCTATTCCTCGATTAATTTTCACATACAAGTATATATCGACGTGTCTTACAAAGAAAGACACAAATCGCAATCTGTCCGCGAAGAAAGACAAATGTCGGAATTATTCTCCCGCTAATTTAACGAAAAAAGAGTTTAAACTGCAGAAAAGGCTTGTTTTTTTTGTCAATGATAACCTACTCATTCTAAACTTTCATACCATATATTTTTCGACGTCGAAAAATTGTGGGATGTGCGCCATGTATCCTTTTTGCGAGTTGTGTCTTTCTTCGCGGACAAATCGAGATGTGTTTTTCTTTGCGGACAGATTGCATTTGTCTTTCTTCGTAAGACACGTCGATATACGAACACGACGAAGCCGCATTGATGGAATTATCCATGCTCCATTGGGTATGCTGCGCGAGCGATCGAGCGAGGGAAAAAATGTCCGAATCTCCGCAGCGCACACCCATGCGAGAACACCACATTGACGAATATTCCTCGCTGGAACAATGCGATGGAAACCCATTATTTGCAAAGCTAACGAGTATATTGTGTATTTTACGAAGCGTCGAGGGGCGCGCGCGCGCGGGCGCGTTTATTGGTGCGATTTTTATCACTCGGGCACCAGGGGGCACATAAGTGGCAGGTTAGGACGCGCGCGCATATACTCGCGCGGCCTAGGCGAAGGCATATCGCGCGCGCGCGACGGGCCGGATAGAGGCGCTCGCGCGCGCGCGAGAGAAGAGAGGAAAGCGAGAGCTGGCCTAAGGAGAGGAGATTGACCACCTTGGATGGTAATGGGAGCCTGATTACAAAGCAGCCTCTCGCTTCGGGACCAGCCCCCTCTTTATATCAATATCGCCACTCGCTCGCGCGCACTTTTGCTCGCCTTCTTCCTTCGTGCGCGCATAATTCCGCTCTCGCGCGCGCGCGCGCGCGCGCGCCAGCGAGTTCGCCCAACTCGTATATACGGTCCCCCGGAACGAGTTCTGCCCGCGCGCGATCCGTTTTACTCGTTTTGCCTGCGTGAACGAGACTTATACCGTGGTGAAATTACTTCGTGCCCGGGAGCGCGAGCTAAAAATCAATGTGGCTCCATTCGGATCCCTCGCGATCGTTTTGCACGCCACGCTGTAAGCTGCGCCCAATGACGGACCTATTAGCTCGATAATTTCTGCCTCCGGATATATATACGCGATCTTGCGGATGGATTCAATGAGGGCTCGATCAACTCTGACCCGTGGCTGGGATTGTAACGCGCGTGCCCTTGCGCACCGGTGTCCGCTTTGTTGCCAAGACCTTCGCGAGTGGAACAGAACATGAAAAATTCGTCGAGTGATATACTGAGAAGGATCCAGCCCGACCGCAATCCGAGAGAATTTATCCGAGTAGATATTCAGTTTTGAGCAAGAGCAAGTGCGATCAATCAAATTGTGCGTAGAACGATGAGAGGTTCGAAGAGAAAAAACAATAAATATAAGTTGCTCGTTGTTTTATTTGGGATATAATGCGTGACGGATTCTCAACCATCGCCTTTTGAATATTATTAACAAAGGGACATCCTTTGTCAATAATATCCAAGCTCCTAATGACCAATCGCCTCGCCAATCGCCATTATACTTTGTGAAGCGATGCATGGGTACCTAAGTAGAGTTTTATCCGCAGCGATTCTGAACAATGTTTTGATTTCCCGGAGATATCCTGTTGATTACATACGATTCCATACAAAAGCAATATCTCTATTCGGGACACTATCCAAATCTTGAGTTAAGAATACATATGCTAAGAAATGTTAATCTTTAGCTCTTTTTCTCCAATAGATTGATATTTCGTCAAGATCTCTCCTTATCATATCTTCTCACAAATTAACCATATACTTCTCCATTCAAGTAAATGTTCATGTATAATTAACTAGATGCCTTCAGATAGGTTAAGATAAAATTACTACATAGACAGAAGTTTATAATAAATTTTATAAAATTACAAATTCAATAAATATGACTAATAACAATACCATAGTGAATGAAATTATTTACGATCACTTGTCGATATATTAAAATTTAAATATGATGCATTCGTAACGTTTTGCAAACGTCTTTTACGAAAGCACATCGTGATTTTTACTAGTTTTTGAAATTTTATAATTTTCATTTATCGAAAGACACTTTCAGAATTAAATTTTCATTTTTGTCACGTTCTTGGCATAATTCCAACCAAATCGCTAATTTATCGATTGAATTTAAATTCATGTTAAATTTCACCTCTGCAAAAAATACTTTTCATTGACTATGAACATGTTTATGAGTTCATTGAGTAAGATCTAGAGCTTGAACGGAATTATGATAATTTTATTCTTCACGAAAACTCAAAAACTACTAGCTGTATTGATTATGAGAAGCTCCCTACTGTTCCGGGGATATTCGGTATGTGTTACCGCGGCTGGTGCCTGAAATTCCATGTACCACAATACACAAGAGACTCGTAACAGCAATTCGGGTAAAAAGGTACGATGGTCATTCGAAACAAGCCAGTACTAAAAAAAACGCTTGCATCAGCTTGACCCTCGATCCCACATCTGCATTGGAGATCCTCTCTGAACATATAAAGTGTACAGGACTCAATCGTGGCAGAGAAAGTAGCAATGGAGAGAGAAAACTCCCGTAGGGACCCGGTATCTCGTGTTCCTTGACTGAGCATTAGGTGAATTTGCTCCTCTGCATGAGATTGCCTCACTTCACCCTTGAATTGATCGATTGGTTGTGAAATTATTCAATAATCTGCTGTGTTCAATCTCATTATTAATTTATCTTGTGGATAAATAATTTCTTGCGATTGTTCTAACTGATAGCTTGTTTGTTGATTTTTAAAAACTTGATTCCTCGAATAAAATGATCCTATAATTTTAAAATTGAGTGATGTTCACCGAAGAACACTGACGTATTATTGATTCCAAAGGGAAAAAAGATGAACAATATGTATGAAAAGGAAGGATTCATAAATTGGTTGTAACGATCAATTTCTTGAATCATATTTACGAATCTTAGTTTGGATGAACGAACAAAAATACTCATTTGTTTTGCGTATATAGAAAGCATCCCTTACACGCAAGGCAGGCTCACGTTTTTCCGAGAAAATAATGGACCGACGCGCTCTAGGCCTGTTATTCCAAACGGTGATTTTGCCGAGAAAAGGAAAAAAATTCACGTAGCGGGTAATCGTTTCGTGGTGTACTGCTCGTGCAAGCACCTTTTATACATAGAGGTTCAAAGTATGTATTTACGTGAACTCGCGGATGAAGCTCTTATACGCGCCGAACCGAGATAATCTCGTAAAAATAACATTGATAATAATTCACGAGACATGCATAAGAAGATTCTTATCTGCAAAATAGTACTTTCAGCGCTGAGAGGGATAAAATATTCTTACGGATAATTTTGGAGTACTTAGCCGAGCGGCGATATGTCTTGCGAAAAGGTGACAAAATTATTAGATTTCTCTTTGAAAACGAATTTTGTATTCAAATTCAAAATCAAACGTTTCAACTCATATATTTCTTTTTATACAAACAGAGTTTACCAAATATGTTGATATGCTAGACTCGAATTCCTACCCCGCGCATCATATTACTCTTTAAATTGAGTTACTTCTTCGTCAGTAAGAAATCACTATGATTTACAAAAATCCGTAATTTCAGTTCAAGTTTACTCTCAACATTCCCATAGACGACGCGTCGTACATATTTCACATTGGATCAATAAACTCTGCGTGTCTATTCGTCCAGATCTACATGCGTAAACATTCCGGCAAGACGGTGAACATTTTGTATAGACAGAACATCTGAATTTGTTCGTACAGCTTCGCTTTCGATGGCAGTGCAACGCGTAGCAAGTTTTTTTCATTCGCGTTGGGAATGAACTTTTCAGAAGAATTTTTCATCCATCCCACATGCTGCAGTTGCCGCAGCCCTTGCTGTTTTTTACCGTAGAGACTGCAGAGCGACCGCAGAGAGGCGATGTAGGCAAAAGGGTTGCGCGCGTCGGAGTACTTGCGAGTCGCACGGCAAGATGAATAACCCGGTGCAGAAATAGTAGTTACGGTAAAAAAGCACCGAGACGGATGGACAAATAGATGGGAGTAGGGAGCCTTTGAGATGGCGCGGCGGCGAGCGGACAAAACATAGGCCGTGTGTTTGGCGCTGCTCGGGCGCGAAGCCGCCGCGGAACGTATAATAAGAGTGTGATTAGCATTATTTACGGCCGGTTAACTATTAACTCGTAAATCAAGTGAGGACGACGTTAAGTCTTCCTTCTTCTACGCTGCTCTTTCTCTCCGTCTCTCTCTCTTCTCTCTCTCTCTCTCTCTCTCTCTTTCTTTCTCTCTTTCTTCGTGCACATGCTCTTCCACCAAGACATACAGCCGCGAAGGCTTTCGGCTCTTTCACATCGTCGCGTCCGCGGAAATTCCGAGCTCGTTTCACTTTGTTTTCAGGCTTCGATCATCATACTCCAACCAATATCTTGAATATTATGTTCGCGCCTTTCAACGCTCTGTGTCGCAAAGTTCCAAAATGTTCAGTTTTTTCTTTCTTATCTTATTGTAACTCGTGAGAAATAACCAGAGCAAGACTATGACTGATTGATACTAAAACCAGAAAGATTTATCTCAAATAATCATGAGAATTCTCATTGACTAACGTAATATATGTTATAGTCGATTGATTTTTTGATCATCAAACAAACTCCATTTTTCATAAGTCCAGAACGGTACATCAACACAATTTCTACCAACAGAATAGTCAGCCTATGAGAAGTTTCATGAATAAATCAAATCAAAATTACAATTGTGAAACGGTGTGAATGTACCTTAACGCGCATAATGTGTGTATTTGTGTGTGGGTGTTTTTTTGAAGTACTGTTATACCCCGCACTCTTTTGCTATGTCTCAATCTTTCTCCTCTTCTCTTATTACAGTACACATGGAAAGAAAGAGTGAGAGAGAGAGAGAGAAATATAGTGAGTTGTCCGGGGAGTCGATCATTAGTCCCGATAACGTTGTTAATCACTCGGACGGGACCCATCTTTCTCGGAGGCGGTGCCCACTCCCTCTCTAGCGTGTCAAATAATAAAGAGCTTCGATTTAAATGATATTTTTCATAATTTGCCTGACACTTTTTGTCCGGGCTGCTCGAGCCGCAAGCCTTCAATTATGCCAAGATATGCGAGAATTATTATATACGACACTACAAATTACAGGCTGCATACGCGCACGTGAAGGATCCCCCGATCCGATATCCTGTCTCGATGATAATTTCATTAACAAGCATACAATGCCGAATCAATTGTCAAATTACCTCTATCAACGCATTGAAAAACTTTCAAACTCGATACGTATTCGCGTTTGGCGAGATATAAGAAATTAATCCCACTCGAAAGCTGCTCTACAAAAATCGCTCGTTTCAATCACAAAATATAGGTATATCCATCCTTCCTTAAAAAAGTGATGTGATGCCTCGCTTCCGATGATTTGATTGGCTAAGACCAAACCATGAGACATGTAGTGTATAGAGTCAATATAGAGACTATAGGTAGAGTACAGACTACAGAGATGTCTCTATGGTATGGTTAGGTTAAGGTAGGAGACATTGGAGAAGGATCGAGTGCATCCAGGCAAAACTGCAAATTCGAGATTTTGGATCTACTTTTTGAAAGGACATCAGAAGCTGGATAAAAATGACACGCTCGTATACGCCAGATATCTGAATGTATATATATATATTTAGAATTCCATGAAGCATATGATGTGGCACCAGATTAAAGGCGCGCGAAGCGTGTTGAAAATGCACTAGTGTAGTAAAACGACCGTATGCCCAAATTTTCCAACGGCGCACGGTGAAAAATCGCTGCGGTTCTAAGGGTATACCTCGTTTTGGCTCTCGGTATGAGATTTCGCAATATCTCCTGTGTCGATCTTGCGCTTGTCCCCCCCAAAACAGTTGCTCCTCTGGTTTAATCCTTGCGAAATGAGTCGGGCGATATTGGCGCGGGTACTGCGTCGCTCGCGCGCGCGCTTTGCAAGTCAAATTGTCCCCGGGGATAGGAGCATTGGCTTCTCTCTCTCTCTCGCTACCTCAGCAGAAACAATGGAGATCGCTGCATCTGCATTACGCTCCGCTCGAGATACGTCCGCATAGTGGAGAGCGATCGATGAGGCGTGAATGCGATCGAATAAATCACGCCGCACTTTTGCATGGACGGCAGAGCAAGAGATAGATAGAGAGAGAAAGAGAGAGAGAGAGAGAGAGAGAGAGAGAGAGAGAGAGAGAGGAATATATACGTATACCTGCAGCTGACGCCTGCGAAACGAATAGAATTCGCCGAATGGATGGAATAGCCGATGAGGGGAGAGTTGGCGAATGCTGCGCTGCTGAGCCAAGACTCTATCGCGATAAAGACACTCGTCGAGGGCACAAATTTTTATGTCGATCGGCATTCGAAGCATTGGCTTGTGTGAAAATCGACGCCGGCGAGTAGACGCGGCAAAAACGTTCGCGCGCGCGCCAATGTGTACTCGTATATGCATTCGGGACGCGCCGATGCTTCTCCTTTTTTCATATCGAGTATACACTCTGGTCGTTATACTCCTGATGAAACAGTGGAATTGCCGTTCTAACCGATTGTTCGGACGCTACGACCGGGAATTGTAAAAAATTGAATTTACCAGTGAAAACACCCGTGCCGAGTGAATTAGAAGCGCGTGCTTTCTCGGTGGGGCTTTGTGAATTAAACATTTGTCGAGGATTCCTCGGCTGTATAGCTCGGCTCACGTTCATATATACGATCCCGAATAGAATCAAAACTCGTTTCGAAACTCACCTGCATTACAACGACGACTCGAAATTTCACGGTACTCATTGCAAAATAACTTCGATCCAGTTTTTCTCAAAATTCAGTCAGAAGTTACAAGTTGCAGCAAACCTTACAGCTGACATCAATTTTGTTTCATCCCGATATAGATCAACGGTTGACTCCAATAGATTTTACATATAGCCGGATCGTTAGATTGACGATAGAAAAAGCATAAAACTTGACATTCGAATAAAACGTCGAACGTACCTAGCGCCCTTGGTACAAGAGTATATTATAGCTATTCCGTATATGGCACCAGGATTCGAAAAAAAATCCAAGGATCGAGATCGTCTCTATACATGTAGATACTTTCTTCAAGAGACACAGTCGTTTTTCCAAATCGCGTAGTGGAACGATGAATTGTTGGAAATAATATGAGGCGCCGACGGGCAGCAGATAGACGCGAGCGCGCGGCGTTGCGCTAGTCGGCGAATAAGGGAGGAGAGTTTTATCGGGGAGAAATTTGACGGAGGTATAACGTATATATACATAGGTGCGGAAGAGATCGAAGCAGCTCTCGAGAGCTGCACGGCAATGTGAAAAATATGAGAGGGAGCTGGTGCAAGATGGCCTCCGCCCGCGGCCGTGTGTGTGTGTGTGTGTGTGTGCAGCTGGGCTCGTGTCTCTTTCGGCAGCGTACGGTGCTTTTTCTTTGTTTCGCCCGCAAGTGGCGAGTATATGCGGGGCACGATCCCCCGGTTAGTTCTGATTAGCGCCGGCCCGAGTGACGTAGCGCACTGGCGGAGCGCCGCGTGCTCCGAATACCCATGATGCTGGCCGCGCGGCCTCTTTTGCTCTTGTTCTCGCCTCCCACCCTCCCTCTGCTCCCGCCAGCTTTTCCTTCCTTCCTCTCTCTCTCTCTCCCCCGCCCGCGCGCGCGCGCGACAAATCCTCGTCGCGCTTCAATTGGCTCCTTCGCCGGCGCGGACAACTCCCGGCCGAGCCTCCTCGACTCCTAATAAAATCCCTCCCGTCCGTCCCCCGTACGTGTGCTCGCGACCGTCTATATATCCAACGACAGACTGCGCCGCCTCGTTTTCGTCCATTTATTCTTCTCGAAATTTCTGCCCCGCGAATTTGAGTCTCGTCTCTCTCGTGTGTGTACGTAGCTCTATTCATAGACGAATCGAGGGGTCGTTCAGTTATCGCGGTGTTTTCATTGATTGTCTCGAAGACATCGTTGATTGATTATATACAGACCGGGACGAGCGTCGTCGAATTTAATCCATCGCTCGGCCTCGCTTTCTCGTCTCTCCCGTCTCTTTTTACTCTCTTCCAGCGAGAAACTATATGAAGCAGCTGGAACGTGCTCCATTCGGCTAGTTCGTACAGTTTCATTGAGACGTAGAGTGGTACCGTTACGTAAAAGCGGAAAATTTACAGATGATCGATGAATTAATGAGCCGCGATTAGGAGTGCTCGATATGAATGGATCGAAAAGAGTTGGAATCGAGCGTATGTGTATCGACGAGCCGCAGCGACGGCGCTCGGCTGGCGCGAGCGATTGAAAGGAAACGCGTCGGCGGTCGGACTCGGTCGCGAGATTAGAACGAGCTCTGATTGATTTTACAATTTCGCAACGGATCGGCGCGGGCAGATGGCGCGATCCGTTGGTTGCGCCACGCAGTATACATACGGCGATAATCGCTCGAGCGTGCCACGCGATTGGAGCGTCGAAAAATTCGTTTAAATCAATAAGAAAAAGAGAGAGAGAGGAACATACGCGCGGCAAGCGTTAATTAAATAGTCGCTCGATGTACGACTTATCTCGCGCGTGCGACTTGAACTTGTTCCCCGCGGTGTTATCGTCACGTGTCCGAGCTGTCGGCCGTTACGATTACAACGAGTCCGCCGGCGGACATTTCCTATATTTTCACGCGCTTCTCAAAGGCTCCGTGACGCCCGTACTGACAACTCAATTCTAACTTATCCTTTTGCCTCGTACCTCCGTTCCCGTGGCCCATTCATTATGGACGGATGGGGATAAATAAGCCGTGTAACGAGCCGTATTCCAGTCACGACCGAACGAGCGAACCGTATATAGTCTAGACCCCGCTTCGATTTAGCAAAGTAACAATTTCATTGATACGCGTGCGATATGTTGAGAAATCCGCGTATCATTGCGTAACGATCGTTGAAAAAACACACCACATGCGTATATACATGCGGATACAGATATTTCAATTACTCCCCTTGTCGCATAATCAAACCGCGAGCGAGTTGGAGAACTGGTTTCGTCTCGAGCGCGACAGCGCTATAAATAAAATACACGATAGAGAGCTGTGTTGGCTGGTATATGGATCGGGACGGATGTGCGCTTGCGCGTGAACGCAACACTCTCGCAGTATAACACACGAACTCGGCTAATAGATAAACGCGCGACCTCACCCCGATAATTAGGTGAATTCGTTGTCGCGCCGTATTCGTTCCGAACGCGCTTCGTTGTTTAGAGGGCGGCCGACCGTCTGCGAAGCAATTTCCTCTCTCTCTCTCATGGCGGCCCAGCACATTGTGTGCGTGTGTCGGTCTATATATACAAACACACTCGCACGCTCGTTTAGCTTGTGCAACTGTAGCGTGTCCAACGATCTCGTCACGGAACATTGCCGTCCTGCCCGCGATAATAAATTCTCTTCAAAACAACTCGGCCGTTATTATCATTGATTGTTATTGTAGGTGCAGCGCTACCCGTGGCTCGTTATTTATCCTCGGACAATAAGTCGACCGATTGTTTCGCCCACACACACATACACACACACATACGCTCGGAGTAATAAATAAAGTCGAATTCGCCACAAGTTTTGGGGCCCGATTGCCGCTACTTACATACACGCGCGCCACCCGAGCCCGATTGAATCCCCCGGTCAATGCTCGCGCGCACGGAGAATCTCCGTAATCATCCGGGCAAACGTACGACTCCCAATTGGATTCGCCGCGGTTGGGTATTTGTATATATACACACAGGCAGGCAGAGGAGAAGGAGGGTTGGGCAGGCGGGCGGTAGCCAAGACGGAGCAAGTTGGCGAGTCCCTAATTTACACCGCCGCTGCCTCGGGCGTTAGTTGTATCCGGCGGCGGCGTCGTCGTCGTCGCAGAGACGCGCGCGAGCCCCGCAGACTGCGGCGCGGCGTCAGTTAGCGCGCGGGCTCCGCAGCAACTTCGCCGGAGATTAAAACGCTTTAGTAATTAACTCGGGTCTCCTCACCTCGCGCTCGCTAACTGTTACCGGCAGGAGCCGCCGCGACTCCTCCCTCCTTACGTACACCCTTGTTACTCCTCGCGTATACTTAGTACCACTTCGTCTTCCCCGCGTCCAACTTTCCTATCCCCCGTTTCCTTGGCCAACCGCGCGAGCAACTTAACGTCTCTTTTCTCGCGTGTATATATACTCTTTCTCGCTGGCCCTATGCGCCTCGCGTCCCTCCCTCCGCAATTATGCCCCGCCGGCTCCAACGTCGCGTTAGCACACTCGTTCAAGTACCTAATAGAAACACCAACTGCGCGCTCGCGCGGTATTAGACCGGCGTGTGTTCCCCTTGCCGCGTGCGGCTCAAACTTTTCCCGGCGACCGCGGCATCGATCCCTCCCCCCGACCCCCAACGCGACGCTCGCTCGAGGTGCAATGTCGCTTTTGGATACAATTAATTCCACAAACTCGCGGAACAACTGTATCGATCCTTGGCAGCTCAACGGGAAATTCAGAGTCCTACGACGTTCGCGAAATTCTCGAGCAGCTGAGGTGTATAACAGAGCTGAGCACTATGAAAGTGTATTTTTGAGAGTAATGAACTGGAGTTTGTTGACCTCGATATGATTTATCGATCGTAATTAGAGGAGTGATGGATATGGTCTCCATACAATTCCCAAATGTCGAACACAAAAGTACAATGCGATTCGAGGATAGAAGTCAAACCTTGGAATGAATGGAAAATTATCTCATCATCGAATTTTCTAAAAACTTTGATGGGATCGTGTTACGGTAGAATAAAATTCGCACTCGGGGTATGGATTCGAACGCGATACTCCGGGATACGAGGTTGCATCGATGACGAATAAGCCGTAAAAGAATCACGGCAGAGGGCAGTAATCACAGAGCGGGTGGCTGGTGGAATCAGCCGGGCGTTGGAATTGGCGAGTAACGGAGGATGAGTGTGCGTGTCGGTCCCGAAATGGCAGTTCTCACTCAGTCAACGAATTAACGAATTAGGGATTGGCAGCTCGATTCGTATATACGGCGGTATACACGCGCCAGTTGCTCCCCCGGCCGCGTCAGTACGTGAAAAAATGCCGGGCGTCTGCGGTGTTTAGGGGCCGTTCGCGCCCCACTGTTACCCCGGGCAACGTCTTGCCGCGGCGGAGAGGAGCTGAGCGCGCAGCCGTTGCCATGGGCGACCCCGCCGCCGACGCCTCGCGCGAGCTGCGCCGCACCCGATGGACGGATTCAATTCTGGAGCGGGCTCCGAACCGCCCGAATCATCGTCTCCGCCGCCGGGATTCGATCCTTCACTTTGTTCTCGCTTCCTCTATTTCCCACCGCTCCTTCAGACGTTCCAGCCGAGATGTCGGGATTTGAGAATCCTGATGTACTGTCGGCGAACGGCCGACTTTGCAGCTTCTACTCCTGAATGATTTCACTCGAAGTATAGATTTATATAAATATCGATTGGAGGGTGAAATCTCGTATTTTGACATTCGCAACGTTCGATCGACTGACGATTGAAGATTAATGTATGATCGCGAGACCTTGAAAAACTATAGCGAACCATGGTCGACTTTGTGATAAAATCATCAATGGAGGGACAGTCTTTCCGAGTTTTATCTCGCTTGGTTTTTATCTGAGTAAGAGACAGAGAGGAACAGAGAAATTTATACTCTTTCGAAGAAATTGAGTGTGAAATTTGGAGCCATGTTCGGTACTGCGCCTTCCAACGTCCGTTCGATGTTATTCCCCTTTTCTTCTCAGTTCGTTCGTCAGATAACAAAACTGTTCGCCGATGCCGCGGCTTCGATGTCACGCGGCTGTATATCAGTTTGGAATATTTCAGTCGACGATACAAAGAAACTCGAAGTCAAAACATTGGGAATTGATAAATATTCAAGATTCTTCTACTTTTCTTGCGTCAGTCGTTATTAATTATTTGATAATGATGAAACAAAGTGTCCCGATCGATTCTCACATATTCTCCACGTTTTATCATATTCACTCGCGAGTGATGTTTTGTTTGCCTCTCGCGATTCTTTCGACTAGTATAGCTAAACATTTATTATAGCTTTTGACAATCAAAAGTCGTTAGCCCACTCTCGCGTCGTCTATAATTTCGCCACGCTGAAAAACACGCGTCGTGGCTCGGGTCGATCCGATAATAATTCACGCGTTTGTCGCGGAGGGAATGGCAGGGTCGCGACGATTATATGCAAAACTGTTTGGGGACTCGAGAGATGTATGATGATGGAGAATTCCGGAGATTCGGCAGGGAGCTGTGCACGAGATATCCGCGCTTGCAATGCGCCTCCGGTGCGAACGAGAGCTTTATAGCGTGTCAAAAATTAGACGGATGGGATTAAATTTGCATGCGGCACCGAGGAATGCGCCCCCCTCTCCCCCCCCCCCCCCGAAAGGACGAATCCGCGCATTAGCTGATTAACACGTCCGGGAGTGAAATTTGCAAGAGGGCCAACAATCAAATACATCGGAGCTCGCGAGCAAATGATGGATCAGCCCTCCGCGCACACGCTCGGCCGGTGCGCACCGGCCCTAAAAATTACAGTGCGGTCTCATCGCAATTCGAGATGCTCGCACTTTTTGCCGAGATCGCCGAGACGCGTCGCTCGGCCGTGGCGTGTGTGGCGCGCCAGCGCTAAGGAGATGCATCGCCGCGCGGCCGGTTATTTCAGCTGGGAAGCGGCGGCGGCGGCGCGGAGATTACAAGCTTTTTCTCTCTCTCCCTCTCTCGCGGGCCCGGAGTTTTTCGAGAAAGCGGAGACGGCCAAGAGAGAGAGAGAGAGGAGAGGGTGAGGCGGCTGCGGGTTTTATGAAAAATTGATCGAGCGCGATATCTCACGTTTAAGCGAGTCTCGTCGCGAGCTCGGCGGGAAGAGGGAAGCGGGGCACGCGTCGGCCATACATCAAATAACGCGGCCGAGCTTTAATGCCCCGCGACTTAAATAACGATACGCCGCGAGCCTCCCCCGCCCCCGCACACCACCCTCCGACGCCCCGCGGAATAGCAAATAATCTCGCCGTGCGCGCGCGCGCGCGAATGGGATTATATGTTCCTCCTGATGCCGCCGCCGCCGCCGCTGATGCTGCCCCCTTACGGCCGGAGTTTTTTCGCCCTCGCCAAAAGCCACGTCGCAGCTTACTTATGCATTGGCCGAGCGGCGCATCTAAACAGACGGACAAATGCGCGCCGTGCGCGTGAAATTTTTACGACGACCACTCGTGTGTGTGGGTATACACGCCCGCCTGTATATATATATACACGCTCCACCGAAAGAATCAAAAGCACAATGCAACCGGATCGTGTACGTGCCTCGCTGTGCCCCGCGTTTTCCTCCTCTCTCGTGCACCCCAACCACGTAATCCCGTGAAAAATCATCGCGATCCTCGCGCGCTCTGCTCTAACTCATGTCGCATTCATGCGTGTGAAATTTTCAAACTCCGCGATAAATCCCCCATTTCCCGTCGAATTCGGCCGGATCTTCATCGCTCCGATCTGTCTTAAGAAAATCGGATCTCCTTGTTTATTATCCGAGGTATTTTGACCGAACCCGAGACCCGTGCAATATCGAGGAGTTGAATGGCGCAACGCGATGAATGTTGTGAATTCAGAAGCTTCCACATATGCATACGGTTGTTATTTTCACATTACCAAGTCCTAATGTTTCTTGGTTTCTCAAAACTAACTTTTTCTAATATTTTTTCTGATGAATCTTTTGCTAGATATATATATTATTCGCGTGATTCAATGCGATGATTTGATTAGTCAAGAAAACCAACTAGTTAATCTGCCACAAGAAAGAGAAAAGATATGCGAAGGGAGGGGAAAATTACGTAACGATTACTGGTAATGGTTGGCGGGATAGAACCGCCGCCGAAATTCGGCAAGCGAATTTCGTCCGAAGGGGAGCTTCGAAGTTTCGAAGAGAAGTATACGACGATACTTTTGGCCAGTTCATTGTCATCTTGGGATTTCCGCACAGCTCCGCAAAATTTAATGTGACAGCACACCGAGTTTCCGTCTGATTTATTAAATAAGACGTTCGCAGAGTTGTATCGATACGATCCATATCTATACGAAGCATATCACTTTCCCAACTGCCGTATTATGTTTCACATCTCGAGCGTATTTTCCCTCGACAAAATCCCCTCCAAGAAAGTGGCAGTTGTGGAATGAAATTTTCCGCATTCCGAGTGAAATGAAAGGAAAGACGATTGTCTAACGTTGAGAAATCGTTATTGTTATATATGTTACTCGAGTGTAGCGCGCAGTTCGCTTTGGTTGTAATACAACAGGTTTCGGGGAGCAATAACTCCGACGCAGGAGAGAGGTTAAAAATTGAAAGGCAGATAAATCAGTGATTAACTGTTATATAAACGTGTAGCCTACAGCTCAATCTAGGATTTATTAAAAATCGTCACGATTGGAGAAAAACGCGCCTATCGATGGAATCGCGTTCTGTCGGATCACGTTTTTGCCCGTTAGAGGGTGGCCAAAGGAGAGGAGGATGGAAGGGAATCGCGCGCGCGGCGAATCACGCGGCCGGCGGGTCGAGTTCGTGCTCAAAGTGCGCCGAGCGAGGGTCTTTGTCGTGGTGTGTCGGAGGATGGCCGGGCGAAGGGAGGGACGGAGGGAGGAGGGGACTAATTTTAATTTCCTAATTTTTCCTCGCCGCCGCGGAGGCGAGAGGGTACTTTGGCTTCTCAGCTCCGTCTCTGTCTGGTGCGCGCGCGCGGCTCTCCCGCCCGTTGGCGCGTATATATATACTCCAGTTCCCGAGAGTAAAAGCTAGCGCACGAGCGCGGCCTGGCTAATTTCCTCCGAGGAAGAGAATAGACGTATAATTACTTAACGCCTCCGAGAGACCCTTGGCATCTCTCCCCCTTTCTCCCTGCGCCTCTTTCCGCCGGCTCTCTCGCTCCCTTATACGTATATATACGTCGCTCGCGCGCGCTCACCGGGCTTTTATTAAAAGCGCCCGGGCACGCTAAACAAAAAGATCCGGCCGCTTGATACATGTAACAATCATTATGGAAACGAGCGTAGGCCAGCGCAGGCCAGCGCGTGGAGCTTGTTAATTAGTGGAAAAGCTAATTAATTTGGCTGATGAAAATTTTGCGCGCGACCTTGTCTCCTTCCGCTCTCAACTGTCGCTTTTCCCCTCGCGCGACGAATTATTTTTATCGCCCTGCTCGCGCGAGTGATTGATACGACGGATCTTGATTCAGACGCGCTAACGAAGTCGTTAACAGGAGACCCCGTACGTATGGGGAATTCCGTTTATTTCCACGTTGCAATGCCCGGCCGAGGTGAGAGGCTTGATGCTCGGGTTTTTTTTTCTTCGGAGAACCGCTACCGAAATGAGCGCAAAATGAGCAGCTCGTAATGTTCTTGTGATTACCGAAACGAAAATTACCCGATATTACCCTACATGGATACCGAAAAAGGACAATTTACGGTAAACGCTGGGAACACGTATCATTTTTTTCATAGCCCCGAGATGGTACAAACAATCATTCCATTTACAGTCGATTCCCGAAGTGAGAAAGTTACAATTACTCGATGATTTTACTTCATTTTTCTCGAACTTTGTATGATCGTAGGTTATGTTTTTAAAAATTCCAGTATCGCGGAGTAATTTATCATTTCAACGATAAATATTCATTTATCGGGCTTAGCGGTCTATTTCCAAATAATTGTAAAGTGAGATTGTGAGAATTATTTCCAATAACCGGATCCACTAATAATCTAACATATTCAATTGATCAATCGAGCTTCGTACAATGAATAGATAATACATCGTCCGAGAGCGTATCAGTTTTTCACTCGGCCTATCAACGAAGCCCGCGAACTGATATCAGTAAAACTGCCCGTCGTTTCCGTTCTTGCCGGGCCGTATCCGCACGAATTTCCTTATCTCCGCTTGTTCATAATCAATTGGGCACGTCGCGATAGCGGGGGAAATACACAGCGAGTATCGTTTGGCAGAGTAAATCCGCAGGCCCGAGTCGTACTCGAGGGCTGGTGGGACACGCGAGCGACGAATCAATTTTTGAAAAGTGTCCCGAGTCGAAGGAACGTCCGCGAGTGTATGTACACGATTGCGAGCTGGATCTCCGAGTATTTCTAGTCCATTGAATGCGCGGGTGCGCGCGCGGCGGAGCTGGCTCGAGCCTTATCAGCGAATAAACTCCACTTGACCTGGAAATCGGCCAGGGGCTGGGCGCGGCGAACAATAGCGCGGCCGAAAAAGAGCGACAATCGGGCGTGCGCGCGAGCGCGGGCGACGGAACGATTAATACGAATATAAATTGATCAGAGCTGGCGGCTCTCTCTCTCTCTCTCGAGAGAGAGAGAGAGACGGAGCGAGAGGCAGGGAGCGGGAGGGAGACAGAGCGGAGTAGGGAGGAGCCATCTTGCGGCGGCCAATTGATTCGCCCCCACCACTCGCCGCGCGGCACACAGCGAGCGAGCGAGCGAGAGAGAGAGGCGCGCAATTCAATTCCGGCCGGTCCGCAGCCGCGGGGAAAAAAGCGGCCCCCTTTAGGGGGGCGGGGCCTCGGGGCGGGCGCCCATTGGCCCGCGCCTCCGCCCGGAAGCCTCGGCCAATGGCGGCCGCCCCGGCCCGCCGGCCGGGAGTGGGGGCCTCGGCAGCGCTCGCGTGCTCGCCGTGTGCCGCTGGCAGATAGTGCCGCGCCGTCGCCTCGCCACGCAGCTCGCCGCAGCTCCGCCGCCGCATACAGCAGCCACTCGCGCAGAGCTGCTGCTCCCCGCTGCAGCGCCGCGGCTCCGCGAACGCACCCGACGAGCCCAGTACCCCCGTGTTGTTGTTGTTGTTGTGTGCGGACCATGGACGGGCCGGCCCCAGTGCGCTCGGCAGACGGGCCCCGGGCGACGCGCCGCGGCTAGGCGGGCCCGGCCGGCGAGATGACGGGACTGAGCGGGCGCCCGGGCCGCGAGTGCCGGCGTTGTGCGCAGTAGTGCCAGGTCGCGCCCCATCGCCAAATGGGCCAGGCCGCCGGCTGAGGCCGCGAGCGTCGCCCGCCCCGAGTACGACGCGCCCCGAGGCTACGACGGGGAGCTGGCCGCGAAGCTGATACCCAACATGGTGCTGGAGCCGGGGGGCGGGCTGTCGTTCCCCGGGGCGCCCCCGGGGCCCGGGCCCGGGCCCGGCGGGGCCAGCGGCGCCGCCAACGCCGCGCCCAGCCCCTCGCAGGCCGCCGCCTCGCTGCTCGGGCCCGGCCGGCTGTTCCAGCGGGCCGCGCCCGTGTTCCCGTTCCACCTGCCCGGCTGGCACCACCCGGTCCTCCAGGGCCAGGGCCTCCACCAGTCGATGCAGGCCCAGCAGCAGGTCGCCGCCGCCGCGGCCGTGCGCTTCCTCAGCCACCACCACCCGCACCACCCGCACCCGGCCCTCGCAGCCGCGCACTCGCTCGTGCCGGGCCTCGGGCCCCACCACCCGGCCGCCCACCACCTGCACCACCCGCAGGACCACAACGACGACGACGACGACAAGAAAGGTAAGGGCACCTATAGTACACTTTGCTCCTCCGCACCTCCAGCATTACGCTCCGCGCTCGATTGATACCAAAGAGTTTCTCTCCGCTAAATTACAACGTTGAATCATGCAAATTGATTCAAACGCGTTCGATCGTATCTGCTCGGCGTTGTACGAGAGCTATGCTCTCTTGACACATATATCGTTGGAAATACACGGCGTCTTGGGTTGTTTCGAGTGATCATTACGCCGATGGCAAACACGATCGTATATACTCGTATCGATATAATGCAATGACATTTATCAATTGACTCGGTTTCTCGAATTAGCATTGACAAGTTTTTTAATCGGCTATTTATGCGCGATCATCCGTGCTGAGAACCTTAATGGATCGCGCGATGAATAATTAAAATCTTCTATGCTACTTGACGCCTCGCCGCGTGCGTAGCGCTGACGGTGGAATGACGGATAAAAAAACGACGAAACAATTAATTTCCCAGGCGAGACGAGGAAAATCGACGGAACACCCGTGGCTAACGAAATAATTCGTTACGTATATATATATACAGAAGGTGGAACGGATAAATCACGCGAAATGGTTGACTCTAAATCACGAGCAATAACACACAGCCGGTAATTTTCGAGCCGGAGTTAATTCGAGCCCAACAAAGCCCACGAATAAAACGTTCCGCAATTCGTCGCACGCGCTTGTCGCTCGATCGATCTTTTCCGGTTTCCAGGACACAAATGCCGCTCCGTCCAGCCGATACTCGACTATGATTCGCAGCGATATCCCTTTTTTACTCACGCGTCAACAATGCCGTTCGCAGCTCGCGGTCCGTCGATTTGAATTGGATTTGCCCAAGACGAATCGAGCCACCACAGTTCGACCGTGGGACACGAACCATCCGATGGAAATATCTCAAGACCACGTCGTCGGGGTGTCGTTTCGCAACAGTCGAGCGCATCAATGAAAACAGCCGACAGTAGAGCTCGGTCACGCTATCGATCACTGATTGAATCCCCAATAAAAAAAAAAAACAGAAACAAGCCGAATGTTGCGCAACACGCGAGAGCCGCGAGGTGCGACTCGTCGGCTGGTTCGTTCATTGTGTTTATATATATATACACGTGCACACGTGTCCCGATCTCATTGTCGGCCCAACAATGGGCGCGCGAGCGCTGGCGGAGACGAGCAGAGAAAAAGCTCGCGGAGAAAGTGGTCTGCGGGGAGTTTCG
Organism: Aphelinus atriplicis; assembly: GCA_020882685.1. NCBI lineage: Eukaryota > Metazoa > Arthropoda > Insecta > Hymenoptera > Aphelinidae > Aphelinus > Aphelinus atriplicis. The sequence continues at coordinate 15,149,339 of CM037076.1, read as the reverse complement.
TAACGCGGTCAATCATAAGATCGTAGCCGGACTCCCGGGGGGTCGCTTACCGCCGCCAGCACCCGGTACGTATACACACGATCGCGTTCCCTCCTATAACCTGCCGCGCGTGTACCGTCGGCAGCCGCAAACACCCGAGAGCAGCAGCCGCCGCTCTCCGGTTGGGAGAAACTCGGGGCTCGGGTGAATCCGCTCGGTTTTTCCCTTCCGTCGGCTTCGTACGTGATCCCATTTGCACCAGCCACGGCGCTTTGCTTGCCACTCCCGTCGATTTTTATTGCGCGTTCGAGGGGAGAACAGCCGCCGGGAATTCATCTCTCCTCTATGCCACGGCCTCTTCTCCCTCCCCTTCTGTTAATTTGTTTTTATCGGCTGCTGACTCTTGCAATGTGAGTCGGCTGTGTTTCGTGGGCAAAGTTTCGTCGTTACTTCGGATTTCGCTTTGATCCCCCGTTAGCTCGAGTTAGTTCCGACCTTCGAGCCGTCGGAAGTACTCTTTCTGCTCTGAAGAATGTAAATATCTGTATACAAGCTCGTTTGTTGATGTTGTTCTTGACTGTCCATGAATTTCTAACGCTAGATAAATAGTTTTTTGCCGTATGAATTTTTTAATGATGGCTTGATTGATGCTAGACATACCTAGATGAATTTCTCTCCCGGCAACGATTCTCTCGCTTCCATACCAGTGCTCGAGTAGAGCCTTTGCGATAACATTAGCTCCTCAAAATATGTTGCAATCAATTTCGATAACTATCAGCAAGTTAATTGTGCAATGGAATGACTGTGCAGTGATAAAATTTATTCTCAATACTCGTCTTATGTATATTCTTTCGCTGTGATTATTCGTCTGTTATAACTATTGTAATGGTTCGAAACGGAATTTGACGACGACAGTATATGGTGCCAAAGTATCGAGGTTATGATGTCTATCGTATCCTAATAAGTAGATAATTCCGGGTACGGCAAGACGAAGAGTACCGAATCCAAATAATTTCTCATCGCACTCTTTGCAATCAGCATTCGTAGGGTACGAACGTACCACCCCTACGAGGAAAACAGTCTTGCCCCGGAATACCCGAACGATCCCTATACGGATTATACAAAGTCTATCCGGCGAGAAAATCACTGCGAAATTCTTCATTCTTCGCGGCGTATCCAGCCATAATTGAATCCTCATAGTTGAGCAAAGAAAGCTCGAGCGAACCATCCGTGTAATAGCGGGCTATACGTTTCAGCGGATTCGGGGCTCGCCGGCGCGAGAGGAGCGAGGATCGTGCGTTCGCCGGGAGCGTCGTTAAATGGCTTTAATGGCCGATCGTTAAAGCGGCGGCTCGTACGCATGCTCGCCGGGCTTAATTCCCTCTGTTTTCGCAATTCCGCGCGGCGCGTTGCGAGGATGGGGGAGAAAAAAAGGAGATCGACTGCTCTACATTCTTGCGGTAGCTCGAGCTCCGAGCCTCATCCCGCGTTTGCTCACCGGTCGACTCGTTGTTTTCGAAGGCCCGCGACTGTCGTTACAGTACGCACGTGCGCTCGAACCGAGGGACGTTGCTTCCAAAAAGTGAGACTTATTTGCCCTCGATCGGTGTGATTCGCGACAGAGACCCGATATGCTAGAGCGGGGAATCCGCTGTGTGAGAAAGGCGCGACTGCGGCGATGGGGGATTTTTCAGGGCGCGAGATGTAATTTTTCCGCGGTGAAAACCGAGCGGAATTGAGCCGTGAATCTTGATTAACGCTCCTTTTGTGAGCCGGACTCGAGCCGCTCGAGGAGTAGCATCATCAAAGAGCAGAAGCGCTGAGAGAGAGAGAGAGAGATGAGAGCGGAGGAATGTAAAAATCGCACGACCAGCGGATAGGACGCGACAAAGAAGGGAAGAAAGGAAGTGAGGTGCAGGAAGGAGCAGCAGCAGCAGCAGCAGCAGCACAGCAGCGGCGCGGGATTGTCGAGATCCCGTCGGTGAACACGGGTATACACAGAGGGATCGCGAGCGCGGCCAAGAGTGGGAAGGCAGAGAGGAGAAAGAGGCAGTGAGGGAGAAGGAGGAGGAAAAGCGAGACAGCGAGTGCGGGGTAATAACTTAATTTAAACTAAACTACAGTTTAATAATTCTCGAGCAGGCCGCGCTCTCTCGCCGAGTCTCTCTCTCTCTCTCTTTCACTCGTGCAACAGAGACGCGCGCGCGCGCAGCAACCAGCAATTTCCGAGCCGCCGTTAACTGCCGGTCGTTAGTCCCTTTTCAAAACTCCTTTTCCTTCTTTTCCTTTTTTACCCCCTCTCCCCCCCCCTCCCCTCTCCTCAGCCTCATCCTTCGTCCTGGGCTTGCAGCTACCCTCCGGCGTCTTTGCAGCGCTCTTCTCCCTCTCTCTCTCTCTCTCTCTATTGGCGCTGCTGCTGCCGCGCGAGCCAGCACCACCTCCTTTTATTCTTTTTCCACATAAGAGAATTTTTATCGCCCGAAATGGGTGTCTGGAGTTTCGCTCGAAATTGATTTGTCTTTACTGGAAGTGTCGGTAAAGGAATCGCTCGGTTTCGGCGGCGCGTCCAAATACGTTAGCCGCGTGCCTTTTTATCATCCCATCTGCTCGATTCCATCCCTGCCACGCCAGTTGGCGGCTGGGTCTTTGTGCGAGGGTACGCGACCGAGAGAAAGACGCGAAGCTACCGGGGTAAAATCTTTGCGTCTTGGCGCAACGTCCCCCCACGGCCGTATCGAATCAATAACAATTCCATATAATTCAATAATTATTCATCACGCAGTCCGGGCGAGTCGGAGCGGCCGCGTGTGTCGGTCGTATCTTCGAGATAGCGCCAATCTCTCGAGTTGCGTGTTAAACTCTCGAGCGCGGATAGCCTCGGCTTTATTGATGAGCCGTCATTAGCCAGTTGTCGCAAGGGCCGATAAAAATTTTCAGCCAACGTCATCCGCACGAGTATATACGTATATAGCCTCTCCGTTCGCGCGTCTCGTCGTTTGTTATACATAGCCTTAACGCCGCCGGTTTATCTCAAAAAAGCGTACACCCGAGGAGCCGGCGTCGAATTCGAATCGGGCCACGAGAGGAGATCTCGTTTCCGAGAACGTATGTGATATAGATATATAAGTTTATGCGCGCGAGCGCGAAGCGACGGGGCCCGGAGGTTCGCACGTGCACGCATATGCCCAGCACAAGCTCGCGCGATATATATATATATGTATATACGTACGCGAGAGGGCAATTTGGCCGGCTCGCGTGCCCTTCTCGTTTCGGCAAATTGAATCGTCAAAAAATTTCGTCTGCCCGCTACTTGGCCCGCCGCGCAAAATCATCGGCTCGCGCGGCCGACGCTGATAGACGTACTAACGACCGGCTGCTCGGCGAGAACACCATACATGTGTATATATATATACGCGCACACCCAGAGCCTTGTCAATGCCCAAACAACCGCGGCTGCTTCCACGCACGCCTCGACCCTCGTACACACGTGCATATATGTTCCTTTTCACGGGCCCTCGCGCGAGCCTCAGCCCAACGCAAATTGCGTTTCTTTCAGCTGTAGCTGGATTTGAAATAACTCCTCGAACGGCGTATAACGTCCCTTTCATGAACACTCCGTTCTCGTTCTTAATCGTGTGAATTTTGTACCCAATACGCTCTGGCACCCAATGTAGTTCTTTCCCCTCCCTCCAATGATATTTCGTGTTTCTGGTGCTGTCTGGGCGTCAGTGGCGCTCGGGTAATGTTGGTATTATTAAAACAACATTTTCGGTTGCTCCCACATTTTGCTCTTGAGACCAGTGTTTCACAATTTTGTGTTCGAGTTATTTAACTGTGTTAAGTAAGCTACAAAAAAATAAGTGTAATCATTCTTATTTCTTTACATGTGACAACTCTATCGCATGTCAAAATATCTCATGTTTTGACTACGGTCACGTCACATTTCCTCATGAAAAATTAGCTGACTGTTTAGATCGCGGACGGACAATCCTTGTGGAGAAGAAATTGAGTAAAAACAACTCCAACTCCAAAATTTGAAAATGCAACGTTTCGCCAGCGTGAGCTAACTGACCCCGTCGGGCTGTATTGTATAGAACATAACTAATTCAAAGTTAATTTTTGTTTTTATGATTAATATATTTTTTGCAATGTCAGGTTTGAATGGAAATGCTTATTGGAAATGCTCTTTTTCGCATGCAATAAAAAGTCTAGCTAGTGTTCCTCGTACGGTTAATTATATGGAAATACTCGGAAATACCTCAAACATGAATAATTACTCGATATAGATGAAAATATCGATGTGAGTCGATTTTCCATACTCTGCAGATGGTGAGAGTATATGAACTGATGTAAAAAGAGACATGCTGGGACACGTCGAGAGGGTTGAATTATAAGCACGACACACATTGGCTACCCAGATTTTAAAATGCCCGAATTGAGTGATTTTGGTTGACAGAAATTTTTAATTGGTTAAAATTGGTAAATACAATGATTGTAGAGGTGATTCCCGGAATCTTTAAAACTAAACTCCAAAACATCATTCGCAAAATGATGAAATTTATATTTTATCATAGGCAAATTTGCGGAAACCTTTAGTTGGGAGGGGCACGTTGGACATACAAACTTGCGCCTTATGCGCTATGAATTTATAACAGTGCTTCGTCTCGCTGTGCACACACGACGCGCGCGCGCGCTCACTGTACACGTGAATGCGTTCTCAAGGTCCCAGCTCGAGGACGGACTAACAAGCTGTAATGAGCTTCCAACTCGAAAATTCACATATCGCAATGTACGAACGAGACTAGTTTCCGCGGGAATTGAACTAGTTTGAACAGATTCCAGCGATAAGCCGCGGAAACAGGCGCGTACACAGAGGCCGGCATTTAACCCATCGCAAAGACATTCGCGGTGGCGTTTTACAACGATCATTTTTCAAGTGGCCGCGCGCGAATGAGCTCATCAATGTCTCGGCGTATTAACCGCGCACGAGGTCGTCGCGCGGCCCGTCGAATTGAACCTTCGCAATCGTCCCCCCTGTATCAAAAGCAACCGACTCGCTCGCGGTAATATCAATTAATCAAAAGTCTTTGCGCGTACTCGCGGAGGCAGATCGACGGCGGCGTTGAGAGCTCGTACACTGCCGCGCTCGCGCGAAACAGAGAGAGAGAGAGCAGTACATAAATAGTCGGTCGATCCAGGCGTTGCAGCGAATCTTGGCCACTCACGGGACTAATTCATCATCGGCTGACGGAGTTAACTGGTTTCGCGTGTATATATATATACGTATATATACGGGGCAGGCATAATGAATTAGACGATTGAGATAATAACTCTCGGCGGATATTGCTTTTGCCGACGTGAATGGCCGAGCGCGCGGCCCGGTGACGAGCCGTCGATTGGCTACCGACGCTCTCCTCCTCCGCCGCTGTATTCCTCTTAGCCTGCAGCCGCAGCAGCTTGCCGAGACTCGCGAGCGAGCCAACACACTTACACACATACATGCTTGATTCTTCCTCGTTCGAGGCAGGACGGGTCGCACGGTGGAATTTTGCCTTTGCTACTTTCACTCGGTTCACGCGCGCCTGCGCCGCTCTCTCGGGTGTTTGCGCGAAAATTCGAATGCAATAAAAGGGCCGTGTGCTCGCGCTTATTACCGGCTGGCACACGCATGTACATACATACATACGTACACGGCACAGGAGAGCGCGCCTGTGGATTTGGTTGGGCTCTTTGGCGGCCGAACGAATTGGGCTTTCGGGCGACGGCAGCCCGGCATTGTAACAAGAATTTAATTATAGGAGCGAAATTACTCGAGGTGTGCGATTGAGTTTCGAAAGGCCGTACTGACGCGCGGATTCTTTTCATTTTCGCGTACACGCCGAACCGGTAGTCGCGAGTCGTGTCTCGAAGACATTTCGAACCTAATGATTTCTCATTTGGAGCTTCATTACCTTTGAGTGGCCCATAAAAATGTTTACTCTACTTTCCCCTCCGGGGCGAAATAAAAGTCTTCCGCTCGCTCGAAATTCGCGGGTTTCGAAAAATTCTCGGGGGCACGTCGTTTTTTTTACCTCTTTCTTTTTTTCTCTCCTCGTTGTGTGCTGCACACAGCCGCGAACTCGCGCGGACTCCGTGTGAATTCACGCGTCGATCGATCGATACACGCGGGAAATTTGATTGAACTACGTGAGTTTTTACGACACTTCACGCGGCAAAATGTTTCCGAGAGTCACGCCCATCGCTCGAGTGAATAAACAAAGAGGAGTTCACGCGTATTCGGTCGAATGCTTGCGTTAATTGTTATCAAGAGAGAGAGAGAGAGAGAGGGGGGGGGGCAAGAGGTTATCAATCTCTCCGCGCGAAGAAGAAAAATTGAAAAAGATGAGGGGAGCGAAAGAAAGAGCGAGAGAAGGAGCAAGAAGCGGAACGTTCGAAAGGTCGATTTTTCTTTGGAAATAGAGTAAATCGGACGTATCTCCAGAGAGGCGAGCTCGACAGAGAGAGAGAGAGAAAGAGATAGAAAAAAACTCGTCCCCGTCGCTATCGGCCTTTCTCTCCGTCTCGTTCCTTCGATCCCATCTGTCCTAGCGTCGAGGACGGAAGCTTTGTCATCGACGATTTTTCTTGTTTGTGCCGAGCTTTTTCTGCGCGTTCGCTTCCTCCACAACTCGACTCGGGTAGAGCTCGCTTATCTCGCAACAGGACCAAGAGAAAAATAAAAGTAAAAAGACTTTAGGAGCGCGGAGTGGGATCGATCGTTGGTAGTTGCATTATGCGCGGTGTTATTGATCCCGCGATCCGACAACACTCGTTCAAATCTCTCTCCCCTCCCCCGCGATAAGATCATTGTATACAATTCAATCTCATTCGCATTGATTGAACGCGCGAATATTAGTACGGCCATATCCAAGTGTGTACCGAGAGCAGAGCTCTGTCGAGAGTATATATATACACGTATTTATTTCTCATTGGCCGCACACTGCCGAGGCTGAGATGGAAATTCACGCGATGTGTGCATCGGCGTCGGGTATCGAGTTCTCGCTCCGGCGAGATACGGCGGGGGGATGCCATCGATCCATATAGATATCGTTTATTCAATAATTACCACACCGGGGAACAAAGCGCGACGCGCCGAAAGTGTTTACGAGCCACGCGAAATAACGATAAATTGAAGGGAAAAAGAAGGTAGCGCGGGGAAACATAAGTATGTATGAATGTACAATATAGAAGCTCGAAAATACGAGTGAGCCAGCGCGCGAAAAAGGGAGAAAAACATTGTAATTAAATAGGCTGAGTTATGGGGCGTCGGGGGATCTATAAAGGAACCTCGGAGTGAAGAGTCGGAGAAGGAGCTGCAAGAGTCAAAGGTGGGCGTTGGACTCGAGCGAGTATATGCACGCGTATACACACGCGTGATACGAAATAGTGGAAGCTCCGCAGCTATACACATGTGCTCGCCGGCTATAAATACGCGCTATTTATACGCCCTGGCTAATTGTCTCAGCCGATAAGCATCTTCCCTTATATTACTTTTCAACTTTCTTCCCCGCCGAGCTCTCCCTCTCTTTCTCACTCACTTCGAGCTCGCGCGCGCGCGCGCGCACTAATCGCGTTACGAGACTTCCATATATTTCTCCCGCTGGGAAGTGAGCCAGGGAGGCGGGGCTCGCGCTATATAATTGTTCTGTAATTTTCGCGGATAAGTCAGACTGCGCGATTCCCGTATCTCGCGCCCCGGCTTCTCTCAACCCTTCCTTTTTGCTCCTGCAGCTCGCGCTTAATGCTCAGCTACTTCGTCGCTTCTGTCGAATTGTTTTTTGCCCCTTTTGCAGCTCGCGCCCGATCTTTATACCCGCGGTTCCGATCGTCTACGCCGCGCGACGCTGCCCCGGCGATAACAGTGTCTGGCGTTCTGTTCTTTTTTCTCTTTCTTGCATATTAGAAGTTTCACAGTCCGAGTCGTAATTGTTAGCGAAGTTATCGCTGATTACAAAACGAGCGAATCGTCCACGCCAAGTGTAATAAATTCAATTTCGTTGGGTGAGAAACGTCCGATTCGATTTATGCAGTGAGCTATTGATTATATATGCACACGAGGCGAAGTCACATCACTTGTAAACACGAGAGTTGGATTAATCCGAGGGAAAAAAAAAATTACTTGATCAATCAATCACGCGTCGAGTGTAATTACCATTGGAAAATGCTGATTCAATTGGCCACGGGATAAATAGAAAAGTATATCCATGAGAGATTGCAATGGAGTTGCAGTGGGCTTACAAATATGTTATTTGAATCAATATAATACTCGTTGGAATGGATAGTTTGTCAATGTTTCCTAATGCTCGCTGAATCAATCAGAATGAGCTTGTTGCAATAGAGCTATCGCTCGTATACGTGTGTCAAGAGCCATTAATTATATACGTCCAACGTTAAATTGTGGAAAGACAGAGTCTGCGTGAATTACACAGACGACCCGCAATAAAGCGTTCCACGTCCTATTGGTAATTAACTTTGTTCGAGCGAAACTACACTCCGTCTACGTACAGAGTCTTTCCGAACTTCGCCATACTCGGCCGATTAAATTTCACTCCCATTTTTAGCTGGTATCTCAATCTGCGAGCTGCAGATTGCGTAAAAGATATATAATGACGCGCGATTGGATTGAAAACTCGAGAGAGGGGGGATAAGGAAGAAATCGCTCGGTTTTCGTCGAAATGCATGTTTCAATTAGGCGATTATCAGCGGGCGCGAGATTACACATGTCCCCGGAGCTCGGACGACGACGGCCAGCGTATGTCGGCGATGCCCCTTATCTCGAGAGAGAGAGTCGATAATTGAAAAAAGTATTTTTCGAGCTCGCGCCATTTGCATAAACAAACGCGTATAGGAGAGTACCGAGTTGTTGGACATACGTGTATACGTATTACAATAATTTGACAATGGCAGTGGAATTTTATACCATGAATTTATTCAAACTGCCTGATGAGGCTAGTGAACCTAACTGGCGAAACGTCGCATCAACTAAACACGTGGTGAATTTTGAGATTTCTCCTTTTCCACTTCACACTGGATTGGCCCTCGAAGATCGACCATTTATGCAACATACGCGTGTACGCTTCGCCCCGGCGGACTCATTGCGGGAAGGGATTGAAGGGCGGCCGCTCGCGCTCTTGCGCAGTGTAATTATTTAAAGCGCGAGCTCTCGTCAAACATAATATTGGCTCGCGCACGTACGCGTGGCCGCGCGGAGTGAAATTTCGTTTGCTCGCGCCCAGGCCGCTCGAGCGATAATTAAAATCGTTATTTATTGCGTGGCGAGCTCTAATCGGACGGGCGAGCGCACGCGCGCGCGCGACGCTACTTGCGCAACGCGTCAGCCCATTATTATAAATACGTACGGGGGCGTAGCCTCGACCTCCGCTGCAGCTCGTTTTCACCGTGGCTCGGATTTTTCGACCGTTGATTTTTTCCATTTCGCCCGGGTGTAACATATATATATGTGTGTAACTCTCACCGTCCACGGCTCGTTCGTTGATTACAGTCGATATACGCAATTCGTCGCTAGATTTTTCATCCTCTCGATTCGCCCGTTGGAAAGTGTATATATATACATTGTGCACGGCTCGGCGTCGCGACGATAATTCACGCGCGAATTAAGTAAGCTGGAATTATTGAATCGGCGTTTCTAAAGCCGAGCAATTTCGAAATGTCGAGCGATCAATTTGCAGGGGGGGGGGGGGCGAGGAAAGCCCGGGTCCATTCGCACATACTTCATCCGCCTCGCGAAGGCTGCCATTATAAATCTACCCGTGCGAAAACGGTGTAATTAAATAATTGTCAGTTATTCTGGAAAAGGCGCGAGTATACCGCATACATACAGCACACACGGCTGGAACGATCGGCTGGAGCGACAATGCGCGACACCATTAAATTCATGCCCGACTCTCTCGCACAATAATCAACTCGCGCACGCACGCAGGTACGCGCTCGCGATATCGCCTTAAGTGAAATCATTATCCGCGCGTATCGAGAGGGGGAGCGGGGGGGGTCAGAGAAGGGGAGCCGCGATCTCGTACACGTACCGCTCGCTCGAGCGCATACGGTAATTATATATAAAAGCTGTCGCGCCGAGTTTGCGTTCGCGCTCGCCAGGACTGTCGTTTGCGGCGACGACGACAGGTCGAGCATTAATTGCCGTTTATACACAAGCGAGAGCGAGGCGTCCCTCGAAGCTCTGGCCAACTCGACGAATTTGAAAAATCGTGGCGCGGGCTGTACGACTCGACAGCTCGCCGCGTATACGCAGGCTCCGTCTTGGCGCGCCATACCGGGAGCTTCCGATCGGTGTAAATACGCGAGAGCAGCTCTCCACATCTGCGCGGCTAATCGTAATGCGATCGGCCCTCGTAAATCAGCGGTACTCGGCCGGGTCGAGCTCCTCGCGTCGAGCCGCGGCCGATAAATCCGATTTCGAAAGGGACGACGACTTTTCCTTCTCGTTATACATCCACGCACGCAACAAGTTATATATTTTGCAAACAACGGCCGGCTCGCGTGCGAGCTTTTTCTCCCTCCGACGTACTCGGGGCCGGCCGGCCGGCCGGGGTTATTGTTGCGCGCATATATTTTCATGCGCGATTTTTTTCGCAGCCCCCGGAAACGACGTCGATTTAGCCGCGCGCGCGCGCGCTCGAACTTGGCGTTATATTCACTTACGCGACTCGCCGTACGTACAGCCGTGCATATATAGTGTCGGGCCTTATTACCCGCGCAATGTGCCCGATACACGTCGGCGCGCGGGGCGATCGGCCGGCACGCGATCATCGGGATCGCGCGGAGCTGCGGAGAGCGCGACAGACTAATGACTCGGGCGTCAATCAAGGCCTGATAAAAGGCCCGTCCGTGGCCCGGCGCTCTCGAACGCCAACCCGGGCTAATCGGCCCCGGGGATCGCGTGTATATGTACACGTGCGAACTCGGCTGTGTAGCCGCATACACGTATACGTCGACGTATACGCGGGAGGAAGAGTCGCGCGCTAACGACGTCTCAATTTTACGGTCGAAAAATGTTAAAACGCGGATAGGCCGTGTGTATACATGTATGTATATACGCGCGCCCGGCCACTTATGTATATATACGATATATAATATCGACGGAGGTGGCTGCTCCGCGTCTCTCTCTCTCTCTCTCTCGCTCTCTCGTGCACGCGAGCCGTATTAATGTATAATTAACCGAGCACGTTGTTATAGATGGTATCTCGCGGGGGTCTCCCCGGGCCGCGAGCGTGCTATTCCCTTATCGGGAGTCGGCGGGCAACGCTCGACACGACCACGTCGATACACAATCAAGTGCTGCAGCCCCGCGATCGTGTGTGTGTGTGAGCGCGCGCTCGATGGCGTGTGCGCCGAGGGAAAATAGAAAATTACTCAATCCCGCCAACAATCCGCTGCGAATCGATTCAATAATAGATTTTATTGAGCGGAGAGAAGCAGCCGTGCATATATACGTGCGGGGATAAACGCACCGAGCGCGTGCGCCTATTATACGGTAGCGGCCCGCGCGTCTTTGCTCGTGTGCGCGAGCTCACGCACGTGGCGTTTTTCCGATTCGAGCCGCGCGGCGTTTATTATTGCGGGATCGAGCTTGCGATCGAGCAATTATCATTGAGCCGCGGCTGGCTGGCGCGCGAGTTCACTGTTACGTTTCGCTCGTTGCTTTATGTACACGCGGCTAACAGCTCGCGCTGTGTAAGCGATGCTGGATGTATAATCCCCGATTTAATCCAGCTTAATTATCAGCGCCGGATTAGCGAATCTTCCACGGCACGCGCGGATATCCGTATCGCTCGTTTGTTTGCTCTCCCGCGCGGATACTAACCGACTCCACGCCGCCTCGACGACTCGTAGAATCTCCAGCCTACCGGTGCTCGCTCGGTTGGCAGGACTCGTCCGTCGAGACAGAGCCGCCCCGCGCGCGGTTATTTAATTCGGAGCAGCGTTCGGAGGCGAGAAAAGGAGCGAGAGAGCGGGGGGGGGGCGCGTTCGTGTGCGCGCTCGTGTGTGCGTGGAGTGTGGTGCGCGCGTATATAGCCGGGCGTCAGGAGGATTGATGGTGTCTAGATGCAAATGCGCGAGCGAGCTCGAGCCGAGAGAGTCCCGGCCGGCTGCAGGCACGCAACCGGCCGGTATCCCACCTACCGACGCCTTATGCCAGTTAACGCCTTACAGCTTAATAATCGCCAGGCTGCGCCTCCCCTCCTCTCTCATTTTCTACCTCTTGCCTTCCACTCACACGCGCACACACACACGAGCGCGTTTTGTATATGTCCCTCGATTATTCCTCCTCGACTCCGAGCTCCCGATCGAAATTTCAGCCGAGTACGCGGCTTATCGATTCGACAACACGTGTACACTTACGTTTCCGCTGCTTTTGCGCTGCTTGTCCCACTCGCTCGGCGAACGCAGCGCCAGATACGGAGTGATTGTGACTTCTGTCCGATGATATTGCGAAACCCACGGCCCGGCTGCGCGAGACTCAATAAAAAGCATTACTCGCTCGCGAGCCGCTGAAATCGAGCCGACAAAGTGCGCCAACACGCCGACGGTCGGGGCCCGTTGGAGGATCTGAGCTCGCGCGCGCGCCGGGTAAACGCGGGGCTGCTACATCCGCCGCGGCCCAAATACACACAGCCGATAAATCGCGTCTCGCTCGGGGCCGTAACGAGAGCGAATTAGCTAATGCTCCACTCGACGTGATTGCGCGCACAGCACTCGGAGTGCGCGGTGAGAAAAAAGCCTCGTGCCTGTAGTTAGGGCCGCGCGCGCCGCGCGTTCCAGCTGCGAACTCGGGCACCATACACGTACGCGCGGAGCCGCAATCAACCAATCAATCAAGCTCAGCGCGGCGGCCAGCAGCTATCCTCCCGCCACCAGCCAGCTCCGATCCTCCTCCTTCCTCCCCGCAGCAGCAGCTCTTAATCAATTTGCCCCGTGTGTAGCGCGCGGGAACGTTTAGCCGCGCGGCCAATAAAGGGAGCGTAGGACGCGCGCGACGCCACGCTCGGTCATGTCATGCGCGTGATCTCGAAATTCCAAGGCTTGTTACGCGCGACGCTCGTAATTGCCCTACCCCGTAACGACTCAGCCGAGACAAGCCCGTTCTCGGGGGATGCTTCGCGCCGCCGGCCGCTTTATAGAGCTCGCGGGCGAACCGACAAAAACACGGATTAGCAAGAGTGCAGCCTCGTTCACGGGGCCACTGCTCGACCTATGCGAAATTGGCTAATCAACAGCTCGTGTGTACGGTTTTACGTCTTCGGGATGACGAACCGCCTCGCGAGGACGCGCTCAAAAGTGAATTCATCACGAGCCGAATGGCTCGATGTACATATACGCTCAATTGGAATCCCGCCTCGTTTCACGCGTCCGACGCGCTGATTACAGTTTGGTTCAGGCGCTCGTGTACCGCGCGCGACTCGCTCGAAAATTGGCCCGCGCGCGGTAATTAATTGACTAATCCGCGTCGATCCATTATGATGATTCGCCTCAGCCTCGTTTTCGCGCGAGCGAGCGAGCGAGCGAGCGAGCGAGAGAAACGAGTGTACAAAGTGAGGCAGAAAAATAGTCGGATGATTAAGAGAGGGGGAGGGGGGGAGGCGAGAGCCGGGCAAAAACGAGCTCGAGCAGGCTGTCATTAGCGTTCTTGTTACCGCAGCGCTTGGCCCGCGATTTTTCAAAGAGCCGCGCGCGGTCGCCCGAAATAATGCCCGGCCGATTCGCCACACGTTTCTCACGATTCCCTCTCGCGCCTGCTAAAGTCACGCGCGCGCGCACCTTTCCATCTGCGCGCCGCTGCTTCCGATGCTCTCTCGCTCGTGTATGTATATATACAGCTATTACGCGAAGGGCGATTAGAGACATATAACCAACGAGCTCGCGCGAGTCGCTTTTGTTTGCACCGTCGTCGCGGTCGACCGATGGTCTATCGTACAAAAGCTACGCCAACAGATGACACGAGGCTATTTGTGATAGGCAACCACCTGGCAAATTTTAATACCGCCGGCTGTTTCGAGTACGTATAGATTCCTGAGATCCCAGTCGAGTTTTTCTTCTCTCGTCCGCCGCGGAGATCGCTCCAACGGACGAAGCTCGAGGGAGGGATTGCGCGTGTGCGTGAGCGCGAAACGGCTCGCGAACACGCCAAGCCGACGGTACATTAATTCCAACGGCGCTCGCGTAAGATGATCTTAATGCGTTACACCGGGAACGCGTAAAACCGGGGTCCAATTGAAATCAGGGACGCGGACGTGGAGAATCACCGAGGACTATCCGGGTAAGGCCCCCGAACGATAAACAATGTACAGCCGCGCGCACGCGAGCGATTGCATCCAGGCCCCGGGATTCCGCTACCGACAATCATACTCGGCCCCCGGCCGAATGTGTACAGTTACGTATTTCGGGCAACGGGCCCGAAAAATCAACTGGCGCACCTCTCATTAGCCGGGCAACGAGCGATCCGACGGTCGCTCGTGTAATTTCGCGGAGCCGCGAGCTTTTCGTATATACACACGGGTGAATTTTTTTCCGCCCGCGGATGAAAGGCACAGCGAGAGCGAGAAAGAGGCGCGATCATTTGCGCCTCGCGTGCCCCGCCGCCTTTGGACCGATCCGCGTGTACCAGCCCTTCGATATACGTACTCGCAGGTGTGTGTGTGTGTGTGCCCTTACGCGGGCACATATCTCTATCCGCGCCGGAGCTGGACCCGGGCCCAGCCTGTAATTTCAATTTAATTGCATGTTATTTCGGTAGTGCGCCTCTCGCGCTTTATTAAACGCCTTCCGCCGCGCGATCCCAGCACGCCATGTATACCCGCGCGCACGTACACACACGCGAAAAGCCCCACCGACCATTATCAGACGTCGATACTCGCTCGGCCGATCGGCGATCTTGATGAATTTATTTGGCCGAATTTCCGAGCGGCCTCGCTTCACCCCTGTGCGACCGCGCGGAAAGGGGGCCGAGCTTCTTTTTTTTTTTCATCCTCCGTTTTTTACGTTATTGCCCACTTTCCGCGCGTCGAATGGCGTTTCGGGATCGATCAACGGCACCGTTCGGCAATTGCCGACGATTGATAGCCGCGACCCTCACTCTCACGTGGATCTTTCAATTGATCAATCGGACGTCGTCGTCGGATTGTTAATGGAATCGAACTGGATTTCGGAACGGGAAATATCGCGCGAAACTCGATTCGATCGATTCGCCGTACTGCGCGAGAGGTGTTCATCGAAACACGTTTGCTTCCCCGCGTGATTTTCATTCATACTCATTGATGATACGTTTCGTTTCGAATTCAAGTCTCCACTCGAAATGTAGACGATGCTTAACCCATCCGAGTTGGTCGGTCGGAGTGAATATTTCAAGAGTTCTAGCACGAATTAACAAATGAAAACGTGTTTGAGGTTAAAATATGTTCTCCATTCTGTGTCAAGGAATCATAAATGAGTCATGGAATAGATATTTTAAATAATTTTTACATTATAGTATGTTCTACTGGATCGATGAAATTGATGATGATCGATAAAAACTAATTCAGCTGGATGTGCAACTCGAAACTAGCAATTTTCAGGTTTTCACGACCTGTAGCAAAATTCTTAATGAACGTCGTTATTTGATGATTAATTTTATCGACCGTGCCAAAGCTGCGGAAACCGTAATATTGAAGAATACGTCAAAACATGACAGGGAGAGATTTTGCCCTGATTAATTTGATACAATATATAACAAGGGGAAACAAGAAGAACATCGCGAAAGAGCACGGCCAATTTAATTTCACTTTTTTTCGTTGATAATATCAACCCAACGGCTCGTGAAATTGATCACATAAATATCGGAGGTGTTAATACGCAGTCCGATTTAATCCCTCGACCTGCCGGAGTCCTCGTTCAGCGCTCACTGTGAATCCGATCGATTACCAATAATAAGCAGCTTAAATGCAGATTCTGCTTTTTCTCTCTGTACTCGTAAGCGCGCTCTCGACACATATTCCCTACTTCCCGGCCTTCCTCCCGCTTTCTCTTTCTCCTCTTCATTTTTCTCAAACTAGCTTGTCGTATCAAAATTATCCACCAGAGATAAGCAGAGCCCAATGCCAAGCGCTAGTGTCAACGAGCGTTACCGTCAACATTTCATCACACACGAGCTGAATAATTATTGCTTTGATAAACTGCAAAGTATAATTCCAGATTCGAAGTATAGGAGAAAAAAAAATAGTAAAACTGCGAGCCACTTCTGAACATTGAATACGAGTTTTACAGTGGTTAATCACACATACGCGAGCTATATAATATATCTTTGAGGAGATTTATAATAACATAGAAGTGGCGCCGAGCGGCAATTTAAAATGATTATTCCCCGCGTGTAATTACAAGCTCGCGTATATTGACGCGAGAAAATAAAGCCATCGGTTTTGAGGGAATCATTTGGAATTTGCCGTCGCGCGCGCCTAATGTTCTTTCTCCGGCTGCAATTGCACTTGCACGCGTTTCAATTTGCCGCGCAATAATTTCAGTCCGGAGTGGACGAAATTGACACGCTAGATGGGAACGATCCTGATTAGAATGTAATTGTCCTGGGCGCTTGGATAGAACGAGAAAGAGAGAAAGAGGAAAAAAATTAATTTTCAGAATAGCCGGCGCGACGGCAGCAGCCGTATAATTTATATGCAAAATAGGGCTGCCGACTCGCTCGCTCGCCCGAGCCTTCTCCTGCAGCCGAAACTCCTCGAACGGCTGTGGAACATGGTATCATTGCATGTCACGTGTTCGTGTTACACATACTCGCTACCGCGCCTTGAGCCCCGAATCAAAACTTTTTCGGTGCCAACGAGCTGCGCGAAAATTCGATCTGAAAACTTGAGTACTTACTGACAAGATGTATTGCACGATTCCGAACATCATATTAAATTAATATTCTAAATCAACGTAATGTTCGCGTCTCGATTGGACTGCTTCATGCGCGAATCAATTAAAATTCCCAGGCTGGTATTAGACATGTAATGAGTACGAGAAACTAATGTCAATGAATTATTCGAGGTCGAATCGATGAAAGTAAAACGCTTGCGTTACGCTGTGAGTTTGTGAAAAAAAAAAGAACGAATTCATTAATCAGGGACCCATTGTCCTGAAACTTTCCTCGTACGTAATTGTAGAATTACGTGACATATTCTGCTGATGCTTGAATTTTTTCGTTCGTCGCAGTACAATGTAGATTGGCGCATAACACGCTGGAAAAAGAAATGAAAAACAATTCTTCGCGGCGTAAAATGAAAATTTTACACGGAAAGAGACGAGGACGAGTCGTAAAGCCTCGAAACAAATTAAAACGCATGTACCGTCTCGCGCGCGCAGCGAGTTAACGACGGACTTGAAAATGTTACGCTATAATTGCATTTAGCGATGCATATTTTTTTTCAATTCCCAAGTGTTAGAGAGGATGATAATTTGCTTGCTCGGCTCTCAACGCCGCGACTCACGAAATTGAATTTTTTGCTTCGACTGCATATATGCATATAAGTCATCGCGCATAAACTTCGCATCCATCAGAGAAGCTGCGCGTCGAGCTCCGGACAAACGAAGAAAAACCGACGAGCGTAAAGCATATGCCCAAGTATACGCATTCAATCAGCCGTTTGCAAAAACGGGGAAATACTCGACCGAGTTCTCGAGGAGTTGCTAATTACGAAAATTTCGCGCGAAAATCGACCTCAACGCCACGCTGAGAAAAACATGCCGGTCAAATTTGCCCCGTGAAATCGTCATCGCGCGTTTTTACGACCGTCGAAAAGCAAGTCCCCCCTCTATTAGTCGAGTCGGACGTTTCCGTATCTGCCGGAGGAAATCGAGATAGCTCGGGGAATCCCGATAATAATTCGCGACATATCTCCGGGCTTATTCAATTCCGCGACGTGCTCGCATTAGCATACATACGAGAGAAAGGGGGGGTCGGCGAGTCTGAAACAATCTGCTTCGGGAGCAACAGATCTTGGCCGGATACGCGCTCGGGAAAAGCTTTGTCCCCGTAAAATCATGAAATTCCGCATGTACATTCAATATCCGCGGTCGGGCGCGCCTCCCTGGCCCGGCTTATCAGCGCAGAGTTCGGGGACGCGCGTCTCGTGCGCTGCAGCCGTATCATATCTCCTCGTCGGCAGGGAGGAATGGGCTGGAGTGTGTATGTACAGATCGCGATAGAGCCAAGCCAGTGCTTTTTCGATCGCTCTCGAACTTTTGCTCTCAGCCCTGTTCGTCTTTCAAAACGATTCGCAAACGCGGAGTACTTGGTTCGTGGCTTCTAAGCACGGACGTGTCGACGTATGCTTTGATTTCCTGTTATATTTACTCCGGTGGAGTTTTCCGATTCATCGTGAATGTATTCGGTGGGGGATGTTAACCCTAAGAGCAGCCGAAATTTGAAATGTCAAAACGTCTTTTGAAATCGATTAAACTTATGTCTTGTATCATGTATTAGCTATGTTCGAGAAGCCTAAATACGTGAACTTTCCGGTACAGAAGGGTAAAGACGAAATGTCAGATATTTAATTCTGCCAATACGCGTTGAATAAGGGCTTTGAAGGATGTTAAATTCGATGCTAGTGAGAAATCGAAAAAATGTGCATTGGGTGCGAATGTCTTCGAGGTTGGGGAGTACGAATATATGCTTTGGTATATTTAAGCACGTGTTAATACTTAGCTAATGCAAAATAATTATGATTGCCTTATGCAAACCGATAGAGCCGGTATACATATAGTCTTCCCGGTGCTCCAGAGATTAAAGTATCATAAAAACTATTGGAGCATTGGACGATACGGTGGATATCTTTGTACACGCCGAACATTTTTGCTCCTCTGCGTCTACGACAAAGGAAATTCCACTGGGTTCCGAGTGATTCAAGGGGATATTGACGCGGCGATATGGGATGGCATCGCTGTTATAACTGGGCGATAGACTCGCGGCAAGGCTGCGGCGCACTCGATCCTTTCGCGCGGCATATACGGAGCGAGAGATAAATCGATCGGGCCAGCAGAATGTACATAGATGCGGAGAAAATTACTCTGCGCTCGCGCGCGCACGCGGCAAATAAGATGCACCGCTGGCCATTCGTTTCCCTGAATAATAATTTATGGATACACGTCGGCTTATCGATCAGAGCCATCGATTTTTGCGATACGGAACGAGGGAGAGAGAGGGAGGGAGAGAGAGATGAGTTGATCCTCGTACATAAATATGCATAGTCATAGGAAAATCAAGCGTGCACGTGCTGCTTTATACATATTTTATGCGTGCGAGTAATTTTCACAAAGCAGCGATACTTTCATTTGCTCGAGCTTCTCTGTCTCTCTTTCTCTCACACACACACACACTCACTCTCGACCAATTGCACGGAATAGAAAGTTGATGCAGTTAAATGGTACGAAAAGTAATGTTTTGACGTTTGATGCATTGAAATTTTAATGAAATTAATCTAATTCCAAGCCGCGGTGAAAGCTGCCAAATCGTGCGAGGGGAATTATGGGCGCACACACACACACACATGAATACACGTTTTACAAGCTCGGAAATGATGAGGGAATTACAAATATATGCATAAATGGAATGGATAGAGTTGGAGAGCATTTTTGACGAGGCTCGTTGTTGGTGTTTCAGGTTGCGACGGCGAGAGCGACGAGGGTGGCAGCAAAAGGCGGCGCAGCAGGACAAACTTCAACAGCTGGCAGCTCGAGGAGTTGGAGCGAGCCTTCCTCTCGAGTCACTACCCCGACGTGTTCATGAGGGAGGCACTGGCTGTGAGGCTCGAGCTCAAGGAGAGTCGGGTCGCGGTAAGCACTTTTGACATACTTTCATCTTTGGCGCGTCTTGTCACACTCGGCAATATCTACTGAAACATTCGCTGACTCCAATACTCGGAAATATTTCTATTTATTCAATCGAATTGTCGATTTTAAATATTTTCTATCCGAGGAAACCAATGGTCAAGCTTTCGAACTGTAAGCTGCGATAATTTAAAAACCGACAAATTGTAAATTGCCAAATTGGTCGCGCATGCACTTATAACGAGACATTTTTCCCAGTCCTAGAAAATCGGCATTCAATTAAAAAAAAATATCGCACACTGTAGAACAAGCGGAAAGAAAGTATATCCGAGAATATACAGTGCGAAAAGAGCCGAGGGTAGTTGGGTAGTTGTAGATCTCGAGTTGATCGCGATAAACTCGGTGACAATATAGGCTAGGGTATACTCTCTCGGCGGCGGCGGCAGCAGCAGCAGCAGCTAAGTCTGCGGACAAGTAGCCATAGCGATGGAGGGTTGATCGGGTTCCCGCTGGCCGTTTATCGACTCGACGCGTCTCTTTCTGCCCGTCTCCCGGGTCTAGTTTGTCCTTCGGCCTTATCGCGCGCCGCCCTACACGCTCAGCCATCCACTCGGCTGCAGTCCCCCTACATACATATGCGTCACGCTCCCAACACGCGGCACGCGCGGCCATCCGGAGGGATTTACCATCTTTCCAGGGCCCTCTTCTTTTGTCGGCCGACCCGATAGCGGAGGAGCGCGAATTTCGCCGCGCCCGACTCGCTTCGTGGCCGGCCCTCGTGTCCCACGGATCGCTCTGATTAATCATTTTATTAGTTTGCCGGCCGAATCTCGTCGAATCTCGTCCGTCGAGCTCTCGTTTTCCCAACGAAAACGAGGAGGAAAAACGAACGAAGCGCTCGAGTAAATTTCCCGGGAGGTATACACGGAGCGCGGGTATGGCGCGCAGATCGAAGTCGACAGGGGTTCGGCCCCCAATTTCACGGCTGGTCGGCTCCGAGAGTCGCTTGGACTGCGCCGGACCCTCGCGACTCTACACACACACACGCACACGCTAGTGGACGCGCATTTATATTCGCGGCCTCAGCCCGGGTCGCGAGCCTCTTCCGCGTGGCGAGCTCCGGTTGAAAAAGCCCTCGCGCAACGAGTCCCCTATTGGAGTTTGCGTCACCGAGGGGCTGCGGGGTGAATCACGCACCCAACGCACCGGGCGTCTTTTGTCATCCGCGTATCTATACATATGTAAGCGGGCTGCGCGCGAGGCGGGGAGAAGGAGCAGGAGAGATACGACGACGAGTCGAGAGCAGTGGGAGCCGTGTCACGGATTAGATCGGAGCCCCGAGATAAGCCTTAATACGCGGATAATGAAGTTCTTCTCATCCGTCCCGGGCTGCGGCGGCGGCGTCAATGGCCACGCGCTGACAGCCGAGCGACGGACGTGCGCGCGTCGGCCCTTTGTGCGCCGCTCTCCTGCATAAATCTCGCGTTGCCCGCGCACGCCATATACCTTCCGCGAGCCCCAACACCTATATATATATGTATATGTCCCGCAGCCAAATGCACTACCCCGTGCGATTATTACATATTTCCAACCGCACTCGAGGAAGAGAGAGACGCGACAGGAATATAGGTTTCATCCTCGAACTCGAGCCGGAACAGGACACCCCGGGACAATGGGGGGAGGGTAAATCGTATCGATTAACTTCGACTGATTTTGAGAGCTGCGCTCGAGTTAACCGGCGCTTTCTACAATCCGATAGATGTAATAATCAACGGCTGTCGCAACGGCGAACGAGCGAATACAACACACACGATTAACTCGCGTTCGCGCCGATAAGCCAACACTTAGTATATGAAAACAAGTAAACAGTGACGCGCGTGCAAAAATCAATCGCCATGTATGTTTCATTCTCCCTCTCTCTGTCTCGAGTGTCAATAAAATCTTTATGGATTTTCTAATCGACTCGTCTCTCTCTCTCTCTCGTTTTTTTTTCTCCTTCTCCGCTTCGAGCCAGGCTGCGCGCGTTTCACTTAAGTTGCGCTCATTATTGAATAGAGCTGGCGCTCGCGCACCAGCGCGTATCGTGAGTGAAATTGATAACGAACGCCTAATCGTTTGTAATGCAATGTCCGAGAGAAAGAAAGAAAGAGAGAAAGAGAGAGAGAGAGAGCAGCTCGTGCCGGCGTCGAAAGAGACGTTACACGTATAGCGTGACTGGTGTTTTTGCGTGATCAATTGTATATCGTGCGCCGTCGAGCGCGAAAAACGTAACTTTTCGAGTTAGCTCGCTCATTCTCGTTATTACGGAAATGGCCGGCAGCGAAGAACGGGGATAGAGGGAGGAAGAGAGAGAGAGGGAAAGATTGTCACGTAATCCCCGACTGGGCGGCCGTTCCGCTCGGAATTCAGAGAGAGAGCCCGGGATCGAGCGAGCGCTGGCCGCTATAAACGCGAGATTTACCGGCAAAACACTTGCGCGATACTCGCGTTGTCCGGCCGTTGATCAAAGTCGCGCTCGGCGGACGCCAAACGGCGCCCGCAGTAATTAGACGGCTAATTAGAAACGCGGCGTTTTCTCATTAGCGCCGTTGGCCGCGCGCTCGCCGCCCCGTATATATATATATACACACACACACACATAACTTTGTACCTCGTAAAGGAGGGAAAATCGCGCGGGCGCGCTTGCGCCGGGTCGCGTCGGGGGAAAATATTGCACGAGAGTTGGTTTTGGCCGTGGCGGGTGGCGGCTTTGATGCGCGCCCGCGAGGATTAAGCTCGGGGCTATATTATTTCCCCGTTGCCGAGCTTTCTTTCGCGAGCTCGGCAAACTTGTTGGAAGTACATTTAGATTAATCTGTCACGGACTCCGACTAACTTTGTCCGCCATAAATGAATTCTTTTTCTTCCTTTCCTCGACCGCGTGTTTTTAACCCGAGCCATTCTGACGTAACGCCGCGGAAAATTATTTACCCGCGCGCTGTATTTCTTTGTCCTTCCTCTTCGCGCGTGCTCGCACGGTACGGTCGAGCGACGGTTTCTCGAGTAAAAAACAAATGCTGTGTAATCTGGTGTTGTCGAGTACGAGTATAGAAAAGAGTAGCGATCGCGATTGAATGGAAATCGTCGTTGAACTAATTCTAGTCGCGTTCCGTCCACGTTTAAAAAAAAACCACACGAATCCGACCAAGAGCGGCTCTTGGAACAAGCGTAGTTACGTTGCTCTCCCTCAAAACCCCTCTTTTTCCAAGCTGAGAAATTGCAGAGAACGAGATGGCTGGATTATCAGTTGGCACCTGCAAAACAGAGGGAGCAGTATCAAAAAGAGCAAATGCACACGGGACTGGGCTTGCCCCATATCGATTTGGCGGCTCGCGTGCGAGCCCAGCGCCACTTACGCCGGGGCCGCGCCGGAGCCACCCCTTCCTTCTCAAAAATGTCTTTATCCTTTTGTTCCCGAGCGCTAAAACAGCCGCTCGCTCCGGCTTAGCCTTAATTCAGGCGAATGAGTGCCTCGTTACCGCAATACTCCCTCGTGATTTATGCGTCAATCGTGTGAGAGCAGTTTTTTTTCCTTCTTCTCCAACTCTCGATCAAAATTGGATTGGCTCATTTAGATCGGGGGGGCCGATATTGACTTTTCGTAATCGCACACCGAGCTCGGCTTGAGATATTCTATTGTTGGAATATAGCCACCTACACCAGCCGCGAGCCGTCGATGATAATATTCTTAATGCAGTCGTTGCGCGCTCACTAAAAAAGGAACGACTCGTATCGAGCTTTAACCAGACCGACCAACGATAGTGACTCGAATTATATCTGTCGTTTGATTATTTATAACCAGCCAGCAGGTAACATGTAGTCACGAACGTATTTTCCAATTCAACTCGAAAAATCGTTCGACAGAATTTGTACTTCAACTAAGCAAATTCAACGTAGGATGAATGTTATATAGTTTATAACGACATGGGAAAACCCTCCAATCGAACGACACGAACATTGCTAAAATCCGTTCAATAATTTCCACGACCCAGTTCCTCATTCATACGTGAACTATCTACCATCATGTAATTTACCGCTGGATCGAACGAGCCAACGAAAAAAAGCGGGAAGAAAAAAATTTTCCGTATCCTCCGGAATAGCGATTCGTGTTGCTGACTGGGATTCTCGTTGGTTTGTTGCAGGTATGGTTCCAGAACCGACGGGCCAAGTGGCGGAAGAAGGAGCACACGAAGAAGGGCCCGGGCAGGCCGGCTCACAACGCCCATCCGCAGAGCTGCAGCGGCGAGCCCATTCCCCCGGAGGAGCTGCGCAGGAAAGAGCGCGAGAGGCGGCACAAGAAGCTCATGAAGGCCCTCGAGAGGCAGCAGAGAAAATTGGCGGCCAAGGTGAGACAGAGAGAGAGAGAGAGAGAACCATCTAAATTAATCTCGATTCCGCTCGCGCCCGGCCACAATAACACCGCTCGTATACGTATATTATTTCAAATCCGCGGCGCGCAAGGATTTACGAGCGCGGACGAGGCTAATGGGAGAGGGACTTTTCGAATTCGTCGAGCTAATAAATAGACGCGAACGAGCGATCCCTCCCCCATTCTCCTCGGCTGTCTTCTTGCTTTCTTGCCCCCTCGCGTCCGTCCCGCCACGCTCGCGCGCGCGCGCGATCAAATTAATTCCTCTCGCCGCGCGCAGCTGATTAGATCATTTGCATACTATAATCATTTTTCACGGGTAAGTCCGAGCTATCCTCCTCCCCTCCTCCGCCATTAATCTACTATATTACCAGTCCCGCATCGACTCGCCTCGAGTTCTTAATCCGGAGGCGCTGGCTTTTCTGCCCCGGCGACCCGGCGAATTCGGAAATACGAATGTATACTTTTGAAACGTTCGCGAGGATTTGGATTCTACGTACTCATGCATATTTGTGCGTGGCTCTGTCTCGCGCGCGCCCCAACCGTCTTACGCTAGCCGAAACTCTCACGAGCTCGCGCATTCCTGAATCGCGAGGAAAATTCGCAGGATGAAAGAGCCAGCTCACAATGGGAATAATGAGACTATGAATATGTATTGTGGATGGGGGAGGATGATTTTAAAACGAACAGTCTTATTGTGTAATTTTTTTTCTCTCTCGCCACTAAAGAGGTAAAAATAGTCATCGGGACAAGGGGATCGTCGGGTAAATTTTCTCGGGCGTGAGCTATGAACGATATCGGGAATTTTGGTTCTAACGGGAGCTCGTGCTTGACAAACTTTGGGTATTTGAAAGGTGGTCAATTGAAAAAAGTAGAGCGAGAGAGAGAGGGGTGAATTTAAATAATAAAAAATGTATGTGTGGGTTTTTGGCGCAGGGCATAACGGTGGACCTGTCGACGCTGAAGGCCGAGTGGGAGTCCCGGAGCGCGGCCGCGTCGGGCAGCAACTCGCTCAACGGCAGCTTCTCGAGCTCGCTGAACAACAACAACAGCAGCCTGACGAACAACAACAGCAGCGAGGGCGGCGGTGGCGGTGGCGGCGGCGGCCTCGACGGGGCCGAGGAGATAGACGTGGTGGGCGGGCTCGACTCGTGCAGCGAGAGCGGCTCGGAGAGGCTGGACTCGGCGGCGGACGGCTCGGTCGACGGGGAGCCCTACCCCCGGGTGCTGTCCTCGTCGTCGGACGGGCCGGCCGAGCAGCTGAGGCAGAAGCCCGCGGCGCTGCAGCTGCCGAGCCACCACCACCAGCTGGGCCAGCTCAACTCGCCGAGCCAGGCGCTGCAGCTGAACCACCAGCAGGGCATCCAGCACTGGGGCCTCAGCCTGCTGGAGAGGCGGCGCGAGCTCGTGGGCCTGGCGGCGGCGGCCGCCGCGGCGAACGGGGCCGGCCAGCCCCAGCCGCAGGCCCTCGGCCTGGGCCAGCAGCCGCACGACGAGGTGCAGAGCAGCAGCATCGACCTGTCGGTGAAGGGCCGCGACGAGCGGCGCCGGCTCAACCCCTTCTCCATAGACAGCCTGCTCGGGCACAACAGGTGCGGCTCGCCCCTCGAGCCGGCCGTCCACCAGCTGAGGCTGGCCGCGCAGGCGCGCGACTCCATCAAGGCCCACGCGGCCTCGCCCGCCTCCTCCAACACCTCGCCCGCGCTCACGTAGTCCTGGCTGCTGCTCCGACCCCCCGCGCGTCCGCCGCCGCCGCCGCCGCAGCCACCCATCCACCCCACCTCCACCGCTTGTGATATCCAGAGTATTGTGCGGATGCACGGCCCCTGTGTACTCCCGACCCACAGCCCCCCCGGTGCCGCGACCGAACACTGAACACTCCGCCCGCGCGATTTTCTTTGGATGCTGCTGTGCTGTGTGTGTGTGCGCGCGCGCGAGCTGCGACGACTATATGAACTCTTGGGTCGTCGGCGGCATTCGGGGCGATCGTGGGCCACCCTTCCTCCACCCCTCCCCCCCCCTACTCCCCCCACAACCTAGTGTGTAAGCGTTCCGCGACCGGCTTTGCTGTGCGAATTCTCATGTTTATCAAAAGACTGTAGCAAACTTGTGGTTGTTAGCGTTGTTGCGCGCGCAAGACTCCATAGGGTTTTGGGCTGTCACAATTGTTGTAGTTTGAATGTACGTTATGATAATTGGATGAGTGAGTTGTGAGAGTGCAGATCGTCGAGATTCAACGAACCACGGAGCTCCGAGTGTAGAGAGCCGGGAGACTTGGATGACGCGAGCTCGAATGTCAAAGGTCCATCCTCGCACGGCGCATATCCCCTCCTAGACATATCCGCGGGACTAGCTCAACCGCGCTAGGCTCGAGAAAAAAAAATAATTAAAGAGGCAAGAGTGTCGTATCTTCCTTGTCGATGTTTGCTTTTTCTTCGTTCCTCGTAACTCTTTATGAATAATTGTGCAATAAACTTGTCGAGTGAGCCGCCGAGGCCGGGCCCCGATCGTTTGGGGACGGGCCTCGGACGGGGCTTTTGGTTTGAGTTCATTCTCGGATAACTGCGAAGTGAGAGAAAAAAAAATTCACTCTTTATTATAAGAAAAAAGGAGGGAGAAAAATTTTCGAGAGAACTTTGTTTTCCTCGAGGATGAGCAAAAAAAAAAAACAAAGTACAGGAGAATTACGAGAGTAAATTTTGTGATGAAAAAAAAGTGTGAAGAGATAATCGGAGTATCGAAACGACTAAGTAGAATGCCAAGTGTATTTATTGTAAATAGTCAGAAGCGTAATTTAATCGACGTGTAGCTTAACGAGTACCCAGTATTCGACGATCACATTTTGAAGCAATAGAATAAATGGAGAATGTAATAAGTAAATAAACAAGTAAAAAAAAAAGAAGAAGTTGGCTCGACATACTTCGACGCATGTAAATAAAAGCCGGCAGAGGAAAAGTAAGGATAAAAACGAAACGATGCCATAGCAATAGCAATGAAACCACGAGACGAAAAATTATAATTGAATGTATAACGGGAAAAATATAAATCGGGCTTCTTCGAGTGTGACGATGAAGAGGCTTTTATGATCGAATCCGATCGGCGGATTTCATAGTTGCCATAAAACTGAGATTCGAGACGGTACCTATCGTATATTCAATATAAATATAAATATAAATATAAATATATATATATATTAATTTATTCTCAAGATATTGTTGTTATTCATTCAGACTCAACTCCCATGTATACACCTTCCTTGTCGGCGCATTCCTCCGCAGAACGAATCTTCGAGCTTTGATGCGCGCTCGAGACTGCCTCGTCGCCTTGATTGAATACAGCGAATCGGAGAATCTCCATTGAATTTCGAATGGCACCGGCAGACGGCTCGGCGCACAAAGTATCCCGAAGGTAATAAAAGACGCGAGCCGGGGAAGGCCAATTAATATATTCGCGTGCAGAAATTTTCTCACTTCCTGTCGCGCGCTTCAGCCTCTCTTTGTTTTATCCATCTTTTGCCCATCCGCCGTAGAGTCTTGATCATAATTGAGCGGTAACAAATCGGGGAGGGGGACACGCGGGCACGTCGAGATAGTTGGTTGACTCGCCGATCCGGGCGGACGGGGGGGGGGACGCTCAGTAACAAAAGCCCATTGTGTACGCGACCGGCGCTCTTGCGCGGTGTAATTATTCAGCGCTCGCGTATATGGCAGCTGCGGGGCTCTGTCGAGCTCTCAATTATCGCCGGGCTCGGTCTTTCTCCGCGGCGTCGACCGATATAGCCGACGTGTCGTCGTTAACCGGGCGCTCGTCGCGCCGCGTCTCCTATCTCGACCAGATTCATCGGCCCGTGGAGCCAAGAAATACCGATAGGCGATTCACTCGCGTGTGTATATATGAATATATATATATTACGTAAAGCGTCCCGGAGGTTTCTCGGTCGGTCCGGCTCCTATATACGTATAAACATTCCGCTCAGGATTTAATTATCCGGTTGTTTCAATGATCGCACTCTCTCGCAATCGATATTCGCCGCTGCGTAATGCACGCATCGATCGGGTTTATTATTTCGAAACGTTGCAGCTCGTTCATTAATACATCTGCGTGTATGTATATATATGTAACGCGAGGCAGGGATCGTAACGAATTCCTCCCCCCTCCGTCAATCCGACGTAATTCCGTCCGTCTCGCGGGCTGATCTTTCTCTTAAGCATCATCGCGAGCGGGACCGATTCAATAAACAAGCGAGTTTATCGCGCAATAATTAATACTTAGGCCGGCGCGAAAGGAGTGAGCAACCAAAAAAAAAACGGAGGCAAGAAGGAGCGAGAGAGGGAAAAAAAATAAAGCGCGGCTAAAACAAATTTGATTTGCTCGGCTGGGCCGCGCGTTAATTGAGCTGCTGCTAGTCTGTCGACGCGAGACGGACGCCGCCTCGCCGGTGCTGGGTTTATGATCGAGCTCGGCCGAAGGAGTCCCGCCAGAACTGGAATATAATCCCGTAAATTGCGGAATCGCCGATACACGCACACACGCGCGCGTCCGTACGGAGAAAGAGGCAGGTGTATAGCGCGTTTCACCTTTCGACGCTCGATCGCTCGAGAGAGAGAGAGAGCAGGTGACGGGAAAGCGGCCGAGAGCGAGAGGAAGAAACGCGCGTAAATCAAGGGTGGCTCTGGTGGGCCCTTCGCGTATCTAACGCCCCGGATAATACACAGAGTGCACGCGCGTAATGAGCAGTCTCCGGCGGGCATTTATTCGCGCGCGAGCTCCTTTACGATCTTTCCGTGCCGGCCGCGAGTTACAATAAAATTTCACCGCTCTTTAATGGAACAATCCCCCGTGCGATTCGTCTGTAATTTTCGGCGTATTTGTTGTTATTGCACACCGGGACGCGCACCGGGCCGCCCGTGTACTTTTGCCGCAGCTCCCCGAGACCTCGGATCGTGTGCTCCGCGGTGATCAATCGGTGTATACACGTATACGCTCTCGGGTGGAAATTGAATGTCGGAACGGGGCCGCCGATTAATAAGACACGGGGCTCGATACTAAAGTCGAGCGATACACGTGTACACATATATCCGATCGAGCGAAACCGAGCGGAACACGGTTATAATGGGGCTGCAGATGGATCTTTATGGGTGTGCGGTGCTGCAACGGAATACCAGCGCGCGCACGCGGCATTTACGCTTTCGACACGTTTAAAACTATTAAGATGCACAATCTGGGGAAAAAGGCCGGGACTGCTCTCGAGAGTCCGGGGCTTTATTCAATCTTCGCGCGAGCGGAGGATCGGCAAATCCATTAGCATAGCTCGCGCGGCCAAAGGGAAAAAACGAACTCGAGCCGATCGCCGGCCGGGGCACAACTCGCTCCGAGGGAACATAGTGTATATACAAATAACGATGCTAATCTCGGGGCGCACGCGTGAAATCGGTGCCGTGGTGTATATATACATATGAACGCGCGGAAAGGATCGATCGAGTTAGAGGGGGGTCGTAGTCGTCGTCGCGTCGAGCCGTTAGCGTTTACGCTCTCGCATATAGATCGCAGATGGCTCGCGGGGCTATACACATGCGCGCGCGCGCGAGCCGGGAGAGCGCGGGGTCGATATACACAGGGGCGGGCGCGGGGGGCGGGGGGGATGCGTTTCTTCCCAGGCGCGAGTTATCGGAGGGCCCCCATCTCCGCGCCGGGGCCCAACCCCCGCCGGCTCCTTTTGCCCTCTTTATTTCTCGCCCTCGGCTCCACCCACGCGCACGTCCCCTCATCTGCCCTAATGCGCCTTTCTTTTCTCGCTCTCGGCTCGGCTCGGCGCGCGAGCGCACCGGCCACGAGCGTTATATTACATCCGATATGCGCTTTGGATTTATTCAATAGGCCGGCGCGCCGCCGCATAAATCATCGGGCCAAGAGGGGCTCCTTATTAAACGTACCCTGGCGCGCGAGCCACGCGAGATCATTCCCTTTTTCCCCCCTCGCGCGCGTCTCGCACCTCCTCGGACGCGCGAGCGGCCGATAACGCTATGCAATTATCCGCGGACGCGCGCACGCAGTCCCATGTGTTTCTCGCGCGCGCCACGGCGTATATAGTATACGGCAAGACTTTTTGACGCGCGCCGCGCTCGCGAGGATCGCTTTGCTTTTTACTCGGGCTCGAGTTGGGCCGCGCCAACGTATAATATACTCCTCGTCAAGATCGAAGACACAGATGAGCTTGCCCGGAGAGACTCGGTGCAGTTCTCAGCGAGTCGAGGGTATATATGCGACATTGGCTCGTTTTAAAATCATATATACAGGTTGAACTTTAAGCTGGTACTTAGGTATAGAGTAATTTCGAAATTATAAATTGGATAACTCTACTTGTGGTACAGAATAAGCTGTGTAGTGGATCATCTTTAAGAATTTGTCAGTCGCCAGAAAATTTATAGACTGAACTGATGAAGCTTTGCGAGTTGGTGCTTGAATAAATACGGCCACAGGTTCCTTGCGTGATATACACGCTGGTTACACAAATATCGACGGAACATCTAAACATTCGATGGATAAAACTTGTTCGAGTACCCTATAATACCATCTTACATCAGTATTTGAATGGAATGGATGGAAGCTTCAAGGGGAACCGACTCGTTTTGAAACTCAATGGGAAAGAAGTTGTTGACGTTTGACGTGTGAACGAGTGAGTAACGACATGCTTTGGAGTAAGGGAATTTGTAGGACTTTTTCAGATGGTCAATCGATAGCAAATATTTCACGTGATCTTTTGATCATTTTCAAATCGATTATTACCTTGGTAAAAGTAGAGCTTAATTTAGAAAACTTATTCCTATGATTTCTTCGTCATTGATTGAAAACGAATTCGACTAAGAATGAAACTGAATTTTGTGTTACTAAATCAGTTTTAATTTTTCATAGTTCTATACTAGATTGGGCCTCGAATAGGAGCAAAAAATATCCTCCAATACAGTCGCAAATCGAAAAAACAAAAATTGAGATCTTTCAATAGAATTCCATAGTCTAGTGTCACCTAACACTATTAAAATGTTTTTCTTTTTTCATTTCAATGAATCATTGAGCAGTCAAATCATTCCGGCAATGATATATTCAGACCTACGACACACTTTAAACATTACCTTTGAATCATGAAGAAACATTGAACTTTCGACATATTACGTCTAAAAGTTATTTCAAACGGCTTTCAAATCGCATTTTTGAAAATACGAGTTGAAATGTGTCGAGAACGTGGACAATTGAATTTTAAGGGAGAATTTAGAGTTTGAATTATTCCTGTTATATGAAATTCAGATTGTGCAGGAAATTTCACGTCGAGAAATTGTTTTGAATCGTGGTATAAATCTCGCGATTGCACAAAAAAAAATTTATAGAAAGATTGGTGCGCAGCGCTTTTTAAAATTCGTCCAGAAAGTGAATTTCTTTATCAATTACATCGGAATTTTTCATTGTTTCATTTGTTAAAATTCTGCTTTGAACAGCTCTTGACGGGTGGTCTCAAAATCACATGCAAGTTATTTACACATGAAATTATAAACATTAACCAGGAATGTAATTTGAGACAACCGGTCAATAGCTTTTCCAACCTTAGCCTTGCAGTTCACACAATATAAGTGAAACCATAAGTTATAATATTCATTCATAGTACCAAACAAGGTGAAATACATCATTTTCTTGATGAAATTATGAATATTATGTGGATTTTAGACAAATCAAGGCAGATATGTATATCTATATATAGCTGCCTCAGTCTAAAGTCATAAAAAGTTCTATAACAAGGCAGCGCTGGAACTCCAAACTCTACCGGTAGCTTGATCCAGTGTCAGGGAACATATCTGTAGAGTTTGGCTGAGATTGATGACCCGAAGGCATGATATCCTCACTGTGAGCTTCATCGTGGACCTGATATGTTGAAACTAACAAGAAGGCGATTGTGATATTGCAGATTTAAACAATTAATTGCAGGAGATATTGGAATTTCTCCAAAAAATGTATGAGACCATTTTCAAGCTATCGAACAAAGGTTTGTACGTATAACTTGAAAGGTCAAAAATAAGTGGGCGAACATAGCCAAACTGGTTGAAACATGTTTAATTAATAGAGTAGCCTATCCGGATGGAGGATTCTGGTGTCAAACAATTTTTTTTTTATAATCTTTGTAGTATTCAGCATAATTTTTGTTCTCAACTTTTTTTCATTTTCCCACATATACAAGATTATTTGGGCTCTCAAAATTGAGAAAAAAGTTAAATTTTGAATAATTCAGGTTTTGAGTGCACAGACTAACTTCCACATACATGCACCTAAAAATCTGAAAAAATTTTTGAGTATTCTGGGGATGGATACCAATCAATTCGTCAATGCAGAATCTCGAACAAAATTTTGACCATGCTCACTTGACGTGGAACGTCCCATATATATTTCAGCACCATCCGCAAATATTTTAATACTCAAACTTGTGGAAACGACTATTTCAGCTATGGCCCATAAAAAATTTCCTGAAAAGTATTTCATGCTGGACTTGCATTCCCACCAGACCACGGGATAGTCGAGCGATGTACAGTTCCACGTTCTAACACACACACAGATATTCGCAGAAGGAGAATGTTTTGACTGGGTCGCGAATTTTTCATCCCGTCTCACGCTGACTTTATTACGCGGATAATGGACGGCATCGTGTAAAAAATCGCGCTCGCTTTCGGAACGATTGTTATCGAGCTTAACATTTTCATTACAGTTCAATTTATTATCCGTCCGGGAAAAAGTTTTCAGAATGGAGAATGATTAATGATGGCTCGGCTCAAAACAGCGATAAGTAATGAGATAAGACACGAGGAAAACACATTACGAGGAAAAAGACGTCGAGCGGGGAGTAAGACGAGAGAGAGAGAGAGGAAGAGAGGGGCAGGTTTATAGAGTGAGAAACACATGATCATAAGACATAACGCGCGAGCGAGCTCTCGCTCGCGCGTTGTATATTTTCAATATTCACAGTTTTCGATCGCGAGCCCCAGATCGCGAGGCCTGAAAACAGTTCGGCCGGCATTGTTCGTCACTCGTAAATCATCGATGCAATTCAATCGCCGGGGCCGCGCGTTATTGCATAAGCGTAAAAGGAAAGGTGTGCGCTCTCGTGCGTCCGTCCGTCCGTCCGTGTGTGTGTGTGCGCGCTCTCGAGCCGGTCCCGATTATGTTAATTCGACTCGCGCGATCATGATCCTCGCGGATTTGGGGTATTCGCGCGGTATAATATAATATGTATCCGTGGCTGGGCGTTGACTGCCGCGGCGGACGGGACGCTAAGAGCCTGCAGCCGCTTGACACTAAGAACGGGGACACCGACCAGCCAAACCCCGCGCGATTATTTCGTCCGACGCGCGTGTGTATTTCTGTCGCGCGGGACATCTCTCGAGTGCTGAAATTTGCCGAGCGAGCGACAATTAAAAATGCATAAATCCTTCTCTCAGTCCTTTTTATGTTGTCCCCCGACGTATATAGCGCTTTACCCGCTGGGGCTTTTGAACTCGTTCGAGCTGTGGCACGCGGAAAATTTGACACTTTTGAACGGTCGCGCCTCGACTTTCACAAATTTCACTGCCGCTGATCGGATTATTTTATCATTAACTTTTCGATGTGACCAAGAACGGAATAAGTCCGTTCTGCGGACCATTGCTGCAGAAATTTGCATTTAATTCTCTCGACGGACGAGCCACGAGGTTATCGCGGTTGTATACGAATGAACAAGTTTGATTCGAATGGGGAGTTTTATTTTTGATTTCATTGCAGTTTTTTACACTGAGCGAAAAATTATCTTCTATTCGTAAGACGTCTTCGAAGTTTGGGGAGAATTACCTATGGCTTTATCAACGAGAAATAACCCTTGAATAAGTGTACGTGGAATTTTTTTAACGAACTGAATTGTAAAAGAAACTTCATCGCGACTTTGACGGTCGAAAAAAAAAAGAGGAAATTATATGATCCCAAACAGTTTTGATTCCGCGAGTGTAATTGAATTAAACCTATTAATATCTTGGTTCAAGAGGAGAAACATACTTGACACTATTACTAGAAGATTTCGTCTCCTATTCAACAAATCCCTCTTAGATCAACTCTTTAAATTTTTTCTAACGAATGTGAAAATTCAATGTGATGCAGTGCCCGACCCGTTTCTGATGATTGACAGTGACTATTCACTGTGAGCACCGGTGAAACATTGGCCGAGACGGAATAAAAAAACCCTCTAGACACACACATCTACACTACACTGCACAGATTTTAATTAATAGTGCAAATCAATACCCGGGTCTTGACCGATGCTAACATTCACTGTTGCATGGTGATTATCCACTGCAAATGAGCATACATCAATGAAATATCCGTTACTGTGAAACAGTCAATTTTCTAATGTGAGAAATTTAAATAGTTTAAGTTTAAGACCCTGTTGTCTATTCTATAGAGGGAATCTTCCCACTACACAGGATCAGTTAGACTTTTCTTCTCCACAACCAATAATACATTTTCGCGAGTGCGCCCAGTAGCTCATCTACGCAGCGGTGCATTCTTGATTCGATCCAGCGGCGGGCACGAATACCGAGCACGAGGAATCCTTCTCTCGGAGAGCGCCTCGCGTGCGCCTTAAATTCGCCCGGGTTGTGTCATTCGGTGAAGAATAAGCGATGAATATTTAATCACGAGAGACAGAGAGAGAGGAGAGAGGAGGTGCGCGCGTACACTGGTATCCGAGGCGGCAAATTGATCGCGCAGCCTCTCGCAGGGACGCGACAAGCCCTCCTCGTATAACGTCTCTCTTTCTCGCGAGAGCAGCGCGCAGCAGCGGGCAAATGACTCGTCGGCGGGAGAGGGGGTAATTTTTCCAGGAAACGTGCGATCTCCAAACGACTTAATACTCGGTTGTGTGTACGGAGCCGCTCGCGCGCGCGACACGATACATCTTGGGCCATTTATGCACATACTTGATGAGCGAAGGAGAGACGAGGCGAGGCTGGAGAAGCTGGGCGATATCGCGGATGCGCGACGAGACCGGCGCGCATTTTTATGGGCTCCGTCGGATATTGAAAACTGCTCTCCCCCTTCCTCGGACGTAGCCCGCGTGGCTCGAGCGCCTGTGCGTGTGTGGGGAGTGGGAGGAGGGACGGGAAGATGCGGGGCGGATAAAAAAATTAATAGCCGCTTTTGGCAGGCCGGCCGAGAGTCTCGACCGACAGGAACAAATTTTATTACCGAATTTTATTCGGCTTGTATGCGCGCGCGCCAAGATCGCTGATACGCGCTCGCGCGTCTACGACGCCGGGTATATCTCGCGCGCCACCGACCAAAAACACCCGACCACATACGTATATGGTACGTAGCGGGCGCACAGCCTCCGAAATATTATGCTCGAGAGCCGCGCGCTCCCCGGGATTTATAGCGTCGCGCTCTCGTGCGCGCATATTGTACACTCTGGCGCGCGGCTAGCCGATAAGCCGCCGCCGCCGCCGCGTAGTTGGGTGTGTTTGCTTTATCTCCCGATGGCCCCTGCTCTTCCTTTTTTTGCCGGCCTTTGGCTGCTCTCTGGCTCTTTGTCGCTTTGCAATAACGCCGCTCTTAATTTTGCATAATGTGTACCTGCGAGCGCGAGAGAGACAGGCAGATCTCCCGCGGGATTATGCTGTTCAGCCCGGCTGCAGCGAAGCTATGAAGATCGAATCGGCCGGCGGTGTGTGTGTGCGTGTGCAGTATACACACACATACAAGCGGGGCGAGTTGAAAAAGCGCGCACGGGCTCGAAATTAATATGCGCCGACTCTTCCCAGCCTCGCTCGCGCGCCAATCATTTTGCTCTGCCCCTCGCGCGCGTGTATATACTCTTCGACGGCCGATCTCCTCTCGACACGCGAATTTTCGCTTATGCGAAATCCTCGCGATTGAATGTTTATGGTTATGGCTCGGCCGATATTATTTATTGTTCGTAATGGTACTGATCCCCTCGCCGCCTCGGCCTGATAAGCAGCGCGCTTCGTTGCAGCCAAGGCACGAGAGAGAGAGAGAGAGAACTGCAGCCGCTCGAGCGCTGCAACTGAATTTCGATCTGGGAGGTAAACCACGTTGTGCACTGCGCGCTCTCGCCTCTTCCAATACACACCGACTCGTCCCGATGATGCGCGCGCGCCGTTTAATTTGATCGGCCCCATTGACTCGTCTGTTTACACGACTATACACCGGTTTTTAAATCACACCTCGGCAGAAAAATTCGTTGGGTTTCGATTTTGATCGACAATGTGCTACCGCGCTGGAGAAGCTCTTGTATATAGCACGATCCATGATGTAATTGTAGGGTTGAAGAATTTTACCCAACACCGAATTTTACGTGAGAAATAGGAAAATGATTATGTCGTATTTTTGCTTTATCGAAAAGAAACGAATTGTGACGGGGCAAAAATCGAACCGGATGTGACTTTGATTCTTGTAATCTACGGGTCGAAAAGCATGGAATTCCAGAAATGTCTGTATGTACGAATTTACGTATGGATTGTGAATGTAACGCTGTTTTTTAGCGTGCTAGAGCTTTGGAAGAAATCGTCCGATCTTCCTGAAATTTCGAGTAGAAAAAAACTCAGAATTCTTTTTTTTACATAGCAACTGTTTTTCACACAAAGTCTCATTGAGAAAGCATACTGTTAATTATGGCTAGCAACGGTTTTTACTTTCGTTCAAATTCTATATTTCTTAAATGTATGAACGTTGAAAGGTTCAACGTTTTTGATATGGATATACTTCAAATGTAAATTACGTCACATCGTTACTAACGACACGGATTTTATCTTTTCGTGTTAGCTCGAATTTTCATTGAATCGAAATACAAAAAAATACGACATAATTAATTTTGCACGTACTTGTGATTTCCAAGTTAGCGTATATATTCTTCCCTATCCGAATTCGATAGTTTGATATTGTTACAGGGTGGCACGCGATACGTTTATTTGCTGAAACTTTTCTCGTTTGTTAGCTTCCACGAGATACGAAACTGATACGGTTGAGAGAATGAATATTTCGATATGATCACGCTAGAGTGTCTATTGAAATCTCTCAGGGGCCGTCGAAATCACTAGACCTATATTGATTCAAGTGGAATTTTAGTAAAAACCTGATAACTCTATTATGGTCCGCAGGAGAATGATCAGAAAACTTTCATAATTTTCGCATCAACCTATAACCATAGTGATAGGTCGTCCCAAAGTCAACGGCCATGAGCCTCTCTGGATCGCTCGCAATATTATTCGCCGGGAGGGGGATCGACAGTCGTATTATCGCGAACGGAACGCGATCGAGTTTCAATTACGATCCGGCTGTTATAAGCCGCGGCCAAAGTAATTTCGAGGGTCGCGTCGCGCGCGCGCGAGGTGTGAGAAAATCTCGCGCGAAATTCGCGGCGAGAAATTAAAAGTGAATGGCACGTGCTCATATCGAGGGGCAAATATATATAAGCCGGGGCCGGGCGCAGCGAGCGAGATGCACAAAGCCGACACATCTCGTAAAGTTATTGAATAAAACTCGCATTACCGGGTCGATGGGCCGGCCGAGATAAAGCCGATCAAACACGTGATCCGAGCCGGGCCAAAAGCAATCAGCAACGCGCCTGCACGGCGAGAAAGCTCGTAAACAGTGCTGCGCGCGCAGGGGGAGGCAATAATTAGGCCTTCTCTCGCTCGCTCGCGCGCGCGTTTCTACGATTCGCGTTTCCTTTGTTGCTTAGCGCTCGTTCGCGATATCGCCGATGAGCATCTCCCGGCTCGCTGCGATTCTCCTCCTCCTCCTCTCGCTCTCCCGTGCCGCGTTCATCCTGCTCTGCGTTACGTGTTCATGTGTAGCGAGCGAACGTGTGTGTGTGCGCGCGCGTGAGTGAGAGAGAGTTGCGTTTGATGGCGGCCGGCCAGAGCGAGCGCGAGTAAATCTAAGTTTTACGAGGCAGTACCGCCTCTTACTGGCACCTCCTCGAGCACTGCCCACAGTTCTCTTACTCTCTCTCTCTCTCTCTCTCTCTCTCTCACTACTAAGTTGTGCCCCCCTCCCGGGATCCGCGAGCCTCGCGAGCCTCTATACGGCCGCTCATAATTCTCATAATAAATCGCCTCGGAACGGCCGACGCGCCTCGTTTCTGACTTGCCAGCCCCGGCCGACAATGTATATAAGCGTCTCCCTCTCTCTAGTCTCTCGCCTGCTCTCTCTCTCTCTCCCCCGTCTCCTCCCTCTCGACGAGCCCCTCGACCCCCGCCCATCCGCGTTTCTCCGCGCGCGCGCGCGCGCCTTCGTGTATATGTATACGTGCACGATTTGCTAAAAGTCGCGCCGCCGCCTGCAGTGCGTTCGGACGCGAGCATTTGGCACAGAGTACGGCTCCTTTATGGCTCCGCTACTCTCCGAGCACTCCAACAGTCCGCAGCCAACGTCGGCTCGATGTATATTACCATTTTTATGGAGCTGCGGCCAACTAATCGGGCAAAACATTGTCTCGTCGTACCTTGAGGGAAGGATCGATCGGGGAGGATCGATTGCAACGTATACTCGCTAAATTTTACTGTATACCACATTGAATATTCGCTGTAAGCTTCAGTCAAATGTCGATCGCTGTATTACGGTGAAAAGTCACTTTGACTCACAGTGAAAATCGGTAATTTTATATTTATAGTTTAGAATTCACTATAGTACCGTAAACAACGTTTCACTGAAGCTTACAGTGAGATTTGATCCACTGCAAGGAATTTAGAGAGTACGCCTCCCCCGTAAAAATAAATTGCATTTCTGCAAACTCTTGATTCATGCGTGATTCTTAAGGCTTGCAAAATACAAAAGTGTCACTTGTATATACGTGAAAGAATCAAGAAGGTTACATATACACCTTAACATATTAACATATTTCATTGGTAAAGTAAGTCAGAAACTATCCAAGCGTGGTAAATTCCATATTTAGCTAAGGTCCCTGTGGGTTATACGGCTAATTGAAGTTTTCCAAGCTTGTGAAACGGACATTTCGAGATTAATATACGCTAAACCCGGATCAAAAGAAGTGTTTGAAATGAGCACAAAATTAAAGTATTCGACGTGCTCCGACAAAATCCCACTGGTATGTCCGTCTAAACATAATATTTCACAAGTTGAAATCACGTCAATATTTTTCCCGGATTATGCTGGTAAAACGAGCCATTTAGGGAAATTGTATGGTGGAGGATAGGGAATGGCTGTTCTACCCATGTATAGCCTCAAAAATATGTTGACCTTATTTTAACGTAGCAAAAATGATGTTGGGGTAATTTCAGTGGGATCTTGAAGAGCACATTGAATACTTTCATTTTATGCTTTGATACATTTTTTTACGTTCATTTAGAGGCGGATGTAAGCGAACACGAGATTTGGAAATTTTGTTGAATAGATATTTTTGCAGCTTCTTTCAAGGAAAAAAACACAATGTTCCCGTTACCCTTTCGAAATCGTTACATATGGATGGGACTTTGGTCACGTAATTGTATCTCAAAAAATACTCTAAAAATCATGGATCGTGGATCCAGTCCAACGCGTTATAATATATAAAAAACAACCGGTAGTCTGACAAAATAGAATAATGTATAGCGTTTTGCCTGCTTAGTCGTATTATCGTAAGCACCTTCTTTAAAAGTTCCCTTTAGGGTATAAAAGCCTAGACTGTTTGTTACACCCAAACAAGGTTCCGCAAACTGTTTTCTTCTTGAAATGCATATATAGTTCTGGTCTTCGTACCTCCAAAATTCGTGCACACGACGACTACTTAACGTGATATAAATTAAATTTTATAATTTTTATAAAAAAAAATTCTGCACAGAAATTCCAATTATTTCATGGCAAGTGGTCAACGAGAGCATGAATTTTGAAGAATTTAATTTGGATGTGACGGACAGTTTGTAACCTTCCGACAAGCAACTTTCGAATAGCTGAAGATGAAACTCCAGTAAACGCTCGGAACCTCAGTACTTCTGTAATTTTCTGACTCACTTTTTCATTGAAATATGTCAAACATATCTACACGAACCCGTCTGAACAAGTTTCAAATTATTTTGTTATCCAAAATTATCTCTCCACATTTCACAATGAATGATTTTTCTTTGACAGATCCATGGTGTATATAACCCCTAAAATGAGAGAGTAATCAGCATGTCGAGTAATTGCAACCAGTTGGATATCGATCATTCCGCATATATAACTGCGTTAAAAGATATGCGGCTTCGTAAACTCACGGTATCTCAGGTGAAGTATCAAAATAAAATTTCGAAATAAATTTGACCATCGACGGCTGATTGAGCCCGAAGCGGCAAGAGAGATATCGCATCATCGCAGCAAGAATGCAAAGAAGCTCTATCTCGTTCAGTCATCGGGAGGAATAGCACG
The DNA here is from genome assembly GCA_020882685.1 of Aphelinus atriplicis. Taxonomy (NCBI): domain Eukaryota; kingdom Metazoa; phylum Arthropoda; class Insecta; order Hymenoptera; family Aphelinidae; genus Aphelinus; species Aphelinus atriplicis. The sequence goes on along the minus strand of CM037076.1, from coordinate 15,108,658 downwards.
ATGCTCTCAATGAAAGATCAACGTGGTTTTTTACGAGCTCGATACATCATTGTTCGCTTCAATCCAATCATAAGAGCGAAATCGAACTCGGTTATCTTGTATAGCGCAATTGCGATGATGTCTGGGGCGAAAATATTGACGGATGAATTGATTTGAGACTTTCTAGAGTACGACATTCTCAATGGCCAACTCGAGATTACGCGATAGGCTCTTTTGTGAAGGGGCGAAATGTTTGGGTGCTCGGGGGGGCCATGTTTATGTGTGTCTTTTCTTATCCTCACGCGTATAAGTGGCTATAGATGTAACGATATTGACATACGACTAGTGGGGAGAGGTTTATCAAAAATCACTCGTAAAAAGGAGTTTTTGAGGATCTCAAATAAATTGGACCGTCGCCAAATAGACGTCTCACGATTCCATTCTTATCCAATCGTTTTATGGGTCTTTCAAATCTCCGGTGATCCCCACTGCTTCGAATCATCAACATACTGTCATCATAACAGCTTCAAGTTTTTCATTTTTATTCTTATGGTTCCCTTGTTTTTGTTAATGATCACATTAGATTTTCGCTACATTTTGATTCATGAAAGAAGCATGGCATGATCTCACAGAGCCAGATAACATATTTTCTGTTTCAGTTGACTTTCTACATTCAGATATCTCCTGAATAAATATATGATCGCGACATTTAGAACAGGTTCTCATAAGAGATGATACAATTATCGATGACGCGGTACTGAACATGTACGAAGTGAAAATCTTCACTCTCTCATACCCGACAGACGGACGAAACGGAATCCCAGGTATAGAATCGAGTCTGCGAACGAATCCCCCAGCGATATTTTGCCAGAGTGTGCGTTGTCTATGAAATATCGCAATCGTTCAATCTTCTTTACGTAAATTTTCAATTTGACCTATCGTCAAATTAACATAGTGCGGAGCTTTCAGCGACGCCACAACATTATACACACCCATGAATTATCCGGGTCGAATCATCGGCTGCACGTTTGTGTGTATATGTATACACATATACGTGAAAGAGAGAGAGAGAGAGAGAGGGAGAGTAGGGCGCGCGAGGGCAGGGTATATCCCCCTGCCCTTCCCTTTCGTATATTATCGAGCGAGAATCGATAATTACACGCGCAGCATCCCGCATTTTGGAACGGGAGAAACGAGAAAATCGACTAGCCCGAAAAATATCCTCGTAGAAAAGTATAACCAAGGGAGGAGCGAATGGAGAGAGAGAGAGAGAGAGAGAGAGGTGAAATCAAGAAAAAAGACCAGGAGAGAAGCCACCAACCAGCAGGTCTCGGCTGTGCTTTGCTTGAGCGTGTGCTAATATAGTTATTACCGATCGCGAGCCAGCCGAAGAGAAAGAGAGAGAGAGAGAGACAAGAGAGGCTCGTATTAAAAAGCAATTTTTGGCCCCGAAAACGGGACGTGCGCGCGTAACATAATAACAGTGCAGCTTAATCCATGGTAGGTTTTGCGTGGCGCTCGGGGCTCATCGGCCATGTTCGATCGGGGGAATATGCGCGCGGCGACCGGCCGATCTGGCCTCGCGTGTTTTTCAATTAGGAGCCCCCGGCCCCGACTCGAGAGCCGCGCGACAGATATGTGTTCGTATATGTATACCTACTACTCCGCGCGACGCGCGTGTGTGTAGCCCGTGGGGCTCGCGGCCAGCCACGCCAGCTGTCAAACGACCAGATCGAGAGTGCCGGCATGTGCCCGCCTAACATTCGTCCCGGCCGCAACTGATCACAACAGACGATTATCAAGACGAACGCGGGATTAATAACGCGTGGGAAGATCCTCGAGCTCACATTCAATTTGCGTAATTGATCCGGCCCAGCCCCGTACCGTCGCGGCTGACGCGCGTGATTCCGGGCAGCATCGACTCGAAGAAAAGTCTATTCTACGGCTTTTGATGTTCGAGGCATTGGTTTCACGGGATATCGAGAGCATCTCCAGCTGAACGGAATTACGGATTTTGCTGCAACTTGTTCGGCATTTGTGCTTTCTAGTACGAAAACACGAAGGAGTCAGTGTAACGTACTCCGTATCTAATAGAACCTTTTAATCAAGAACAAGGGATAACCTATACTAGGCAGGTTTGAAAGAGCCAATGATTTGTACCTTTGAGAAAATTACGGAGGCAGAGAGAATCGATTTTCGTAGGGAAAATTTTCTTGATCTCATGAAATGAAATCCTTGAAGCAGTAAATTTCTAGTTACTCCACGATTTCAAGCATTTTGTGATAAGTAATTCTGAATTTTCTATTCAGAAAAAAAAGAAAAATATGACAAATTTATTCGGATTTAATGTTCTTCCTCTAACCAGGAAACCATTCAGGATTAGAGTCGCTGAAACTCTTAGAGATGCTTATAGGTACTTGAATAGATTATTTCTGCAGTCATTTATCCTAACGTCTAGATTTCCTCGAGATATTGTCATCTTTCAATACAAATAATCTATCCATGCATTTGCGAAAATGCTCATTCTTCTTGCTCTGTAATTTTACTGAAACATAAGAATCATGAAATTTTTCAATTCAGCCTCGCCACCTATTTCGAATAAAAAGACCCTCCGTTCGAAGTCATGCTGGCAATTATTGAATCGGTATCAGAAAGAATATGAATCTATGCGGAAGTTTCGACAAGATCCGTGTCTTGCCTCCTCTCATTGTTCACCCAAACGAGGTGGCGATCGGAACAAAGATTCCTTCGACTCATTACAATCGAATTGGTCGTGTCGATCTTAAAAACAAATACCGGAGCTCGGCATCGATTTTCGAGGAATCAATTTGTCGGAAGATATTCTGCGAGTCTGAAAAAAGATCCGCCCGAGTAAATTGCGTGGGGCGCCCTCGCTCCACTCAGTCAGTGATATCTCGGCCCCGGCGGAGAGAGAATCCTCAATGTAAACAGGGAAATTAGCGATAATATAATTGTATAACGCCCGAAAAAAGACGTATACATCTGTCCGAGTGTAAAGTTAATGGCTAGCCAATTTGTTTCCCGGTAACGACGAGGCGTCCTTTTACTTTCGAGCTCTCAGTCACGAACCCCGAGCGTATACACACACACGCGCGTAGCCGATTCCTCGTACGTGCACACACGTCTCGTGGCTCTACCAAAATAGCGATCCACGGGTGAAAAAAACCGGTCTAATAGAATTCAGCCAATTATATTTTTAGGGTCGGCATCAGCAGCTCGGTAAGTTTATAAGCAGCCAGCGGCCGATCGGCTTTGGAAGAGAGCGAGAGGGAGAGAGAGACGCGGGGGACGGTCAATTTCACCCGGCGAGCGCTCTCGATGATTCCTATACGCGCGAGTCGAGTCGACAAAAAAATCCGGCCCATTATCTTTTATAACTTCTATCTACGGCGTACGTGCAGTATCCATTGCAACCGGGATATACGCCGTAGCCTCTCATCATTTTTCCCCCAATAAAATCTAAGAATCGCGTGCTGACGCTCGGCGATCGATTTGCTCCGGCGCGCGCCTTTATATATATATATATCTATAACCACAGCTCTCGAGAGCGGTGCAGCCCAAACGATCTCGAGAGATTGAGTCATTCGCTCGGAATCAATAATACCCCGGTCCCCGACAGTTCTCCTCCCGACCAAATTGCGTGTATAACGCTGAGTGAATGATTGCTATACGCGCGCGTTTCCGAAATAGCCAGACCCCGGCAACAACACTATATAGAATTCAATCGAAAATTCAAAAGACTCTCGAACCCCAGTGTTCTTTATAGTGAAACGTTTTTCACTGTACCGATTTTTACTGTAATACAGCGAGCGACATTCGACTGAAGTTCACAGTAAATATTCACTTTGGTACAGCGAGATTTCACTGTCAGGAGTTTATCGAGTTGCTGTTATTGAGGAGTTTATTGATGCTGTTCGCGAGGGGAACGTGGAACACATTCGAAACACACTCACACACATTCGAACGGCGTCGTCTTCCCGCGAGCGAATGAAAAATTCAGAGTATAACGATCGTCCCGAGCGCGCAATTATATTTTCCATATACTCCGATGGAAACTCGGAGGCGGTGTTCGATGTGTGTATATCGATCAGTGAGCCAAAAAGCGGAGATATACAGTCTCGTCCTAGTTCGGAGAGGCGTCCATTCAATAAGGGGCAAATCTATTCAGCCGCGGAGCGGGGAGGTGGATCTCGGAGGGGAAAAAATCGAAGCGGCATCGCGCGGGTGCCACGCGTTACACACTGTACGGCGCGCGATAAATTTCCATTAGGCCCGGGCAACCGCTCGAGCGCTCGAAACAATCGGCCATTAAATCGAACGGTCCCGTGGCAGATAATAACTGTGGCGCGGCGCGTAATCGGGCTGCGGCGCTAATGAGAGCCCAATTACAGGTGGACTGTGCGGGTAGGTGGGGGGCGAGCAGGCGGACAGGCACACACGTCGATCGAATTAGCCGGGCTCGAAATTCAAAGTGGCGAGTCGTGGCGGCGGCGGCGGCGGTAGCCGGTAATGTCGGTGGATCACGCGACGACTCCACCCTCGAATCCGCGATCCCAGCCGCTCATCGTCGGGGGAGGGGGGGGAGAGGCAGAGGAGGAGGCGTTCCGCGCCTGGTCCGCTGCTCTCTTCGACGCTCGCGATATCGCCACCCCCGCGCGCCTACGCACACTCTGTGCCGTGACTGTGAGCAACCTCGCGCTCTATATAGCTTCGTCCGATGGAATTGCAATACGCTATAGTGGGCGCGGCGCCACCCTCCCACCCGATTCGCGTGCTCGTTATACCAACGTACTGATTTTACTCTTTTTTAATGATTTTACTGGTACGCGGCGGTGTCGTCTCGCACGTTCTACGTGTTATACCGTCGATAGTGTATGAATATGATTGGGTAGCGATTTACTGTGTCATTGTGTACGAACGCGGTTTTCGTTTAAAGTATAATGCAAAGTGTATCGTGTAATTAGCGTGGGTCAAATTTCATTTTATACATGGAGCGCAAATTTCACGCGATGCGTAGGATATTCTTCTGTGCATCGATCTTGTGTCAGACTGAACAAATGATTTCGACCCTCCCTATCCATAAGGACGTATCTCGGGAGTCAGAATAATAAGGACGTATCTCGCGGGACGCCGGAGCGCCGGAAAATGAGGACGTATCTCGCGTGAGAGCAAAGTAAGGATGTATCTCGCGCGAGCGCAAAATAATATCGTAGGTCGGAGAATTGCAAAGTAAGAAAGTATCTGGTTTAAAATCAACTAAGAAGTTTACACATGAAGATAAAATCCAGTCACGAGTCACTCAGTCATATTAATCTTCTAAAAACAGTAGGAGACCAATTCTGATCACTATAGTCGCCACTCGAGTACCTTACACGTTTCACTGCAAGTTTATTAATAACATCCATAATAAGCACTGTAGTACACTGTCGATATGACTCTGGTTCTGATTTAAGAAGTTGACGGTAGCGCTCGAGTCTGACAGCGGCTACTGCAGTGATCAACTGTGGAATGAGCCGCCGCGCGCCGCGGCCGGTGGCTCAATTCGTGGATAAGACTCGGCGTTCGATTCCCGGATTTCCCGGCATGCACCTCTGTAGGGCCAGTTTTATATGGAAACCAAAAATAACAACACGCTCCGCCGTGAGCATCATGTGATTCTGGCTAGTCGGTTTCTTGAATGTAAACTACAAGCCAATAACGAGAGACGAAAAACTGCGCCCTGTTACTTGTTGCTAACCGCTCGCGACTTGTGACTGTAGTCAGAGCAGCTTGGTCTGTAGTCTTAGCGCAGTCCAGCGCAGTCGCGAGCACAGAGTCACCGCGTTTCCACGTATATAAATGCCAGATAGGCTCTTGACCATCGTTTCTGTGCTTTTGACTCATGAATAAAATAATACAGATGCTTCATATTTTGACTCGCCTCCATGATCGCTTTCATGTTTGCCGAGTTTTAATTTTATGCTTGAGATTTATTTGAGGTTATAATCGGTTATAATTTTCAATCAAAATGAGATTCAATATTGAGTCGCAATTCTCCGCGAGCTGCAACATTATTTCGCGCTCGTCCGAGATACGTCCTTTCTTTGCGCTCGCACGAGATACGCCTTTATTATTCTGCCGTTCGAGATACGTCCTTATTTCGGGACTCTCTGAGATACGTCCTTATGAATAGGGAGGGTCGATTTATTGGCCAGAAAATGAATCATTTTACGTCACAAAATAATAAAATTTGCGGTAAACGGATTTTTTTCACCGCGAATAGGTCCATTTCTCAGAGTAAAAGAGTGTAAGAAAATGCTTTCCTTGCGCTCTTACGGTAAATTCTTCACAGGCAAGTATATAGTCGCATAGAATACTATTGCATTATAGTTATAATCATTGTTTCCATGATCAAGGACAGAGTTAATGTCGAAGAGATTAATGGTAATATAATAGCTCTAGGTTATTACACAATGATTATGGAAGAAAATAGTTATCCGTGCCCTCTATACAAAGTCTTCTAAAGATGGTATTCGAGTAATCATGGGACAAGGCGATGCTAATTGATCTCATGTCAGATGATTGCAGAGTAATTATACCTCGCTCATAATTTTTTTTAATACGATAAATAACCATATAACGTAAACGCATAGAATCATAAATATATATGATCTGGAAAGATCGGATACTTTTCAACTCAATGTCTGCAGCAGCAGCAATAGTTGATTGGCGTATCATTGTTGATCGGTGTCATCATCTCTTATCGTTTGACGGTCCGATATTGGTTGGCGAAAATTTTCAATAAAATTCGTCGTACCATTAAACCGACCATCTTGAAATTCGTCAATCTGGTTCCACCAACCCACACATTAATCGAATTTTGATTCGATCCCAGATGAAATCTTTTATGAATAGCGTCAAACCGATTTGTCTTCTCGAACCGAAGATTCAATTTTCGTGAAGGAATATAGCAATAATTCACCCCGTTGGATCGGACTCGAACACGAGCGAGCGGGCGAGGCGAAAATTGACGCGCACATGCCTCGGCGCGTGCAAAGGGGCAAAACAAAATGCAGCGCGAGGAGTCGGGGAGGGACTGGATGCGCGACGCGCGCCGCGCAGTAATGAAGTGGTTGCAGTGTGCGTCAGTGCATCAGAGTGTGCAGCGCGATGCGATCGCTCGAGCTACCCTCGACGAGCATATTTCGGGGTCCCTCGCGCGCGATATCGTCCCGGCCGCTCGCGTGATTAACGGGCCCGTGAACGAGCCGGCCGAGCTACCGCGCAGTCGACCCGCCTAAGATTTATCGTTATTAATTCCGTAATAGAGCCGTCGCGAGCGAGCGAGCGAGCCTTCGCTAATGAAGAGCTCGCCCGAGTGTATAATGAGCCGGGCGCGCTGCAGCTTTCCGCCGAGTCACGGGCCCGACATTCGTCTCCCTCTCTCGATTTGCGATTTCCACCCTGTGCTCGCGTTGATTGGCCGATCCGTGAGATTAACCGCCATTTCAGTTGGCCGTCGCGGCTTAGCTCGCCTTCACTCGACGCGGCGTTGCGTTTGATTTTCGAAAATTCGATAAAAAGACGATGTTCGACGACCAATCTAGTCTTTTCATCTGATTCTTCAACAACCAAGGGTCTTCCCAACAAAATTAAATTTAGTCGAAAATGTCTTCAGAGCGCATTTTCAATCCGAATCGAGGCCACTAATCCACCTGCTCGTAGGCTTCCCCAGCTTCCAACCGTAGCCGCACGCGCGTATTGGAACGAAACAACAGAGAGGATCGAGCGAACTCGCTCGTTGTTTTCGAAATGGTAGCAGCCCGTCGAAATACACCTGCCGTTCATATACATAAATAGATATACACAGGACGAATCGGAGCCCAAGATTTTCCTATGATCATTTGTCTTGTCCGAGAATAAATCGTATCGGTCTAAAGCGAGCGGCAAGAATGAGAAGACGATGGCCATTGAATTGTCCGCGGCGTATAGAAACAGCCGAATCTCGGCAAGATCCCAAGATCGTATACGCGCACACGTTCCCGGAGAAACGTCGAATCATGCTGGCGTGCGAGCGAGCGCGCTGCGGGTGTATATATACACGCGCGGGCAGCCGATAAACGCTCGGGGCAAGCGAGACGAAACGAAAAAGCTAAAACTCCCCGCCCCCTTCACACCTGATAATGGGAATGTATTATTCCCGAAAACTATAGCTGGCCTCCAAGTAATTTCGCGTTTGAGAAATGGATATATACGCGGCCCTCGGCGCGCGTATATCGATGACTCACGCGGTTCGCACACACACACGCGCGCGCGCGCGAATACATACGTATATACATACACACGTATATAACGAGCGAAAAAAGCAATTACGAGCGAGCGAGAAAGAGAGAGAGAGTTCGCGGAGTCTCTCGGCCGCCTCGTCACTAATTCAATTTTCCGTGGTCGGGAGGCACGTGAGCGCGCGTGTACCTGATCCTCTCTTCCTCCTCGCCCGAAATGCCTGCGCGCCCGCTCGAGACTCGAGACGGATTGAGTTGTCAGAGAAGGGGAGCCCGAACGCGCGCGCGTGTGTGTGTGCGAGCGAGAGAGAGAGGCTCGCTCGCAGCGCTGCAAAGCCGCTTTGTCAGTTGAAAAATTGAATTTTTGACCGCGCAGCGCGTGCAGCTTGCGCGCGCCTTTTGCTGCAGCTTGCGCGCGCGCGCCCCTTCGGTGTGATTTTGAGAGATCGCGCGCGTTTTATTAAAGATGTCGGGCCGCGGCCAACTGCCTCGTGATTAGCTGTCTCGTTTGGACTCTCGGATTAATCGCTTCGAGGTATATATGTATAAATATACAGGCAACGGCCTCGAGTCTCAATAAAGGGTCCCGAATAATTTACAATTTCGCTCTCGCCCCGCCTAACTTCCATTGATTTCGTCTGTGCTGAATCTCGCGCGCCGCTACTGAACGAGTAACTAGAAATTTCACAAATAATATGGCAGCTATGACTGCGAAGGGAAAACTCCACATCGTATACATGTCAATATTTTGACGCGCGGGTCGGACGCGAATCGGAATACGTTCCGCGGCCTCGATCCCGAGCCGCTTCTCCCACAGACACGTATATAATTGTCGAGGCCGCTCGTAAAGAACGCCCGAGAGCCGCGAGACGCCGAACAAAGAGGAAGAGCGCGAGCGTGTAAGCGTGTATGTGTGTATATACACACGCAGATATATCGGCCGAGGGAAATCAGTACACTCATCAAAGGGGAGTAGCCGGCTCATAACGATCAAACGACGGGGCCAACGACGCTGCAATAGCAAAGGAAAAGAGGCGAGAACGAAGAGGTGAAAAGATAAGGGCACGTCGGTGCGCGCTAGAGCAGCGCTCGCTCGCGTGTATATACACACGCACACACACACACACACACACACACACACACAGTGTGTAAAACACGTGTTGCCGAGGTGTGAAGTGGCTCTGCTGCGCGGCGTTGCTGAGCGGCAGCGGAGGGAGAGAGCGAGAGCAAGAGAGAGGAGGTGTTGGCCCGACGATCATTTATTATCGCGAGATTGAATTTCTCCGGGGATCGGCTGTTGCACTCGTCCGAGCTGCTGCCGCTGCCGCTGCTTCTGATGCGCGCGAGCGCGAGCGCCTCTCGCTCCTACAGCCTCGGTTTAATTAAAATATCGTTATGGGTAGGCGTGTGTATTCGTGTGAGCGCGAGCTTCGGTATTTCTCTCTGCTCGCGCGCCCGCGCGCGCCTTTCTCAGCCCGGCCCTCTCGGCTCCGGCGCGAAACGGTTACCGAAAGAAACGAGATAATAACTCCGAGTGGCTCGGCTGCTGCACAGAGCCAGAGAGGCAAAAGTAACAGCGCGCGCCAACCGCGTGTATACACGCACACACACACCCGCGATTGGCTCGCGCGTCCTTTAATAAGCCCGATTTTAATTGCGCCACATCGCACCTGTGCGCTGCTCCGTACTCTATACCTTCGCTAATTGTCCGCCAGCGCGTTCATTGTTTTGACGTTTCACTCGCGCCCGCCGAGACGTATGTATCTTCCCTTTTGTAATTTTCGTTTCGCGCCATTATCGGGACATGGAGCGTTACAGGTGTGTATGTCGTATCGTATGAAAAGAGCATTCGAGTCTCGGGGGCACATTACACGAATTCTCGACGGAGTAAAGGATGTTTCGCTCCAAAATTACGAAAAATTCATAACATTGGAAATGTTGAGAATTCGAAGATTAGTACGGGAACCTTTACCGTTTACCAATATTCAAATTCTCATAAAAAATTATTCCTTAGCAAAAAGCAACATTTCAGGTTTCTTCTGTGAAAAATCACATTTCACGGCAACTCTCGCCCCGAAAGCGCTTTTCTTCGTAGCAGTCGCATCGATCACATGTATCCGCCCGACTTTTGGCATTCGTGCCAATATAGCTTCACGAGCAACGCGTACTCGTGGCGGCGGCGGCGGTGGCCAGCTTTCAACTCGGCCAATCGACGAGACGAAAATATGAGAAAATACGTCATTCGTTATTCATGATTTTTTCCGTTTTTCTCTCTTCGCGATCGATCGATCGCAAATAACACGACTCGCGCGCGCGCGGTGTATTTGCCAGAACGGCTCGGAGTCGAGGGCGGAACGATGGGCGATAGCTCACGGCTCTCGGCGCACAATCGCAGATAGCGCAACGTATCAGCCGCCGAGCCTGTACATAATCGTCAGCACAGGCCGGCAGAGCAAGTGAAGAGCCAACTGCACTCGGGGATGATGGTCGTTGGCTACCGATCCGCGAGCTCCCGGAACGATTCGCAATTAAGCCCCGAGCGATGCCAGCTGCGATTCCTAGCCGTCCCTCTTGCCCCTCCGCGGCGATCCTCTCCCTCTCCGAGGCTTCTCGCGCGCCACGCGGGCACCGTTGTCTGATCGTGAAAATTGGCGCGAAACCAAGCTGATTTCTATTTTAGTTAAGAAGACCAATCGGCTGCCCCCGCGGCAGCGTATACGTATGTCCAATGCTCGCGATTCGCCAATGGTGAATTAGTGCCACCGCCTGCGTGCGTCGCGCGCATGTATGTGGTGTTTGCCCCGCGCGCATTATACCTAGTTAACTCCAGCTCGCGCCCGCTGAATAATGAGCTGCGCTCATTACCTTTAAATGCCCACTTATTCCCCTCGATAGTATCGATCCAACTGCGTCTATCATTCAGAGAGGTTTTAATAATTCAGACTCGTCGATAGGCGAACGCCGTATATGGACAGTTGAAGCGCGATTTCAAACACTCCATAGCCTTGCTAGGATCATTAATAATTTCGAAGAGTTTTCCAGAGAATAATGTCAAAAGAAAACGACCCAGTTTTTTTTCGAGTCATTATATGGACTTTTTCACTAATCGAGATATTTTTATCTGATTTCCCTACAGCGAGGAAGAAATCGATCATAATCGACGGCAAGACTAGGCCAAAATTGAACGACATTTATCACTACATTCTTTGGCATTTCGTCTCCATAATTCAATTGCTGTTTCTTATGATGCATCTCTTCCATCAATCGTTGTAATAGGTCTTTTGGTCGAGTGATCCCAATGCCTCCCTCACTCCCTATTTCTCAGCGTAGGACTGTTCCAATTCATTCTAAGCTTATTCTGAAGATACTAGTATTTTCATTTGAACCTAGCCCCGTTGGTCAATTCATATACAATAACAGTTTGCACGTGGGTGCAAGGCTTTACTGGGCACACCAAACATATATTTGGTTTTCCCTATTTTTCACGAGTGAATGGCTTCCGAGAGTGAATAATCCGTGTACCAAGTCGTTCGGCCAACGTGCGAAGAGATTAATTTCATCGAGGGGCAAGTCGCGCGATAAACCGTTAATGGGTGAGAGATGACCGCGCGTGACATTTTTTCGAGGACAAAAATAAACTCGCTCGCATATCGTCGGCGATTATCATAATAATTTTTCTTCTCGTTCGCGGCCGAGCCGTAATGAAAAGATCAGGCGCAATGGTTGATGGTGTCGCTCGTAAGAATCGACAGTTTATTAAGGAGCGCCGCTCCAGCGAAAAATCGCGCCCGGCCGCGCGCTTGACATAATCGGATTTTTCGAAGCGCACGTGACGCCCGATGTGTTTTGAGGGTAATTATACACGCTGCTCGAGCGAGCGAGTGAGCATTTGGCCGGACCCACGTGTATAGCATATCAATCTGTCGGTGGAGCCGCGCGGCGCGAAAGGGGAAAAAGGAGGAACGAGAAACTGGGAATGAGTAAATTTCGCGAGAAGAGCGGATCGAGCGGGCGTCGAAAATTAATAATCAAAATACGCTCGCTTAGCATAAATCGGAGGGCCGAGCCCGGGGAGAGAAGGATCGCGAGCCAAGGAGAAAAAAGGACCGGCGATCCGGTTACTCGAGTCGGCCACGCTCGTTCGGTTTCGCGCGTCCCTCCCTCTCTTTCTCTCCCTATCTCGGCCGTGTCCCGGACTTTAATTAAAAATTAATCGGTGCAAATTAATTTAAATGCAAAAAGAGCGGAGTCGAGCCGCCGGCCGGGCCGAAGGTGGAGCGGCTTCGTTCCCCGGAGGCGGGCCCGCCGAGTTAGCCGATCGTTACCGCTCCAGCTCGACCGGCATATAGCCTTTCGATAATCGAAATTCCTCGGGACAATAGCCGCGTCTCTCTCAAATAATAATTCCGCAGCTGATGATCACATTTTTTTCATCACTAACCAGCCGGCCTTTCGGTCTGTCTCATATTCGATTTTACAATTTACGCGTGTTTACCTGCGGTTACGCTTTTATGTACAAGCTTACTCATAAGACTTTGTCACTTCATCGGAAGCTGATCCGTCATTTCTTGAGATTAAACTTAGTTTTATCAGGGAAATCATTAGGTTTTTACAAAGTTGATACATTTGGACGCGCTTCCCGGGCACTATGTTCAAAATTGATCCAACTATTTCCAAACATTTGTGTCATGATCCTGGTAATATTTAAAAATCTTTCGAAAATTGTTGTTTAAACCTGAAGAAGATAAGCTCCTACTTTCCAAGTACCATAAATAATACTTTTTTTGAAGAAAATCATTGCATATAAAATATTGAGCACGTTTTAATTTATTTCTAATCACTAATGGTGATGACATGTTAACTCTGCCCTTACAGCTCTTAGATATACGGTGTTTTCCTTCGAACTTCATACACCTCATGTAGAATTTATCATTGTCCTAATCGAATACAGGCAATGAAAAATAAAATATTATTTGGAACGAATTTGAAGTGATTATCAGATGTTTTTAAAGACTTTTTAATATTGGTGTGTCTATTATTTGATGTGATATAAGAAACCATCCCCAAATCGGGGCCTCCCAGTATGTCCTCCAAGAAGAATCGACAAGTACTTATGTGACTAAATTCAACATTCCTATACTGACGCGTACATAAACACATTATCATATTTCAACTAAGGAGGCTTGGTACTATTATTGGTAAAGCGTCGCTAAATAACTGAATAAAAAAAAAAAAAAAAAAACTAAGGAGGCTGAATCACACAAGATCTATCATTTTCATTTACCTACTCCGCAGAAAGAAAGTGACAATCCTAGAATCGATCATCTCCGACGTAACATCTGTGACCTCTATGGTATGTTTTAAAAGTAGTGCTATATAATATCTGCAGATTCCATTCAAAACATCATATCAGTGCTAATATTCTCGGTTACGTGAAAATTTCTCAATTCATGGAATTATATATTCTGAATTTATTCCCGCCTCTGATGGATTATTTATTAGATGATCTATATTATGGTTCTCATGATTTCGAATAAGATTTCAGATGAGCTATTGATTTTACTTTGATGATTCGGTAGAAAACTTATGTAATATGTATAATAACTATTTTATGTAATATCTTAAATGTAATAACAGACATGGTATAATTACGATAAAAGCTAGTTTGGATCACACATTTTATAACTAAAATGAGTGTTAATCAAAAAATACAAACATTTTCAATAATCATTTTAAAATAATTGGGCTATTTGAATTATTCTAACATGAATCGGAATTCCACTAGGAGCAAGCGAAATTTGCATCGATGGAAATGCATTTTTCTCTAGAAACAATCTAATGGATATGATTGAAGCAATCTCCAGATAATTGCGGGTAGTAAGAATCCATATTGATAATTCCGATTCCTTCTAGTATCCAAGTGTCTAAATGTACTCTGCTAAATTTGAAAATAAGTATAATATTATAGGACTTTTGATGTCAATAGTCCCACATGCAAATGATGAGAGTACGTAGCCTGGATGCGATATGTAACTAAAGTTGCACACGTATATGACTTGGAAATTGACCGTGTAATGAACGGCACTTGTAGATTGTTTGTAATATTCAATTCCAATGAAATGCACAACTCTTGAAAGAACGATAAATTAATAAGTTACAATCAATACAATGGGGAAATAAAGGTACGCCCACAGACGACGTTTTAAATGGTGATTAAATAGAAATATTCTATCCAGCGGAATCTCTCACAATGCACACTTGCAGATCCCGGAGAACAAAGTACCGCCTTTGGAAATGTCAGTTATGCAGTATGCTGTTTTCATGGCTGAATTGTGAGGGAATTAACGCATGTGGAGGAAGAGCCGTGGTCTGGCCGCGCTCGAGAGAGCTGATATCTCCGCAGCCGGTGGTGCGCGTCCAGTGAGTTATACGTTTTAAAATATACGCCGCTTCGCGTTATCGATAATGCATAAACAAGCGTATCTCGGGCTCGTAAAATTCTTTTGTCGGGTCCTTATGAGTTGCTCACCACGTGTGCTTTCTCTCTTTCTCTCTCTCTCTCTCTGTTGCACTTGCGATTCACCGGAGAGATTGCGCAGGCGGCATAAGAGCCCCGAGTCTCGCGCCCGATAAAATCGATCGGACGCGCAGCGGCCTCGCCGCGTTCCTTCCTAGATAATGGATTCTTTTTTGCGCCCCTTCTGCCCGTACACCTCCTTAACTCGATTATTATTACCTCGTTATGGTTATATACTGTGCCGGCCCGAGCTCGCGCGATAAGCCCCGGGAGCTAACCTCCTAACCAGACCCAATCGACTCCCTCCGCTTGTGTATTTACACGGCCGTGGATATTGTTCGCTCTTGTTTTTTACCCGACCCCCTCAACCCTGCAGACAGTCGCATTCTATTCGCGTTCCATGCGGTTTTTTGTATCTCCAAGGGGTATCGTTGAGGGGCTAGATCACTCGGTGATAGTTTTTGCTTTTTCAAAGAGAAAGCTTTGTAATGGGGCAAAAATCGACCCAACGAATCAGACCTCGGGACCTCGATTTTCGTAATCTACGGGTCGAAAAACATGGAAATCCAAAACTGTCGATGAGATATTTTCCATAGCAACCACTGTTGACATCCTTGGCAACCGTTTGTTTACATCCCTAGCAACCGTTGCTTCGGAAGCTGGAAAATCAGTTTTAAGTCACACTCGACGGCCAAGGACACTGAATTGTTATATTTGCTCCATATCAACCGTTGTTCACCTCCCTAGTAACCGTTACGAAGGTTCGAAATGATCAATTTATTACCCATTTCCATCATTTTCGACGGCAAAGGACACAAAATCTTCCCAATTAGCTGTTTAGCAACCGTTGCTAAGGAGAAGAAAAATTCACGTAAGTTTTGCTTCGTGGGTGATACTGAAGCCTCTTTGAGAAAGCATACTGCTAAGGCACTTGGCAGCGGTTTTTCTTTTTGTTTTTCATTTTTGATGTGATTCAGGAGCGAATAACCCCCCATTTCAGATTGAGTTTCAGGGATCTTCGTCCGTAATTAAATATACTTCAAAGGGGTAGACACTCCAGTATCACACCAAAAAATGACGAAAAGATAAATATCAAAATAAATCCTAAAGCATCGGGTAGTTCTCTGGTTATTTGAGTATTTTTCTCGACATGTATTTGTCTAGTTACCAAGTGACTGTGGAGAAAAGTAATGTTATACGATCTTGCTTTCCATCTGATGGTTGGTTCCCTCGCGCAGTCTGACCCGATTCGAGTACACCTACTTAAAATATTAAAAATTTGAATTCAGCACTTTTTCGCTCCGTCCATTCTCAGTAATCATGAAGTCGAACGAGTGTAAAATTTCAATATCATTCAATTTATGGATTTATTCAAAAACGAGGTACCCTAGCTCATCAGAATTCGTTTCCCACGATTTTTCCAATGACGCGCCAATATAAAAATGAAGCATAATAGTTTCAATTGAAATCATACTATAATATTGACCATCGAGTACTCAAACTAGACACTCTCGATCGCGAATCGAAAGCTGGCAATGAGATAACTGCCCGAAACAACAAATTCCCAAAATGAATTTCGAAAAATCGCAAACATACGCGGAGGAAAACACACGCGAAGGCAGCGCGTGGATTGTCGAAGAGGAGCAAAAGGCCAGGAGGCAGGAGCGCGAGAGGAATGTGATAGCGCGCGCGCGAGCCGAGTTTCGCTCGAGCCTCGAGTGAGCGAGCGAGTTTCGTCTCACGAGTGCGCGCGGCGTTGGTATGTGTGCGCGCGCTCTCTCGCGTATATATATATACGTGTCTGTGGGTGTTTCTCGCGGGCGCGAGCGGCCCTCATAAAACGGCCGTAAAACACTAAACGGCTGTAAAGCTGCCGGGCCGCTGTTTCGCTCGGCCTCTCTCGCTCTCTCGCCGTGGCGATATGGCGTGAGCCGCGTGAGAGAGAGAGAGAGAGACGCGCTAGCGCGCGCGCACACACTCGCCGACGAGCGCTAAATCACCGGGGACCACGCCTCGCGCGAACCTCCTGCCCTCCCTCCCCCGGTCCCTTTGTCTCGCCTCCCACATTTCATTCCACGCGCGCGCACCGCTATTTCTCCGCCGCGCGTCTTCTCGGCTTGATTGCTAATCGCTAGCGCTCGGGCCGCAGCTGATTGAGTTGTCGTCGCACCAGTGGCTGCAGCGACGACGCACCGTCTACCCGTATATATACACCCTACCGGCGAATAGCTTTATAATTAGCGACTCGTTTTAGCTGATGCGCCCGGAATTTATGTATGTATGTATGTATGCACGGGAAGTCGCCCACGCAACTCCCGGTATTCACGGATAATTCGGACGAGCTTTTCTCGCGCGAGCGATTACGCGCAATTACGCGCGGCCAACGGGTAATCTCGTACGGGGGTATATATTCCTCGGGCTCATTACGGGCCGTGCTTGGTTGTTTTGCAGCATCCGTACGAGGCCGACCCGGTACACAAGTTATTTATCTTAGCCACCATTAATAACTCGAGCGCGAGCGCAGGCAACAATAGATGAAAGGGCTCTTGTGAAATTTCAACGCACGATCCATCCGCGGGGCGAGGCAACGACGCTCTCGAACGGCGCGCGGATAGATTTCTCTCGATTCAAATCAATCGGGCCCGACGATTTTTCATTCCCGAGCTCGCGCGCGCGACCAGCAGTGTAACAAAGACACACACGCGAGAACGAGCTCGGGACGATTTCTCTCCGGTGCAGCCCCGCGTCTCGATGCTCTCGAGTCTAAATTCGTGAAGCGAGTGAACGATAACTCGCAAACGGTGACGTGTCTGTCTCTCGCTCTTTCCAAAGCGATTCGACTCGGTTCGCAATATGGCGACAACGCCAGCTGCCCCGAGAAGTGGTAATACTGAGATAATTGTCCGGAAGAAAGCTCGAGGATTGACAGCAGTTTCAAAATATACCATCACGCATTGATAGAACGTATATATTGTT
This sequence comes from Aphelinus atriplicis, assembly GCA_020882685.1. Taxonomy (NCBI): domain Eukaryota; kingdom Metazoa; phylum Arthropoda; class Insecta; order Hymenoptera; family Aphelinidae; genus Aphelinus; species Aphelinus atriplicis. The sequence continues at coordinate 15,090,904 of CM037076.1, read as the reverse complement.
TTGAAATGTTTCTCCGATGCTGGGCGATTGATGGAAAATGTGGTGAGTCGTGGAGATTCGTGCAGTTATTGCCTTTCGATTATGGGCCGTAAAATTTACTCACTCTCGACTACCGAGCGATGTTGGATCGATAAACTCAACTTTCTATATTAGCTCGTACCCTCTTCTCGGATTCTGTACAGAGGATTAGTTGATTAGTGATTAGCTGGCTATTACAGTGAGTGAATCAACTGCAACGGTGCAATTAGCGAAGGATTCATGTGATTCAACGGTAATTCAACAGACTCTCATTGCTAGGGCAATTCGTACCATACACCTCAAACAACCAGTGAGTTCCTATTCATCGCCCATTCGACGGATTGAGTTGAAATGTTGACGGCCTCATCACTACCCCCAAACGCCGAATCTGGCCGTTTTCGATCAATCGCGCACATCGACAGAGACCAGATAAACGAGAGGCCCGCGACCAATAACGTTCGAGTTCGCCGAGGTAGCAGAGAGACGAGTCGCGCGGCCGGGCGCGCAACGAATTCGACCCAGCCCAAAAGCGGAGCTCGCGGCTACGTATATATGGTGTCCGGGCGTTATCTAATCCACTTAGCGCGTTGGCCATCAGTATCGTTTGTGGCACATTTGAGATTTACGAGCGCGGGCTCGCGCTGCGCGGAATTGCGCGCGGCGAGCATCACGGCGCGCGCGAGCAGGGGCAATTTAGTGTGGCGCGCGAGCGAGCGAGACACGAGCAATCAGGGGCCCCGGTATATATATACACGCGTGTACACGTGCTCTCTCTCTCGCTTGCGCTCGCGCGCGCGCGCGCGAAAAGCCCCGGGGGAGCGAAAAAAGATTGAGCGGAGCGCGAGAGAAAGGTGGCGGCGCGGCAGCAGCGAAAGGAGAAGAAAAGGAGGAAGAAGAAGAAGGAGGAGAAGGAGGAGAGGAGCTGCAAGAGAGAGAGAGAGGAGCGAGGGGCAGGTAATCTTACGTATCAATTAGCCTCACGGTCCCAGGGGCCTTACCCCCCGCGGGCCTTTGACCGCGCGCCGCCGCCGCCGCGCGCGCGCGAGAGAGAGCACCGAGGTGTGAGAACTCGGAGAGAGAGACGTCTTCATCGCGGCTGGCCCCGCAGGCCGCGCCGCCGCCGCACACCACCACCGCTACACACAGCCCCGCGCTCGCCTTTCGAAATATATTAATCGATCCGCCGGCCGGCAGAGCCGCGCTCGCGCGATGCACAATCGAAATCTCATTACCGTCGGCCGTGGGGGCCCTCCGAGATCCACTTTATTCCTCGCGCGACAATGGCCGAGCTGTCATTGTTCGCCGCCGCCGCCGCGAGTATGTGTGCGTATGTATATATACGACGCCAAGTGAAAATTTTATCGTCCTGTTGTTTGATAAAATTCATCCGTGAGCAGCTTCGATGGCTTTTCTTCCTTCAAACTTTATTCGACTCCGGTCGTTTTACGCGGAATTATTGCCCTCGGTATATAGTGAACATCAGGTGTTCCACGAGGGGAAAATGCGGCGCTTCAATTGTGTCGAATCGGCGTGATGGAAACGTCGCTGGAATGTGTTGTTATTCACGGGTGTAAATGATGCCGTAACGATTCGTAACGAGAAATATCAATGAAGAAGAAGAAGAAGGAGAAACCGATTTCGATATAATTGGTTTCTAGTGTGAAGAAGTCAAAGCGACCGAGAGCCAATCGTTATTCACAGTCATCTTCATTGAGTTAGCCCGCGGCCAACTCTTTTTGATCTTCACACTACCAATAAGTCGGATTGAAACATCCAATACAATAAATACAATGATATATGGGATGTGTCTCTCGGAAATCCGAGCCTAGAATCTTTTTAATCACTTTTTACCTTCACCGACTTTGAAAAATGAACCCTCGAGATTTAAGAGTTTGGCTTCGCGACGGCATTTCGTACTTATACGCGTTTTTTTCTATTTTCCTTTCTCCGCGATACCAATTCCCTCGGCATTCGTTACGCCGAGGCCCGAGAAAGGCGCGCTATAATGTATAATTATAATAGTAGTGAACCGATTCGATAAGTGAAAATCAAAACGTTTTCGATTCGAGGGAGGCAATATAAATGAGTCTCTCGCGTGATACGTGTATACATAACTAAAATAAATAAGCCACGAACACTCGATCACGTCGAGCAAAAAAAAAAGTAATCCGATAAATCTCAATTTCCTAATGTTCTAAGATCGTCTTTTCACTTCACACTCGTTTTCTCTTCTTCGCGCCTCGGTACATTAATTAACACATACATATATCCATTAGGGCTAATATTTTCCCATAACTTACTCAATTTAATCGAGAAGAATATACGACGAGGTGTGTATATATGCATCCTATACGGCTCAGCCTAATAGACTCCTTTGGGGTCACATTCCGTCACGGGAAGAGAGAGAGGAGAAAAATCATCGCCGGCCAGATCAAAGTCGTATTATTTATAACCTTTAAACACACGCCCTAATGTAATCTATATTTTTTAGCTCGTTACGCAAAGCATCGCACCTCGTACGTGACGCGTAAAGGGATCCTTGAAAATCCGAGCTCTAATGCGAAGTTGCGCACGCGCGCGCGTGTACGTAATAACACCTCGTAAACGTCGATGTTACCGGCGCGCGGTTTGTGCTCTTTCCGAGCGCTTCTTTTTTTCCCTCCTTCTCCCTCGAGCGCGCTCCTCTTCCTCGAGGGTAGACAACACACGGCACCGAACTCGACGAGAACTGCCGGGGAAAAAAAAATTAATTTTTTTTCCCTTGCCCCCTCCCCGGACCGTTTGCCGACGGATAAGTGCAAGAGCTGTGAAACTAATCTTTATCTGTCCGACAAATCAGATGAAGTGCGGCTCGAAGATTGATATCTACTTAGCCAGTGGATATAAGCATTGCTCTCCTCTTCGTTCGCTTCCTTCCATAAATTGTGCAAAATATTATCCGTCCCGGGTATCTCGGTGAGATTTACTCTCGCGTCGGAGAGCCGATTAATTATGGAAAAATTGCGATGTAACGGACCGTCGACGGCTGCGCGAAACAACGTCGAGCAACGTGCAACTCTGTATAATACAGCAGCCAAATGGATGAATTATACCTGCGAGTGGCTGCCATATTTCGTTGAAAGAATTATCACTTCATAAAATCGGACATATCGTGATGCGCGTCGGAGACTATATATATACACTCGAAAAAATCAAAACATCCTACCGTCGAACGCGAGACGTAACGGGCACATGACAGGCCGTTCAGGGCTGCTCGATCCGAATCAAAAGCATACCTTTGCTCTTCGCGCGTTATATGCAGCTGTTAACGAGCGTCAATATCTCGCGGCCGCCTTTGTGTGGGTGCGTCAGAGCCGAGCCAGGTGCTATACATGTGCTCACTCTCGGGCGATCACAACGCATTACTTAGCAGCCGCGAAAGAAGGCGGCGCGAGCCGCTGCGGGGGGTCTCTTTCATGCGCCCAAACACCCGACCAATCAATCTCCTCGCCGCGCCTCACCGTTCTGTCGTTTCTCCCCTCCGTATATACGTCGAAACTATCCTTTTCCCGGCTTGTTTTGTATTCCTAGTACCTTTTCATTGGGAAGTTGTTTTCGAATGTTTCTAATTCATGAATAGTGAGAATAATTTACTCGCTTGTTAATGAAGGACTCTACCAGGGCTTGAGAAGCATTTCGGATTTACGGTACGATGTTATTCAATATTATTGTACTAGCTACATTTAGACACACTTAACTTTTCTCATTTTCTCACTTTCATCATTTTATTCCATAAGAGAGCGAACGAACATTTTTTCCTATATTTCATATATTATTCTTCGCAATTAAATACTATACTTGAGAAGTGACACTTTTGATAAGATATCAATAAAAATATTACACATACCTTTAGGGAGAAGAGAAACTTTGTTTTTGTAATTGTGACCGTTTTGATTACAAGTGAAGTCAGATTCTTCACTTGTGCTTGTGTCGATCATTTAGAACATGAAAATATTCAACCAGTTCATAAATTTACTTCTGGTATACTCGTATACGATACAGATTCAACCAGGGAGAACCAACTAGCGTAAAACTCGTCCTAAAATGACTTAAAAATTAAAATCTTCAAAGTAGGACTGTTGTAGTGACTGTTGTACTGACAAGTTGTAATGTGAATTTACTGATTTGACAGCTGAGACGGCTTGTTACAGCTGTCCCAATCGAAGTTCGGATACCAGCAAAAGACGCCGAACATCGATCGAAACCGGGAGAACCCACGCGATCTCATCGAGATTTGACGTTTGGACGCGCTAGTTCACTCGTGTTCGCACTCGAAGGGATATAACACACGCTCGCGCACATATAAGTATCGGCTGTTGTTGTTCGGGCCGCGCGGCGGGGGAACAGCTTGTCAGGCTCGCTCGCTCGCGTTAACGAATTCAAATTAGCCCGTTCGCACCTCGGCTGATTAAGCCGGCCCATAAGTCTCGGTCGCGCCGGGCGCGACGAAAAAAAGCCGCGCGGCCAACAGCCAAATGAGAAAAAGGCCGGGGAGATATGGCAGATCCGAGCTCGGGTATGTGTGTGTGTGTGCGCACACGCATACACGTGTACATGCGTGCACAGGTGTGAAACACCCGGGGGAGAGAGGGAAGAGGAGACTGCGCGGAGCAGTCGCGGCCAATATAAGTGTATATACTTTGAGCATAGCGCGCGCGAGGCCGACTCGCCGCTTGACGTCTTAATGCACGTCCAGAATAATCTCGCCGTCAATTTATTGCGCTTTTTCTCATTTCTCCACCATCGCAACTGGCCCGGACGCGCGAGCGCAAACGGGATTAGTACTCCGCGCGTATGCCCGCACGTCTCCGTCTATATACGTGTACACATGTATATGCGCACCGGCGCGATCCTCTTCGAGCACGTATACACATTCGCGCTGCTATTTTCACGCGGCTCGCCCTCGCGTACTCGAGTTCCAACTCTTTTCGCTCCATCCGAGGAGACGCGTCAGTTGCTTCCGACTGCCACATTATGACGATCAGGAGGATTTTCGAATTTCTCCTCGTAGTCCGACATAACTCATCCGACCGGTGATTAATTCACGCGCGTCGCCCCCGTTCGCGCCGAGTTTAACTTTGAAGAAACACCCCCGTGGTCCACGTATCGGGGGTCCGAATCTCCCTTTAGAAATTTATAGGGATGCACCGACTACGTGGCGCAGCTAACAGAAAACGGCCATTTGAATTTTTCTCTCCGCAATCGCGGCCGTAGAAAAGGTGGAGCAGGGATGAGGGGGGGGGGAGAAAAGACGAGATAGAATTGTACGAGAGCGAGCGCGAGAGAAAAAGAACCGCGCAGGATATAAACTCGGGAACTCAGTCGTAAATTTTGTGAATTTATGGGATTTCGTTTGGGAAGGATTAGCCGTGTTTAGGATCAATGCGGAATCCTTTTTTTTTCCTTTCGTCCTAACGTTCCCAGTCTTGCGCGCCGCACACACTCGTGATTCCCAACGATTGTTCGTCCGCTTTTGATCGAGACATAATTAATTCCTCGCGAGAACTGCGAGGCGACGATCGGGCGAACAGTGACGCGCGAGGAGTCAACGATACTCTCGAGCATCCGAAACGGAGTAGCCTCTCGCTCCAACGAATATTTTTATTTAATTAATGCAAATAACACGACGAAGAGGAACGCACGCGGCAGCGGCTTCCTCGTATACGACTCGCTCGTCGTATGTATATACAGATACGTATATATCCCGTTGAACCGGGCCGGCTCGAGATTCCGGGGCTGTCCTCTTATGTTCATAAATAATCGCGCAAGAGCCGCCGGATTAAGAGGTCCACGCGTGAACTCCTCCGAGCTCTCTTTTCTATCGCGCTTAGTTTACATCTTTTTTTCTTTCAGCCTCCCCCCCTCCTCTCTTATTATATACGTTCGAGAAGTCTAGGCAGCATCGCGGCACGAAAAACTGGCTTCATAACTCAGGTGGGAACGCTTGATTAATCCGAAAAAATCAATTGTACGGGGCGTGAGTTATATACACACAGTCGCGAACCGGCGGCGCGGCTACTCTCCGCGCGAGGGCTCGTTACATACATGAAGTCGGAGATACACTTCCGAGTCGTACCGGGAAAAATAAAAATGAAAAAAAAAGCGGATGAATCGGCCGCGCGCGTGCATCTGCTGCTGGCCAAATTAAGCGATCATCTCGTGATCGCTAGCCTCTCACCGTATCGTGCGTCCCTCTCTCGACCCGCGTGAAATTAGCATCGGCCTGATCGTAAAGGGGGAGCAGCGGCCGCGTGCTGCACAAGCGCTCGAGCCTTTCAACGATATGCGCGCACTCGGCTCGCTCTTCCTTCCGCTCGCGCCAACGCGAGCGAAACGCGCGTGGCTGCGAAATCCACAAGCAGGATGTGGGCGGGAAAACGAGCCTTAAACGCTCGTATATAACTCCAACCCCTCCCCCCACCCGTGAGCCACGGGGAAAGTGATGAAACTCAGAGCGAGCTGATTTTTCCTCGATTCAATTTGCTCGATCTGACAAGGAGAGTCGCGCGCGCGCTCCTGTAAAAACGAGTCTCAGATTCATCGAAGATATACAAGTGCGTGTGCGCTTGTGGGAGGTTTTCAACTGCCTTGTATACTGCCGAGGATTCGAATGCACTGTATGTTTGGTTGGACACTGGGTGGATGCGATTTGTCCCGAAGTCCAAGCGTTTACGTGGGGGTAACGAGAGGCCAATGGGCAATTTGAATTTCGCATGGGGAATAATTGAAGAACGGCGCGGCGGGAGTAAATCACGCGGCAATATAATACTTTACGTGTTATTTTTGGTGAACCGAGTGTATATATACGAGCCGGTATATATACTTCACGGTCGAAACGGAGGGAGGGAGAGGAGCGGAATCCGCCCGAGGGAAGAGAAGTAGCAGCGGCGGTGCGGCGGCAGTGGAGGGGGGTAGGCATATCCGAGCAAGCCGATTGGAAAAGACGCTGGAGAACGCGTTGGGATTTTAATAAGCCAACACGATAATCGGCAAATTTACGAGCGGCCAAACTAAATTAAATTATTGTCACAATAAATGTAAATTTATAAGTTTCCATGCTCGTCCCACTGCTTCTGTTTTATCCTATTCGGCTTCTTGTTTTTATCTTCTGTCTTCTCGCTGTCTCTTTCTCTCTCCCTCTCTTTCACTCTCGGCTTGAGGTTCATTCGGATTACAAATGCAAATAAAGATTCTTTTCAATTATCCCGCTAACCGATTAAAATGTTTATGCCAACAGAATAAGACGGGAGTTTATGTACTGCGCCGAGTCGATCCGCACTCAATATAGCGCGTTGAACAATCGCGAAATTGGACGAAAAAAAGTTGTCGTCTCGCCGATAATGTTCTCCTTCGGCTCCCTCGCGGTATGGAAAAAGTGAAGCGCGATCGATAAGTACGAGCGAATTCGCGGGACGTCGGACGACGAGCTTTTCCTCGTCAAGTCTTCCTGTAATAATCGACAATCATATTTTATAATCAATATTTCTCCCCCACCCCAGCCCTCCGCTCATCCGACGTATAGCGATGATTTATTGTCGAGAGCTCGGTAGCGTGTAATTGCGCGCGAAGGTCCCTCACCCCGTCGTTCACGTGAATTGCACAAAATTATAAGCTGGAAATTAAATTATATAGAACGCGGGACGAAATTAAAAATATAAGAAATTTCAATTTGATGGTATATGAAAAAGATGTCATGGCTCGGGGAGAGAGAGGATCGTCTTTTGATCAGCGAGCGTCGAGCGTCTCGGAGGAGAAGCATATATGTATATATACATATATGGGGCGTTCTTTGTCAGCTCTCCGAAGCCGGCGCGCGGACGCTAAAACCTCACGTTTTCGACGCTTGTTTTCGACTCTATATGACCCATATCTAAATGATATTGGATATGCTATCAATGTAGTTTTTTCTCAGCTTTCCGATAGTGAATTTAGTTTTCCGAATTTTTCACATTTTCACAGAAAAAAAATATAAAACAGGCCATATCTCAAAAACCTATTTTTTTTAATTTTTTTAACTAGTCTAGATCGAAAGCTGAGGTTTTTTTACGTTTACATGGACCTTCTGGATATCTAGAATTTTTTTGTATTCGAGTAATTGAGTAGCAAACATGAGAAAATGCGCCGCGTCGGGCCGGGCCGCGCCGTGCCGCGCCGAACCGCGCTGACTCCACGCGCTCCAGCTCAAGTCTTCTGCTTACAAGAGTGCCGAAATCGGAATATATTTAATATCCATACAAGTCTCTATCAGTTGGATAAACTACTATCTAGATAGTAGTACATGTACTCATTTGGGTTATGGACTGAGATATGCGGACATTATTTGATTTCACATTCTTTGACCTCCGTTTTGGCTTTGATATTGAAGACTTTGCCATACTATGTTTCAACTGAACTATTTTTTCAGTTCGTTTTGATCTAGGAAAAATTTTATATTCCTCAGCAGATGAAATTTTTTTGACCATCAGTCTGTCATCGGTTGTATATCAAACCAATTATCAAATCTTTCTTTCAATTTCAGTTTAGCTTGCTCATAATCTTCTTTTTTACTATAAAATACCATGGTTTCTTTACAGTAATTTCTTGCCCATTCAAATAAACCTTCTGCGGTTAAAATATGATTATTTGCAGAGCGTTGTAAACTTGCTCGTTTAGCACCTCGTTTCACATTAGCTCCAATTCCATCGCATGCTCCCTTCCCATGTGCGGTCGCACAAAAATGCCATTCCGCGGGAATGCCAAAATCTTTCTTATGATTAATAAGATTAGAGAAACTTTGCTGATTTTTGAAGTGTTGACCCACTCTATCGGTACTATAATAAATTTTCTTTGGTTTGTATTCTTTCTTGAGGTAATTTATGATTATGAGCAAGCTAAACTGAAATTGAAAGAAAGATTTGATAATTGGTTTGGTATACAAGGTACTCTGCAATTTCATGCGTTCATACCAACTTACGATGACAGACTGATGGTCAAAAAAATTTCATCTGCTGAGGAATATAAAATTTTTCCTAGATCAAAACGAACTGAAAAAATAGTTCAGTTGAAACATAGTATGGCAAAGTCTTCAATATCAAAGCCAAAACGGAGGTCAAAGAATGTGAAATCAAATAATGTCCGCATATCTCAGTCCATAACCCAAATGAGTACATGTACTACTATCTAGATAGTAGTTTATCCAACTGATAGAGACTTGTATGGATATTAAATATATTCCGATTTCGGCACTCTTGTAAGCAGAAGACTTGAGCTGGAGCGCGTGGAGTCAGCGCGGTGCGGCGCGGCACGGCGCGGCCCGGCCCGACGCGGCGCATTTTCTCATGTTTGCTACTCAATTACTCGAATACAAAAAAAAGTCTAGGTATCCAGAAGGTCCATATAAACGTAAAAAAAACCTCAGCTTTCGATCTAGACTAGTTAAAAAAATTAAAAAAAATAGGTTTTTGAGATATGGCCTGTTTTTATATTTTTTTTCTGTGAAAATGTGAAAAATTCGGAAAACTAAATTCACCATCGGAAAGCTGAGAAAAAACTACATTGATAGCATATCCAATATTATTTAGATATGGGTCATATAGAGTCGAAAACAAGTGTCGAAAACGTGAGGTTTTAGCGTCCGCGCGCCGGCTTCGGAGAGCTGACAAAGAACGCCCCATATACGTATGGCCGGCGAGAGCAGAGCTGGGCCAGTATTAAATTCAGCCTCCATAAATCACCGTTTCAGGTGACCAGCTCCGCGGCTACTTAATATCCGTGCATTCATACTCAATAATTCATCGTTAGAGTCTCATAATACTGTGAAGTATTTCGAACATTTAACATACCGCTATTCCGACGCGGAATGCTTCTTGGAAAATTGCCGCCTCTGATTGATTGTTATTTTATTATAATGAACATTAATGAACTTTTATATCGTCATTCCTGAAATCGAAAAGCTTACATTATTTTTCGGGACGATTGTGCGCGCGCGCGAACCCGTCGTTCTACACCCGATTCCAATGGCTCACGATCGAATCCAGCTGTTTCTCGTACTGATGGGTTGTATAGTTCTCGGACATCCCCGTAAAATTGGACCGCATCGGTGCATATTGCGAATTGCAATACTACAAGTCGGTGACTTCCATTGATTGTGAAATGAAAATCAAAGAAAAGTCAAATTTCAAAAATCGATGCATAATTTAATCGGAGACTTGGTTTGATGAAGTCTTCCGCTATCTTCAATCGCTCATTATACGAACGAGTCGAAAACGGGGTCGTGCGTCCCCCGCCACGGCCAACAATCGCGAGGGACGCACGAAATTCGCAGTTTCAATCCATCACGCGCGTGTCTCGGTGCCTCATCCGCGGGGACGCGAACTCGCTCGAGCCACCACCGCGCGGTTGAAATTGTCACCCTGGTTGAAATTTATACACACAGGTCTCCCGGTGATAAATAAACGCGGAAAAGGGGTAATTCATAACAGATTCAACTGCGCGCGCGCGGCCTCGGCAATTTCGGCCCTCGCGAAATTGTAAATAAAAGTGCGCGAGGGTGGAAGAGGGTCGGGGGTAGGGGGGTAGGGGGGCGCCTGCGGGGGTGGGGAATCCGAAATGGCGGTATCGAGGCCCGCCGGCGGTGAAACAATGAACCGACCAACCGGCACGGGCCGCGCAAATCTGCGGGCTTAGCGGGCGCCCGCGCGGATTTAGACGAATCCCGCGGAACGCCCGTCGCCATGGCAACCGCGTGCGCCCCTCCGTCGTCCTTCTTCTTCCTCTCGCGCGCGCCAGCTAGCTGCAGCCGAGCGCCGCTTTTTTCCTCCGTATACTCCGATATACACCAGCAGCCCCGACGGACGTGCGCCGCGCCAGCTGTTATATATACTTACGGGCTTTTCGCTTCGGCGATTGCTTGATTTGTTGGCCGCCTCCCGCTTATGGATATGTACCCGTGCCGCCGCGGCACACCCTCGTGCATTCGGAGCAGCTGCGCCGGGTATATCGGCTACAGGATTTCCCCGAGCCTCCGCACCTCCCGAGCTGGCTCTGTGTGTCCGAGAGCTTATGTAATTTTAATGCCGCGGACAATGTTTTATTTCCATCGTTTTCTCGAGGTGAAAGCTCTCTGTTGGATTTGGAGCGGTCCAGATCAAACTTTCGTATTTTTTTTTTCAATGAGATTTCGTATGTTCCTCGTGTGAAAGGATTGCGTTCCATGAATATGTCTGTAATCGTGAATGCGTGTTTGCGTGTGATTTTTAAAGGACGATCGACCTCAATCCCAAGAGTGTTATTCTAGTTCGAATAGAAAAATCAGCTTCACGCTAAAATACAGGACCATTTCCTTTGAGGTCAAGAATCTCTTTTCGATCCCACTCTCGACTCCTCACTCTGTGAATAGTCGGAATTTCAAAACTGTTGATCATTATTTTTGATGTAGAAAGTATAGAAGTCCGTTTAGCAGCCGAAGATTATATGCATTTTTGTGAATGATATTCATTTTTGCATTAATTAGACTTGATTCCGACACTGTGCATCATTATATAATATATACTGTACCTTCACTAGAAAGTGCTTACATTTTGATGAAATTCGGCTGTCCCGTTTCTATACGTTTAAATTACGATCGTATCAATTTCGGATTGGATCGAATTGGGTTTGGTGGTTCAGAGATGACATCATTCCTACGAGGTTTGACAGACTGATCAACTACCCATGAGACCTTTTGATTCAGTCGATCGAATTTGGTATAGGCTTCATTGGGGCCGACTGTTACACTTTGATATGATCAAAATCAGAAAGGCCATGTAACTCAGACAAAATCACCCTGCTTCTAAGTTTTTACAATCACTAAAAATTTTATAATTTTTCTATATATCAAATTTGAACGAATTAAAGAGCTGACTGCTCCTCCTCTTCCTCCTCATTTAGGTATAGCCCGAAACTTTCAATTTAACCCATTTACAAGATAGCATACTACCAAATCAGTTGGCAGTATGGCTTCACTAATTCTTATGATCAGCAAATACATGATTTCGGGAATCGAATGATTATGAAACGAATTAGTTACATCCAAAGGTGACAATGGAACAATGATAACGTCTCTTCCTAAAACGAAGCTTTCTCACCATCGCGTGCAAGATGTCTCGCTGTTGAATCGTAACAATCGTACGCCAGAAACGATTTTAATAATTTCAATTCGAATTAAGGATAATGTAGGAAGTGTCGAGCTAATAAAATCGCGTGCTGCCACTATCAGGCGCGTCGCATCGTAAATCATTGGGAAGCGGGATACGGTTGGCGCGCGCGCGCGCTCGAGCGCGCAGGGGAGCCAATAAATATCGGTAATTGCCCGTATACCAAAGTTGGATTAGCCCGGGGATAGGGCAATCAAAAAAGCATAACGGAAACGCGATAACTGCGTGGAAAGCGGCTGATGGCGATCGGGGCCAGCGCCTCGCGCCGAAACATCTTCATAATGATCGGGCTTAATAAAAAGCGCCGGCGGTGGCTGCGGCAATTCGCGCCGAGAATAACAAAGAAGAGTCGCGCGCTCGCTCGCCAGCTCGTGTGTGTGTATATACGTGTGTGTGTGCGGTTACGATCGCGATTTGCGGTGTGGCCGGAGGGTCCGAGAGATACGGGGGCGTGCTGAGGCCAAGATGAAGTCGCGAAGCTCTTTGTGCGGCGCGCCAGCGATGTATAAGGCTTTCCGCGCCGGCCCGTTCCTCCGAGGGTGCCCGGCTCATTTTTCCGGCTCCGACTGCCGGGCTTCATCACGCCCCGACGCCGCGCCGCGCGAGGGGGGATCCCGCGCGAATTTGTCAACCAATTCCCGGGGATCAGTGCGAATCGAAGCCCCCGAACCTCCGCCCCACCGACCAAATCGAATAACAAAGGAACGACAGACTCTCGCCTCTCTGCGGACACGTTTTCCTTCGGCTCTTCCTACCCCGACTCGCGCGCTCCTTGTCATTCCCGGCTTAGCGGGCTCCGCGGCCGTCGGTGACGATTTTAATGCAGTTCCGAAGTTATGCGTGTCGAGTTTCTTCAATACTAAAATTCGCATTTAACGAAGGAACAATGTAGGTTATTGCTGAAGCTGTTTTTAAGTAGATGAGCCCATAAGCAAACGTGATTAAAAAAAAAAGAAACTTTTCTACACTCGTTAGTGTTTCGATCTCTGTACTGTTGGTTTCGACGCATTTTTATCAAGTACTCTCGTCATTCTCAAACGAAGCAGATGATGTCAATTTTCAGTTCTGCCTCTGTCACACGGGCTGATTGTATTCGAATGGAATCGCACATCTGTATATTAATAATGCCGACCGGGGGACGCGTCCCGATTGTTCAGCGCGATATTCTCGTTTCGAAAACAAACGACAATCGCGTCGGATATCTTAATCAGAAGCGGCCCAGTGAAAAATCTGTGTAGATATACGATTCCCCCCAAGTTTTTCCCCCGGCGTAAAAACCGGAGAAAATTCAAGCGGCGGCGTCGACTCCTCGCCGTATACACGACGGATTGATAAGACTCCCCCAACCGCTGGCGCTTATCGATGATCGCTTTTGAGGAGGGAAAAAAAATTACTCTGTCACACGAGCTACGCACCGCAGTGGCATCAGACATCATACGAAGAGCGAGAGAGGCGCGTCCGCGGGCAGAGAAATAACCGAAATGACGAGGACGAGTATATCTATGTATATATACGTGCGTTGCTTATACACAATACGGCTCGTACTCCCCGGGGCATATACGAGCGCGTGCAGCAACACACACACACGGATACGCGCCGATCGCGATAAGCCGCGCATGGACAGACGGAGAAAGAGACGCGCGCTTCTCCCGCAAAAAAAAAGAAAGCGGCGGCGGCGGCGGCAGTCGCTGGAAATTCGGTAGACTCTCCTTTTTATTAGTCTGATGCGCTTCGCTCGGCCGTATAGATTCTCGCCCTGCGCTCATACTCATGAGTAGTAAATTTCATTTTTACGCGAGAGATTGTAATGAAGAAAAAAAAAACGGAATGCTCATTTGTAAGGGGACTCGGGCGTATTTGGAAAAAACTGATAAGACAAATGGAAGCGAGATTTATGTTACGCGCGCGTTTTAACCGCGCTCGCGTACGAGCGCGCGCGTGTTTGCCAGCGTACATGGCCCCTGGCCTAATAGTTAATACCCAAGTGTTTTTTCCCCTCATTAGTCATTGCTGATAGAAAATAGTTCGGGCTTTATAAAATTAACGGCCACGATAGCGCGCGAAAGCCAGTTCGAAGTCATTATCAACGAGTATAACACCATCGGGGAAAATTCATCTACGATAATTTTACTGTCTCGATTATCGAGCCTCAAATCGTCTAGCTCATTAAAATTTGTCACGAACGGCGTAAACCTGATTCTGTTTAAAATTTATTTTTCATCACTTGCGTCGAAGAGTCGATCGTTGAACCTTAGTTCTCTACGCGCGTGACGAAAAATACCGTTTCAAACTAGAGCAAAAGATGATTCTAGGCTCATGTGATTACTACCCTCGCTTCGCTCGAGTAGTGAGGTATGAGCCTAGAATTCATCTATTACTCTCTAAATTCCTTACAGTGAAATCTCACTGTAATACAGTGAAAATTCACTGTAAGTTTCAGTGAAATGTCGCTCACTGTATTACAGTGAATATTCACTGTAACATACAGTGAAAATTGTTAACTGTAGTTACAGTGAAAATTGTTGACTGTAGTTACAGTGAAAATTGACTGTAGTTACAGTGAATATTCACTGTAGTTACAGTGGATATTGATTGTAGTTACAATAAATATTCACCATAAGAAGGTTAGGAATGGGTTACGTGTGTACCTATATATATACGGGATTGCTGAATTCATCGAAACTGGTGATACTCGGTCGGAAAAATCGTTCAGCTACTTACTGGGCATTAACGAGAGTTGCAGCTCACTCTCAGACTGCTTACACAACAGCTCTGCACTAGTAAAATCAACGCAGATCCCTCAATTCAAAACTAGCTATACACTAGCAGCAGAGGAGTTGAGTTGTACAATCTATAACATTTGTTCACTGCAGCTACAGCTCACTCGAACTGAACTGAGCTAACCAGAGCTGACTCGGGCCCCTCTGTTTACTCTTTACACTTTCTCAGTGCATATGCCGATCTCCGAATCTCTGCACTTGCTCTGGCTATCAACATCAACCACCAAACACAAAGTCACAATGCCCGAATGCCGCTTGACCGAGCATTCGCAGTACATATATGTTCGACTGTCGACTCGGAAGCTCTTCTCTCGACGGGGCCCGGAGTTGAACTGACGAGATTTTTCGTTGAGCTAACTGCAGTTACAGTGAGTATTCACTGTAGCTACAGTGAGATTTCACTGTAACTACAGTGAAAATATTCCAACTGTATGTTACAGTGAAATTCCACTGTAACTACAGTGAAAATTTTCTAACTGTATGTTACAGTGAATATTCACTGTAACTACAGTGAACAATCACTGTAAGTACAGTGAAAAATGTTTCACTGTAGCTTACAGTGAGATTTTCACTGTAAGAAATTTAGAGAGTACTCTAGAGTTGAAAATTACTTTTTCGTTGTATTAAACAAGAGGCACTTGACGTCTTTCGCCAGAGTACTTACTTTCCGCTGGAAAAAATATCGAAAAATATTCGCACCTCAGGCGTGGAAAGCAGCGTTTCGCGAGGTAAAACGGTTAGCTCGTATGTTTCAGCACATATGTCTGTGACTGCATGTGGGATTCATTTTGTAATGAGTACGGGTGAAAAATCGCGGCACCATTTTCGATCGTCGCAGTGCCCCTTCGGCCGGACTCGCGAACGGGACGCAATGAAAAGAGCTCCTCCCTCTAGAGGGAAAACTCGACGAGCTCGAGCCGGATCCTCGGCGAGCCAAATGAAATCAGCGTTGGACACGACGGATCGATCGTGGCGTGCGGCAATATTTAATAGCGATTCGTGTGCGTCGGGTCGGAGGTGGGTGTGTGCGCAGGAGAGGGTGGGGGTTAGGCATCGTTAGGAGATAAGAGCGCGCAAGCGCATCGTATAAGTGAGGGATAGGCTGTGCGCGCGTTCGGGGATCGGCTGGCGGATGGATGGCGCTCGGCTGAATTAGAGCGAGCGCTCGGCTGCGATTTAGGGCGGTCGGCTGAGTTAGCGGCGCCTACCTCGCGATCGTTTGTCAGCCGAGTCTGTCTGTCTGTCCCTCTTGCGCCCCAGCCCCGGACCATCGAACGATAAGGCCGCGACGCATGCCGGATTTAGTAACAATTTCGCTAGCTCCTGACTGCCTCAGTCGATTCGGCAACGCCGCCGGGGATTAGCGTGCGCTTTAATACCTCTGGCCGAGCGATTTATGCGCTATGTACCCCGCTGCCGCTGCTGCTGCTACTGCTGCTGCTGCCGCGCAGCACACCACCGTCTCGAATCATGAATTTCATGATCCTTATCCACCGTTCCCTCTCTCCATCTCTCTCCCTCTCTAATCCATTACAATTTTTTTCCAGCGCGAATCAACGACCTGTCTCCGAGGGCTGCATCGACCAGTGGATCTTCCCGTCAGCCCCGAGCGTTTTACATTTCTGTTACACCTCGATTGTGCCAACCGCGTCTCGATTTTATTCGCCTCTTCAAGTCGTTCGTGTCAGTCGACAGCGAACACGGGTGAAGATTCGTACTGTTTCAAGCCAGTGAAAACATATAGATCGAGAAATTCCTCGATCGTCATGACAATCTCGTGCGGTCCCTTGACAGATCAAGTTGCAGTTCGAGCGAGGCCAGCACATTTGGGGCGAGAGACGGGACGATCCGTTTTGCTCGTTTCGGCGGATATACTTTGTCGCAGCGCGCATTCGCCCGGACAGGAGGAGCGACGTCAGGTGTTTCGCAGCGGCGGCTCGCGTCTAATTTAAAAATGATGGAGATGGGACTGGAGGAGGGAGGCGCGAGCGTAACGAAAGCGGAACGAGCCGGCGGATAGAATAAGAAATTTACGATTTTAATTTGCAGCGAGCGAAGCGAAAAGGGGCAGCGGCGTACACGAACGCGCACTCGTGGAGGGAAAGAGGACAGGAGGAATTAAGCCGCGGCGAGGTGAGGCTGTGCATTCATCACGAGTTATTAAACGGGCCAACAAAGGAGCGCAGAGTCGCGCCGGCCGCGAGCTGCGTAAAGAAGGCGGCGAGATGAAATCGGCTAACTGGTGTATAGCTCTCGAGCGATGATAGATCGGGCCCCCCCCCCGCTCCCGCTTTCGCTCGTCCGTTCGCGCCGGCTCTATTGTGCTTCGCGCCCCCCCTTTTTTCCCTCTTCTTTCCGCTCACCCCGTGTACGCCTCTTATCGGCCGATCCTCCTGCCTCGCGAGCGCGATTTGCATAATTTTCCCTAACGCGAGCCATGCGAGCTTGCGCGCGCCTACAGCCTGATGTCTTAATTACGTGCGCCGACGTCTCGGGGCCTCGCCGCCGTCCACGTACAGCTGAAGGGCTGGGTGAAGTGGCCGCTACTTATTATTTCCCACCTCCCCGATGTCAATTCGGGGTTGCAACGCGGGGAATCACATCCGCGGAAATACACTCGCGTTTGTTCTTTCTCGATCTGGCGCCGAATAGATAAACGGCCGAGCAGCCACGCCTGGCTCTTCAACGAGGTCGGATGTGTGTACAAACACTGCGCCCCGGGAAAAACCGGCACTCTCGCATAATCGTACACGACGTAACGCGAGCAGTAGTTAACGCCGAGCGAGCCCAGCAGCGAAAGTTCGGCAATTTTCGCGCCGTCAGTCAATCGCCAGCCCGACAGATACACACCGAAGATAATTCGCGGAGACGTGTGTGCTCGCGCGACGGCTGACGTGCGGCTCGGCGCGCGCCTCGATCCTCGGGACGATGAACCGGGCGGTACACCATGCATATATATACCCGACTCGACGATCCGCTCGATATGTATATTACTTTACGCTCGTACCTCGTTTAACGATCGTTCGTTTGATCCGCCAAGTAGACTATGGATTTTACGAAAGTGATACGTAATCATTTCTCATTCGATGAATGGCGCGATACACGCGGCTAATCAAACATTGGAATTACAACATTGTATTGCGTGCTTATCAATTCGCGTGGCAGCTGGTTAGTCGACGAAAAATCAAATGCTTCAAAACACGCTTATGTACAGCTTGGTATTGGCACGCTAACTGATACAGGTTATGCAGAATTGAGTTGGCTTGGAAATAATGCGTTTCGCTTGAATACATATACGGACGGGAGCACTGCACGGGGGTATATATGTACCGACCACGGTCTTGTACCGACGGGCTCCTCTGGATTAGTCGTCTTCGGGCGCCATCTCTGGATATCAGGCGGAAGCTGTGAAGTGTGATTGAGAATGAACGCTTCATTACGGGGTTGATTGTTATATGAGTATCGTTCGTACACTTTGCAACATATTGAATTTTCAACGGCAAATGTTGCAATGGTGACTTGAAGAGTCCCAAGTTATTAATACTGTTTCATGCGAGACATTTCTTGTAAAGCTCGGAATAATTGATTTTACATTGAAGTGATAGAAATCCATTGGCGAAGTTGCTATGTTGGGCTGGTAATAATAATTAAGACCGAAGAAGAATTATCCCGATTTTTGCTATGAAAGAAACATTTTATTACATACAACTACTAGGAATACATATGACAAACTTTTATCCTGTGCTTCAGGTCTATGCAAACGTTTAATTTTTTGTATGAAAACAATGTTCGGTTTAAAAAAATTATTTTTAGTTTTCGATTACAGAGATTGTATAGCGATCGACATCGAACCATAAGCATTCGTGATTGTTAATTTTTTTTTTCAGTTTTGCATGCCATGTGATTTGATATGTTCAGGAACCATTCGTACTAATTTAAATAAACTTTTTTCATTTCTTACACTTTATAGGCATGGCCAAAACACTTTGGAGCGTCTGTTAGACTTTACAAGAGTTCAATAACTCTTATTACATCGACCACCTAAAATATCATCTCATATATCAACTACATATTACATTTTAGATCTTGGTTTACACTTTCTTTGATTAGCTATACATTGTCAATATACTTAGATTCTTTTTATTTTTTAATTCATTAAGTTATTAAAGACTGCTTTTCCTTTCCGGCAAGGTACGATGACGTTTTGAAAATTTCCATTCCAAACTCTCATCCTCACGGATTGAGTATAATTGATAGTACACGGAGTACAAAAGACTTCCAGTACAAGACAATTATTACTGTATCAATTCGAATTCAGCACTTTTACAATTTTAAATTTAATATACAAGAACACACTGATTCTTTGGCAGTATTTTGTATTTTGTTTAATATTTTCAGTTAATTCTAGAACGACGAGATATAAATATCAGTGCGTTGAATGTGTTTTTGTATATTAATATACGAAACTTTCTAAATGTTATTCATAGTATTATTTTAGTACCGATGAATACAAAGATTGTTATGTTCTATGTACACAAAAGTCACAGTTTTTACACCCACTGGGGGACGTTGTCCACTTTGGTCGAGCAATCATGATGAAACTTCCCGAAATGTTTTTTTTCGATTTCGATTTCGGAGATATTCGATCAGTAATATCTGATTTCTTTGATGTACAGTATAACTATGACTATGACTTCTTGTATATATAGATATACCGCAGATAAAGAAAAAGATCAAAACTAATTGACAAAATATCTCCGGTACATCTAAACGTTAGATTGAATGGGTGTATATATGGCTTATTCAAGTACCCAAAAAACATTTCGGAGAGTTTTGTCATGATTGGTCCTCTAAAGTTGATAACGTCTTCTAGCCAGTAAAATATCGAGTTAATAACATCTTTCCATGATTACCAATATTCAATAGACCAATGGACAATGTTAAATAAAAAATTTCCAAAATATCATTTATAATTGATTGCATATTATAATTAGTATAACAATTCGTTGAACTCTGAAAAATGTTTTTTGTTCCGTAATCGAAAACACTCGTACAAATAATCATAATCGAATTGAATATTTCATTGGAATTTGAATTTTGAACAGTATACACATTGACCAGTACAAAGTTACATTTTCACCATGGGAAACGCTACGAAAATGTTGCCTCGATAAAGATTTCGCGTAGAAAATCGTGACTAAAAGGAAAAATCGATAAACTTGTATAGTAGAACTTTAACAACTCCAATCTCCGACGGAACGCAAAGTACTTCCACGTTCCTGGAAATTCTCCGCTCTTTCGTATACCGCTAACTCAATTACTTTCCGAGCTACTGCAGTAGTCCATAAAGCCCCTTAGGGTCTCGAAGGGTGAGAGAGAGAGAGAGCTTGGTTTTGAAAAACGCCGTCCTCTCGAATGTCCATCGGGTAAGTAAGTTACAAAGCTCGCGTGAGGATCGCGCAACCGATCCGAAACATTAACAAGACGTGTGCAGCCTTGGCCGTGGGGGTGGGAAGAGCGAAGAGCCCGCTGCGAGGTGTCCGGGCCTCTGTGGACCCTTAGAGCGGGGTCTCCTCGTTCCGGAACTACCTGGGCGCAGAGGCCTGTGTCGGTGGTCATACGGCGCTGCCCGCGCAGAAGTTGGCCTTGCCCGCGGCGGTGAGGGAGGCCGCGGCTCCGGGGCCCCCGCCTCCACCGCCGCCGCCGCGTCTCCGGCGCTCGCACTCCAGGGTGCTGAACGTGTTCTGGGCGATGTGCGCCTGGGCCTGGGACCTGCGCTTCGGGTTCTGCAGGGTCATGCTGCGCTGGCTCGAGCAGTTGGAGCTGGCGGCGGTGGCGACGGCGGCGGTGGAGCTGGTGCCGGGCTCGGCGACCCGCAGCAGCCCCGAGTGGATGGTGCCGAAGTTCTGGTAGATGTACTGGGGCGAGGGCGACTGCGAGGCCGTGGCGTGCTGGTGCTTGAGGGTGATGGGCACCGTCTGGCCGGCGAGGCTGTTGTACCGGGTGTCGTAGCCGTAGGGCGCGTCGAGCAGCGAGTCGACCAGCTGCTGCTGGGTCTGCTCGTCGGCAAGGGAGGCCGGCTCCTTATCGGCGAACGCGAGCGGCGGCTGCTGTTGTACCGACAGCTGGTCGCCCGGGGGCGGCGGGGGGAAGTCGCTGAACCGGGCCGGCGGCTCCTGGCAGCTGGCCTCCTTGCCCTCGGCGAACGCGATCACGTTCTGGCGCGACTCGGATATCATGCGCGAGTCCATGACGAGGCCTTCCTTGTCGACGAAGCCGCTCAGCCGGGAGTCGACCACGCTCGGGTCGGCCTTGCCGTCGGGGTAGCCCGGGCCCACGAAGCGCGGGTCGACTATCTTCGTCTCCGGGTACACGGGCAGCATGTTCGACAGGTCCGCCTTGTCCACGTAGCTGATCGCCGACTGGGGGTTGGACGCGCAGATGTCCGGGGCCGATTTGCACAGCAGCGACGTGCCCTCCTCGGCCAGCCGTGGTGGACCTAAGCAAACATCCGGCTAATACAGTTTCCGCTTACTCTGCGTCCACCTTGTTATTAGAGCGCAAACTCCATCGGGTTAGAGAGACAATGAGAATTTTCGAATTTCGATTCTTCCGCGTAATCGCAAGGGCTAATTCACGACTGGCATACCTTCGCCCTTCGCAGCTTGGCTCACTCCGGAACAAGGAGTTGGCCCGGGTGATTTCTGGTGCGACCTGACGAGATACTCGGAGCTGAGGCCGCGTTGCTCGCGAAGCTTCCTCTCCGCCCCTGGTACCATCACTCTCACCTGTGGACAATTTCAAACGCGATGTATCAATCTACACATGTATTCTGTCATGGAAATTTGGAATAATTATTCAAAACGTAAATATGCAAGAGTTAAATCGAGTCGGAGCGTGAAATAGGCTATACGTACCATATCTTCTACCGTGGGAAAGCGGGCCATGTAGCCCGATATGGTGAGGAAAGCCGCGAGCTGGGAAAGAATGAGGGCAAGACCGGAGAGTTGGAGGCACCAACCATATCGGTACATGGGTAGACTCGATTCCTCAGACTTGCCAGGTGGTACGTAGCTGTGCGGTAGATCCCAGAATGCCTCCGACAGGGCCGACGCCAAGGTTATTAAGCCACCTCCGAGCGACAGGCCTTCAACAGTATAAAATATAATTTAATTAATTTCCATGATTAATCACCTGTCGAACTACGAATTGAATTGCATCGAGTATGGCTACTCCACAGTGACTAATGGCTATCGTTCGGTACAAAAGTAACTTTCTCTTTGGAAAAACAGAACTATATGAACTTTGGTTGAAATTCAATACATCATCATATTCATTCGATGCAGTTTTCGTGACGGATCCATTTTGGGACTGAATAAACAGAACAAACGAGCTCAATGCGTATTTTATCATCGGTAAACTTTTCCACGTATTTTACTGGCTTTTATCAACAGTGTATGTATTTTAAAAATTGCTCTTTCCCAACGATATCATCGATGCATTCATCAGGCCGAATGAACGGTCAGTCCATTCAAATGCCAAATGCTTCAATGTAATTTTATTCCGCTTCGAGATTAATTAATCAGCTTAATCCAATAGCCGACAATGACTGAGCGTATGTTTGCGCTTGTTAAAAATGAATCGGGATCTCATTTCGATTCGGAACGTATTATTCACGACAGGTGGAGAATACTTTTTCCAGCTGTATTCCGTATAGTTATCGCATCGTGCAGTACCTATACCCCGGAACGAGTATGCTGCTGTGATGGCAAAATATCCTATGCACATGCAAAATTAACCTATCGATTATTTCCGTGTTATTGAGGGAGGCGGAGGCTTTTCGAGGTGGGAAGGGGCGAGGGGTGTGGGGGGGGGGAGGTAACCCTGGACCAGCATGAATTATTCAATGTTTCTCATGGTATTTTTGTGGGTTCGGCGCGCATCTCGTTGGCTTTGAGTAAAATCGCTGGCAGGTAAAAGTAGAGCGTCCTGATCCTCCTTTAACGAGGCCGGGGCTTTACGAGCAGTAAGAAAACAATATTGGAGTGGCGCTTTGGTCCAAGGGAACAATCCCTCTGTGAAGTTAGGTCCCAACAGCCTCGGTCTAGCTGCCAGCCACCATTTTTATGACAGATTGCACGTAGCGCGGAAGTAAAACTGTCAGGGGAGAAAGAGACGCTTTTACATCTAGCCGAGCGTGCAGACAAACCCGGAAAGACGGGACAAGACTGATAAGGCTAGAGAGGAAAAAGGTACCGGTATGCCGCGCCTTTAATAAGATTTGCCGAGGCAATTTCCCGTATTAAGTGCGTCTGTTACATCGCTTCATGCGGCCGACTGCCGAGCGATCCCCCGCCGACTATTCCAGTCTTCATAATTTTTATTTCTGCCGTCATGTCGATGCGCGCACCTCCCATTCGTTATTCGTTGTCAATGGTCGCGGGAACTAGCATGAGATTACATTGAAAATTTGCCGCTTGTTTGTTTTTGCCGGCGCGCGCCGTGAATATAATTGACATGTATTTTCTCGTTTTCCCCGTTCGATGAGAATTACGGGGGAATCGCAATACAGCGGCTCGAAATTTCTCGTTCGTTCGAAACCACGCTATAATCCCCCGGTGATTCCCGGACGAGTCGGGGAAAAAAACAGAGAAATCCGTGCCAATTATTTTCGAGAGCGCACGAGAAAAAAAAACGACCGAACGGCGAGCTGCTCATCGCCCCATTCGAGAAGTTGCGCGCGCGCGCGCGCCGCAGCTCGACGCAACAATTTTTCACGTCGCGCATAAATTTTGAAATGCAATTTCCGCGGGTGCGTACGCGCTCGCCGGCATCGATAGATCGAGCGCGGGAGCGGTCAAGCTATATAAGCGAGACTGCCAGTCGTCGTCGGCGCGCGGGTAAAGGGCGGAGCTAACGGTGTAGAGCCAGAGTCGGGGTGCATTAAGAAAAAAGCGAGAATCTCGACGGGTTGACAAGCGAAGAGAGGAGCGGGCGGGGGGGGGGGAAGAGGCGTCGAGTCGGCTGGCGCAAGTGCGTTATTAAACGCGGAGCATTTTATATTCGGGCGTCACGCGTCAAAGCTCCCGGCTGCAATATTCGCGCACTCGCGCGACCCGAATGCAAAATGTGCTTGCTCGCGCAGCCGCTTAATGTAGCCCGGCCGACGACGAGGACAAAAGCCGCGCGGAGAAATGAGCTTCCCGAGCGCGGCCTTCGTCTCTTCCGCGCCGAAGCGCCGCCGCGCCCGCGCGCGCGCAAAAATGAACGAGCTTCTCGTCGCCTCCTGCAGCCGCCGGATAAAACTCCGATTCCCAACTGAGGCGCTTCACCCGCCGCGCCCGGGTCACGCGATCCCGCGCGGTGTATTATACGACCGATTACCGAGATTGCGCAAAACTTGAGGGAGGATTTTCATCGTCATGGCGGATTTCAAATGAGGTTCGAGGGAAAAAATTACTATTAGCCGCGGCGGCTCTGTTTTTTTGACGCTGATTCAGACGCTCGGTAATTTGGAAAATTACGGATAGTTTTCACGGGCTCGGAATCTTAAATGTACCACGCCTGTTAATGAGCTCCGCTCGAGCTCATTGGTTCCTCGGAATCTTCCTTTTTTTCTTTTTACACACTTGTTACGTTTTTACTCCTTTTCCTTCCCTAATCACTGTTCGATCGTAGGAAACTATCCTCACTGCACGCCAAGCATCCGCCTTAATTGCGCTTGCTACTCTAAAGTTAATTCTGAAGTACTGTATTCTTTGGAACTTGTTTCATTCGGGATTTCATACATTTTTCATTACCTCTAACAATTTCTCATTCTTTTTTAACTATTATCTATATTCTGTAATAGTACCCGGAAATTAATCTCACTCAACGCCAGTTATCCAATCCATTAGAAATTTAAACTGAACCAAAAAAGTATCGATGTGATATGGAATTATATCAAATTATTTATTCTAGGAATAAGCTGTTAATTAATTAATGAACTATATATCTAGTCAGTTTTTTACCATACGCTGCTTTCAATTAGCCTGTCTAATAAGCAAAACATTATTCGACGGATGATGAGAATTACTTATATTCTGGACTCAATTCGCTCGTCACTGTAGCAAAATGTGATATCTCTCAATGGAACATATATATATATTTCATAAAAAGTTTCGACTTCCAAGTTTTTCGTGCATAATGCCATTGTGAAATAGAGCAGTTGAATCTCCGAGAGGGAGTTCATAGGATAAGTCTGTTATAAGGATGCAGAAAACTTCCGAAGTCTTCAGCGAAATCTCAATTACATTGCTGATGCACTTCAAGAAGTGGAATTAGTGTTTCGGTAAAGGAGAAGTACTTGTGCCGAAATGAGACGGAGTTCGCCATCTGCATGTATATACAATTGCTATTTAGATTCTCTCGCAAGCTCCAAAGTTTATTATATTAGTGAATAATCGCATTCGTTTCGAAGCATATTTGCTCAGCATTCTCTTGCGATATTCCCGAGACAAAGTTGAGATTTTAACGGTTTAACAAACCACGTGTTAGAATAAAAGGTAAAGTGTGAATTTCGCACAGCTTGTTTGGAGGATTCGAGCGTATAATAATGCTCACTCCGATCGTACAATATATCCTCCGTTAAGCGAATAAAGCGAGAGACAATACGAACGAACGGAATACAGCGTGGAAAAGGAGGGGGCGAGAAAAGATGAAGAACAACAGATCAAAGATGAATGAGAGTAACAAGACTGAAAGACAATGTGACCGGTAGAATGGCGGGGGGGTGGGAGAGGAGTTCCTTTAGCTACTTTTCTCCCTTCTTATCTCAAAGAAAATTCCATTTCGTTTTCTTTTCGTGTAATATCACCGCGAATACCCGGGAAAGCTTGGCCGCCTCCATCTTATTCTATTTCGAGTTGTTTCTTTTCCGGACTAATGTGTTTTCGACCCCTGGCACAGTGGCTAAGGCTCCTGAGACAAACCATGACTCTTTTTCCCCGCAGTGACTTTCTGTATTCAGTAGAGGATGTCGGGCTGCGCACAGACGAGCCTGCGCGCGTCTCGCTGGTGTCTCGGCCTATAGGCGCCGGGGCGCGCGATCTCTCGGTAAATTCGTGCCACGCAATTACGCACAGCGAAAAGCCAAATCCGATTGCGAGGCGCAAACGTCTCAGCCGGCGTGTGGCTTCCATTCGAAACATTTGCCCGCGACTCGTTTTCTTTCGCCGCCGAGAGATGTACTCGCGAGTGTGTGTACACTGCGCGCGCGAAATCAAGCTCGCGCGTAAATATTTGGCGGCCCGGACGACTTTACACCCGCGCACGCGCGCGCTCACCTACATCCGGCGGGTATATCAGCGATGCACGCTCGGCACGCAGTGTCATCTCCCCCTCGAGTGTATGTATACTCGGATTCGCGCGAACCCGCTCGTCAAACCGGATGAAAATATTAAATTTTCACTCGCATGCAAGGACAATATTTTTCTGGGGGCTAAAAGTGCATTTCGTCGCTGTGACACGATTCGTGCGCGAGCGTATCGATCGCGCGAGTTGAAAATCATATTTCTCCCATACGCATCGAACAATATCATTTTTGACTAACGACTAAAGCTGAAATGCCAATTTTCACTTCCCCAGGATGATGTGATTTAACAAACGTATTATAGTAATTGTCGTATCGCTAAATTCATGTACTCTGGAATTAACAGCCTGTTGATGAAATGTAGTTTCAAACATTTGAAATGAATTAGCCAATCGAATTCAGGTGACGTTAAGTTCGAATTAAAAGCATAGATTTTGAATGCGAGTTTGAATGTACTCTGGAAAAGAGAGAGAGAGAGGGGGGGGGAGAGAGAGGTACTTCACAATCCTTTGCGAAGTACAAATACTTCAGAATCGAAGTTGATGTTTTTAGATTTCCAGTGCAATTCTATAGTGAATGTTCGCTCGTTTTTAATTGAGTGAATCGAGCTGCAAGGTTCATTCATAATCAAGTACACCCAGCAGCTATTCACTCCGTAGAATATAATACCAAAAAGTCACAGAAAGAAAAACGAGAGAAATCAATGAAAAATCGGCAGTAATTCCAAAGCGAACATCCCTTCGGTGGATTCTCATCCTATAGAACCCCGCTACACCAGATACACACGTATACTATTAACTTCCCTCGCTAACTAGTCGCCTCCCCCGACAATTAGAGCCGATAAAAATGTGCACTGTTTAGAAGGTGGGAAATTTCTTGGCGGCGAAGTAGTCGGGGGGGATACGAGCTTTTCTTCGTTCAAGCTGTTAAGCCACCAGAAGTATCCTAGACTTTCGGGCTGTGTCTCACCGACCCCCTCCCCACACTTTGAAACTCGCTTCCCCGTCAACGTTTCCAGCCGAGGCTCGAGTGGATGAAGTAGCGGAGGATCAACAACGAGATGGATTAGATGGCTCGTGCTTGAATAATTTGCCGGAGATTGGATGTGTATGTGCGTGCTGCCGGCGAACGCTTCAGTCAGAAGGATTAATACCCAGTGACAACTGCAGAGAGAGAGAGAGTAGGTTGCAACTTCGATTCGCGCATCGACTAAGTGAATAACTCAAGATTCCCCCCGCATTCATAACAGTGCTGATGAAGTCGTTTGGATTGTCACGTTGCACAGGTATAACTTGATGGTTTGGCTTACAGTAAATTGCCTTCCACGCAGTGGACACTCTCCGCTCGTTCGTGAAAACTCGCGTGTCGAATACTTGTCTATAAATATGTATATTCAATCGCAGTATCTATACGCAAGGAACACCGGGAGTGACAAGACAATCAAGAAAACGACTCTGTACCCGAGTTTGCCGACGGGATAATTATCACTGGCTGCATCGACGGCAACAAGCAAATCAAACGCATCACCGATTATTCGGAAGGAAGTAAACGGATGAAGATGATCCGTCGGCGGGTCGGGGCGAGGGGCATCGACTCGTCGGCGATAAAGCCGCGTCGCGATGGCTCCGAAAGACGGATATATATACGCGGCAGAGCACACACGAGGCGCAGCGCTGCGTCGAGCTGCATGACGGGATCGGCCTCCGAATTCATCGGGCTTGACAAAGTTGATTCGGCGGCTGCCTCGGAGATACACGCGTATACTATACATGCGACGCGGATGGATGTGCGAGGGCGCGGCATCGATCCCGGCCCCCTGCATTAGCCTGATATCGATGCCCGCAGCGCTTACGTGTCACGCGCGCGCCCTGAAAAATTGACGCCCCTCGCGCTCAACCCGGCCTTGTCAGACCCAGACGTGTGCGGTTTTTATTCTCCCGATTACCTCCGTCTTCATTGCGCCCTTTTTTTTGTCCCGCACCTATAACCGAAGCAATTACTTGAGATTCTGACCGCGCGGGGGAATCCAGCACGGTCAGAATCCTCTGTCGCAGCTGGGGAATTTCCGACAAACTGAATACATACACACAAGTTATAACCAACTGGAAGAGTCGCTCTGCCCGACCCTTGGCTCGCCGATCATATAATGAACCTTTGTGAGGTGGTCCGTGGGTACCGCAATAGCTCACGTCTCGAGCCGTACAGTCTAACGTTTCGAGCTCGCCAGATTTTCTGATTTTGCGATATATCTACGTTTCAGGCTTCGTGTATCTATATACAGACACACTGTTGGCGCGCTCAAAGTCGTGCATGTTTGACAGGACATCTTTACGCTATATTAATACGAGAGCCAATGGCTGCGCCGCGCACTAATAAAAATTCCAGCGAAACGGGGTGCGCCTAGAATGCCAGTCCCCATGGCACGTCGCGATATTCAATCAGGACGAGTGACGACGTATCAATTTGTTCTTTGATGTCGCTCCCCCCGTATCCCACTGTATCCGCGCCGTGAATTCCAGTTAATCACAGACTTGGCGTGTCTACGGAATAAACAAATTTTTTCCCCTCCGGTGTCGCCGGTACACACAGTTTTATTCGCGACGCGTGTAATATGTATATAACTTTTGGAAAATATGGTTGCTGCTTTTGACGTACACGTAACGGGAGTACATTTCGCGATGGTCCATCAGTTTGAATTAACGACGGGTTCGTCGTCTAATGGATGAAATGTTAACGTTCGCGATTACATTATTAATTTTCAATTTCGCCCAGTCTTTTCATAATTTGATTATTAATTGTATTATGCGATATTTCGAAATTTCGTAATTTCCGATCATCAATATTGTCAATGTTGTTGAACCAATCGACTTGTCGATTGATAAAATATTCAAGTGTATTTATATACTGAAGTTGATTGAACTTTAGAATTTCATATTAATTATACGAAGTACATTGGATGTATACAGGACGAGTGTTCTTCGTATCAGAGAAACGATTTCATGCGAAAATTTGATAATGCACACCTCGGACGAAAGGATACCGGACTTTTAGATCGACGCTCGAGCGCGTCAGCTATTACGAAACAATGTACAAAAAGCGAAATCGCATGAAAAGCGATTATCCAATTACTCAGCTGTTTCGTCGCTCGGTCGGTTGCCGAGCAAACAAGCTTTTTCAGCGATAGCTTAATTTGTCTCGTTTGTTTTGACGGGCTGCTCGAGTTATGAGCGCGCGTCACGTCAAATAAAGTTTCAATATTGAATCCCGTCGCGGTGGGGCCTATCAATTTGGCGGCTAATAACTGTATAGGCGCGCGAGAGAGGAGCAAGTTTCGGGAGGGTATACGCTCTCACGCACAGTATACGTATATATACGCGCCGACGGGGGGGGGTCAAGTTATTCAATTCCGGCGCGGCCATATATAGATATGTATACGTATATATATATATGGCTGGATTTATGCGGCCGGTGCGCGGGGGTCGCGCGCACGCTGCGTCACGTCATTAACCTCGTCGCCGGGGCCGGTTGTGCCGTTTGAACGTCAAACTGCGGAGCGCAGCTGCCGATGACTGGTACCCTCTCTCTGGTTTTTCCTCTCTCTCTCTTTCTCCGGGTTTTTTTTTTTTATGCACCCGACAACTTTTGCTCTCTCGGCTAACTTGGTTGAAACAAAAGTTCGAACGGCTCGCCGGGATTTCCCGAGTGGATGAAATTTATCGCGACGTATTGGGTGCGCGCGCCTTAACTTTTATGGATTTTCCAAGTGCCGTTTCGAAATATCACCGATTATCCGCGGCGTTACTGCCGCGGCGCCGCGTGGGGCCCCCGTAAAAACAAGATTCGCAGGTAGTCGGCCGCGCCGGCGCGAGTCGAATAACGCACCCAGCGACGCGCGAGCGAGATGCGCACACACTGTAACATTATCAGGTGTTGAAAGTATCGCGCCGCGAGAGCTTCGTGTGCCCTATAACTATGTAGTGTTATGCACGGGATACTCGAGAGGCGACGGTTGGAGGGGGGGGGGGTTTGGGTTGGCGCATATACATTATAGGTAACGCGGAGACCCTTCCAATTTCTCATCTCGCCCGGCCAGCCTCGCTCGCACTAACTTCTGTACGGGCTCCTCCTCATCTCTGTATCTTGCGAGTGTTGCAGCTTCGAGGGTCAGACGACCTCGAGCTATGGACGCTAGTGCAGAAATTGGATCGGCCAGCTTCCATAACACTGCGGGACGAGAGACGCGCAGCTCTCCAGTGTCTCGGGGGAGGCCAAACTAGCGAACTCTCCCTCTCGCCCCATTGTTGAATGATGAATGATTGTTTCGCTTCATCCTCCAACTCGGCTGGACTTGATTAATTTTGCGCGAGCCACTTCTTCCTCTCGCTTGGACACTGTGCCACAGTGTGTGCGTGCGTGTGTGTGCGAGGAGGAATCTTTCTCCAATCGTATGGATCGTCAGACTATTACTAGCAAATATATATAGTCTGATGTGCCAGTTGTATCGCAGCGAATCGAATTAAATGGCTTCACACCCGAATGCTCGACGTAATTACAAATATTCTTTCCAATGTGACTCCAATGCAGCAACGCAATTGATTCAGTATGATGGAATTTCTATGTGAATAGATATTTATCATGATTAGGAGGCAATTTTCATTGCCGTGTATTATTGTTAATTGCTTGTCGTAAGTCCCTTGATCATCGGGGAAATTCATTTTGCGCATAAAACGCTTTGACGCGGATCCCTTTTCAGTCGGGTTTTATCGAGCTCATCAAGAGATGATTCATTGTTCCCGTTTGACAAGCCGAATCGTTTTGTAAATCAACGGCGCAACGCAAATTGAATGTTTCGCTGTTATCCAATTAGCTTCACGCTCGTCAGCCTTAGAAATCTTAATTGCGATTTGCGCGCGAGCAATAAAAAGCAATCCAAGTTTAATACACGTAGCGCGGGAGTTGTTTAAAAGAGCAGAGTCGTCGCGACGACGACGGCGGGGGAGGCGGCTCTCAAGTAACTCGCGCAAGTGCAAAGTTCGCAATTATGGCCAAAGTAGTTATTCTCCGGTGTTCAGTGGGGCAAAAGAGATAGAGAGAAAGAGAGAGACGGCGAACTCGCGCTGGCAAATATTCGAAACAAGGGCAGAGCCGAGGACGGGACGATGCGTGTGTTCGACGACGGGAGTGGGGCCTTAACAACCTCGTTATTAAGCGAGAGGACGGGGGCACCACTTGTCCGACGCATCCACCTGTGTGATACCGCCGCTCGCACACTCGCGGAACAGCCTTGATGTGTGCAGCGAAGCTTCCGCACGACGCGCGTCGTTCTCAGAAATGCCGGCCCACGTAGTTTCCTACCCCCCCCCGCCGGTGGCGTACAGCCCCCGCGGCTATTTCCCTCTCCGGCTATATCGCCGACTCGCCGACCAGTAAGAAGTATACATCGGCCGCCGCGGCTATCGGATCTCCTCGAGATTAAACCGATATCGAATTGCTGCCGAAATTGTCGAGTCCCCGGATAATTGCACTGTTCCGGGGAGGACGAGAGAGAGCAGCTCCACCGCGGCTGTATACATATATGCATTCGAGAGGTTCGGGCTCTCCAGGCTCTCGGCTCGGCTTCTTTTTTTTTCTCCCTCCAGCATAACAATGTCAGATGTGTGTGTGTGTGCAGCGCCGCTGTGCGTTCCTTTTTTCCACGAGTCGGCAAAAACTTTGCCGCTGTATAACCGACAGGGCCAACCCGCCCGGTCCACAGGCTGGATCGTAATGAAACTTTGAGAGCGGACTCGCTCGCGAAAATTTCGCTTCGTGCTCCCGTTTCCCTGAGACATTCGCGAATCATTATTGTTCTCGTACGTATGCGCGGAGACGACGGCTAGACAAGTCCATACATTGTATACGGATTTGCCGTTGGCCGTATATATACACGCACGAAAACAATAATGATTCACGAGTATCCCGGGCAAGATCGAGAAACGGAGCGAGAGAAATCCTGCGACGGAATTTCTCTCTGTATCGCGGGGAAGAAATCTATCCGTGAAGTTTCATCGAAACCCAGCACTCAACGACTCCTCGCTTGTGGCTCTCCAGAGACGAATCAATCGTCGAACGATTTGTATCAGTGTGGGTGTCCATGATTTTACCGAGAAAAATATCAGAAGCTCGGGTAAAAAGTACTCGATCATCCTGAGCTTATGCGCGCACTCTTTACCTTTGATTCTCGTCAATATAACTTTGAAAATTCGAAAGAGCATCTCGAATTCAATCGCAGCCGAGCTTTATCACGTCGCAAGTTCGTCCGCGCGCGCACTCCATCAACTTTTTCAATTAAGAGAGATATTTTGTAATTCCTTCCAATTTAATCATGTCAATTAGGGTTTAGTGTTGATAGTTTGCCGTGGCTCGCGCAAACTTGCGATGGGCCAATATCTTTTTGTTTCTTTGCCCCGCAGCACGCGGAGTTGAATTGCTTTTCGTAACTCCCAATCGAAAACCCTCTTATTGTTTCCTCCTCGAGGAAGGTTTTGTTGTGTGGCGCGAAAAAGAGTCTCTCTCCGATCGACTCCATGGAACAAGACCACTCGCTCGATGAAATACGAAAAGTTGGAGGACGCCGTTTCTCCCTCGCACGATGATTGCCGAGTGCCGACAAGCTAATGCATTTACAACCCCGCGAGCCACTTGAGTGTATTTGCCCATTTGAATGAACGTCGGATGTTGTCCTGTCTCGCCGAATCTGCGCCAACATAGCGTGGGAAAGAAAAAATGCCATTGAAAGTTCGGGCGGGCGATCGTTTGGGCGGAATCGGGGACGATCCCGTCCCGATGAGACCCCTCGAACTCTAATGCGGGCTCGGCGCGAAAAGTGTTGGTTTGATTTGCCGCTCTCGCCCGGTGAAAAGCAAATGGACAAAGCGGAATGTCCGGGCAATATCGAGCGGCGCTCCATCGAGGCTGGATTATTGCAATTCGGCCAACGCGCGTGACAAGTGCACAGCCAACAAACGCGCGGTGCAGCCACCACGCGCGACTTGTTTCGCTTTGATTTTCATGCCCCGATACTTGGGCGACCGCGTTGTCGCCGTTTTAATTGATACAGGATATTCGCGTGCGCGGATATTTCGTTCGTCGCGTCGCTCTTTTTGCCCCGCAGCCGCCCCCGCGAATCAACGAGGCTACATTAGGCCGGCAGCTGGTACCGTACACTCGCTGCAACGGATGATTCCGACTGCGGATGAAAGCGATTTGACTCTCCCCGAGTTTCGGCACGCCCGAGAGCCCATCAACATTCGAGACATTCGGCCGCGGCCATTAGTGCATTTGGAGCGCGCACGCGATATGAAGCTGAATGGGGAGGTATAGGGCGGCCGGGGGAGAGAGCGTATACAGGGGAGCGAGCATCAGCAGGAATTTGGAGGAGCCACGCTCTATAGATTCATCATTTGCGTGGCTTCGCCCCGGCGCCCGAATAGATCTGTACACGAGAGCCGCCTCCGCGCGCGCACGCCCCAGCCAGCGCGAGTCGTGAATCATACTCAGCTGTTTACGGGGTGACGCGCGACTTGAAAATTTACTGTCCTTCCGCGGCTCTAAATCAATGTACGCGCGGCCGCGCGCATACGTCGCTCCGCCGAAGAATAAAGCCGCGCCGACGCCGCCGCCGCGCAACCGCGCCCGGGGCTCTTTTCCCTCGTCGGCAACAGCGCGCGCGCGAGCGCTAATAATTAACAATGCCCTGCCGAGCCTCTCGCGTTTTACATTCCTCCACCTCCGCTGTTGCGTGCACTTCTCCCTTTTTTTTCCCCTTCCAGTCGACCGTGCCGGATGGCCCGGGCTAATTTGCCCCAGTGAAAATTAATTCGCCCCCGTTGCTGGACATTCTCATTTTGATAATACGTCGCTGCTATAGTCCAACGGGGAATTACTCAGCCTGTAGTCAGCGCGAATCCTCGCCCGTCTCTTTTTCTCTTGCTCTCTCTCTCTCCCCCTCTTTATTCTCGCCGCGTCGGGTTTCGAAAACATTAGTCCATTTTTCGCAAGCTTTCAAAAAATAAATTACCCAGGATGGAGCTGCAGTTAGACGTTGCAATTTTGTTATTTCATGGTAATCCAATTGAACTGAGAAGACGTTGTAGTTTTGTTCTCGAGAAGATAGTTTGGTCAGTGTTAAGGGAAAATTTTTACCCTGCACTTATTGGTCGGTATATTATATTTGAAACAGAGGTTTTTTTGAGAGAGAAAAACAAATGTCGAACTTCGAGAGATAGTTCCATGGATCGTACTTAGAATCTAATCCTCATAAAATTAGTGATTAATTTCAAAATTGTTATCTCGGAAACGTTTGAAGGTACATTTAAAAACAATGACAGCAGCATTGATCCGAAGGTATACATTAGAATTTTATTGTTGGTACAAATTCGCGACAGATTGTGACTTTATTCCGCCCAACTCGCTGTATAAACAATTATATAATTTTAATCTGGAGCATACAATGGCATTGTGTGCATGACGATTTTCAGTAACAATAACCCTGCCCCCTTCCATGACGCAACAATCGTGTTTTTCCTCTTTATTTTCGAAGATCCGTTGCACATATTCATGTGCCTCCATCAAAAATGTGTACATCAACAAACACAGAACAGCTCTCCCAGATCTGTTTCCACTTTGGTAATCGCGCGATAAATATTTCACCGAGCGAAAGTCAGTATAGAAAAATTGTTCGCTCGACGAGCCATCCAAGTGGAGTTTCGGCTTACACAAAAAAAATACGTGTACATTTCGAGGGAAATTCTAATCCGCAGCGGGGGTAAAAGTTATGACGATTCCGCCGCGTGGACAAGTGCTAACGGGGGGATGGCACGCGCGCGCGCGCGCCTGTCGTTGGGCGTGAAAGGGTTGCACAACTAGACGACTGCGGAGAGACGGATTTTTTCGCGGCGCTTGGGGGGTCGGGGGTGGGAGGGAGGCGAACGAGGCAGACGTGTTCCGCGCATAAAGTTTAAGAGAATGGAGCGCGGAGACGCGCGCTGTGAAAATATTGTAGGCCACGCGGCGGCTGGATTCACGGCGGCGAGCTCCTGCTCAGTGGCGCGCGCGCGCATTCACCCGCAACGTGACGGAGCTCGAATCGAGTCGACGATCCCGCGCGCACTTGGCCGGCGTCGCGCGTCGCCGTGGCTATATACCTTTCCAACCTCTGTCTCTCGCCCAACTTGCTTGCAATCGAACTGACGTGCGTCTCGCTCGCCCCCTGACCAACTGCTGTATCCGGAATACGTTGAACACCACCTCCGTCATTAATACTCGGGCGTGCCGACGTTTGGCAGCGAGAAGCCGAGCGGTCAGCTATAGCCCATGGACCAGTTTATCCTCCGCGAGAGCTCGTTATTGCTTTGGCCCCAAAGCAAACTCTCGCGAGCCCTCGAGAAAAGGGACGGCGAGTTTCGAGGGACCGAATTCTCGAACGAACGAGCCCGAAGGACACGCGGCCGGCCGGTCCGTATTCGTACCGAATTACGCAGCGTCGCGGAGCAGTTAATAATGACGAGTCGCCCGCTCGAGTAAATAGAAACTTCATCAGGGTCGGAGAAATGGCATCTGGAGGAGGGAGAGGGGGGGGGAGGAGAAACGAGGCAAGTTTGCCAGTAGCTCGTTGAAGGAACGGGCTTTGATCCAGCGGCCGAAAGTTGGGCGAGAAAATCGCGCGCGCGCGAGCGCAAGTTTGTCCGCGCGCGCCGGATGAGTGGATAATGAAGCCGTTGGGGGACAGAACCTCGCAAACCCCCGATATTAACGCAGCTCCCCGCCCGAGCCGCGCGTATAACCGAGAAGTGATGATTACCGGGGAAGAAACTTCAGCAGCCTTGCCGCGCGCGCGCTTGACATCCTACCAATCTTGTGTCTCCCCCTCGGCCCCATACCTCCCCCCCCTCAACGCAACCACGGGAAGCCCAGAGTAATATCTTCCTCGACGAACTATTGTCTCTTGGCTTTTATTACGCGACGCCAGTGTTTGGATTGACTCGGTACACACCATCGATTTGATGGCGTCGCCCGAGACGCGACTTGCGCGTTTAATTTGATCCGCCGAGGAATATGATTTCATTCGCTGATTAAACTTTGCCCAAGATCAACCGTCGCGGATACACGCCGAGGGTTTGTATGAAATATCTCTGTAACCGCCTTTGAGATTCGGCCAATTATCAATCGTTTGTTAGAAAATTGGGTTTGAATAGGCGAGTACACAGAATGTACGGACAATTTTAACTGAAACATTACAACTTCAACTTTGAAAACTTTTTGTTGTTACTTCTAGGTCTGCGCGTGCTCGAACTGTCGCGACATAATAAAAGTTATACGAATAAATAAAAATCTCACGCGTACAAAATGTCAAATTGTCTGAAGTAGACATCGGGAAGAGTAGGTACGGAAATACGCTAAATTTCATGTCAATTCGTACGTGTCACTTTCCCATGATAATGCCCCGAAACAGCTTGTGAAGAGAAAAGGGTACACGTGCGGCCGTAACCACGGCTACGAAACCCTTCGCGCATCTCCCGGAAATTCCTTGCGAACTATTGTTAACGTTCGTAACTGATTATTATCAAATTATTATCATTAGTGTACTTCTCAAATGTTTATCAATTCTCAAAAAAGGATGAAAAAAAAAATCACTCTTTCATCAATCCGTTTCACGTGGTTGATGCATCCCGAATGAAAACGTATCGTGGAGTAAAAATCATTTTCCTCGTATTTCCTCCAAACATAAATTGCACGTGGAGGGAGACGGGAGGGTGGATGTGGACGGGCAGTACATATCTCGAGCTGGAAGTCTGTTAGTATGTAAAGCCATATCCCCGGTGCTGTGCTCGTAGCAACGTATAATTTTTGTGTGTTGCGAAGAGCACTCAACGTATCGTGCGTGTGCACACGTTGCATCAGCTCGCTCACCGTGTAGGGGAGCCAGAGCATACGTATCAAATCATAACAGCCGGAAGAAGTATACGAAATTTTCCCGTGTATATCTGAATAAAATTAGCATGACGTAATGGAATAAGCGCATGGAAATGGTTGCTTATCAGCTCGGGCGCGCCGCTCGAAAGCAAATTATCGCGGTTTCATATGCGCGCGCGCCTATATTATGCGCCAGAGCCTTTATACGACGAGAGGAGAGACGCTGCGCCGAGCGGGCGGAGTGTCGCCAAGGGAGAAGCTTATTAAGCCTTGACGTAGCAAGCAGCAGCAGCAGCAGCAGCGGCGGTGGCAGAGATAGCGAGAGAAAAAGGTCGCGGAATCAATTTTGCCGAGGCGTACACGAGGCTGTGTGTGTGTGTGTGTTACGCGCGAATCTCGCGCTGGCGGGCGCGCGCGATTTCTATTTTCCCCCGGATTATTCCTTATATATACGCTCTGAGACTCAGCCGGAGGGCCGCGATCGCTAAGCCCAAACGCGGCGCGAAAATCGAGCCCCAATGTATTTTGTATTCGCGCTTATCCGATCGGAATAAATTTTCGGATACCCGTCTGGAAAAAATAATGCGCCGCGAGATAAGGCAGAGAGCGCAGCCAGGGTAATTTTACCCCCGGTTTCCTTCGTATGCTCCTGGAGGACCTGCTTATGTAGATTCCTATGAGGAAATAATCGCACGTGAATAATGTGAAAAGCCCGGCTGATCCTCGGCTTCTCTCCTTCCGTATTTATAAGGAACTCGATACGTGCACTCATCATCGGACTCGGCTATTGCTTCTCGCTAGATTTTTTGTTTTGCTACACGATTATTATGTACACACGCGCAACGCGACGATGTGATAATCCAACGCTTGTGCGCATCGTCGGCTAATCAGAATACATAGCAGCGACGAAGGATCTCTCGACAATGGAATATAACGCACGATTAAAATGTTTTGATTAAAAATCACGGAAGCGAAGTTCGAAAAGAGGCGAACGTTAATGAAACCGGATTACACCGGGGAAAAGTTGAACAATGGGGGGAGAGGCATCGGAAATTTCCGGAGATTAGCCGGGTGTCCAACAGGATCCTGTTTATTTTAATCAAAGATCCGGGCTTTTTTTGTCCCCGAGCCGCGGCTAGCGCGCGAATAATTGTTATTTAGGGACGGGAGAGTGGACGTCGGACGCGCCGCGGGCTCGGACAAAAATAGCCTGCGTCCACCGCGTCCGCGGCAACGGGGCCGGGGCTTCTTTCCCCAGCAGACGCATGAATTAAACTGCGAAACAAAGGCCGCGGCCTGTTGGGTGTGTAACGCGCGGCTAGCGGCGAGAGACCCGCGGATAAAAAACAACCCTGGATTGCGGCTTGCTCGGCCGGCTTGATTTACAATGTTTGGCCTAGAATATTAATTTAAAAGTTGCGACACCCCCGGCCGAATGGAGTTAGCGCTCGCAGCTGCATCCACCGCCCGGGGATGAGCTTGGGGGGGAAGAGGAGGAAGGGGCAGGGCAGCCGCAATTTTGCATAATTGAACAGCGTTGCGCGAGCCCGCGATTTCTCGGGGAGGATCTGGAAAACGCGCGGGCGCGACTGGCGCCTACACACCCGGTCGCTTACCAAAACTCGATAACGAATTACGGTTGTTGGGTGGAATTTGGATCCGTTTATCGATCCGTTGCCTGCACCGGTTAATTTTGCAAGGGACGCGCCCGCGCGCCCGGCCGTAGCGATTACGCTGACCTTTTGTCATGCAAACTTTGACCCTATCTCCCCCGAATACGTTAACTGCGAGGAGCTCATTGCGAGAAAGCTTTGGCCCCGTGTTACACCGACATTCTGCATATTTTGCTCGACATTTCCGCAATCGTTGTCCGGTTGACGTCGTTAAGCTTATTTGATTCCGACTCCTGACGGCAAAGAATTTTCATCTAACACGTATTAATTGCCTCCGAGCAAGATTCGTTTTGACAATCTACCACACGTTGAATGAGCAGTGATGATTCACACGAGTCGTGAAAATTCAATAAGAACTGTCTAAACATGTCCGGTGGATAAAACGTTTGCTATGCAATTGTATTGCATCGCACCTTCATAAAACCCCGAGATAAAATCTTTTATTGTCCTCTTGCCAGCTTAAAACTCGAAAAAGAAACTCACATTAAACTTGAAACTGACCCTCTTTGTATAAATCCAACGATGCGTCGTCTCCGACAGGGTTAAGAAAAAAAAGAATGAGAATCCCCGGCTCTGCACGACGTCACGCGTCGCCCGCGGATCCTTTATACACCGGAGAGGCATATAATGTAATAACACGCCTCGGAGTACCAGGCCGTGGGTGTGACTCGCCGCGGAAGACGCTCGACTCCCCCCATGAAGACGGAGGACAATCGCTACTGGGGTGTGTCGGGCCATTGCGCGTGTCTCGGGCCGCTTTTTACCGAGATGGCTGCTGAATTAGTGGAGGAAACGGGTCTCGTAAGAGGGTGCCGGTGCCGGATTCAGGACCGATCCCGATGACTAGTTGAGATAGTGCTCCCGAGCACGCGGACTCTCTCCCCTCGGCTGGCTCCGCCGTTCGGACACGCGTCAGCACTCCATGCCACCGACTCTCGCACCCGTTGCTCGCCACCCGCGGCTGCATTTCTCTACGTTCCGATTTTTTTTCTTGCTTTCTAATCGCGACAATTTTCGAATCAATTTGCCGAGCGGATAATCGCTGTTTTGATAAATGTGCAATAAAGAGGGTGAATTTCATAAGTATAGATGGTAATTCTCTATCTGCGGACTGGTTTGACTGAAATCATTCGGGCTAACAAGACGATTAGATTTTATGAGTGAAATTGCAAATGTCATGTGGGATTTCGTCATTTTGCAGTCAGCCGAGTGTAGAGAGAGAGAGAAAGAGAGAGGGTTGTATGCCTTTAACATTTATAATCCGTGTATATTCAATACGAGAGCAGGGACAGTTTCGAGTCTCGCTTTCAATACAGGGATTTGCTATACATCTTTTTTCAAAATCCGTGACTTTGATATATATTCTGGCAAAATCGACTTGTACGACGCATTCACGAAAAAAGCTTAAAGCACGCGCGCTCGAATTGTTTTAAAAGCTGTCATAAAAGCTGTCATATGATATGTGTGTCGCTCTCGACAGGTATTCCGGAGATATTTGTTTACCCTCCCCCGAGCCATCCCCATGCCCCCGTCAACCGAGCACGCATAGTTGGAATGCTTTCGAATGAAAATTAATAACGTTGTCGATATTCGACGATGAAACGCGTGGATCGAAGTCTCGTCGAAGAAGGCATTAAGCAGTCGAGGATATAATGGCAAAACGAATTGGCGGGGTATTCGCGTTTGGCATTATTCGAACTCGCTCGGGCGTAAGCGAAAGACATTAACTATGTAGGGGAGATCGCGCATGTAGGGGAATAAATCACGATGGCGACGAACATCAAGAAGGCACGTTTCGGGGGAATTATAACGTTGTATAATCTGCATACACAGGCAGGATTTACGCCGCAGCGCGCCCGTAAGTCCAAGACGTTGATTTGTGTCGACGCACGGCTGAATTGCAAATCCATTGTTAATGCATCTTGCGAGAGGCGCCACCCCGCGCTCGAGTTTTACAAGCCGCGGAGCAGTCACAATGCCGCCCGCGCCCCCTGAGACAATGGGCATCCGTCACGAAAATTCAAATCTAGCTTGGAGAGAGAGAGAGATAGCAGCGTTTTTGCCCTAACGATCTTATACGTGTGCACACATACTCTGCAGATACATTAAGACGCGCTCCGAGCTTTTTCTATCTGGGATTTTCGGGAGCAAGCTTTTTGTGATCAGGACGCAATTGCGCAGGAGTACGAGGAGGGAAATTAATTTTTTTAAACTTTTGAGAAATCATTGACTCGATAAGGGGATGATTGAGGTCCTGCAAGAAAGTCAAAACAAGCAATAGGGAGATTGTGCGATAACTACGAGTCGGCGGATCAATGCAGCGTCGTGTTTATCGGCTATCGCGAACGCGTTAGCGCCACCGATAAATCGCTCGATACGCGCCGAAAAATTACCCGGGCCGCATCGAATTTGGCAAGATTACGAGCTCGCACCGGAAAGAATTACGTACCTAATGACGGTCGATAAAGCTCTCGGCCACAAAATAGAATCGACAAAAATTCGGGACGCGCTTGATTTACCAATTGGGGGCGGAGTAGCTCGTGGGCTTTTCCCCGGATGAAGCTGCCCGATAAATAAGAGAGTGGCGCGCAACGACCTATACCCGGCGAGTAAGGGAGAAAGAGAGAGAGAGAAAGGTAGAGAGACATTTCGCGCAGAACAGCTTTTTACCCAACTGGTCTCGGCGAAAAGTAGAGAAAAGACGCCTCGTTAAGGTGACCTTTTCAGACCCCCGCCAACGGACAAATCTCGCCCTGAGAAAATGGAGCAGTTCGTCTTTTTGTGTGCGAGGCTGCGTGGGCGCCAGTGCAGTGGCAGCTCATGGCCCAAGACGAGCCTCCGAGAGTTAGATCTCCTGCGTGTGTCATTTTCATTCTCTTCTATCATCCTTTCGTCTGCTGTCTCTCATATCTAGAAATTTTTCCAGCGCGCAGAAATGCCGCAGACACATACCCAATCCTCCACTCCAATCCTTTCGTTTCCGGTGGGCAGATAGCGGGGTTTACGTCTTGACATTTCAAGAGGACGCATTTGTACTTCGATCTTCACGTGGCATCGTTGTCAATACACGCGCACGTGAGTATTTCTGCTTGTTCTCGACGCCTGATGAAAATCATTGGGTCGTAGTCGCAGTCGAACTTCGACAAACTTGTTCAATTCGTTTGTCACTTCGAACTGAAGGACCCGTCGTTTTTTCCCCGCCGAGAAATTAATTTTCAAACAGAGGAGGTAATTTGAGATTCCTTCTGCTATAAAACGATGAGACAATCAAGGATTCCATCCCGTCAAACTTCATAGGATGAAATTTGAAATTATAAAGGCGCAGCGTAGAGCGAAGAATAAATTGAGCTCCCGCAGGCTAATCTCAATATTTCCCCATTATCCGAGCAACTCGAAGCGACAACTCTCTGAACTACGTGATTAATTGGTTTGTCATTCCGTAATTCATTTTTACTTGTTCTAGCAAGATTCCTCTCATAAACAAATTGAAGAGCAACACTCTTCTGAGCAGAGATCCAGATGAAATTCGTTATTTCAGAGACTAACGATCCCTTGCATTTCGCGTAATTCAGTGACGTCCTGAGAAAAATCTTGTCGAAAAATCACAGCTTTATCCGTGCTACACGTTTGAATACGTCTGTTTAGCGCGGCATTTGTGCAGTATACAGTCGGTGGTAATGCGCGCCGTGGGTGCAGCCAGTAGTTACAGCCTTGCTGTGGCAAGACGTGGGATTTACAAATGCGCGACTCCGCTGAGCCGTTCCTGTTTTCCTTCTCTTCTGTGGAAAAAGCCGCGTGATTGCTTGGGGGATTCGTTATTATTTTGTGCTACTAGAGCAGAAGCAAACGTTTTTCCAACGATTCAGCTTGATTCGAGCCGTATTTGGAATTGTAGGGATTCATCGATAACGGCACGAGCATTTGTGTCGATGATTATTAAGAGTATTCCCTATTGTTCAGCCGGAAGAGATTGACGAACGATAGGAAAAAAAATCTAATCTCGTGGATTTTCTCATCATTTATACGCCAGTAAATGAGATGTTTTCAGGAGTTAAATGTCCCTTACAGAAAAAGATTGATGCAATTGATTTGACCATGTTGAATCACGCATTGAGAATTTTTAATAATGCCAGCTCTTGCTGGAAACGGATCGTATATTTTATATTTCAGCCGCGATAAATTTTGTATGCATAAATTTTACGGGAACGCACTATATTTAGTTGCCGAGTTCTTGGGTAGTGGAAGCACGTCGTGTCCGGAAATTACTTTTGTCATAAATGTCACGAACGAAATAAATCATGCCGCAAATTCGCAAATTGACTGACCTGATAACAGCAATAAGAAGAGCATTTCAAAGAGAATCGAAATGAATCATTGTGATTAATGCTTTTTGATGTGGCTCCATTTCAAAACAATATCATTTTTTGGATATTTGGATATGGTAATTTGTTCCCCAAACTACCCAAAGTTCGAATGGCAGGGAGTTAAGTGGGATAGATGAATTCGAGTTCTTTCATACTTATGGCTAGTTACTGTATCCAGTCACGTCGCATCAAGCAATCAGACGAGACTAGAAAAAAAACGTAAAAAAGGGATTTGAGTTTTTTACGATCGCGAGGAATGAATGAGGTGGATCCATTATTCTCACTGTCTATTCACGAAAGCAATTTGTGTCTCTAATAATTTATAGTTGAATTTCTCTATCGTTGCTATCGATCGATACATCTTATTTGTTTTGGCATGATTCATAACCCTGTGCACGAGTAATCAACAAAGTCTCATTAGTAATTCGAAGTGAGAGGCCGCGCCAGTATCGGCGACTCCTATACACGAAAGCTCGCGATAAAAGCCGAAAAGTGGCGCGAGCGGTAAATGGGCGAGAGAAGCGTACATTTGCTATAGCATCTCAGTGTCGGTGCCCCGAGCGATCGCAACTATGTGCCAACAATTTATAATTTCGTGGTGCGCGCGCTCGAGCGTTATTACTTCAGACACTGCGGATAATGCCTCTCGTTTGTTTCCACCTTACCCCCTTGTGTCTCGGTTTCGGCTTCTCGACCCCGCGTTAAACGCGCGCGCGCACACAAGCTTCCCTTACCGCGTGTGCGAAGGAAATCGTTCGCGCGCGCGCCTCTTTTATGCCGAGTTCTTTAGATAAAAGGGAGGAGTGCGCGCGGTGAAATAGAGGTTAAACCGAGCCTGCGGCACTGAGAACTTGCCGAGAGCATAAAATAAGTACTCGCCAAGACTTATTACAGCGGCTTGATGATCGATTCCGTAATTTTTCTCCGGGCTAGCCTTGCATTTTCATATAGCAAACTCTCATCGTATTTTGAGGTCGAGTTTACTCAATTCGCGAAGAACGAACGTATTCAGAATTTCAACTGTTAATAGAGTATTGTTCATTAGAAAATTCTCAGCGGTTATTTTATTTGTACTTATTGTAAGACACATGAAAAGAAAAGAGAAAGATAGAGAAAGAGAAAGAGAAAGAGAGAGAGAGAGAGAGAGAGAGAGAGAGAGAAAGAGGGAGAGAGAGATAGAGAAATGGGTAGTTCTCATTAACTAGGACAGGTATTCTCGAGCAGATTCACTTAATCAAATCTTCCAGCTAAGACTAACGAGCTTCTTGTTCTCATTTGCATGATGATCAATTATCCTGATCATTCTTTAGAATACATGTATTTGTCTGACGTGAATTAGGATCTTTTACAAATGCAAAATTGAGAAACAGTTTCACA
This sequence comes from Aphelinus atriplicis, assembly GCA_020882685.1. NCBI lineage: Eukaryota > Metazoa > Arthropoda > Insecta > Hymenoptera > Aphelinidae > Aphelinus > Aphelinus atriplicis. The sequence continues at coordinate 15,046,177 of CM037076.1, read as the reverse complement.
AGGAATTCAATTATGATAAATGAAATTCTGCTGATTCTGATAATTGCCTGATGCTAGAAACAATCTAGTACAAGGCAATTCAAAAGTGAGTTCGGATTTGGAGAATATTGACGATGAAGTTTTATTGGTTGGTATTTGCATTATTCATAATTTTATATGAACTTGCTTATCTTATATCAATAATCATCTAAATAGTCTATTAATATGTTCAATTCACGAATGCACATGGATTAAATATTATCACTTCTTTTATAAAAAGAGTTTTATAATCATTCGAATTATTACTTTTTGAAATATTTACTGTTTGATAGAGGGTCGTCGGCCTTGGAAAAAGGTTATGCATTTTTAGGGCAAGTCAGCGCAGAATCACGCAGAACGCTTCATTTTCTTCGTTTCTTTATCGATGATGCATTATTTGGATTCTATGATCGGTATTTCGCATTAAAAGAGCGATTTTTTCACTAATAATTTATGATTTAAAGTGTCGTCTTTTTGTATCAAGATTTCAATAAAAAAATTGATATGTTACAGATCCCCTAGTCTTTTTTCCAATCTAAGAAATTAGAATATACACTCGATTAGGCTATATCATACCCCTTGTATGTTTCGAGCTGTATATTTTGATACATTCCAATTGATTCGACACCTAAGGAAAGAACCACACAAGACTCCTAGATTGGATTTCACTTATTATAACACTATATCATAAGAGTTTATTAAGTGATGTAGATGATAATATGAGTAACATTTGCAAAGGTTTTGTCATTTGATAATCTTGGTTTGCAAGACCTAAGTATCAAATCATAACCGCAATATCGAAGCTTGATATGCTTAATTAGACTTATTTATAATTTTGAAGTTTTGTAAATAACATTTTTCAAAATGACTGGAAGATTTTTCTTGGAGTTTTAAATATTCTAATGAACTAGAAGACGACTTTGGTTACTCATTACACACACACACACACACACTCACACACGAAAATCCGTGCCTATATAGAACAATACATGTACTGTACCAGACAATGTGGCATAGAACAATGGACTACTGTGGCTGGTAATACTTACAATAACATACGTCACACAAGAATGGGGTAACATTTGACTGATACAGTCTCGAGTATAAGAGTATGAATCCAGTAATATTCTTTGAAATTCGCGTATAGAATACCCTTATTTGCTACATGTTACAAGGCAAGCATTTAATTTAGTGATTCAGACAATGAGATATATTTTGGAAAGTTTCTCGCTATTCTTTTTGTGTATGTCAAAGTTGATAATTATCGTATTAAATATAAATCAGGTGTCAGATTCAGCTACTTCGAAACTTTAGTGCCATAAATATTGAATAAGAAATGAAGTGAATTATATTACGATTTGAAGAGTAAAAAAATTACAATGACGTTGATGATACAATGTAAATTAAAAAAAAAAATGAATCATTGATTCATTGTTTACAAACTGTAATAAAACATAGACTACTTTATTGATTTTTAATCAATTATATTGGTACAAGTGTTTCTTACACTCGTTATCAAGATATCGTCATAATTTTCCGAAATGAGACTATTTTTTAAGTGTATATGTTTGTATATCTCTGCTATATAGCAGCTAACGCGTCACATATCGATGAATAACCACTTAGCTCTTTGACGAAGTTAAAATTGGTGTGTATGAGTGAGCACTATTTGAAGACGTTTAGAACACTCAGTAACAGCCGAATTATTGAAGAAGTTAGAGTCTATCATGAATATCAAAGTTGTTATGGTGGTTTTTTCTTTATTACACATAGCCGGACTCGCTTACGGATGGGGAGCAGGATGTAAGTATTGAAAATGAAAATATTACGAAACAGTTGGAAAATCATCGTTTTATGAAATTTAATATCTATCATGAAGATTAATTATATCATATTATTTTCCTCTACCATTCAATATAGATTTACCGCGTTCGGAACTTGAAAAATTACGGAAGAAACGTAAGTTTTTAAATACTCAAATGTCACGTATCATTACTACAACAAATTGCTATTAATTAAGACTTATCTAGCTCTGATACTGATTGTCATTAGATCTGTGCCAAAGTGGGAAACGATTAAGGTGGGATATCGCATTTTTACTTGTGAAAGTCGTGAACTCGGAAAGTGAGGTTAATTTCGAATCGATTTTATCTAATATATTTAGAACCTTGTGGTATTCTTTGAGTCATGGTTGAGAATGAACAAAAATTCAGTTTGTTTCCATGAGCCTTTTAAATCGCGGCAAGTTAATGGCATATCGCGCGTGACCACACAAACAGTACGAATGATTAAATCGCCGGCTGCAAGAGACAGTGCCGTATAGCTCGCGCTTACGTATGCACATGCGTAAGAAAACGTCTAGCATGGTGTAGCAAACTCGACGCGTTTTTTGGCCGATCCACTTCCCCGTGGACACATCAGAGTTTTTGTACAAGTCGAGGGAAGAGATGAGAGAGAACGACTGATATATTAATCGATGACTGGATTGCAAGTACGGTTCTTGGGGCACGCGATGTTTCCGGCTAGAATCGAATAGACTATCGTATAACGTGATTATCGTTTCAGCCGAGGGGTTACGCACTAGGAAATCTTTAACGATTTAATGATTTTATGAAACTTCTTGATATTTCTTATGACTCTTATTGAGAATTCCTGAGATTTCTCCGATTTCTTGAGATTTCCTGTGACTTCCAGGATATTTTGTGATTTCAAAATCATGGCTGTATTCAACATTTTTATATTTTTCGAACTCTTCTTAAATTTTCGAAGAAATTCTAATGGTTGTTTAAATTTAGGAAATGGACATTTTGGCACTTTGGATTTGAAGCAATAGTTTAGGTATTGAAGAGTACGTAAGAAAATCTAAATATTACTTATCTGGTTCAGAGAATTCATATGTTCAGAACTTATATAACTTGATGAAGATTTTGAAATCACAGAAAATCCAGTAAATCCTAGGAAATCCCAGGAAATCCCAGGAAATCTAGAGAAATCGGAGAAGTCAAAGAAAGTCACCCCAGTGCACTGCATCAGGTGGCGGCCGTTCCTCTACGTGTGTTTAAAGCGAATCACGTTTGAGAAATTCCTATTTTTGAGATCGAGAGAGCTGCGGTGGCTCAGGAGTGAGGACTAGTTAGCTGCATTTCAAGCACTTTTGGAGTGTGCGTGAGGCTGCTTGACATCGACGAGAAGATATCGAGAATATACCGGTGACTTAGTCAGAATTAAGGCTCATATTCACATTGCCAGGTTTGGTGACTTGTGTTGGAACAGAAATGTTTGAACAGCCTATTCGATTTGAAATGCATCTCAAATAAATGAAATTGAAAACAGTAACAATAACTTCATCTGAAAACAAGCCTAATCACAATCAATCTGTTGAAATAGGTCTCGAAAAGTGTATAATCCGTCTTCGAGTACCCGGGAAACCTAGAGATGTTTGTGCAAGCAATGGATGTCTTTATAGCAGTGAAGAAGTTTTTGAATGCGTCAAGAAATTCTCCGATGAAGGTCTTCATATTTATTATTATTATTTTTTTGCGACTTGTTTAAAACTTGATTATTGACTTTTTATAATATGAGGACTCTACGAATTACTTCGTAACTATTTTTTTTTTTAACATTTATAAGTATTAGCACTAAGATACTGATTTTTTTCCAGAGCTCTCAGTGGTGTCCCAAGACAATTGTGAACGCGGCGAAAAACGCAAAACGGGTGAGAAATGTAGAGTACCTACCCCAAAAAAAATTCGGATAACCCGTCCTAAAACGTAAAAAGTAAAATATAGATACAAAATAAAAACTTGAGAATCTACATAATTCTTGATGATTCAACCCTATATAGTCCTATTAGTTGAAATGGATCATTTTACTATGCTAAAGCTGTTTTACGTTGAAGATGCTAAATTATGATTACTTCAATTTTTCATTGATTGTAAATATCTAAATTGGTTGTAAATATCTAAATGCGATTAGTACATAATATCGTATTCAATACACTTAGAATCATACATTTCCATCAATTTGTTTGATTTCTATTAACTAACAATTTTTTCATCATTTTTTAGGATTTATTCGCATTATTCAAAAAAGTTATGAGAAATACTGTTCAAAACTGTACTCCAATAAGCACTATAAGAATTATACTTATAATAAATAATTATATTATAATAAATAATTATTTGGATACATGAAGAAGTTTTCGGCAAAAAGCAGTAGTTCTTACGCAACCCAAAAGTTATGTTATTAATCGACATTTGGTCGAAGTTCACCTGTCGAATCATATCAATCATGATTACTTGCATACCTTTAACGCTCGTTACAAATATATTCCGGACACAATCACTATTTTGTAACGATGGATGTTGGACGGTACTGAGCCGTCAAAGCGCGACGCGGTTTTGCTGTCAGTCTCATTAATTAAACCGGTGTCGTTGATAAATCAGCCATTCGCTCGGCTGATTTCGTCCTGGGAATTCGCGATCACGCCTCGTTGATATAATCTTGGCTAGTCAGCCGCGAACACAGGCCACTCCATTGCGTTTGACAACATTTGCTACAGTGTCCAGATTACCCGGGACATGGATGTTTTTAAGACATTTTATACTAGATAATCGTGTCGTGTACCTTCTCGAGTAATGTTAAATTTTCAAAGCTTGACATTCTTTCTCGAAGTAAAATATTTGTACAGGATGATTAATAATATTGTATGCAAAAAACAGAGGTGATATGGTTGAAAAAGATTTGGCAAAATATTGGAATCACTTCGACAATGGGATCTGTAAGCACAATATACATAAATCCATTTCTCCAGCAGTTCGCAGGACTTTGTGAGAATAATACATCGCAGCATTCTTGGTAACAGCTTTTTTGTTTTGTACAACTCACAAAAGCTCTTAGCACCGAGTTGAAATCAGACTTAACGCCGATAAACACTGAGACGCAGCAATACACACTTGTCAGATAATGATAAGAAACTACCGAAAAATAAAGCCCGTCCCGAATCTCAATGGCGGGCTGAAAGGAGCAGGAGTAATTTATTCGTACACGCGTACATTTATTACGAGTACGGTCTCACGCGTGCGGCCGTTGAGATGGAGAAAAACCATTGTTGAGCTGCTTCTCGCGCGCGTCTGGCCCTCCTACATACGTGACCGGCTTCCCAAATGTTCCTCTTTCTTTCTTCTTTCTCGCACTTTTTGACCAGCTTCCACGTCAACTCACACCCTCGCGCCTACTCGTTTATTTCTGAGTAGTTTTTATAAAAATTCTCATGCGCCTCTTCGTCGAGGGCATTTTGCTCTTTCAAAAAATTGTAACGCGACAAAACTGAAGTTTCGGATTGGAAATCTGTATAAAATTTTGCACCTAAGTCAATGGTGGCGAGATGTAAACTGAGTTCAATTTACCTCAACAACAATTTCCAAGGTGAAGATACGAATAATATAAGATTCGTTTTTGGTATTTTTGGCGCCAAATGTTTCAAAATGTTCAGACATTCTCATATGCCATTGAACTAGTAACTATTATTGAAATTCATGAATAACTGATGTAATGCCTATTTAAAGTATCTCTTTGTAACATTAGTTGCTTACATATCAAATAACTTTTTTTTACTCTTTTATTCTTCTTAGCTACCTCTGCTAAAAGAAGAAAAAAATATTAAAATATTAAGTCTATACAAAAGTCAGCACAAAGCCTCTGTGAAAAAGCATACTCTTAATTCACTTGGTGGTGATTTTTCATTCAATCACTCCACAAAGATTCCACACATTCGTTCGGTTCTAAATTTTGAATGGCTCTATGATGAGTCATATCAAACACAAGAATACTTTTTTGACTATCATTTGGAGTAATGTTAATCTTAATTGAGCCATATGTGATATTTCTTATTATACTTCCCATCGTCGATCATAATTTTGTAATAATTCTGTGATTTTCAGGTAGAAACAATCATTTCTGTTCAACCGAGGCGATCGGAAGTTCGTACAGAATGAATTTATAGAGAGGGTGATCTTTCGAAAAGTTTCAAATTACTAGAATGATTAAAATTATCTGGGTACCACCGTATGAGCATCAATTTACGTAATTATTTTGTTCCAGTCATATGAAACAATACAGACATTTTCAATTTCAATGGTACTTGATATCTTGCTGTTCGCATTTAATTTTCAATATTAATACATCGAAAGCTGGTTTTAAGGCAACCGGAATAAAATGAGACGATATGGTTCATGTAAAAATGTACTGGCTTCATTGTTATATATCATGCCTTTTTTTCATTTCAATTCAATGTTATCAAATGACATCTACGCTCAAAGTAAAAATTTCATTTGCGATTTTAACAGAATGTGGAGGGCCGTGATTTTTCGATTTTCCAACTTTGGATACGGAAATGTGGTTAATCGAGTAATCCTCTTAGAGGATGAGCTAGTAGTGATTCTTGCGGCTCGCCGTAACCCAAGTTCCGAATCCTCGACATAACCATCACGATCGTTGGGAGTTAGCTGCGGTGGCCACGAAGGCCGTTAACCTATCCCCCAGTGGGTGCTCATGTTTTTTTTTTCAGATATATACACTCGAGGGGCTTCGATCGGCAAGAGTTGAACCGTGGTGGAGTTGGAGAGACTCACCGCCTAGAAGAAACAGACCGCAAGCAACGAGCGTCCTCCGATCCGAGCAGCAATGACCGATCAGGGCGAATATTGTCCCGAAGAGGATCAGCGCGACTGCTGCCACTTGGAAAGGCGTCGATATCCTGAAACAGCCAACGATAAAAGCTTCAGTCTTTTTAAAACAATAGCTTATATATGCACTCCGTATCGCGGTGTATAGTATGGAGAGGACGGGAATTTTCTTTCACTTCTTTGGATTACCCTCGGGCGTATATCATACTTGGAGAGCTTTTGATGATAGAGGAAGATATATAGAGAGATTCGCTAGAGCTTAACACACATATGTGATAGGCTATAATTTAATTTTGAGAAAAATCATCCATCTACAGGCACACTGCGTATACGCCATTGCTTTTTGGGTACTCCCTTTGGGAATTTGTAGACAAACACAGTGTATTTTGAAATAAAGTGACGTTGATTTCTGTAAATTCAAAACATTCAACTTCATTCTGGGCATATCACCGCGACGAATGGGACCTTTTACTCGTATAATGTATACTTACAGTTCCATTTAATACAGTTCCATTTATATACTTTATTTCTTTGAGAGTACGAATAATTATTATCTCGAACAAAATCTACTAATCTTGAGTTGTGTTGTCTGAGACTGAAAAGATGGCTCCACGGGCCTAATAGAAAAAAATATCTCCTGCTAGGAAGTTACTCCCTGGTAGTCGCGATTTTCGTGGAAAGAAATAAATATGGCGAGAGTAAGAAAAATAAGCCCCGTCGCGACACCACCGAGTATATCATAATTCTTTCCACTGACACTCGTGTACAGAGAGGCTTAGATTTTTACTTAGATAATTTACTACATAACTGAGATATTACAGCATCTTACAAGAGTTGGGAGTGTAAAAGGGATTAACAAAAGATTATTAAAAGTAACTCACTTTTACGGTACAAAAATTGAGAATGAACTCTTCGATCTACTTGATAGTATGCTTTCTGGAGCTGTTTTGTTTCGAGTAAAATTATTTTTTTTTTGTTTTAAACCATACAGTTGAGATTAATTACTCTTTTGCAAACTTATCAGTCTAAGGAAGTTGTACGATTTATTATGTTATGATAATTTCTAAAATCGTTTATTAGTTTAATTATTCAAGTGGAAATGAATTATAATAATAAAAAAGTTCAATGATCAAAAAAATTAATAATTTCATCTTTACGACTTGTGAGGAACTTCGTAAGAAAAATGTTTAAATGAGGGACAATATAAAACATATTAAGAATAATATTATCAACATCCAAACATGTGAATCTGTCACTGATATTCACAGATCCGCATACCGACAAGTGTCTGTGTAGCCATGCGTTCGTGTTGAGACAGAGCATGTAGATAACAAGAGCTGATATGTCGACGAAAACTTTTGCATTCGATGTTCATAACGTACACCCAAGATATCCAGTGAAGTGTCGGTTTGATTTGTATGTATACTTGAAATTGTTCTGCCACAATGAAATACATAGAACTCATTGTTTTGATCATGATTTCCTGCCAAATGAGTAAGTTTACTAATTATTTTTCACGCGAATCCTTATTTGATTATTCAATTTGTGTTCAGGGAGTTCAGCAATGTCTGCGAGCGTACACAACTTCAATATAACTTTTGATGATACTGGTACAGACCTTCGTAATGATGTGCGATTTTTCTTATACACTCGTAATAACCTCGAAAATCCGCAACAACTTTGGATTGATGACATGCAGGTGATTAATCAGAGTTTATTCAATGCTACTAAGCCAACCAAGTTCATGGCTCATGGGTGGAAAAACACTTATCAAGGATTGAACTGTCAAACTGTCCGGAAAGGTAAGCAATTGAAATTCTTCAATTAATTTTCGAACAAGAGTATAAGTTTACTCACACTTCTGAGTTCATTCTTATCCATGATTATAATGTCTCTCTGTTGTGTTAATTTTTTATAATGTGAAATATATTTTTATGGTGAATGATCAATATTTTTTCAAAGTTAAAATCAAACTATATTTTAATATCATCATTGATATTGCTCGCCAGCCCATGGTTTTTCTTCTAGTAAAAAATGTATATATTTTTCCTACAACAGCATTTTTGGAACAAGATGATTATAACATGATCGTCGTCGATTGGGGAAATATCGCTAAATTAGATTATCGAGAGTCTGTAAGAAAAATAAAAGCAGTTGGAGCATACATAGCAAAAATGATCAGCTTTTTGGAAAGCCTAGGCAGCAATCCTAACGACATGTCCCTTGTGGGCCATTCTCTTGGTGCTCACGTTATGGGATTAGCTGGATACCAATCGACCCGTAAAGTTGGCCACGTTGTCGGTTAGTTTTAAAATTTCGTATGTATTCGCTAAATCAACTTAGAGTGATACGGTTAAACATGGAGTCCACTCCAATCAAAATCATTTGAATTATTGAATTGGAAATTTCACGTGTAATGCACTGTAAAATATTGACAATTAAACCAACTCTCTTCTCGAAATGAGTAGAAATCAATGAAATGCCAGTTCCTGGTAATAAATCGAAAGAGTATGACTAATAACTCGAGAGAAGAGTCGAGTTTTGACAGTGCAAATACATATACGTTCATGTAAAATATTCCTCGTGACAATATTTCATGGAAAATAAGTTTTCAAAAAAATCCCACTCGAGACTAACGGCTAAAGTATTTCTATTTTGACAGGATTGGACCCCGCTGAGCCAGGCTTCAAGTCAGCAGGGCCGGGTCGAGGAATCTCACCGGAGGACGCCCAACTCGTGGAGATCATCCACACGAACATAGGTGTGATGGGTCTAACTCGGCCCGCCGGCCACGCGGACTTCTATCCAAATGGTGGTGGACCCACGCAACCGGGCTGCAGTCCAGACCCCGATTACAATTGCGCCCACGATCGAGCTTACATTTACTACGCAGAAGCGATTACGAGGCCCAACGGTCTCTTGGCAATTCGATGTCCTGATTATGACTCTTTTCTCAAAAACAGCAGCGATTGCAGCGAAATCGTGCCTTTCCCTAACTGGTCGGGCGCCGGCAAGAAACCCACGGGCTCGTATTTTCTCAGGACTGCTGATAAAGCGCCTTTCGGACTCGGCTTGGAGGGCACCAAACCAGAAAAAAACTGATTCATCAATAGCCCCTAGAGCTTTCCATGCATTTTAATAAAACATTCACGTTCTGGCAAAGAAAAATTAAGAAGTGTCATCATTTTCATGCGAAGCACTCGCGTATCGATTGAACAATCTTTCTTCCACTTGAGATTCGATCAATTTCCGTCGCGTTACGTCAATTTCCACTAACATTCAAGTTTGTATTTAAAAAATTGACAATATAATTTTGTACAGCCATTCAAAAGTGCATACTATATTTTGCTATGATATATTATCGTAAAGCTGGTCGAAGTCATGTAACTTAAGCCTTCACAGCGGATTCAGGAAATAAGGTGCTACTCTGTCAAGCCAACGGTGAGTATCATCTGAGATCCTAATCGCATCGATAAGGTAGATAACAAACAGGTTCGTCAAGATAACAACGCTACGTTTGCATATTTGAATGCATATTCTTCAGAACTAGGTTCGTGGAGATTTTTTTTTAAATTCAAAAATATATAGGCTTATGGAATTTGAAGCAAATGTAAAGATTATCATTGTAGGGGTTCTTTTGGACTCAAGGGTAGCTTTGGACACTGCGTCCGGAAAAATATGGAATCGCTCCAATTCGGATTCTATGCATTGTACAGCAGTCGGTTGGATACCACTTTAGAGCTTGAAATTTCTCCGTTTTTTTTTTCATCCGCTTACAAACGTCTAAGATAATATTTTGGTATATATTTGTGATATTTCAAGAGCATCAAATTTCACCAAAGTCGCAACACGTAAAATTTTACTCAGTTAAGCCGCGATTTCATATTCTGCTTGATGTTAAGATTGCAGTTATTTTTCAACGTTACAGTGATGAAAAAAATTTTTGTTATTCGAAATGTCATTATTTCACTGAATATATCGTTAAAACAAGAGAAGACTGCATATTAATAATGTACCTGGTTCAAAGTTATTTCTAGGGGTAACTATGGAACAGGTGTTGTTTTACTCCAACGTGAGCAATATTGATGATTGAGAAAATTGACTGACTCGACTTTTGAGTTCACGCAGGATATGATCAGTAACATTGTAATGGTCTTGGTAGACTTTAAAAGTTGGTAAGTCTCCAGAGTAACCCCCGTTTACAGTATATATCCTCCCATCCTCGATTTGAATGAAAAATTGCGAGCTTCAAGCGAAGACGACAGGATGTAAGTTACGTACAATTTATCGAGGACAATTTATCTATCGAGCCCCGCAGTCTTATCGGGAAAAATGCTTTCCAATCAGCGAAAAAACATAGGTTTCCATTTTCAAACTGTATCAGGTTTGCCGGTGAAAATCCATTCGAGATAGGAGAAGCGTGACACGCGCAAAAAAGCAATCCGCCCTCGTCTGTAGGTCCCTTTACCGACGCAAATAAGAGTTGGTAAAACGAGTTGGAGGGAAATAAACCGGAGTGAAAGCATCGAGTGAAAGGTGTGCGAAGGATCGCGCGGGACCATCAAGGTATTAGGCATAATTGGCCGTACGACGCGGCGCGACTCGATAGTTATATAAGTACGCGATGCGCGAGCACATTTGTAAGTGCGCATTGCGGCTAAATGGGCCAAGCGCGACGCGCCGCGCGAGAGACTCGGGCTTCCACTCCATATGGCGCTTTTGATTTCGCTCGCAACTTTACGCGCGCGCCTCGTAAATTCCGCGTCGCCTCGACTTTTCGCCGTTCACTTTAATGCTCGCGCTCCCCTACCCGACCCCAACCCCAACATGAAAGGAAGCGTCGTGTGCTACCGACGGAAATCGTGCGCGTATAACGCAAGGATGATGCTCCATCGCTTTCTGATGCCGCTGCCGCCGCCGTTGCTGCTACTGCTGCTCTGCTATTGGTTGTCATGGGGAGTTTTATCGGTCTGTAAATTGCAAGCCGTGCAGCGGGAAACGCCCGAGACTTGTAAAATTATGTATGAGACTGCGCGAGTACGAGAGAGTTGCTTTGCGTGTCTACATGCATTATAAATCCCTATGTACGCTTCGTATTGTGAGATTTCGCTTGGTCAGCTTTCGAGTTAGTGTTTCGGCGAAACAGACTGATACATTTAACATCGCGGTTGTTTCATTGTCGGGACGCGATACGGGCTCGGACCGATATTTTCATCCTGATACTCAAGCAGGGTCGACATTTTTTATAGAAACTCAAGTGGATACGGGCGAGCATAATTTTTTCATCCGCACCTATTCAATTAAAATTGTACATTTCTTTACGCCGCGTGTGTGCTCAATTTTTTCATTGCACTCTCCAGGCTAATCAATCAATGCTGTTATCGAGCGAAATATCAATGTCTCGTTTAAATTGGATATCGATTGTCGGGTTCGACGGAGTGAACAACTCTCATCCTCGGATATTGTCTTTTTTCCACAAAATAAGAGCGCGGTTTACATATCGCATTTATGTCCTGCTCGATCGTGAGAAAAATCGACGCGTTACCCCCCAAATCCGTATGCCTACTCTGGATAAGATTTCATATTCAAGCAACATATACACGTATACTGATGTTTCAGCATTAGCATGATTGAAATAAACGGAAGGGAACTCGGAAAACAATCGAAATATCAGCCGTGCAACTGGGCGAGCAGGCTCGGAAAAGCGAGCGTCCACGCTGAAATTGAGACAAAGTTGGCAGGTGCTTTTTGCACCATCAAACAATTACAAGCAGTGCCGAGAGAGAGAGAGGGAGAATGAGCCAGCCCCGATACGCGGCACACACACACACACACAGTGCGGAAGGTGGCCACTCGGTTTCAGTCGGGCCGCAAAGACAAAGCGGGTGGCTCCGCGTGAAAGCGGGCTCACGCGGCAAATAACAATAAAACTCAATTAATGTGGTGGCACTGGTAGTTAGCGTCGCTGGCGCTCGGCCAGCCGTTCGGCTGCTGTCCAGTGTCCCTCCCCGTGCAGCCGCTGCCGACATGCGGGGGACTCTCCCTGCATGCGCGGCTAACTCTCCCCCGAAATCCAACGCTGCGGATGATCTATGCGCGTACACGCCGCGTTACCGATAAACCCGATACGCGCAGCGAGTGTATACGCCGCACACAGAGGGAGAGCCGAGCGTTTGCGGACCGACTCTTCTGAATTCCTCAAACGTTTTTCGTTGCCACTGGCTCTGCCAGCCGAACCTGCCCTCAGCGAATTCGCCACGCACAAATGAGGCGTACAACGAAAGGTTGCATAATTTGAATTTACATCAGGGGCAAATATCGTTGCGCGCTGCCTCGAGAGCTTTAGGTTTTCGCGTTGCCCCCGCTCTAATTGCGCATTCCTCTCCCGCTCAAAGTGATGTCGCTCTCGCGAAAATTCGTTTCGGACGAATATCACCAGTCAATTAATCGGGGGAGCGAGGCGGGGAAAAAGTATCGCGAGAAAATAGTTCGGATTGTTAGCATCATTCAACTGTAATCTCGCGAGGCCGTGATCTCGCCTGCCGAGCAGCTCGCGCTGGAATTTCCGCGGTTGCATCGCTGCAGACGGGGGCATCAATCCCGGGGGCTCCTGAGATACAATCGTCTTTCTCTATCGAATCTCGCCTCGGCCGCGATTGCGTGAGTATTAAGGGATGAAAGGATTCGGTTTTGACGCATTTTCCCTGTAATCCGAGCTATCCTATCCTTTTCTCGGACGCCTCGCTTCCACCTCCTCCCCAAGACACGGTGGGGGCCGAGTCGAGCAAAAAGTTATCGGCGGGCAAGAGAGGAGTGCCCGGCCGCGGCCAAAGAGCGCCGGCTATTCCGAACTCTGCGGGCCGATTCGAGCCGACAGCGATTTAAGCGATTTTCCAGAGCGGAGATTAAGGAGCTCGCGCGGATAGCCGGCCACCGCGCGCTGTTTTGACAACAAACGCCCAATATATTCGTTTTCCTTTTCTTCTGAGGCAGGCGCGATGACGCCGCCGCGCTTTGTTCGCGTCATCTTTTGTGATGTAGACCACGCGGATGAAAGGCTTCCGTTTGCACTATCGCGCCCCCGTTTTATCCCCTCGCTACGTCCCTCTCTTTCTCTCGTCCGCGGCGCGTGAGATTTACATTCATTCGCGCGATTGCAATTCCTCAAAAGTGCTTCATCGCTTTTCCACCCGAGCGTCCGTGTCGTTCGCTCAACGGATGTCAATACGATTCGATCGCTCCTTTCAAAATTGACACTATTGTTATCGACACATCCGATAGCCAGCGGATTTTTCGACGCGCAAGTAATGCCGCGTGTACGGATGGACGACGTCACCCGAGAGTTCGATCGGAAAATTCCTAGCTACAAAGTCATTTCGAGCTCCCCGAGCGGTCCACTCGATGCTGGCTGGCATCGTAAAATCTCGTCGGCTCGCGTCCGACTGATTCGAAATAATTAATGACAGGCCGCGGCCGTATGTCGGGGGCTCGGATGGGATATCTCGCTGGCGAAAAATAAAGTGGCCGATTCGATATATATCTCGACGCCTCTCGGGCACAAATCATCGCGGGCACAGACGCACACACACACACACACGCATGAGTGGGGGAGGACGCGGCTATACGTCCCCGCGGGGAAACGGTGCGTCGCTCCCTTGCCGTTCTTCTTTCGGCCGCGTAATGACAATTTACGCGCGGCGCGGGCATCCATCAGCCGGCAGCGTGTAATTTCGCCGAGAGCAAGCCGCGCCCCATAATTTATCCGGCTCGTGCGGCAAATTGTTAGAAAGTGTCGTTCTATTGAATCTTACCGCCGCTGACGAAGCTCCGGGTTTCAGGACTTCTTAATCGGTCCTTTTACCGGAGACACGTGTACTTCTACCGGGTATATTCGTTGGGGCTTTTCGTTTGCCGAGGGATATGGATTTCTCGTGTTACGCGATGATTCGCCGTTATTTTGTTCTATCCATGTTGAGAACTGGGCGAAACTCGGAATGTAACGTTCAAACATTCTAAGTTCACGAATCGATTCATGACTCAATCTCGAATATGGGGAAAGTGCTCTGGATATCAATTGATATATCATTATCATCTTGTTTTTTCTCGTTTAAAGTTTATCTGAAAGGAATAGAACTGGATAGAATAGTCTTCGTTCATAAGTTAGATGCACATTTCCTGATACGTTCAATTTTCCAAATTTAGAATATTCATCAGTCGTTGCTGACATCAATCACCCATCACAATCCTTCTTCTCAAATGTGTTATAAAAATGCGATTGAAAATCCATACACTTGAATTTCAATCAACAGAAAAAAAAATCGTATTCTCGAAAGAAATATTAATTGATGGTTTTTCATAAAACTGTAAGGTATATTTTTAAATATTTATAAATAACATAATGTTCATATTTGATGCTTCCATTAGAAAGAAAATCGTCAAATCAGAACGTCAGAGGATTATTGAAATTGTTCCTTACTCTACTTGCCTCACTAGTTGAGATACCATATAGAAACATATTTGGAACATATTGTTGTATAATTTTAGTTTTTTGTTATGCTAACACAAATACTTGTCACATAATTTTAACATTCGTGAAAAATACGTCATTGATATATACCTACAAAACTTTGCTCCGTCGTTTAATATCAGTCAGTTACGAGTCGACTTCTACCGCGAGTGAGTCTTGTGATATTGAGTGAGAGACTAAAAATGAATAATCTATTGATAAGCAAGTGTTATCAAACATTGCATAACGTCATACAGCATACTTCCCAACTGCATTATATACTTGGATAAATCTTCTGAATTAGTAATTTTATAATTATTATCATTTCCACTTTATTTACATTCAATCAATTTTAAAGTAACAACATGTGTGTATAAATACACATTTAATTTAACCATCAGTGCTATTAATGGAAAGTTCAAAAGCATTTTTTTGCCCAATGACATACTTTTTGCGAATAAGTGGAGTTGAAGATTAGATTTTCATTTCTAGAAATAACAATCCTGTGAATATCTGAGATTTTCTAATTTTTCATATTATGTTCATAATGAGCGGAAGTTTGCAAGAAATAATACAAATCATAACAGTAAATATTAAAATGTCATGCAATGTTGATATGGGTAAATTATAATGTTTAAAATTACTTACAAAATGAATATTTCCACTTTTCTCCACATGCAGCCATATTTTTTATCTCGAAATAATCATATAGTAGTTTTATTTTAAGATAAAAAAAAAATGCATCATGTGCTCATCATCATCATGCTTTCTGATAAGATTGGTACTAAAATAAGCATATTTATATAATGCCCCTGCGAGTAATACCGACAATTTGAAGATTTTTATTTTTTTTCCTAAAATGCTAAAGAGCACTGATCATTCTCGGTGGATAATTTTTTCTTGCCTCTTTAAGTACTACAAGTGCCATTTTTTTATATAATCAATACAAATGTTTATTATTCTCTTTGTGTAAGTGAAAAATGTATTCATTTTATCCTTTCCTCCAAACTATGCAGGTAAAATATTCTCTTATTCCCTTATCGGGGATCTTGTGAATATGCTTTTTTTTCCTTTGGAGAAAACTCCTATCTACTTCTATCTACCAAAGCTTTGAAATTTTTCTAAAGAACTTGATTTTTGTTCTCAGACAAAAGCAAGTAGTCCGTAGTGATTTTAAAGCAGATTGAACGATTGGAAAGGACTCTACTAAGTGAATGAAATGGGTGTCTGTTTCGTTTGCCTGGCCGTATAACCTATACATTCACTTAACTTAATTTTTTTCGGGTGTGACGATGATTGGAAAATTAAAAATTTTTTCAATCACCATCACGATTTAACTCTGTTTATTTTCAAGAATCTTAGAATGAGTACTTGTAGGCGTAATAAAGCTGTGGACCCACGTATACTAATCGTCGGTGCCGGGCCAGCGGGAATAGCAGCAGCCTCAAAACTTTTTGAGAATGGGTTTAAGAACGTGACTATATTAGAAGCAGAAAATCGGATTGGAGGTCGCATAAATACCACCAAATTAGGTTATTACTCATAATTGACAAATGACAAAAATGGTTATTCGATTGATTTATTCAATTTTTGTTCAATTATAGGCGATTATAATGTAGATCTCGGTGGCCAATGGGTACATGGAGGGAAGGGCAATGTAGCATACGATTTAGCATATCCTTTAGGGTTGCTTCACAAGATCAATACGTCTCAAACTAGTCTTGCACAAAAATACTTTGATTCTCTTGGTAATCCTATAAAAGATGACATAGCTGAGAATATTTCCAATTTTTACAATAATTACGTCGACGACCCAGCCTTGGATGATAATGCTCCATGCGATTCGATTGGTGAATATGCAGAGAAAATGTAAGTAATGAATCATCCATTACCATCTAGTAAACATCGATTGTTGTGACTGGACAAGTGTTTTGGTATACAAATGCAGATGTTTCCATTACGATAATTATTAGCAAACATAATCAATATTCACCCGTAATAATGCAGCTGCAGTTGAACACTATTTATTTAAAATAATTTAGAGTGCATTGTACTACTCATTTTGAATTCTGTATTATTTTGATTGAAGTAGTAACCTTACTTCCATTCCAAATCATGAATCTATCACTTCATTTGTATATATGTATATTATAGGTTTGATGTACAATTCAAAGATTCTCAAGAAATATATGACCAAAAGCAAAAGTATCTGAGGTATTTGGAATTAGTCAAAATTGGAATGGAATCTACCGAATCGTGGTATAACCTTCCCATTACTGGCGGAGATGACTATGCGAATTACCCTGGTGATTCAATAATCAATTGGAAAGATCGTGGATTTTCTACAATATTAGATATTTTGATGGTACAGACAACACTTGCACTTGTTCAACAATGATCAATATTAAAACTAATAGTAAAACTAATTGATTGAGAAAACAACTCATATTATTCTGCACGCCCATGCTACTAGTGTTTTCATAATAGTTCATAATTATAGACAGTAAATGTGTAACGAATCGCAATTTCCAAATCTATGCCAGAGCATATACGTACCAAAGCTTCAAATATTCATTAAAAATATAAACTCCCTAAATAATTGAAATTACCGTGTAATTAACATCCCAACATTGACAATTGGTTACAGAAAAAAATTCCAGACCCGAAAAAGGAGTTGCCAGTATCTGCTAATACGTATCTGAATTCGGAAGTTGTATCAATAAATTACTCGAAAAACAATAGAGAGAAATCAATTTTGATCACAACTACAGATGGACGTATATATAACGCTGATCATGTCATAGTTACCATACCTCTAGGTGTTTTGAAAGAGAAACATAAATCTATGTTTGTACCTCCATTACCAGACAATAAAGTAAAAACCATAGAGGTACTTTACAATTCAAATTTAGTTTTGATTCGCATAAAATCAGAATAATTTGCAGCACATTGAATTTCCAGGGACTTGGTTATGGTAATGTTGCAAAAGTTTATTTATTATTCGAAAAACCATTTTGGAAGCTCCACGGTGAGAGGATACTTCAATTCACTCTGATGTGGAATGATGCCGAGAAAAAAGAAATTGAAGCTGACGTAAGATTTCTTCACTTGTCCCATGTTGACTATGCACAAGATAGAAAATAATATTCCAAAATAATATTCATTATGACGATTTTGAGAGTTTTAAATGAAATTCTATTATTTACAGTCTGAGAAGTCTTGGGTACTAGGAGTCACAAGTATCCAGAGTATTGAGCATAAACCAAACTTATTAATGCTGTGGATAACAGGGAAGTACGCAAGAGCAATGGAAGCCCTTCCTGAGGATAAAGTTTTCAATCACGCTGGAGAACTTCTCCATCGCTTTTTGAATAAAACATTCAATGTCACTCAGCCTATTGGAATGGTACGAACACAATGGTACACAAATACACATTTCAAAGGGACCTATAGTTACTATAGTATTGAAGCAAAGAAACACGAGGTTGACGCAGAAACGTTGGCGGAACCTGTATATCCTGAAAACTTGGTGAGAGTCGCGATTGTATATGTGTAATATCAAAGTTGGTACTAAACTTCATTGATCTATATTTACAGAATCTTTTGTTTGCCGGAGAAGCGACATCCAAGCAAAGATATGGTACAGCCGATGGTGCTATTTTGTCTGGATTCAGGGCAGCAGAGGAAGTATTGAAACACTATAAAAATATTGAGAAATGATATGACTCGGACACGGTGAAATTTCAATAATTTAGAAGTCGATCAATGTTCACATTATAAAGTTTGATTGTGACTCGATTCATATATACATATTCATTACATGATAAAATAATTAATCATGAAATTACGTGCAAAACTTGCAAGACTGATTGAGTATGAATATGATCTATGACGATCCGAAATAAAAAAAAATGAGAGACAAGGTGCACTCGATTGATTTGGACAGATACACAGAACAATTTGGTTTTAATCGCTTTCTTGTGCGACTTCTTCTTGAAATACTCTTCGTCGTGCGTGTTGATCATAAAATTTTACCATCTAAACTCATCCACCTGTTGCGTTACTATTAACTGATACGATCTTGAGAGTAGCAAGTGTATTTCTGATTCATTTAAAATGAATCAGATCTGAGTGTGCCGATTGTTTCGTCAGATGCTGTTAGAGCTCTTGGAAGGCGAGGCAAATGCATAACAATGGCCCAACTCAGATGAATAATAAACAGCCACGATTGATTTCACTCAATCCGAGCACAGAGTATACCTTTGAGGGCTCTTACCGACCCATGCGTGAGCTTGCGCGACTATCTCGTCTATAATTAATTCATTCGATCAACATTCCCTTCTCAAAGCGAATGGATAGGTTATACCAGTGCTTTCAAGGGAAAATTAAAGTTCAAACAAGCAAACGGCTCAGCAGCGTATATGTTGACATTCATGTAGTCTTCCGGTATACATATATGCAGAGCTATGAAAATTCAAGAGCTATACTGACAAATTTAATTCAGCACCTGTAAAAAGTTGGATTATGTCGATCGAACACACATTTACCATGCTCGCCTCAATTATTGAAGCGACGCACCCTAATTGTTAACTTCAAGTTCTCTTAGTAACAACTTCATCTATTCGATGTTCATTTTCAAAGCAAAGATCAAAAGCCACTAACCAAATGACATCTGTTATCGTTCTATAGTTGAATGAAAAAACTCTGGAATCTTATCGACAATGTGATGATAATTTCATCTAGAACATGGATGCTGATAAAATTTAGTTTTGAGCTTGAGTAACAGAAATTCAAAGTAATAGCGTAGAAACTGTTGGAGAGAATAGTAACAAACACTCGAAGATATTTCAATGGAAATTAGTGGCATTATAAGTGATTAAAAAAGTATGGCGGTAAAAACTATGACCATCCAGATAATCACTTTGATTGGGTTTGTTATTACAAATAATTTAATAACCACTTCCGCTGGAACCATACCATCGAATCATGATCCAAAAATATTAATTATTGGTGCTGGACCAGCGGGAATAGCAGCTGCATCAAGGTTGTTAGAAAATGGTATAAAAAATGTGACCATTTTAGAAGCGGAAAATCGTATTGGTGGACGTGTGTACACCACGCAATTCGGTAAGTGTAGTTCAAAATATTTCATGGAACTATCTGAGATAAGTGGAATAATTATAATAAGAAACAATAATTATTATCAAATGAAGATGTAATCAGAACTTGTTCATTTCTTCGCAAGAAATTTAATGTATATTCCGAAGGCATTCAATTGCTGACCTCTACTTGATCGAGTAACCAATCTTTTCACTTGCAACAGGCAATTATCAAGTGGATCTTGGTGGACAATGGGTGCACGGGGAGAAAGGGAATGTTGCTTTTGATATGGCTTATCCACTTGGTTTACTCGATAAATCAGATGATCCTCGTGGTGGATTAAGACAAGAGTATTTCGATTCATCTGGTAACTCAATTAACAATGAATTGAGTGAAAACATAACAAATTTTTCTTACAAGTATCTTGACGATCATGACGACATCGAAAATGGAACAAAATATGAATCAATTGGTGAATACGTGGTGGCAAGGTAAGCCACTATGAAATATAATAGCAATTATAGAAAATAAATACATATCACGTTATTCATTTTTCTTAAATAAATATTGATCATAGGTTTGAAGAAGAATTCAGTTATTCTCCAGATATATTAAAAGAAAAGAAAAAATATTTAGATAATTTAGAGTTAGAGTCGGAGAGCATAGATCCTGGCGAATCCTGGTTTAACGTTTCTGCAGGTAGTTACGAATATGATATAGGTCTTGGAGATCATTTAATCAACTGGAAGAATCGAGGATATTCAACCATTTTAGATGTTTTAATGGTACAATCATTCTGCCTGCAATTTTTGAAACTTTATTTTTTCTATTCTGGTACCATAGGATGATTGTATTCAATGATAGCTTTTGTTGTAGAAACGATTTCCAGATTCTAAAAATGAGCTTCCAGTTATCAACAATACTTTTTTGAAGTCTGAAGTTATGACGATTGATTATTCAGAAAGTGATTCAGAGACTCCCATATCAGTAAATACCAGTGATGGAAGGATATTCAAAGCTGATCACGTAATACTGACAATTTCATTGGGTGTTCTAAAAGAAAAGTATAATAGTATTTTTATTCCGAAATTACCACTTGAAAAAATTGAAACCATCAAGGTATAATTGATATTTAGCCAAATAATTTTTTTTCTGTTTCATTCATCAGACATCATTTTTTCTCAGAGTCTTGGTTTTGGAAGTGTTGGAAAAGTCTTCTTACTATTCAATGAACCGTTTTGGGAAGTGAAACCTAACGAGCGAATTGTACATCATACATTCTTATGGAACGATGCTGACAGGGAAAAAATCGAAGCTGATGTGAGTAACTTTAGAAATAAACTGTTACTTTTATATTAGAATGAAATATATAGCCCATATACACTATCGTCATACATATGCATATAAGATGAGAAGCAATGCCGGAGATTGAATTATTTTTCTTTCTAGTAAAATAGATTCCAATAGGAAGTGTTTTGTTTTTATTTTTAATGATTTCAGGCTGAAAGAATGTGGCTCTTAGGAGTGGTTGGCGCAACGACTGTCGAGTACAAACCTAATTTATTGGAACTCTGGATATCAGGAAAATATGTAAAGGCGATGGAAACACTATCAGAAAATAAGGTTTTAGAGCATTCTGTAGAGATTCTTCATCGATTTATGGATAAAAAATTCAATGTCACCCAACCAATTGCAATTTTGAGAACTCAATGGCACACGAATCCACATTTCAGAGGAAGTTACAGCTATCGTTCGGTTGAAACTCACAGAAAACAAAAGAGCGGAAAAGATTTAGAAGAGCCTCTTGTTTTAAATAATTTGGTAATTAAATATATTTCATCAATCAGAAGATGAAATAAGTTGATATTGATTGTCTCAATAATGGAATAATTCTTCTTTTCAGCCAATATTATTTGCTGGTGAAGCAACGTCCAGTAAAAGATACGGTACAGTTGACGGAGCCATCGGTTCTGGTTGGAAAGCAGCCGATAGACTGTTGAATCATTATGGGAAAAACCACCAGTAGAAGAATTATCAATCACTCACAAAGAATTTAATTCCCTTCATTCCCACTTTATTCTTCGTCTAGTTACTTCAGTCTAATATTTACAAAACAAAACCTTAGACTAATCGAACTGTCAAATTACGTGTTGACGCACTCGACGGAGTTGAATATCCGCGTATACTGCTTGAGAGCTTGAAAAATCGATTCCCGGTAACATCAAACGTCTTTCGTCGGGATTCGTTGCTCATAAGTCTTACAGCTCGCGATCTTTCTGCGCTTCTACATCACATTTTCCCCCTCTTAACGTAGCCGCCGGCGTGCATCCCATTTCCTTCTCACTTTCGTTTCTCATTGGATGTCAGATGACAGCCAATTTTTATCCCGGTGATTGCATTTGCAATTCCGATGCGAAACGCGTAATTCTACCTTTCGCTCGGTCTCTCTTCTTCTTGTCTTCTTTTCTCGTATTTTCGAACGCCGCCTCCTTCTCAGTTTATCGCTTGTCCCTTTTCGACGCTCGACGTGTGCGATGATACGAATCATCGTGCCGAGTGATTCTGATTGAGCCATCAGTTGTCAATGATGACGAAACGAGGACGAAAATCATCACCCTATGGGTATAGAAATTTTACCCAATACCCCAAAGAAAAACGCATGGCAATTAGTTCTTGTGAAATTCGAGGATACTCGTCGCACAAGTAAATAAAACGTTTGCATAATTCGTAATTACTCTAATCACAATTTTATTTTGCGAATCTCCTAGTCTCTGGAACACTTACCCGGAGGGGAGGAGGGAGGGAGGGGGAAGAGTTTAAAAGTAGGAAAGAGCGAAAAAGAGTTTGCAGTCCAGCATAGTGTACTCACTAATTCACACCGGGAAGTTTTGTGTATTGTTGACTCATCTCTCTGTGTCTCGTCGTTGCATAACGCGGAAAACGCGACGCGCACAAATGCGCGACTTCCTGCGAAATGAGCTCAGGCTGCGAGAGTAGCTCAGGCCAGGTTATAATGATGGCCAAAGAATTCGCTACTCGCGGGGGAGACTTGTGAAAACATAATTTCGCCTCTTTAAGGAGTAATTAATTCTGTTACGGTTGCATGGGAAAAGAGGCAGGACGAGAGAGGGATACTCGGCACCCAGAGAAAGTGGATTCATCTCTCCGCTCGCCGTCGTTCGCACCAGCAGACAGTTGAATTAAGTAGCGCTCAGCCGCTAGCTTCCTTTGAAATTAGATCAGCCGCGGCAGAGAAGAGCAACTTGAAAGTAGCGAAGCGCCCAACACTCCACGATACTGGGGCGAGAATTTGCCTCATCTCTCTATCGCTGTTGCATTCTTTTTTGCCTCTCATGACCCTTGTGTGCCTTTATATTCCTTATAATCCACTTAAGCCACGCTCGCTCCTCGGTTAATGGCATGGAATGTGACCGGGTTCAAGTGTACGGACTCTCGGCACTCCTCATTCTACTTGGATTTTGACCTGTATTTCTAAGGCCTCGCTCATCTCAATAATTTTGCATTTGCGTATGAATTATTAGTATAGGAAAGATAACATTAATACTGCAGAATAATTTTCTCATTAGGCGAATCAAGGAGATCAAATTCGGGTCAATTTTTCGGTCAACACACGCCTTTTGAATTTTTGAACTTTTGATAGACGAACATCAAAGGGTATCCCAAAATGGCTTCTTTAAATTTGGACAGTGTGCCTCAGTCATCTCCCTCGAGTAGCTCTTACACGCCTCGCGTTATCGTCGTGCAGCTTTATTTCAATTGTCCCGTAGCGGAATTTTAGTGAAAAATTCTAGCATATTAGCAAATATTTATTCTTCTGGGAAAAAATGATTTAAAGCGTATTTTCGGCATGACTCTCAATTTAAGAGATTTGTAGGTCTAATTATCCTCGGCGATTGTATATTTAGTTGGAGAGTTTGTACTAAATTTTCACTCATATTTTCCAACGATGCGATGAGAAAAAAATACGATTTAAGAATCGCTACGTACTTTAAAGTTTCTTAAAATTACTAGCAAATCTAGAGAACTAAATTTTTGTCCCGAATTCGATTGGTTTGACGTGAGCCAGTCTAATAAATTGTTATTTGGTATAACGATGTTACGAACTCAGTCACTAAACCTCCCACAAACTAATAATAGAACAAAATTGAATAATTTAAAAACTATAATCCATCGTGAAGCGAGCAAGTTTGAATTTTTCAAAATTTCGAGAGAGATTTCGTTTTTGAAACACACATATTGACCTAAATGGCGAGAATCAGAGCACTAGCAAAATATTTACTTCTCCCTGAAAGAGCTTCTAATCAAAAATAGAATGGGGGAATGAAAATTGGATCAAAATGTCGTTAGTGCACGACTGTTCTACATTGTGCTTTTCACAGCGTAGTCCATCAGCTATTGCGCGCTGCGCATAGGCGGTGTATATGTATACCAGGCGCCTTGTAATGCGAGTCTCGTCGGCTGACGCTGCGATTGTCGTGTGTATATGTGCGTATAGTGGCGACCGCCCTATTCGTGTATCACATCTCTCCACAGCAATAATTTACTTATTGTGCAAGGAGCAATGGCATCTTCATAGAATAATCGTATAATGTATTTGCCTCGTTGACAATTAAATTCTATTGGTGGAAAAATTTCCCCGACTACTCATGTTGTTCGTAACCCTATCCTTGCTCTAATTCAATAGATACGCGAGTAATCAGGAGTGAATAATGAAGGAGGGATTGAGTATTACAGATATGGCTCGATAGTAAACAGTATTATGTAACACCGAAAACTATTAGTACGATGGTCGTAGTACTTTTAGATCGTGAATCTGGATCGTTGCGGACGAGTAAATAATTAGTCATTCTGCACAGCGCTTCACTGATTGACTGTTGGGAAAAATTGATGAACGATTTAATTAAAAACCAGGCAGTGATCGAGCGTAGAATGCAGATTAATGGCAACGGAATAACGGGAAAATATTTACGTTAACAACGAGAGTATTGTGTGCGAGCAATCCATGGCCAATTCAGACGTTTCACGTGAGTGCACTAACGAGTTTTCCATTATCCAACGAGCTTGTAATCCTCGCCGGGGGTAAAAAGATCCGAATCCCCGGCGTATTTAATAAATGGGCAAATCCATTAACCAGCCAAAAGGGCTTGGTCATTTGTGCACGTGCGTAAGAAAGAAAGAAACGACGAGGCGCGGCCTCTAGTTCACAGCCGCGGTCCCGATTGGCCGTATATACTTGTTCCGCGGCCAGGTGGCGGCCACCTCTCAGCGAAACTGACAACGTCGTCCCTAATAATAATTAGATCGGACTCGGGCCGAAGCGTCTGCTTGTCCGATATGCCAGCGCTCGGCCTATATACCCGATTCCTCGATAATGGCTCGTATTTCGCTGCGCCCGTTTACATGCGCGCGAGGCGCTCGAACGCGATACAGTGCGCGCACGTTCGCCCAACCGCGCACCCGATCGACTGAAAATCTCTTGGACGGCGCGTGCTCAGAAATCAAAACGATTTCGCCGAGAGATCGCGAGTGGCATTTTTCAACCCCTCCCCCATCACGAGAACAGACTCCGGCTCGTGGAACGAACCCGATGTTTAGATATTCTTTTCGATTCCAGCTGAAATCCGGCTCAATGTTGGCTCCCTTTGATTTCCATAACTTACGTATAGATATATACGTATACATTCGGTGATATTGAATTCACCACTGGGTCCTCGGTCGTTAAGTCTTGAACTTACCGTGATCCTCTGTTAATTATTCTCTCAGCGGTCTGCCGCGTATAACAAACGAAACACTCTTTAAGCTGTGGGAGTCATATTATTATTCAGTGGATCAAGACTTCAGCACACTTCTTGGGGATGAAAGAGGTCGAGGTATGGTGACAGAGGGGGGGGGGCCGGGGTACGGGTGAATGAGAAATATAGAATAGCCGGGCGGAGTCGGACGCGAGGTGTAAGGTGGGAGCCTGAGAAGAAAGAAAGAAAGTGAGGGAAAGTAGTAGGATAGGGAGTAACGGGGCAACGAGAAAATGAGAAAAATGAAGCGACAGCAGCAGTAGTAACAGTAGCTCAGAGTCAAGGGAGAAAGGAGGAGAGACAATGCGAGCATTTCGACAATAGGGCGGTGGAACGGGCTGCCAAGATGAAGTGGAAAAAGTTGATACGAGTGAAAGAGGGCGTAAAAAGGGAGGATGAGCCGAAGGAAGAAAGAAAGAAAGAAAGGAAGAAAGAAATGGCAAGAGAGCAAGGGGCCATGGCTTGGGGGACAACTCACTGAGCGCATGATGAGTCTCGGACAACGCAACGCAACGGGTCGTTCCCCGCCACCATTTAACATGTGCCTCAATAGCCATCTGCAAGAATGACTGACAATAAGCTTCTTGTCCCACTTCCCTACTCGGACCTCCTCGTTTCTCGCTTTCTCAATCTTCCATTTCAACCTATTCCAGACGGTTACTTGACCATCACCGTTGTAGCTTGATATATATAACATCTCGTTTGGAATATGTGTATGAGAGAGCAAAAAATTTAAAGAGGACAGAGTCTCGCTTCTGTTGTGAATTCAGTATTACTTTCTGCCATCAATATTGATCAGCCAAGAACAGTCCTATGGGATTTGGGATTCGTATAAGTTACAATGAATGCTGAATGTGAATTGAAAAGTGTTGGCATTATTTCAGCAAGCTTTTTGCCTCGTACTTGAAATGCCACACTTATAATTCTCAATAATATATCACGCAGTCTGCCTTATAAATATAATCGTTTTTGTAGATGAGAAAAGCGATCTGGTTATCTGAATCCGGGCCAAGAAAGTTCCGGAAGATACGAAAAGAGAAGGGTAAAAAGGTACGATATTTAAATTTGAAAGGGTATATAATGGTGATGTGAGAAGTACATCAATCAATACGAAGAGCCGAGTGATCGGGGTGATCTATAATGATATCAATTGTTTTCTCTAGATTCATATAACCATACGGAGAAATAAGTGAAAGCGATTGATGCGGTCGCGCCATTAGTCTAGACGATGAATCACCGTGTTACCTCCGTAATCGAGTCCAGTGTACTATATACCGACTCGGTCTCATCTTTATGCGTTGATTTTCCGCGAAAATAAACGGCCACGCTCTCATATTTCTCGCGAGCCGAATCGAAAAAGAAACGTAGCTCGTGGGAGTCGGAAAGTCGAGCAGTTCGCCACCCCTCGATACTCCCTCGGCAGACCATATAGGGATCGAGAAAGGTTAATCGTGTCGTGGGGGTCTCGCCCGAAAAACTTATTAAAATGTCCGACATAACTCAGTTGATGAATAGCGCAATAGCGAGTTACGTCGTCCGAAAATAAGACGGGGGAGCGGGGCGCGTGCCGCTCGCGCAGTTTCTCCCGTTTCCCGCATCAGCCGCCATTCCGTGCCGGGGAGCTTTAAGTAGCCGATAGAAATGCATAGCAGCGTTTCCTTCTCGCTCGCTCCGTATACCGACTCTCTCTCTCTCTCGGCCAGCTCAGCACTTTGAGCAGCTGGTCGGTGGCGTGGAACCGGCAAAAAATCCACCGGGCGCCCATTTGAATTTGCGACCGCTCATGCATTAGTCCTCGTTTTTCGTTGTTGTGCGCGGCTGTGCCGGCTTCGCTCCTCCGGCGCTCATTAGTATGCTGTAACGGATTTTTATTCACTACTGTAGGTTTTAAAACGGTCGATGAATAAATTGAGCAACTTAAAGAGCGTCGCGCGGCCGGGACGCACCGGAGAGTCTATAAAAATGTAGATTGGTTTAGCCGATAATTCGCCCTTCCGACGAATCCGAGTCTCTTTCTCTTTATGTGCCTTTGCCCCGAAGCTTTGTACAGCTGCTGTTTTGCGGCCGGCAGAGATGGCCGAGGGAGGGACGGAGGGGGCGGGAGGGAGATATAGCTCATCCTGGGAGGATACGCTACGGGACGAGCTTGTCGGGCCATACGTGGACATCGTTCACTGATATCTCACGGCCCATATCCCCATCACACGGCAGAATTACAGCGCGCGCAGAGACGAGTCTCTTCCACGCGATTGCAGCGACGTCCGGCCAAATTGAATTATCCGCGGCGAACACGCTGCCGAGCCACGGGCGAAATTAATAGTTTTGGCCAACAAGGAAAAGAGGAGGAGGGGCCGGAGTGACGCGCGCGCGCTATGGATATTGGCCAGTGGGCTTCGCCGGCGCTGTGCCCAATATATCAGCCGACCGCTTCTGTTTAGCGGCCAAGTAATAAAGCCCTCCGGTTCCGGGGCGATGCGTCACCTTGACGGAGCCCTCTCTGCGATCGAACGGCCCCTATATGCCGGTATCGAATCCGCCCCGCGATGATGGGATATCGGACCCCCTCCCCGCCACCACCGCCCCACACTCCTCCCTCCCCGGAATGGCTCGGTAATTATACTCGCTCCCTTCCCTCTGTTTTCGTTCGTTTGATTAATCAAGAGCCGCGACGGGGTTGGTGAACGGTGCGCGCGCGCGAAACTTTTTGTAACTCCGCTCGGAACTACTGGCGCGGGGCTCGGGGGTCGCGCGGACAGGGGGACGTGGAGTGGGAAATTTTCTACCGTTAATCCTCCCGAGACAGTTATTTATCCTTCCTCTCATTAGAGTTATACACAGGACAGAGCGGCAAGATGATGAATCGGGAAAAACAGGTATTACTCTCAAGGAGGGCGGGATATATTTGCCGGCAAGATACCATTCGAACGTTCCTCGCTGATCTACCCGGGGTGGCGGGATCAGGTTTTTTCAATCGACAGGATCCAATCCCGTAGGCGTGCGTACACGTGAGTGCGTATCCTCGGGATATTACGACAGGCTGGACCATGAAAAATGTGCGGCCCAGTTGAAGTATCCGGGGGAAAAGGGCTGACGGCTATTCGAATTCGTCCGGGGGAGGCTCCCGCGCCCGCGCGATACCGCTTGGCAAATGAATCGATTTAAATTCAATCGAACGCTTGCCGGCGCGCCAGCTCCGATATAAATTACACCGGAGTTTAAAGCGGCTTCTTGCGCGGCGCCGGCTCGCTTAAAATAGAATCAGAAACAGGCAAATTACGGATCGGCGCGCGCTATATAGACACGCGGAGGAGGAAGCCGGGAGGTAGATAAGGCGAGAAGGTGAAAAAGCGAAGGCGAGAGAAGATAGCGGCTCCAGCGTGAGAATGTTCGGGGGTGTTTATAGTTGGATTAGCAATTCTATCGCTGATATTCTTGTCGGCGCGGCCGAGCTACGGAATCTGCAGGCACGCGCGAGAACACAAGCCGAATCGCACGAACAGGTTTAATGGAAAAGATTGTTTTGGTCATGGAGGGGAGGGGGAGGGGGGGGGGCGAGAGTCGGCTTGTAGACTCTGGCGATCGTTTCGATACTCGTACGCGCTGTATCGCCTTTTTTCTCTCTCTTTCCTTTCCTCGTCCCTGCACCGGAGCCCGAGCTTGCGCGCGCGTGTGTGCGCCGCGCCGGCAAGAGCGAACGAGAAATTAATTTGGAAAACCTTTTAACCCCGGCGCACGCTACGGAACGCTCAGTTCTTATACGCTCGATTTAATCCCATAACCAAAGTTGTATCAATTATCCCCCAGCCCCCCGAACTGCCCTGGCACGGGCTTAGCCCCGTGCGCGCCGCCGGGGCTCGCGCGTTCTCTCGCCGTTCTTCCCTCGCTCGATTCTTTCTCCTCCATTTACTCTGCGTATACCTTTGTTCACCTCTTTGGATTCTTTGCCCTCGACTCGCCGGCGTATAGTGCGCGGCCTCGAAAATACACGCGCCAAAGTGCCCCCCGACCGAGTAGCCAAGATTTTGCAGTTACGAGCTTTGGGAAAGACGATTAGCCCGCGAGTCGATGCCATACCCCCCGACTCCTCTCTGCCCGCTTCACGCCAATTGAATTCATCAGAAAATTAGTTGGCTTATCGACGAACCCCAGCAGCGGCTTGGATTATCCAATCGATCGAGTTTGACACGTTTTTCCTCGCTGATCTAATTGCCAACGGTAAATTAGACACGCGACGCGCGAGTGAGATTATCCAAAATGTCGTTTGTATTTATGGTGGAACCGAGTAAACATCGATTGTCTTCGTTGGAGACGTGAACTTATTCCCACCCCGATTTGGGAGTATTTTTTCAACCTTCCCGGATTGAAAAATAAACGTCAACAATCGAGTGATCGAATCGCGGCTCGCTCGAATAACCGTTGCCGCGTATCAAAGCTTTAGCCCGTTCGGTATGATTTTATGGATATGGTTTGCATCATGATAAAGGGAAAGAGCAAAAATGCGAGGAGGAAGGGGGAAAAAAAGGTTAGCGAAACATTCTCAATGATAGCCTGGACTCGAGTGAATTTGAAGCTGGAGCCACTGGGAGCCGACATTGGCGAAGGGGAAAAAGGGAGTGTACGAAATGATTCGGCTCAATCGACGAATCCAATCTCGAAACGGAAGATCGAGACTGTATTTCGCCCTGATCTCGAGGGCTGGCAGTGGCAGAGGAAGCCAAAGCTGGCTTTTGTTTTCTCGGTACAGCCACGGTGAAATCGCGCGCGTGGCGCAAGTGATATTTGTCGCTCGTTCGGCGACTGTTGTGTACGTTCGCTTGCTTTGACTTTTCTTATTTCCTCCCTTTTTCTGGCTCGAGCTCGCGCGGCTGCTGCCGGTTCGCTGAAGCCCCTCTCGCAAAACGACCAAATGTCCTCGTTATCTCCCGCTCCATCTATACGTTCCTCGACGGCCCGTGGCATTGAGGTGCCCCCGCAAAGCGTGATTCTCGCGGATTATATATAGATATTCGCGATCGCGTACGCCCCTAAGAATTTCATCCCCATTTCAATGCCGATCGACCCTTCAAAAGTCGCGATGAAAATACTTATATTTGCCACAAAGAATGGGACATCGAGATCATCGACGGGAAGCCTCCGAACGAGAACAAAGATATACTCTGTAAATTCCTCACAGTGAAATATCTGACCGTACTACGACGAAATCTCACTGTACAGTGACAAAACATCCAACTAAAGCTCGCAGTAGGATTAAATCACTGTAAAGGAATTGAAAAAGTACAAGGACCGCCGTCGTCGATCGGGTGGATTTTGAGTACGGTCCAATTTCGGCAAGGTATTCCGCGTTAATCGCAGCTGTTGTCGCGCATGAGCGCCGACGCAAGCGGATAACGCGTGCCTTTATCGTGTAATTTGGCGTGGAACGCGCTTGACAAAGCATCCGGTGCGAGGATTCTTGAGTGAAGGGCCCGGCGCGAGCACGCATAGTTTGCAGCTTCGATCGGTCGGAAAGCTCTCGATAATCAACGACTCGGAGCTCGCGCGCGCGCGCGCCGCGGCCCATGCCAAATCTGTCTGGCTGCCAATAGTCGCGGGACACAACGGTGCGCCCCGCCAGCTCGAGCGGCTGCGAGCTGACCCACATTGTCGTGAAATGTGGTATAGCCATTTTGCATTATACGCGCACGGCAAGCTCGAAAGCGCCGAGCTTAACCCGAGACACCGAGGCTATATCTTCGATTGACGGACAAATGTATACGCGCGCCCCGACTCGTGCTCGGCTCCGTGTACACATAAAATCGACATATTTCCTCATCGACTTTATACATAATTGTATTGGGAATGGGTGTTGGCACGATCTCGCTCTAGCCGAGATATTTTTTCATTTTTAACGATGAAACAATAATTAGTCAGCAGACAGGTAGAGTTCAATCAAAGAGCACAACCGGTAAGTTCTATGCAAATTGATAGAAAAAAATACAGCTTAATTAACTCTCTCTCTCTCTCTCTCTCTCTCTCTCTCTCTCTCTCTCTCTCTCTCTCTCTCTCAAATTATGTGCCTCTTGCGCGAAGTATTTCTTCATAAATAACTCTGTAAATTATTGCAATCGATGGTTTTATAGCGTGGTTGTAGAAAAAAGCTCTCCCAAATAAAGAGAGAATTCACGAGAAATTTGAAGCTGGTGTGCTATACGCAGAAACTGTTCCAGCGTATATTGGAAAGCATAAAAAAGTAATGCGTCATAAAATTGTTTATGAATAATCGAATTTATGATGAATATGCATGGCCTTGAGTACTGTGTTTGATATCATATCATAAAATTCGTAATACCAAACATGGGCCATTGCATAATTCGGCGTCGATGGCTCAGTTGGATGGCACGCGTGATGACGGGCACTTCCTGCACAGTGGAAACAAGGTGACCGGGAGATGTTGTAGGTTTGACCCCCGCCGGGAGAGAATCATTTTTCGATCAAAATTGGACTCGAATGTATTTGTGTACCCTTTGAAGCTGTATACTTGGAAAAGGAATAATAAACAAAAATATATAACTGGAGTTGAATCCAGTTCTGATTA
The DNA here is from genome assembly GCA_020882685.1 of Aphelinus atriplicis. Classification (NCBI taxonomy): domain Eukaryota; kingdom Metazoa; phylum Arthropoda; class Insecta; order Hymenoptera; family Aphelinidae; genus Aphelinus; species Aphelinus atriplicis. The sequence continues at coordinate 15,013,480 of CM037076.1, read as the reverse complement.
AAATCACCAGAATTCTCTATGAAAGCATGCTCTTTGACATTGGAAGCAATATTGAGAAAATTTGTCTCCACGTTACGAAATTTATTTGTCCTGGAAACACACAATGATATGAAACTCTGTAAAGCAGACTCTGGAACGTTAGATTGCCCTGTTTAGGATATTACTTAAGTTCAAAGAAAAGAAAAGTGGAGGCAAAGCCGGCAAGTCAAAGATTAAAGTCAAATCTTAAGAGAGGCCTGAGAATTTGCGAGTCAGTGAAAATTTCTACATAAGACGAAGCGCTAACCGAAAGTGACTTTTAATAACGTAGGGATTTGCCGCTCAACTTCGGAATCCCTCGGTCTTGGTTCGTCGGCGCTTCGTTCGTACTGAAAAAGCCTCCTTCGTCCACGTTTCGCTTTCCGGAGTTTTCTTTTCCGACATTTTTCCTCCCTCCCTCTTCCCACTGTTCTACACTTCATTCTGTTCCAACTGCCGTTTTCGTGCGGCTTATTCAAGAATTACTCTACAATGAAGTATTTCTGTACATTGCGTATTCAATTTTAAAGTACAAAGCGCCTCATTTATAATTGCGAGAAGCGAGAAAGAGAGTACACCAGAGACTAGTTGGAGTAAAAAAGTAACGGAATGAGAACATTCCGACATTCTTGGAATGAGCCGTGCCTTTTGTAAAAAAAAAATCGTTCTCCGAAGGATATAATACGTAATGCTATTGTATCATAATTGCCAGTATTGGTATTTTTATTCATCGATACTCAGTTCTAAGATCACTGCTTTCAAACGAAAATCGATCATTATTTGTATGAACTTTGTAACGATTGATACTTTATTCGAGAACAGAAACTCATCAAGATTGTCTACGATTGTGTAATGAGATAATTAAAGCAAATCAATACTTGCTTATACATAAATGATGGATTTTTCTTGAGCAAAAAGAAATCTGGGGGTCGATTCTTGCTTCTTCTAAGAGAAAGCATTGTAGTAGGGTAAAAATCGAACTCTCGAATTGGACCTCCGTATCATGATATTGGTAATCTACGGGTCGAAAAACATCCGACTCCAAAAATATACGTACGTATATGAACGTAAGTACGGATGTATGTTTTTGGGACGCGATAACTATAGAACAAATGGTCCTATTTTCCTGAAATTCCGCTCACTAGTTATAATTGAGTTTACTTCTACAAAATAAGTTTCTCACGAATCCTCACAAATGCTTATTAAGACTCGAATACTTATAAGGAACGATGAGAATAATAGTCATATTTTCTAACGCAACTGTGGTTGTGAATATCCCTTGCAACCGGTAATCATATCTCTAACAACCGTGGCTACAGTGTTTGGAAAGTAAGTTCGAGATCCATTCGTCCATGGCAAAGACACAGATTCTTCATTTCTCCATATAGCAGCCGTTTTTCTTCTTTTTCATAGCAACTGTTGTTGATATCCTTATAACTACCATCTTTCTCCATAGTAACCGTTTTTTGTGTCCCTAGCAATATGTATAGTGCGTCCGTGAGGCGTACCTCAATTGCGTGACAAAGCGTTCAAATATCTGCGATAATAACAAAAAGAAGTAGAAAAAATCTCACCTCATTTTCGTGACTGCAACCGGGGTGAACTCTAGACGTTGGAATCCAAGATCTGCGGCGTTGACATCGTTTAAATTTTTGTAGGGGATCTTGATGCAAGTACTAGGACTGAAGATATCTGCAACAATAGACGCAATATTATTTTCAATGCATTCCATAATCGTTTGAAAGATCAATTGGAAATGAATAGATCCGCGGATACATCAGAAGGTATCCCAGAAAACAATTTGTGCATCCAGGAAAATGGCTCTCGATGTGTCATTTTGATTTACATGTCTAGTCCAACAACGCACGCATTCACACCCTTATCCGCCGAGAATTCGCTCGCGATTGTGCCACCTTATCCATCTCAAAAGCCAAGGTGCACGTATATATGGTTGCGCAACGAGCCAGGCGCTGATGCGCGAGTCAAGAAACGCATCCGCGCGTATACGTGCGCCTGCACATGCCTTGAGGGGCGTGGGGAGGAACAGCTGATGAAGCGGGCGCCTGCAGCGTTTGTAACTGGCAGCGGTGGCGTTAACGCGTTCGCGCAAAAATCAATAGGGCACGTGTCCGCGTCCATGAATAAGCCCCGGGGCTATTACATGTGTGCGGCTGTACGCGCTGACAACGGCAGAGAGCCGCTCGATGCGCGCATTGCCGATACCGCAAAAAAACAAGCTGGAATTCGAAAATACCCGTGGAGATTCGTTGCCCCTTCTCAAATCGCTCGCGAACTTCATAATCCCGGGTGAAAAGCGAGATTTCGCAAATTATCAGGGGATTTTTTTTCTCTTTCTCGATGTTCTGGGTTTATTTATTTTTTTTTTTTTCAAAAAGCTCGTCGCTACTTATTGGATGGATATGGGGTACGATGCGCGTGGGTCCAAGAAAAGGCCGTTTAAACATTTTCATATACCAAAGAGAAACGCGAGGCAATGGCAAATCGACGCGGCCACAGCTGGAAACCGAATGCTCGTTTCCGAATTTTTTTCCCCCGGTAATTCCGACAGAAGAAATTTAACGCGTTATTTCCCCCGAAGAATTTTCAATGCGGAATATCGCGCGCGGGCGGCCCAGCAAAACGAATGGCTGCATGAGGAATTCGTATAATTAAATTTTTAACTTTCACGTTACAAAAATTCAATAATATTAACGTACAAAGAGCAAGAAATAGGGCGCGAGCACCGCTTGTACCGCGCGGCCTGCAGTAATTCACGCGTACGCGCAACCGCCCACAATCCATTAGAGAAACGCAAGCGAATATAAAGAGTCGTGCGCGCGCGCGTTCGCGAATCCAGACCCGTCAGAATTCAATATATACGCGGAGGATAAAAAAAGCTTTGGAAGCGCTTCATCGATTTTACAATCTCGCGCCTCTCTCTCTCTCGTCGGCGGCGGCGGCGAGCGGTGAACTCGGGTTTTTAGCCGGTGGCGCGTGCCTGATCCGCGCTTAATGAGCCGGTAACGCGGCCATCGCGGCAAAAAGGAGAACCGAGCGGCTGAGCCGCTCTTTGTTCGTGGCGCCGGTATTGGCTCGCTCTTTTTTGCCGAGCGCTAATAGCCCGCGGGCCACGTTCATGCCCTTGCTCCCCTTCGATCCCCTAGGCAGCTGCCATCCCCCCGACCACGACGCAGCCGCTTATTGCCCCACGCATGGATTGAATGCTCGCGCGTGCTCCTTGCTCGGCGCACGGATCCCCAAAGGCGCAACGGCTATCGTTTCGGTATTCCGTCGGATTTGTGGATTCATGGCGGGGAATCGCGTCGGAAGCGGATGTGACTCGGAATTTTCCGCCCTACTAAAGAAAAGCTTGCACGGCCACTTGGTATACGTTTACAACGCTCTACGTCGGTGCCGATAAATCCAGGGAAGCCGAGCGGAGCTTTATGTGCGCGTTACAAACACCGCGTGTATCGAGATCGTTATTATGACTGTTCTCTTCTCGAAATAATCATCTACGGTGTGTTTCGTTCGAGATAGCAGAGCTTGCGGAACGTCTGCCTCGGTGTAGTGTTATATCACTTGCATTTTTCTCGGTTACTCACGGCAGAGCATCGGTAGTCCTAATTGGCAGCTATACGACACGCACGGGGTTCCTGTTTACTGACAAAAGCAAACTTGAATGTCTATAGCCGCGTTATAGCTCGAGTGGGCGAAACACGGGGAACAGTGCGGGTACCCTCATCCTACCTTCGCGTCGCGTCGAGTTGATTTAAAAAGAATCTTTCTGCAGGAAGCAGTGGGATTCTCGCGGTGAAAACACGAGGCCTCCCTTTGAAAGGGAGCAACAATGGTCAGCCTCAAGAGCGACGCAGGTATGTCGACGATTCATAACACAGGGGATTCGATCGAAGCCTGCAGTACACATTGCAAGCGAGGGAAGGGCGATGCCAAAGTCCCCGGGATACCGTGCGCGCGCGCGAATGTAGATTATCCGAAGGACGATCGTCTCGTGCCCGGGCGCGCTTTATTTGTCTCCGTTAAAAGGTTGAGCGCGAGACAGGTCTCGAAGGAAAAGAAGCGGGGATGCCGGCGCGAGGTACACAGGGAAAAAGTGACGGTTAACGCGGGCGGGAGTGGCAAGCAATTCCACAGAGTGCATGTTCAAATAATCATAACTCCGCAGTGCCGCTGGATAAGCATGTCGTTGACTATCGCAAGAATGCGAGTCAGCCATGGCGCGAGTGTAGCCCAATCCGCGTCTGACGCGCGCATTGAATAAATAATTCCGCGTTACTCGAGGCTCGGTCTAACCAACGATCGAGCGGATACAGCCATGTAGAATAGCAGAGTCCATGTCATCGAGTTTACATGCCGCCGCCACTCCGTGCTACTCCACTGCTACTCCGGGTGAGAGACCCGTCGGCTATATACGTGTGTATGCGATTATACCCGCAGGTGTGTGTGTGTGTGCGCGCTCGTGGGTCTGAGAAGCCGACGGATACTCGACGGACCGGACGGGAGAGATTGCGTCACATCTTGAGTCCCGCGCTATCACGTATGTATCGGGGCGCGTTTGGCACGCGGCGTGCGTGGCTGTTTCCGCCGCGAGTCCTCCTCCCCCCTCCCCGAGCCCTGAATCCTCGGGGCCCGCGCTTGCGGTTCTGTATATGCACCGGCTGCGTACATGGCGGCCGTGACGTTTGGCTGCTTCAGCTACACAGCGTCAAGATTACGCGTGTCTATGCGCATCGCCGGTTCGCCCCGTTACTCGTCCCTAACCCGTCTCGCGCACGCTCTACTTACAGCAACGCGCTCGAGCTCGTTATAGAGCACCCGAATAGCCAATCTATGCCTATTCAGTCGAGTGGGCTGCTGCTCTCGTGATGTATACATAATCACCGCAGTTTTATATGTGTGTCCGCGTGTGTATTTGCTGTAGAGGCAATGCACTGCAGTGGTGTTCAGGGTGAAAAGCATGACGAAAATCCACGGCCAAATGATAGTCGTCGAGGACGTGACGTCTGTTCGATGGGCGACATTGAGCGTCTGGAACGATTTAGAGGATAGATTAGATTTTACCGGACGGTAAATTTTTGAACAGATGGTGAAATGAGTCAAGACAGTATCAGACAATATCATGAGATAAGTTTCTGTAATCATCATCAGATCAAAATTGGATGAAAGGACACTCCTCCTGACGATACAAGACGCGTTGTTCCTACGGCGAAATTTTATCTATCGGTATTATACTTGAAAAAACGAGGGAACACATGTCTCGAAGATCAGAGCGTGGCGGCTAGAGTGGCTGTGAAAAGTTCGCGATCGGCGCGGAAGAATCTCACGACGCACGGCCGAGCGACATACGAGTGCGTCGACGGTCGATGTGTCAAGCCGAGCCGTAACGACGATTGTCGTGGGGCGGCGGAGGCACGCGTTGCACAATCGCCTGCAGTCAGACTCAAATCACTCGGCGGAACGAATGCCAGCCGACGCGTGAAATGCCCGACGCCCGCGAGGTGGCGACAATTACTCATGGGAGAATCGGTAATGGAACGCCCGGGGAATACTGCGCGCTTGCGCGAGCGGCTCATTGAATCGGGCCGCGCGAAGTTGAACAAGACATACGGGCCTGGGTGCGGGATCGGCGCGCAGCATTGTCCGCGCCTCCACGAGCCCCCCTGCAGCAGCAGCGCACGACGCAGATTACGACGAATTCCCCGGCGGGCTATCGCATTAGCCGCGCGCAATACCGTTAATTTAACGCCGCCGCCGCCGCCCGGCTGCAGCCCGTTAATCTCCTGATCTGCGAATTCTAGTGCTGTTTTGCCGATTATTACGCCGACCCGGCGCGGCTCGCTGTTATTGCAGCGATTCCCGATAAGCGTCCGGGGCACGTACGAACTGCGGCCGCCACCGCCGCGCGCCTCTGGAATGCAGCGCGAATCGATACGCTATACGAGGCATCCAAAAGCCGTTATGCCTGATTGCGACGCTCTCCCTCTCTCTCTCTCTACAACACCTTATTTTTCTTTCCTAACGAATTTTTTTCATCACACTTCGTATATCGAATTCCGAACCGCGGCACTATGAAGTTTCCCCGTCCGATACGGCCGCGAATGCCCGACAGTATGTGAAGAATAATCATCGTCTCGAATCACACCCGTTGCGGTAGATTGTCTTTCGCGCACTTTCAAAACAACTAGAACCCCGCAGGGCCTTCTTGGTCTCGAGAAATTTGACTGAACCTATAATCCGACGTGCCCGTGGCTATCAATAGTATCGTAGCGATGAACTGCCGTGGTATGAATATTTCACGATATCACGATTGATATTACGGTGCTTTGATCAAATCAATTTGCAAGAGTATCCATATCCTCCTATCCTGTGCGCGGATATATGCATACATGAGTAGATCAACACTAGATACAGTCAGACGTGTATCAGTGTCGTCACTTTGTTCGGGCTTAGCTCGAAACTGCAGCCCGATGCAACTCTCGCGTTGGCAACTTGGCAAATGTCAACCGTGGGCGCAGCACGAGAGACTCGAGCGAAATTGAAATTCTCCGTCGTCACATACGGGGCTCCATTTAGCCCAAGTAAATGCATCGATCATGCCGATCCATCTCGGGAATGCCCCAGGGGCGATGGGGCGCGATTTTATTGAAATATTCCTCTCGTCCTCGGGTGGTGGCTACAATAAAACCGCTTATAAAAAGAAAGCTCCACGGGGGAAATGGAAGAGGGGAAAAAAGGATGCGCACATGCCGCGAATAGTCGCGCCGCAGTGGGCTGTGGACGGCTTTTGACTATTCATCGGGCGTTTTCGTGGCTCATCATCGCTCTCCGAGAGCCGTGGAATGCCCGTGTGCAACGACGACGACGCCGCGACGACGACTGCCGCCCCGTCGCGCCGTTATTACCCGGCTCCCTCGGCCCTCTCCGCTCGCCCGCCCGGCGCGCATTAATCTCCACCTCCTTTCACGCAGCTCCTCATCAACGCACCCATTTTTTCGCCCGGTGCTTGATGAGACGCACGACCCGCTTTCCTTCCGTTTTGCTCGTTTTTTTTTCCTTTTTAGACAAACCTCTAGCTCTTTGTGCTCCCGCATTATACACACACTCGCGGCGAGAATTCCTTACGAGCTGCGTTGTTTTGGGCATAAAGGAAGATTGCTGTAGTGCCTTTTTATCGTAGCTGCTTCTTCCCCGTACCTTTTTGCTGGCGGCTTTTTGCGACTCTGCTTATTCAGTTTTGCAACTCGCGACGGGGATCATTTGGGTCTTTCCTATTGATAATTGGTAAACTTGATTGGGAAAATGAATTGACCTTCACCTTGGCTAATATACACCCATAGATTGCTCGCTTTTATTATTTTTTTTATTGTGAAAATTAAGAGACTTACATCTTAACAATTTGCACTCATGTGACTACAAAAATAACTAGAAATGTGATAGTAAACATATCGTTTCTCTGGTCTAGCTAATCTGAGTCTATTCTTGTGGAACTGTGTTATTTCAAATTAAACTAATTTTCAAAAAGATTCTTTTGTGTTCCACGTCAACTATTCAATATTTTTTTTCAAGTTCTGATCCAGATTATTTATTGGTGCTAATATATATACACCTTCATTGTTCAAATGTAGATGTATACCAATTAATTTGGGGGGTTTTAATATTCTCCACTTTTTCACCTTTGTGGCCTAATTTGCGTAAGAGACCGAATAAAAGTATTTTAAAATTACCCTAGAACCATAGTTACAGACATTTTAGCTGTCAAATTCAGTTTGAAGCATCAGAGTACTCTTACTACTCGAGAAAATAAGGAGCTTCTAACTGAATTTTACGACTTTTCCAGCCGTAACACTGGTTCTAGTTATCATCCCATTATTAAACGAAGCTCATTTTCAAGGTCTTCAAAGAGGAAAATATTTGGCTTTTTTAATGCAAAAAAACGGGTGAACATAATCAAAATTAATCGTGTACATGTATTACAGGACCTTTACATATATAGAATACGAATGCTTTAAGGGGGGATATACAGTTAGAACGAGAAAAAAAAACTCATTTTTGAAAATCGTTTTTCAAGGGTAGTTTTTAATCAAATCGATCGAAACTTTTTGAAACAATTATGAGTTGATCCATGTAGTATACAAAAATATTTTTTTTTAATTTTTTTCAATAAAATAGAGGCCGTTAAATAGCGTTGAAAAAGTACCTCTATTTTGCTTGTGCCGGCTCTCCTGGTCGCAATTTTGATGTGAAATCAAAAAATCGAAAAAATTTACATTAATTACATTCACAGTTAGTAGATGAATTACAGAAAAAAGTGATAAAAAAAAATTTGCACTTTTGGCATAACTTTTTCAAAAAACTCAATTTTTTCCCGCCATTTTATCACATTTTTCCATATCTAATAATAAAATATTACAATAATTTTTAATTCATCTAATAGGTATCTATAATCAAAAAATCCTATAAGTTTCAGCTCAATCGGATAATTAGTTATCGGATAATTATTAACTCCAAAAATGCAGTTTTGAGAAAAACGCGTTGAAAGTTTTAAATTATCGTTAAATCGTACTTACACTTCAATCAGCAATCCCTTGGAAAAAACACTTGGAGTTCGAATTTCGAGAAAAGGGTTTCAGGAGCGTCTTCTACGGGAAATTTACTAACTTTTCATGAAAAAAAAAATCGATTTTTTTGTCATTCTAATTGTATATCCCCCCTCAATTGATATTGTAATATTTTCAGACAGGCACAAAGTTTATTACAGTTTGTTATTAAAGGAATAAAGTATTTTAACAGGGCATAGATTTTATTGAAGGTACAGATAGGTAAGCTCGCGGGTAGTAGAAAATAACTACACAACAAAGTCTTATTTAGATAGAAACATTTATGTTTGAAGGTTCTCTTTATCATCTCTAATTAATATCCTTAGTTCACGCTCTTCTACAATTCTAATGTAACACTCGTACTCTAAAGAAATTATTGTCCAGGGGAAGCTGCTCGATCAATTGAGCGCTGGAACCCTAAGAATCGACGCCCTTTTCTATTGATGAAAGTCGAGTTGTTTCTTGCATGTCCGGCAAATTTCATCAAGCAATTTTTCCGGCTGGGCGGTAACCGGGACAAATAATTGCATTTGTCGTGATTGCAAGAGAGCGAGAGAAAGAGAGAGAGAGAGAGAGAGAGAGAGAGAGAGAGAGAGAGAGAGAGAGAGAGAGAGAGAGAGAGAGACCCCTTTTAACTTGTCGAAATCCATTCCGCGCGTAAGAAGCGTAAGCGGCGTCGACACATGGAGGGGCACCGCTAGAGAGCTTTCAGCCTCCACTCACAGTCTCGACCCTCCCAGCTTCCTTTCCCTCGAATTTCCGTAATCTTTGTTTCTCTCGACTGAAACTTCCTAACAATATCCATCCAATAAACTTTCTACGAAACTGGGCGTGGACCGGATGAATTTTGTCGATTTTCATCCGCTATTTTCGGAGATTGATTCGACTTAACTACATGTACAATCGATGCTCGATACGCGAGTCATTATCATACAGTAACAAGGAATTATCCAAAGTTATACGTGTGCACATGATACGCAGAACGATGCATTATCAATTCTATGAACTCCGCAGCGCCCATTTTAATGCTTAATCAAATAATGGAGTTGCGAACGAGTCTGAACAAATTACAATCTTTGTTAATGATGCGGAATCCCACTTACACATTTCAACCGCCCAATCGAATTGCAATTTTCATCTGGTTTCCGTTAGCAAATCAACAAGCCTCGGCTTGACAATTTCATGGTGAGTCATTTTATTTGCCCCATTAACCATCCCGATTCTGGAGGTATAAAATAAACCGCCGCAGAGCTTCGGTAACGAGGGGTGGAATCGTATGTAAATGTGGATGTAAATAGCTGTTTGGCCGAGAGGCATGCCAGATTGAGCCGCGGCAAAGTGTAATTTCGAACTGATGTGATTTGCCGCCGATTAAAAATCAGCTCGACGGTGTACGCACGATGTAACTCGGTGTGAGTGTCATTGTTTCAAAAGTCACCCAAGAGCCAGATTGATTGAGTTTCAATCGAACGTAACAAATCCTTCATGGAAGTATTGCACGGCGAAAATAATTCGGTTATTCCAATCGGTTTGCTCCGAGAAAAAATACAATGACTCTATCTCGGATCTTGGCTCGATCACGGAAATATCGTGGCAAAGTTTTACGTTACACCCGTTGGAAAATTTTTCTCCAATGTCTCGCAAAGGAAAGCAGCTCACTCCGGGCATCGTGTTCGATACGCATTTGCGTCAATTTGGTCGGTTCTTAAGAGAAAAACGCCCCCGTTAGGGTTTGCTCAGGGAATCCGCTGTCCCATCGGAGCCCGATGCGAAATGCTTGTCGGGCTCTTTCGCGTCTGCGCTGGCTGCTCGGGCTGATGTGCCCTCACGGCGCGATGAGCATCCCGGAATGTCACGCAAAATTGGCAAGGAGGAGGAGGAGGAGGAGGAGATGCCGCGTCTCGGGACTCCCAAGCGCCGCCGCCGGGGGTATCGGCGGATCGATAATGCTTTGGTATGGGTGTACATGGCGCGGCGAACGCACGATAATTTCCCTCATCACTGCGACGACGAGCGAGTGTCGGTGCGTGACGAAAGTTTCTCCCAGCTCCGTTGGGTAATTGATCGATGCGGTTGGTACTCATATTGTGCGCAACAATTGGCAGGCCCTGTAACCACCAGCTGCACCCAAAGTCTCGTGTCTCGATTGTTCCCAATTTAATCAGGGCAAATCGCTGCGCCAAGACGGCAATGGGAAAATTCGAAACATGATCATCCGACTCGACGCACACGCAACGGAAGCACATTCGACAATGGCTCCATTGTTCTATCAACGATAATTCGAATGATCATCAGTATCGGTTGAAGTTCAGCAGATTCCCACAGAAGTTCAATGATAATAATGATTGAATTGAGTTCAAAATCCAACGCTGCAGACAATATAGCGATTAAGAGGCGAAAAATTGCATAATTCTGATTCACGCACTTGATGGAGCGAAGTAATCATCACGACAAACGAGCTCCACAGCTGATCTTCGCAGTTTCGAGACACGTTTATCTCTTTCTCCCAGCCCAAGAGCGGGAGATTATTCCATAACTGGAAGGTTTCCGTTCGAGGGGAGCGAAGGGCGGGGAGAAAAAAAAGAGAGAAGAGAGCAGCGGAGCAAGGGCGAAAAGTCCAAGATCAGGAGGCCGCGAGCTGCACTCGGAGCGAAGTGGTCGAAGTTATGAATGGCTGGAGGGTTCAGGGGGGAGGCTCGTGTATAATAACAATATAACGCTGGCTGGCACGGCTCGAGTCGAGTCAGTTGCCTGCTGCGAGCGAACAAAGAGCTGGGAATGACGTTGTTTACGAGGCCCGATTGTTTTAAAAAGGGACGGAGAGAATGCCGCGTGGAGCAGCCATTCGCGGCTTCCCACAAAGCGACGAGCCAAGGGAAAAGGAAAGAAAATAGGCGGGACTCGAAGCGAGAGAGAGAGAGAGAGAGAGAGAGAGAGAGAGCTGGTACGCGACGACCGGTCGACTGGCTCGCGTTTTATTGTCCACGAACAAGGAGTATTTTCAACACAATTGTTTGCACGGCTCTCTATCTCGCTCTCTCCCTCGCTGGCCTACTACCCCCCGCTAGAGAGGAAAAATGCGCAGGATTCTCTCAGCTGCTCACCATGAAGACGCCGGGGGAAAGAGCCCGAGGGCTTTTTCATGAAATGCTCGAGGGGTTGGAAGTAGCTTATGCAGAGTGAGAGTTAGTCAAAGTCGAGTGGAATATTTTGATTCCGTCCCGGCCCTTATCCAACTTCAGCTGATTGATGGTACAGGTCCACGGGACTCGGGGATTCGGTACACGAAACGCGTATACGCTTCGGGTTTCTCCAGCTATTATCATTTTGATGAAAGTTCCCGTGGCTGACATTCTTCCGTCGTATTATCCCCCGGATTAATATGATTTAAGAGAAAGTATGGAATTATAATTACGAAATTTAATTCAACTGTGAATAATATCTGAATCAACCGAGAGTATAACATATATGTATATAATGTGTAAGAGAATTGGGTATTTATTGGGTATCGCGAGGTGGATATTGAATAATCGCTAGATCTAAATAAAACTTCTCTAATGCTATCCGCCGTCGTCTTTTACTTGTTCAAACATCGCTCGTGCGATCTATCAAACTCAGTTTCAACAATTCCCGACGCCGGACGAATATTGAATAGTTTTCAGTCGAAAATAGCTCGAGAAGATCCGAGCACCACCTGATTGAAATTCAAAAGAGGCCAGCGCGAAATTTCAATATATCGCGCGCGAATGAAATTGCACGTGTAACAATAATTTCGAGGGGAATATTCGGCAAAAATTCCGGCGATAAATAAATCTTTTGTACTTTTCATTGGTCGCCCTCGTGCGTTTCGGAAATTTACATAACACAGCGCGATATACTTGCAGCGAGACTGCACAAAAGTTCGTTCCCGGATCATTTTGAATTCTCCCCCCATTCGTTCGGACAGGAATGAGTATACCGAAAAAAAAAAGAAATAACCCCCGCGCGCTCACCGTAAAAGTCTCAAAATTCCATCCCTTTTGCGAGTCGCGCGCGCGCTTGTACACGCGGAACACGGAATGCTTCACGGGTTGAATTACGGACGGGAATGCGCGCAACGAGCCGCACAACGAACAGAGCTGCTTGGTAATTGTAAAAAGCAGCAGAATTGATGAAGCGAAGCAATTCTTGGGATCGGCCAAGTGTCGATTGGCAAGTGAAGCGAGGCGAGGAGGCAGGGCCAATCGAACACGCGTGGCTCGTCGCCCATAAATCCGGTGTACGCGTAACGCCGAGCATGTGTCCGATGGTCATCTGAGGATAGTTACGACCGTGATCTAATCAGCCCGGCGAGCTTGGCACGCGTGTCCCTGGCTTTGCCTACTACGTGTGTCTCTCACCTCGATCATTATCGCTGAGCACGTGATCTCTCCGTTCTCTTTCTTCTTGTTTCTCTCTCTCCCTCTCTCTCTCTCACACACACACCGAGCTCACCGACGATGCGATAATTTCGTGAGACACGTGCTCCAAGTTACGAACTGCGGCGCTCGTCGCCGGGCGAGATTAGCGTGGAACGTCCGTCCGTCTGGTTGTTTCTGCGCCTGGCGGGCGAATGAAATTATTTTCCAAGAATAATATGATTGGATTCTCTGTTGGCTTTGTGCAAATTGAAAAATCCAGCAAGTATCCGCGCTATCTTGTGCATTTGAATTTTGAACCATAGAATTTTAATTAAAACAACAAACATGGACGGGCGCAAAACCCACGGCTTTGTTGTATCAATCCGTGAAATGTTCAGTATGTGTGACTTTCGGAATACCCACTCATGAGAGGGGAAAAATGTATGGAGTGGAATTTTTTCGTTATAAATAACTGTAAGCACTGCCCCATGTCCATTTAATTCGCAGCTTGCCGTGTCAAAACAACTCAACTCGACGTTCCGAATATGAATGCACTTTGACCATTATTTACTAAAAGCTATAATCCTTCTCACAGTATCATGCATTTTTGGAAAAGGAAATAATAAAGAGGTTATTCAACTGCACCCGACGAGACAAACGTACTTTAATCCAGTCAAGACTCATATATAATATATTCTTCAAATTTATATTCCAGCTAAATTCTTTACAGTTGAATATGTAATATTTCGCGCCTTATCCTCACTCCATGATCGCTATACCGTCATACATAAATCATTCGTTTCAAATAACTTGAAAAATCGAAAATTGCATAAATTATCTATGATTGACAGACTTTCATTATCCCGGAGGGATAATCACGTTCGGAATAACGCGTATATATCCCCATCAGCACGCGAACAAGGACGAATGCTCGGATCATGAAGCACGTATAAAAAATGAAGAGAAGGAGAATGGCGAGAGAGATGGAAGGGGGAGGGAGGGGGTGAGAGGGGGGGGGGTCAATATAGCCGGCAGTTTCTTGTGGAGCGCGCGGCGCGGGGGCTATCTCCCGAGAGAAAGAATCGAGTAAAATGGAAGAGTATAGCGCGGAGCAAGCGAGCGAGAGCCGATAATTTATAGGCGGCTAAACGCGTTGCGGAAAACGGGAAGAGAAGTGGCATGTATCTGATCCCGATACAGATAGATTCGAAACTTTCTCCCCTCCCCGGAGACGATACACCTGCGACTGACTCCAAGTACAAACACACTCACACGTACTCGCGCGCGAGTGCGCATACACACGCGCGCGCACTCGCGAGACGGAGTAACTCAATTAAAAGCGGAATCTCCACGCAGTCTCGCTTCCTCGGTTCGAGCCGCGAGCGATTTATGGTAACGCTCGAGGCTCACGCTGGAGCACCGATTCAATCGTATACATATATATACACACGCCCGGCCACCCCCCCCCCCCCAACCGACCGGGAAATCTACGTCGGCTCTCGAGTCAATGCGCGGCTGGGTATAAGAGGCTCGGGAGAGATCATTGTCCTGTACCCGCTCCGATGCTCGCGGACGAGTAGTCAACGGCCCGACAATGCTCGCGCGATCGAGCGCGGTGTAACGCGAGCGCGTTTTTCACCCGGCGCGGGGGAACGACGCGCACGGAAAACTGCCACGGATCTCGTTGAGATTCTCGCTCGCTTGCCTGTTCGCTAGCGGATTCACGGCTGCACTACACGCGTGCTATTGTCATTGGCTATACGCGCGAGTTTCCGCATGCGTCATTCGGCTCAAGACACTCGGTGAACCGAATTTCGTCGGAGGCCGTCGACCCGCGTATACACGACTCGCGTTCGTGAAAATACGATTAAATGATAATGACGCGCCGCTCGTGCGCGCGCGCGCGGTACCATGGGTAAATTATAAAGGAGCGACGACGAGACGGAGGGGAGAGACGGAGGGGAGGGGAAGAACTCGGCACGACGACAAAAAAAAATGCAAAATACCTCTTCCTCTCGCTATTAATGACGTTCTCAACGGCAGCTCTCTGTCTCGTCCTTTTTGTCCTCGATTGTTTTCCGCGTGTTCCTCGTGCCTTTTTTTTTTTACTCGAAGGGGAAACCTG
This sequence comes from Aphelinus atriplicis, assembly GCA_020882685.1. Taxonomy (NCBI): domain Eukaryota; kingdom Metazoa; phylum Arthropoda; class Insecta; order Hymenoptera; family Aphelinidae; genus Aphelinus; species Aphelinus atriplicis. Next base: position 14,998,340 of record CM037076.1, on the reverse strand, counting down.
CCGCGCTGTCGTATTTTGCTCGCTTTCTCAAATGCTCCATTGTCAACGACATGCCGAGCGACCTCCCGAGGAAAAGACGGCCAGGTATACTTTCACTTTTTTTTTCTTTCTTCCTTCCATATTTTCCCCGTTGCATATGCAGGTAACTGCGGGAAATCACTCGAAAATTGTTCTCAGACTCCCAAGATTTATCCATTTTTCTAAAGGGATAGATTTCTCTTCTTTTTTTGAATCCCAATAACATCGAATGGTAATTGGACGTGATGTAAATAATTTTAATTAGACTCGGGAAATGTGTCAACCCGACGTAATGGAAGGAATGCGAATATTCCAGCTTCTCAAAAAGGAGGATAATTTCGCGCGATTTAGCTCCTTTGCAAAAGTATATTTTCAGCGGGGTTCGTAACGCGTGCGGATGAAAGAAAAATTTTTCTCGTGAAATGAGTGATATTATGAAAGGGAGCGCAGATAGAGAAAAGTGACAAACTTGAAAAATGGAAGATTATATCGTTTGAAAAGTTCGAATTCAACCGTTGAAAAGAGCCAAGTGAGAGGGCGTATTCAAACTTCATCGTTGCACTTCATTTTATTTGCAAATGATCAGTCTGGCTTTTTTTTCGCCGCGATCATCTTGATTTCCAGTCACGCTTCACTTTTTGCCAAGAGCCGCAGAGCTTAACCCACTTCTTCTTCTTGTTTCTAGAAGCCGTACTTGTAGTGTTTCCCGAATTCTCTTCAAAACATCTGCCAATACATCGTAGCCGAATTCCACGAGGCAAACTTCCCCCCAAATTTATAGGCCGTTGAAAAGTTCTGTTGGAGTAGCGAGAGGTGTGGTTAATTTTAAACAAACTTTCTCTCGAATAAAAGTTCTTTAAACATCGAGTCTTATCCCACGAATGGAGAATGATATTTTGTATCGAATCAAAAGATGAAGTATCAATCGTTTATTCGAATACTTGTTCGTAATACTTGATCTATATTGCAGAGTTTTGATCGACTCTCATCTGTCGTGACCATCATCCGTAGCTCGATTTTTATAATGTCAAGATGTTGTCACAATTTCGCTGGAATAATCAAGAATGAGATGGAAACGAAATAACTCAAGATACTGAGAACTATTTTGAACTCTGTCAGGCTAGTTGATCGACTACTTTCAGAAATGTAGCAATGAACACGCGCTCACCCATCGATACGAACAACGGAAAATTTATTCGACCTCTACGTTGGATTCAAAAAGTACTCGATGAACAAACGATAGAAAGGAGCTAAGCGTATAAAGTGCCGGGGAGCTTTCGCGCCAAGGAATTCGCTCCCTCTCCTCCTCCTTCAACTGCGTGAAGAACGAAAGTTGATTTACGGAAACACTTTTCTCGGTGGAGGAGCGTTCGTTTAGCCAAAAGTTTTTACGGCTTCGCTGCCACGAAGGCGGTGGCAGTGGCTCCGCTTAATGCAGTTTCCTTGTTGGTACTGAATGATGGATATACATATATACCCATACGCACAAGCAGCCGCGACTCCTTCTCACTCTATCTTTGGCGAGCCCGAGCTCGTTGCGATATTCCCCAAGTGTGGAGGTGCTACGTCCGCTTTGCATCGACCTCGGCTCGTGCGCGTGGCCTGCTGCGAGCCTCAATCACTTTTGCCTCGGCTACGACCTTATTTTTCCCCGGCCATCCACAAGAGGGAATACGAGCCTTCAGTCAGCCAAGCGGCAGCTTTATTATACCTCCACGCGGGGAGATTTTTTATTTTTTCGACCCGCCCGAGCTTTGAATAACCTTGCCGAAGAGGCTCCGTGAAATTGATGATTTCTCATTTCGCTCCCGACCCATGTGTCGGCGGGAGCTTCCCTTCCTTATGGCTCTTCGCGGCGTGTAACTCCAAACAAGACACGTGTTGGTACTATATTGACGTAAAATTTTTAGATTATTTTTCCTCCTCCGCGTTCCCGTGTCGCGCGAGACAAAATTGGCTGAGAATATTTCTCATTTTCTCCATTATCGATATCCGCTTTTGTAATATCATGAAGGCGATGTCGAAATAGCGATTGCCACGGGAGAGAAGGGTAAATTTTCTCACTCGCGATGAAATAAAAATACACGCGAATCTGTGACTCGAAAGAATATATTCCCTCATTGGAGATGCATAAACCAAAGTAGGAAAGTTCGCCGTAACAGTGCGGGGGCAACGCGCCACGTCTGACCATTCGCGCCTTTCACTACTGATCTCGGAGAAAAGTGCTTCCTTCTCTCTGGAGACCAGCGGAATGAATATATTCCCTTTCAACGTAGTCCCCGCGCAATCGCGATGGAAGAGTGTCGATGGTGCGACGCGGGCCTCGAGGAATCGCGAGTTAGCGCGTACACCGAGATGAGCCAGTTGATTATTCGCGCGAGCGCCGCGGCCGGGGAGCGTTATAATGAGTCGGCGGGCGCGTGGCCAGACACGTTGCAGCTCTGCGTGTGTGTGTGTGTGTGTGTGTGTGTGTGTGCGTGGCGTAGGACAGGAGCGCTGCAGCCGGTGGCGCGCCGCCGAAGCGGAACGCTCGATAAGGAGCAAAGGGACGGGGGGCGCAACGGCCGAGCGATAAGCTCGCCACCGCAGCCGAGTCCGTGCTGGGCGTGGCTCGACCGCCAAGCAGAGCCGGCGCGGTCCGAGCCCGAATTATTGACGGGATGAAAAATTACCGAGCCCAGCGTCGATGTGTCTGCCGATATCTCCCGAGGCTCCTTCCCAACCCCCCCGGCCCACCTCACCCCTCCTTCCTTTCTTCCTCCTCCGCCGCCGCCACCTCCGTACTTTATTCCGTGTTCGAAATTTTAGTGGGCTGATAAAAAGTTTTACGGCTCGAGAGGGTTCGGCTCACCCCGATAAACCAGCTCGACTCGTCCCGCGAACCGACACCGCTGATATCAGTTTTCATCGGGCGATGCCTCGCGGTCGTGTGTGTGCGTGTGTCGATACACCGGGCGAGCTCCAAGTTAATTATCAGGATATATTTCTCGGAAAGATTAACGGTCCTTCGTGTAAACGCGTATTCGAGTTGCATAATCATACTTTTTACATGTGTCACGACGCATTTCTTCGGTGGCTCTTCAATTTTTGACGGTCCTGCACCTGTGAGCGTTCACGCATATAATGCAGTCTCGCGTGGGATTCAAATGAGTTGCAATATAACAGAGCAGATTGAAGGGAGCTGACGAGGTTTGACATTGTACGAGTACTCAAATATTGATATTGAATAACCGTAATTAACTTCCGCAGAGAATCAATCATTACGTCATCAGCTGATACTTCACAGTCAGGTAACACGATACGCGGTAACCGGAAAACCTTGATTTTTATATTCTCTCACTATGGGTACAACTATTGGGTCAGCGATCACGATGGAACTTTGTGAGATGGTTTTTGGATGCACAAATTGATGCACAGCCTAACACTTCTATTCTCCAGAGATATTCGGTCAATTTTCCAATTTCATGTGAATTTGTACGTGTAAAAAGCCATTACACATATATATCTATGTTTAGTTTACTGAACATTGATAAAATCGAAAGTCATCGAGTGAGTATCTCTGATCAATGAAAATGTTAGTTCTGCGACAAACAACATCGAAATGTTTCTAATGTATCATTTGTTTATCGGACTGCGCGTAATGCAAAATATTCTAATGACGGTGCATCGTTTTGCATTAGCAAATTCAGATGTAACGACGGCTTATCCTTCGAGCTATTAAAAATTCACATTGTGTGCACATAGCATGCATGAATTCTCCACTCTTAAGAGAGAAAGTTTTTTTTTTCAACATTCCACAGTGAGAGTCTTTTAGGATTATAGAAAAAAAACAAAATATATAAATACGAAAAATGGATGTTTTCAGAGAACAAAAGATTTATGAGATATAGCCTGAGAAACCAGACATTTTATATAGAGGTTTATCCCCTTCTAGATAGGAATAAACGCTATAGTTCTCCAACATGTAATATTACTTATTCTCTCGAATTTAAACTACGCGTATTACGTTATTATTGTCTACACGTGAGTTTGCAGATCAATAATTACATAATTATTATATAAGCTGAATTCTTCAACGATTGTTATTTGTAGTGAAATAAATTGGAATAAATGATAATCTATTTGTTCCCTTGTAGTGGGTCTGGAGCTACTCTGAAAAATAATATTCCGCTCATGAAAAATTTGAATTCCGAAGTGAACCTGAGAGTACACTGGAAAATAATCTCCGTATAATTAAAAATTCGCATTAAAGTTTATCCAATGAGAAATTGAAAAATTCAACTCGAGTTCACATTCCCGCGGACATTGACGTAGAAAAGCTAAGTGAGAAAGACAAATTCGATGCCCCCGGATTATTAAAATAATAATTCACCTGGAGAAAGATAATATTCTCTATATATATATATACGTCAGTGTCAATATTCATGACACGGCTGAGAGCATGCGGAATCACATTTTTCTCTTGCCACTGTGAAGCTGCAGGGATGTAACAACGAATACCGATATCCAAGGATATCCGCGGAGCTTTTTCGATCCCCCCGTCCATGTAGACACAAAGCAAAAAGGCCCGCGACGAATTGAAAACCCGTCGAGTCATGCAATCTGCAAAAACGATCACTCAGCAGGGGCTGCATAGCGCGCGCGGCACGGAGAAATAAAATTCCAAGCTGTTCATTTATCTCGAGTCTTGGGCAAACCACTTCCAGCGCGGGCTAATACATTAATGTACTCATCCCTCGTCTTATGAATTTGCGGCCGCAAGGTACACGGCCGGCGCTATTGAAAAACGCTGCCGCCGCGCGGACGGGCCAGCAACCATCGCCAGCCGCAACGGGCCGATATTATATACATATACATACGTATGTATATATATAATCCTTTGTCGCGGAGGCTCAATCTCGCTGACGCTGGAAGACTGGCAGATCACGGGGGCGCACGTTCGTCCGCACTTTATACATTCGGCAGCTCGTCGGTAGCTTTATTGCATCGGCCAAGCTTTTCGCCGCTCGTTTTTTCCCTCCCGGGCTCTCTATCTTCCTCGCGCGGCTCTTCTCTTTTTCCCACCGCTCGATCGTTTTTTCCCTCCTGACCCCTTTCTTCCCTCTCTCCTTCCCCCCCGAGCCGAATCAAAGTTGGCCACCCTGCTCCTCGTCGGTGGGAAGGGGAGTTTTTTTTTTATTTTTCGCCCGGCTAGACGTTCGCCGGGGCTAATGTATGCGGCGGTGATTCCCAAGCAGCGATAGTTCCGGCTAACAAGGAGATTACGCGGCACGAGGTACATCCGCGCGCCGCACGACGAGATCGTTCGGCTCGATTTCCGGGCTCGACGCGGAGGACGACCAGCATCAGGACGTTTTGTGCTGCAGCGCACGCGAGACTGGCGAAGCGTGTGATGCGCGACGCGCCGCCGCCGCCGCATTAATGGGGAATTATTTAGAGCTGACTGGCGGCGCGCGCGCTGATATTGGAAAACTTAATAAAGCGCGTCCATCGCGCGCCGGCTCGAGCTATCTCGTTGTACGTGCCCTCCCCTGCCTCTGCTATAGCGGCGTCGATGCGTATTGCACTCGGGAGAGAAATCGAGGGGGTGTAAAAAAAAAAAGGAAAAACGGGGCCAGCACGTACCGAACAAGTGAGTCAACAGATAAAATATTGGAAATGAAGCCGATGTCGTTCCGTTGGCTGTGTGTGGCACTGTGCGCTCATCCATCCGACGAAGTTGGCCTCCCTCCGCGCGCGCGGCCGCGCCGACGAGAGAACAGCTCGCGCAAAGCTACGGCTATGCGAATTCCATGTAATTAAAACTGATACTACCAGCCATAAACTCGGGTAAACTTTTTTAATTCACGCGCCTATAGCTTACGTCCAATTATTTTTTATTGCCCAGCTGCTTTAATCCCGAGCCCTGCGTATGGGAATTCTCCTGCGCGTATATATATACACGAGAGGGGTGGCGAGTGGGAGTGTGGTCAGGTGGCCGCAAATTACGGCTCATTAAAACTAATACTGAAACATAGGTTTGGAAAACATTCGATGCGCCGTGGGCTGAAATTCAAGGCTCTAAGAGGAAATCCGTGTAACCTTTGCTTGGCTTAAAGAGAATTATCAGTTGGGATTGCGCGAGAAACTGCTTAACGGATAAGAGGGGCGGGGCAAAAAAATAGAGGCAGTAAAGTTGCGTCGTAATCTCGTGTCTAATAAATGCTTAGTATATCCGAGAAATTCATTTGGACTTATACGTCCGAGGGAAGCAGGCGAGTCTCTCCATTGTTGAACTGCACCGCTATCTCCCTTTAATGCAAGAGGAATCTCCATCAATAATTTCAGGTGAAAAATTGCAGCGTAATTATCGATAATGATACGGCGATTGGGGGTGTAAACTTGGCGGGCGTGATTTACGAAGAGCGCGACGAGCCGGGTCGTAAAAGAAGGTGCGATCGAGTCAAAAACAACGTTCTTGTATAATCGAGAGATCCCGTTGCCCGATCAGCCGTATGATTCGCGGGCGATTGCATTCAACGGAAAGGAGATATTGAGCGTGGGGGCAAGACCTCCCCCGACCCGTGGAGTCCATTCAAGCCGACGCGAGCACTCAATAAATGTTGGGCCACCCCTGTGTATGCCTATAGATATATACATCAGCGAGCCTCCTCCCCCCCGGAGCTACGCGAGCAAACACGGGGCTGTCACGGCCCGGGGATAAATTAAAATATTTTTTTCCGCCGTTGCGCCGCAGCGGAAAATTGGTAAAACAAACGGGCGACACCGGAGGGAGAGCCGGCTACCCGAGCCACCGACACGACGGGACGAGTCATAATGAAGAGATGAGACACACGGCCCATTCAGTGGAGCGCGACTTTACAGCGGGGCTAACGAGCGCATGACGCGTCACGAGAGAGCCTGCGGCTCGCCCCTCATCCGTCTATAACCCGGCGAGCTTCGACCTCCAACTAATGCTCCGAGCCTCGGACCCGAAACAAGCATGATTACATCTTGCTCGGCCAGTCCCGCCCGTAATTAACGCCCCGATACGTAGCCGGCTTTGACGATCGATCGCCCCGCAGCTCGGATCGAAACGTCGCTCGGGGCACCGCCGCGGACTGCGTTCGAAAATCGATCGGGCACTTTACGAGATAGCCGAGAAGATGAGCTCCTCGATTTCATCGTACTCTCCGAACGGTCGAGGTGCTACTGGCGGCTGTTTCACGGATTATGGCTCATTTGAGAATTGTAATATGTACCTAAGAGTAGATCATTGTCCTCGGGATACGGCCGAGATTGAACGGTAGTTATGCGGTAGTCCTTCGATTTGTAAGATTCATGGAGGAAGCCGGCATTGGTCGTGTCTATCCATACTGTTTGCATGTTATTTGGAAAAATGAGTAGCTATAACATGAAATGAAAAATCTAACATATGCCTATTATTAGCTGACACTAATGATGAAGAAAGCGCATTTCATAGAAATATGAAAAGGATACTTAGGCTGTATCCTTTTTGCAACAAGGTGAATTCTATAGACATAAGTATCCTTGATTTTTCAACAAACGAAAAACGAAAAGAATGAGATCTTGTTATTTTCGCATGTACTGTATTGATTTCCGGGACAAAGAAAAATCGCGAATATTCTTCCCTATCGATCCTCGAGATTGAAAACGCGCATCCAACACGATGGGGAAAAAACTCTTGCCACGAGCGAACAGTACTCCTCATCTGATTTTATCAAAACAAAGATTTCAGCTCGAGAATATGTATAATCCGAGGATTTGAATGTCGCGAAGGGTAAGTCATTCGCCACAAGGACGTTACACAGCATCGCGGTGCTCCCCTTCAGAACCTAACAAATCCACAATGGCTTTGATAATTCAATAACTGTAATAAATTACTCGAGCGAGCAGCCGCGCAAATCATATCCTCGACTATGGGCAAAACAAAAGTTGGCCGAGGCGTAACGCGCGTTTGTCTGAGCGTATATACGTACACGTTTGATGTATTGAAATCGTAAAATGAGAATACGCTTGTATGCAAACACGCGCGCGAGGACTCCGCGGTATCCTTGCCTCTCGGCCCCACACAGCTGCGGCAAGCGTATATATCCGCGACGCTCATCCCTCCTGACCAATCTCCCTCTGTCGACTCGTCGGCACGCGAGAAAACGCTCCGCGAACGTATACGCGTATAAACGGGTATAATATAAGCCGGCTCTGGATATATACAGCCGCGCCACGCAAACCCCGCTCCTGTCGGCGCGTTCATTCATCCATACGCGTCTCTCGAACTGAACGGCCGATTGTCCTCGGGAGACACGCGCGCGCGCGTTTTCCCCGATGCATCAGCATCTTTCTTGGATATTGCGCAGGGGCTGGAATCACGACGATGGCTTCTACGCGTGGCTGAGTGTGCTTTTTTTCCTCCCCCCCTGTTTTGGGAGAGACGTATTCTTCATCCGTATAGCGATCGGTGCGGGATATCGTTTTGGTGCTTTCAGCTGGGGATTACGCCTGACGCTTGGAAATTCATATATACCGTATAGAATACATCTGGCCAAGGGGAGTGAGATTTACTGAGTATCAGAAGCGGAAGCGTGTCGGCACGAACGTGTGCAGCGATACCCAAAGTCGTATCAATAGATGGACTGAATGGACGCAATCCCCAATCGATAAATATAATTCGAACGATTAATACCGATTAAAATTACACTTGCAATCGAGTTGCGTATAGCTAAAGCGCTGCATACGCATTATTTCCGACGTCATTTCCATAATCTCCAATATATATATATATATATATAAATGTATTGATACGGGTAACTACATTGCAATGGAAAATCTCCCAATGTTGATACAACAAAAGATATGAGTGTAATCAACATATCGTTAGCGATATATCAAACTCTCTCGTCGTTTTTTGCTAGATTGTAAAATTATGCAAATCGCTGTAGCAAGTCGTGCGTTCGTGCGCGTGTATACGCATATATACGTACACAGAGCGAGACTTGCACAGTCTGAATAAGAGAGGCGGGACGGGGAGAAGGAGGAAACAAGAGTTTCCGCGGAGAGAAGTCCGGAAGTAGACCGGAAGTTTCGAAAATTGAGTGAGGCGTTTTCGGAGAGTCCTCTGTAGCCGCGCTCGCTCTCTCGTTCCGTCCCGCTTGCTCCGAGGCTCATTGCAACGTCGTGATGCCACTTTGTTGGTACCTCCCCGGCTCTGCAGGCGAAAGGGTTGAGAGCGTAGCGAGCAGAATACAAATCTGCTGCTTGAAACGCGCTCGCATTCAATGGCTAGCTAATTACCAGCAATTAGCAAGTCTCTCCCGAGACGCGCGCGCGCTTTCGAGTCGATCGACCGCGAGTCGACTTAAAAATCACAACACGGTCTACTCCTCCGTGTTATTCATTCCGTCGTATCTATAGTGTAGATATGTGAAACTACGCGGCGAAGAGCAGTGTGTGCGTGCCGTGGACTCGTCGGACGAAACATACAATCGCATTCGAATCGATTTGATCCGGACAAAAGGAATAAGGGGGTCGACCCTTTGAATATCACCGTACACGAGGAAGCTGTGCGCGTGTATCCATACGCTCGTGTCGCTGAATTACGGGGCGAGAAATCGCGCGCGGCCGTCAAAGAGCGAGCGGGCGCAGAAGGTAAAAACAAAAAGGAAAAAAGGCCCGAGCGGAACGGCTAATCCGTGCGTAATATGTTTGCTCGAGCTCGAGCGTACGTATATACGATTGGCCGCCGCGACGAGCCACTCTGAAATTCCAAGCTCCACCCGTGGAAGAACAAACGTAGCGCGAAAAGCCGATACACGCTCGGTGCGCGCGCGATGTGTCCCTCGTCGGCTGCGAGTCGCGCAACGCCGGCAAAGAAAAATACAGAGAAGCGGGCGGGTAAAAAGTTTCGCGCGCGAGGGCAGCCGTACGCTCGCTCGCTCTCTCTCTCTCTCGTACGCGCACAAACACACCTATATACATAGAGGCAAGATGAGCAGGAGCCAAGTTGGCCGCGTCCTACGCTCCGGCCCAGTTTCAAATCCGATTTGCTTATATGCCGGCGCGCGAGCCCGGCTACACGTGGCCGACGCCTCAAAGAGTGCCGTCGACTTTTTTCTCCCTCCCCTTATGTATATATACCGGCGCGTCCCGCTGCGCGTATACCCGCCCGCGGGAGTCGGAACGAGAGTTTGGCAACGACGAGGAGCAGAGCCCGACGAGAGAGAGAGAGGTATCTATATAAAGTATGCAGCTACACGGTATATATACGTACATTCGGGCGGTGCAACGCCGAGATCCTCCCGGGTATGTACGACGGTATGCGCGCGCTCGAGCACGATCCCCTCCGTCCACTTTCCCATTGGCGCGCGTGTATATACACACGGTGGGAAATAATAATGCTCGGGAGCGGCCAGTGCACCGAGGAGTAATCCGCGCGAGAACATAAGCAACGATCACGACGTACGAGCGCGCGTAGTGGTACGGCCGGGTATATTAACAAAGCCGCGGCCGAGTGAATTACGCGAATTCAACTATGGGCGCTCGAGAGCTTGCAGCGCTGGCGCTGGTTTCTTTTTGCCGATGCCTCGTGTCTTGCGCGAATATACGCGCGAGGATATATAATACGCGGCGCGAAAATACCCGGGAGAGCTGGCCCCGGTCGTATTCCCCCCCCCCTCCCCGGTGAAATATTCCAATTAAGATCGAAACTAGAGATAGCCGGCCGGCAGAAATCGAAGCTGCGTGAAATCGCGATAAAAGTATCGCGTATACACGTGTAACGTAGCCGCGCATTAACAGGCCGGGTCGAAGCGCGAGGGAGAGAGGCTCTGTAGAATTAGCTGACAGCGGGTGTATATATGCACACAGCCAGCCTCTTTCCGACCCGCGGTATATCGTACAGATCAGCTATCGCGTACATGTATATATATACATGTGTGTACACACACATCGCGAGCATTAGCGAGCTCGGCAAAGTGCAGCTCTCGCGTAACGAACGGCGGGATAAGGTATTTATCGGGCATTATGCTCTCGCGCCGCGCATACACACACACACTCACAGACACACGTACACACGCAGGGGCGCGCATCCGGCGCGCGCGAGAAAATTCGCGAGCGGCTGAATTGGCGGCCGCGCACACCCGGCGCATTGTGCGGCCCACGCACGTACACATCCGATCGTAATTCACCCCTCAAACGCCGCGGAGCTTCGCCGCCGCCGCGGATAAAAGGGCAAAAGTGCCGGGTTGAATGGCTCGGTTATTAGTGCCGATGTGCCGCGGTCCGTATTCCAGCCATACCTCCCCCCCCCTTGACTTCCACCGCTCGCGCCCCCCCACCCCTCCGATGATGCCTTTGTGCCGCCTCCCGCTGTTTATTCCGCATCGGCTAGTTATTGCTTTCCATTCTGAGCTCGTCGGCCGCGCTGCTCGGCATACTTGCTCTGTTCGCTGCTCCGGATGACCTGATTTGTATAGACGCGGATCCACGCGGCCAGAACAAAGGGCATTTCCCGCGAACCGACACATGAACTGGCCTAACAACGTCCACCTAATCAACGGACGAATGGTTGAGAAAAAGTATACATGTGTACGTGGGCGAATTGTGGAATTTCCCGGGACGCACGTGTGTTTCTCAAAATTCCACGTCCAATTACGTTTCTCGCTGAAACTCTTTCGCTTACATCGATAAGGACAGAAATACCTGCAAATACTCTTTGGCCATGTGTTCCGCCTTCCGATACTCGGAAATATGAAAAGATTTGTATTGGAAAAATTCGAAAACACTGGAAACAGTTGTAATCTTTGTTAGTTTTCCTACGCGCAAGGACAGATGTATCACTGTACGTAAATGTCACCCAATATACGACATGAGAATTTTTTCTCCGGATATTGGGAGTTGACGTAGGGTCAATTATGATATAAATCTCTTAGAAATCTTAATTATCAACGTAATTTACCTTTTATAGGGCGGTTGACATTGCTCCTCTTCCAATCAAAAAAGTTAACGGAGTTCAAAATTGCATGCTATGCGAGTGATGCGTCAGATTCTCAATGAATATAAGGTTCTCTTATAGTAAGATCAATACTTTACAACCAGTTTAACAATAGCATATCCCAAAGCTATTTTCAAATAAGATTAAAATAAGGAAATATACCTAAATTAGAAAAATATTTCGATTACGCGTAACCTCCGGTACATCTTTATTTTGTTTAACATAATTAGCAAAAATGTATAAAATTCATGGAACTCCACAAGAAATTTAATAATATTCAAACCATTCATGTTCCAAATTTTTTTTATTTTTAGCATTTATTTTAAAATTCTTCTTCAGATGACACTTTGTTAACTGACCCTTCATTGAGTTGATAATTAATGCATTCCATTTCCTTGCTTTAAAAGTGAAATAAAGTAGGTATACCAAATATGAGCCGCTCTTTGTATTTCATATTCTGTGCCGCGGGCGGCACAGAATCTTGCCGGCAACACAGAATAATGCGGAAAGAAAACATTTTTACCGGCCGCGAACGCTTACATTAACTTGTTACAGCTCATTCCATGCATTTCCCTACCAATTCTGATTCTTGATCTAATTTCGCTCCAGTAAGTGCGAATCTATTTGATACTCTTAGACTGAGCCAATAAAACCGAGTGACATACCATTCGATTCTATCTACATCCTCTTATTTTTTTCATCATACGTGCTTTTTCTCTACTTTTTCAATAGATATTTTTTATTTTTGTCAAGTGTACCCCGCTTAGCTTGTTTTCAACATATGAAAGTAGCTTGTCATTCGACACCAGCCACTTTGAAAAATTCACACTCAACGTGGAATCTTTCTCGCTTAGGTGGTGCATACTGGGTGCATGTACCTCATTTTAAATATAATAATGAACGATTCAAATTTATTTTGTTGTTTAACAACTCATACCTAATTTATGATTATCGAAGTTATTTTATTTTCTTCTGTGTTTCTGTAGATGTACCTTTTGTTAATTTTATGTATTAATCATAAAGTGTTTCAAATATAATTAAGCTCAAATTCTACGTGAGCAAGTTTATATGCGTGTGTAATGAAAACTGATATTAGAAAAAAATATTCATCTTCGTGAGATTTGTGAAAAATAATGTCTAGATAGCAAAAGGGCCAATATTTTGAGAAACCAGCATCTATATCGCCTTTGCCGCACTGAAAATACATTTGCTAACGCGGTATGTGTGTGTGTGTGTGTGCCCTCGAGCGTGCTCGCGTACGTCTCATCAGCGAATTCGTCGGGGGACTATAGTCGTCGACGTTGGAAAGATCAACGCCCCATCCGTCGAGTAAGCTCGCGTACTCGAACTTTATCGGAGCGAGTTCAGCTGGCGATTGATTCGTTAGCAGTGTGGATAATCACAAAGTCGGCTTGGGGGCGAGAGACGCACAAAGAAGTCCCAAGCCTCGGGAGGGGAGCCAGCGAAGCCGGTGAAGCTCGCTTGCGCGCGGCTTAATTAAAAAGCCCGAGACACGGCGTAATCGCTCGAACGAGATTAGGGCGCGTAACGAAGGCGCGACTTGGCCTTAATGACAATTGGTCGTCTGGCGCGCTCGCGCACGTCAGCCGCGCCGCAGCCGCAGGCCGCGGGATTAATAGTCGCGAGTTTCGCGGGACCCCTGCGGCTATACGCGACTTAACGAGCGCAATACGCGTCAAAGTTGCCGCTCAAGAGCTCGCTCGCTCGCTGCAACTTTGCGGTGCGTTCGCGCGCGCGCACCTCCAGATCGGATCACGTCGCGGCAAGTTTGCGGCGCCTGCTCCCGACCCCGCCACCACCCCCGGAAACAGCCGACCTAAACCGACGACCCTCCCCGATTCGGCTGCGCGATTGTCGCGCGTGTTTTCTACGATCCGACACACACAGACACACAGCCTTGTCCTATCGCGATGTTGCGCCCGGGTATCGCCGTCTCTAACCGAGACGCGAGATTACAAGTTGCCCCGGGAGATATCGAGATCGCTATAAGGGTTCCGAACTCGGGCCACACGCACCGCACACTTCTTTTCCGGGGCGCAGGATTACACGTTCCGGGCGCGAAGTAGAACGAGGCGGGCTCGGCCAGACGACGATCGCTTGGACAATAATAACGTGCATTCGCGGATTTCCCCTTTTAACAATTGCGATCTGATTATTCGAAGCTTATCGCCTTGAACGTCGGTTACTCGCTTTTTTTTCTCCTTCTTCGCCGGTTCTCGCAACTTCTTTCCTTCGTATTTTCGTAGAGGATATCGCTCTACTTGCCAAAAACTACTGCGGGGTGCGAGTGCGGGGAAGAGAGTTTTTCGCCTAGTTGGAAGTCGATCTTCCCCCGCAGTGTGCGGTGCGCCCGCGCTTCTGCCGTTTTCTTCTTGTTCTCACACCCCACCTTCGAGTAGAGTTGAAAATATGATTGCATAAAGGAAGCAGAAGACAGTATGTATGTATATACATTTACGTATAAGATACCAAGCGAACTTTGGCAATATGTGTTCGTAACTCGAAATTAGGAAGGCGCTTCGCACCTCGGCTCTCCGCTCTAATATATATGTTGCCCTTATATTGGCTTTATAACTTGAACATCCAGCTTTTGATATTAAATTTGACTCGCTATATGCACTGCTCCATAATATTACACCAATAAGATAATTCTATCTGGACGAGGGATTTTTAACCTTATTGTTGGAGTATACGCCAACATCCGGTACTTATCATACCCTTATATTATACATTCGTATACTGACGGTCATATCCGACCAGAAGTTTTATCACTTCTCGACTTTGACCCAAACTACAGGCAGGCATCCAGTCAGTCCCAAGCCGTTTATCTAACAGACAATAGCTGTTGGGTAAATGGTTCAACTCAAGTCTCTATTTTGTGCTTCACATTTCTACCTCGCATCACTAGTATACATAGTGTATTCGCAATCTACGGTTCAAATGAAGGATTCTACTGGTGGCGAATTAGATTAAAAGTAATTCAATCTAATTCGAACCCACCAGTAGAATTTTCAGTGCATTTAGAAGTAAGCGTGTGAATACATGTGTATGAAAACACAAAAATTTTTTCACAAAAATCACATTTGTTGAGAAATTTACAGCGCCAATTCTTCCATTCTTACGTAAAGTTATATTTTTAAAAATATTTGGTAGAGCGGTGGTTACTCATTCTTAGAATCCGACTCCCTCCCTCATTTTTAATTTCATTCGGAAAATTTGTTACGTCAAACTTGATGAATGCAAGAGCGATATATTAGATATGCAAATTAAAGGAGATATCTGTTGATATTGGATCTGTCGGGGGAAAATTTAGATGCATGACGTGGATCCATAAAACATGAAGTAAGCTTCAGCTTCTTCAGGATATACTCGCAGCATATTTTGCGAGAAAATGGATGTTAACAATAATTCAAGGATCGAGATAAAATACAACGGTTCCAC
Source organism: Aphelinus atriplicis (assembly GCA_020882685.1). NCBI lineage: Eukaryota > Metazoa > Arthropoda > Insecta > Hymenoptera > Aphelinidae > Aphelinus > Aphelinus atriplicis. The sequence goes on along the minus strand of CM037076.1, from coordinate 14,982,871 downwards.
TTACTAGACAAAGGATTCTCCAATACATCCACTTTCATGGAAAGAGTTATGCCTCGAAAATAAGTTGGAGCACGTGAGCCAGTTTTTTTTGTCTGTCCAGGTGACTTTCCAATCGTTTAATCTGCATTCCAACTCGAAGCAGGAACTTTGCATCGTCCGTTTGTCGGATTTATACCATCGTAAAATCTACATCCCGCATTACGTTATGTTTTATTCCCATTCCTCATCTCATTCCACAACAAATTACACTCGGAGCTGCAATTCGTCTAGCCGTCGTATGTGTACGTGGGTGCGAGCGAGCGTGTACATATAGATCGGGATGAAAAGAAAAAAGTCCGACCCTCCCTGCAGTGGCTGAGCGGAGCAGCGCTTATTCCACTAGGTGCACTAAATCTCTCCTCCCCATCTGAGCGGCTCTAACGCCTTGCTCGGCCTGACCACGCGCTCCGGCAAAAAAAACCGCCCAGAAATCGGAAGACTGCGGCAATATTACCTCGAGAGGATGCCCGAAAGAGCCGGGAAAAAACGAGTTCGCGCTTCTGTGTGTATGTGTGTGTGTGCACGTGTGTGCACGTGTGTGCGTATGCCTGCAGGAGAGAGAGGAAGAGAGAAAGAGAAAAAGCTGTAGATGTGTATAGTGGCTAGAGGACGAGCCGGAAAAAGCCAGGTGAAGTCTTGGGTGCAGGCTCTCTTTCGTGGCCGGCAAAATTCTCCTGGAAAACTCTACTTTCTAATTTACAGCCGCCCACCGAAGCCAATATTGCCAGGGGTGTATTCGATCTATGTGCTGCCGCCGCAGCGGCTGCTGCTGCTGCTGCTGAGTCCAGCGGCCACTCGGCCGTCCTTGGGTGTGTAGATTGTGTATATCGTAGATTTCTACGTATACGTGTCTATATGTGATGTCTATATGCGCACGGGGCTGAGTATCCTCGCCAGTGCATTTTGGATCTTCGGTGCAGGGGAGGATGGAATATAGCCGCGGCGTGTGTATTCTACCCCAGTGTGTTTTACTTCGTTAGTGTGCGTGTCCATAAATTGACGCATCCAATACTACACGCGCCATGGTTATATATTTTACAGGGGTGTTCCGTGTTGCAGCAGTAAGGGAGTATAATGGAGAAGACAAATTCAGCAAGTATGAAATGCTCGTTGATTCTTCGCTGGCGCGACGCGGGAGATTCATAAAAATCCACCCGTCGTTCCATGAATCCGGTAATGAACGTTAATTTTTGCACCGCGTGCCCGAGTGGAACGGACGAGGGAAGAAAACCGTCCGGCCATTCACCACCGCTGCTGCGCCGAGGAACGCGCACTGGGGTATTTTTTCTCACACGGCCGGCATAAACGTTATTCTGCAAACACGTCCCGACGACAGGTGGAGCGCGCGAGTACAGAAACATGTTCCGATTCGGATTTCCGTCGCGAGCAGCGCTGTCGTTGTGTGCGATGTCAGCACGCGTGGAAGCGAGGGGAGGGGCAGGAGGCCGCGTCTCCGGCATTGTGCGGCGCTCGGCGGGCAACCGTAAAAGTTGGTTGCGAAACGAGTGATGCACCCTCGCGGCTCGTTACCCCCGGGCTTTCGCGTTCGATGACGCGCCAATTTACGATTGGAGCTGCTGCAGCTCCGACTTCCGCTCGCTCTTTATCCGTCGAGCGCGCGAGCGACTCGAGAGCAAGCTGTGCGCGCGGCCGGAAGCCCGGAGCGCCCCGCGGTTTATTTCTCTTCGCGTGTACGCGACCGGCCGAGCCCCAGCGCCCCCTTCTGTATTTGGAAATTCGCTGCAGTTACGTGGCTTTTCACTCGTTAGACTCGTGCCCGCCGACGCGCTTGTTTGTCCCCCTCCACCCCCCCTATGGTTTCCGCGAGTCTTCTAACGAGCGCTTCTAGAGCGCGCGCGGTTACAAACTTTTTAGTCGGATGAATTCGCTTTGAGCCGCGATTCTCCATCCCCCCTCCCGCGCGAATTATATATCAACTTCCAGCGTTTTTCGCGCTGCGAGAAATTTACTATTTGCTCGTTGCCCAGCCACGACATCGCGCGTCGGCATGTGTGCAGTTTTGTTTTCTTTTTTTTTTTTAATACTCTCCACTGCAAAGCGAGGCCGGGCGGGCTCGAATTTCGGATCACTTTTTATAGCGCTAGTCTACTCCGCTACGGTCGTGCAGCAAGATTTTGAACGCTCGAAAGGTAAACAACAAGACCGAATGCCGTTCATTAGTTTTTTTCAAAAGCTCTTTCTCGGAAAGTTACGACCGTTTTTTGTTGGAACATTATATTTCCAAACTGAAATGGAGACTTTGACTCGAAAAGCGGATCGATCGTATACCTATCCCCAATTTTGATATCCGATGTAATCCATTTGTTCTGAACGATACTGTTGAGTTTTAAATTCATGTCGTTCAATATGCAAATGACGTTTCGGATGATTTTTCGTGATCTATATTTTAATAATATTAAAATGAAAGGAAGAATATCTATTATAGAGTTTAGGTCTGCCCAGGTTGTAGTACAACGCGAGAACTCTCGGCATTACCCAAATTCACGCAGATTGCCGTAACATTGACACAGCAACTGATAATTCGTATCGAAAATAATCTTCCCATTGGCAGATCCATCAATCGGATTCGGAAATACCTCCAATACATCATTGAAATACTTTCGAAATTCATGAGATTATTGTGAAGAATGAATTTCAATTGAATCCATTACACTCAATCGCCCGTTGATTTTTCTTCTCCGAACTTTTAATCAAATGCTTCCGAGTATCGTGGATGCTCGCGCGCCCGCGCGCGCATTCCACTTCATGTTTTACGAATTCAAAAGAATCGGAATTCACAAGTCAATCAGAGTTCCTGTGCATAGCGAGCGCAGCCGTACGGTGGAACATTCAATCCGAAGGAATAAGAATCCACTTGTAAAATTGAATGGCTTCATTAAAACTTTGTTGGGTCGGCGGGGGCGGGGAGGTGGGGGCAGAGCGAGAAGAAGTTAAGAAAATGCAGAGGCAGCGATCGAAACTCGCAGACGTCTTTTCAAGCCGTTGGCCCGCGAACAATGCGAACTTCTATACGCCGGCCTCTCTTTGCCGCGCTCGCGCGCCATAAACAAATGACCGGCGCTCTCGAGGCCGCGACCGAGCGAGCGAGCGCTCGCGCGACAACGTGCATTATAAGCTCGCACGCGCGAAAACTTCGGGCTCTTGGAGTTTGCGCGCCAACCTTCCCTTCCCCCTCCCCCTCTCGCCAAGATTTTCATTTTCCGGGAGGACGAAACAAGTTTGCGCGCGCTCGCTTACAGGGCGCCCGGCGTAAACTTCAATTTGACGCGAGCGCGCAAAGAGCGCCGGGACTGCAGCCGGGGCAAAAGAATGCGTGTTAGTGTGTGTGTACGCTCAGCGCTCGCGCGTATACTTAGGAAGCGCGGCAAAATCGCGCGGCAAAATGCAATTTCGCGCACGACGTGATTCGTTTGTCCCTCGCTCGCCCCCCGGCTTCCATATACTGCCTGTTCTCCGCGAGCCAGCGCGGCGCGAACGGCCCCGGAGAAATAATACCCCCGAGGGACGGGCATTTTTGGCGGCTCGACGTGTGTGTACGTAAGCGACGTATACGACGCGAGCGCGAATTGATCCGGAGCCAGTCGCTCGGCCGTTTCTCTTTCGCGCCCATTCGCTTAATTGGCTGGCAACATAAATTCTTGGCGCGCGCGCGCGGTCGACGCTCGAACGAGTCACTATACACGTCGCGCGCTATTTCCCCAACAAGATTGGATGAGTTCTCCGCGCGACTCGCCGGACCCGGGCGTCGCGCGCGCTCATAGTCAAACCTACACTCGCTCCTGAAGTGTTATTTTGAATAACATTCGGCTGGATTGAATTTGAGCGCGTCGAGTAATTCATCGCCCAAGTACGAAGTTTTTCCTCCGCGAGAGAGAAAATTCAGGGTTTTTTGTTGGACCTCCACGGCGTTACTCGAATCGAACAAAGGTTCGATGCATCACGTGTCCCTGAAACACAACGCGCTCGAGCGGAAATTCGGCCGACGTCACAAGTACGGATAAAGTGTAAAGGGATTTGGCTAACGAGAGCTTTGTATACCCAAATTGCCAGTTGGGAGCAGAGGCCATTTTTACCGCGAGAAAGGGGGGGTTGAGCGCGAACGGGGAAAATACATTCGGCGATTACCACCTGTTTGGCTATTCGGTACGCCAGGTAGACGCGGGGAGCTTGCAATTTTCGGCCCGACTCGTGGAATTACGCTCGGGTACCGTAATGCCGGGGCTGTGCAGCCCGCGACACACCGTCGGTCGGTTGTATTTGCACGTGTCCGGTGCAATACCGTTGATTTCGAAATATCCTCCGACCGGCACGTTCCGGCGTATCGAGGCGCTCTCTTTTGATCACGACGCGTTGCTCGAACGTCACGTCAACTTTCAACCGCGGCCCGACGACACGCTTCTGTTTGCAATCGCCGCGCCTCGGCTCATCCATTCACTCGAAGAGCTCGCGTCGTATCATGTTGAATGGGGGTTGCCACGGGTAACATACGTCCGCCCAAAGTCCAATTTCACTTTTGTTTTCGAGCTCTTTGGTGAGCGATTTGATTGGAAATTCATTGGCGATACTTTTCCGTGGCGTTTTATCTTGATAATCGAATTTTATTTCTGGAAAAAAATTCGATCTCTCAACTTTTCTTTTTTCGCGCACTAGGTAATTATTAGTCTCAGAAACGACTGTTTCCCCGAGCTTTGCGCGCAGGTACGGTCGTCGCGCTGCGCCCAAGAAAGCTTCGAGGTCCGGAAAACGCGTTGGCATGATTTCAACCTGTAACAAGCAAGTTGCTCGTTAAAAACGGGAAGCTCCTGGCAAGCGAGCCCGCGACCGTTTGTCGGGTAGCGCGGGAGAGTCGTCTATCGCAGATCTGGCGGCGGACGCGCGTTTTGCGCGCACTCGATATAAAACACGGCCGTGGCCGTATCAGAGGCGCGCAACCGCGCCTCGGTCCAAAAACGCCTTGCCCCAATTACCAGAAACCCGGCAGCAGCAGAGTAATTTCTCGCCGCACGCTGTACAACTCGCTGTGCGCGCCGAGTGTCTTGGCCAGGTTTCGCGCGTGCGACATTTTGCACGGAGGGCCTATCTCGTCTCGTAGAAGGCAAAACAAGCGGAGCGATAAATTCGGGTCGATCGCGAGAGATAAGCCGCGGAGCCGCGGGAGTGTAATCACGAGAGACGCTCCATCAGGCTGCACTGCCGCGCGGCGACAATGAAGCGGCGGCTGCTTTTGTTCGGGCCCGGTTGTAACGCGGGCCGCGGCGTCGCGCGCGCACGTACTGCTCTGTGGCACACTTAGCGTAACGAGCTTTTCGCGGGTGCACCACGTGTATGTACCGCACATACTCGACAGAGAGCCGAGCGTACGTACTATACACGGCCGGTCCGCTGTATTTGCCTTCGTCCCAGCTGCAGCTCTCTATCTCTTTATCTTTGCGACGCTGGTGACTGTCAACCACCGGCGCGCGTGGTCAGAGCCTCGGCTACTTACACACCCAAGTTTCCACAGAGTCGTGTGCCCCACGGCTACTTGGCTGTTCCATTCCCAACTGCACCGAGTCGGCCCCCTCCCCTACTCGCTTTGCTCTTTAGGCCGCGATTCGAATTCGCACGGGAAAATTGAGCAGCTTTCGTATACATATGTCAACTTGGCTCGCCGGGTTACGAGGATTCCGCGTGACGTACATAACTCGAGCGTCAGTGGACCCCGCGAGCGCGTCTGTAATAACCGTCCAAGTTGATCAAACAGAATAGGCGGGCTCGCGCGCGAGAGAAACGCGATCGGTGTACAGTTATATAACAAAGCGCTCGCTGTAAGAGGACCTCGCTCGTAGTGCAGGCGGTAGAGTGGTAGTAGCAGCGGGCCAGTAGTCGTGGGTAAATCGATCGGGCGCGGCCCTGCCGATGCCCCATGAAGTATTAACCGATCAGAGAGCGGCTATATAACGTCCAGGGTAGTAATGGCGAATTATGGACGGCGCGGAGCGCGACCTCGTAAACTCAGCCACGAGTTTCGCTTTGATAAACGACGCGGCAACGCGGAGAAGTTACATGGCCGACCCTATGCGCTTCTCTCTCTCTCTCTCGCTCTAATCCCGCGCGTACACACGCTCCCTCCCCAACTGATAATATCTCGCCGCGCGGCCGCGCAGACTCGTGCTCTGTTATCCCGGAGCGGGCCTCCTTTCAAATTTCAACCCGAGCCTTCAGTTCTGTGTTTGCAGTGGCGAAATGAGAAGAAGTCCGGGGCTCGGATATGCGCCTGACGTGTGTGCTCCTATACACGAGCTCCCCCGACCCGTCTGTTTGTAACTCAAGTTTCATCCACCACGCGCGGCGCGGTTATCCTCCCGTGGCGGCTCGTCTCTCCGTTCGAAAATTTGCCGAAATTCCCCGCGCCATATCGAGTTCTTATACTTCTCGCGCGCGCCACGCGAGAACGTAAATCCCGCGCCGGCCTATACTTTATTCGTCTACCGATAGTAAATAAAACTTCTCTACCTCCCCCCCAGAAGCGTCCAATTTATAGCCCCTCCCGGCAACCTGTTAACCCGAAAACGACAAAGAATTACGATATAATGCCCCCGATCCCCGAAAAAAAAACCATCTCTCTCTCTTTTTTTTTTTTTCGTTCCTCTGCCCGCGTCGATTTACACCCGTCGTAAATTGTAACTACGAGAAAGATAAAAAAAAGGGGAAAAAAAGGGATAGGCAGCTGGGTAAAGTCGCGTGGAATTTGCGACGAGGGAAAAAGAACTCGTTGCAGTTGTGGGGGTGGGAGGGATGAAGACAATTGGAAATATCGGCGCCCATAACCGTATAAGCCGATCGTCAAGCGGATCGGCAAACGACTGCGGGCCGGAGTAAAAATCACACCGAGTTATATATTATCTGTACATGTGTATACGCACAACGAAACTCATCGAGCAATTTCGTACGGGAATCAACGGGCGTCGGCGTGTCTCTTTATCCGTCCGTTTTTGCCGGGCGTGTTTTGAGCGCGACGCGCCCGCTCGCGCCGATAGTTCGACAGCCGCACAGGAATTGGAAGAGAAATCGCCGCGACACGGCAAGTCAACCGCGCGGAAGTGACGCGCGAGCAGATGTATATACGTATATACATATACACACGTGCACCGATCGAGCCGACAAAGCTCGCGCGATATCGTGAATTTGGAATTTCACACATTGTCGCAACAGTGTCCTTCGGGCAGTTTTTCACCGACCGGCGTCAAAGATTCACACGATCCCATTCGTTCCTTTCACCAGGCGGGTATGTGTGTGTGTACGAATTCCCATTGACGCGCCGTCCCGCGATTCCGCTTCGTCGATATGGGATGTTTAACGCCCGTTAACGAGGAACGAGCAGTTCGACAATAAGATTGTTAGATTCGATCGGAGCTGGGTCGGGCGGGGCCGATGGGCGACGGAGCGCGGCGAGACAGGGAAATTTTATTGGACGCGAGACAGGAAGTGAGAGCCGGCGGTGGCGTCGGTCGACAAAGACGGGAAGGGATGAAAGGAAGGTGAAAACGAATGGGTAGAGGGGGCAAATTGCTTGTAAACAAGATAGAGAAAAAGTGCTGGTCGCCGCCTTTCACTTGGGCTCATTCGCTCGGTCGCCATTCCTCTGCGCGGTCACTCGTTTGCAGCGCGGTGATCGACAGCCTTAATTACCGCGCCGAGCTAATAGGCCAACTCCATACAATGCCACGCTAACTTGCCAATAGAACTTTTCTCCTCTCACGTTCTCTCTCTCTCTCTCTCTCACTCTCACACTTTCTGAGCGAGAGAATAGCGACACACAGAGTTCTCACTTGACACTGACGCTACTTCGCGGCCAAGTAGCTTCGACTGTTTAAGCCTCGCGTAACGCTCAACCGACCCTCTCTCACTTTCTTTCCCATTCTCGCTCTTGGCTCATCTCGCCCTCTCTCTCTCTCTCTCTCTCTTTGTCGCTCGTTTAAAGTTAAACTTGTATTTACGATTTTGAGTCATAACTTTTCTACTTAAACGAAGAGTCGCTCGAGGCGTTTTCGCCGAGTTACCATTGATTCAATTTTAGTTCGGCGTTGATTTCATTGGGCCCTTGGGAAAAAATGAAATTCCACAAGCGAGGGAATTCATCTTCTCGAGAAACTTTTAATTCATTATTTCCGGCAAATATTTGATGGAAACTCCGTTTGTATCGTGGAATCACTGCAGGATGCTTGAGCAGTGAAAATTGCTCGGGAATATTATTAACGAATTAAATGTGTTCTATTTATGTCAAAGACACACTCGAATTGGAATGAAATGTTTAAGATATTGCGGGTTGCCTAATTCTGTTAAGCAGAGAACGACTCTTTGATTAACTACGATAAAGTTACTTTGACAGCAAAATTGGGAAAATTGTAAGCCTCGAATTGATCGCTACCCCGCAGAGCCCCGAGGCATTTAACGACGAACTACACAAAGTTTCGACCATAATTCAACTTAATTGGTTTTGCGTTGACAAGTTTCATCAAGGTGACGGATCATCTTGTACCGCGTAGCTATTGGAAAAATGTTAATCGGTGAATCGTAAAAGAATAACTACAACGTCACCATCCAGAAAATGTACAATCTTGATCGTCACGTAAGTATTTCCTCGTACATTGGACAGCTAAAACTTGGTAGAAAATGCAAAACTGCAACGAATAATTATGATTTGAGTTTGGAATCTGGGAGTAAGAGATATCAAACAGAGACGATTCTACCCACGTGTCCTCTCAAGTTTCTCTTTCATTAATGGTCAGGATAAGAATATGAAATATTCGAGTATGGAGGGAGAGAATAAATAGCCCCGACCCGAGAGCAGGTTGCAGTCTAGGAATTCGACTGTAGTCGCAAGACCGTAGTACAAGAGCAAACACGATTCCCAACGAATTTTACGTATTCCTTCAGTCCGAAAGTAACACGTCAGTGGAATATCGGTCCTTTGGCCTCGGCTGCTCCTTGATTTTAAGCAGCAACTGCGCAGTCTTTGATCTCGACCAAGCGACATGTCAGACTCTCCCTCCAGCCCTGCAGTTATCTCTGTCCGCTTTTTTTTTTTATTTTTTCCCCCTCTCTTACACCCGTTACAAACGTGTGCTTGCATTTGGTACGTGTATGCGCTGCAACGTGTTTTTTTTTTCAGACTGGCCTCAATGCCTTCAGACTCGCGATGCTTCACCTACTTTTTTGGGTTGAGAAATTCTCTCGGGAATGCCGTTCCCCGGTTATTTCCGATTGGTTGAAAAGTTATAACTCGATCGACTTGTACTTTTATTTGTTCGATTTGATTGGAAGTGAGTAAGTGATAAAAATCGGATGTCGAAAATTGTCTTTGCCGTGCGATTACGTTAGATTGCAATTGATCGATGCTTATTCTGCACAATGATTTTCCATTGTTGTGAAGATGAAATAATCGGTATAGAAAGAGGCACGAAAATAATACAGAGCTGAGTGAAGCTAACGGCGAGACCGCGAGCTCTCACAATCACGCTTTTGCCTTTTTATGCCAACTAGCTGAATTCAAGTGCACTTTCCGCGCTCTATTTTCGCATTTCAAAAAATTTTTTTTCCTCCCGACTCATGAACGAGCCTCTTTTTTCAATTCCAGCTGACTGCTCCGACCTATCCCTTCACACGAGCTGCCGATGTGCATTTATAACAGTATATCAAAGCCAGTCAAAACTCTCGAAAGATTCGTCACTTTCTGCAGGCTCGACATTTTTCAAAAGAAGATTTAAAAGCTTCCTCGAGCATTCAAAGAATGTATGCGTATATGAGTATAGAGCATACATATGCACAATCTGAAAGCAGTTTATTACTCAGTTTTCTCATTCACTATACTTTTAACCAGTTATTTGCTTCATTTCCGAGGCTGTGCGTCAGCCAGTGCATAGTTTCTCCAAGTCAATAGAGCTCGGCTCTCACGAGGAATTATATAATAATCAACTAGTTCGGCAATGACAATAATCCCAAGTCACGCTGGAAGCTCGGAAAGCGCATCTCTGCGAGGTATCGGATGAATAATCGAATAGACTGAGGCAGGCGTAATAGGCGGGAGACGAAACACGCCCTGCTCTCGGCTCGCGCGCAAGAGCTTTCGATTCCGATTGACTTTAATTAATCAGACGGAGGCAGGTATGCGCGGCAGACGCGCAGGATGGAATTGGGCATATTGGCAGATGGCAGTGCGCTGAGCAGAGCAGAGCGCCGGCGGCGGGCGGAATCGAATTAGGGCCGCGCGTGGAACAAATAACTGTCCCGCCGCGCGCGAAGCCTCAGCGCCCAAATGCCTGTCAGACTCTCTCGATCGTGTCGCGCACTCTTGGTCTGGCTACTCCACGCGGCTAAAGTGTTCCGGTCGAGCGATCAGTGATCGGTATCGAATTCCCCCGAGCCGATATGCCTATCGCGACGATCCCAATTTGTAATCGTATACCCGCGCAAAGTCATTGGCTCTAAGTGCTCGGGTGACACTGCTCTCCCGGTTGGGAGATACGCAACACTCTTGTACTTTTATATCCGCGTTGTGTAGTCGCGGAAAATAATGGTAATAACGGCGTGTAACGGCGAAGAGGATCGTTAACTGCACCTGCCGTTGTAACGTGTTTTCAGTAAGAAATAAAGTTTACGGCAATCGTGAGAACGACTGTTATAAGCTCGATGCACATAAGACAAGCGCGAATGAATTCGTGGAATTCTCAAAGAAATTCTCCGAAATTAATGAAACATATTATGTCAAATTTTCATTGTGAAATTACCGTTTATTCTCTGATCGCCACGTTAATCCAAAAATGTTGTGACTAAATTAAATCGATGGGTCTTACGAAGAAAGACAAATGCAATCTGTCCGCGAAGTAAGACACATATAGTACTTTGTGCGCAAGAAGGATACACGGCGCACATCCCATAATTTTCCGACGTAAAAAATATATGGAATGAAAGCTTACAATGAGTAGGTTATAATTGACAAAAAAAACAAGCCTTTTCTAGAAACTGTAGCTACAGTTCGATTGCGGTTTAACCACTTTCTTCGTTAATATTCACGGGAGAATAATTCCGACATGTGTCTTTCTTCGTAAAAGCCATCGAAATAGAGTTTAATGAAGTTCTCATCAGTGAAACTAGGATGTATATCGTTGCATGGCAAGAATACAGTTCACTTAGGTAATAACGAAGTAAACAAGCTGAATATCAAGAGAGGAAAACGAGGCTCAGCGCGATCGATATACGAATTCTACGCGGGCTACTCATGCCTTGAATGAGATTTGCATGTCGTCGAATCCAGACCTACAAATTAATGTGAGCCTACACGAAAATGGCCTTAAATCAAGAAGAGTATTTGGCTAATTACGCGGTGGAGCCACTCCGCCTCTTCACTAACGAGTCCCTGTGTATAAGAAAGAGAGAACAAAGGTAACCGTCGCTCATATAATTTCGTCGGCGATTCAAGGCGCGATCCATGCTCTGACCCGGCAATTTATTCGAAATTAATACGTAGTCCGCGTGTTTAGCCCGTGCTCCAGTGAGCCATTATCCTTACTCGTCGTGATCGGAATTTCGTACCAGCGGAAATTAGAGAGATCCCATATCGCCTCGCTGGAATGACAAGTAACCTCATTACACATGGTATATTGACGAGCGAAAAATATAAAGTTTTCACTCCGGCGTGTTTTGAGGTCTTTTCACTGGAAAAAAACACATTCGTTTTTCCAATGCTGCCGAGTAAACGAGATTTTTCCCATCGACTGCCCGCTACGAGGGTATTAGCGAGGATTTGGCCAATGGAAACGGAACTTTATTCGAGCGATGAGGGCGCCGAGTACTTAGCTTGTACAATGAGCGCGAGGCAAGTTTCGCAAAAAAATAAAACGAACTGAGCTTTCAGCGGATCTTTTGGTCGAGTTTCATTCGGTGGACCTAAACTGCTTGGAAACATTGAAATTTCCTTAACCCACGTGAAAACAACTCGCAAACTTTATATAGTATGAAAATCGCATGTACAGATGCTGATACAAGATTATGCCACAAATAAAGTTTCATTTGATGATCTTGAAAAATTATACTTGCGCGAAGTTGAATGGAGAAAACTGTTTGAAACGAGAGAATCTCATTATTTAGACTCGTTCAATTTTCCCCTTAACTCGAAGTCACGATAAGTATTTCGATTGATCCCACATTCGTCAACATTTTTACTCTATCGACTCGCATACTCGAGAGTCTCGTCAAACCAGAGCGGAAGATCCAAGTCTGAGGACGTTTCTGAATCATTCCATAAATACTCCACTGGCATTTGGGAAAATTCGAGCTTTAATAGAAACAAAAGGTCTCGAGCGTAGTTTTTCAAAAAATCAGCGCAGAACTCAGACAATGAAGCCTCAAACTATTCATCATCGCGGCATTCACGGGCCAAAATCAATGGGCTCGCGCACACATGCGCACTGGGCGCTTTCTTCCCTTTATCCGGTATATACGGACCCTGCAGTTGACGAAAACTCCGCAGCGGGCGCAAAAAATCCACGATACATCAACATTTTTATGACTGCCGGCCAGGCAGCCGACGATATTCCCCCTTTTTCCTCTCCACTTCTTTCGCACGCCCGGCTATTCAATACTTCCGCCATGGCTATCCCTGACACTTGATGTACTCCGGATTAATGCAAACGGCTAATGTTATGTTAATGTCTTCGCGCTCGTTCGGCCACCAGTTGAAGTATTAGCGCCGAAGAGTCAGAGGGAGAGACTCGCCGTAAATACACACCAGTCGGATGAGCCTCTTAACGCTGAGCCCAGTATTTCCCCGGGTGAGTTTAATGATTATATGTGTGTATATATATAGATATATGCGCCGGATGATCGAGAGTAATTAGACCTCAAATTTTTACGCCCCATCCGCTACTAATATAGACTCTCCTTCTCGCAATTCCTTCGTTTACACGCCTTTTCACTCTTGCTCTCGAGCTGCTCACCGGGATTCCCGGAATTCCTCACTTATATTCAGTGTTTTCATGCAAAATATTTGTCGGAAGAATTTCCGAGTACGCGTCATGATTACTCGAACAATACTCCGAAAATTTTCCAGCATTTGACGTGGATGTAGCATTGCACCGTTGTACCAACACGAATCGAAACTGAATAACCGAGATTCGATTTGTAAGGGAGATCAGCGCAGCACTGTTTTGAGACTATAATTTCCAATCGATTTAGAAAACATTGAAATTCTAGTAATCTCAGAAGTCAAAGTTTCAAATTTTCCCGTGACATTTTGCTGATGTACAGGTTCGAGGTAAATTTATTTACCGACCAACGTGTAGGCAGGTAGAATTGGAGGTTGTCGACGCAACATAGCAAAGCAAAGCCCCAAGCAGATGTACTGGCTTGGGAAGTTAGAGTTCACGTGCTCAGCAGTAGAAACAATCGTGGCGCTAAACAGGCCATCGGAAAGAAGTTGGTTCCGGGGCCGGGCACAAATCGGTTGAGCGAGCGCTTCTGCCGTGCTCTGTCTTGTGCGTATATATAGACTCGCGCCTGTCCGTCGCTGCTCGACTTTATCGTCACTCGAGTTAGAAACTCCGTCGCGAGTCGAGGCTTAAATTGCAAATCCTCCAACGACTTGTGGATCAGCAGGAAGGGACAGGAGGAGCCCGTAATCCCTTGTATAATCCAGGCTGCAGCCAACGGCAGAGCTGCACGCGCGCACTAGCGTAATTAAGCTAGACGCAGCAACTCACCGGATGCGTGAAAACGAAGCAGCCAGAGCTTCGACAATGAGTTTATCCTGATTAGTGTTGGCTCAGCGGCATATCTACCGGTGCGAATAGTGCAGTTTAACTCACATTTCTCCAGCTCGTCGTTTCTTTTATTCCCCCTCCCTCCCCCTCAAACATTGATGCGGTCGTTTTCGCCGGCTTTTCCGCATAATCAAATTGTTCCTGTATAATCCACGTTGGACGATTCGCTAAATCTAATTCCAACACCGCGAGTAGGACCCTCGAATACTGTTATATTACTGAATAAAGTATAGCTCATAATAATCAAAGCGAGAGAGTTGGATTCAGTTTTGAACATTTTATGAATTTCTCAATTGGCTTTTGACGAAATAATTAGAACGATTATTCAGCTACTTTGCTATGAATAGAAGTTAATACTCTAGTTATATACGATTTAGAACTCTGTATTCGATTTTTTGACGGATAGAAACTTTTGCTTCCACTGCCTCGACTGAAAGAATATGACCATCGTGGTATTAATTCCGATTTCCAAAGTATTAGCCCTGAAACATCGTCTCAACAAAATTTATTCAGAACTCTATTGTTGTTACGTGAGCAAATATCCACTGCTAACTTTATGAAACGGTATGTTCCCTCGAAGTGGTCCTCCAAAGTTCAAACTATCGAATTTTAACCAGAAATGGAAGAGCGTACTAGTTCAAAATGAAATCCAGACACTTTCCAAAATCAAGAGGAGCATGTCAGTGCTTCTGATGTCAAGTATGCGCAGCTACGCAAAGACGGACGAGTACCGTTGGTCTTCAAGCTATACCACTCGAAACACTCCTGAAAAACTTTTTTGATAGAGTTTACAATCCTGAATGAGGTATAAAGTCCTCAATAATATCATGGCCTTCGAGTTGAGCCACCGCATGCCTATATTGAATTTCATGCATATTCTCATTTAAGTGTTTTGTCAAAAAGAGGACTTCAAAAATTTGAACACACTCGAACTTACAGTTTTGAGGATCGTCATACTTCATGTTACCGAAAACTTGACGTGAATTGAGATTGAGAATTTTCGATTTGAACAACCATATTGAATCCCAGAAAAAGAATCGGATGTATACGAACCCATGATGCATCATTATTCTCATTCGTTAATCATTTACCAAGAGTCGATCAACTTCACCGAAAACAAGTCGACTCAAGTAATCTTGGTTTTCCCCGCCTATCCGAGCTCAAGCCACTGCCGGGTTGTCTGAATGTGGGGACGAAAAAGCGGCAATCGACAAAACGCGGTGCACAAAAGCGGACCGAATGCTAATTCCGACGCGTAACAAATAGCGCGGCGCAAACGGGCTATGAAAAAGCGACGGTGGCGCGCCGAGTGGCAAGCTGTCGGTTCGCCTCTCCCAAAGAGCTGAGCTAACTGTACCAGCCAAGCCGAGCTCGACAATTAATTACCTTCTTCGTAAAACCACGCCGGGACGGCGGCGATTTGTCTTCATTGGCGACCCGACTTATCGCGCCGCCAAAACTGCCGAGAGACGGAACGGAGGGAAATCACGTGGGACGTCAACCCTTGGAAACCTACTGATAGATTTATAAGTGCGCAGAGAGCTGAAATATTGGAGCGAGATATGGTGGAAAAGGGTGAAATTTCAGTTGAATAGGGGGATCAATGGAATACGATAGAATGAGAGAAGTTCAAGCGAGTATTTGTGATACAGCAGGAACAGTGTTTCGCCATTCCGGGCTCTATCGCAAATAGATACCAATATTGGTTTATCGGCAGCGGCGAGATATCGATGTGCAACCATATTTTGGAAAGCCAAAGAATTTTTCGCACATTGCAATTGTATACTAGAAAGAGAAACTTCGTTGCGTCAATTAAATATTCAAGAGTTTACTCAGCGAAAACAACCGCGCAGGCAGTGGCAAGTAGAATACGCCCGATGTAATCAGACGTACACGAGTAAAAATCCTGCCAATTCCATTTCGTTTGGGGAAAATCCTTTGGTTAATCAACATAGCGTTGATTCAATTTTGAAAAAGTTCCTTTTCATCTAAATTGAACGATAGTAGCGGGAAATGTGAATTATTTCTTGCAAAACTTGAAGAGTCGTAATTAAACATTTCTCCCCCAGTCATTCAATCTTAATGTAATACATTAGTTTCGCGCGAGACTTTCATCGCAAATATTCGCTGATAACAAAGATGAGCGCAACGATTTTTCACGCTCTTAAGGAAGAAAAAATAGATAGAGTCAGCGACACTCGCAGAAAGATGGGCAGAAGAAGGCAGGAGATAAGTCTGTACACAGCCGCTGATCAGAAGACACTTCATCTATCAATTGTTTTATAATATCTTCAAGATCGTCAGTCACATTTTTTCCTCGAAGGACAGCTAACCGCTCAAACGAGTGGCTTGTGAGTCTGTATATATATATATATATATATATATATATATATATATATATATATATATATATATATATATATATATATATATATATATATATATACGGGGAAGAGGAGGCGCGAGCGATAGCCGATCGTTTTATTTAATGTCTCCGTCATTAGTCAGCATCAACTCTGTCCAACGTGGGCCGCTCTCACCTCCGACTCTTCGCTCGCTCTTCCCAGGCATCATCGATTTTCTCAACAACCCCGCAGATTTCTCAATCGAGCCAGCAGTAGCTCTAATGGCAGCGATAATAAGAGGCTCGTTAACTTGGCTGTGGCAGAGCCCGCAGCTGTTGTGTATACCCCTCGTTTTTCCCCACGGCTGAAATGTATGAGCAGTTTATTATGAGACCCGGCGCAACGACTCGCTACTCGTGCTTGCCAATGCCAGCAATTCTTTTTAATGACATCTTTCCCAGGCATTGTTATAATATGCGTTATAAATGAACTGAGCTGCGGTCGGAAAATTGTTTTTGTCCTAAATTCACCGCTATGAAATTTAAACGAATCAACGTCGGCGTATACTCGGTCGGCGCATATTCACTCGAGTGTAGCGATATACGAATTGTTACAACTGAAAATTCTAGCTTCAATTCGCATGAAATACTTGCGTTCTAATATATATACGGAATAGCAGTTGTTTCGAGTGAAATGCCAGATTTCCCGGGTAAAATATAATACTACACACATTCCGTCACTGGCAACGAAATTTCTGGCCCCAAAGGCAGATCCAGCATTGAAAGCCTGCATATTTATCAAGGAGAGCCGTGTTCTCGGACGCAATTCGTCTCGAATCCATGTAATAGCACTTTTCGGGCCGCATTCGCCACATACCGGATCTCAATATTTCCGTACCAGGGCAGCTGCTGCCTCCTGCTACCTCAGGACTTTCCACTTGGTTTTTGTCCATCGAGCAGCAGCAGCGGCAGCAGCAGCAGCAGCAGTAGCAGTAAGAGAAGGGAGAGTAGAAGGAGCGGATCGTCGTAGAAGCTCCTGCAAGAGATTCTTGCTCTTATAAGGAGCGAGAGGCAGGGAAAAAACAAAAGTCGTCGAGGGCGCGACCAACGGAATCCCGAGCTCTACTTCCCTCCGTTGTTTTCCAGACCGGACGACTCAAGATCCCCCGGAGGAATTCAGAGAAAGCCCAAGACTCGTAACTTTGCGGCTTCGCATCACCTTATGTCCCTCTACACTCGCGCGTCTACCTTTCCACTTCTCTCCTCTTCGTTCTTATTTCCGTCAACGATCCTTAAATCTATCTGGTACGAATTCCTCTTAACACTTGCATAGTTAAGATATATAAGAGCGTTAAGTAGAAGTTTCTCCCAAAAAAATCAAGTATTATTTATATTGCAACATGCCTAGTTGGCCATAAATGTGAGAGAGGTACGGAAAAAATACTTGTGAGTCTTGATTACAGAATAACGATATATTCCTATATAATTCGTTCATCAAGTTCAGAACGCGAGTTTAGCTAAATAAAAATAGTAATCAGCACTGTGCCGATACTGCAAATTAAAATATGGCCGACGGTAATCGCAGAGCAATCAAGAGAATTCAACGTAAGCTTCTTAAAAATAATTTTTTCCCCTCGAACCCTCCGGAATCTATCTATCTAATGTTAACGAGTTCGAGTCTGAGAGATCCGCAAGCTCAGCGCAGGCAACACAAGAGGGGAATAAAAGCAGCCATAACGAACCGAGAGAAAAAAGCACGAAAATCCTCGACTCACCTCATCGAATCAAAAATTTGCTTACCAATATAGCACACCGTACCTGCGCAGAGCGAAGGGAAAACGGCGAGGCAGCGGGGAGATGGTATCGCCTTGATAGCGGCTAGGACAAAAAGGGTAAAATAGAGGCGGAAACAAGAGGAGAAGAGGGGAAGGAAGAAAATGTCTGCCCCTCCGCTTTGAATACGAGCTAGCGAGACGAGACGGGACAGAAGCGGGACGACGACGACGACGACGACGACGACGCCGCCACCGACAACGACGCCGAGGCAAATAAAAAGAAATTGTCATCGCCCGGATGGATGCTGCAACGAGAGAAAGAAAGAGAGACGGACCGAGGAGGCTACTTTTCTTTTACTTCCGTTTTTGCCCCCGTCTCCCCCCCCCCTTCCTCCCTCCGTCTCTTGTTTTGCCAAGTTCTGCGCCGACTATTGTTTTTAACCGGTGTTGTGTTTTTACGTTAACTTTTCACGAACATTCGGATGTCGAATGTTCTGTCTCGCAAATACATATAGCTATCCTGAGAGTCGGCGCGAAGACGACGCGACGTCACCGGGACCGGCCAAAAACGTTAGTTTAGTCGCTCGACTACTCTTAAGCTTTTTGCTCCTGTCCTCCGTGAAGGAGGAACTTGGAGCAACATCGACAGTGCCGTGCTCAAAGACTTTTTCGCCCGCCTCCTTGGCGTAAGTGCTTATGAAGATGCGCGCCGATTAATTACGCGTAAAATCTCCGAGAGGTAGTCGGTCATTTTTTTCCAACCCTTCCTACCGTGTACTTTGAAGTTTAATAAGTCCTTTGGCAAGATGCAAAATATTTTCCATCAGCAAATGGACGAATAATTTGATGGAGTTAGGATGTCGACAGAGTGCATATACTACGGGAGACGCCTTACTCTCGGCTAATGTAATGAGCCAAGTTCATAGATACTATCTTTTGAGGCTGTAAATGATTCGTTGCACTTCGAAACTAGAATTTGAGTTTGAATAATTCTCGGATGGATAATCCGGGAAAAAAGTGAAACATCGTGACGTTATATACATTTTATGCTCGTGCATCCTGATATCACTCGCTCATTTCTCACACTCAGAGATAATTTTAAGTTAATGATTAGGGTGCATCAGCTCGGAAGTTAACGTGGCAAACGTGTGACTGAGCAGCGCGACCCCACTTTCTACTGGTGGTACATTGAATTTTATCAGTATATCTCCTTAATCTATTTAAATACATTCATACTAAGTCGAATCTAATCAAACGGTTATTCATTGTATCTCACTCGATGCTCATGTCAGCATCAGTTAAGACTATGTGCGTTTACCGAGGAGGTCCGTAAACATTGAGAAGCTTATACTGATGAATGTTAATCAGCGCCGCCGTTGAAAAGTCGAGTTAGATCTCTCGGATACACATTTACCGTGAAATTCTTAATTTTTCAGACAATTCGGACCCTAATTATTAACATCTCTGGATGCATAAAAGCTCTTCGCCTCAGTAATCCACCCAACGTTCAATGAAACTACAAAAGTCAAGAGAGAAAGTGACTTACGGGTGGTGATGTTGTCGGGCTTGATGATTTTGGGACAGGCGCGGAAGAGTCCGAGCTTGAACCTGACGCTGACGAAGCCGTAGATGTGTTGGGGCAGGTAGGGCAGCCTCTCCTCAGTCTGCAGCCAGGCGGGCCCCAAGACCGCGGCGGTAAGGGCCGCGAGCGCGGCCATGCCGCACAACAGGCCGCACCTGGTCATCGCGCTGCCGCGACCCCCTCCCGAGCAGCACATCCTTGCTCAGCTTCTGCTCAGCGCGTTCGACATGCCACCCGTGCGAAGACACGGCTCACATCCTGCAACGCGAGTCCCGTGGTAAGTTGGCTGGACTCGCGACGTGCGACCCGGCAACCCAGGCAACCTCGACGACTCGCTTATCGGCCCGAGCTCCCGCTTATGTGTACAACCAAGTCGTACGTGTAAATTACCCTCAAGCTCCGTTTTGTTCTCAGCTAGCGGCAAATTTCTCCCCCCGTGGGAGCGTATGGCGTGTCCTCGGGGAGTATTTTTCGTACTCGTCGTTTTCGAAATGAATTATTTTGTCCCTTTTTTTCAGCAAATTTTATCGAACTACGTGATTTGGATCCAGAGTTTAGCGGAACCGACTTTTTGCATGTTTCATTTTTCGGTTTGCGGGGATTGATTCATCGGGATGTTTTCCTAAACTGAATGAAATTCGAAGTTCTACAATGAACAAAGTTGGCCGGATGAAAGTTCAATAATGATTATGAGAAAGAGTTGTTAAAAGAATGAAACGAGCTGACGACCTATATCGGAGTGTCGTAAACAATGTCATGAGAGAAAAATTAAAAAATAACACGTGGACCATTAACCACTCAATGGAAAAATCTGTAGCCAAATCGAAGTTGAAAACAACAATCATGAATACAATGGTATTCGTAAAAGCTAATATTTCAAACGAACAATACACATACAACAATACATATTGAACGAACACTCAATTATAGCATTGTATGCTGAGTGTCTTTCACTCTTCGGTCAGTTTACATTAAACGCACGCGTGCATCCACTGATTCTGCAGAGATTTCACTCTGCAAGAGTCAATATTTACTCTAAATCAATGGATATTTGCGTGCAAATAAACGCACATACCGAGGACTGAGTCAATATCATACCAAACTGCTTATTTCATTTCAATCATCGGGGCGTTTTATTTTGAAACGAAAAAAAAATGTCTCAGTTCAGTTCCCCCGTGTACACATGTACTGGATGGTATGCAGGAGCAAAACGACGAGCGAAACATATCCGCGAAAAAAGTGGCAAGCGGCTGCGAACGATCGTTGCGCGTGTGAAAGCTGGAAATCTTTCAAGTGTAACGCCGAGTAAGTGGAGCAAATAAAAACCGAGAAACTAGTGAAAATCCCGTGAAAATGCGCATTTACCCACTCTACAAGCTACACATCGTGCGATTTCTTCGGAATCGACCAGCATAAGTATTCCTCTAGTTTATTGAATATCAAAATAATTCGTCGATTAGGTAGATGTGACATTTTTTTCAGCTGTTTCGTCATCTGTTTTCAAAGTTGATAGCGATGTCAATCTAACGTAACTTGGATATAAAGGATAAACGGCTCTTGAAGAAGAGTATTGTTGCATTAGTTTTACTGCGTTCTTCAAATCAATAGAAACAAGCTCTAAAAGAGCTAAAAGTTATGAAGCTTCGTTGTTGAGAAACTCTCAACCATTGGAAAGCCACCTAAAATTGCAGTATTTCAAGAAAAACAAACAAGCCGCTGAAAAAACTACCCGAACAGTGGTGAAAAGTTGCGCTTCGGACACGCACTATGGTTTCGGCCTTTGTCCTTCGAATGTTCGCGGCCAGCCAGACACAAAGTGTACAAAGAGGACTGACGGCCTGGCAGCAGAATGAGCGACATGCGCTTTCCGGAGAAATTTTTACAGAGCCGGCCAGAGATCGCAAAAATCGCGCAAAAAGTTTTGGACGTTTTTAAACCAGCAATATGGATTTTTCTACTTTATCGGGAATTCAACGTCAAATACAACACGATACAATACATCTGCCTTACAAATAAAGCATTTTATATTGAATCATATTTTTCTACAACTAGAGGACTCCGTGAAAATGAACAATTGCGAATCATAAAGAAATTCTTATTACAGAATTAATATTTTAAGAGTAGAGTCAATTCTTCTCACCATTTTACTGATGATAATTCAAATTTTCCTTTTGTGCCAATATTCAAGATCATAAAGATCAAGGCAAATAGAAAATGAACTAATTAAAAAAAGTGAAAAACCAATGAAACCAATGTAAACAATCCCCAAAGAACAGCAAGAACACTGCCTATAAGTATAAAGAAAAGGAAAATAATAAAACATCCATAGAACAAAAAAAAAAGCCGAAAAGTGGCCTACTAAATTTCCCTTGTAAATCCTGACTTGACTGAATCCGGATTCGGTTTATCGGTGAACTCGCCGCGCGACGATAGCGACAATTGGAATTAATTTCTTCAAGTGGCGCGACGTGCGAAGGTTTTAATGGGTTTTGCCACATAAGTAAAAATCCATTAAAGGTTCGTGCCTGGCTTTCGAGCGGTCAGAGCCCGGAGAATTACGTCCCTTTTTCCCACCCCCCCGTGCCAGCGTTGTTTTTTTCCCTCTGCTCCTCACCCTCTGCTCATATACCTATATACGAGCTTCCGTAGCCGAGTTACAACCACGGCGCGAACACAACCTGCTTTTCTATCTGCCGCCTGCTCCCCAGCCCCCTTCCCACCTCTCTGTCACACACATACACACTCACTGCGAACTACATTTCATACATCGTCCTAACGGCACCCGAGCCCTTTTTTATTTTACTATTTTCTCCGTCCATGCTTTCTTTCTCTGGCTTTTATCCCCCGTCGTCCTTCTCTGTCTCTCCTTAGCCCGTTCCCATGTTCCCCTCGTCCGCTTTCGGTTCTGTTGCATCGCGAGCCCTTATCATACGCCGAACGAAAATGCCATTTTCACGAATCAAGCCTGGAATTATGAATCGCGTGGATGGATTTGACACAAAAGAAAATTACACGCCACAATGGCCTTTCGTTTCTGCTACCTGAATTTTTGTCAAGCTACACACGTTGATGCGTGTGGAAAAATGTTAATGCAGCCGCGAGTAAAGTCTTTTTATTCTCACTTCGGGAGAGAAAAAAACAGGTTTCACTGAGTTCCGCCGTGTTACGTGTACTGAAATGAATGTTATTCTCTGATGACCAGTACAATAATATGTAGGAGCTAGAATGTCGCTCTTATCAACCAAGCTATTTGTAAGATTTAAATTACTCGAATAAATTATAGCTAGTCAAATTTAACTGAAATTGATATGTTTAAAAGAACGTGAATATTGTGAATATATCTAACATCGACATCCCTCATTGCGAAATTTGTTAATTGAGAGAATTAATAATTTCTATGTTCATTGAATATTTAATCAATGAACTAGTAGATTCTATTAGTCAGTACATTCAGTTTCCGTATTTTTATAGTACCATATATATAATAAAGTCATATCGGATTAATCTTCCTTTTAAAAGTAACACGTTTCTAAATGAATCTGTTGTAGTTTTTGAAACAATATCTGATGATTCCGCGCATATTGAAAAGAACTATGGCGTGGATACTGATGTGGATACTGATTACAGAGTTAATTAAAGCGAGAACAATTACAGAAATTGCAGAGTTCAGCAGTCCAGTTATGGTCGATTTGAAAGTATAATTACAATTATATTAAAAGAAGAAGACAAGAATCAAGGAGAAGTAGACAGTGGAGCCAAGTAGTTAAATAGTATATAAAGACCCTGGCAATGAAGTATCAGACTTGGCTCACAGGAGAGTGAATGTATACTGGCTTTTTATCGTGACCTTGCACCAAATTTTGAACAGGATTTACAAACGAAATTGTATTTCAAAGAATCCGAAAATCGTTTCTGTAAATATTGGAAAACCCCACCATTTAATGGGAATTTTTTCGATTAGCAATGAAAATGATGAAAGGATTATCAATTCTATATACAGATTTTTCAATTCACGAAATTCACTTTGAAAACATTCAACTGTCTGATACAATAAACAAATACCCGTGCAATATATAAATGAGAGATTATACAATTCGGTTTCATTGAAAATAAACATTTTCTGGATTATATAATGAGAATACCGAATGATACTGATGTAAATTTAAAAAGATCATCTTAGTGTACGAAAGTTATCAATATTTAGTGTACGCTGATAAATTTAATTGCGAGAACTCAAGAGAATTATTCATCCCCCGTGATCATCGATCTCTGGTTCAACTATACTATTGAGGTAAATCTATCCGAACAAAAGGCTCAGTCTTCGACCATGCTAAATCAAAAAACTGGAATGAAAGCTTGATGAAAGTCTTTGAACAAGTCTTTGTAAAAATACGCTTACCAAGCATTAAACGTGCCCTTCAAACCCTATGCATAGAATTTTACAACTCAATCCATTTTCCAATAATGACTCATTTCACTGTTCAAATGTATAATCCTCGTGAAAATCAACTCTTTAATCAGTTCCGACGGAGAATAATCATATGATAGTGGCGAAAGCGTAGATATAAATCATTTTTACGGGCTACAATAAGAGTATTTTCATATCATACAAATCTCCCACAGTCAATTATTTGATGTATTTTTTGGCGCGACTCATTGAACTTCCACAATTCATGTTTTTCTTTCTCAGAAATATTCGGATTGACTGTTTTAATAATTGTTACGATGATGCCAGTTTTTGATTAAGAAATTGGAATTGCCGTTCTTTCCATCGTATCAATTACTGTTGATTTCTCTCCCAATTAGTACAAAAATCAACAAAACCAAGTTAGGGTTCTAATGATGCACAGGAAATGATTCCCAGCTATCGCACATAAATACGTTTGAATTGAAAATTCAGTAGTCGAATAAAAGTTACAATTACCATGAAAATGAACAATGAAAGCCACATGAGTTTTACAACGATAGAACTCGATTATATAAACATTGTTTACCTCAACCATCCGACAGGTCGATCGGCATTGAATTTCAAGTGTATAAAAACAAAGTTATTATTGATTACGACTATTCAGATTCTAACTGGGCCAACAATCATGATGAAACTCATCGATTTGCTTCTTGATTACCCAACTCTATGTTGTCACCTGTAAACACCGCAACTCGATGAAAATCATTACCAATCGACGGAATATCTCCAGGTTAGTCGAGCCATGTACAACATCACCTATTGAAGTCAGCCCAAGTTTGATAACGAACCCAGAGGTAGTGCACTTTGCCATCTACGTATCGGGGTTGCGCGCATTAAAACAGCCAGAATCGAGTTGACGAGTTTTCCCCGTGTGTTACATTAGCCCGGCCGTGTACGCGATGCACTCATAACCATCTCGTGTATCGGGTTCGGAGCGTCGCCGATAAGCGAGTGTAGACTCGGTGGAAAGTCGGGGCTTACCCAGGCGCGGAGGAAGCTCGCAGCGTGAGCGCGGCACACTCGTACGCACTTGATACACGGGGAGCACGTGCTCGCGAGACTCGCGACGGTGTCGAAGGCAGGGTCGGGGTGTGGGGGGTGTGTAGGTGATAGTCAGCGGAGCGGAGTACGTCGCCGCGCGGGCGCCGCAGCCTCACTGAGCCGGTGGCTGGCGGCTCGCGTGCGGCTCCAGCTGCCCCCCGAGCCGGCTGCGCGCGCACCCGGCATATCAACAGTCCTGCGGCCGCGCGCGCCCGACGAATCGCGATTTGTTTTTTGCCCGCGGCGCCCATCATCCGCTTTGATCCCGTGATTTTTTCGATTAGCCGCCGGGCCGATCGAATATTCGACTGTGCGACAGAGAAGAGACACGGCGAATCCTTTACTCTCGGCGAGGTTGGTCGCGGTCGCCTGGAATCCCATACAGCTCGGCGGCGTTCCACTTGGCGCGGCCGGGACTCGGGATAAACTCCTCGCGGCGCGGCACAATGCCAAGGGCCTCCCCCGCTAGCACACATTCCCGCGACTCGCTGCAGCAGACGTCGCGCGCGGCGGAAACACGCGACTCGTGTACACTTGTCGGGGCGCGCGCGCGTGCCCCGACTATCTCGTCCGCGCAGCGGCGGCCCGCTTGATTAACCCGCTCCGGCCCGCGAGCAGTATTTATTCATCAATCCACTCGGCGCCGAGTGCACGCCTATGTATATACCGTGTACACGGTGTCATAGCGGGCGAGTACTAACGAGATTCCTCCCGGCATGCCGCCTGCAAGGATCGCGCGGCCCGCCTTCGAGCGTTCCCGGGCGAGGAGAGCGACGAGGCGGTTTAATTGCGCGCGCGGCCAGAGAGTGGCGCACTAGCAGTTGGCGAACGCCGCGCGACGACGGACGCAGTCGTATGGTTCCGCTTGCGGGCGACACCAGCTGCTGCGATAGCCCGGATTTTACGCGCCAAGTTTGCCGGGCCGTATGGCTACGCGGCGCGCGGCCTCGATCGCGGCCTTTATACACTTATACGTATACCCGGCCGATGAGAGTAGGACAGGGTGCACTTTATCCTCGGTGGATTTACCGCGTCACTCTGGCTCGTCGATGCGACATATACGGTTTGTCGCTTACCCGCGTGCGGCGCTACAAGTTCGCGCGTATACATGTACAGTCGCGCAGGAAATACTGTGATTGCTCGCTGGCTGCGCGCCGGCATAATCGAGCAGCTGCACTATCGGATTATCGATGAGATGTTGCCGCGGCGCGGCTAAAGTTTCCGTATAAACATGCTGGATTCGGCGTTACTTACACCGTGTACACCGCCGACTCGTATACAGCATTGCCGGGCCCGGCATAATTGAGTTGACCCAATGGAAACTTGGAACGTACGCGGGCGCGGGGCTGGTCGGTAACAATTCACAAAGTTACCCGCTCTATCTCGCTCTACCTCGTCGGCACACCGCAACAAAAACACCGTGATGGATTTCCACGTGTTTGAATAGTTCTAAACGATTCTAACCGAGTCCAATTTGCGTAATCTGCTGTTCAGGAGCTCCGGTGTTTTTACGCGGAATAATCGCGGGGAATCCTGTGTGATCCCTCGAGTCCCTCCAACAACCGGCTCCATCTGTCCCTTTCACTCACATCCCCCGACTCCGCTTCAAGATTCTGTTTGTGTCTCCGTCCGCCGCTCCTTATTCTTCCCTCGTTCCAGCGTTAATTAACACTCGTGCGCTTAACCTCCAAGCTCTGAAGTACTTTTCAGAGAGCGGCGGGGGGAAGAACGAGCAGAGCGACCCACTGCAGAGCAACCAACAAACTTAACCACTATTATAGCAATAAAGTACTCCCTCTCCCTCTCTCTCTCTCTCTCTCTCTATCAACTCTCCCTCTTGTTATTTCTGTATCGTATACTAATCTAGATTGACAGCCTCTCTACTACAATTATTTATCATACCCTACTCTCTAAAAGCATACAATGAAAAACCGCTACATTTAAGTAAAAAGTCACTGCATGAAGGTGGATAGATTATTGAATGGAACGTTAATGAATATTCCATTACATTCACACTCACGAAATTCATCTTCATCCAAACGAATAATAAAATTTCAATGATTTATTTCACGTAGTAATTATATACATAGGGTCGACACCTTTACAACGTCTCGATAACTATGTATATTCCTCCGATTCGTTCAATGTTTGAACAAATCGGACGAATGTATGCTTGTTCAAATCTTCTATTTTCAGTACATAAATTGGAGTAAACAAAAACAGAAAAGGTGAAAATAAATCGTTGGAGTAAAAAACGAGCGTAAAAATGTCGTGACAAAATAACACAAAAAATTTAATTTTACGGTGCGCTCGTGTTATGGAACGTTGAGAATCGTAATTGAATTAACTTGTTATACTGTTGCACGTGCAGTATATTTTAGTGAGCATATAGAGGAGCAGATAGATAGAACAAGGATGAGGGTGGATAAATTCTAAAAACGACTTTATCGTAAAAAATGTATGTAAATGTCTTGTTTATATGATTCGCATAAATATTTTTGCGAATAAAACGTCAATTGAATAGCAAACTTAATCATAGAAAGCAATATCGAATAAAAGCTCGTTGAGTAAAATAAACAATGGAACCTCTTGAAGACTATCATAAAATAAATTCTCCGACGTCTTCTCAATCTAAAGCAAGACCAAGTGAGAAATGTTTTACATTTTATAATAATATCTTCTGTAGCACAATATCCTTGGGTAATCTTTATACTCCCCCCATCAAATGGTTTACCTTTCGATGATGAGTAGTCCCGACTCTCAGTTATGGAATTCATTGAAAATTAGTGAAGTGATCTCCCTTTCACTAATTCTTCCAATCGCTCACCTCTCTCAACATTTCTCAGCTTCTTCCATAATAATAACATATGGGAATCGAAGCTGCCAAAATAGAATTTAAAACGAACACAACCCGAGAATTTCCGTATTTTAAAATCCAGTTCACTTCTTGAAAACAATCATCTGACTGAGAAGACTTTCTTTGAGCATATTGGTAGCGAGACGAAGAGGAATGACGTTTGCATATTAATATTTCTTCCGCTGGACTGCAATACAATGAAAAAAATGTTTCTCTTACGAGGAAGCAATAAAGGACGAACAGCCAAAATATCCTCATCCGTTGGAGAGAAAGAGGGTGAAAAAAGCCTCGAGCGAAAAGGCGAGCGATTCGATGTTTCCGTACCATCAATCACGTCCGAAGCTTTTCGCCTCGTGTGTCGAGCGCGCGTGTACGGTATGAAGCATGGTCCAAAGGAGCGAGTCGAGGTATCATGTAGTCACGCCCAAGTATACATATATATATATATATATATATATATATATATATATATATATATATCGGGGTATATGGCACACGGATAAAGTAGGCCGGATTATGCGAAGAATATGGAACAATAACGAATGAAGCTACGAGTTGACGAGTTTGTCCGATATAGTTACTAGGATATTCGTAAGGTGGGAAGTTGGGGACAGGGAAAATCTGGGATTCCGTTGAGATTCAGCTGGGTTCCCCGTATGCTTTAGTTTTCTTCTCGGGATTAAGAATTTCGCACAAACGTTTTCGGAATATATATATCATACAACTCGTGCATCCGTGTATCCAGAAGAAGCAAGTTCATCTCTCTTTAAGTAGTCACGCGCGAGCATAGCCAGACCAATCTTCGGATGTATCGCAACTGCTTGCTAGATCTGAAATTCACAAGTGCTATTTTGATGTTTCTTCGTAATGGATACGTAAAAAATGAATAGAGCCCAAATCATCATAAATACTTCAGTAGCTTCGAAGCTTGGATAACAGTGATTACTGTCGCAAATTGATTGAATCGCGAAGCACAGTTGTTGCCAGGGAGTCAAAGGAAGACAAATGAAAGGTGCATCAAGGAAGAGCAGAAGAAGAAAGAGTTGGCGGAGAAGCAGCAGCAGCAGCAGCAGGCTGAACGAGAACGAGCATGGGTTGTAAAGAGTAGTGATTCGCATGGGGTCCATAAAAATGTTTATCGCCATCAATAAAAAAAGCTCCCGAGCAAGTGCCGGCTTGTCGGGGCCGACTTTCGTCCTGGCTCGCGGCCCTTTTCCACCTGGCCGGCACGCCACCATCCTATATCAACCCCCGGAGGTAAAAGAGTGCTCTAATCTTAACGACGTCCGGGCCGATAAACCCTGCCAGCTTCCGAGCGCCGCTCTCTCTGTCTCTCTCTCTCCGCTAGTTTTAGTTTTGAGAACGGCCAAAAACGATAGAGAGGAACAAAGCTTTGGATTCTCGTGGTAGGATCTTATCTCCGTCGGCTCGCGAGTAATAAATGCTCGCTTCGGATTTTCTTTAATTGTTCAATTTTTTTCCGTAGAAGAATCCACCTTGTTCCAGTCAAGCCGCATAACCTCGTTTTCTTTCTTTTTCTTCTAGACGAGTCATAATGATATGAATAATATGATTCCCTTTTATCAATTTATCATAGAAATAGAAAAAAAGTATCCATAGTACGCTATAGCGGTGATCCTCCATACGTACGGAATTGTCTGAATATTCTTTTATCTGTTTCAATTAATCCTCTTTCACTTCTGCGGCAATAAAACGTCCAAATCTCGATTTCTCTTCTCGAATATCCGCGTCGCCCTTTTCATTTCATGAGAAGTGTCCCTTGAAACACACAGCTCAGTTGGCTATAATAGAAGATCGACAAATAATTGAATAGAACGGCAAAGACGCTGGGAGTGGCTGGCAAGACAAGCAGCATGCGCGTATACTTACCGGAGCATCGGATTCCCCTTAATGCTGTGGAGTACTCACAGGGAAGGAAATTTTTATGAGAAATAAAGCACCGGTAAACTCAAGATAGCGGCAACGGAAATACTCGCTTCCTGTATGTTTAAAGCGAGAGAATGTCATGGATACGAGAAGAATAAAAACGAGAAATCCTCGTTCGCATGAGGCATTCATTTTGAAGAAGTGCACGCTTATATCGGATCCGCTCCCATCATTTTCTTTCTTTCAATGCGATGCATTTCAAAGCATTTCTTCGTCTCTCCCTCTCACTCTCTCCCTCCCCTTTTCCTTCCCTTCTTTCCCCTGAATCCCCAGACGCATGAATATTATAGTCCCTTTACTGTGTAGTACACATGGGTGCGCGCAAACCTTCTCCTCGTGTTTGCTTGTTCATGTACGTGTCTGCACAAATTTGTTCCGTGACAATGTTTGTATTTATACAAGCTCGACGATTTGTCAATAGGTGAAAACTTTTAAAGTCCATATTTAACTTCAATACACGTATGTACCTTCGAAAATTTCCCGAACTTCTCTTTCATTTCAATTCAATCAATTTCACTTTGAACAATATCTCATGCATTCATTATACACTTACCATGCTAATAATAAGTCTATTCATTCTCACAAGTGGAGACTGTACAGCTAAACATTGTACTAAATATTCTTCTTACAAGAATATAAATTATTGAGACATTTAATATATGCTTTGAAATTGAGTCTCTTTATTTTTGTTAATTTGTTTATAGATAAAACCGCTACAATGGTTCAAAGCTTAATCTTGATTTGATTGACGTTAGTAAATATGAAAAATATTTTTGAACGAAAATTTATGAAAATGTCTTTGAATGACTAGTTAATTAAGCATCTAGAGAGATTTAAAGTGAGCTATATAAAATAGTTATTTTCATTCAAGGTTGTAAAGTGAACTTCAGGCCCGTGAATGAACGGATGGGTCGAGGCCCGGCATAGCCGGCCCAAGGGCCACACGATCATCCATATAGGACTACCCCCGATCGCCCGTAGTGCAATCATTATTTTTAGTCATACTACGCGTAGAGTATGCTTTTGTTTTTGTTTTTGGGTGTCAAGAGTTTTAGGATCTAGGGCAGTTGCTATGGTAACAATGCAAAACAAAGCCACATCGCTAAAAAGCTAGACTGGATCACGTACCGCTGCTTGGTGCTATAGTGACGGGCTAGCACGTAAAAATAAACCTTACGCCTTCAAAACATGGCCAAAAAGGTTATTCATATTACAAGTGAGCTTAGTTATTCGATAAACCCCAAAAATAAATGATGAACTATGATTACAACCTATGATTACAACATTTCGCGAACGGCATTACTTGAAATGATGCTGAATGATATTTGATTTTGAATTGCAAGTATAAGAAGTAAAAGTAAAAAAAAAACAGAATACTTTCAATTAATCTAAAATAACCTTAAAATATTTAATATATTTCTAAAAACTCAGGAAAAACTGTTTTCTCTAATTACCAGTTTCTTTGAACACCTAGAAATACAAATAACTTAAACGTGTAAGAATTTGAGGTTCAACTCTCACCTTGAATTCGATACATCGCATTAATTTACCTATTATTTTATATCTATGTAGCATCACATTTCTTTTATTAGAACAGTTTATTACATTGTAGTGCACAAATACTTGGCATTTGTTTCATGAATATGTATACATTCAAACAAAGAAATTATTGAATAGAAATTATCGATTACTGATGTAATGCGGAGTTTGCAAAATCGATGGCACCGTCACCTGATAATGATGACTAAGCATGCTTGGGATTGTTTATTCTTTGATAAGATATTAGTTATATATTGAAGAGTTGTGAATAAAAGTACAATAATATTTCAAAGCGTGTCAAATAGTCATGCTCAAGAATTGTCTCATCCTCTTGCTTTCAGCACTTTGTAAGTAACCAGAGATTCAAAACTTTTGATCTGTGACATAAATATTTATCGATTTTTGCAGATTTTGATCAGTATGGAATATCGAATGTGGAAGCATTGATCGGATTTGACGTTAACCAAGTCCGAAGAAATGAATTTCCTTTCAGTGTGGCTTTCATCAATTTAGCCCTACAAGGAGGCAGAGACGCTCAATATTTTTGCGGTGGAACACTCATAAGTAATAAGCACGTGTTAACTTCTGCCCACTGTATACAGGATGAATCACTGTCAAACATCAAAGTTCTTATCGGATCCCACGTCTTACTTTCGCCCTTAATGATATCTTATGATATCAGTCATTGTTTAACTTATGAAGCTTGGGCAAAATCAAAAGGACTGATGCATTCAGTGAGAGATTTGGCTGTCGTAACGGTATTTAAATATAATGGAAATAATAATGAAAAATCTGGTTCCTGAAATTCAGATATATTCCAATTATCAAATTATATTCATACTGAAGATTCAATCATTTTTCCAGTTGCACACAGAAGTCAAAAATGGTCTACCGATTACTTTATCGCCTATCAAACTTCAACATCTGGAAGGAGTACAAGTAGGAATGGCATCTTGGGGTATGTCAATGAATGGTAAAGTCTCTATGAACATGGAAAAAGCATATGTACGAATTTTACATAGTCAAGAATGCCTACGAAAAGCTTATAGATACCCTTCATCAATAAAAAATGAGATTTTTCAGCAGATCATTATGTGTTCTGCTGCGGATCCAGCAATATTAGGAACACTCGTGAGTATTTTTAAAATAATCATGCGAAATCATCAAATTTTGATTACGTATATATTTGTGTATCCTGGAAATTGTTTTGAATATTAAATATTTTAGGGGAATAGTGGGAGCCCAGTATTCGATAGAAGAAAAAAAGAACTCGTGGGAATACACCATGGAGTATGTACGAAACTTTCTGCCAATGATCCAGAAGAAGCTAATTTATTAATAACGATTGACTCATGCCGACCATTTATACGAGATGCCATAAAATAAACAGTACGATATGCAACAAGTATAGAGAGTTAGTTATTGTGGTGAGCGTGTCGATGAAGCGAAGCGAAGGTAATAACTACACAAATACAAAATCATCAACGCTCACCAATTATTCATACTCTTCTTTCTCGAACGGAGCGATTCAAATTTAATTTCTCGAAGCCTATAATGTTTGTTACTTTTCTGTAAACGATCGCCATACAAGAGTTCAAAGAGAACGACAAAAGCCTCCATCCGATATATATACGACAACAGATCAAAGGTTTGGGTGGTGTATATACAGCTGCAGATCTTCAAACACTAGGAAGTCGGCGATGATATATATATATTTACTTCAAAGAAATATAAGTATAAGATTAGTAGTTGAAGGTTTGACATATTTTAGTCATTGATGTATCCAAGAATAATATTTAAATTAAGTCAATAGTACTTATATAGGCATAAAACAAAATAATATTTTCTTATAAAAGAGACGTGAAGCCGGGTTTAATTAGTGTCTAGAGGTTATTCAAGGTTTGACAAATTAAAATGAGATTATACGAAAATTTTGCGAGAATAAATATGAATTCATATTGATATACTATTTACTTTTTTAGATGAATGAAATCATTGTTTGACGCACACATGCACATATGCATACACATACACCCATTCCTGAGAAATTCAATTTTTCGACATGAGAAATTCGAATGGGACTATGGAAATCCGATGTTTGAAAGTTGGATTTTGACTTCGTCACGAAACTTTCTCTTCGAGAAAGTAATAGAATACAAATGTAGAATATTGCGAGTTTGTCATAATAAAATTCCTAGGCTATTTTCACGCAAAGTTAGACACAGATGGTACTCAGAAACTTCACGACTAAATGAAAATTCACGGGAACGATATTATTTCTTTCTGTTTCAAACTATCTGAATTTTTGGATTTTTTAATAACTCTTGGAATTGCCTCTCTCAAATTGTACACGCGTGTCACTGATTTCCATTACTATGACACATTCGATAATATACATTTGAAAATCATGCCAGTAATTCTTCGAAATAAATTATTGTCCACACTGCTCTTAAGAGTTACGACGAGGGATAAACGTGGAAAAACGTTGAATACTTTTTGTAATCTCTTCCTATAACTCAAGAATGTTTCCGTGCAAGATTGAGCCGATGTGTGATCGAAATGTGGTCGGGGATCGAAGTAGAAATTGGTCTAAAGATAGCTTTATCAGCTCGTTGAAGCGGCTTGGCGAGTGGATCGACTGACGAGAGCATCCCACTGTTATTATATTCGCAAGGGGGTTGGAGAAGAGGCTTGACCTCCGGAGCCGTGAGCCCCGTCGCGAGCTACTCTGCACGTTTTCGCACCGCAAACAAGCTGGCAGCCCGATCCTCGACTCATACAGCAGCAACAGCAGACCGACCAAGTATTTTGAGCTCTTCTTTTTTGCTCATCACTTTTGTTTGGCTGGCTGACGCCGCTCTCTGTTTGTTTTCTCTCATGTGGTCGGTGTTGGTGGCACGTTTTCTTCCCGTTAACCACCTGGCCTCACGTCAATGGGCAACAATTGATCGTTCAAATATTGATCGTTCAAATGTGATATAACATAGACGTGGTGCGTTTTTGAATTCCTCCGCGGACAAGAAAATCACTTGATTACGATCAAAGTGAAAAATCGGGGTTCGAGGGATTTGGGATTTTCAACACAGAATCTTGTGTCAAAAAAGCCCACCGTATTTGCCAAATTTTAAGCTCACTCCGACGGGACAACTTACGTGCTCGCGAAGTACAATTTGATAATTTGTTGTCATTTGAGTTGTGGAGCATGTCGCGTGAGATTACGAGTTTTGAGAAAGTTCTTTGGTCAATATTGTATGAGTGTCGTTGATATTATAGTAGACGATAGAACGGGAACACCTCAAAACCCACTTGTGTTTTTCGCCTAAGGAAACAAAATTTATTATTCTAGCAAAGTATACTTTTGCTCGGCGAAAGTTGTGGGGGATAGGTCCGTTTAAGAACTTTCCAATCAATCATCTCGCTGGAATTGAATATGATGTTTCAAGTCAAATTTTTCATCCCAAGCAAATATTTACATTAGTCGAGCTTAGACTAAGCTAATGCTGCCCTCGCGAATGACGCAGACGTAGCATCATAAACCCTGATTAGCAAATCCATTAACAGATTATGACCAAATTCTTTCCATGGTCTTGCCTCTGCCTCTCCATCTCATTTTGGAATTCCTTCGACAGGAAATATTAGCGACCGTATAAATAACGATGATCTATCAAGGAGTTAATGCACAACATCGCGTACAAGATCCGGGTCGAATTTTGAAGTTCGAGCAAAGCTCTGGGACCTTCCATGCTCGTCCTTCTGCCATG
This sequence comes from Aphelinus atriplicis, assembly GCA_020882685.1. Classification (NCBI taxonomy): domain Eukaryota; kingdom Metazoa; phylum Arthropoda; class Insecta; order Hymenoptera; family Aphelinidae; genus Aphelinus; species Aphelinus atriplicis. Next base: position 14,947,698 of record CM037076.1, on the reverse strand, counting down.
GATGAAATCGTTCATTTCACTTCGAGACTCTCAAGCTCGCGTAGCAGCGACATGGAAATGCGACTGTCGCGGGCCAACTACATGCTAGGCGCAAGACGTCCTTACCGAAAGCTCACTCATGAGCGATTCGGTCGAAAGCTCCGACCAATCGGAAATCGAACGTGACCAAGTCCCGCACATGTACACTCGCCCACTCGAGTCACTCTTGCTCGCGAGCAGATCGGCCAATCGAGCACATCCAATTCATTCGAGCTGCGCATTGTACGACTCGCCATCCCCAAGACCAACTTCTGTCATTGCTATGGAATACCCGCCGCGCGCTGCTGACAACTTCGTCCACCGCGTTGTTCACTGCGTGCCCAGCTCTCTCGCAGCGTGGCACAGCTCGAGCTTCGCCCCCGAGCTGTCTTTTGTCAATTTGTCATTGGGAAATTGGTTATTACGCTGGTCCGCAACGTAAAATAACGAGGGTGACGAGGGATTAAACAATGAGTCCCCAGATTGGACTTATATTTAATTGTAGTTTGTGTTTCAAAATAAAACACTCGACGAGCAGATAAAAGTACGAAACACCAGTTCGACACATTTTTCGATTTTTTAAAGTTTTAGCCGAAAAGTGTTTTTTACGTTTCACCTAATTTTGTCTAGCATTTGTAATAAGCTCTCGAGAAACTATCAACGATAGTGAATCTCGGTGGAAAGACATCTGAGCAGCGTGTATCGCAGGCAAATGCAAGGTGTCACTTTATCGAAATCAATTTGGAGCCACGGCCGAGAGAGGAGGGGGGGGGGCGCTGAAAGAGCGGCTCCGCACGTGCCACGGCGGAGAAGTCGACAACCGCGCGTTTCTCTTCTGCCGGAAGAAAATTAAAGCGCACGGAAGACGAAGGGTAAGAACGTGTGGAGGAGAGCTTGAGCTCGCCGCTAACGCTACGCTCGGCGTTCGGACGCTCGTTAAGGATTTTATGAGGCGCGTCGCGCCCCCGCCCCTCAGATCCACAATTTCTTCGGGAGCTTGAACCGGCGCTTCTTCCAGTTCAGCTTCAGTAGTTTTCTCTCGATTGATAATGCTCCGGTACGACGGACGTCCTTGGTATTTCGCTGTTTGGGATATTTCGGATAGTTTCCTCGTTAAATCTTATATGGAATGCATCTAATGCCCAGTAGCCGGGCTGCCGCGGATTCCCCATTGGATTTCCATCGGGTCCGGTATTTTATTTGCGAATTCTTCCGATACGAGTTGCGGGCGTACGTGTCAACAATGATCCAAGCAAAATGAATAGCCCCGGGGGGGTGTCATTCCCACGCGTCGGCCGTAACGACGAAGCGGTACGCGAAAGAAGGGCAAGAAGTGGGCTCTTCCTACGATTCAGCTAGAATTTCCGATGGCCCATTTCCTCGCGTAATTATCGCGGAAACGAGTCGTTGTCGTAGCCACGGCTGCGAATTCCGAAATAATCGCTGGCCGCGCGGAGCCGGGAATGCGCTGCCGGTCGAAAGAACTCCAGCACCCGCAATGGAGTCGTCGCGAGACGTGGACTCCACGTTAACTGCGATGCTAATTGCCTCCGCGAACAGACAATGGGCCAAGAGAGAAACGGAGCCGAGGGAAACTCGGGCGGAAGACCCAGTGCGTTACGAGTTGCGACGAGCTGCACGAGCAAGCTACAAGTTGGCGCCCGACAGTCAGTGGCTGTGAGACTGACGAGGAAATTCACTAATGGAGTGTAGGGCCAACCTCATTGTCTCCTATTAAATGCTGCATTTACAATATATACTTGCTCAAGATTTTCGCTTTCCATCACAGCCGGAGAAAAGTCAAATTGCAAAGAATGACACTTTTCTCCAGCTGGAATACGAGAAATAAGGTAAATATCTTCGATATGCCAAGTCGAGTCGAGCATATTCGGTACCTATCTACCCTTTTTTTATGACTACCCTCTTTCAACCCTCTGAGGTGAATATGAGATCTGTCCTTATAACATTGAGTGGCCATAGGAACAGAAGGTATAAAAGATATGAAAGATAACATGTATAAATCGATACTTTAGGTGAAAGATCGAGGAACATCACTGTATTCAAAACTTCCTCGAGAAATTTTTCTCGCAAAAACCACAAAGTTTCCTAAATAGAGTTGGAAGCTTAATTGACATAAACCGGAGTGGAGTCAGGTGTGTATTAATTGCTATAAACTAAAATGATGTCAATTTATAGTGTTATCGTTACCATTGTTTGCCACCGTTTATATGATATATTCAGAAAAAGGACTGTGTTGGCTTATACGTAAGATCTTTGCTTTTATCGTGGAACGCCGCGGAGTGCATTTCCTGGCCGGCATCTCTGACTTTTTCATTTTTCCGCAAGAATAACTAATTAACGTGCCTTTACCGTGGGACTGGTACTTCACATTCCCCCACGAAATATATAGGGGCGTTACAAGGGACGCAAATGTGCCCGAGGTTTGCGCAGGCTCGGTCGGTAGAACAGGGGTTTATGAACCATGACAACGCATCCAGTTTTTGATGATATCTCGTGATATTCAATAATAATATTGCCAATAGCTTGATATTTCTTGTGATGCACTATGACCTCGTTTTATTGATTGAATAGCCTGTAAACGCACCTCTTTAATTGCATAAGCTTTTTGAGTATAAGACGTATCAGAATTCTTCATAACACATAGAATCATTTCAGTAAGAAGAAGATTACTAACCCTATCGCACATTATAGTATGAGTTTAGGGTAATAAATTTTTCATACACGTTTTTCTATAATCTTGGAAGTAATCAAATACATAGTTGATTGTACAATGTATACTATTCTGGTTTTGCAGTATATATTTTTCAAAATTTTTAAATAATCACGTTTTAGAAGAGAGTATACAGAAATTCTATTGAACAATTTGATCCATTTCTTATCTTTGACTTATAAAGTCAATATATAGCGGTTTGAAAAAAATGATAATATTTGCAGACTTCTTTATCAAAAATTGATAACATTAGTTAGTGTCGCCGCACTATGGGCCGCTAGAGCAACTTGCAAGTTCAATCGGTATACAAGTGAGCTTTGAAGAGTAACGCCCTCTCTTGTAGTTACATGTTCACCAGAGAAAATCTTAGTTACCATATGCTGCTCTGAGAATCCTGATTTCCTTCCTTTTTACACAAAATGAGTGGAAGAAAGTATTAGTTATGAATGGGTTAACAAATAACTGACTATTCAAAATTTTCTGTGATGACATGAGTTGATTGAATGATTAATTGAGAAAGATGGCTTGAGGATCTAGGACGATAAAATTTAATCAATAAAATGAATTTATCCGAGGAAAGTATATCTGTTTCTTAAGTAACTTCAAATTATTTAATTGAAATAGAATCACCGAGTCACTCAAAAATTCTTAAATTTTGGACTGTGTTACGTATAAATCAATCCAACATGAAACATTCTATCCCTTATATTTCTTTAGAAATCCGAATGAAAAATAATTGCTGACGATGCATAGATTGACAGCTTCCTCTGAAATGTTATTTATTCTTTTGATAATCATAACAATAGTATATTACTGATCATTAAACTCTTTTAATTTAACAGAAGTATTTATCAAAATAAAGTTCCGTATCATCACAGATTGTATTTGAAACAAATACATCAAAATTTTACTAAAAAAATTATACAGTTCATAGATTATATATATTATATATTATATTTATATATAATTTTTTGTAGTTGTAACTATCATTGTTTACATGGCTTATTGTGAGCGACACGGTATCATTGTACTGATTTGATTGGCAATCAAACATTCTAATAGAAATTATCCAACTTGTAACTCGACTCCATGCGCTTGTTAGAGCTAATCAATTTGGGGCATCTCAAGTAAACGATATTAGTGAGCAGAATGAACGAGCAGCCCGTGAATGATGGATTTTCATTTTTAACGTATCGGGTTGAGTATAAAGGTGATTTCATCAATATTACAGTATGAATTAGGTATATATTCAGTATATATTAGGTATATATAGGTAAATATTACAGTATATATTAGGTATATATTCAACCTCAAAACCAAAAAGGAAGAAAGCGTAGTTCAGAAAAAGTTCACGGATTATAATTTTAGGACTGCAGTTTCCCCAAGTTTCTATTCCTTCCTTTTCTAATTCCTGGAATCCCGAATTCACCAACTGCTTTTGTTCAGATATAAAAAAAATTAAATTCAGAAATATCACCGTTCAGACGTGATTGTCGATAGCTAGGCCAATTCACGAAGATCCTACTGAATTGCTGCTGTAACGAGAAGAGTAAGCAACTTCTTTGAGAACGTGGCTTCTGTCCTTTTAGCCAATAGATGCAATCATTTTTGTATAGCTACCTCTTCGATCTTTTGCAGCTTTACACCTGAAATTATGAATCAAGAATTCAATGGAAGTAACATTCGCAATAACAAATTACAATTTGCCTAATTTTATGTATGGAACAAAATTATATGTGTGTAAATATTTTTACGTGTGAAAAAAAAATGGAGGGTAGAAGAATGAATTATATCAGTAAGAGAAGAGAATGTGAGGCATCCAGCATAATCCAAGAATTACAGGAAAAACCTCTTCTTCTGCCGTTTCGTCTAGGGTTTATAAGGGCTCCTTCATTCCCAAAGATGAACATTGTCTCATAAGTCACTCTCATATATATCAAATTCGTAGGCTGATAGAAGTGAGATATAAATATACGAAATAACAATTATATTAATGATAATGTTTAAGTTCTTGCGTGAAAAATATTAACTGAACTATGCCATTCCATTGGGAGAAGTTTATATATAAAAAAAAATTGCACACATAAAATACATAGTTTTTCTCTTAATATATTAATTAACCTGTGCATATAGATTCGCAAAAATTATTACAGAATTGGATCAAAAGTTGAGAAACATTGCTTCATATTATGTCCTTCTTATAATTTTTTCCGTGTTTGAGAACGTCTTTAAAAATTGTATTCTACACCAACAGTAAAATGCATCTCACCAACGCAACTTTTGCTTCTTTCTGCGCCTTCAAAGTAATTTTTCTTCGTGATATTCCAAACGGTATTAGAAGAATGATCTAGAAATAGATCGGCATATCTATTTTTCACATTGTATTTTCCTATTACCCTTCTAATGAAAAAAGTCTTTGCGTACCAAGTTTTATGTGCACCCTTTCTATTTGTCGGAGACTTTTTCGAGATTTCTGGCGTAGGTAGTTTTTTAAATAACTGTAACATAAATATTTAGGTAAAGACGCGTGGAATACTTCAAATGTAAATTGATGGAGATTTGGATTAGTAAGAACAGATTATCGAAACTTAATCCCGAAAATCTAGCCACTGCGTTAGAAAATATTTGAATCTATTCGGGCTTATCGATTTTTTCCCGGCACTGGCAGTTAAATAACGGATTAGTGCACTTACTAACTTTTTTTGTGAACCGTTTGTTATTCATCAATCCTGTCTGCGATAAAACATAGAAGCGTATTCATTGTCACGATCGAGTTTACACCGTATGAATAACGCAATACTTCAATATAGTCTCTTTCGATGATATTCAAGTATAACACCAATAATTAATCAATGTCGCTCAAAAATAATCGTTTTTTCATAAACTATTTGAATGATAAATAATAACACGTTGAATTGAAAAATGATTACAATCGACTTTACCAAATCAAGCCAGTACATCGAAATTCAATAGCCTCTTCGGAAGAGCGTGAAAAACTCAAATAAATATTATACTGACCAATAAACTTGGCAAGAACTATATAAGAATATACAATAATACCATATTAATGTTTACAATATTTCATTAACCGATCAGCAGTACGTTGTGAGAGATGCTTTAAATACACGAGGGAGGTGTATATCCAATGAGAAATGTGTGTAAATTGTCGATCTTTGAGGGCCAATCCAGAGTGAAGTGGAAAAAGGAAAATTTACAAAATCCGCCACATATTTATTTTATGCGACGTTTCGCCAGTTAGGTTTACTGGCCTCATCAGGCAGTTTTGAATGAAAATATAATATTACGTTCGGCAGTGGAAGCAGCCGCTTCCGACGATTTACACACGACGAAGATCGACAATTTACACACATTTGGAATTATGGAGGGTGCACAATATAATATGTATCCAATGAGACTTTCTGACCGCAAACTTTCACTAAATACGTTTAATGCGGATTTCCCTACATGAGTAGGGTCGAATAAAAGGTCTAAATACCTCAAATATGCAGAGCCGCAATTGATTTGGACCATTCTACGCTAAGGAGTAGTTAAAAAAAATAATTTTATTCACGAATAAAACCGCCCAATAAGATCCATCTAATTTTAACATACACTACATAGCGATCGATACAAAATTTCCTGATGCTGCTTGTGAAAAATGAATGGCCTGTAAAAATAAGTCAGCTGCATGAGACTCGGATTGGATTACTCTGAGATATAACATTTTCATCACTTTGTGCGGAAAATTTGATCTTTGGACGTTATTTTTCCACACAAGTGATGAAAAATACTGTTCGATACGCTTCGCTCGGGCGGTAAACTTCGCGTAGGCCTAGAATTAGTTTTTTGCTACTGCATCGAAAAATACTATTTCAGCGTTTTCCAACATTCAAAGAAACTTGACGCTGCAGCATTCCCCCCTCCAGTACTGCAAACGTTCCCAGAGCTCGGAGTCTCATAGGTTCCGGATCGTCGCTGCAGCAGTTCCGGGGTGGTAGACACGCGCATGTACACACTCTTTCACACAAGACCCAGTCGGAGCTCTTCTCTTTCTGTCTCGGGAACGCAAAAGTCCCGAGCGTAGAGGCTGCTGCAGCAACGCTAATTCTGCTACTGCAGGTGAAACTGCTGCACCATCAAGCTTCTTTCAGTGTAGAAACCGTTGTTTTCGGTCATTAAAATCATGAAACCGAAAAAATCGCTGCTGACTGGATTAACAGTATGATTTCTCAAAGAAGTTTTGTGTGAGAAATAGTCGCTATGCAGAAAAGAGAATTTTGTGTCGTTTGACACCGACTTAGAAATGATCTTTCAAACTACGTAGCAATGGTTGCTAAGGATATCAACGATAATTGCTATAAAAAATAAAAAAATACTGAGTCGTATCATCTTAAAAGTATAGCTATAAATGAACTTCAACTCGATATTTCTTTCCGTAGCAACGGTTGCTAGAGACGTAAGTAATGGTTGCTGAGGAGAGATAGAAGTTTTCGTATCGTTCGCCATCAATGAATGGACTTCAAACTGATTTTGCTTTCTCTTAGCAACAGTTACTATACAGATGTCGATAACGATTGCTAGAGATATCAACATCTGCTATGGAAAAAATCTTGCTAACTCTCATCGATCCTCGTGATTATTCGGGGCCCAGCGAACATTTACGAGGAATCATAGGGAACTTCCCAAAAATATCTTAGCAACGGTTGCTAGGGAAATATACAACGGATTTCGCTGGAAATTGAACTTGGGGTATATTTGGTCCAGGCTAAGCCGTGTGAAAGATTTCAGGAAATTCAGGCGACTTCCAAAGATATCGGGCGCCCAAAAATCGCGTTACATACATCGTACGTACACATATAGTACACGTATACATACACAGCCATTTTTGGGATTCTATGTTTTTCTATGTTTTCGATCCGCAGATTACTAAAATCGAGGTCCCATAATCTGATTCAGAAGTTCCAGTTATGCTCCGTCACAAATTTTTCTATTTGAGAAAGCAATAAACAGTAGTTTACCTGCAAAACTAAAATAAAAACCATAAAAAAAAAACAAAAATGTTGTCTGCGATGTTTGAGTAATGGATTCTAGGATTGGTTACATTTGGTAAATTAAATAACATTATAGTCATTTTTAATCAAATATTCATATTTATTTCAATACTAGGATGAACATTTTTGTTATTCTGATGGACAGTCGTCGGAGAAATACATCCTATACAAATTTCCATAATTTTTGCAATATTCTGCACATTTTTCTTTACTAAACCAACAAGCCGGCTCTGAAACAGATAATATGACTCAGCAATCTCGTAGGTTCAGGGTTGATGATTGAGAATTCATATCATAACTTTAAATAAAAACATGAAGTTGGTTATGTTAATTGCCCTGGTAGGAACTAAACAAGCTCGGATATAGTTATTTGTTTAGACAAATTCATTGATCGTCACCATAACACACAATTTTTTCCAAATTTCCATATACATTTTTGTGGAAGTTATGCATGAGTATAAAATCTGAATTGTCAAAAAAATTAACTTTTCTATTCTAGGAGCCCAGAAAATCTGTTCCATATACCTGGACATGTAAGAAGGATGGGAACAATGTTATTCTAAAAATTATAAATATTATGAAAAAGAATTGTTTGGTAAAGGTAAAAAATAAGTGAGTAAACAGAGCCAAAATGGCTCTAACATATATCATGGTTGAAGTAGCCAATAAGGATGAAGAATTTAGATATCCACAATTTTTTTTTTTCATCGTCTTTATAATTTTTAGAATAACTCTTGCTCCTACAATTTTTTCATTTTTAGGTATGTACCAAGATTTTCTGTGCTCCCAAAAGAAGAAAAGAGGTCAAATTTTCAAAAATTCAGATTTTAAGCTCATACATAACTTCTACATAGATGCATATATAAATCTAAAAAAATGGTGAGCGTCCTGGTGGCGGATAGCAATAAATTTGTCCAAACAGAATCATCAAAATGTTTAATGTGCCCACTTGGCGTGGAACATCCTATATATATATTGGCAAAATATAGTCAATGAGTTTTTCTTGTTAAAAGCTGGATACATTATGTAAAAGTCTTCTGCTGGGTCTATGTATTGAATTCATGGGATTTTTCAGAATGATTAAAATTATCAGTTAATCAAATAGATGAATGTTTTTGAAACGCCATTGAAGGAAAGTTGGGTGGCTTATACTGCTATTTTTTGAAATGGATTATTTCTTAGATTTAATAATTAACAAAAAATTCTTGAGTACACATCTATAATATTGCATAATACTGTAGGATATTGTGTGAAACTTTAAATCACATAACTTACTTTTCTCGGAATCTTCTTGAGCTTGAGAGTAATGAATGCACATTATGAGTGCAATAACGAGGATAATATACTTAAATTGCATTGCAGTAATGACGGGTACCAGAGTCTCGAACAGAAATTGTGAACTTGCTCTGAACGATGAAATTCCTACTATTTATTCAATCGAAAATTTTGGAGTCAATTAACGAAATTAACAGCCTTCAACGCACAAATTGTTGACTATTGATAACTTGACATACGATAATACGAATAATAATGAATAATATTGAAAAAAAAAAATGTATAATTACTACAATTTACGTAGAAGGCTATGACAAGCATGGGCGGAAGTAGTAGTTCCAGTAGATAGTAATTAATTATATTTCATAAGAATCGAATTAACTTCAATTAGAACTAGCAATAAAGGCACCCTCTCTCCGTACGGTATTTTAGATAATAACAGAATTATTGTGAAATTATTCCGGAAAACAATCGAAAAACGTTCAACTCGCGTATAGGTCATATTAGCGATATCGATAATATGACTCCGTTCCTACATTATATTCTATCATGAATAGATAATACCTAAAATATTTATTTGTATATTGCTATCAAGGATGTGACCATGACAGGGTTGCTAGATTGGGCGATTTTTTCACAAATTAGAGATCATAAGATCGGGGATCTATTGTGTTTTGGCAATGGTTTTTCTGCGAAATTTTATTTGAAAAAAAAAAAATTATTCGCCGAAAAAATCGTCAAAAATCAAAAAAAATCCCTCATCTCATGATCAATAATCTGATTAGAAATTGCCCAATCTGGTAACTCTGGACCATGATCTAATTGGACTGAAATACCATGAAACTAGAACTGATATTCCGAAATACCTAGCAACGGATGTTAGGGAAGATATCTCATTGATTCTTATCGATCCTCATAAGTATTCGAGCCCTAACAATAATTTATCAGGATTTTGTGAGAAACTTATCTAGAACACGTTAATGTCACTAAAAATTAACTCGATTTTATCTTGCCACGACTAACTTGTGTGCTAAATTTCAGGAAGAATAGACAATAATTTTGAGAGTTAATGCACGTCGAAAAATTTCCACATCCAAACACATATATGTACATACGCACATACAGGCATTTCTAGGACTCTACGTTTCTCAACCTGTAAATGACGAAAATGAAGGTTCGAAAGTCTGAATCGAAAGTTCGATTTTTACCCCATTACAATGTTTTCTCTTCGACTAAGCAGAATTTCTCACTTCCCTGCGGAACATTAGATATATTGTCTCAGTTACTAAGAAAATCTAGAGTGTGACTCATAAAAACTGGTGTAAACATTCGTAATCAGTCAGAAAGTTTTTTTCTCAATACTATTTCATGCTACTACAATATTTCGCTGCGACGCTGTATATTTGCTGCACGTTTGTAGGAGATTCAGAGTGTAGGACTAAGTGCTCTCTAAATTTTTTACAATAAATATTCATTGTAAGCCCTAGTCAACTATTGATTAATTTATTTTATACGAGAAATTTGATAACCTCTTCAGATATTCATTTCCATCCCACTGCACTCACTCTCATAGCAATACAGTACCCGGGGTTTTCACTGATGTCTTCAGTGAAATATCGACCACTTTATGACAGTTAAACTTTAAGTAATTTAGAGAGTGAGTACAGGGCCTTATTGGGTACCTGCGCTTGCCTCTTAACAACTCTTATCCCGAAAAACATTAAAATAAATACTGCGACTAATTGTTTCACTTTTTCGAGAATTCTGATATTATATTTACCCAAAAATATTTAAATAACCTTCGAAAAGTTAATGCAATTATCCACCCGAGAGTGTCATTCTCGTAAGTGAATAATAGAATTGAGCACAGATTTCGTTAATCATATTCAGTGAGTTTCGTAATTTATGGTTGGTAAATGTGAAGAATAAACGTAGCTACGTAGAAAGTTAGTTGGGTCATGAGGGGTGGCAAGAACGTATATCGCTCGTAACAGCGTCACTCATTGCTTTTCATGAGTGAGTCGGTCAGTGGAATGGTCGTTTTGAGATTCCATCCAATTCTTCTTGAAGAGAGGCACCCGCCAAAATCGTGCGAGAGCCAGTGTACGGATAAATCCTATAAATAAAGATGAGCCTGCTAGAGGCGCATCAAGCTTTTCTCTATGTGAGAAATTATGTGCTCTTTCAGTCCTAGAAAGACTGGAACGATGCGGAACTTTGTAATATTAGTTCTCCCAAGATTCTCGAAAAAAATCTTGTACCACTGGTACAGTTTTAGCGTATGTTATACGGATGCGATCAAGTGCATTGATTCATTGGAGATTAAAATCATTTGTCAATATCTAAGAGCAGGTCATTCTCAAATGAGAATGAATTGAACCATTGAATGCTAGCGATAAATATTGAAATGCATCGTATAGAATATATTACTTTCTCGTAGAATTTCAGCTCTGGTGAAATCGAAGCAATGAATATTACTAATAACTCATGTGACCAACTCTACGAAAGATGAAGAATTTTAATGTAAAATTACGCGATATCATTGACTTCAGTTGATTGAACTCCTTTGTCGTGAAAATGTTTAAATTCTCGATCGAGAGAATGGCTTAGGCTGAATAGGAATTGTTGGGGGTTGATTTATGTCTCGCATGAATTTCATTATAGCATTTTATTGAGAACAGTAGAAATCGTGGGTGTTCGTTAAGTCCAAGTTCTATTTTTGATGATGCACAAAAAAGTCCATTAATACGAATAAAAGATATTGAAAATTTGATTCTTGCAAGACAAATGAATATTGTTGCTCACTAATTTGAGTACGCTGAGAATTTCGGTCAAGGTGAGTATTAATTCAAAACTTAAATATTTTTCATTACATGTTCTCGCTTTAGTACTCCAGCATATGTTGAATTTGAGGTCGTGAGAAATTCTGTTCAGAGGATTCTTCGGAATCTTACGAATAATCATTATTTGAGTAAGTCTAGCTGTGTACCCAATGAACTTGCGCTTGGTGAAAATGTTACAATACTTGGGATGCGTGGGGCGTGAAGTTAAATAACAAATCCCACTGTCAAATAGGTTTGGCATATATATACGTGTATACTTTTCATCAGCCAACATATCATCCGTATGATGCTCAATCTTTCACACGTGATTCGGATTCAATTTCAATCTTAGATCTCGGCGTCACTCTCGAAGCTCAGCCGGCTTTTGTGGGCGAATAATCGAACGTGTCGTTCACGGTTCTCCCAAGTTTATAGATTGAGATTGTGAATATAATTATAATGAAAGATCTGGGGAAGCTGAGCCGGTGGGGTGCACATCGGTTGGCTATCCTCTGATTAATGAGCAGCAATTACGTGGTGGCGCACACGAATGGAAGAAGGCCCGCGAAGAGGGTCGAGTCGGAAGGAACGCATCTGGCACGGACAGGCGTTCATATCAGAAGATACCCAGCGCTCGCCCCCCCACCCCCTCAGTGGATTGCGAATGGGAAGTGACGCACAATGAACAAGAAGAGTCGAGTCGATTCTCGTAGTTCCCCTCGGCATCCTTTGCCCCCTCCCCCCTTACCCCCCCACTACAATTTTACTTACATATATATATATTTATTCCGACCCTGGTCTCGAACAAACTCAGGCACACTCGAGTTAATGAAATCCATCGCTCGCGAGACTCGATTCGTCGCCGTTGTCGTCTTCGCCAGCGAGTCTGCATTTATCGACATACTGCTCAAATTCCTCCAACCTCGTCTAATTTTCTGCGCACACGTCTAATCGATTCCGGCATTGCCTTAACCTCACTCATTGCCTTCATCGAATGACTATCAATTTTCTTTCATATTACGCTCGGTTTGTTTCTCATAAGAACCTCGCAAGTAACTATTGATATTAGCTGGACTCGTTGAATTCCGAGAGTACGCGACGAAGCAACTATTCTCTTCTCTTTTGTTGAAATTGACGAGCCAAATAAAAATGAATGCAATATTTTTCACTGTCAATTAATGTGAATCATGTCGATTCTCACTATGGATATTCATAATATGGAGCGGAAATTAAATTAATCTCAACTCTATATTCTTAAGTTGCAATGTTTCGCCAGCAAGGTTTCGCTGGCCTAATCAAGCTGATATTATTAGAGAAACATAATTGTTAGATGAGACAGCTAATGACTAATAATATAACAAAAAATAGAAAAATTATTTTTCAACGATAATTGTATACGGTAATGTGAAGTTTCGATTAAAATTGGAGAGAAATGAGAAATTCTATTCATTCTTATCCTGTCATTATCTGTTTTATTTATTAATTTTGTTTTCCTAATAAATCCAGCCCGATGAGGCCAGTAAAACTTTAATTTATTTCATTTCCGCCCCTCAAGGATTTTGGTCCTGTAAGATCATTTGTCGAACCTATTTGAAGACTTTTGTTGTTGCAACTCGGCTACAAGCGTACTTCATCGAACTCTGGTTAATTCACCAAAAACATGTTCGGCTTTTCATTTTTCTTGAAAGGTCATTGCAAAAATGGTCATTGTCCAGCTCCTATTTGATGAACAATTAGTTAGACAGAAATCTTGCAAGTGAATGGAATCATACCCGAAATAGGAGACAAATATCTTGTGGCATCCATACCGAAGTTCTAATTGATTTGCTACTCTATACGAAATCAACAAGTGCCTTATGCTAAAGCTCCTCCTCCACCTCCTACTACAGCTCCTCCTCCTCCTCGCCCGCCTCTTCCTCCTCCTCTTCTGGCTGCATTGCACAAGCACTCTACAGGTGGCATGAGGCTGAACTCAAAAAATCCATCCATCAGGTCATGGATTAATTCACGGGGAATCATTCACTTTTAGCGACCCCTCGTGCGATCGATAATCTGGCAGAGAAATACGACGAGAAACGCGGAAGCATTCATCGTCGGGCGGTATGTAAGCTTGAAAGCTGACCCCTTAGTACGCCGGGCACGGCATAATAATCGGATTGTTTTATAGTGCCCCGCTCTCTCGTCTTCGCCTCTTCTCCCCCGCATCGACTCCAATGCGTCTTTGAGCTTCCTCCACCTTTTTCTTTCTCCTGCGCCTGCCTCTTATTTCATCCGGGCCTGAGAAAAAATAAGTTTCCGCCGTAAGCACCGCTCTGACTTCTTTAAATCTCAATTACTTTTCGGCAATAAAAAATAACTCCGAGAAAGCACTAGCACGGAATTCCCTTTTATTTTTTACGATGTTGTGTCTTGAATATAAATTAGACGACTGTGACGACTAAGGAGGTTAGCGAGGTTCGATAGAGATATTTCCATTCAATTATAGTTGGCATATTGTTCCGATTAAATAACTCGAATAACCACAATGTATGACGTGGGATATACCTTCGTCATGACGAAAATTGTTTTGATTCTGTTGTTTCCTCTTCAAGTCAGATTAAAATTCTGCCGCGATCAGTTTGTTCATAACGTACAGCAAAATTCGCGAGAGATTTGGTTCCGAGCTCGATAGCAAAGATAGATGAGCGCCTCATTCCTCGAATTTTCGAAATCAATTATAAAAGTTCATAAGTTGAGCTGATGGTCGATCGATGTTGCAGTAAAGAATGGGGGGGGGGACGAGGCTGCGACGCGCGTCCGCGTCGAAGGGGGCGAGTAGTGCAGTTTAACTGCGCGCGTCAGGGAGGGATGCGCTCTTCGCTTGAACGTCGGTTGGGGGTGGCGAAGGAAGGGAGCTTTCTCGCTTGGATATGGAGAAAATAACCCAGGACAAAGATGGCCGCTGAATTTGCTCGTGGAAGGGGGGATGGCAGCTGTGGAGCGTGACAGAAGCCGCTTTAATAAAGACGAGCTGTGCGGCTCATATCGAGAATTCTTGGGAAGCCGCGGATTCTTCGAGTCGAGCTGCACATTACGGCGTTCCCAGCCGATTGTTCATTGATAGGGAGAGAAAGACAGAGAGAGACTCTCTCTCTCCCTCTCATTTCGAACACCTACGAATTCCCGCCCCCGTTTCTCGTTGCAGCTCTTCCGATCGCGTATGCTAGCCAAGCGGCCGACTTGGAGCGCCTCTATCGAATACCGAAACCGATTTTTTTTCCCTCCTCCCATATCTCGCATGCAAGTATAGCCGATCTAGTTTACGCTATATTCCTAATCATAGATCATTCGAAATCATATAATATCTTCCGAAGCAATTTTCTAGAGAATCGCTGATGTCCGCTTCAAATACAACTTTTTAAATGGAATACTAGTTTTCAATCAATATCACATGAGCAAATAACTCTGGGGCATCTAGAAATAGTCGGCTGAATTGGCGAACTATTCATCAAGTCATCATCATATAGATATACTTGGCTCTTGTTGAAATGACGATCTAAGCTCACGCGCCACTGAACACCCGATATAATGAGATTTCGCAAGCTGACCGCAGTCTTGGACGTGCGTTCTCGACACTCGTACAATTTTAACTTTTTCTCGGATACTCGTCCCGATGAACTTGAGCCCGGATCGATAGTAGATTTTTCCGAGGACTTTGCGAGAATTAAGACTCCCGTACGACAATAAGAAAAACTCGATCGGATCGAAAGCGTCCGGTGCATAACAGTGTGCACACATACTCAGAATAAAGCTCGCATGCATATGCAGCCCCGAGGCGAATTACGCAAGCTCATTGAGCGAGCGTCACTTCGCGTCGGCGTTTTCATTCAGCGTATAGCAGGGCTTGCGGGCCGATCTCGCGCGGGGGCCGATCGCCGCGGCCACGAGTTGCGCGCGTGGGTCGGGCATGCGCGCGAGGGGTGGCCGCCACCGCCGCCGCCGTCGCCGCCGCCACCGAGCCGCGCCAGCTTCGGCTGGGTGGCGGGCACACGCAGGCCAGCTGCGGCGGGGGCGGCCAGCATGAGACGCGAGCCAGCGCAGCCAGCCCAACACCGAGCCGGGGACTAGCCGCCGCAACCGCAGCCGCCGCCACCGCGAGCAGCAGCCCAACACCAACTAACAGCCGCCTCTGCAGGGCCGGCCTCTATCTACCTATGTAAGCTTGCAAGCTCGATTCTCCTATAGCTATATACTTCCTTATACACCGTTTGTCTTGTGACTCCTGCGATACGCGCCCCGTACGCGCTACCGGTCTTCTGCCTTCAGTCGGGGAAACGATCGCTCGATCGAACTCGAGCTTCTCCGCTTGGATAGATTGATTCTACCGATTTTAATATATGTTCGTCCACTTCACTTCAATTTTTTCGCTTTTGATTTTCCAGCGTACCATTAGTTGATGACCAATCGGTGCTTGATTTCTTTTTGACTACTGTTCTTTTCAAAAGTTATTCCATATGAACTGGTTGATTCTCATACGCAGTGAATCGTATTAAAAATCAAAGTAAATGATTAATGAATTTGACAAAAAATTTAGAATCGACCTTAAGTTCTTCGTACTTGGCGTAATCATAATACCGCATAAACTTATATAATACTTTGCGTCAATAGTTTCTTCAGATATAGGTCAAGGAAAGAGAGATTTGTGAACTCTTCAATTCATTTCGTTGAAAAAATTAAAATGAACGAATAAATAAAAATTTAGATGTTAATCCAATGAATATATGATCCAATAACTTAATTGCTTATTGCTGTTTCAATATGCGAAGACATAGAAGAATACTTATCCGATTTGCAACTGGTCATTCCTCAGCAAGTGGGATTATATTCTAACACTTTTGGAACTGATTTTATGTACAACTTTAATTTCAGTCTTCGTTATTGCTTCATCCCGAAAGTCGAGTCAACTTATATTTTCCAAAAAATATGAATTTCACATCGCGTCAATGAATGAGTGTAATAATGTGTCGAAATCGTCAGCAAATTTTCAAGTCTCACAAGCAGTAATTTTCGTTAAATTAAAAAAAAAATAATCAGAACTACTAAATTACACATAACGATCCTCCCACTCTCTCAAGCCCTACCTTGCTTAGCAAGCACGAGCCGTTAGTCGTGCACAATGGTTCGCAAGAGTGGGCCGAAAGCTTTTGAAGCGAGTATTTTGACGAGTGCCTCGGGGAAGTTTGCGACCGCGCGACGGTTCGCCCGCAAGCTCCCGACGCCCGTCAAATTTATCGAAACAGACGCAGGACCACGTCATGGAGTACAATACGAGGACGACTCTCGCATGCGTCGGACAATCTCAAAGCCGGGTACGAGAGTGTCGCGCTAGCCCGTCGCCCAATTATACGAGGTCCACGGCTTTGTTCTTGGACGGGTCCGCGTGGCTTCCGTCTGTCCGTTTCAGCCGAGGGCCACCATCGCCGATTGAACTCCTCATTTCCACGTGTCATCTCCACGAACCTTTTGCTTCTCAGCCGCTGGAAGTCGGCTTCCTGCGGGGCTGTTTGTATAACTGCGCGGTAATCGGCTGATCAGATTCAAGTTCCTCCGCGACGACATTCTGCGCGTTTATATATAGGGATAGTGTATTTTGTTCGTTTCCGAAATGGTCGAGGGATCGAACATGGGATCATCAATTTTCGACGCGAAGGATGATAAATCGAAATTATCGAATTTGATTGCGCGAGCTATTGAAATCTCAGCACTGTCAGTTTTATTGAATTTAAAGTGAAAAAAGTCAATTTTTTTTATACCCCTTCAAAGACACTCGAGGACTTCTGAGGCAGAATATTCGATAATTTTATCGATACTGATAAACAGATTGTAGATATTTGATTTTTTTATAATTGAAAAAGTTTTTGTAAAATACGCGAGAATATTAAAGAATCGTGGTTAAAGATGAAACGCAAATTTGAGTCACAATTTAGTAACTTCTAATTTGTACTTTTTAACGATTTATTATCCATCACTAACAATGCAACAACTGATAGTCAAAACTTGAAATAGAATCTTCATTGTTTAGAAAATGTTTACGGGTACTAAAGAAAAAAAATATATTGTGATATACTGAAAAATATTTTTATTGTACATTCAACATTCAAGTCAAAGTTCAACAGTCAATGAACATACATGATACAAATAGATGAGACAATGTTGAAATGATGAGTGTTAAATCAAAATAACGGTATCCCAATAAATCCTTTGATTATCAATTCAACACGTCAAAGTTCAATAGACAACGAAAATAACCAATGCCGATAGACAATGGGCCAACAATTTTGGACTTATAAGAGTGCTACATTAGCGACTCACAATGATAACATCACATTCAATAACATAAATTTGCTGGAAGTCGAATTCCAATCAAAGACACTACCCAAAACTCAACGAGTCGAGATTTTGTTCACTTCTAAACACAAATAAGGAAATAGTCGCATCACTGGTCGAAATTTCAATTCAACTGAACAGATTTACAGAAAACAATAACTAACACTTAAAATACACATTAAAACATAAAACGCATGTAACATAAATATTACGATGACAACAAAAACACACAACAAAACTGTTTTGAAACAAAAAATGAAACGAAACGATAAATGTGGTCACTGAAAGTGTTGGAATTCAATCAAAAGTCGGTCTGGAAGCTTCTTTGATATTTTCGTAGGGTTCTGTCAGCTTCGGCGATGGCGAAGTTGCTCAACGTTCCTGGCAACACAAGCTCCGTCGCAGTCCGCAGCTCCTGGACCCCCAGTGTTCGTTTTCGGTTGGTCTTGACGATGGACGACGCCTCCGTTATGATCCGCTCGAACATATCGATCATAAAATCGTTCATAATCTCCATGCTATCTTTCGACATGGACAGATCCGGTTGCACCTCTTTTTGTACGTAGTGCAGGTACCGGTAGAAAGAAAACTGCTTCTTTTTAGATGATCTTCTTATCTTGATGTTCTCATTTTTGATCACCTCCTCGGAGCTGTTCTTGAGGATCGTCGTTTGCGTCGGCTTTGATTTGACCATTTTCACTTCGTGTTAGTAGCTCCTAAGCTCTCCGCACTGTTCCAACACTCGCCGACGAATGACGACCGAAACGCGTGAGGCATTGGTGACAATTCTGAAAATTGGGAGGTATTTGTGATGGAAAATTCGCCGAAGGAGGTACTAGATATCACAGTCCCTTCCTATACGCAGTGCTGACGATTGTTGATGTTGTGGTCAGGTTTAGCTGGAAAATCTTGCCGCGCCTTTCTGTTATTGATTGACTCTCGAAATTTCCTACAATTTTCGTTCTTACAATTTGATTTAATTCACAAGACTTTCATATTTTATGTACGATTCTGTACGTTCCACTCACGATGAATTATCATACAGAGAGTTTTGATTTATAACGTGATATAAAATTGTATAATAATGGATACATTGACTTAATTTTGATATTGTAAAATTATGAAGTATAGATTATTTATACAAAAAAATTTGGAGGAAAAGTCTATTCGATCAGATGAATTTTTTGTAAAAAAGAATTTCCGTGTGATTTCTAAAAGATTTTTATAAATTTTTGCCTATCTCTAATATGCATACAGCTTTGAATAGTAATAATGATTCTGTGATGATTTAGCTTGTGGAGCTAGACGATATTTAAGCAAACTATATTACTATCAACAATTAAGTATCCTAGTCATGCACAATAAAAGAGCCGAATCGAAAAAACTCCACTATGACATTTTACTCCTCAGTTATGTCTTTTCATGGTATATGAGTGTATTTCATTGGAAGCTCAAACTACACTTGGAAGAACATGAAAGTATGTTGAGAAAAATTGTTCGTCCAAGAAAATTGTGTCCGACGAAGATAGATAACAAATTGCGTGCCGCTCATCTCAAATATGCGTACATGAAGTGTACGCACGTTAAAATAATAGCGTCGAGGTGGATCGATAGCTCGGCGGGAACGTAGTTACAGCGGTTATATCGGTGCAGGGGAACGTGACAGTGGGATGGAAAACTCGACGCGCGGATCGGGGGCTGGTGTCCGAGTCGGCTCCGGGCGAGCGGCCCGGTCGCACAAAGAGTACAGCAGCGCGCAGCGACGGCGGGGATTCGGAGAGCTGCCGGACACGGCGCGGGCCAGTATTAACTCGGCGGGACTCGCGTATAATGGAATGATCGGTAACCGAGTTATAAAGCAATCTGCATAACCCGTCTCACTCGCTGGCGGTACTTTGGCGACGCTCAGCAGCTCAGAGCGACGCGTACACCGGTAATTGCCGGCGCTGATGCAATTATACTATCGCGCGAGCACAGTAACCGAGACTTCCGCGCTCGCCTGCGCTCCTACTTCCTCCTTCTGACCCTCCTTCACCTGCCCCATCCCCCGCTTTCATTTAGCCTTTTTCTCCGTGACGCTTCGAGCTGCTCAAATTAAAAGCTCCCGGCTATACTTGATTGTGTTTTGATGAGCGGATCGGCTCGGGGACGTAGAGAGGGGGACGGCCAGCTCGAAATCCGATTGCACCGACTTCTTACCCCGGCTCTGATTTGAAAACTCGTCCGCGATTTATGTAAAATTGCATCTTAAAATTATGTCTTCTCGACAGTCGCCTACAAAATACTGTGACAACTTCAAGTTAATAATTAGTGTGTATCTGGCGTTGAAATTTGAGATTGTCATGTGAACGGGTAACTCAGTGGTACAACCTTGAATTTTAACATTAGCTCCTAAATTGTCTTATACCTTACTCACTATTAAGAAATTCTCTGCTTAAATGTACCCTGTACTCTTGTCAATTGGCTGCAATATTAAGAATATCGATTTCTATATTTGTCTCGTCTGTCCGTGAACATCCGTTTGATCATGATTCATAATCTTTGAACCAATTACTTCATAAATTTTGAAATATATCACTCTTCAATTTAGACTAAAATTATCTATGCATTCATTTGAAAAGAAAGTTTTCATAATAATTAAAAACGCCCCTCTTTGAAATTTCCTTTCGCCAATGACCAAGCGAATACTTTCATCGATGAACATTGTGAATAAGTAAGACTAGAGACATGTCATATTCGAGCGAATTGATAAGATACAAGCCGAGATACAAGTAGCCGAGAAGAAAAGAGCTGATACAGGCAGAAAGAAAAGCACATGCAGCAAGTGAGGGATAACGCAGTTTGGCGTTTTAAGGCCGAAGACACGCACGGCCAATCAAGGAGCATATTCGAGACGCTCAAATCGAATTGAGCCCCCACCCCCACCCCCACCCCCACCCCCGTCCTATCCCGCCGCGCGCCGACTACGTTCGGCGAAATAATAAAGCAAGTTATACTGCGCCAGACCGGCGGATGAAATAAAGGGCTTTTGGGATCTTGTAAAATCGCCGGCTCGCTATACGAATTTCGTTTCGGATACGAGCTGACTCTAATGTGGATTTCCATTCACATCGGGCCAATCATTGCCCGAATGTAACAGCCGTTCGATTGAAACAAACTGCCTCGCCCGAGGAAATGTCTCGCCTACCGCTTTATGCGTTTACTCTTTTTTTTTCTCTCCCTCCCGATGTCGCTAGGAGAGAGTAGTGTGAACGCCAGAGAGAAATCGTAAACGGCAGCTCGTCCGGATCAGTGGGATTTGCAACTCTGAAGAGAAGGCTTTCGAAACGTTGTAAATATTACGCGCGAAGCGAATGAAATGTGTACGTTTCTTTGCAGGAAGACTTGCAGGATACAGACGAGACGGCGATATAGCGACGAAGACCGACTTAATGGGCGAATCGTTAGTGAAGATGGTACGGGGTGGAAGATGCAAGCCCGTGAGCAATTTAAGAGGGTAAAATGAGGAACGAGCAGCTCCATAGTTTCACAGCCGATACTTGTATTATACTTGTATAGGTGACGGCGCGTATAACGCGGCTTTTGGAAGGGCTGGCGCGCGAGTATATCAAAGTGCCAATCTAGCGAGAGCCGACACTGGAGCATTTTCTCTGTCGCCTAATGCAATTTTCGTCCCGTAGTAATTAGCTTAGCGCAGTAATATTGCGCGAGAGCGAGCGAGCTGAAATGACTGAGCGACACAAAGTGAAAGTCAGTGATACGGCCAACGTTCCGTCTCTCCCGTGCGCCGTCGGACGCATGCGGCTGCTCCACCGACCCTTGCGACCCTCCCCCCATGCACTCCATTGTCATTTTTCCGATTGATTCAGGTTCTCGCCAGATGGATATTCGATTTTCGGGAAGTAAAAATCATTCCAAAAATATTTTGATGGGAGGAAAAAAATTCGACTGACTGGTTTTTAAAATCAATCGCTTTTAAATTTTCCGAAACCTCGATAGAGAATAAAATAACTCCTAGTACTTACTTTCGTAAATTTTTTAATGTGAAATGTTTATTAATCGAGTCGAGTATGATCAATGATTGCGGGCTAACGGAGTCGGAGTAATTATTGACTAATGAATCACTGGCGTGGGATAAGCGATTGATGGGTGTTAAGTGAGATGGATCTTCGATTTTATCAATTTTGCGCCTCCAGCTAATGCTGAACTTGCTGCGGCCTTGCTGGACTGTAGCGCTCGGCCTACTTGTTGAAGCCCGAAGCAACAGTTTGCTCTTTAATCCCTCTAACTCGCTCGAATCCCATCTCATAGCTTAAGATCCTGCAGCTAACAATAAGTCGAATCGACAAGATCATAATCTCGCGTAATGTAAAAAAAAGCTGCATTGATCGACTTTTTCGTTCCACACATCATCAGTATGGAATATTTATAGAATCGATAAATTTTTAATCAAAATTGAGAAAAAAAATGCCTCTAACTCGTCTGTCTTTCTCTGTGCAAACTCGTGTGCTCTTGTGTTAATATAATCATTCAATGATGTCATGTGTGGAAGTTACAAAAGAGCAACATAATAATTCTTAATCATAAAACTGAATTCGGAATTTCGATTGAATCCAGCAACGATCATCCTCCCGTACGTTAATACAGTCATGATTCAATAACTTTCGTGAACAATAATTCTGTCTGACTCAGCTCGGAATCGGTTGACGCGTCGTATCCGTACCGAGCGTGTATACATTTCAAAGTTAGAGTCACATCCAAGCTTCCATCTGAACCGACGCCCAGTTACAATATTCGACGGCTAATTGTGAATTTTATTGCGCCGAAGAGTAGCGGAGTGGGCCGCGATTGAGAGTTGACGTAAGATCTGATTTGGCTATTCATCCTTTGACGCCGGAGACGCGGCAATAGAGCGCCTGCTCGGCTGGATCTAATTGCCCCTTAACGAACACGAAACTCCTGGCTACAGTTCGATTAAGAGTTGGCAACAGCGTGCCGTACCCCGGGAAGAAGGCGTCTTGCACGCCCACCAACCCGACCCTCCCGTCTATGTATGTGTATAAACGTTGACACTATCTACTACTCGAGCACCTCGCGTTAATTCGATTTCGCTCGCTGTCAATGGTTGCTGTTCTCACTTCTAATGATTGGTTACTCTTCGTCGTCTCGAACACTTTCGCTTTTACCAAGGTCTACTACGAAAATCGACGTTTCGGCGGGGAACTTTCTTAAAATTCGGACATCCGTAATGCGATCCAATAGTCAGAGAAAGATACGTTAGAAATTAAAGGTATTCCCACAAAAATCATAGTTCTCCCGAGATTGATTCGCGTAGCTTAATTACGCTTACTATTCACAACGTCACATTTCATCGGTATAGCACCTCAATGTTTTAGTTCGGTACGATGTACTAGTACAAGTAATATGCAACGAAAGCTATGTATTTTGAGCACTAGAAGTAAACGCGACTCGAGAGCGGTGAGTTCGCGCGTGCTGAAAATGACTTTGTAAGCAAAGTGCACATACTATTTTTCGACACCTGCGGTGAAAAGATCCACTCTTTGCGAACGTAAAATTGTTGCATCACTTGTGCTGTGACCGCGGCAATTTGGTGACATTCGGTCCACGAAGTACGACTTCGCATGGCTGCATCGCGTGTGTGAAGCATCTCATTTTAACGCTCACACTAACACAAAGTACTATATATAGTCGCACTTTTATATTTCCGCGCACTGCATGGAGAACTTGATAAAGTAGAGTTACACGGTGAAATTCCGTACAACTTGCACCTATTTCTTACACCTTGAGTCGAATCCGTTTACACTCATCAAGTATTATCGTATGTAACTTAGGCTTGATTGGTGATTACGTACGTGTCGTTGTTAATCGAACGAAGAGAACGAGGGGCAAATTTCCCGTTCGATATAGGATGGAATTAGACCCGTCAGTTACGCGCACTAACGGTTTGATACACAATAAGTAACCAAGTTGATGTGAGGAATCACGCATGAAAATTTGAGCAGGTGTATGACCAACAGTAATTGATAAGCTTGAATCACGCGGTTCCGGGGAGGCCAACTTTCACGAGGACAAATATGGTATACGATCGTATAGTTATCAGGTTGACCTTACTTTCCAAAATATTTTACTCTCAGTGTATCGGACCACGGAGATGCAAATTGACACAATTCAAGAAATATACACTATTCAACGGCAATGAAATGGCAAAGAAAAATGTTTGTGGATAAAAATTTCGGTTCACATCAACTCTCGGAGATCATATCGATTTCGAAAACTCGCTAACGCGAATTTTTCTTCAACGCCGCCTACAGTTTTTTTTTTGCAGAGTGAAAACGTTGAGCCAGAATAAGTGGAAGGGAGAACGAAATCGCGCGACTCCACGGAGGGAAAGGGGGGAAGGGGGATCGGCTGAAGTGGTCGCGAGTGCGAGTTGCAATTGACGGGCGGGACAGGTGGTTTGATTAAGTGATCTCCGGTATATATTCGCCGATTCATCGGGCCTCATTAGCGCCGAGTGGCACTGTTACTGACGTGACACCCAACCCGAGCTAATAGAAAAATCCTGTACCAGCACCGGAGCTGATGTTTTTGTAGTATACAACGTCATATCGTACACGCGAACTTCTCGGTTCAGTTTCTCCCTAATTTTGATAACTTGGGGGTAATTTCGATTTGTGAATCCAGGTAAAGAAGGGTTATTTTTCAAACGCAGCAATCTAGGTGTGTGCGGCTACTCAGAAACCTGGATCGGGTAGCATTTTATCTTCAGATTCTGGGCGATTTTTCAGTATTTACGTGATATGGGATATACAAATTTCAATCGGTTAAAATTGGCACAAATTTAAATGTTCTCTAAAATGCCCTGTGAATAAATTCTGATTCTACAAAGAGAAAGATTCACCTAGCACAGTTGATTACTTTAATTTTAATAATTTTATGTAGGTTACATATATTCAGGTTGTATAAACAAGTATCGGATCGTCGACACTACCCGTGATTCCAAAAGCTTCTGGTACTCGACTTTACTTGACATTTCAGGATGTCCAAGAAGCCCGAATAGCCCGGACCTCTATCCAATGAGTAAAGGGTTTCAATCGGATTGTCTGAGATTTCAGGGAAACGCATATATACTAATAAACCTAATCAATGCGAGAAAACTTGTGGTCCAATATCAAACTATCCAAAATATCAATGTAATCTCCTACACGAGCAACGATTACTATTTGACGATCACAGTAAAAGGATGGAAATATTTGCGAATAATGTGAACAATCAATAATCGCATGAATGATAATAGGAGTATGTAAGCTCGTTTCCGCAGAGGAAGACCTAGTTGTCTGGCGCAAGCGCTCAGGTAAAGCTCGGGAGCAAACAAGCCGCGACGGTCATTCTTTTCGTAATTACTACTGTAAGGCCGTGCCTATAGAGGTGTAAGTGTTGGCGGGCGCACGTCAAGGAAGACTCCAGAGGGAAGAGCAGATTGAACGAGTCGAGTCGAGCGCTGAAAGCCAAGCATCGGGGGCTTATAAGTGGCGCGAGAGAATAGAACCTTTCAACGAATAATGCACACACAGTGTCCTGGGAGATTGAGAAAGAGATGGATGCTGCAGCTGCTGCGGCCAAGCTGAAATAGAGAAACGAAAGCGAGAGAGGGAAACAGAGAAACAGAGAGGGAGAGAGAGAGAGAGAGAGAGAGAGAGAGAGATAGAGGCCCTTGGGAAATGCTGATTGCCTTCCCTTTTTACTCCGTCTAAGTACTCCATTTTTCGCTTTCTACAACTTTTTTTTCACCGTTCTGATTTTCTCGGATCATTTGACTCGCAGCCTTCGTTTTTGTACCATTCTTACGTTCTGAATGTTTAGAAATATTATGGATTTATTTTTAACCGAGGTCGATTGAATCGGAATCAATGGTGAGTGGCAGATTAATTTAGGTTATTCGGGGCGTAAAATGTCATTTCACGTACTAGAAGCATTTTTCGAATGTCCTTTAAACGAGCATTCATAACATAAAATATCGTATCCAACGCACCGGTTGCATAATATACTATTCCTAAATTATTATTCTTGGCTTCCTTCGAGAAGAAGATTCTGAAGTTTCGTAATTATTCTAATAGGAACTGTCTCAAATAATGATTCTGCTTCGGTGCTGTATTAAGTTTTAACCTATATATCATGAAACTTTGAGAAAAAGTATGTGCACTAATGACGAAAACAAGTTATTTCAATATTTCAAAGTTGTATTAGAAAAATTATAATCAAAATGACGTTTGCAACGTTTGATCAATTTATAGAGTAGACACGGGAATTTTGAAATCTTATTGTAATTTAATGTTTTTCTGTAGATTAATATACAATTGGAAGGGTAGCTTTTTCGAGAATACTCGATAGACATGAGCTATTTTTCAAAGAAAGTAGAAAGCCTGTGGGCGTTTTCTTTACATTCACCGTTTACGAAAAGACATTTGTGGAATCTCCATCTGCGAAGTAATTGGAACTTTTTTCTTTTAAAAATATAGACAAAAAATATAAATAATAAATTCTTCAAAAAGCAGGAAGAGGATAGCTGGAGAGGATGGCTGGGTGGTCATGGAGAGACTGGCTGCAACGCTGTCGCGAATCACGAAGCTTAGTCCTCGTGATCGTCGCCATAGCCTTGCTGCTAGACAACATGTTACTCACCACTGTCGGTAAGTTACTTTAAATGTTTATCCATTTCAAAAATAAAACGAAAATATTATTATCGAGCATCACGAGAAAATGAAAAATATAATATACGTTCAATCAAAAACAACAATCATTCATCTGACTTCTACATTAGATTTATTTATTTATTTTTATCTAAGAGATAATAGATTTAATAGCCCTGTACAAATACATCACTTAATATTTGGTGAGCGCATACATACCGGAGTAGGTAATATAAACTTGGAGAGCTATTGATTGTCTTACATGATATATATGGCGGATTTGAATTAGATATTGTTATTCGATAGTTTGAGTAAAAACGCGAGTAATTTTGCCCTTAGGATTGTATACGGAACGGTATCCTTGATAACAACTAATTAGATCAGGAGCATCTATGAGATTATCCAACAATTTATACGATAGCAATATATCTTGGATTTATCTAAAAGATTTTAGTGACCATGGGTTTGATTTTGATTTTAGATTAGATGAGCAAAGACTAGATACAAAAATAATAAGCTCAAATTGACCGTTATGATTTACAAAACATTCCATTGTTCGTTTACATCATGTCGTTTGGATTGTAATGCTTTGGGTTCTACGTACATGAAAAACAATTACAACAATGCAATTCTACTCTTCCGATGAAAGGGAACTTTTAACGAGCTGTTCTATCCTTAACGATAACGAGTCTTGGTCGAACGTACGCGTGGACGATTCTCATTGCACGTCTAAGAAACTCAACCTTCTACTTGCTTGGGTTGGATAAAGTCTATTACGAGAGATATAGTAGGTGGTGGGAAGAGGTGACGCAATTAGATGACCGATGTAAATACAGTCTGCGTGTGAATCTTTTAAAAATTCACTGTTAAAACTTCATTACGTCGAAAAGCTTATTGCGAGGGGCCACTTTGAAGAAGAAGCTCAAAAGTAAAGACAAAAATGTTAATTGAAATCTTCACTCGAGTGGTTGGGCGGTTTCTCTTCCCAAAGTATTAAAATTTGCTCTCTTATGCGCCTTTGAATGCTGGTCACTTTGTCAATGAACGATCTTAAATTGGAATGATTCTTTTCTTGACTTTCCCAAAGATGATTTGTCTGAGATATAAAGAAACTGCGATGTAGGACGTTTTGCTATCTCAGCGTGATACATTCGTTGTAAATTTGCTAAAATCATATACTGTTAACAAAACTGAACATTATAACTCAGAATTATTGGCTGGGCTAAATTCTTCATAAAAGACTGTATTCTATACTAGCGAAAAAGGATATTCGACTCTTCTGGTCAAGAGAAGCTCCCTCTTCACAAATTCGTCTCATATTGTTGAAGCGTATCGATAGCGAGCAGCTTCTTTTCCTTTTCCACTTGCCAGAGCGCGCGTGAAATTTTAAGCCGGAAAATTTGACGGGACGCGAAACGGATTCGCGTTATGAATACCTGCCTCGTCACAATGGAACTCGAGGTCACCCTAAAGCTAAGTAGTTGTGCGTGCGGGTCAAGTGCTATATAATGCCTCTTGAGCTCGCCACTCCTGTCTGCCCCTCTCATTTGAATTGTCGAGAGGGTTCCGCCAACTTTTTCTCAGCTACCTGCATCCGTTTATGATTCAGGCACTTTAGTTTGGTAAGTCTTTTCTCGAATCAATTGTTCGCGCCCAACTCGATGTTGCTAACTTGACGAGCAGTAAAACTTGGTAAGAGAAAACATTATGACAATTTCGGACTCGGAATATTTTAAATATCATGGTGCAAAATTTTAATATATTTAGATGCGATCGTTTGGGCTGGTTATCACACTCGGAAATGATTCCTCACATGATATTCCATTGAGAAGCATAAGCGATTCAGTATGAAAATACTGAGTTAGGCAGATTTCGATGTTATCGATTGAACAATATATATTAATTTGTTATATGTATGGTTGTTCATTTTTTGAAATCAGTACTGTAGTTGAATAGCGAAAGTAATATCCTCTCACTTTGAGTAAGGTAACTGCGGGCAATTTTGCACGTTCGTCAGATTTCGTATTTTCGGTGCTCTCTGGGCATCAGTCGCTCATGGATCATGTTGGGGGTATTAAAAGAAAATTTTCGGTACCTTCCCCGCCCATTTAGCCCTTAAAATCACTCTCCGACAGCACTTTGAAGTTTCGCTTACTGATTTTTTTACCCTTTTCTTATTTCATTATTCTCACTTAACCGAGAAAATCAGGAGTAAATAATTTTTATCTCTCAAAATGTCATTACTCTTTTTCCTACTCAAATTGCTCCGTTTTGAATCAAAAGTAAGTGTATGTCAATGTGGCCCTTTCTGTGATTATAAATAGAAAGACTGAGTAAAATCGTTGAATATTTTATAGACATTACGATGATTTAGATGTGTATTCTTGAGTTGAATGTCGAAAGTTTTGTATAAATACCACTGGGAGCATGATTGAGTTTATTCCAATACCAATTTGATCGTCGCTGTAGGCCTATATAGGTTGTAACAAATGATTAAGAAATCGTGCCAAATTGACTGCACGTGTAGTGCATGTGGCCCTTTTGCGTTTTTTTTTAAATTGTAATTTTCAATAGGTTAAAGTGGTCGGATGATAACTATAAAGATGGTTTCTGATAGTTATTGAGCTAAACTTCAGAATACTGTTCGCGGAATTTCAAAACTCCAAATCCATCATAGTCAAATTTGCAAAAAAAAACCTTAGGGGAGGCGCATTGGCTGCAGTTACCTTACTTTGTAATAATTTGAGAATTGTACTTTTCACTTGTTGAAGAAGGGAAATCAGTGAGAATCAGTTTCAGACACTCTAAGAATAAATGTTACTTCTAAATAATGAGAAAACAGATCTAAGAAATAAAAAGGAGATATTTTGAAATTGTACCATAATAAAAGAAATTTGCAATTGATCGCAAGAGCGAGCAATTGACTGAACATCAATTTTGAATTAAGAATAATATAAAAGCAAAGAGTAAAGAAAATACCGAATCACGTTTAATACTATGCGCTGAAGCGATGAAATTGGCAATCATATTGCAGTATATGACATAAGCCGAGGTAATACCCCAGCAGCAGTTTCGACTTCTGATACACTGACTGAATGTGAAAGAAAGAGTGAGATAGATTTAGTCGAAGAGAAAGAAGGAAGAAAAAAAATAAAATGAACTGGAAAATGGATAAACCAGGGGAAAGATAGAACACTGTATTAAGGATTTGTCGAGATTAGGAAAAGAAATTCCTCTCTGGTTGGGAAGAAATATCCCAAGAGAATATTATTCATTGTATGAATTTTATCGTGCCTTATTAGTTCTCAAGCCAAGTTCTCTTTTCTTAATTTCTTCTCAATTAGAAAGTAAAGCGATTACTACTCTCGTTCTTTTTGTCCCTCAAATAAATGCCGCGTGCTATTTTAATTATCTTGCATAATACCTACTTATCAATAAGGTATTTTCACTTGAAAGTAAGCTGCCAACCGTCAAATAATAATCAAAAGTACAAGTTGAAAATTGTAAAATTGATGTAATTCAAAAGAAATTTCGAATCATTATACCTCACGAAAGATCCAGAAACCGAGCAGAAGCTTGGAAGAGAAAAGTGTCGTTGAGAGGAAGAAAGAAACGGTGAAATTTGACCGGGTACTCGCTAGAGTCTATAATGCGCAAGGAGAAAAACTAGGAAAGGCACTTCTCGAACGAATGAGCGAGCTGTTAGGAGCTCGTGTACAGGCCAAGAATAGGGAGAGAAGAAAATAATCGGGCAGTCGGTCGCGTTCGTTTTTCCAGCTTTTAACTTTTCAGCCACAGTTTGCGCTTGCCATGGGGCAAGAATATGTTTAATTCAGGAGGAGCGCAAGCTTCGGCACAAGAGAGCGGAAAACATATGGAGCCCCGTATGTCACGCCACCAATCCAGATAAGTGGTCATGCATTTATGGAACTGGTGAGCGCTCTCGGCTCTTCGATCTCATTTTACGAGTGCTTACAAGCCACGCGGCTTTACCGACACGCGCACTACCTATAAAACTAATTCGTCAAACTTACATGCTTTGCGCATTCTCAAGTTCTTTTACTAATCTATTATATCATGTCCATTTCATCTGTTCTATAAATCAAAATAAAAATTGAGTAGGATAAAAAAAAAGAGTTTATCACACTTTCAAAATATTGTTTCATGATTATTTCAGTTTATTGTAGTACTATTTGTCGTTGAAGTCAGCATAGTCCATTGTATTTTTACGCTATTTTCCATTCATTGTATCAATAATCTCAAACGGAAGCATACTATTCAGAATGAAATTTATTTATTCTACCCGTAGTTCATTTATTCCAACTGCTATTGCACTAGCATTAGGGATACACATTTATATCCATGTTAAAATAAACAGTAATATATTAATTATTATTATTATCATCAGTACTACTATAACAATAATAGTAACGATACTGATTTTCGTTAAATTAATTAATTTTCTTTGAATAACAAATTTCTTGATATTTTTTTTACATTGAAAAATTGAACTTCGAGAAATGGATAAAAATATTTCTATTCAATATTTGTGAAAAAAGAAAAAACGTCGCAGGAAAAAAAGATGGTTGGAGGTGCTGGGATTTGAACCCAGGACTTTCAGCATGCGAAGCAGACACTCTACCACTGAGTTACACCCCCAGATGAGCGGCCGTTCACTTTTAGCCAGGCTGACGCGTCATATTTCAAACCGAGAAGGCAGAGAATAGCCATCTAGTGGCCGTGAGCCGAAGCTGCTTGAATTATAATAATAAATTGAAAAAAACTCTTAGAAAAACTTCTGTTAAGGCTTAGAAATAAAAATAAAGCCTACGTGAATCTGAATATCTACTTATCATATATGATCTATAATTATCAGATCTGTGGAGATATCATATTCTTTTATATTTACACGGAAGTACTCAATCAATTTGCTATTACCTTTGGAATTGAACGCGTCAAATAAGGAATAATATTGTACATTATTGTGTGTATTCACAAATTTTTTTTATTCAACTCCGAAACGTTCTATTAAGTATTACATTTGCTTGCTTCAAATTCGAAGAATCAGGTATTTCGAATCGCTTATTTGAAGCAAGATTTTTTCTTCTTGGGTTTTTGCTATATATTTATTTATTACTATATACTTCCTTCATATCAGATTCTTTTAAATCTTGACGGGAGGGGGAGGGGGATTCCGGACGGTACATATGATCGCCGTGCATACAGTCTACACAACAACGATTCATTGTGAGTCGTAGTGACTCGATTCCGGAAATTATTATTTCTTCAGAATAATAATGAAAATACAGCTACAGATAATTGGTTGAAAAACGTTAACCTTTTAACAAATAAATATAATCATAATAGATTGAATTTGAGAATATTCTAATCAGAATATATTTTATGATATTCATGAATTATTTGTTTCAGTTCCAATCATTCCCGAATTCCTATATGACCTAAGACATCCGAACGAAACTTCAAGCCAGGCATTTGAAACACCAAAAACAACCACAACTGCTCCGAATATACCCAATTGCCCTTGTCTCCAAAATGCGTCCAATAATTCGAATCTGGAATTTATTGGAGCTACAGCTGCTTCCATCGGTCAGTAGTAATATTCAATTAATTTCATCCTAACTTTTTCAGTAGTCTGGAAAATTAAGAGAAGTAAATTAAAACATATAGAAAAACAAATATCGTATTATATTTTTATTGCAGAAACAACAACGATTAATCAAACGGCAGTCGAAATACTGAAATCACAACGAAAACATCATGAACTAGTAGAAGAAACTGTGGCTGTTGGTATAATGTTTGCTTCCAAGGCAGCAGTACAACTATTGACTAATCCCATAATTGGACCTCTTACGCACAAGTAATGTATCTATTCTTGATAATTGTACATTTTTTACCAAAATCATTTTTTTCTGAAGTTTATTTTTCTAAAAGAAAAAGATTTGTGACGGGGCAAAAATTGACCCTTCGAATCAAACTTCAGGACCCTCATTTTCGTGATGTACGGGTAGAAAAACACGAAAACTTAATTTCTCAATATAGCAGCCGTTGTTTACTTCCCTACTAAGGGAATCAAAATTGGAGTTCATTTACAGTACTATTGAGGAGATAGAATACAGAATTTCTTTATTTCCTATAGCAACAGTTATTGATATCCCTAGCAACCATTTTTTATCCCTATCAACCATTGCTACGGATCAACGGTCAATTAGTTTTAGGTTCATCTGCCGATGATGAAAGACATCTCTCATCGGCATTATTTTCTTACACACGAAGCCACTTTGAGAAAGCACACTTACAATAAAATAGCAGCGGTTGATAAATAAACCCAATAACAATTGAAACCGATACTTTATGTTAGAAAATTAAAATAACATTACTCTACTACAATAATAGGAAAATTAAAAAATGACTCTCATCATAACTTATTGTTACAGAATTGGTTACAGTATCCCGATGCTTGCAGGATTTGTTATAATGTTCTGTTCTACATTGATATTCGCTTTTGGTCGAACTTATGGTATTCTATTTTTTGCACGAGCTCTCCAAGGTATTGGATCGTCATGTTCCAGTGTTTCTGGTGCGTAAATTGATTGATCTCAGCGGTTTATATGATTATGTATATCGAGCTTATTATTCTAATCATTCTACTCATATACGAAGGCATGGGGATGTTAGCAGATCGATATCAAGACGATAAAGAGCGGGGA
Source organism: Aphelinus atriplicis (assembly GCA_020882685.1). NCBI lineage: Eukaryota > Metazoa > Arthropoda > Insecta > Hymenoptera > Aphelinidae > Aphelinus > Aphelinus atriplicis. The sequence continues at coordinate 14,913,996 of CM037076.1, read as the reverse complement.
AATGCTATGGGCATTGCTCTCGGTGGGCTAGCTCTTGGTGTACTGATTGGACCACCCTTTGGTGGCTTTATGTATCAATTTGTAGGAAAATCCGCACCTTTCCTTGTATTATCAGCTCTCGCTCTTGGGGACATAGGTTTGTATTTGCTCAAATTTTTACCAACGAACATAGATTAATAGAAACCATTATCATTCATCACAAAATCGTAAATGAATTTTTTTCTTCGTATTACGTTACAGTGTTACAATTATTTATGCTGCAACCATCAGTTAAATATACAGAGGTCGAACCACCAAGCTTGAAATCTTTGATTACCGATCCTTATATCATACTTGCAGCGGGTAATTATTATGGTATATAAGTATCTCACATATTTAAAATCATGAAATAATTCTCAACATTGTTTGTCAAATAGGCGCTATAACTTTCGCAAACATGGGCATTGCAATGTTGGAACCAAGTTTGCCGATTTGGATGATAGATACCATGGGCGCGAGTAAACTTAAACAGGGTGCTATATTCTTGCCCGCAAGTATCAGCTATCTCATTGGTACAAATCTATTTGGACCACTGGGGCATAGGATGGGAAGGTAAAATTATCACCATTTTCACTTTCAATTTTTCTCATCGTATAACATTGGTATTTAGTGTATCGAAAGTAGACATATTTTCTGCTACAATCTTATTCCGTGAAATACATATAATGTTTCAGATGGTTGGCCGCATTAATTGGCTTAGTCGTAATTGGTTTTTGTTTGATGCTTGTAAGTAACACTAAAATAACTATTCAAGAACGATTTAATTTCTTTTGTCTTATGATGATTAGATGAATACAAACAATTTCATGTGTTTAGATACCTATGGCGAGGAGCATCGATGACTTAATTATACCAAATGCTGGTTTAGGATTCGCAATTGGCATGGTGGACAGTTCTATGATGCCTGAACTTGGTTATCTTGTAGACATAAGGCACTCAAATGTGTACGGAAGCGTTTACGCCATTGGTGACATTGCTTTCTGTCTTGGATTCGCTGTTGGTACGAGATTTTGTATTTTATTTTATTAATCTTAAGGTATCAGTAGAACATTATTGCAATCTTAAAACATCCAGAACTCGCCGAGTTACGTGGATCTCAAAAATACCCAAGGTAGTTTAATTATCACAAAAAGTGAATAAATCAACTCATCCTTCGACAGTCTGGAAAACACGGGGTCCGTCTAACATGGCCCCAATAAACAGAGTTTTGTATACAATCATTCCGGTAATGGAAAATTCAGATGTATTTTGAATCATGAAAGAACAACAAAATAACATTCTGATATAGTATTCGATCATCAAAAGTTTTTGAAAATTAGTGTATGTGGCAATTTTTAGGAGAAGTTGAAATTTTAATTTTATTTTTATAATTTTAAATGCATGATATTCAACGTAAATTGTGTTATATCCGGATTCTTCTATTACCAGAATCATTTAACTCTTCAATAACTCCACCCGTTTATTGGGATCTTGATAGGTTACAACCAATTGAATAATATTTTGTGTTACGAATGCTCGTGGAAAGAGCATTTGAAAAAAAGCACTAGTGCATGAAATGCGATTTCATAAAATAATTTATGAAATACGTATGTTGGATCGAATTTTTTTATTCTATTGTTTAAAAATGTAATATAATCTGATTTCAGGGCCTGCTTTAAGTGGAAGCTTAGTTAATTCTATTGGTTTTGAATGGATGCTCTTCGGTATTGCTTGTTTGAATTTCATTTACGCGCCTTTCATGTATTTCTTGAAAGCTCCACCAACAAAAGAAGAGAAAAAGGTATTTGAATAATCTATTTACTCTTCATAGCTCCTCAAAGGAATCTCGCAATGATTTTTCTATGAACTAATATTATTTTATTTCAGTCATTGATCGTTGGTGACACATCCTCGGTGCGTTATGTGAGTTACGAGAACGAAGACGATGAAGATCATTGAATATTTTCTCATAATAAATAGGTAGAGATGCTCAATAAATAATCGTTTCAGAATGTCTACCGGTGTACGTACGTATTTAATTATTTTCTATCTGATGTTTCCGATTAGATTATAAGTTAAAACGTTGAAAGCGAATGATTTTCAAATAAATTACTCTGTGATTAATGGTAATATTTTACAAGACTATTCTCGGATAAATATAAGTATGAATGAATGAGGAGCTGATTAAGGAATCAACCGATTATTTACATTATTTGTCCGTAATACGTTTGAAGTTTAAGACTGATTTTCTCTAGAAATAATACTGAAAAAAGAAGTAATAATATAGAAAGATTTGTATTATATTATGTGTTCAATACATGTAATCTAGCAAGACATACTGAGACGATTATTGGTATAATTCATATCATGTTTTTGTTGATAGTGAAAATTTTACAAAAGTACACTGTTAAAGATATCTCATTACCTACAGATATCACAATCACCTACAAAAGTAAAGAGAATATACTTCTGTTGAATACGTCCATCTTTATAAAGTGTTACGTGTAGAACTTCGTATTGTTATACATATTGAGAGTATTTTGGATAACCCGGAAGAATTCTCGGAATATATTAACATATTTTAGTCGTCAATTACACGTTCCTTCAAGTTTATTTGCGAAAAGAAATCGTTAATTATTCTAATTTACTTTTCCGCCAAAAGTATGGTTATTCATTACATAAAAAATACAAAGATTACCCTGATAGAATATTGTAAAGAAAATGATATTTGATGAAAGAGCAATAAAGTGGAATGATAAATAATCTGAATCAAGAGAAAAGTAGTTGTTCCAGATTGAAATTCAGAATTGAATTTATTTTTGAAAAAATCGATTTCTTGAAATTGCTTGATGAGAACCTCCCCTTAAGAAAAATACATTTTTTTAAATATAAAGTCAGTAGAAATTTGCGGAATAAATCAGCTACATTCTCGTTTGAGAATTCATACACAAATGCGATCAACAAAAAAACTATACAATCATACTTTTTAAATTAAAAATTCATTCACGTATTTAGTTAATCAATTTGACTTGATTTTTAATCTTGATAAATTTACATTAAATTCAAGAAACATTCAAAACGCAGACAAAAGTTAGAGATGCTGATTGAATAAATCGATTTTCCCTATTCATAAGGATGTATTTCCGGGATCAGAATATTAAGGATGTATCTCTGGGGATGCTGGAGCGCTGCTCAATAAGAACGTATCTCGGAGAAGCGTAAAGTAAGGACTTATCTCGGAGGGGCGTGCAAAATAATATCGTAGCTCGGAAAATCGTGAAATAAGAAGAGTCTCAGTAGTTTAAAATTAACTAATGCAGTTCATACATGAAGAAAAATTTAGTCACGAATCAACTTGTCGTATTAACCTGATCAAAACAGTCACACGTTTACCTTTTACTTTAGTGAAATAAGGAAAACACGAAAAAAATAAATGTTCAATCTTCAAATTCTTAAAAATCAATCTTTTTTTTAGTGTAGAACAATAATGGTGCTGCGACGAAATACTTTTTTCAATATAGACAACATATAAACCTACTGGTGGCCAAAAAATCTCCGAGAGAACTTGTACGTAGATAACACGTAAGACATACGAGTTGTGAATTTATTGAAAGACACGACTAATTTACTCAGCTTCATCCGAGTACTGCTGACACTGCGTATCCACAATCTATCTTGATTTGGGAGCCGCACTCAACACAATACTTTTTTTATGAAAATCGAACTTAAATCGCTAACCAGTGGATTCGATATTATTTCGCGATTCTCCGAGATACGTACTTACTTTGCGCTCGCGCGAGATACGTCTTTATTATTCTGCCGCCCGAGATACGTCCTTATGAATAGGGAGAATCAAAATTATTACTAGACAAAGTCCAAGAAAAAATGAATTCTAGATGAAACCAGAACGCTATTGAATTATAGAATGTGAAATTCAATTGGTGTATATATTTTGTCCAAGAAAATGAATGATACAAATTATGTGATCAGAAATTTGTAAAAAATTCTCTCTACGAATATACCAAGATAATAAGCAACCATTCGAGAAAAAAACAGATCATTTGACATATAGAGTGTATGGAAGATGCTTATATTGAATACATAAAAATAGACTATGTAACAGAGACGTTAGAAGAATGTCAAATGATTTACCCAATCTTTGACTTGTAACTAGGAGGTGAGCCTAAAATTTGTGAAATTTCAAAATTATTCAAAGAGGATCGCCCGATGTGGATTCTCTGAATGGCTGCAGAGAAACCGAGAAAACAAGCCATCGGGAGAGCATGAAGGTATTCTCAAACTTTGGATTATCTTTTTCAATTTTCAGGAAACATAATATTTGAACTATAGATAAATTAGAGGCGCCTCCTTTCAAACTAGACAACCAAAATAATCAGAATATTATACTGGAACGTCCAAGTACATTTAGTAGCCGAAATTGAGTGTTCTAATTAAATGTTATTAATGTATGCCTAGAGTACTCACATCTATAGTGTTTCATAAAATAGACGTTCTAAATTAAATATTTCGTTGAAAATGTAGTTGAACGTTCCTCATTTATTGTACTGTACATAAGAATCTGACGGATGAGAATACATTTGATGGTCGTATTTCGAATTTACAGTGATTAAAAACAAACCTTAAATGAGGATTTGCAGTGGAAAACTCTAGAAAATCTATCTAAATATCAATTATTGAAGTCGAATTCATTTTGTTTGAAAAAATTCGTAAAAAAACCTCTCAAGATATTCGTAGAAGCAATACGTATGACTATAAAAATATATATTCAATATAAGAAGTAATTGAAGAAATTCAATCTATATATGATATACAATAAATATAAAATTAACATTGGAATGAGAAAAAAATAAAAAAAATATATATATGTGTGTTAGACCAGATAGAAAAACTGTCGTGTATTTATTCATAGAAGTGTAAACAGAAAATGTGTCTCGACGTGTAGCGTTCTTTTTCGATGTGATTGTGGAGATTCTAAGGTACTGTAGTACGAAATGCAAAAATTCGTCATAAATCCATCATAACTCATGCGAACGATATATGAGCTAGCGATAGTCGACTAATTATTTAGCCCCAAATATATAAAAGTAGAGTCATGCTTCAATTCGTTGAGATGTGTAGTATCACAATGAGAGGTGAAAAAATAAAAAATATCTTTACGACAAAAAATTATTTCGAAACTTTCCTTCAAATATCTTCAATTATCAATTGTTGAATGGATTATAATTCAACATTCACATTAGATATAAACAAATATGAAAACTACAGAATTCCACTGCTAATTCATTGAAACAAATAGGGCGTTCATCAACGCACCTACTCCCAAAACGTTAAGCGAGTCAATTCGATCACTATAAATTCGTTGAACGGACCCAAAAATAATACTTACAACTAAGAGGAAACGCTCGTAACAAGGAAAATAACCACCTCTCTCTCTCTCCAAATATAGTGACACAGTTGTTGAGTTGCAAAGTTGAATTGTGAGAAAAAATATATTCCAGACATAAACATATACATATATAGATGACTCAGGAAAGATATATTGAAATAGCTCAAGAGCAATTCATTTGTCTCTTTGGATCTCTGTCAAATATTGTAAATATGCTTTTTTTTACAGAGAATTTGCAATGATTTGATTCAAAAACACATATATTTCTAACATATTATGTTAATATATTATTGATGAAATAAGGTAAAATGTTGTTTTTATAGTTCTTCTTACTGGTTTCTCAAACGTTAAATGTAACGAAACATAAACTCGTTAATTATCAAAGTGACGCTAAAAAAAATTTTGTTGGTTTTTTGTTAATGTAGAAATAATGAGCATATGTAAGTAAATGGAATAGAATGAAAAATATTAAAACCCCGACAAGACCATAATAATCGCGCTTAATGAATTGAATTGCCGATGCAATCAAACAGATCGAATAAGATACATGAAAAACTTGTAAAAATGTTACACCGAATGCAGCATATATATACAACGAAATTCCAATGTTTATCAAGTTCTTATTCAATATTCAGTAAGACAGTATGATTGATTGCTTCGCAATATTAACTGTATATTTGAAAATATTCAAACGTATTCAAGTTTAATTCTTTTAACACTTAACAACATTATCTAGAACAAAACTGTCATCCTAGAGGTAGGAAAATTGAGAACAATTATCAATTTTCAATCAGCTATTGACTATTGTTTGATAAAAAAAATAATATAATGCAAACGTATATCTGAAAAAATCAGCAAGTTATGAAACTAGTATACTGTGTTAATAAAATAACTGCTCTTTGAGATTTTTTTTTCGATTTTCGAGTGAAAGATTCTTTAAAAAAATGTCTTGATTTGAAAAAAGTTAGTTACTCGATGAGGGCTGCTATTGTGAACAGACAATAAGCAAAGATTCGCTAAAATCCAGGTTACCCTTGACTGAAGAAGGCTTACCGATATATTGTATGTATACAATAAATAAATTATAAGATTATTAAGCGCATATCTATTGTACTTATATTGATTTACATGATGAAAAACAATGAAATCGTGGGCAATGATTTTAATAATATAAATACGAAAAATTTAAAGTTAGATTTGATTTCATCATTGCAATATAATCAGATGATACTAATCATTAAAAAGATTCACCAACATATGAAATCTCGGGAAAGTAGTTCTTATGATCTTCTTGCTGATTGAGCGAAGTAATGAAAAAGATAAGAATGTAGAAGAGCTTATCAATTGACTGTAACATACTCTCGTGACATAATCGAGTTCAACTTTTGAAAACTTACTAATCATATCCATTAAAATGTAAAACAAGTATTCAATAATATCATTCTATCGTACGATACAAATCATTATCAGCTGGTACATGGGTCCGATTAAATGCACTGCGAAAAAATTATGAGACCGCAGGTAATAATACTAATAAGAATGGTTACATAATTATCGATGTATATTCATGTTTGGTGTTTCATTATTATTATTTTTTTTAGTATTGTCTTGTATATATTTTTCTCTTCGAATATTCATAAAGTACGTTACTAATAGTGATTTTTAACTTCATTATGAATTAATAAATCTTGGTATGAGAGAAATGATTTTGAATCTCGATTTCATCTCTTTTCATCGCTATATCAATTCGTTCATAGAAAATGTATATCCAATTGAATGGCTTGGAAATGTATGATGAATATACAAAAGGAATAATACTGTGGAATTGTAAAAGCCTCGATTGAGTATGGGAAAACTAAAAGGTCCTGACGTTATTAACACTCAACCAACATTCAATAATCTCGATCAGTCAGTGTACATGTAATAATGAATCAATATGTATACAAAAATTATTCTATCACAATAAAGACAGATCAAAACATTTTCAGTCATTCTGTTGCACTTCCACCCCTCTCCATAGATCTATGCTCACATATAGTTTCAAGCGTCCACAGCTATCACATATCATTCTCAAGATTTCCCGCTTACAGAGGCTTCGTACTCCAAAATTTGTATATACATTTTGCAGAATACTTCGCTCACAGTATATTTCCACTACCTCATTTCACTATAGATTCCAATGAGAGAAAATAGTTCAATGTATTATCGAGCTCCAGTAATTGCTGCCTGGTCTTAGCCTGGTTGACTTGGTTACACAGCGAAAACACATTCGGTCCAGGTTCGTGATTGCCATGGTGAAAAGCACCTGAAAAATCCGTCTTCACAAACAAAAACGAAAAAAGACTGAAATACCCCGGATTATTAGTCAGTGTACTGCGGGTGAACAATCTGTTTAGTCGATCGATTGCACTTACCTCAATTATGATTAGATCTGTATACAGCCATTGTTGCCGAAACTGCTGTCGAAGCAGAGGAGCTACAAATTTGCACAGCCTCTCGATTTGATTCTAGAGAAAACATAATCGTGTATACGGGTAAAATCTGCAGTTATACATACATGTTCCTTGAGAGACATTTGTATCAAAGTAGTTGATCACAGATTCTATATCTAGAAATTATGAAAAAAATATTATATACGTAGCATTAAACGGTAAATCATTCAAATTTTCAAGAGAATTTACTGATTCCAATCAAATCAATACTCACAATCAATCGAATAAGCTATACAAAAAATTAGGAATATTAAAAACTTCATGATGGTGTATCAAAACCCCAAGAATAATAGTAGTACTCGTCACACAAACTTGCTAATATGTAGACTGCAGCTTTTCACGCCCGTAATACATTATCTACGTTATATAATAACCTTGAGAGATATTTCGAGAATTTTTTATGTAACCGATAAGAAAGTTAAACAACGACCACTTTCATGAATTAATAATAGAGGTCCATTGATTTGCGAGTTAAATATGCAATTTTATTATGGCACTAGTACATTGTGTAACGAGCGTAACACTAGAGCGTCAAAAATGATGCGAAAACGTGACGAAATGACACTATGGCAACAAAGTACACAATCGCTCATTTTGCATCCCCGAAACTGCCACGCAATATGTCATTATTTGTGCAACCGTGATGAAAATTTCATTGTTTATATTTTTTAAATGACGGACCGCCGTTAGGCTTCTGCTTTCTAGTGACCTGACCAAGCACGGCGTCAACAAAAGCACCAAAGCCGTCACCAAGTTCACCAGCTCCAAATGAATCAGCATGTAATCCATCCCTAACACAATCAGCTCTTCTTAGGGTCACCAAATAATCCAAACGTCAAACTAATTCATTACCCGCAATGTCATATACCGATTCTTAACCTATGTATTATAACTCTTACATTACTCGTTCTATAAAACTGTACTTCATTTAGTCAGTTTCCTCTCGCAATTTCTCAGGAATGAATCATTTTTATTGACTATAGCTACATTCAGACGCGCTGCGCGTAATCTACATTCGTGCGTTTCAAAATTATGTTCCAATCATTCACCTACGATAATCTTTCCCATTTACTTATCAATTCATTCACAATATTCGCATTTTTAAACCCTTCATTCATATTTTATATTCAACTTTTATTTTATAGTTTATCATTTGAAAATTCAGATTCCTACATTATTCCGAGTGTATAGTGAGCTCACAAAACCGTAAAATTGATAATCACTGAAAATTTCCCATGTTAACTAGCATAGAAACTTCAAATGCAATTATTTCGCTAAATAATGGATTTAGAGCCAGCAATCACTGCCGCACCGACACAAGCTCGAGGCGCGCCATCAGGCCCCGCCGTACCGGCATGAGTGCAGGTGCTCCGGGCCACAGCCGTGCAGGCGTAAGCTCGAGAAGCGCCAAGCGGCCAAGGGGCGCGCCATTGAGCCACTGCAGCCGTACCGGCATGGCCATCAAAGATCGACAATTTGTCTACTTTTTGTTACTGAAAACGGTTGATTAGCCGCTGCCCTCACCACTACGCGCCCCGCATCGCAAGTGTTCTTCGCAAGTGGCTCACTCAAACTTGGAAGAAGTATATGGTACCTATATGCTCAGCATTCCCAATAATTTCTTCGTGTAAATCGCGACCATCCCTCACCAACTTTTATTCCTTATTTTTCTGCTTAATCTACTCTCATCATCAGCGTCTCAACACGCCCGTTCTTTGACCTCCATTCACCGATTTCTTTTTATTAAACTTGTTTTTCATGACACTATTTTTATTTCTCAAATGCCATCTATCACATCTATCATCGGAGCAACGCCACCTGATTTTGATTCTGATCGTTCTGCAATTCCAATACTTTGACTCATATTTTGTGACTCTTTTGTTGCCACTTTTAGTTTACCACTTCCAGTTTTTGATTCACAAGTATCGATAAATCAAGAAAAAACAGATGTCTAAATTAATAGCAGAAGAATCCTATCTTGAGAATTATTGTACTATAGAGGAAAATAACTGCATGGCATTGAAATAATATTTGTAGACTGATGAAAGAAAGGAATCAAGTCCATTTTATTTGATTGGACACTACTTTGAAATTCACTCAATGAAAGTAAATTCCAGTATGAGATAAGTAGATTTATATTTGCAAGAGAGAATAAAAGTTCCAGGTTTGTTGGTTGTTGATTAAGTAATATAATATGGACAAAACTCGTTCTGAGAAATATTCATACTTGCTTAAAGTAGAAATCATCTTCCTTTCAAATAAGTTCGTTGTGAAGCAAGGTCACAATAATTCAAGAGCAGCTTTCAGAGATATTAAAAATATGCTATAAGCCTTGAAAAGAATTTTCCATGAGAAGCAAGATTTAATTTTTCTGAAGACTCTGTAACATTTTGACATTTTTTCTGTTGATCATTGATACATATTTATTCATTTGTGTAATTACGGTGCATTACTAAAGGTTGAGAATGGGAAAACACTATTTAAAAGGCGTTTGTCCAGTTCTGTGTTTTGCGCATATTCATATCCACTAATTAATAAGCGTTATCTTTTTTGATATCATCACCTTATTTGACAGAATATAGAACGGTCACGTAGTACATAGACTGTTTAAATACCTAGAAGAAAATTCATACTTATAATAAGCTGCATAAAATTCGATCTACGTCATATTCGCAAAATAAATGGAGAAAAATACAGCGGTTTTCCACTCAAGGTTTTGAGAGAGTAGCTGTTAATATTCGATATTCTCAGTGTAGCTTGTAATTTTGGTCTTGTTTTGGGGCGTAAAGTTTAGTCTAAAGTGGCAATTACTGTATGCTAACCACGCCACGGTATATGATTTAGTTTTCTAGCACTGTTGTCGTTGTTTTGCGTTGTCACCATGTCAACTGCCCTTGAATATGAAATTCTTCACGCCGAAAAAACAAGACCAATAGCTAACGCGCGCTGGCTCTCGGGGCCTTATTTGATCAGTCGTGGGCCTAAAGTTGCACTTGCAACTCTTGAAATGAAAATAGCCAATAGCTTGACATGTTTCGCTATAGAAAAAAGTTTTCAAAGAATATTTTTAAAAAAATTTTAGCACTATAAACTTTATAAGCAACATACAAATCCAAAATTTTCTAAATTCAATACGGTGAATCCGTAAGCTGTGATTTCACATGGCTTCAGACTTCGCAACATCACAATCTTAACGAGCTGTTGGGATTTTTTCGGGATGTTAAACCAATCACTGTCGTAGCTGAAAATATAGGATTTATATTGATAAATTTTAAGCATAAATATATTTACTTCATAACTGGATCACCGAGCATTGTAATTATATTATAACAATATGGATACTACTACGAAAAGGCTATAGAATAGTTTTGCAGTTGTATCTGCATCTACCCATGTCAAGATATAGGTTTATAAATTTTATATTCTCAAGTGATGGTTTTACTTACGCAGCTTGTCGTACGTGACTGCTACTGTCAATCAATTTTTGACCAGGTATCATATTATACAAGTAATGGAATGAAAAACCAATATAAATCATACCAATTCTTATTGCCTGCTTAAAATTACCGTTCTCAAAATTCACCATAGCCTGTAAAAGTACATACATATTTGACAAATCATTGATGTATTAACTTCAATTGAATTTTTTTCTTTAATTACATCGACAGCTGACAAGGCGACCGCTCCTGTATTTAATGTCACGAGGAAAATGAAACCAGGTGAAAAACATTCATTGATTATATCAGCGAATCTATTCAACAGGCAAATTTTATATTTTTAAATAAGGGTTTAAGCCATTGTAACATTTTCAAAAAATGTGTTTATTTGACTTTATTGATGTTTAAACTATTCAAGAATATGATAGAAAGTCGTTCCTTCCCGGAAATCATTTTTTTCTTGTATGTTTGAGCACTTCAATTCATGTTGTTGTAGAATATACGAGTGAGATTTTAAACGCGACTATCTACGCACTGCATTTTTCAAATGGGCTTGCAACTTAACTTGGTCATTTTTCATGAGATTGACTTGAAATTTCAACTCTAGTTTATAACCAACAATTATTACCGACATTATCTGGCGTATTCTCCTAAAAGCTTACAGTGAACCGCTGTATGAAATTGAAAAATCATTGTATAAAGGTAGATATCATTAATTGACTGGATTGCAGTGAATTTTCCATGTAAGAAAAGTAAATTTTTATTTTAGTTCCGTGAGTTTTCATACAAAAAATTTACTGCAATTTTTAATGTAAACATTTTTGGTATTAAAATTTATAGAAAATTCACTCCAAACCAGTCAATAATTCATCCACCTCTATACAGTGATTTCTCACTTCAATACACTGGTTTTTCCTTCCGAGATTTAGTTCTCCGATCTCGTTGAAAGTTTTGGAGATGGCTTAGTTACCAAAATAGATAATCTATACAGTCGATCATCTTAACGTTTTGATTTCTCGGAGATATTATAAACTTCTCATATAAGGTAACTGTACCCAATGTGCCCCCCCCCCCTAAGGGTTTTTCGCGAATTTGACTATGATAGACTTCGAATTTTAAAATTCTGTGAACGGCATCTTAAAGCTTAGCTCAATACCTATTAGAAACCATCTTTATAATCATCATTCGACTACTTTAACCTATCGAAAATCGCAATTTAAAAAAAAACGCAAAAAGGCTAAATGCACAAAACGTGTACTCAATTTGGCACAATTTTTTAATCATTAGCTACAGCCTATATAGGCCTACAGGGACGATCCAATTGGCATTGAAATAAACTCTCAATTATATTCCCAGTGATATTTATACAAAATTTTTAACATACAACTCAAAAATACGCGTCTATATCATCGTAATATGTCTATACAAATATTCAATGATTTCACTCAGTCTTCCCATTTAAAAACGCGTAGAGGGGCACATTGGGTTCACTTTTTTTTGATGCGAAAAACAGCAATTTGAGTAGGATAAAAAATAATTTTAGAAAAACTGATGAGACCAATCGAAAGCTGAGATGTTTTTACACAAAAAAGAGTAATGACACTTTGAGAGATAAAAATTATTGACACCTGATTTTTGAGGTTGAGTGTGAAAAGTGAAATAAGAAAATGGTGAAAAAATCAGTAAGTGAAACTTCAAAGTGTTGTAGGAGAGTGGTTTTAAGGGCTAAATGGGCGGGGAAGATACCGAAAATTTTCTTTTCATTCCCCCAACATAACCCAAGAGCGACTGATGCTCAGAGAGCACCGGAAATACGAAATCTGACGATTGTGCCAAATTGAGTACAGTGCCAAATTGGGTACAGTTACCTTATTTATGTTATACGCATAAATTTAGCAATGAATGGTTAAGATCTTAGACAAATCAATATATCACGACAAACGACAGCAAATATCATTAATTTGGATGAGAGTAAACTACCTCCAGAAGTTTAAAAACATTCGAGAAACAAACTCAATATTCATTCCCTTAGAATCAGTTTATAGGAAAGTAAACAATGGTTCCTATTGTACAAATAAAGATTCTGTGTCTTTTGCATCCACAAATGGACCTCTACATGATTTTCCCCTTCCCGTAGCAACAACTGCTAGGGATATCAACAACCATTGCTATGGAAAATATTCAATTGATTCTTGCCAAGCAAGTCGAAATTTGCTCCCCTAAATCCTGAATTAAAATCAAATTACTGAACTCAATCGCTTTTTTATGCAGAATTATGGCATTGATTATCTCTTCATATATCTTTTCATCTTTTTCTTCTTCTGATGCAAATCCATCGCTCATTTTCAGTTTTGTTGCTTTATGTAGCCGGTATCTGAAAATTTATGCATGTGAAATCTACGGAAGCCCGGTTGGCTCACAACCCGCCAGGGTGCTTGTGCACATGTGCTATGCTCCTCATATCAGTATTATTTAGACTGGTTTAAACTCATGTTTTTGCATTAGATTCTTACAACTATTTTGGATTCTATGTCTCAAATATTTTTTTTCATTATTAGAAAAAAATATTTGAAATATAGAATCAAATAGTTGTGTAACTCCAATACCAAAACTTGTAATAAAAAAATGTTCCTCAATTTATTTGTAAAATACAGAGAATTTTTTAGCGTAGAATTTCGGACTATAGTCACATGAATTCAATTCAGTCTAAATAACACATACAACTATCAAATAACTCACCTTAGGCTGTGTAACTGGATGATTCTTGGAAATTTTGACAGTGGCACAAGGCATGTGTGGGATGTACCGATATGAGAAACATGGCACATGTGCACAAGCGCCCCTGGTGGGTTGTGAGCCCACCAGGGTCGCTTGTTGCTAACCGGGATTTCGTAGAAATCATATTACGTCCATTTCTAAAAATATTCGTCAGAAAGTTTCTAACTAAACTCTCCGAACAATAATCATACAATCAAACTGCTATACAGGAAATTGAAATTCATCATTTTTCATCTATTCATGCATCACACGCTTTTATGAGCCTTCGTTTGATATTTCCTGATATGACAAATGGAATGATTGCAATATTATTTAAACAGTATTTTTCTTATACTTACTCAACAATAGCAAATAGAGTACATGAACTTTGAACTAACTGATAATACATTGAGTCGAAAGTTCCATAAATTTGTACTGACGTAATGCAGATAATCCATGCGTGAACCGTGAGTTCAAAATAATATTTTTGATCGTCTATAAAATATTCTGCATAGTAAGGAAATGCTTTTGGCTTCGTTTCGTTCAATGGATTAAGAAGATCAATCAATACTGGGACGAGTGGTATAGAGATGTAGATAAATAGAATTATGTTGATTGGAACTGAAAAGAATGTTATCTATCAAAATAAAAAATTATTCTCATAAGATTTGGAAATTGAATCTGAATCGCCGTGGGATTATGATATTAAAAGTCAATCTGTATAAATCTAGAGTCACTGGGGCGCAGACTATTTCGAGAGAATTTTCTTCTAAAATTTCTGTACTTAATGCTAAAAGTATCATTGACCATTCACGATGATTTTTCAGATATAAACTTGATATACTTACTGCAGCACGACAAGCAAATTATAAATAATGAAGAAATGATTCGTATAACAGTTATTAACAGTTAAAATATAGTGAAGAGGACATATCATTAGGAGATGAAACAGAATAAAAATAATGAAATGAAAATCAATTACTCAAGTATATAAGAACCATGATGCGTCCAGATAGAGCGTAATTTTCTAGAATTTTTCGTTCGCCTTCACTTGCTAATTCTTTCCAATTTTTGGCGATTTCATCTACCAAAAATTTCAGCTGTAAATACATGAATAAAATTAATTGTGTATGTAACTTGAATTAATTCGGAATTTCACGTATGACATCTACTTACTTTTGGTTCAGAATGTAAGTAAAATACATATTTTATTATAGAGCCGCAAAAATATAGTAGAGAAGCTATTACTTCAATAACAATTTCGAGGTCTACACCCCATTCTTCAAATAAACGTATTATCTGGAACATTAAAATCCACAAAGATTCCAAAAGTCGTGGGTCATTAACTGAACAATACAAACCCGAAAAATTTGAAGTTTATTCAGCAATACTTGTTTATTTTGTATGATCATTTTAAGGCTCTCTTATTTCAGATAAAAACTATAAGCCCCGAAGTTTGTTTTAGGGCAGGACGACTTACAGTCTTAATTGCTTACACTGAAAAGAAACTGTATGAAGCTGGAAGGCTAACACACTTTAAGAAAAATGAATTTTAACTCGTCTTGGAGTGATTTTTTTAGGTTTGTGGATAGTGATATTGGCTAATCCACTAAAAAAAGTTAAAATACACTGGTATTACCATGAAATGTTCACTGTACTACAGTAAATTTGTCCTCCATATTTACACAGTTTTTTTTCTGACGGTAAGAAATTATGAGTGATGAAGATAAGCCAAAATTAGTGAATGATGCTGAATATCATTTTTGCAAGCTACCTATAACGTTCGCAGACAAGGAAAGAAAGATATGCCTCATGTTCTTGGTGAAAGAAATATCCTCTTTTTATGTTAAATCTTTGTAATATATAGTTCTGGAACTACATCATAAAAAAATGTAACAAATTTGAATGTTTATACAACTTTCTTGATAATTTTTCAGAATGAACTTCAAATTATTCGCAAGAGCCTGAATCTTCATAGAAAATAAAACTATTTCATTGATTTGTTATGCTCCGAAAAATCTATGTGCATTTTCATAGTGATTTAGTCATCGGTTAAATAGTTACTTGCGGTATGATTATAGAAAATATTAGTATAATTATGGTGATTCTCTTTGTTTTATTGATAAATGCATCTTCGTAATGCCACAATCCAAGAAATTTTAACATGGTGTAGTTTATGCGGTAATATTGACTTTGGTAAATTTCCATTTTGGTATTTGAGTGTAGAAAATGGTACTTTTGTCGATCTGTACAACACAGAAAGATACAATGTTAATTATGCATCTATAGTTATTCGAATAAAGAACAGACAGCAAAACATAATTATTAAATAGCTTAGTCTAAAAGTGCTTCGAAAATACAATCATAAGTAAATAATAAAAAAAATCAGGTAATACGAAATTTCGCTACGTGATAGTTGCACATATGCTCACTTATATTTTTAAAATCAAACGATATCGTGAGTTTTCATATTCATAAAGACTTACGGGAATAAAGCGATTGATTTTTCCGGTCTCAGTGTAGAATTATTTAATGTCGTGGGTCTAACAGCAGATATTTATTTTGCTAGTGTAGAATTTGTTTGGCCAAAATAAAAGCTGTCTCAAGAAAATATTTATTCAATGAATATTCAAGCAGATAAAAATACTGTAATAACATGCTTGAATATTCTAAGCTACCTAGAATCAATAATTCGAAGTATATTACTGTATCTCAGTACATGCGTCACAGACATAGACCATCTGTATATTCCTTATGCTACGTATAGTGAACTGTAGAAATTACTCGAGACACAATTTTTTTATAAGAATGTTGATATACCATAATTATTGACGTAAAGTTGTCTCAGTGTGGACACATCCACACTCCACGCGCTTCTTCAGAATTGTACGCACTATAATTGCATAATATACAATACTGTTTTCCAATATATTTCCCTATCATATCTATAAATTTCAAACATTTCGAGGTGGCATGCTCTACGTGTTCTGTCATAAGTAGGACCTAACTATATATTCATGGTAGAGAAAAATTCAGTAAAAACATAGACATTTTCCAGATGATGGTCATTTTGCTCTCTCGAAGAAAGAGCATTGTGATGGGGTAAAAATTAACTTATCGAATTATACCTTGGGACCATAATATCATGATCTACGGATCGAAAAACTTTGAATC
This sequence comes from Aphelinus atriplicis, assembly GCA_020882685.1. Classification (NCBI taxonomy): domain Eukaryota; kingdom Metazoa; phylum Arthropoda; class Insecta; order Hymenoptera; family Aphelinidae; genus Aphelinus; species Aphelinus atriplicis. Next base: position 14,896,711 of record CM037076.1, on the reverse strand, counting down.
CTAGAAATGTCTATAAGTACGTACGAGATTGTTTTTGGTCGTACGGAAACTCTTGAAGAAATAGTTCGATCTTCCTGAAATATTGCTTACCAATTATTCATGGAAAGATGTGAACCGTATTAGGTAGTCAACAAAATCCGTTGCTTATTTCCCGAGTAACCGTTGCTAACGTGTTTTTGGAAAGTTTCCTCCGATTCCTCGTAAATTCTCATTGGGACTCACATACTTATGAAAATCAGAGGTATTTCCCATAGTAACCGTTATTTATATCCCTAACAACCTTTGCTACAGAGTGTGAGAAATCAGTTTAAGGTGCATTTCCAACGCTTTCATATTCCCAAAGATACTGAATCTTCAAATTTACCTCATTAACAACCATTGCTAGGGAAATTAATGATGATGGATCATTACCAGTACTTTTAATGATAGAGAACATAATGAATTATAACTTTTTTCATACAAAGCCTCTTTGAGAAAGCATGCTACTTGGCAGTGGTTTTTTAGTTTACTAGTCTCTGGACGATTATCTTTATCCATTACTTCTTGAGAAAGATTTCCTATAAAATGAATATAAAATGAGTATTTCAAACTTTGTCACGTCTTACCACCGCTGACTTGTGTTCAAAATTCCGAAAAGATTGGACGATTCCTTCAACACATATCGTGACCCAAAAATGACATTATATATTTATATATACACACATACAGATATTTTTGTGATTTAACATTATTTCATCCAAAGATTACAAAGCAAAAATTGGAAATTTCAATTTTCTGGCCAGTGTAATGCTTTCTCCTTGAGAGAGTAATCTAATACACTCCCTTTTGAAATAGCACAAAATCTCTCAGGTGTAGAAAAAAAAAATACCAATTTTGAACCTTGGATAATTTAGATTCAGGGCTCACTAGACATCAGAGAATATGAATTATGCTATCTCTGAAGTCACCAAATAAGCTCTCTTTGTGAACTAACTAAAAGCGCGTGCTGTTAAGACGAGGCTACCACTGACGTTGTAGCTTCTGATTCATTCTATCTACTGGACGTGCTGGCGTTGGAAAGATATTCGTAGAAGGTATTCATGAAATATAGTTTTTTATTTTATATTTGTAAGGTAGTAGTTTTTTTTTTTTAAATTGATCATTCCACTGTATTTTTCTTTATTGGATCGTCGGTATTAATGCCTTGTTGAGATTTTATAGATTCATTAGAAAAGTGTACATGAGTGTCAAAGAATACTTGAGTATATGGGTTTTATAAAATTTTGTCGACTTGACGATGAATTTTTCAAGCAGATTCGAATAAGAGTTCACAAAATCAATCAAGTTAAATTATCATCGTTCCCAAATAGAATGTTATGGATTTCAAGAAATTTACCCTCATCCTAAAATAACACTAATTGTCTCATGAAAATGAAGAAAACCCGCTGCCAGTGTATTGGTCGAAGGTTTCACAAGGATTTGTTTTGAACCATTAGAAATTAATGCAATTCTACCATAACTTACGACAAACATATTCAATTCCTTGGTGACATATACCGCAGAGTTGACATTCCGGTCCTATTGTTTCAATTTAATCTAGTATGATCACATAAAATAGAATTTGTAATATCTCGATGAGCTTTTACCCAAAGCGTAACATAAATTATAACAAATAAACAATATTGCTAAAATGAAATCCAAACATAATTTTTTATGTGATAGGATGAGGGTACACTGGGTCAATAGAGAATGACACAAGTGATGTTAAGAGTAACTTAGACAATAAATCATTGGGCGAGAATGTATTCGTTCGAAACCGAGGGCGTGTGGCGGTTGAAATGATTTGACCATCGGTAACTACGCGTATCAATACAATGTTCATTACCGCCATACTAGAAACGTTAAATTCGCTGAACGTTACTACATTTTATTCAATTTTTTATTCAATTCCAGGAGTCCGTGAGAGGAGAAAATGATTTCCTTGAAGCTATTCAGTGTTTTATTGATCGCACTGGTAAAGACGAGTTTCTGTTTTCCTGCAACATATCAATCGGTCCAATCTATAAAATGGAACTTGGAGCAACAGTACGAGATGATCTCACATTTCTCTCAATTCCACAAATCAATTCATCGGTTCGCCAGAAGTACTTCACTTTCCGAACCTAGCATTCCTGTATCATCGAATGTAGATCCTGCAAAAGAGTTCATTAGAACCTTAGCCATGACAATGTTGGAGAGTGTGCAGAAGAAAATGACTGAATTCGAAGCTACTCTCAAAGATTGTACTCCTAATACGACCGATAAAAATACGAGTGACCAATTTTATACAGCCTTCGATGCTGAGGTAAAAAATAATAAACAAATTTTTGCTGATTTGAAAGATAAATCTACTTTGGGAGATGAATTTCGACGATCTGTAGATGAGATTGGAACCAAGTATGATTCGTTCATTTCAAAAGTAAACAAATGTTTTCCCAGAAACTAGAGAAATGAGAAATATAAGAGTTATGAAAATAATAGTTTCTTGAGTAACATATTGTCGCCTCTTGCGAAAAGTAACAGATTTCGGAAAACTGTAAGTAATAGTGGCATATTTCGCAACTTCCTGTGGAAAGTAGCACTATTCGTCTTTTCTCACAAAGACTTATTGGCATGAATCTATTTAGATATTTTTCGATTTTTCTGCTAGAACTGACAATTTTCTACTGATGCTCACACCGATTATTTTGATTCCAATTCAATTCATGTGGAGTCTCATAATTTCAAGTATATCAAGTCAAAATCATCTGATATAATCAGGCTTTACCGCAAAAATAATAAGAATTTATTCAACTCCGCTAGAAATAGCTAAAAAATGCTAGTATTCGGAAAAAATCTAATAATATCATCTTTACAGACAGTTTCGAGATCTGCTAGTCTTCTAGATATCTGAATGATACTTTTTGCAAAAGATTCGATACATGTTCAAAGTAGTTCAAATTTCAAATAAATTGATGAATCATTTAATCGTATTTCAATGAATCTGTTCTCAATCTTAATCCATAGACACTCCTGATTTGCTACTTTTCCCAGACTGACAAACATTCTTTCCTTTTAAAATGAGCAGAAAAAAAAATTAACAAATAGCACAGAAAAGATTAAGATTATACATCAAAAGTTTACAGGCTACGCAAGTTCTTCCGCCTCCTTATTATTGCCCATTCTCTTATAAATCCCCGGCCCTCTCCCTCTATCCTTCTATACTACTTCTTTGTTCTCTCTAATTCATTTTTTCTAATACTCTCTCACTTTCTGTATCTCTCACACTTTTATGTATCGATGGCTTTTACGAAGAAAATCACATTTCACGGAGGTTTCTCTGAGCTCGCTATGCAAGTAATAGACTTGTACTCGATTAATCACCACCCAATCACATGTATTCTTCTGTATTTTTCTCTGTAGAATCTTAATATACCTGTCAAAATTCATAATAAGATATATTGTTTAACCTTGGAATAATTTTGGACGAAAATCATCATTATAAAAGACAAACTTTGAGTACTAAGTTACGAAAATCAATCAATACGACGTAGATTCAAACATATATGATTGAATTACATAGCTAACATTATGTTTTACTGAAACTTATTGAAAAATGTATGTCGTTCGTTCTCAAGAATGCAACACTCATAGAATTATGTATGATTCATACTTTCTAGAATCATTTTTCAAACTTGTGTCCAATAAATCAGGAAATATTATAAGTTTGATTATAGAGATTGACGAATATAACTTGATTGAAGCAAAATATTCCTCTCAGCTTTACGGTAAGGTTATTCAAAATTGTTTTATTATCGATCAGAGATTTAATACTTATTCTAAAAATTGTGAATTGTTTCGACGTAGGAAAAATTATTATGAGAAAATATCTCCTCATAATTTATTTAAGGAGATAAACAGTCAGTAAGAACATTATTTAATATTCTACAGTACCTATAAGTAATAATTCTATAAATATATATGTACGACATGAAAACTTATTCATTCAAAACTTGCTTGAAATATTAACCGAATTCCTCAATATAAGTTTTTTTTCGAAAATTCAACTTCATAAGGGGAGAATTTCACCAAACTCCGCTGGAGTACTATTGATACGAGCCAAGTGAGACATTGTTTTCGAGTAACTATGCAATTTGAGTGTGGCAACTAGTTAGTCAGAGTTATTGCAGGACAGATTTTTAGAAAAGTATAATCGGATCGGTTTATAATAATACAAGTAATGTCAGACAGTAATATAGAGAGTCAGGAAAAGTTTTTGCAAGCTTTAGCAGAATCTGCAGACTTCAGCAGTTTTGAAAGAATAAATTCGTCTAACTGCGAAGTTTTATTTCCCATACAATGCAGGCTCGAGCAACGTATAATAAATTTTATGTTATACGTGATCATAAACGCTCATTTCAAGCACGGAAACCGATGCGTGAAATATTTCACGCACTCAAATCGGCGCGTGAAATTCGCGTAGATCACTTATAACATAAAATATCGTATGCAATTCGTGAAATCGCATTTCACGCACTGGTTGCGTAATATACTATTTCACTTTTAAATGCCCGATGGATATAACTAATAAACTGTAAATATAGGTTAAATATTCAATTAATTTCTATCAATTCATTGTTTAAAATAATTCCCAAATATATGGATTCAAATTGGTATATGCACAGAAGTCACTTGAACTGATTTCAAACGTCTTTTCTTCAGAATTATTCATACAGTTATATTCAATTTTTTTAAATTCTAATATTTTTTAAATATTTTCAAAATCAAAATAATAATACTTTATTCTGATCAAAAGAAGAATATTTCAACTTAATATTACTCTATTTGCATTTCGGTCAAACAAATTTTTAATAGAATTAAATTACAGCATCCGATAACATTCTTGATATCTCAAAGAATGACATTTACACATAATGTCTTGGAGTACAATGAATTTACAATGAAACTTTACGCGGTGTTGTTTCTGCAAAATCGTCGACAATTTCCGTAGTATCAGGTCAGAAAAACCTTCCAGCTACCTTTCTCCGTGTACAGTTTGATGGCCACGCATATCTAGACAAAGATATGCACATGACTTCTTACATTTGCTCATAGGCTACTTTTCAATATATTCATGACAAAGTGAGCTTTCAACGATACAAGGAAAACATTCGCGTGAAAAAACCAAGTGACACTATGTATTCCTGGAACACGTATAACGATCATTCATATATGATTCGACATGTTGAAACTAAGAATCATATCAGTACTTTGAATATTCATTGAGCTGTAATAAAACTCGGGCGTGGTTCTTGATAGCAAGTTCAGCTTCAATAAATATATTATGTATTGAACATCATCAAAATAGTTTGAATAGAGGACCTCTAAAATATTACAATGAGACATCTGTAAGAAAGGAATTTGGGACCAAAGATTATCAAGAATCAATTAATGATTTCAATTCTTTGGAAGCGCTGATAGAATTAGCAGTATGAATTTATTATTAGTCATACTGGAGAATGGAATCAACAACTTTCAGATACTGTTATTCTTATATGCTTAGACTAAAATTATTGAAAACCTTCACAATGAGCAGAGCCGCACTCCATCAATAATCCACGATTTGGGGGGTGCCGCATATTGGGTACACTCGACAAAAATAACGAATACCTATTGAAACGGTTAATAGAAAGGATGCAAAATGAGGCAAACAAATTAGATGGCGTAGATGGAATGCCAAAGAATCAAATCATATGCCGCTCAATTTTTTTGGCCCAGTCTAAAAATATCAAAAAAAAATCGCACTTACCAGAGCGAAATTAGCTCAAGAATCAGGTGAGAAAATGGAAAAAATGAGCTGTAACAAGTTGATGTGAGCGTTCCCGATCGGTGAAAATGTTTTCTTCCCTCATTATTCTGTATTGCCGACAAGATTCTGTGCCGTGGCGCTGCTTTAAATGCGCGTATATGTATGAAATACAAAGGGTGGCGCATATTGGGTATACCTGTCGATATTTTATATTACGAGTGCTCATTTAAGGAACATTTCAAATATGCACTAGTGCGTGGAATGTGATTTCACGCACCCAGTAACATAAGAAAGTTTATGATAAATAAAGTCGATGCTTTGAGTGTGATTAATAATATTCATTTGACATACATAAATAAAAGAATCACTAACCTGAGCTATCCATTTACAGACTAAGGGATCAACTAAACGCCTGAGAAATCGCTCAACCATATAACTATGATATGTGACTCTTGAGGTACTTACGCGCATTTTGTATATTGCGTCCTATAGATAGTGTTTAGAAAAGCCCATATCCTAAGGTGTTCATCTTGGAGAAGTAATATTTAATGATATATAGGGCATCAGATAAACTTATACAACATTATGTGCACATACCACAGGATTGAATTGCAAAAGAGCCATAATCGTACATTATTAATTACCATAAGTGCATTGCTCAAATGTAAAAATACGTTTTCATCACTTTTATTATGGAATTGATCATTGAACCTAATTTTTCAACACATGCGATGGAAAAAATCGCGCGATACACGTGCAAAACGTGATTCCCACACTCGTGCTACAATCTATTTTGGACTAGTATCGTAAAATACAGTAACCATGATGATAAAAAATTTTGATGTCCAGCAGATGTTTCAGAAGTGTTTGGAAAAAAAAACCAATATATTTAAATATATGACGTGTATGCAATATTCTGGACACGTTCATGACAGTGACAATGAAAATGAATCATAGGTATAAGTACTCTATAGTCTTGGCCAATCACTTACCAAAACTTGATAATTCTTGAGCACTTCAGGCCCACTTAAATTTAATTCTAGAGAGCTGAAATTTCCATACGTCTTTCCTGTTTCAATTTGACCTTCCCCCGTTATTAATCGAATGAATCATTCGCTAATCGTAAGTGTAAGAGGACATTCGTAGAAAAATCGACGACGTACAGTGAGCTATGCGTACACTACTGTTGTAACGGTTTAAATCACACGCGCAATACACGCTATACAAATAGCATGAGGACATAGCGCCGATGGTCGCCAAGTAAAATATGGCAAAAGAGAAAATACGTGGCAGCTGGTAAAAGTGAGCTATGCATGTGTGTGTATACGGGGCGGGTGTGTGCTCGGGCTCGTTCTCACGTACTTTGGTCGCTGGATGGAAAAAAGAGAACGCGCGCGCGCGACGATCCAAGCATATGGTAAACGGATGATGCTTACGCGTTGGGCGAGGCGACGAAGACGCATATTATGTATAATGTAGGATCCGCGAAAGGATGTCACAGGATCGGATGCAACGTATGCGTACATACAGCTGAACGAGTGCAGTATACGCGTATACGGTGCGGTATATAGTAGGCGAGCGACGGCTGCTGGAGCAATATAGGACGAGGATGGCCGAAGCCGTAGCTAGTGCGCAAGGCATTCGGGAATATGGAGGATGATGGTGTTGTTGGGATGGGAATTCGCACCCGCGGAAGTGAGTGCGCGCGCGCGCGGCCTCATCTGCCGTCCTGTATACACCAACACCGCTTTTTCTCCGTCTCTCTCTCTCGCTCTCGGATTCGTAAGTAACGCGACTTTGGCGGCGCTCGCGCGCGCGACTCGCCGCTATGCGCGCGCGGCCGTGCTGCCGCGGGAGGGAAGGGATCGAGCAACGTCGAGAGCAGTGTGTCTGTGTATAATAGTTGTAGTAGTGCACGTATAGACGCGCGCCGCACAAAGTACCAATATACTCGGACGTGTGCGTGTATCCACACACACACACACACACACACGTAGGGAGTAGAAGCTCGGGAGCTGCAGCAGTGTGCGTGAGTTGGTGCTGTTGTGTTGTGTGTGCGCGGGGGGAGGTTGGCTCGCGCGCGCCGCTCACGTCACGCATTCCGTCGTGTTCCGCGTTGAGTGCGAGAGTATATAGCTGTGTGTGCGCGCGCCTCGGCTGGCCTGCATATAGCTTAGTGCGAGAGATAGCCCCCGCGGAGAGAGAATCGTGTGCCCGCGAGCGCGGTGCACCACCATCGTGTATGCGAGTATAACATAGTGTGTGACGTGTGTGTTGCGCTTGCACCTCGAATTGCTGGCCAAGTGTGTAGTGCAAGTGTGCAGGGCGGACACTAAGTACACGGCACAGATCCCTGCGACTGTGCGTGTGCGTCGTATATATACAGCACATAGCGGATCGAGAATCAGCTCTCTGTGCAGTTTGGGGAGAGGTGTGCAGCTTAGTGGGCAAGTCTCGCGCGCGCAGTGCAGAGCAGTGTCCACGTCGGTTGGCAGCAGCAGCAGCAGCAGCAGCAGCCGCGGCTCTCTCTCTCTCTTTCTCTCTCTCGAGTCTCGATCTCGACACGCGACACACTCGCAGTACAGTCGTAACGCCAACGTCGACGTCGACGACGACGACGACGACGACGACGAGCAAGACGACGACGGCACGCTACTGAGCGTAGTGGTACCAGCTGAAGCGTCGCTGCCCTAAGCAGCTCGTCAGCAGGATGGCGAGACTCGTCAGTATGTGGCATGGCTACCACCCGGCCGCCCCTCTCCACGACAAGCAGATGCCGCTGATCGTCGACGAGAACCTCGCGGTGAGTCGCCAGCTCCAGCTCTCGAGAGGTTAGGGCGCCCCCGAGACGCGCCTCCCCTCGCTCGCTCCCCCCCTTGCCCCTTACGTAAGCCGCCGCCCGACTCCTTCATAACCCTCTAACCTCCCAGCTCCTCCGAATACTCGATAATCGAGCCCCTTCGTCTCTCTCTCTCTCTCTTTCTCTATACATCTATCTCTCTTTCACTCTGTGTCGTTCCCTCTCTCTCTCTTGCGCGCACCCAACAGCAACAGAGAGGTCGGAGTGGCTGCTCTCTCTCTCTCTCTCTCTCACTCACTCACGAGTCCGACAGAGACGGCGAGCAGCGCCCCGTTGGCACACCTTTTTCTCTCTCTTTCTCTCTCTCTTTTCCCATCTCGGTGACTATTGCATGCTCTCGCACCATACATACATATATATTAGCCCTGAGCTGAGGAAAGCCCACGAGGAGTCGCCGAGTCCAGCATCAGGACGCACGTCCGTGACCTCGGCTCCCCAAGGCAGCTGCTGCCCGATATGTTTGTTACTTAGATCCTCTTTCCGAGATCTCGACCGATCGACTCCTATGGCCGCGCTTAGAAAGTCGTACACATGCCCTGGCCTCCGATGCATTCGCTTACTCCCTTTTTTATCCGATCAACGGGACTGTCTGCCCGAACTACTTACTTATACACTTACTCATACTCTTCCGACGTCGAGCCTCGCGTGCATTTTACCTGACGAGTTTATGATGAGCCCCTCTGATGAATCACAACTCCATAATGACCCAAGTGGTATCATGACATTCATGACTTGTCTCAATGGGGTTTCAGATGATTATGGACATAAGCGGTCTCAGAGCTCTGCGCGAGAGTCCTTTGGTGCAGGGAAAGCAGCTCGATGAGTTCACCAAAAAGCTCAACCTGCTCACCATTGAAGAGAAGAGGGCATCTTTTGAGGTTGCGTGCAAAGACATGCTGGGAGTGTTGGATCAAACAGTGCCGTGCATTGGTTGCAGAAGAAGGTTTGTCCTTTTCTGTTGAGAAACATTCTGTAGCTATCTATAAAATTAATTCTAGCTGTTAACTGGATTCACTCTTTACTTTACAGTGTAGAGAGACTGTTTTATGATCTGAGTAACCTCAATGGCCACCCTGCTCTGGATCCAATTATTATTACATCAGATGGTATGTTGACTATAAGGGAAGAAGTTCTACAGTCTCCTCAACGACTGTGCACATTATTACAAGGACATAGGTGAGAGCATATGCACTTTTCAGCTTTTAAGTTCCACAAAGTGTGCATAACTTACAAAGTATCAATTTACTATTGATTACAAATGAATCGGTCGAATCAAGTAAATTTGTGGACTATTTGAAAAATAAAGTTGGTGAAATCAAGGTAGAATTGAGAAGTAAAGTGGAATTAAGTATAACAATTCGTATTGATTTCTTCAAACAAATTGATTACTTGACAAATAGTAGGAGAGATTGTGGTCCGAGCATGGTATTAGGAGTATACACTGTCATGAATCATTGATAATTTTTTTTCCCAATGATAAAACAGGTAGAAAATGTATATGACATATCAGTATAAAAGAGTTTTACTGATGTATACCAAGAGTATTGTTAGTTTATATGCTCAGACACAATGTTAAAATTTGAAGAATATTATTCTTGAAAATGTCAAAGACTTGTATCATTGATTAGACTCTGCTGATGGACAATAAATATCATTGAACTCGGGGCAATTATCTGTTCTGGAATAATAATTGATAAACGGAGGCAGAGCTCAGAGATGCTCAAGTTGTCCTACACTACGTATTAGAAGTTCAACTCGAAAATTGTAGTGACAAGTATTTTTAGTTTTGACTAGGAGACCTTAAATTTCAGGCTTGAACCTATCTTCGTCAATTATCAACATACATGTCATCGAAAAGTCTTGTTTTGTTTTGAATATATATACACTTTGAAGATCTCAATTTTGAGTTAGACTATTTTTAATAGCAAGATGTAAGTTCTTCAAGAAAGATAATGAGTGAACAAAATCCTCAAAAGAAATGAGCTCAAATCTAGATTATTCATGACTGCAAACCTTTTTTTCAACTCACACCATAAATAAGCATAGACTTGGACTAGAATTGGGGCTACTCTATGTGCACAAATAGGGTTAACAGTTTGAATGTTTCAACTATATCCTGTGACAAAATAACAACTCAAAATTTTCAGCAGAGAATGTACTTAGAGACCAATGACTTTTAAGATTCAAATGGATCAAAATGAGAATTAGTCAAATAAATATACTCTGATAATCGAATTATATTTACTGACAAATATATTTTGGAATTCATCTTTCATAACTTTTTTTCGTTGTGTTAGTGCAATGGAAAATTTGATATTGATAAATTGTGTTACGTTTTATTTGTTCTTGATAAGTTTGTAATAGAATCTGAAACTTGTTGAGAATATGAAATGACTTGAGCTTTTGTAACTGAGCCAAGAAGTATACTGTGTTGATTCATAACATTAATAATCTTTATAGGATTCATATAGTTTCATTAACACTATTCTATATGAAAATTCATCTATGAAAATTGTAGAAATATTTTTTCTGAGATCTAATATCATTACAAGACGAAATTTCTTTTGTACTCTTCAACTTCAGTTGAATTTATTTGTATAACTCAAGAAAGTACAGGATTATTTTATTTTAAAATAATAACTTTATCTTTACAAAACCATTCTATCTAATAAATTGTAGATTCATTCATGCTAACATGAATTATGTGTAATTAAAGTGCTGAAACAATAAATAAGATTGATTATAACTTTTTCAGTACAAGGTTGAATGATCTGGTTGAACAACAACCTCGCAACAAAAAATCTCTTAGATGTACAATGCATTCTTTGGAAGTGCAACGCATGCGACCTCCTCCAACTGCATGGAGAGAGGTGTGGGATTGTATGGAACATGATTGTTTAAAAGAAATCACTTTCATAGACTCTGATACATTAGATGCTACTCTAGATACATACCTTCGCAAACACAAGTTTGTACCTCATGTTATAACTAATCAAATAATTTCAGATGAAGTAAGATTTTTATCATGTTATAATTTCTTGCAGGTTCTGTTCAGAATGCCGTACAAAAGTTCTTCTAGCTTCATCGTTATTAACGACAACTGACACTGATCCAACAAAAGAAAAGGGTTATGTTAGTGCTTTATATGCAGATATCAAACGCTGCACAGGTGGTCATGTCCACCTTCCATTAAATACAGAATATATTAGTAATATTATTGGAAGAGCACAACCAGAACTAATGGGGAGGTTTGTGATAATTTCAATAAACAATTCATTTTCGTATACACTGACAATAGAATGCAGTAATTGATTATGTCAATTTCACTATCAGAGAACGACATGCCAAGACTTTGGAAATTGCTCAAGAAGAAGTTCTCACGTGCCTTGGTATTTGTGTCGCTGAGCGGTTGAACCGTGTTTATCGGCGTCTAAAAGAAGAAGAGATTATGGTAAAAGTTTTGGCAGCAGTAGCTGTAGATACACTCTCTAGGAATTTCCAAGTGAGTAGAATTGGATTGGCAATGCTAAATGTTTTATAATTGAAGTTGATCAAAATTTAAATTAATCTTAATTCCACCATAAAAAGATGGCCGTTGAATTCAAACAAGGAATAACACAGTTAGAAGTTCTTTATCATGAACTAAAAAGAGAAGAAGTAGCTAAGCAACAGCGGCGTGAAAAGTTGAGGCTCAAGAGGAAAAAGAAGAAAGAGATTCAGCGTCGGTCTGAAGAAAATTCAGAAGAAAAAGAGAATGAATGTGAAGAACAAGAGAATGAGTGTGAAGAAAAAGAGGATGAATTTGAAGAAAAAGAGAAACCTTGTCAAGAAGATCAATGTGAAGTGAGTTATTTTGTTTAATTGAATTTTCGAATTTTTCCATGAAAAATATTTTCAATTATATGCTAAATGCAAATATTAATTGTAGTGCCCGAAGGAAGATTACAAAAATGTTAAAGACGAAGTAGAAGTTAAGAAAAATGCAAAAATGCAAACTACTCAGTTTGAAGTAGAACCAGACACACAACAGGCAGATCGTCATAAGGTAAAATAACAGTCTATGATTGAATTTTCTAATGATTTCATGTTCTTGGATGTAAAATCATTATTTTAGTTACAGGTGTTAGATCCAAAAAATAAAGGGCCACCAAGTTGTAACTGTCCAGACTGTGCAAAAAGAACGAAAACTTCTAATCAAGCTCAGCTCAAGTCTCAGCCCACAACACCTAATAAAAAAGATAAGAAATGTAAAAATAAGAAGACAGAGACCAAATCACCGAGCAGTAATGCCAAGAAGATTGGTAAACGTGAAAAAGCTGATAATACAGCACATAAAAGAGTCGAAGAAAGTAGGAAAGTTGAAACTTGCAATAGTGAAAGTGTAAGTAATCGCACTCAATGGCTCGACAGTAATGACTGTAAAGAATCGTCATCATCGTCAGAGCATTTGATGGACGCTCTGGATACAAACAAAAGATACACAATGTGGATAGAAGTCAAGAAGCGCCTTAATACCAAAGTTATGAACAGAAACTGCCGATCTTCCAGCGAACATTCTTCGCAAGATTACGGTTATTCATCAGAACATAATGTCAGTAGTCCCTCTTTGCCAAGCACACCTGAAGGTTCAGAAGTTGCTTGCAGCGAGGGTTGCTGTGGTCCTGAGGTCCAATGTCGTGATACAAGACAAGCAGACAAACTTAATACATCAGATCCAAGTTTAGGTTTATTGAGGGAACATGGTCTGACATTATCACAAATGCTGGAGGTGAGTACCATTTGACCATTAAGAAAATATTTTACATTTAAGCTTAGCCAATGCGAAAATTAAGATTCAAATCGTTAAGAAAGACCTAAATATGAGAATGTATTCATGAAACAAAATTCTGAAACAATATCACAGTTGATGCTTATTGCCAAGCTTCTCTAAAATGTTTCCTAGAACATTTTCATTTCTCACTTGATAATAAAACAACATGAACATTTTTTCTTTGCTCATGCTGATAAAAAATATTTCATTGGGAACTATGCCAAATATTACTATTGTTATCATGATAATTCATAGTTAATTCATAAAAAATTTTCACTGTTTCCAGGACTCTTGTATGACTGAAGAAGAAGGTAATTGTAGTTATATTCCCGTGGAAGAAGTATTAGAATTTAAAGCGCGCATGTGCCAGGTTACTGAACAACGTCAAGAGCTTCGCCAAACGCTGAAAAAACGTTTTGCAGCGCTGTGCAGCCATCATAAACCCTTCACCATTCCTCGTTGGTGATTTCCATTAGGTATTGTTATACAAAGTGTTCTTTCTTTTCTACGTCGATTTTACTACGAACAAAGGAACTAAGAATCATGTACAGTAAATTTTGTCTTTTGGATATCGTTTATTCTCACAGTCCACAAATTGAATGGGTTATGTGAAAGGGAATGATTTTATATCTTGTATCAATTGAATACTCTGATGCGCTTGATGAAATATTGTTATATGTACAAAATCGATCAGAATATCATTTTTCAATCACTGCGTAGGCTGTATGAGTCTTCCAGTAAGTATAAAGGCATGCATGCATTATGTCTCTTGATTTGCTTTGAAAAATAATGTTTTCATATTCATTTTTGAGATTGTATTGTATTTTTAAAATAGACGACAAACTTTTTTTGTGGTGGAAATGTATACTACTTTTATAAAACCTGTCATTTTGGTTTCAATTCGATTTCAAGGAATTACTTTTAAGAAATTTACTGTTGTAAAGTTCCTTGGAATCGATATCAGTGTTGATAAATTCCTAAATAATTTGATGGAAGAAGAAATTTTTCAATATATCTCTTGTTGAACATTTGTACCTATTGTATAAAATGAATGTGGACTGTGAGGACGACCCGTCAAATAAAGATTTATATTTTTAAAAATAATCATTGGCGCTTTAACGGACAGTATTCTGCCCGTGATGTAATTGAAAATATAAGCACATATGAAGGTACGTTGCGATTGTAATAAATGATACAATTTATCTTTATCAAAGATTTAATATAAAATAAACGTTGCATTCCAATATGAATTTCTTTTCTACATTTGCTTTCAATAGCGTTTACGTTTCTTATTTGCAGAATCCGTTTATCTTAGAAAATATTCAAAAATATTTTACATGCTATTTACACATACACTTTGCTTAAAACTATATTTACAATTATAAATTCAAGTTATAGCTCAAAATATTATTCTTCCTATAGTGATTATAGAAATTTTTCAATTGACATACTCAGCTAAACAGAGAGATGCATTTGTTCCTCCAAAACCAAATGCATTTTTTAATGCAACTCTTCTGGTATCTATAGACCACTCTACTGATTTATTCGAAGCAAATCGCAGATTGGTTTCACCATCTACTTCATTTAAATTAATGGTTGGAGGAATAACTCCTTCCTGAAGTGCAAGAATAGTGAAAGCAGCTTCAAGGTTTCCTGCTGCGCCAAGTAAATGTCCATGAGCCCCTTTTGTACTAGAAACAGTTATGTTCTTACTATGTTCACCAAATAATGATTCTATAGCTCTTAATTCTATAATATCCCCTAGAGGTGTAGAAGTAGCATGAGCATTGACATAAGTTATTGCACTCATGTCGGTGCCAGCATCTTTTAAAGCTCTATCCATAGCTAATATTGCCCCAGTGCCATCTTCACTTGGCGCAGTCAAATGTACTGCATCTCCAGAC
This sequence comes from Aphelinus atriplicis, assembly GCA_020882685.1. Classification (NCBI taxonomy): domain Eukaryota; kingdom Metazoa; phylum Arthropoda; class Insecta; order Hymenoptera; family Aphelinidae; genus Aphelinus; species Aphelinus atriplicis. Next base: position 14,881,331 of record CM037076.1, on the reverse strand, counting down.
AATCCATACCCTAGGACTTCAGCATATATGTGTGCTTTCCTTTCCAATGCATGATTCAATTCTTCAAGGACTAGAATAGCAGACCCTTCTCCCATGACAAAACCATCTCTATCTTTATCAAATGGTCGAGAAGCTTCATGTGGACAATCATTTCTTGATGTACTTAGAGCACGTAGTCTACAAAATGCTGCTATGCCGAGTGGGCTAATACATGCTTCAGCACCTCCACATACCATAACACTGGTTTCTCCTCCCCGTACAAATCGAAAAGCATCACCTGTAAGTATATTTTATGAATGGAAGATGAAAATGTCAATAGCTACAATTTGAATTATATTACCGATAGCATGTGCTCCTGTAGCACAAGCTGTAGAGACCGAATGATTAGGACCTCGAAAACCATACTTGATGCTAATCTGACCAGCAGACATGTTTGGAAGAATTCTAGGTACAAAGTAAGGGCTGACTTTTGAATATCCTTTCTTCAATTGTTCATATGTGGTGCATACATCAACCAAGTCAATCATTCCTATTCCAACAGCAACACCTGTATCTCGTTTATCTTCCTCTTCTTTCGGTTTCCAATTAGCATCTGTAAGAGCCTCTTCAGCAGCAATTATCGCATATGCAGTAGCAGGACACATTGTGCGCAATTCACTGGAGGAAAATTTTGTCTTTAAATCCAATTCATGAGGGGCATTTCCTTTTGGTACCACAGCAGCTAAAATCAACAAAAAGTTTTATACCTAATTTTTTTTCCAGAGTCTAGATCATAATGAAATGCAATTTATGGAATAAGTAAAAGTTAATTTATGTGGATACAAAAATGAAAAATTGAGTAATTAATTAATTAACCAAGTTTATACTCCAAAAATCCAACAAATTTAATTACAAATGTAAGCATGTGATTTCAGAAACAAGAAAGAAATACTGATCAGTATCTTCCCCTCATTGAATTGATGAGTAAATTGGATTTTTATTTGGTTTTGAAAAATCCATCAATTGATGAGGCTACTCAACTCCTTAGACAGTGAGTATAATTGGAATACAATCTTATTTCCCATGTGATAAATACAACAGTCAATCGCTGCATGCATTATAAATAGAAATGAGACTAAATGCAAAAAAAATTATGCGTCGTGAGTTGAGCACGTATCGGTGCGCGACGAGCATTCAACGTGTAATGAACTAATTGCGCTAGCACTAAGAGTACATCAGAAGGGAGATAAAAAGAAAGGGAAAAAAGGATCTGGAGGTGAAATCGGCTTACCGATTCTACAGGGCAGCTTCTCGTAATCTTGCCCGTCGAGCTTGACGATGCCACAGCGGCAGTCGAGCAGAGATTTCCATGCGTTTTTGGTGCCGACTCCGAGGGGCGAAACGATCCCGATCCCGGTCACGACGACGCGCCTGCTGTGGCCCGGCCTCAGCGGGGTGCTGCAGCTCAGGCTCCTGCCCAGCCGGGTAAAGCCTCGCCTTGACATCCTTCGTTCGCAGCCGACTCTCGACGACTAAGTATATAATAAATGGGTCGCGCGCGCGGTCGACCGGCGATCGGCTCTCGTTTATCGCACGCTCTTCTTATCACGCTGCAACGATACAGCACGCGTGCACAGTAGTGAGCACACGCCGACCTGTACTATTCTGGTCATTTGTAGGTTAGATTCGTCTATATACTCTTTGCCGGCTGCACACTAGTGCACTCCAATCGGTTGTTCTTTGCTGTTGTAATACTTAAAATGTTTATCATATATAGGAACAACCGTCGAGAGAAAGCTTGTCATGGTGGGACACGAGCGTGCTTATTTTGAATTTCGTGAATTCTAATAAAGTTTGCTGGAAGATTTTTTTCTATCATAATATGCGCGCCGGCCTTTTTATTTCCGTATATGATGCGCCACCTGATGTTGCCCACACATAACATGAGCGTTGGCCGTGTTTAATATACATATTTCCATTTGTGAAATCGGCAAATGGAAATACAATTAAACGCGAGAATCACTTTTGATTCTGAGAAAAGCTAATATTGAAAAGTTATTTGTGAATGTAAAGTTTGATTTCGATCTTCATTTTACATCAACAGTCAATTGTTCATCCACTTGTTACAATAATGCATATAGAACATTGAATGTATAACATATACGATATATTATATCCTACGTGTTATGTATCGTCATGAAACGAATGATATCGAAAGGTGATACTTGTATTGCTGAAGTAAAGGAAAGAGGAAATCGCCAATTATCACTAATTACTCATTATTTCCAAAATAAACAGAATAAACATAGCGCTGTATTGCATATAGCTCGCTGAATATAAGTATACTCGTACGTATTATAGCGCGCGCGCAGGTAAGTATGACAAGACAAATCGATGTTATTCGAAATGGCTGAGAATGAGCAGCTGTCTATAATATTTATATATACTAGACTGCAGCAGTGGCAGTATAAGCACGAGAGATAAGTATATCGCAGTCGGGAGAGCGCGCTGGAAAGCTCGGGAGGCGCGCGCACGCCCCGCAAGTCGCAACGGATCGGTCAAAAATTCGCCAACTCCGAAACTCGAATCGCGGCCCGAGGGGAATGGGAGCCGGCAGATTGGGCCGCGCGACGGCCGCTCCGCACGGAGTCGCGGCCGTTCCATGAGGCCCGACCAATCGCGACCTCGCACAGGTCTGTTGTGAGTCGGTGTGTGCGCGAAAGCAGCCAAGCAGGGCGCGCGCGAGCGCGAGCGAGCGAGAGAGAGAGAGAGAGAGAGCGCGAAAGCCAAAATGGCGGTGCGTGCACGGTGTGCTGTCCCGAGCTGAGACGAGCAGAGCAGAGCGTTTCACCCGCGCGCCGAGGAGCCGAGCCGCGAGTGAGCCCGAGAGCGCCGCGCCGCGCAGCCCCCCCGAGAGTCGCGCGCGAGACCAGGAGGAGAGCCCCGCGCGCGCCGAGTGTGTTGTGTGCCGAAAAGCAGTGCCAGTGAGGGCGACTAGTGGCTGCTGCCGCCCACGCGCGCACCGGGAAGTGGCCCCCGCGACGATGAGACCGGGCGAGGGCTGATCGAGGCTCGCGCGCGCGCCCCTGCCCCGTGTGTCCGTCACACCCGCGACCCCCCAACACCATGGCGCTCAGCCCCCGAGACATGGACGGCTTCATGCCGCTCCTATCCACCACCGACATCAAGAGGAAGCTCCAGCTCGGCACCCAGCTGCTCAACTTCCTCGCCGACCCCTTCAAGAGCATCGAGTGCCAGGACATTGGCCTCTTCATCGACAACATTGTGCCCTGGCTCAACAGCAGCAACCCCAAGGTGAGCCTCCCTCCCACGCGCATCCTGTAAACACCTCGCTCCCTCCAGCCAGCCTGCTCGAGCCACCTCCTTGGTTCGGATCGACTCTTGTCCGGGCCTTCCAGGGCCCCGTTTTATTAATAACTTGCCCACCTTGTTAAGCGACCCCAAATTATACACTTAACTGGCCAACTCTATATGCTCGTCTGTGTTCGCGTGTCTCACTTCTAGAGCTTGTGACTGTAAGTGCATGTATGTGTGTGCGTGCATATGTGTGTGTATGTATACCTCGAGTTGCAACATGAACTGCTGCTGTGTCTGTGCAACTTTGTAATACTTATCTATAAAAGTGAAAGTGATAAAAAATACGAGCCATGCTTGTCCTGTACATTTAGAGTTTGTCTTCCTGCAAGAACCAGTCAGCGTGCGCAATGAACAAATAAGGCTTATAAAAACTTTCACACCATGTATGTCAATGCTGTACGCGGCATGTTGGGGTGAGCTTAGCTAACTCACCTCAACCTCCCCTCAAATCATTGTTGATTCATTTTCACATTGATACATGTATCCGCAATTGAAGTTATCTCATCAAGGAATTTTATTACATCAGACTTTTTTGACAGCTACAACAATCCATGAATCATTCTAGATAAGTACTGTACCTTGAATAGAACTGTTGTCTGAAAATATAGCTGGTTATTCCGAGTAGCAATGTCAGATAGTATACTTATCAGAATTCAAAAAGTAGTGAATTATTCATGAGGTTTTGAACTCTCATATTCACCACAGACATTGGCACACGTGTGAGAGTACATAGAGAAGAGAGCGAAAGAGAAAGAGAGACAGATATGCAGCTGCTGTTCTGTGTTATGCTTGACTGTTCACTGCTATATTTAGCGGTACTGTTTTTTTTATCATTCTTGTTACCTTTCTGCTCCTTCTGCTTTCTTGTGTCGTGATTCTTGTCTTCTAGTCACTCGTGGCCTCTTGACTACTTCAAAGCCAAGTTCCAAAGGTGATTGTACTTTTGATGAACTTTTGTCCTCTAATTCAACAAATTAAATAAGAATAAACTGCGGCTCAATCATGTAATGTGCTTTGTGCAACGTATCAAGCTTATTTAATTTTATCTGTGTCAAGGGCAATCACCTGCTTAAGCTTAGCTTGAGTCAAATTTGTTGTGATTCTATATCTTTTCAAGTAATTGTACACATGTATACTTATGTGCTATTACAAATCTTGATTTTATCAGATCTTCGATGATGTGATTGAATGAGTTGCAAATAATACACCCCAAGGGGTCATTCGCATCTACTATTCTATTTTCCTGTGTTCTAAAAATGATATATTTTTAGAATAATAGTTTTTATGCTCAACAGTGTTATCACTGTCTCTGATATTGAGAGCAACAACAATCTAATGTTAGCGTGCATTCTATTTACAACTTGAGATCTCCAATCGTGGGTCGATTGATTTCAAACTAATTGGCAATCATCTCGTGTTTTCGAGATCCTCCGCGGAAAAATTCAGATTGGATTCGGGGACTGACCCACTTGAGAGAAAGTCAACGCACAGAGAATAACAATTTTCCTTATCGCTAATCTTGAAGATCTCTCTCTCTCTCTTTCTCCATATCGGCCGATCGGCCTGTAGAGTAGAGAATTTATAAACAAAACGAAGAGATCGTCCAGCGGGCGTTCCCACGCGTTTTCCCAACTATAACGTATACCAAATGAATATACGTATCGAAAAAACCGTCGCGTAACCGCACTCTCGTAACACCCACGGCAGCGGCGGCGGTCGAATACCTGGCGACAAATGGATATATTGCAGCGTTCGATTATGTCGGCCCCGCGAAGTATATATACCTACACGCGAGGAGAATCTGCCTGATTTTCTCTCTCGCATCGGTTGAAAAGGTGAAAGTGCGCGCGAGCCAACCATCAGGAGGAAGCGCGTGAAGAGGACGGCGCGGTAGCTGCGTGTGTGCCGCGAGAGAAAAAAAAATTGGAGTGCGCGATTGTCGCGAGGCGAATGGCGCCCACACGTTGGTCCCTCCATGGCCCACCTCACCGCCCGCGTGCTTGTCTCATATATATATATAGGTACACACATGCGTATCGCAAACGCAGCCGCGGAGTGACCATGTCGATCCGGACGACGACGTGCAAACCAGAGAGAATTTGAACGCGCGCCTTACAAATATTTTGCTTGGGATTAAATCGATGATAATTAATTTAGCGTGTTGCAACGTCGCGGCAACATATATACATGTATAGTGCTTCGTCGTCCGGATGGATTAATCATATACGTCTTGTGACGCAGTCCCAAGGAATAACGTTCGGTCTCATATAGAAACTCCTTTTGTATACCGAGCCGCGACACGAAAACATGATATAATATATTATCGTGTGTGAGTGTGAGAAAGAGAGAGAGTCTATGCATTCGCGATTGCACTGTAATAAGAACTATCGGGCAGACGTAAGCTTGAATTAGAAAATGAAAAAAAAAACCACTTGACCTGAATCGCGAGACGATCGCTACGAGTCCGGCGAAATATATAGTGGACTCTCCGCATAAACACGCGCGTTTTATCCGCCGCAATACGATTCGGCACACACATGTATATCAAGCGAGTGAGTCGCGCGCGACCTAACAGAGGGACGATCGAGAGCGAAGTGGGAATTTCATTTCCCCGGAGTTGAGGCACAAATTCGTTGGGGCGCGAGGGTGGCTCGAAAAAGCGGTGCATATATATGAATCGCAGGTATGATACACCTCGTGCCGTGAGTCGCGCGCGCGCGCGGTCAGCTGTTGTTCGCCGCGGGCGGTGGTGGCTGTGTGCAGCACACGTGTGCTGCGCGCACCGTCTCGCCGCGCCAATCGAATGATCCGCTCTGTGTGCGAGTGTGTTGTGTGTGACAAGTAAGGCCAGATATCGCGACTCGCACCCACGTATTACGTTCGTCGACGTGTGTCAGAGCTCCGCCGTTCGCTGAACTACTTACGGCGGCCGCGCGCGACGCCGAGCGCACGGCTCTTGTATATCTTGGGTGTATACCATATACACGCACGTATGGATATAGGTACCTATACCTGCGCAGATTGATAGCTGATGCGCTGCGAAAATCTCATAGCCGACGTCGCTCGACTATAACATGTAGATTTATAAGCTACGGAATTCGAGCGCACGTTGAATATGGGGCTCGGGCTGCCGGCGGCTCGATCTTCTCGTATGGTTATTGATCGATGTTATGACTCCTTTGTTTGCGGCTGCTATGTGTTTCTTTGCCGTTTTAGTTTCGAGTGTTGTGCAATGCATATACTGCCGCTTGACTCACGTACGACTTCCTTGAGCTCGTTTCGATTTCATGGATTCTATGTAACTTTCGAAACTCTTTTTTTTCAAATCCACGCGAAAGGAAAAACGCGTTGTAACGTTGTTTCGATTTGAAAATTCATACGCACATTCTAATTATTTTTTTCAACTGACGAGAATCGTTACACGTTCCGTAAGGTCAATTTTTTCTTTCTAGTTCAAGCGTTCATAATGCACGCAGGAACATTCGAATCAATATCGTTTTTGAGCGAATCCTTCACTGCACTTTTCTTTTTTTATTGCCAGTTAGGTATATAAGTCTTTGTTGTTCCAGTTTTTCTATTTTCAAAGGGTGATGTCATGCGTCAGTCAATTATCCGTTCCGCGTGTAGGGGGGGTCAAGTAAAAAACGTATTAGAAATTTATAACGTTTCGTTTCAAAATAAAATCATGAAAGTCAAATGAGCACGTATGACATAAAATTTGTTAAAAAAATTACTGACGCATCTCTTCCATGTACGGAAGCAGCTTCCAAGCTAGGATTGTCTCATTGTTCTCTCTTCTTCCTCTTACGATCTAATTTTTTCTTCTGTCGCAGACACATTACTGTCTGGTGGTTGCCATTGTTAATACATAAATCTTTCCGATGTGTCGCCCTATCAAACTTACAAACGGAAGTGCGCTGGCTCCGTATTTTATTCTTAGCTCAAAGAGTAATTTTGCTTCAGCCCGTCAAGTACGGTATTTTTGTTTCCACTGAAGTTTATTTTCTCACTTTATGTATTTACGACGTCCGTTTAGAAAGTAATAACTGAAGAGGGATTATAAATAAATGTCGTTTATTAACCTATGCAGTTAGAATAGAATCAGAATTGATTAATGAAGAAAAACAATATAAAATTTGAATTTCTCAATCATTTTGGCTTTGATATGACTAAAATTTGGATTGGCTTTTGCATGGACGTTCTCAAAATGTTGCTTGAAAAATCCAATTTATAATAATTGCTCGCCCATAATGGCACACAATTATTCGAATCGAATGGAAAAATCTAGAACTTTGGAAATTTTCACATCAGGAAATGAATGATTCGATTAGCTTCCAAATCGACTGAGAAAATCTCGGGGATTCGTATTTTTTTACTTTCCGTCGATAGTGAGCTCCGAATCCTTGCTCCGAAAACTCCTCGTGCGAATAGTTTTTCCCAGCTCGTTCGTAATCAAAATGCCTACAGCCCATCTCGTGCTCTCCCGCGACGCGAGCGTTTAAAATCGACGACATTCATCGTGTGCACAGGCCAACCACATCACACGGTTAACTCGCAGTAGAGACGGAAGGCAGGGGGGGAATATCTTTCGGGTCTGTAAATTGCACTGGAGATATTTCTAATTTGAAGCGCGCGCGAGTCGCGATGGTTTTGCGCGGGTCAGGATGGGCGCGTCGCGAGAAAAAAAAACCCAAGAGGAATTGCGACATTTACGACGCGTCTCTCTCTCGCTCGCTCGCTAAAATAGGTTCACCAGCCCTCCACCGCGTACGCATTACAACTAGCGAGAGCCGCTCGCTAAGGGAAACGTGCGAATATCACTCGGCCGAGCTTGCACTTCTCGCGCGCGCGGATATATTGCGTTTCTGCCCTTTACCCGAGAACCCGCATCGCGTCATTGTCCCCGTTTTTTGAAGCTTTCAGCTAAAAAGTACTTCGACGTACGTCTGCCGAAATTAGATCGTTACCCATGGCGTTTGACGGGGCTGACTAAAATGTTAATGGAAGGATTTTTTCTAAAGATTATGAGATGTGAGTATTACATCCTTCGAGGTCTTGAATTAAGTTGAAAACAAGTTGAATTTCTGAAGAGATTGAGCTCCGAGTTTGTTATATATCGATTTGACCTAGAAATTCACTGAGCTTGATTGTTTGAAGTCATTTGGGATTTGTACGATTAGTAAAGCTGTTATACAGGTATACTTGTGGTTGGGAATTCAGTACAAGTCTTTGAACCAATTCCAATTCTTGTTCTTCCGGTATCCGGTATAGACTCGAATAAAAAAATTAGAAATTACTATATCTATCAATTATTTCAGTAATCTGACTAAATTTGATTGGGATTATATTATTTTACAAATAAGTTTTCATTTCCAAGATTCTTCAGATATTTTTTCATTGAGTAGCCACAGCAATCACTTAACGCAATTTACTTGAATAGCTATACGCGTCTAAATGTTGGATTTTTACGAATAAAGATATCAACAAAATATGCCGACTGAAGAGAATAATCTCAAGTGACAGTAGACGGAGCAGAAGAAGCGTGGCAGCCGCCGCAACTTCTATCTATACGTACCTTTCCCATCTCTTTCTCGAGTTTATGTACTGCAATCATTAAGAGTATGCTTACTTGAGGCGGATGCCGGCCATGCGCTTCCCCGAGCCAGACTAATTTTGTTTTGTGCCTCAGCAAGTGCGGGAGTAAAAATCTTCAACTTGAATGGAAGCGCTCTTGCGTTCAATGAACGTATCTATCAACATTTCTCTTACTGGAAATGATTGAACGAGTTACAGCAGAGAGCAATCCATGCTTCTAATTCAAATACGATTTTTATTTCTTTGATAGCGCAAAAAAATCCCATGTTGACAAATTTTCCTTGCAGATTCGAGTACCATCTACTCGTTGATTAGATCAATTTAATGCTAAAATATTGATGTACATACATAATAATGAGGACATGACGCAAGATCTATTTTTACATCCATTTAAGAAGCTCTAATGCATATAATCTACTTAGAAAATTATTCTTGAAATATTAGATCATATTTCAGAAAGTATCCGATGAGAGAGTATAATCCATACTTGAAATTTAATGGTTCTTTCTAGTTAAATGATGCACGTTTAAAGATTGGACAACGAGCGGCGGCAGCCCAGCCTTTGTACAAATCGCATCTGTAATTTCGTATCCTGCGAATTGTCTCTCTTTTTCTTGTGGTGAAATAGCCTAATTCATATTTAACCAATCTAAAACAGTCATTTAAAATCATATACGAAACGGATGGTACATTTGATCGTGAAAATATTTTTCTTTTATACCGACAGATCAGAGGTGGGATAGAAAAGTCTAGAATTAAAGCTTGAATGAGCAACTATTTCTCTTGAGCTCGTGCATGCTTCTAAACTATATCGAACGGCGCTTTCGTGAATGTTGCCCGTGAATCACTAGCACCAACATCGCCGTTAAATAAATCGAGCGTGAGACCTGAATTTCGCGGGAGGTTTATTAAAATTCAGCTTCGTTAAAGGCTCAATTATCGCGCTGACTTGAGACTCTTAAGAGGGAAAGTCGACGTGTCATATCGACAAGTTGCTGCAGCAACAGCAGTGCCAGCCGCAGCAAAAACCCAGTGTGCATATACATCATCTAAGCTAATTTATTTGTAATTGTTTTTGTTTTAGGTCGTACAGAATGGCTTGGATGCGCTCACGTACTTGGCCGATCGAATGGGTCACGATTTCAGACCGTACATTTCTACGATTATCCAACCAACGATAGACAGGTTAGGTGAGTATCGCATTTCCATAGTGCTCTCGACACCCTCGAAACAATATCTGCAATGACAGTATATTCATTCTGATGTTATTACTGTGATTAAGCTTATTCTACCTATTTGTATATATTCAAACGTTCAGACGCTTTTTTAGATTTATTTGTTCACTATGCCTTAAATCACGAGATTTTAACCTTCCAATCGTGAGTTAATGAAATGTTTCAACTTTTGCAAATGGGTTTGAAAGCCTGACCCAAATAGAAAGTCTCGTTGATAGTTTATTTTCTAAATAAATTAATGCACCGCGATACAGAGATTTCACTAATTTCTATTTTGTCGAGTAAAAAAATAATGCAATATATTGATAATACTATTATGTAGTAATTAATTCGTTCTATGGTTATATCCCGTTGTGCAGGTGATAATAAAGATACGACGAGGGAAAAGGCACAACTCATGTTGCTCAAAATTATGGAGAGAGGAAGCATGTCACCGCAGCATTTATTGGATAAACTACAACCAGCGTTCGTTCATAAAAATGCAAAGTTAAGAGAGGAAGCGCTCATACTTCTCACAACTACGTTAAATGAGTAAGTGAGAATACTTTTAAAAACTGTCTCATGTTATGCCAGTATTAAATCAAATTATATTTTTTTTAATTAACGTGTTCATTGGCGTAAAATTATCCAAAACATTCTTCACTGGCATAATATTCGTAATCACTTATACTTCAATGATTTTCATGTTTCTTCTCTTGACTCCATAATCTTGCAAATTATTCATCATGTTGAAAAGTTTCTTCAAACTATAATTTTGTATATAAAGTGTTAGATCCTAATTAAATTCACCCATCAGCATAGTTTTTAGTAGACTTTTACTTTTCTCACGTTCTCGTGATTTCAATCTTGGGATGAATTCGGCTAACAATCAGAGAAACACTTGAATAACTGTGGGAGTGAGAGATCGTGAAGTTGTAATGATCAACCAGTCCATTATAATTTTAATTTGTGTTTTTCGAAACTAGGCACGGTGCTGACGAGATGGCTCTTTCCGGCGCAATTCCCAGCATCGTAAAGCTGTTGTCAGATCCTACGGAAAAAGTACGAGAAACAGCGATGAATACCCTAACGGATATCTATAGGCACGTGGGAGACAGATTGAGAGCTGATTTGCAAAGAAAGCACAACGTTCCGCAGGCCAAGTATGTATTCATCTAACGAATTATTAATGTAGGCAAATTTTATGTTAATTCTATGCGAAACTCTGTTTATGTTCACTTGCCGTTTTCAAGATTTTAGTTTAGTATTTTCTTCATTATAATGTAAAGATATTACATGGACGTATTCTTTTTACAATATATTAACTTGGGTTCTATTATTCACAATTGAAGATCAGTTCGAATTGCAAAAATTACGCCCACGTTTGAAGTGAAGCATTCAATAAAAAAAAACTCTCGTTTCTCTACGTATATATATTTCGATAGAATAACAAATTACAAATTACAAATTATACAGGAAAAAGAGACAATTAATTTACGATAAAAATATAAAAACGTATAAGAAATATATATTTTGCATAGTGAAATTCTAATTCATGATGTATCCTTTCTAGATTAGTGCTACTAATCGAAAAGTTCGATCAGCTGAGAGCAGCCGGAGATATGTTACCGCAAGCAAGGGTTGCATACGACGGTGAGTTTAGCATACGAAATTCTATCGCTGCTGTCCAAGTGGTGTTCTCCGGCCTCAGCCGACTGTTTTATCGATATTTATCCTCGCGCTGGATTCTGGATCGTGCTGCCCCCATGCAGCAAGAGTCAGCACTCAGTCGGGGGCCCATACCGAGTGTACACAGTTACGCTCGATGGAAGCGCTTGATTTAACTTCGTTTGACTCGTCCCCTTTTTTAACATTTTAATGCGCATATCATGAATGAATAATTGACTTGCTGCTTTTTATCTGGAGATAATAGTTCATTTTCAACCTCGTGTATTCGGTAACCAAGAACGATGTTTCAAAGTTCGATTTGCGTTTTGAATATTAGATACCAGTAATTGAGCTTACGATTAATCTTGACCCGCTTGGTATGTGAAAATTCTTGAGTGTTTTTTCTACGTGAAAGAAATTCGACGTCAACGTTGCTTACAATTATTATTTTCTGATAGAAATTGGAAAAAAAGAGATAATCCAATTGAATTTTTTTTTATGTCAAACGATCCTTTATATCCTAGTCAAATAGTAGATAGATGTCAAATAGAGTCAAACTATCTTGTGGATATAATCAAATGAAAAATTGCAAATACATCGACACTCGACTCAAGCGTTAAGCTTACAGCTCGTTACCTTTCGAACAACTTTCAAGCTTGGTTTATGAGCGAGCGTCGACCGTAGTCATCGATCACTCCGAGTATCCACGCGAGAACAGCGAAATTTTATTGCAGACATCGTGCAATTGAACAGCATTGATAAATCAAAGTGCACATCGCGCGAAACGTTTTGCACAATAAAAAGGATAGTAACGCCTGGTAACGCCGGTAAAAAGTCGTTAAGGTCAAAGTGTCGGGTGTTGTGGGTGCGCGTGTCGTTCGCGGGAGGCGTCAGCCAGGCATCATCGACCTACAGGATTTACGTAACAGATATAGGGTGCGCACGTGCTTGATATGATATCCAGGTGGGTTCGGGTTTCAACAGTACCGACCACGTCGCACTCTTCTAACGGTCGCATGCGCTCCGTTGAACTTGGCCAAGTATTAGGTGACTGGGAAAGAGCAGTCCGAAAACGTCTCCTGGGAAGTCTTGTTTTTTATTGGCTCGCTTGTTGCGGACTCAAAACGCTTTGCTCATTCGAGTTTTCAGTGACACGCTATGTATCAATCGGAAGCAATTAGATGAGTGCAGGGAATTTTGTCAGCTGCTCTACGTTCAAAGTGATAATTTGAAGTTGGAACCAGAGAATTTGTGAAACACTACAGAGGATCCTTGAACGTTTATTGGCTGTTTTTCAAATTGCAAAATCATATTATCTATAATCTTTAATGTCTATAGCCCATCATTTTGATTAACTTTTCAAGTTGCCCATGTAATCTTTTTTACCGGTATACCTGACGATAGAAATCATTCACGTCTTCGAAAAAAATTGAATCCCATTTATAATTTATCTGTATACTTTTTTATTTTGAGTTACCAACTCATTTCTAGTTAATCATAAATTTAGCAATAGATCTGCATTCAAGCAAAATTTCACTATTATTGAATGAAGTAAATCGTTCGCTATCATAATTTTATAACTTGTTATCAATTTTATGGCAATTTTACTTTGTACAAGTTAAGGTTATTAATTGATTTGGTAACATTTCTCAACACGGTTGTATCGTAAAATACTCTTTCGGGGGAAGTAAATAGAAACTTTTAGAGAGGTCGAGAGGTTGCTGAATATACTGCTATTTTGATGAAACTTAAATTAACATGTGAAACAAAACTGGGTGTCATAAGTAGAATAAGTCAAGACTGTATTAATGATATCTTATAACTGCATCTCTAACAGTATACAGCTTTGAACTTTCACCAATTTTTTTATCTCTCCAAGTATGACAGACTCACGACAGTTGACTTTTAAGAATTGGAAAGTCTTTAAACAATTTATTCCCAAATAGAGAAAAGGTCGCGCAAGAATAGTTTCATTTGGAGCGAGTATAGCTTTACTAAATGTATCCATGTAGATCAAGGTGTAACCTCGAGGGTGTAACTTTTCAGCTAGTTGCTAAAATGAAAAAGTTCTAGGTAGGTCAATTTTCAGCGAGTCCTTGCATTCGTTACCTGATTCGTACTCTTAATTCGTCATTCATTTGTAAAACACCCACTTTTTGAAAATGTAGAAGTTTCATTTCAGTTTCTTTTGATTTAAAAACGAACTTCTCCGAATACAGTTACTGAAAAAAAAATCGCGCTGGTTGTATTTTTTTCCCTGGACATTTTTGCATTGGCCAATATAAAACTATTTCACAAGTATTTTATCAAATTAAGAAAAAAAAAGTCTTGTATCACTAGTGCAATCCCCAATAATGAATCGACCAAATAACGATCGAATATATGAAAAAGTGCGAATGCAGAGCATCAGTTTGCTCAATAACTCGGGTAGAGAGAGAATCATCAAGAAATAGTGTACAGGGCGACTCGTTGCTCGCGTATGGTAATGCGATCATTGGCGCACGTCTTACGTATGCGCAGGGTCGATCTGAGTGGCCGAGCGCGAATACAGATAGCAGCTGGCGGCGGGAAAGACATCCTCGGGAATAGAAAGTAAAACGGCGGCTGCATTGTTCGGGGATGCTGCCGCCGGGGCCGATCTCTCTCAGCGCGCTGTACACGTGTCCTGTCACGCGCGCGAGAGCTACCGTATATACGTCTATGCGCGGCTTTTTTTCCGCCGGCAAACTCCGAGCCGAGATTTATCGAGGCGCTTCGTGTGCGAGCTCCCCGCTGTCTCGCCTAAGTATGTTTGCTTTGGGAATGCGTCGCCGTGTGCTTGTAATGAAGAAAGCTGCAGATTTGGAGGGTGTCCGATCCTGTACAATCTCCATTTCAAGCTGGCTCCAACTGCGGTTTGAATAGAATTTGTTCTCTTCTCTCGAGGGGACTCCGTCTTTTCAAATTATCTTGGTGCATTCATCCAAGTTTCGAGATTAGTAATTTAATAATTGATCACTAGATTGTTTGCAAGTAGCAAATAATTATCTTAGGCAATCGATATCATACTTTCTATTTATTCTCGTAATGTCATATTTGCTATTCAAGTGTTCATTATCGATAACATCTTTCAATATTTATTCAAACTACGGTTTCAGTGTCAACTAAATATTTGCTTGATAATATATAAAATGAAAAGACTATATCCTCGAGTTACGAATCAGCTACCTTTTGTGTATGTTATACATGTGAATGATTCAAGATTTCAATAAAGAAGAAAAATCCAAATTATTCTGACTGAATAAGAAAAAAAATCTTTACCTGATAGATATTCGTATTGTGAGTCAATGCGAACAATAGATTTTTTACGTTCGTTTATACTAGCATTCAAATCGTAAAAACAGTTCCTAATTATGTCGTCGATGCTCGTTTAATGACTACTAGGTTTTTAAGGATTAGGTAATCTAATCAACGCCAATTGTTCCGACTATCTCTATCGTAATATAAATAATCAGCAATCTTCTTCGATTGTTGAGAACATCTGATATTATTGGCTAGGTAGCTTATTTCCAGTATAAATAAATGAACCAAAAAACCTAGTGCTCGCATTGGGTTTCCGGATCGCGGGCGATGAAATCTTCAAGTCGAGAGAAAATAAAATTCGGTAAAGTCGAAAAGAAAAAAATCAACAAATCGTAGTCGTATCTTGAAATACTTGTTTATCTGTCTATCCCACTGATCGCAGATGCGCAGAGGAAGTCGACAGTAATTAGGGTGACGTTGGTCGCGGCCCGAGGATGCATTACTTTATTACAAGCCGTTACTTGACGTGCATTACGCCGATCGAGTATCATTGGTGAACAATAGTCGATAAATCGTAGGTATTGTATGCGTATACGCTACACAGCAGGCCGAGACTCCCCTATAAATTCATTCAGCCGTTTTTGTGCAATCGGGATATGCTTGGTGCTCAGTACATGCGCTGAGCCCATATAGGAGAGACCTTATAGCGCGAGGGTCACGCTGATTAATCGAGACCTACAATGACTCTCTGGGAAGCTCAGAACCATCGGAAACAGTCGAATTGTGGGCATTCTTAATCTGATAAGAAATGATATTTTTAATCAATGTATATCAACTCGGGTCTGTCATTTATCACTTTGCAATTATCCTCATACGAGTTTCGTTATAATTAAAACGCTATATCTATATGACATTGTCCGATGAAAACGTCATACGATTTCGTAAGTTTATGGCTTTTGTTTTTATTGCTTCCTCTATCCAAGAGGTTGTGTGCTTATAACTAATTTCTTTTGAAATCTACGTGTGTGCTATTTATATCTGTCAATATTATACAGCAACATTTTACAACTTACTTTATTTTTCACCTTGAATTATTATCTCGCGTGAAGCACAGAATTTTAAAATCGACGAATTCGTGAAAAATCGGAGGAATTGTATATCGAGTAATTGATTGCCGCAATTAGTAGGAAGAAAAAATATTGTAACGCTGAACAACTTGAAAAAGTCGGAGCGAGTGAAACAATAAACCCGAGAGCACGAACTTATATATATACGTGTACTGCTCGAGTTCCTTCTTACGAACTTTATCGTTTAATTACTTCGGGGGGGATCGAGCGCCGAGCGTGCGAACCAAGGACTAACAATGAATAAATGTACATTAAAAACATTTTTCAAACTGAAAGATATAAATCGTCGTTCTATACATACATGTATGATTGAAAAGCAAACGTTAGCATGAATGAAAAGAGTCGCCAACTTAGCGAGTGGGTGTGCATGCGAGAAAGAGAGCGCGCGCGAAATCGCGAGTGGTATATAACGCGCGAAGGAGTGTCGGGGCACTTCGCCACCCAATATCCTCGTAACGAAATCGCATTTCACATATCGATACGAGGGCGTATGAGAATAATAAGCAACGGTGCGCGGCAACAACAATCGGGGCTGAGCTCGTGACTTGTTAGGGATCCAGGGCGCGACGGAACAGCCGGAGCGTGACAGCGCCCGGCTCTATATATATACCCAACACACTCGCAGCGATAATCATCGCGGCGTAATTATATCGGCGCAACGTTTCGGATCGGCACTGGCTCCGAGCGTTTTTCGCTATATACAAGGCCTATGAGATTCGTCTTCTTTCCCCCCCCCCCTCGCAAGCGGGGGAGGGAGGAAGAAAAAAAAGGCCGCGATCGTTTTCCCGTAAGCCGATACACACTGCTGGGCTTCGAACGTCGAGAGGATGCTCCGAGGGAAAGTTGGCGGAGTGTGCTCGGCTTGGAAAGGCTGAGTCATGAATGTACCCTCAATAAGGTGTCCACGCTCGAGCTCGAACCATTTGCTCGTGGTATTTTCAATCGAGCGTCCGAGTACACTTTTACCAAAGTTCTATGCTTGCGCATATCTCGACATAGCGTGTATTAGCCGAGAGTATTCGAGATTTTCTCAGGACAACAAGTATCTCGATCGTCTGATTTTGATTGTTATGCAATGTTGCGATTCAATACACCCTAGAACCTCTCGACACGGAAGAATTGCTATTTTTATCATCGAAAGGTAATCTCATGACCGGGCATGCAATTGATCCTATATACCGTGTGTGCTCGCATGTAGCCAATCAAGCTTCCCGATCCCCGGAAGGAATCGAATAGTATTATTGTTTTATTTTACGAAAACTGATCTGCGCCAGTATAGTGCAGCGTTGCCACTTTTAAAATATTTTATAGACTCGCATTCCGGTCAAGTTGAATGCGCGTAGACATATACTATCTGCTATGGACGTCAAGATGATATGTGTGTGCCGTAAAACGAGGATACGTTAGATCAGCGGGGGTAACTTCAGACCTTTTGAGGAGGAAAAAAAGAAGATTTTCGAGGCTCTGTGCGAAAGGCAGAGGTAATCAAAGTCTCTAGTTCAAAAATTCTCCTCTATAGATACAGACGGATACAGACAACCGATTCTTTCACATAGTGAACGTACCTGGTCAAATTTGTGATTAATAACTCAATATAAAGAAAACATTGAAACTGAGTATCCCCTCCTCTCGGCGACTTTAGAGTTATTTTAAAATTAAGTCTCATATACTTTGTTAACAGAAGAAAATTCGTTTCACACACTACTTTTTTCTTCACCGAAATTGGTCTAAAGCATGTTCAGAAGTAGCTTGCCTATTTGAATCTCTCATCTAATAGTACAGAACGCCACTTTCTCCGGGCGATCGAACAATAAAAGGTAAAAAAGTAGCTCTGAGTTATTGTTCGCGTCATGCGTATTTCACTCATTGTCCGCCGAGGATTTTGTGCCCAACCCCTAAAGCACAACTAACGACTGGATTATTTACGAGGCGCGACTTCTTACCTCGTAAATTTTAATTAGCGTGTATCATAACGCGCGGACGCCGATAAAATATAGGAAAATGCGCGCTTATCGATTATGAAAGCCAATAACATATATGTACCCTGAAAGCATTCGAATGAGCTTATTGCAGTGCGCGCGCGGGCGCGCGAATTCCACGTCGTAATTTTTCCACCTCGGTCAGCTGGCCGCGCGTGTTGTGGGACAAGCTCACGCGTATATATATATAAAACCGAGTCGATTAGTACCCTTACAAAATTGCGATCGACGTTTATCCGAGAAAGCGTGCAGCATTGGCGTGGTTCGCTCATTGAAATATCCCGGTAATTCGGCCGGACGCGTTGAGTAATTCGGCACCGTACGAGTTACTACGTGCGAACGAATCGAAGCGAGCAGCATTTCCGTGCCTCTCGCGGGTGGCTGAAATCGCGCCTCGGTCGATCCGTCGAAATCGCGCAATTCATTAGCATTTAAATGAGGGAAAAACTGATTCTGCCCACGCCTATTACGCGAGTACCCTCAGTTCGTTTTGGCTTTTGAAAACTTTTGAGCGCGAGTAATTCCCCCCCGTCGACTCGTTGACACATCGCCGCGAATCAACTAGCCCGGGCGTAAAAAATGGCCGCACGCGAGCGATACGTCACTTTTCCAACGGAGTATGAAGAAGACTATACCGTGGGTTGAACGTCCCGAAAAAACGGATCGCAACCGCATCGTTTGAACGTGGTCGCGCATTACACACATGATTGCGGTTGTTAAACTCATATACGCGCTCGCACCTCGTTTGTCATCTGTGCCGCGGTACGTCGAATCGCGTCCATCCTCTCGCTTGTCTCCTCTCGCGCGCCGTGCAGCTTTCCCTGTGTATATATACGAATGAACCAGGTATTTCTAGTGGCGCAGCTGGTTATTATGTCACGAGCTGCAGTCGGGCAACTCGGCAAAAAGAAGAAGAAAGAAAAAAGCTGGCGCGTGTGCGTTGGATCGTTGGAAATCAAAGGCCAGGCTGCTGCTGCTGCCCCCGGGGCCTAGCATAAATTCGCAATCGCGCGCGCGCGCGAGCGAGGCCTTCGTGAGGACGACGTGTGTACTGCTGTGTGCGCGTGGGTGCTTATTAAGATTGTTCGAGTTGCGCCGAGCGGCGCGTCGAGTGAGCCGAACAAAACTCGAGTAAATACGTATCGCATGCTGTTCGCGGGACACTGGTTTATTATATATCAGACTAGTTTCTCTTTGTTGCAATGGTACTCGGTTTGGAAGTAGCATTAGAGCTCATTGCAACTGGATCTAGAACCGCCACCTATTTATCTCTCGATTTCGTTATATCCTCTATTCGGATTCCCGATCGAGTTATTGGCGCGTGTAAATTAAATTTCCGAGTTAGTTTTTTTCCAAAGAAAACAATGGCCTTTAACGTTTGTCCTTTAGCGACGAAGTTTTCCGAACATCTTAATTTTCGCAAATCACACACCCGCGATGGACACAAGAGTGAAGAAGACCCGCTGATTGATGCGCTTTCGCGTCGTCATTTTTCGTAAACACCCGCAGCCACACGGAATTCGGCGTTTTGTCGTTTCTAAACGATTTTTTCCAGTTCGTTTATTCACCTGCGGTTCTTTGTGTTCATTTCCAAGCTGGTTCGTATCGAAAGCGAGCCGAATGGATTTTCTTACATTATATTACGCGATACAATGATTCGAACCTCACATTGTATTGTGCGTATATAATCGGCACAAATAGCTTTGTGACTTCTCTCGCTAAATACAAATCTACGTCACCGTTGTGTGTACGCCCTTTTTGAATTCTTACCTCTCGACGACAATTTTTTTTCTTCCTCTCGAACAATAAATAACAATCGACCTGTTTGTTTGAATCTCATTTGCAAGCACTGCTGTATACAATGACACTGATCGTATGCAGTATCCTCTCCGGGACGCTTCTATCGCCATGTCCTTGGGGTACATCTCCGACGGTTGACTCGATTTTTCACTATACGCTCCATTCGAAGCACAAACAATTGGTACTCGAAAAATCCAGTGCGAAGTTGACGGTAGGCGCTCGTAGATTCTCACGTCTATACAGTCGTGAATGGGAGACCCTGAGGAAATTCGAAAGAGTCACCGCGTAAGTCTGACTCAATTCAACCTAAGACTTCAATGAGATTAGACGAATCTTTTGATTGAGCGGTGAATCGATGATTAATGGTGGTTGCGGCCTCTCAACATCCAAAAGCATTATATGCGAACTAGTTTAAGCGCTGAACAAGACACTCGGGTGCGCGCGTGCGCGCGGCCTCGCCTCTGAAAATAATCAGAGGTGAGTGGACCTCCTTGAACGTGACGTCGCCCCGCGTACTCGCGACGCATTTTTATTCCTCCTCCTCCTCCTCCTCGCGTGCAATCACCATGGGAGTGTGAACGGCGTCGTGTGGATCGAAGATGTATCCGGCCCGGCCGCCGATTAAGTCATGGGCTTGGCGCGTAATACATACATACTTGCCCTTGCTTGCCGTGAGCGTACTGAGATTTTCGAATCGTGCGAATCATTACGCCTCGATATGTCATCACATGTTGCTACGAGGCTGTTGTCGATGAATTTCACGATGCAGTCTCGTCGCGTTGTACACACTTTGAGCAGAAAATTTTGTTCAGGGAACTCGTCGAACAATCTCTGACATGCTATCTGAGAATCATTGCTTAGATTCATTGTATTATTTCATTTTACTCACGTATCTGTCAGACTGTTGGTAGTAAAATGGGCGGATCAGTATATGTGTCTATTATTGACCTTGAAGTGGATAATTTTTTGTAGGTAAAAAAATATTGGTCAATATAGTACATCAGTATAAATCGTGACTATTATAAGCGACCGGTTCCAAAAAAACTGTGAAAATACACTTTTATGCGAATGCGAAACTATAAAAACAATAAAATAATTTCCATCGCTCAAATATATCCCAGACGATTCTCTGTAGGCATTCGCATTTATTTTATAACTCTTTTTTGAGACCGGAATATCCCATGTGATTCGTTTAACAATTTATGAAAAACTATTAAACAAAATTTTTTTCTAATCGAGTATCATCATCTCGTCCCGTGATTGACTTAATTTGGTCGTTTATTCGTGAAAATATTGACGCTTATGAAATCACAAATTACTTATATAGCATTTACTTTACTCCATGACAGTGTCGTTACTGACTATAGCTCCAGAAGGAATCGTGACTAATAATTCTCACAGAAGATAGATACAGCCTGTCTAAGAAGGACCGCGTTATAAATAACTTTTGTATAAAACATCCATGATTGTTAGGGACCAATGTCAATATCACACCACGATTTCTAGTGATTATTCTCTTCAATACAATGTTTTTTCAAATTTTTACGTTACATTAATCATAAAACATTTCACACACCGTCGTATCCCCCATGTGTTTGCATTATCATCTCGACCGTCCTCTGACTCAGTTCTCATTAGGCCATTGCAAAAGTATTCACAGGCTCGAATTGCGGTTGGAACTCCTGGATCTATCTACATTCTTTCGAGTCCTAGTTTCCAGTAAGAAAACACCTCGACGGCTTTGTTCGACCTCCAACCGTAATCGCGACGACGAAGAGTGAGCGAAGCAGTCCCACCGAGTGGCATCTCATATGGATGCACGCATGAAAAATATTTTGCGCGCTGACGCCAGTCGGAGAGGGAACGTAAGAAAGTCGCGCGGGAAAAAGCGTCATCGGTCTAGCGCAGCGTCACGTATCGGTCGCCGTTCACTCGGAGATCGAACTGGCCGCCTCCGCTGCAGCGCGGCAGCCTATCGGCTCGGTCCATCTGCTCTCGCTTTCCGCGCGCGGCGCTCTTTTCATTATTATTTGCTCGCGGAGCTTGGGCGAGCTCGCGCGCGCGCACGTGTGCGAAAAGTGAAAGGTTGCGGGCCGCCCGAGTCGCGCACCAGACGGAAATGCGCCGCCGAGCAAGCTCGCGCAGATGAATTAATAATGGACGATCGCGGTGGGACGATTGCCCTACAGCCAATATTTCTCTCTCTCTCTCCTCTCACTGTCTTGCAAGTCGACCTCTGTATGCAACGTGAGAAAATAATAACGCCGATTTTTGCCCCGATACCGACCGGCAAAACTCCGTGTCGTGCGGCTTGTCAGTTTGTGCTGCAACGTCGTAATTGATTTTCATTTATGACTGTCTGAAGATATTTATATGTGTATATGGAGTTACGCAAGTTTGTCCTCACATTTTTCGGCCATAGTCGGTCCGATACGACGGTACAGGAGGAGTTATTGCGGTTATCGTGCGAATGTGAGCTTCATCAATTATGAAGGGTTCCATAAAAAACCTTTTAAGCTGTTTCTGGATTATTTATTGGATCTATACTTGAGTTTCGTATGCACGATCGCATGTTAGCAATTTTACGTACTCAGTGAAACCAACTGTTTTGAATTTTTAAATTGCAATCTTTGGACTGCGTCTCCGGAGTAGAGCGGATTTTGCCAAACCAATACGAAGCCTCAATCGAAATCCTCGGCTGACAGAAAGTCTTACGAGCACCTATATACCAGTCTGCGAAAGCCTCGTTAATCAATGATGAGAAGAAAGATACTTCTACTGCGGCTTACCTTGCATATATAAAAATTTGACTATACTTTCTGGCTTGATGCCATACAAGTCCCAAAGCTACCCATATGTACGCGGATAATTTTCAGTGAAGTCGTAAAAGTGTACATCTCTGGGCAGACTTCTTTTTACGGTTTTTTCGAAAAATCGTTATTCGCTATACAAGTTCGCGTTATTCGCATCGCTGAGAGTTTCCCGTCGATACGTCGAATTTCTCGAACGAACAAATTATCGAGTGGGCTTAAATTTTTTGAAAATCCGTTCCAACGATTCCGCGCGAATGCCGCAACGGCTACAACCGAGATACGTTTACCCCATAACGCGAGTTGTACTTCTCGCGGCTGAATTAGCACAGGATAATTCCGAGCTCGCGGTAGATCCAGCTCATCTTAACCCACATATCCCGTGAGTGCAATGGCAGTGTTGACAATCGAAGCGCGTGCACAATGTGAGCTCGTGCAACGAGAGTTGGGGGCGCGTTTGCACTTCCATAGGTGGCATTCCACCGTTTCATCGGGCCCTGCATATATACGCGGACAGACGCAGCCGCAGCCATTGTTCGCGTATCTCGCGATTGTCTCCGCGGGCGGCTTTTCGTTTAGCCCGCGAATATAGTTACGTGCGAGCGCGCGACTTCTTTTGCCGATGTAGGCGCTGCTTTCACGGCGTGGTGTGAAAGTTCACCGCGTTTTGTTCCCCCCCGAACGTTTCCGCGGTTACATGCTTCCCTGATAGATCATTGTCTTGGGCCTGATTCTACTTACCTAGCTGAATACAATTTGACGTTTAGATCTGAAATCTGTGGATAAAATTATTTCAAGTTGTTTATACAGAATATATTGTACTTTGTACAGTGTCAGTTTCTAAGAATAAGAAAAATTGTTTGTTTGTGTATATCTACTCTACAGGAAAGCTCATGTAGAACGCTCCTTGTACAGAATATATCTATATTCCAATGAAATCGATACGCTAAATGGGTACTATTCGTCCTGCCTGGCTACCTAAATAAAAACTCGAAAAATTGCAGCTAATTCAAGGTTTCATACGTCTGTATGTTGGAATTTGTATGACTCGCAGCTTCCGCATAAGAGAATGTGAATAATGAGTTCTGAGCATCACTTTGTCTGTTATTTTCTAAATTATCATATGCGAGTAATATTATTATCTTATTAATTTATCATTTCCATTATAGCCGGGTGACAATTTTGCGTAGGAGATTAATTCAGGCATTTTTCAATCTTATACATGTCGCACATTGCAACGCGTGATATTCACTCACGCCTTGTTCGAGTTGCAATGAAATAATCAGTAAAAACTATCTCGCGATCATTTTATATAGCAATGATAATATATAATTTATATTCGGTCTAAAGCTCGAAGCACGACAGGAATTGAATAAAATACGATAAAAAAATATTTCCGATTAAATTCTTAACATCAATGTCAACTGGGAGCAGCTTAAACGAGAGGAAAATCTAGAAAATTACTCCGTACAACAGATGACTCTCAACCGGTCGAAGTCTTTCATCTCGACATTATTTTATGCAACTAACAACCTTCCCGCTCGACGCTATAACTGCATGTATATATTTGAAATCCGGGGGCTGAATGTATCTGGGTCCTGGGCGTATTAGGGTCCCCGTACCTCATGTGATGCACTGCAATTACCACTTACACACCGTATAAAAGTCCATTTCAATCTCCATTAAATACGCCCTGATTTTTTCCACATATACACTGGAAATAAAATACCATTACAGAAATGTTTTCGAGTATTCTTTGTTTTTTCATAGGCACTTCATGACAGTTGGCATTGTAACATATACATCTTGATGTGCGACGTTGATTAATGAAATAATAACGTCGTCCGCAGTAGTTTTGAACAGATGGTATTCTACCATCTCATTTCACAACAGTCGATAAATGCCGCGCATTCGTCGACGCAATTGAATAGTCCAATTAATCTTGAGATTACTTGCTCAATTATTTACCTCATAACATGCATGAAATTCAAAGAATTCTCGCTCATTAAAACCTATCTCTTCCCTGTCCGAGTCGCGTGAGCCTCATGGAAATGAGACGGCGATAAAGCTGGAAAAAAATATCGAACAAGTATACTCACGAGCAATGCGTCCGCGTTAATGTGGTCTTTGATTTTTCGCCTTGCCCCTGGATATATCCAAATTAGCATGCAAATCCCCTTGAGTCGCGACGGCGCTGCGTTATCAAAATTACAAAGTTACTTATCGCTCGGGAGTGTAAGTCGCGGGCGCACGTGCACCAAAGCGGCTTATATCCTGCAGCCCGCGCGAGACCCCGACAACCTTATGCAAGCGCGGCTGCAGCATCAGGCGCCCATTAGACTCGTGGGCGCGCGCGCGTCTCTTCTCCCCCGTGTCTACGCAGCGACTACGGCAATCGCGACTATTATTTAGCTGGACCGTACGAATTCTCTACCGATGATGGGACTCTCAGCGACTTGCGAAAATCTCGTGGATGCGGCGCTGTTTTATTGTTTTGTTTGCGCCTGTCGCGTTCATGCCGCACAGTATTGTATGCAAGCGTCGCCTTCGTGAAGCGAGTTATTCTTCGCGGATTTGATCGAGGGTATCCAATTATCCTCAAATTGATCTCTGCTTCGATCGCACTGAAAGCTGGCTGCGATTCTTCGACAACACACTGTGCGAAGAGATTAAATTTTAATCGCTAATAAAGTAGGATAGGAGTGAAACAAGCAAGAGTTCCGGACCAATGAAACGATGGCGATTGTTCCGGTGGGACCAAGTGCAATGTTCTTATAGTTTTCACAACGTAATTAAAGATGTATTTATGTATCATTTTCATGATTCTTTTATACCACCCCGGCCTAATCGTGAACATTAGACCAGGTGATCAAATGAGTCACTAATCAAAATACACGCGGTAAATTATGTATAGGTGTGTATTTTAAATCGACCATTCTTCGAGATATTGCAACGTTCTATACGTAGCTCGCCGATCGCAGGCGACCCCACCCAGCAGCGATTTCGAAAACGACGAACGGCAGGAGTGTACTGCACGGCGGTGAACAGGAAAACGCGGCGCAAAAGTGATGGCGAATCGGCGATGATTACGCGGCGCAATTTACAAAAGTGACCCGCTTTTCCGGCGCTGCTGGCGAGTTTCTCTTCGGATTCATTGATTAGCAGCGCGCACGCCTTCTCCGCTCCGGGGAATCTCCGGGCGTCTGATTTTTCTACAGCCGAGAGAGGCTCGGACGCGTGTGGTAATTTCATAATCTCGCCCATAACCATTGCATTAACTCGGCCCGCGAATATAGCATGGATTGCAGCTTATTAGAGTGCGCGGGGGACATTGTGATTGCTAAGATTGGATATACGTACACACAAACACTCACACACGCGGTGTGCCTCACTGAATATCCGCTGCTCGTGACTTTTCTTTTCGTAATGGTTGCTGCATGGTGTGTGTCTGTCGTTACGTACGACGCTCGCATGGCTAATTAGAGACACCGCGTGTCGCGTTCGGTTATATCTTAATTCCATTTCGAGAAGTAGTTTCAACTTCCTCCATGCGAGTGCGAAGGGGCGTTGTTTTAGGTTTTAATGGTTGGCCAATTGTATATACTCTTTTTATTGTTCTTTTCGAGTAATTCCATCTACTGATTTCTCGAAATACTTTTTTTTTTATCTTTCACTGTTGCCTTGCAATATCATTATCGATAAACACCTCGTTTATCATTTTATTTGCTCAACTTGTTGAATTGAGACACGCATCCTTCATTATACGGTTCCAGCTAGAATCACTGAATAGTTCAACTTTCAAAAATGCTCTGTGCCTTCGATTCCCGAATAGCTCGAGGGGGAGAAAATTTACTTGTTCTCCGATGGCTCGGCTCTTGCGTGCGTGCATGATATCGCGGGCACTGACAGCTGGCGGCACGCGCGCGCCGCTTTTTAAATGCTCGATAGAGCCGCTCGATTCGCACAGCGATACGAGATCGGCACCTATATGCTCGCGCGCTCGCAAATTGAGTCAGCCTACCGCAACTCAACTGCAGCGGCCACTCGTAAATACTCGCGGGCACAGCGATTTTCCACGTACTTGAACGTGGAGCGGAGCTTCGAGCTGGCACCTGTGCGAGCCGTCACTTTACGCGTAGCCATGACAGCTGGGCGTTTTTAGTTGGATGCTGATGTAACTATGGTATTTTGCTGATGGGTAATAACCGCGAGTTTGTCCCGGACATTCTACTTGAAGTACAGTGAATTTCATTCAGTATAGCTCTCACTCTTCAGACGATTTTCTTTATTGATATATACGAATTTATTATAATAATCATGGATCGTAATAAGACGCCTCATATTCCGATATTTTCAAACCACTATGACCCATACAAATATTACGAGTCAATGTCTCGCATTGAGCAAACCGTTATTACCGTTATCGACAAGTGACTAGCTTTTTCGTTTCCTCTAGCCGTACTTACTCGCGCAAGTCCCAGAAAACGATAAACCTTCTGTTTCCGAAAAGCATGACGTTTATCGTCTCTGTCGAGGATCCCAACTCACCTGCGTCACACTCGGTTAATAAAATTGCGGAATGCCTTTATTACTTGCGAGCACAAAATGGAAACAATTCGAAGCAAATTTTTCCAAACTGTATAATACTCAAAGAACATCGCGACGATCGCGAAGGCTTGATCGTTCTTAGATCGTAAATGAGTCATCAGCCGCAAAGTGACTCATTGCTGCTTTGGGTCGTCCGAAAAGATTGAGAACGCCTCTAAGCAGTTGCTCTGCAACAGTCGCGAATTTCGAACGCATTATTTCAAGTGCAGTAAACACAGCGAGCAAGCCTTTTCGAGTTGGAAGAGGCGCGCGCGCGGCCAATCCGATGCTGGACGTGATCCTTTTACGCGATGCCGAAGGTGCGATTATTGGAAACCGCTCGCGCGACCGGTGAGGACAAAAAGCGAGCGCGCGCGCGCGAGCACACACACGCGCATATACACGCACTTACATAAATCTCTCGTTCTCTCGCGAGATACGAATTCGACGCGTGACAACGCTCGCGCGCAACTGGTAATCTCTATCCGCTGTGCTCGTGAATTTGTCGCGCTAGACGCTCTACTTTCGAGCCAAGGCCGCGAGTGGCCTGCGTATAATGCCGCTTTCTGCCCTTTTGTATGCGTGTATATGCTCTTTGTCGACCGAGCTGGACTTTCTAAAACAAATATATATAAATACCGCTCGAGCTCTGCCCGGAAATCTGCTTTCCAACATCGGCTCCAGGCCTTTTCCACAATGCAAATTCCAGATAAGTCACGACCACCCGCGAACAATCCTCGATCCTCTCCTATATATGAGTTACCATTAGCATCTGTTCTGTACACCGACGACTCCGCGGGAAAAATCGCCGAGATTGATTAGACTTATCGGATCGTAGAACCGTATACTTATCAGCTAGTGGGATTGATATATCACTCGTTTAGCAAAGTGAAAACGTTTGTTGATATTGAGTAGAAAAACAGCGTAGAATAGTATGATAAACTTGAAACGATGATTTGACAATGAGAAGTGGAAGTTGGATAAGAAGAGGAAGCGGAATTCTTATCTGATTGGGTAGATATTAGGAAAGTTTGTAAAAAGAATATGTTTCAACAAAACAATCCTGAAATGGATCGTGATGTAACGAATCTCCGAAAAATTGGAACGTGGCCTCAAGCTTTCTCGAGTTCGGGCATAGAACGAGGCTGATAGTGGAGCGAGATAACGATTATCACGGACGGATCAGAAGAAAAGGGATAAAGTACACTGCCTTCGACACTCCGATCCCTTTTTAGAATTTTCCCAGAAAACAACTCTCGTACTTTTCCCAACTAATTAGCCCGGCTGGACGTAGTTTTTACGTGTGGCCGTTAAATACAATTACCGCGTCGATGTTCGATTTTTGTTAGATACAAAGTGAAAATACAAAGTTACATCACAATTTATAGTTGGAAATTAAAATTTGGTAACTTGTCTCATCGAGTCGGATAGACGTTTCTATTATTCCACTTAACTCACTCGTATGTCTTGGATTTGAAACTAAATTGTATCTAGCTCCAAAATAAAGTGAACTAGTTCTAAAATGTTACCGAGTTGGTCGGTTTGATCGTTACGTACAGTGAAACCATTTCTACATGCGTGAAATAAAAAATGTTTATTCTTGCGAGGCGTCAGACAATCCAAAACTGTTAGAATAACAAAGCTACGACAAACTTTGCAATGCAAGGATAATAATTAATGTTAGGACATAATTTGGACGTTTGAGTGAAGCCTTGAATGCTTGCGATTCGGGTCGAAAAAAGCTCATGGATTACCACTAGTCGGCGCGTACACGGAAAGCAGTCCGCCCCGTTTTTAGTGGCGCTGGTGGGGGGAGACTTTACAGCGCTGACGGAGCGGTAGAAGAGAGGCCTATGCGCGCAGCGTCTCGGGCTTGGTGCGGATATTTTTCCGACCCAAACGAAACACGCCGGTCAGGCTGCGCCGGTCAGGCTGCGCCGGTCAGGCTACGCCGGTCAGGCTGCGCCTGTAGTATAGTGTAAATAAAGTAATACTAATTTATCGAACCATTTTATTATTGATTGTCATTCATTATAAATGTTACAATAAAATACCATATTACTTATAACTTACTTATACTAAAATTGGAAAAATCCCAGCCGATATCTTGTCGCTACATATAAAGTTTTATCTTTCTTACTTAAAACGCAAGGCATTCTATTAGCTAATGACTGATACATAATAATGCTTCTTCTTTCACTATATTCATTTACATTAAAAGCATAATATGTCTATTGAAACCAACTACCTCTAAGGGAATGTACTTGAAGTATACTTTATTATCCACAAGGTAAACTTTTTGTATCTCCCCAAATATAACCTGGTTATCATTAATTACTGGGATAATAATAGTTCCAGCCTTATACAAAACATCGTTAATTTGAACTCTACTGACATCAAGCTTAAACTCAGTCTTACGCCAGCACTTTTCAGAATATTACTTACTTTACGGACCATTGATCAAATTATCTTGTATGAGATTTGAATCGAGACATCGTGAAATTCGTGATATACTCTTATCAATTAATAGTATATTAATATTCTGAAAAGTGCTGGCGTAAGACTGAGTTTAAGCTTGATGCACTTTAAATACTCAAAGTATGAAAAGTATTATGCTGATTATGGTCCAGAAGTACCTGATAATACTGTAGAGATGTATTTTCTTACATCCAAAATAAGAAAAACTATCAGTAGAGTTCAAATTAACGATGTTTTGTATAAGGCTGGGAACTATTATTATCCCAGTAATTAATGATAACCAGGTTATATTTGGGGAGATACAAAAAGTTTACCTTGTGGATAATAAAGTATACTTCAAGTACATTCCCTTAGAGGTAGTTGGTTTCAATAGACATATTTATGCTTTTAATGTAAATGAATATAGTGAAAGAAGAAGCATTATTATGTATCAGTCATTAGCTAATAGAATGCCTTGCGTTTCAAGTAAGAAAGATAAAACTTTATATGTAGCGACAAGATATCGGCTGTGATTTTTCCAATTTTAGTATAAGTAAGTTATAAGTAATATGGTATTTTATTGTAAACATTATAATGAATGACAATCAATAATAAAATGGTTCGATAAATTAGTATTACTTTATTTACACTATACTACAGGCGCAGCCTGACCGGCGTAGCCTGACCGGCGCAGTCTGACCGGCGCAGCCTGACCTGCGTGTTTCGTTTGGGTCGGAAAATATCCGCACCAAGCCCGAGACGCTGCGCGCATAGGCCTCTCTTCTACCGCTCCGTCAGCGCTGTAAAGTCTCCCCCCACCAGCGCCACTAAAAACGGGGCGGACTGCTTTCCGTGTAAGCAAATGAAGCATGCAAACACGACCACCAGTAAAATCATCGTAAAACGCCTTCAAGATTTATCTTGCACACACAACACCGCGCGCTTGTAAGATGTTTTTTTTTTTCATTTTCTATCTTGCTGATTCGTTGTGCACCGTCACTTTCAAGTGTCAAGTTAACGGATATCTGCCGCGCACTCGATGCTTCTTTCTATAATTTCCTGCTGCACTTGCGTATGATAAATACCCGTATCTAACAAACAATTTCACAGTTGTGTTACATAATATGTGCCGTACAATATTGAACTTCACAAGTCTTGCGGCAATGTTTGATTTGGCTGTATTATCTATTCAGTTGGTTTACTATTGAACGTTCTACAACAATGCGAATAAATTATGAATAGTTCTGACATTTCTACGTTTTACCGTGAATTCAAGTGAATTTGAGGGTATTGGTACTATTTATTCTGATTGATTTATAAATCAGAATAATCCACACGAATCCACACGATTGAAAATTATTCTGAATTCATCATTTGTTGATATGTTTATAAAGGAGTTTTGTTCGAAAAATGCACAGAGTTCGACGATGCAATGATGGAAATTAAGGGTGATGAGTCTCCAAAAGAAAAAACTTCTCTTTGAGAATATGACGGGGTCATGAAGAAAATTTTTTCAATTAATTTGTACAATATGCACTCTGCCTAATGAAAAAACTTACTGGCAATGAGTCCAAAAATTTACAAAAAAAAACTTCTGCGCAAATTAATGAGAAAACTTTCCATTTCGTATTGTATATATACGTTTCATTTCATCCGGAGAATCAACGGAATGTACTTTTCTTAAAATCAATCTTGTATACATGAATTCTCCTCTATTTTGGCACGGAACTTTCCGGATTAAAATACTTTCAAAGTATTAAATATGCCCAAATTTGGGTCACAACCCTTTTTCATTCTATTCGAATCCGTGTTCGCGAAAAACACCGAAAAATGACTTTTCAGTCGATTGAATACCAGCATTGAAGTCAATTCAAAACTCGACAGTCTTGTTAATCGCTGTATGAACTGTGACGTAACACAATATACCTACAATACATTGACCCAGGGAGGGTGCCGAATTCGGGTCAAAAATACCTCGCCTAGAAGTTTTACTTGAAATTCTGCTCCATTCGTGAGCAGCGTCAGAAGCACAAGTCGAGTCTCGTCGGGTTTTGCCAATGACCCCTAGAACAAAAGTCGAAAGCGTCTCGCAGCGTGTTTTTTTCCTCTCCGCGATTTTTAAACGCGATCCCACGGCGGCGGCAGCGTTACACGCGGTGAATTTTAGAACTCCCTCTGTGTCGATCTCCGGAACCCCCTTGAGCGAATCGATATATATGGTATGTGCGCCGGGCACCCTCGTCTCGTCGCAGTCTCGCGCAGCGTTGCCCCCCCCCCCGCCCTCCTCCTTGTCCCCCCGCCGATTACACAGAAGCTCCCCCGTCAAGCTTTAGCCCGTCGACGCACTGGATCAGCTGCAGTCGCGGTCGGTCGCGTGTACCTCATTACGTCAGATTTTGCCGAGTGACAATGAAGCGTACGGTCTATGTGCTGCTGCAGCTGTAGCGTGTGTATATATACACGGCGGGTGTCCCCCTACTCCCACGTACATACACGTATAGGAAAGGGGCTTGGGTGGCAGTGCGCGCGCGCTATATACCTTCTCGCGCGGCCCGACGCCGACGGCCCAAGTCGCCGCCTAGCCGGACGCACTCGCTCGGCGAGCTCCGAGTTGGCGGGTCGTTCTCGCTGCGGCGTGTATGTTTGCCTCGCGGTCGCGCGCGCACTTCCGAGGAGCCACTCCGCAGCTCCGGGAAAAACAGCCGCGCGCGGAAGCGGACGGACGTGCTCCGATCGGCAATCGACCGCCGAGTCGCGTGTGCAGTGTGACACCTCCCTCGGGTTGTGATATACGTATACGTGTGTATACGAACCACCTGTGCCATCGAGTTATATGTATATGGTGTAATGTAAAGTCTATGCTGCATATATACAAAGTGCTTTGTGGAAAGGCTGTTCGCTGCGGGCTAGCGTGTGCCGCAGTGTTTATGTTTGGGTTTCCGCGTGCCCAATACCTGCAGTGGTGTTAGTTTGGATTACGCACCCATCGCTTCGAGATTTCGGCCATTTAAATTTTTCCACATCGTCGCAACTTACTTCTCTCGGCTTGCATCCTATTAAATATCCATGATTATTCTGTGCGGAGTGACGTCTCGTTTCGAAGGATGAATCAACTCGGGAATGATTATACCGCAAATCTGAGTTTAATCGCCCGAATCGCGGATTAATTCACGCGTGGAAAGCTTTGTTCGAGCAGTTGGGTATAATCTTCCGAGACCCATCCCACTCGGATTTATCAAGTTTATAAACTTGTTCGTACTCATGTGACTGAAGATAAGACTGAACAAATATCGGTTGAAACAATAGTTCACTCGGTACGTTTAAAAAATTGCAATCGATGCTCACCGACGTGTTGCTGTTGCCGATGCCAATCACGCGAGCCCCTTAATACATATGTTGTGTCTTGTGGCAGCGCTCGCGAAATAAAAACACGGAGTCTCGTCCTTAGCTAATCTCTTTCCGCCACTTATTTTTCTCTCGAAGGTTTTTGATTTCAAGGCGCTACTACTACTACTATTGCTACTATAGCTGCTACTGTTGATAAACGGCCTTTGTTTTTTATCCCTCCCTCGAGAACCAGCGCGTTGGTTTATAATTTAGCGGCTAATAGCTTGATTTATTGGAAAGCAGGCGCGTATGTAACGTATCTACGCGCTCACTTGATGTTGCGTTATTTTCGCCCGAGACACATAATGGGGCTTTAAGTTGCTGTAAAAGTCAGTTTACTTTCCATGATCGACAAGTAATACCCGCCGCACTCGATTTTTTTTTTCTGTTCATATGGGATGAGAAAGATAATGCGGCCCGTTAATCGGTTTATCATGTCGCCATTTTTTACCGGGCGCGCACTCTGCGGATGATTTTTTTCATAACGAGCTTCTATGCACGGACAACCGTGTAATGTGGCTGATTCAATAGCGATACACTCGATTCGGTCAGCTCGTATACAAAGCAAATATAACAACACTGCGCCTCGGCAAGATATTTCGCCTATACTACGCGCAGGCCGCGGCATATCTGAATTCACTGCCGGCGTTTCCCCCTTGCGCGTCGCGTCTCGAGGCACGAATGTGCCGGAGGCTTTTATATCGATTTTGAAATTATGCTATACGGACACAAGAGGAAGTAACGCGGCGCGAGTTCTGGTATATATATTAGCTCTAGCTGCAAGCCACACACTTGCTGCCTTCGTAACTGCAACTATCCCCGGAAAAATCAATTCGCTTGATTGTTAATGTCGGGAAAGTGAGTCAGTAGCCTGTTGGTTGGATTTTTAGGCTCGGTGGACTTTGTGGGGGTGTTGTTAGATGTGGGAGAATTTTTTCAACTGTTTCAAATGCACGGAAGCACTTGCGCAAGTTTCACTCTCCGTATTTGCAGTCTGCGAGTCCCCCAAAAACAAAACTCTATGTACAGGAAATACGAGTGGCTCAACGCTCCTTGTTTATGCAAATGAAACTCTCGTTGCTGGTTGGCGTTTGGAAGAGTAGCTAGTGTGACTAATCTTGGGAAAATTAGAATGATCACTCGATTGGTATAAACAATAAAACTGGTTTCGATTGAGTTTCTTTGGTGCAAAAAGAAAATGATGTATTTTTAGGTGTAGATTGAATTTCTTAGAGGAACTTTTTTTCAAACGATCTTCGTCTTTCTATGTATCTTGTTTGTATATCGAGATTCTTTGTTCGTTATTTCATTGAATATTACTATGAAAATCACACAAGTTTTGGAATGCATTACACTACTTAGGTCTCCTCTTGATCTATTATTCAAATCCTCCATTTCTATGTAAGATCAATAAATTATTCCTTTTGATTTTCCATATAAACTCAGAATGTGAGTATAGCCTGTATGAGTTTATTAGATGGGAAGTGGCACACTGTTCGCTGACTTCTATTTTAACTCAAACTTCTACTAGAATAATTTTTTTTAATCAATCTTAACTTTCGGTTAAATAATATTCAAATTATTCTATCGCATTCTGCGTTGAAGACATCGCAATAACGAACCTTGCATATAAGTCAGAGACTACATTCGGATTTCAAAATATACTCTTCCAGTCGTTATATTTTGCGTAACTTTGCCCGCAACCTCAATTTTCTCAACAATCCCTTCACAATGTATATATACGCGTACTCGACTATAAAACTCGTCTCATTCTATACTATGATAAAAAAATCAGACAACCTTCACTTCGCACAGAAAAACAAGACTCCTTTGTTTTCAAATGATACTTCTATATAAGAAGCGAATTACTCTCAGCAGATTTGCTACCAACGCCTTGAATAACATAATTTTCTGTTGGTTCAAAGATAACAGGGACGGTATTAAATATTTGACCGAGGATTATATTTATGCTATTGATTAAACTAGACTCTGAAAACCAGGTTTCTTCTCAAAACTTAGTTTGCTAGATAAAATAGCATACAATGATCGGTTGAATTTTATAAATATTTCTCAAGCATTGAAATTTCGTTTGTAATTACTGCCGTATTTATAACAAACATGTTCGGAAAAATAAACATAGTGCCTTACTCGTAGTTTAAGATGATTCGGTGAATAAATTTTTGAAAAACTCTCGTCTACCGAAAGTTCAAGAAAGAAAACTGTGCACGAGCAAAAGGATCATGAGAGCTCAGGGAGAGATTCAGTCATGGGGTCGAATTAGCAAGCTACCAGATGATACTCTAATCCACATTCACCATTAAAACTGTCGCTGTATAATAGCAAGATCGTGACTGGCTCTCTTCGGTCTGTTGTACTCTCTCTCCATCTGCGCGCGGCTATACATTTCCACATTGATGCATTTTCATTGGGCC
The DNA here is from genome assembly GCA_020882685.1 of Aphelinus atriplicis. Taxonomy (NCBI): domain Eukaryota; kingdom Metazoa; phylum Arthropoda; class Insecta; order Hymenoptera; family Aphelinidae; genus Aphelinus; species Aphelinus atriplicis. The sequence continues at coordinate 14,845,636 of CM037076.1, read as the reverse complement.
GCGTCAGCGATAGCGATCTGTTTAGCAAACGGTGCCGTTGAATCTCGCAAACGTTGCCATTTAATTTTCGCGTCGTTGCCGGCGGGGGCGGACAACGAAAGGGAGACGGAAGCGAGACGGACGCCTCCCCCCCCCCTTCTCCTCGGTTCGTGCACGCGAGCTTCTATAATATTATATATATGGCAATCTGTGCTCGAGTCTCGGGTGACCGATAAAAGCGCGTGAGAATTATGCATGGCTCTTTCCCTCTCTCGTTTATCTGTCTTCTATACACACAATACCAACTTTTACTTTGCTCCGCGTGCGCACACGTCGCACGCCATTGATGCTCCTCCTTTCATTCCGTCAATCGTGTTTTCCATTTGGCTTTTCCTTGCTTTCATCTGCTTTATCTCGTGCACTTGGATGTCTTTACTCTAGTTTCTTTCGTTCTTACCTCGCACAAGACATCTAGGGACCTTTGGAAGATCCTCTTATCATTCAACGTTAGATTCTTGGTTTAGTGTAACTGTAGTACAAATTGTGAAGTAGAAGATATTTTGAAGTTGTGAAAACTGCTAAAGCAATCCTTCAACATTTTGAAGGAATACTATTATTTTCTATTTTTCGTAACCATTTTATAGATTGACAAACAAAAAAGAATAATAAAACACGCGTTACAGACAAGTATGCTGGATTTTACTATTTATTTCTTTTGTATATTTGAATATTGGTATAGCACTGTTCGAATTAATTGGAAAGTAAAACTTTCAGTTGAATATATTGTTCGTGATATTAATTTCACATTCGTGAATCCCATTATTTATCAATCGATTTTTAATATATCGTATCGATTATAGTAAATGAACATGTAGTTTCATATTCGTCGTATGGAATTTTGAATTTTGAATCAAACGATACTTAGCTTACTTTTCTAGTTTCATTGAGGATGCAAGAAGTTCCGAGACGTCTTTTAATCTATGCAAAGTGAAAGACTTTGAAGAATGTCTTCGGTATTGCTGTAGAAGAACGAATTGTAATGGAAATATAAAACATGTTAGTCATTGAATGAACGAACGTGCATCATGCCGTTATTCTATCCTTGTTGTACACTGTAATTACATCGGTTTCGTCATTCACCGAACTCGAACTGTAGAGATCCGAAGACTGGTAAAAAAAAAGATTCATATACGTGGATAGGAATATATGTTGGCCTCTGAAAAAACGTGATATAATTGATCTTCACGTGTTATTTATTGCGAGAGTCTGAATCCGGTGACTGTTATAGTCAAGAAACTTCTTTTCTCCAGAAAAAAATCAAATTGAAGATCCGTTTCTCTCTAGTTTATCATTCTCTTTATGAATCGTGTGTCCTTGTAAATATTGAGATGCAATAATTATCAACTCGGAATTGATTCTTATTATTCTTTGTGTGTTGATTAATGTCAGTAATTAAAAAAAAATGTCGTGATTCTAATATTTACCAAACATTAAAATTTCCAAAACTCCTGTATTTTAATCGATAGTTCATGTGAAAATAAATTATACAAATTCGAACATTCAGTCTTACTATTTATGTAAGAAATTCGATTCATATGTTATTATGACATAGTTCTCAGATCATAACAAAAACGATCAATCGTAACAAAACAATTCCATTTCTGTAAAGCATACAAAAAGTATCATATACACTCTTTGACAACTGTCGTTTCTTAAAACCGATGTAAAAGTGTAAGTGGGCCGCACGTGACTTTCGAGCGAGTTTTTTTTATCAGTACGTACGAGAGGTCCACGTTCAAATGTTTCGTCGATCCTTGTCCAAAAATGGTGATCTTCTCGTAATATATGAGTGGGAGTCTGATTTCTCATTCGATGTTTATTTCATTTTGCGTACGTTCGATGTAAGAAGGAAAAAAATCTTATTATACTTTCGTCGTGTGCCAAATTTCTCTAAGTGCTGATTAAATTGTATAACAGTTTCTGAGTACTCACCTGAATTATTCATGAAGCATCGCAATCAGATCTTTTTCTCACGGCCAGCAATAAGATCTTGCAAATTGCATCGCGAATTCCTTATCGTCACGCGGAAAAATAGACGCGAATTCTATAGATATGATGTTGATATGGAAGATTATGTATATACTTGTATAAAATCGTTTTCATTTATTCCTGTATAATTAAGAGATTTAAACTATGAGAGTACATTTGGAAGGACACATAAAACACGTTTGGCAGTTTTCCAACGTCTTATACAGTACAAACCTTTTTCTCAAAAACTTTCATTAGCCTAGTGGAGTTTTGGCATTATTAGTTGACACCAAAGAGTTGTGTGGAAGTGAGTTGCGAAGAGTGATTAAATTGAAGATGAATACGCGAGCGTTGCCAGTAAGCTGTGCGCATTGAATCGATTCGGAATGCCACAACAAGTTTACATATTCAAAGCCCGAAAAGCACAGCCTTTCCAAGCTCGATCCTTTCGTCATTCTCGAATAACTTGTTTTAATCGATGTACAGGTCTCCTGGTGAGAAGCAAACCCCAGCGTGTATCAGTTAGCGAAACGTCTTTATTGTAAGACAAGAAGCAGGATAATCACATATATGCAAATGAGAGGCTGGATTACAGTCACGTGCCGGATCGAGCAAAAGCAGCGAGGCCGCGACACTATGTATCCTAAAAACGCATTGTGAACAGGAATACATAAATCTTTGGGGAATACTTTCTTTCTGCGATACATATAATGTATCGTCAAATAAAGTAGACATTCTCTAAAATATCTCGGATATTATTAGGAAGAGATTCCCATGCGAGGAGAAGAAATGTACTTACGCTGAAAATTGCGATAAGTGCCCAAGAAAATACGTAGATACACTACGTACAGGGCAAAAGTTTTATTCGGGCCAGAGAGATCGGATATGCAGCGATAAGCTACAGTATCTATACGGCGAGATGAACGACTCGGAGATGATTGTGAGAAGCGGCCACCAGTGCGCGCATCGCGGCCTCCTCAAGTACCCAAGCATCGACAAGGGGCTGTGGGACGCGAGCAGCAAGTGGATCCTCCAGTGGGATAACATAGTGAAGCACCCGGGCGCCCGGGCCCGCGGCTGCCACTGCGACGTCCACAAGCCGCCATGGCTCTACCCCGGTTTAGGTGATCATCCAGCGACAGCTGAGCAAATTAATTATGCGCGATTCGAAAAAACTATCGTCACGCTGACGAGACACGATACTTGTAAAATGCAGGTTGCTGCTTAACCCTTCGTGGTATAGTCGGATCCTCCGATCCCACCTTTTTTGAAAAACATTTTTGCATTTTCAAAATATTTGAACAATATTTTGTCAATTGTTGTTCTATAAATAACTTTCACGATTTTATAATTGTTCACACGAAAAAATAAAGCATTTCAGGAAGCAATTTTAGTGAAGTATTCTATCATATTGGATAAGCCATTATGAATTTCGCAAAAAACGACGACGGATTCGTAATCTGTGACCCCGGAAAATGATCCCCGGAAGAAATTTGTCCTCCAGAAAACGTATATGTTGCGAAGGGTTAAGCTTAGTGGCCAATATCGCGCGTCGGTTCTCACGGCGCTCATGATGTTTTTACTGGCGATTGTCGTAACTTTTTATTTGCGCTGATTAACCAGAAGGAAAGTGAATACAAGAACACCCGTTCTGGTCCAGTGTAAAGCTGTGACCGTTCTAAAGTCGTTTCAAAAACGTTTTGTAAATCAGTAACTTTCAATTGCGGATTGGAAGGTTCTCGAATTCGAATAAGTGATCTTTCTATTCTCTCCATGTTACGTAAAAGCAGCAAGAAAATGTTTTTCCCATCGTACTAAACGACTCTCTTGAAATTCAGTCGAAGCTTGATAACAATAGCAAGATCGAAAAAAGTAACTTATCAATTCCCAAGCATTAATTATAACTAATAGCTTATTTCCTTTATGTTACAGTTGGAAAAGAACTAGACGAACCGGACAGAGCGGTGAGTAAAATGACGTTCATTGCAGATCATTATTGAATAAGCCGTGTAAACTAGACAAGAAATACAAAAATGATGATTTACGAGTTCCCTCTTTATAAATGGCAAATGTGTGCAGATAAAATCGGCACCGGTGAAGAGGACAGCGAGTCTGCTACAGCAAAGGAAGAATCAATTCGGCCCTACCAAAGCGCCACCCATACCTCCAGGTAGATATTCCACCTTACGCTTCTTTTTTCATGTGCACTTCATGTTTAAATGCCTTTATTCAGATGGTTTTTTTTCTAATAATAATTTTTGTCGTGCATGATTTACAAAAATATTCTGAAATATTGAATAATATGAGTTGAAGTAATTGATTGTTTACAAATTATTTTAATTTAATAAATCATGTTACTCAGAACGGCTTGTAAAAACCTTGATATTTGATATACTATTATTTTAAATTTGTTCTAGTGTAAGATTTGAGAAACTGAGATAAAATGTATTTCTGTGTAATTGTGACTTGATAGAAAAGTATTCGATTTCTAGTTTTTTAATTAACCTCAATTTTCATGTATATAATTGAAAAATGTATTCACTGTAGTGATACACTTGAATTTCTGTTATCCCATAAGTAAATATTTTACTTAGTCTAATTTTAGCAAACCTATTTATTGTTTCATTACTAATAACCTAGAACATTTTAGAATGGTAATATTAAAAAATTATAAAGTAAACATTTTTATTCGTAAAAATAAGCGAATGACATGATATTCGATCATTGTTACTTCCAATTTTTCTGTAAAATCTAACGGTTGAGTATTGAATTCACAAATGTTTCTTGTGTGTTAATTTATTGGAAAATAGTTAAAATTTCTATTATAAAAAAAATTTTGACCATATCTGTATTGACACCGAATTCATGGAATAATTTACACTAGAGTCATGTTCTTGATTTACATTGTCACAATACAGACGATCGAATGTTATAATATCTCAGTTGAGTCATTCTTGACAAATCATTCACTACAAATATTTTCAATTTTCATTATGAATGTATTTCAATGAAAACACGTTCGCAAAATATTCACATTGACCGGGAAAAGTTGCATTAAAAGTTACATACTTATTGCATGCACATTTAAAATATGCCATCAATGCCGATAAATCCTTGAACCAACTATTTGTAGTACCTCAGTACACACCAAAAACAAAAATAATCAATTTGGAGAGTTCAAGCTTCGCCTTCTTTTTTTTGCGGCAAATTTCTTCTGCAATTGCATAATGCAACTCACTTGCGATTCTGTGCGCGCCGGTTGAGATGTTAACTCGCCTCGACCGGCCAACACGAAGCAGCACACACTTACATACGCACAGACTTATACTTGGCACATGAAAAAATCCTTGGCGATGGAGCTGCGGTCCATATAATGAATTTTGCCAGGGCAAAAATTAGTTACGCTCACTGGACGTGTTTTGCACGTTAACATTACACTGTTAAGCTTGCTAACCGTTCACTTGCATGACAGCTCATTCTGGTAATTCAGCGACAATCACAAGGGTGCCTTCCATCAAACGAAATCCGTCTGTTAAATCGGCATCATCAGGTACTTACATTTTGAAAAATTCATCACTGCACTGCAAATTGTGTAACATTTTATCTGTAGTAATGCCATTGACCTTTTGTTCTGTGGTGACCTCATAAGTTGCTTTCTTGAATGAAAATGTAGTTGTATTAAAATTGTTGTACTTTTTTAAAGGTAAAATTTGATTCTTTCAAAAGCTTGTATGAATTAATGTTTAAATTAGATGAGATTTCTTGTTGATGCTTTACATACTTGCAAGCTAGAGTAGAACGAGGTGAAGGGCTTTTGTTTCGCATTGTATGTATGGTCACCACAACGCAAAAGGTATATTAATAGCCAGAGAATTTAATCTTTCGACTCCTCATTTATCGCGAGACTCTCTCGATCTTCTTGAATTCATCATGGCAACACGCTATTCAGGTATTGCATTCTAAATGTCTGAATCGCTTCCTCATGGCCGTCTAACCTCACAGAATAAAAAAATGCGAACCAATTAGTTTTATCTGGATAGACGAAGAATGTAATACGTTATACGAATGTAAATACGTTCTACGTTTTCATTAGGTCAAGCTGGAGCAGTCGACGAAGAGACTTTCTTGATGGCTTTCGAAGATGTTCCTATGGTAAAGCTGTTTTCCAACAAGGATCTCGAGGATCAAATGAAAGTTATCAAGGATACTATCGGTGACGACAAAAAAGACTGGAAACAGAGGACGGATAGCGTAAGTGCATATATTGAATATTCATGTTTTCACGGATGAATTATCAAATGTAAACAGCTTACTTTCAATTTAAATCACGATCGTGTCTTTACTCGAGCAAAATATCGGCGCGCAACGAGTCGCTGTCTTTTCAGATTTAATGAATCCCATAGCTCCGTTTCTTTCTCAGTATATACGAACGAGATCCGTGTGTTTATACATTTTTTTCGAATAACTTTCTAACAAACTTTCATCTCTCTAATTTCAGATGAAAAAGTTGCGATCTATACTCTTAGCTGGTGGCGCAAGCCACGAAGTATTCTATCCATGCCTGAAAGATCTGCAAAGACCCTTCGAGACGGCCTGCACGGATCTGAGATCGCAAGTGGTCCGCGAGGTTTGCATTACCCTCGCCTATCTGAGTCAACAGCTCAAGTTTAAGTTCGCCAGTTTCGGCGAGACTGTTCTGCCGACGTTAATGAATCTGATCCAAAACAGTGCCAAGGTAAGCAGTGACCGATCGGATTCGCCAGTCCTTATTCCCCAGCCTAAGAGTCTCACTCTCTGGCGAATTAAAATCCTCTATCTGGCAGCGAGCCCAATTCCTCTAACGAGTCTTGAATTTCTCTGTTTTTCCGGTGAATAAAGATCGTGGCGACGTCTGGCGCAGTTACGGTCCGTTTCATCCTGCAAAATACACACAGCAGCCGATACGTGCCGATTATATTGGCGTCGCTTAACAACAAAAGCAAAGACATACGCAGGGCGACTTGCGAGTATCTGCACTTGATTTTGCAGTCATGGCAGACTTCTTTATTGCAGAGGCACGTCAATATCATACAGGATGGTATCAAAAGAGGGATGGCTGACTCGGACCCCGAAGCAAGGGTTTTTGCTAGAAAGTAAGAGTTTTCATATGACAACTCATTTTATTCCATTCCATTGCTAATATTTGTCAAAGTAAACAAAGTTAAATCGAATACATAACAAAATTCTCCGGCACCTTAGGTTTGCAGAACTGTATAAACATAGTTACAATATAATTTCAATGTTCAATTTTTTTCAAAATTTTTTGAAAAAAAATGTGTATAGTATGAGTTATGAACGCAATCTTCTGAAAACTTGTAATTTCAAACCAGTCGTGAAAATAATGTGTTAACTTTTCAGGTCTTATTGGGCTTTCAAAGAACACTTTCCTGAAAACGCTGAAGCACTTCTCAATAGTCTCGATGCGGCATATAAAAGGGCCCTGATGTCTCTGAGCAATAGTGGCAGTATAAACAGTTTAAATACTGTGCCGAAATCAACTACTAGCCCTCGGGCACCAAGACCCGCAGTGAGTGCTGCAGGTCAGTATCCGCAGAAATGTCTCCCAAATTTCTTGTAGGCTCACCATCATCATCATTCAAATCGTACCGGATTATTGATGAATACTTGCCAGAATCAAATTCTTAACTTTTAATTGCGTGAAATGAACTTTAAGTTGATAAGAGAGCATAATTTTGTAAAGAAACGAATAAAAAAGTCTATAGACGATAAACGTATGGCTTTTTTTTCCATGCTGCTTTGTGTGACTTGACATTGCATTACGCATACGAAGGTAGCACGGAAAACTTGCATCATACTCAGGGCCTTCTTCTTGGCCCGCTCAGACGCACTCCGTCCTTGCCACGATCATATCGGCAATCTGGGATTCCGATTCTTCAAAGACCTACTGATAATTACTGTAATTTTTACGATTGTTTAGAAAACTTGTCCATTAATTGATGTTTTTTTTTCATGTATTACATCATCTAAACCAGCTCTGAGCACACAGATGTAACGAGAAACTTGCACATTTAGCATTCTTAATTTTGGAGTCAGATTATAACTCGCACATTATAACATTCATCTTTTATTTTTACAATTGAAGTACATTACTACATCAATTATACTAAACATAGCTAAAATCATTTTTTTTTCATTACCCTACGTCAATTACATGGTAAACTATTATTAATATTAATTTTTAATTAGAATATATTATTTAATTGGGTAAACAATAATGAACAGTAATATACAGTAATGAACAGTAATACCCCGTATTTAGAATTGCAAAAATACTCACACGTATTAATTTCATGCATTAACTAACTGTAAATTTGCCAGTCATATTTTTTCTATCCTTCAAATGTTAATACTGGTTCAATTGCAATCCTCAGGTCGTGTATCTCCGGGAGTAAGATCTACTAGTGCCATAGATCTTCAAGCAGCTCAGCGAGCCAAAGCAAGAATGAAGTATGCTATCTTGGACCGACAAAAGGCGACACTCCGTAAGTTTTTCATACACCCAATCTTGTTTGATAGCAGATTTTCCTACTATTTCTCTGTTAAAAACATATGCATTTCTCTTTGTGCTGCAAGACACTGACCATGGTAGTCTCCCAAGTAGACAAGGTATATCTGCTTTGAATGATCGGTCATGAAAGTAGCATTTGTCAAGTTATAAGTATCATTTTAAATTAACAATTATTTAAATCCTCAGCTCGGCCGAATAAATCTCCGGAATTCAGTTCTCTGGCTAGCCCCGAAAGAATGGCACGGACGAGATCTCGAGTGTCTGGTGTTTCACAATCCCAACGTAAGTTTTTTTTTAATACTCATGTCAAGTTCGTATCGCTTTGATTCAACTATTCTCTTCCTGCGAGTACAGCTAGTAGTAGATCTGGCTCTCCGTCGTCAAGATTGAGCTACGCTACGTACAACAGAGATGGCGAATCTCTGGTCCCAAGAACAAGGATGGATCATGGAATTCGGAGTACCGGGAATAGTCGTGAACCTAGTCCGCAAAGGTTTGGATTTGATAGGAGCAGTTTCGGTAAAGTTAGGTGAGTACAATTTTTCAGTAGCATTATCATCATCGGTAGTTTTCATCTTCACCATCACTCTCAAACGAGAACGAGGCTTAAGTGACATGGTTGCGCAATTCGATAGGAGTAGAAATTTACACATGTCACCTACGGATAGGCCTCCCTCTCGACCTGTCATGGCACAAAAAATGCTTCAACAATCACGCGAAGCAGAATCAATGTTGGCTGATGCTTTTAATCATGACAGTATCGACAGCTACACCAGGACGCCGAAAGGTAAAGGCGACCACAGTGACGACAGCGAGACGAGCAGTATTTGTTCTGAACGCAGTCACGAAAGTTTTCGTCGCCAAAGTGACGTGAGTATTTTCACCTAACTATCCACAAATTTTATTCTCAGTTATCTGAAATATTAATTTATATCAATTTTTTTTATTGTAAGTGAATCGTGGGAATATTTTTCTTCCCGAAATCAATATCTGCGACTTATCGAAATATTCGTACTCATTTCGATTACACATGAAACTCATGTGTAGTCTAACATGATTAAATATGGATGGACTGTTTCCAATATTATTCATTTTTTAGTCCCAAAGATTGTGAATCTGGCTAATAAATTCCAATATCACCTTCCAAATTCGATTGTACATTGAAATAGGAGTGTTGCTAACTTATGTCGTTTTTCTTTTGATTTTTGTGCCTTCAATTTTACCTGAACTAATTTGGACATGCACGTCCCTTGTTGAACTTCGTGTTTTAATATCTCGTTGAATCTATTAGTCATTCTCATGGAGCGGTTCCCAGCAAAGACTGAATATGGGACGAGATTTATGGGATCAGTCAATTCCAAAGGTTTGTTCGAATTAAACAATTTCAATATCTTTCGGTCTATATCTTCTTTTCGGATGATTTCTACTCTTCTTTTAGGATGATTTCTATATCCAGACCGTTGTTAAAACTGACTAATTTAGCTTTGAAATTCCAACTGTTAACACTTGTTACCTAACCACAATTCCTAGAGTTTTAGTTAATAAATCACTCATGTAGCATCTAATATTAGTCATATTAGGTCTGATTCAGTTAAACTGCATCAGCATGCTTTAAAAATACTAATCCAATTATATGTTTTTGGAAATCTGGAATGTTTATTATGTTAATCCAGATATTCAATTTTAGGAAATAGCTGACCTTTATCCATCTATGGTTTTTCAACTTTACTAACAAAACAATTCTTTTTGAAAAGTAAACTTTGTATTCATATCCTGGATCATTTCATATATTTGTTAACATTTTCTTCAGGATATCAAAGAGATTATTGAAAATTGTGGTCATAAGCATTGGGCTGATCGTAAAGAAGGACTACTACGCTTGCAACATTTCCTCGTGAATGGTTACACGCTGAATGCAACAGAACTGCGAAAAATTACAGATATTTTTTCAAAAATGTTCATGGACTCTCATACTAAGGTGTTCAGTTTATTCCTTGATACGCTGAACGAATTGATACAAAGTCATTTTGAAGACCTTGGTGATTGGTTGTACGTTCTGTGTACTCGCCTCCTCAACAAATTAGGAACTGATTTACTTGGGTCAATTCAAACAAAAATTCATAGGACTCTGGAAGTCGTGAGGTACTGGTCGCTTAAAAAACTATTCATTAACCTTTTTAGGACGGGAAATTTTACGTTGAAATATACCTTTCTTTTGCACGAAACTTTCACGTAAAATCAATGAACTCCTCATATGGTGTGCCTGACAATGCTGCTGGTCTTGCCCGCAACGTAAAGTTCAATGTTGAAAATTTTACTTCACGATTTGTCGATGTTTCCTACATAAGTTGATATGCTGAATACGAAGAAAATTGTGAAATCATTTTTAAAGGCATCCTTTACCTTGAATTTCGCATTCTCAGGTTAAATTTCCGGTTTTTGCTATTTTGGCAAGATTGACTTCAAAATAGTGATTTTCTCGCCCTTAAAAGGTTAACAACTGTGAATATGTGCATTTAATAATGAAGTGTTTCTCTGTCATTATGAACAGGGAGTGTTTCACCAGCGAGCAACTCTTACCTTCTGTGATGAGATTTTTAACGAATGTCACACAAACTCCGAATTCTCGGGTCAAAGTGGCAACATTAACGTTTATTAAGGAAATCGCTGAGACTGCTGAACCGTCTGCTCTTAATAGTTCTGCTGGGCCGGGGCTCGCAAGATTGCTGGACTGGACGAATGATGTTAAAAGTCAAGATGTCAGAAGATATGCTCAGAACGCTGTGATCTCCCTTTATAATTTAAATCCATCGCAATTCACAATGATCCTTTCGGAACTGCCAAAGTATTATCAGGTAACTGTTATTCTTCAGTCCATAACAATTGGTTTTCTTCAACTTTACAATTAATTTTGTTCTATGTCACATTTTAGGAAGCGGCATTACCCCTAGTTCAAAGTCACTTAAGAAGGTCGTCGACTACGAGCACGCCAGCCTCTCCTGGAACGCCTCCGCCCAAAGTACCAAACTCCCCTGCTCGTAAATTGAGAACGGATAGCGAAGCAGATGATAGCTTGAATCCCGAGGAAGTTTATAAGTAAGATTCACATTTATCTGATGAATATCTGAGATCCGTATTCTTGAACCATGATAATATTTACTCGTACTTTTACTGTAGGTCTCTGCGCCGTACGACAGCAGAAATACAAAATTATGGGTTTGAGCGCCTGGAAAGAGCTACGACGAGTAAGGACAGTGGTATCAGTAACATGGCTGATGTCGAAGAAAGGCTGGAAGGTCTCACGCTATCTAATTCTGTAAGTATCTCTCAGAATTTGGTTTCTTTGGAATTTTGTCATGTTACTAATGAATCCATTTGTCATATTATTAGGGGCGATCTTCCTCGGTATCGTCACCGACGCAGCGTGGCAAAACCGTGACGAATTTGGCGGTTAATGGGTCGAATGACACGATTGCCGGTGACCTTATTCTACCTCAGGAAAATAATGGATATAAAACGCATGGATCATCGCCAGACTCGATAAGAGGGCCGGAAGTCCTCGATAACACTCTCAAGGTACTGCAGCAAGAAGATTCACAAATTACAGAAAAAGTAGCGGCTCTACAAGAATTTCAGCTCTATGTTCGTGAGGGTGATGCATTGTATATAAAACAACACTTCAAGTATGTTGTCACTAATTCATTTATCATTAGAGTTGATATTTTCTCTTATTTTAACGTTATCTATTAATTTGTAGAAAATTGCTTAAAACATTGATCGGGAGTTTGGCGAGTGACAATAAAGAGATGCAAATCGAAGTTCTCCAATCCCTTATAGATATGCTCAAGTGCCGTGAACTAGCGGAAAGTTTCTCTAATTATGCAGAACTTCTTGTTTTAAAAGTTATTAGAGCCCACAAATTTGATGATCAAAAGTCTGATGCGAGCAGCAGTGGTAACAGCAGTAGAACTACGGTAAAATATCCTGAGGTATATTCGGTGTTGTTTCTTTGTGTTGCCCTTTTCATTTCAAATCATCTAGTCATCATCTTTGAGAACAAAGAGGTTTTAGAAGAAAGGTGCAAATAAAAAGTCATTTTTGACTACTAAGGAACAATATCTCTACTATTAGTTATTATAAGCCTAATCTTTCAGCAATGACCTTCTTTTTTACTATCAACTCTTTGAGAAAGGACGTCATAAGAGTTGATTTAATTTTTTATTCCTGTACTATTGCTTTTGCATGAGCTACTAGTAGTATTATTTATTTAATTATGATCATCATTTAATATTATTTAACTATTTCCAGAGCATGAGTAATACGTTATTTGCTAATAATATGAAGTATAAAATGTCTACTTTGCACTTCTTTAAAACTGATTGGGATAGAACTCATAATACTAAGCGCAAGTTCATCATCACGCTTGATATTACTCTCTATTGATTAAAAATATTTGGTACGGTTCAAATAGGTTCTTAGAATGGCTGAAAAATGTGCTGCGACTGTTGCTGCGATTTTGCCACCAGAACAAACAATTCAGTTTGCTTCGTCAATGATGACTACAGAGCCATTTCCACAAAACATGGGAGCAATCAAAATGCTTCACAAAGTAGTAGAGCACTATGGCAAAGAGGCGATTGAGCCTCATCTTTCGAAAGTCATGCCAGGTCTTATAAAGGTAATAATCAGAAGAATACGTATTTTGTCGCCATTCTTCCAAAACTTTTAGTCGATTATAAAAATGATAAACAACAAAGCTGCAAGTATATAAAATTCTGATGTAAGCTAACGAATTTACAGGCCTACGATGACGCGGAATCGACGGTGCGCAAAAGTGCGGTATTCTGCATGGTGGGAATACATGCGGCGGTGGGCGAGGGGGCGCTCCAACCTCACCTCAATTCGCTGTATGGCAGCAAATTGAAGCTGCTCAATATCTACATACAAAGAGCCCAGCAAGCGAATAGCCAGCCCGCTAGTCCTCGGAGTAATAGTAACAAAAATTAACCGACAACGACGACCGCCGCTACATTGAGGATTGCTATTACGAAGAAGTTCGCACGGCTCGCTGCCAGACATGAGCAACTGCTGTTCCAGTTTCTGAACAAGTCCGAGCCCTGATCACACCCCACACTCCCCTTCTCCACATTGACTCTTTTATCAAGTACAAAATGACCATCACATATGGACTTCTCAACAATAACGCTGAGGATGCTGAGAAACCGATCAGGAGGAGAGCGAGAGATACTTCAAGCCCATGCCGTCGGCAATCTTTACATTCGCGCAATTGGATTTGCTTAGTTACTCGTTCATCTCTCGAACGACTGTGTAAATACTTTGATGGACCTTTCGTAAAACGCACTTGCTTCGGCTTTTTAACGCTGGTCGATCGGTGCTTTTTAGTGTACAGGCATAGGGGAAAATAAAGCAAGAGAAGAATAAAAAATTAACAAAGTTTCAAGAATGGTATTGAATTATGATGTATGACAAATTTGGTCAATCCTCTTCGCAAACGAAAAATGAAAGGTTGGAAGATGTTACGAAGTTTCGAAACGAGAAACGCTACATTTGATATTTTTTGAAGGAAATATTGAAAGAATTAAATATAGAACAAGTAAAGCATGTAGTTATTTAAATGTAAATCTTAATAGACTTATTTTCTTGAAATTTGAGATAAGGTAAACTTGATGCACTAGTGGGCGAAAGGTATCGATCGATCAAAGTTACTTGTTAACAGTGCATAATAATCGGAGGCTTTGTTAGCCTATAATATAATACATCCAAAATTACGCATGAACGCTCACATTCACACATACACTTGACTTCCAGCTGGAAAAATTCTAGCTCATTACGCCGTATCGACGTTTCCTTCTACTTTTTTTATTCCTTTATTTACATTTTATGAGTTCTGTACGACGGTAAAATATGCTACACTTGGTAATTATTTAATCAGCGTGTAAGAGTATTCGATATTTTGGATAGAAACAATGAGAAGCATAATGTGTAGATTTGTATCTGCTAGTCAAGAATCCTGAAGGACGCACAAGGCGCAAGAGACAAATCGGAGCATGTTTCCTTGAAGAATTCGGGTATAGGATGAAAGGGTTTGGGAAAATGCGCGATAGAAAAAATTGTAAGAAAGAGCTACAGAGTGAATGAGATATTGCATGAAAGTAACGACGAGACCGTTCTAGTGACTCGTTAAATTGCCAATTGCACACGCTAAATTAAACCTAACTTTTACTAAAGTAATTCGTTCGTGCCATTAACCATTTTTTTTATCTGTATAAGCAAGCGGTTGTGAGTACTTTCATCCATTTTTATATAGTTTATAGTCTAAGGGGCTATGCAGTATTGTTATTCTCGATAGTATTTTTTTTATATGAACGAAAAAAAAAGTTCCGTAGAAAATCTGCTACAAATCAGTTGGCTTTATCTGAAGGACTTTATTGAGCATTGTTTGAGAGAAGCAGAAAAAAAAATTATTCTTTTACGTGCTAAACAATAAAGTGCCAAAAAGTGCAGTTTCAAAAGTACTAACAATTAGGCCAAAAGATGTTTTTGAACATTCGCGTTAACATTACATACCAAGTGTCTTTTGAGTCGCATTCTATCAATCGCTTTTTGTATATGGATGTTTATTCAGTTGCTTTTATCGTAGAAAGAAATGGAAGTTTTTACAAATCTTGTAAAAAAAGTCATGTGAAATATTGGAATTTTATAGAAATATTGTGTTTCTTGTGAACGCTGCCCCGATTTCCTTGTCCCGATTCTAGTTTCTTCATGATGGCTCGAAAAATAGTCTCAGCGTGTACCAATCGTGTATATATATACAGATTATCATAAGTAATTATAGGACATTTGCTAATGTAGTATTAACATTCGAATAGATTTTTCACCGCATCATATGAAGTTTCTGAATAAACAACTCCAGAACTATCATATTTTGCAATGCAATCGTTTGAAACTACTTGTTCTGTTAAGTTTTTGAGCACTATTATTGGTATGAAATATGATTAACCCAATCCACAAATAGCGACGCTCAAGAATTCAAAATTAACTGTAAGAATATCGACCTGTCGAATTACTGTGAAATAGATGTTTTGTTTTTCTTTTAATATAGCATATGTATATTTAATAATGCAATTTTTTTCTATCCCTTTTAGTTTCTATTCATATTTTCCATCTTTCAGTCTTATTTTTAATATCATTTCGGAAATATAAGTTCACAGCAATATATATCCGTTGAAAAAAATTCAATCTCATAAATTTGCATTTATAGTATGAGAATAAAATAATGTAGTCATTGGAATTTCGAATACTTATTGCTCCTTATTTCAATAAGATAAACGTTATTTTGTAAATGATCATACTGATTGGTATAAGGTTCTTTGATCTGAAAGAGAATTTATATGATATGTAATTTACATAACCTTTATTGATGATACACTATCATTTATGTTTTATTATCATTGAAAAAAAAAATACGATTTTAAGTGATAGATTTATTTTAATTTATTTACTCTTGTAAATATATACATACTGAGGATTGCATGCATAACGCAACTTTTCATCACAGAAATTCGACATCGCGTTGCTAAAGGGTTAATGTGCGTTATGTGAAATAAGGTCGAACTTTTAATTGGTATAAACATAACTATTTTGTATCATAATCGTTCACTTCAATGATTATCCACAGAACCTATTTCTAATAATATTAACTATTGCAATAATAGTAACAAAAAGGATTCACAAAATTGATTGCCTTCTTCAAAGTTACCAGTTTCCTAAGACCCTCCATCCCTATCAGTTATTCGAAAGTTATTGCTTTTTATATTGCCCAGTGTACTAATTTTATCAATTCATTATCAACGGTCCTTAATAAAAGTTAATTTAAATACGGTTTATATGGAAATTGAAGAAATTAATAAAAAAAAATTATTCTATTAGTTTTCACTCAAAAGTTAAAAAAACGAAAGAGGATAAATTGTGATCAGAGTAAAATTACGACTAAAAAATTCTGATACTCGGTCCTAGATTAGTATAATGTTGATATATTTTTCAACATCATATTAATTTCAATTAAAGGATAGTAAAGAATTTATATTTTTTGCAATAAAAAATTATTTTTAAAATACAAAGATAGGATTCTACCTATGATAAACTCTATAAGATCGCTTCCAATATTGATATCATTGGAATTAATATGATTGTAGAATACCGAAAAGTGTGTTATGTCGGTTGAAAAACCGCCGAAAGTATTATTAAGTTTCACTGATATAAATATTTAGAAATCGGCAGTTTTAAAATATGATTAGTTCTCGAACAATTTTGTAAAACAGCAAAAAATCTTTTTTCAAAAACTTATTCGATAATTGTATTGTTGTATAATTGGAAACTTCCTTAGGAGTGTTAGAGAAGAAGTTGGTTCTTGTCATTCAATAATTCCAATTGTCACATGTGATAAGATCAATGAAGCAACAAGATTATGGAGGTATTGAGATCGCCACTAGCCTGTGCAACGCCGACTGCCTCCGTCTTTTTGTGTAAAATAACAATATCGCTAAAATTCAGCACCAGTACAGAGAGCGATATTATTTTAGACAAAGAGTGAAGTTGCATAGATCATATATAATCTGATTGGAAGAAAAGAATAAGATAAAAACGATACGTGAAACACATGAAGTATGTCTGCAACATTTTTTTTACGCTAAATAGTTTAATATGAGGAAGCTCATTGACTACTATGATGATGAATAATGTATAACTGTATTGTTATTGTAATTGCCAACATGAAATAATAAATCAAATCACTGCGAGAGAGTTGCAAGTTATAATGCATTCGTGCTTTTCTCTAATGTATAAATACGTGAATTCAAATTGAAATTTTATATTATAAGTGTAAGTTTCATTATTCTACATATTTTAAAATAATTTTGGGTACGAGAAATTATTTTATATTACGGTTAATTAAATTTCCTTAGTCTTTCGCTTGACTCAACATCTTACATACTCGTTGGTCACCTCATATTCGAATAATTGCTGTATCATAGTAACATATTCGTGTGATATTTTGTAAAAATAAATTATCGTCTTTGGGAAAAATTTAATTCGCATCCATTTTTTACACTTGATTTATTACTTTTCGTCTGAAACATTCATTGTATACATCAACTGTTCATATAATTATAAAGTAACATGACACTAGAAATTGGTAAAAATTTTAATTTTTTTATCTGAATATAATATAAAAATAATTCCTCTCAATTTTTCTATTCCCATATACAATTGTTTGAATTCAATAATTATTTATAAAATATTGATCCACTCTTCGGAGAACCGTGTTACATGCTTCAAAAAATTGGAGTCACATTCAAGTATTATCAGGAACAATCAAATCACATTTCACGATTCAAGTCCTCGAGTTTTCGATTCATCACAGTTCTTTTTTTTCTTCTACTAAACAGGTATTCTGGTAAGTACCAAACGCCTCATTTTGCTTATAGGCTCTTTTCGTAACCGCTATCCCAAACTTAGATTAAAACGAGAATCAAGGAATAAATCCTATAATGACAGAGTCATAAAGTAGTTTAATTAAAAATACGTCGATCATACAAAAGTTTCGATTGCGCATTTCGTCCGACGATTGAATCGATAAGTTACTCTTTACGTTAATTTTCTGACCAAATAGATTGCCATATCATAAGCTAACAACACTAACGTTTTCTATACGGAAGAATACATTCATTAAGAGTAATATAATTCATCGTTGAAGTTATAAGCCACATCATACGTGCCATCTTTATCGGGCGCAGAAAACGTGCAATTCAATATATATAACTATCTTATTATTTACAGGAATTTCTCAATTTTGATTGAAAATATAATTTCTTTATTCACTTACCAATGACACGAATCCGTGCAAAAGATTAATTTTTAATTCTTTATAATTTCGGATGCAATTTTCTATGTCCATGATAAATAGAGAGATTATTGTTATCGATAAGTAGCAAAATACTATATGATTAAAAAAGCATCGATATCGAGTAAATTTATAGACTTCTATGATAGTAGAAGGCTTGATTGAAAATACTATACAGTATATTACCTACAAAGATTGAAACCGAGAAAAAATTGAACAACTGATTTCTCAGCATATTCAGATTCTGAAATAATGAAAATAAGCTTCCATTTTTGCCCGACCTCAAATTTAAATATATTTTTATATATATTTTTCATACTCTCGCAACTTTCCTCGGTTACTTTATCAATTAGCATATCTAATTTACAACTATAAAAAATTCGCTAAACACATAACGGTTGCGACTGCGTTCGCACATCATAAACTATGGATCGATTCGGTCTAGATCCTCTTTTTTTATTTTTTTATTTTCAATTTACAATCTACCATGAAATACACAAATCACGAATTCCTTAACAAGAAAAAAAGTAAATCAGATCATGCATATGTTCATATTTTTTCTATATAAATATAGACCAGTTTATATTTTTTGGCTTTTCTCAATATTGCAACTAACTCACGTTGGTAGCACCTCGAAATCACGATACAATACAGTAATCCAATCCACCCCACGCTCCTCGAAAAAGAAAATACAACGGAAAGTCCGAAGTGGGTTTTCAGTATACCGCGAACGACGAGAAAATCCTCGGTTTATCATCTGGCAAATAAACGCTCATGAGGATGTAAGATACATCAAGCCTCAGAGAGAAATTAATGGCTCATTGATCGCCGTAAACGAGAGTAGGCCGGAGGGAAGAGTAACGCTCGACCGGATCCTTATAACAGCAAGTATTTTATATATAGATACGGAATACAGTAGCCGCACACCATCATCAGGCGGTCTGCGCCGTCTTGGGCGAGTTGAGGGGCTGGAGCACGGCCGCTTGGGCCCGACGCTGGGCCCTGCGCTTGCGCGCCTTCGTCTCCGCGCCGCAAGCCACGAAGTTGTTGTGGAAGTACTCCTCGATCTCCGACAGCTTCTTGCCGTGCGTCTCGGGCAGCATCAGCCACACGAACACCGACGCACCGACCGACACCACCGCGAAGAACCACTGGATCGCGTGAGCGCCTGCCAACGTGTCAATTTATAGAAATGTATTACGCCCCCTCATTAATTGTTTCCAGTCACACAGCCGGCTTTTTTTTCTTCCAGCGAATGGATGACGTTAGTTCGTGACTGGAGATTACTTTTTTCTCAAATTGATCGTGTCCGAACCTTCAATTGATTGCTGCCGGAGCTTTTTTCCACGAGTAGTTTATAGGTACAAATGAAAAATGATATGATCCCATAACGTGTGAAAAAAATCATGATTTTTCATTCGGAAGTCATCATCTATCGAGTGTATTTATCTTATAAAATTTTACTTTCAATATATACTTCTCGCTTATTTTTTTTCTGGGAAATTCATCGCCGTCTCATTCGTGAAGAAATGAACGAAGAATCAGAACGTTTTACTTACCTCCTAGAATATCTGTTAAACTTCTGTAGCTCTGGACGGCTGCGAACATGAGAAGATTTGCTATGGAATAACTGATGGAATGGGCTATGCCTCGAATCTCCGTTGGGAAGAGCTCGGCTGTCATTGTCCATGGAATGGTCAGCATTCCCACCATTGAAGTACATACGTACAGTAACAAACAGATTACTGGAATCTGGAAAAAATTCATTGAATAAGTTTGATAATAGTTATTAACTATCACGTTAACTTCCACTAGAGTGTGGAGTCTTATTTTCAGTTACGTTTATGAAATACGCTATTTTTTTTGGTATATAATTCCGAAATGTCACCTTCGCGCCTTTTGAATAATTTCAATTCCGGTACATAATTATTCGGTGAGAATCTAATTCGTTGCTCATGGTAATGAGTTTATTGTTTGTTGTTTTCATATTTTTCATGTGTTCAATTATTTATCATTTCCGGTTTCCAAAACTCAAATTTAAACCCATAGTTGAAAATAAAAGGATCTTTCTGTTTCAATTAAAAGTCGATTACTATAAGATAGTATACTGTGAGAAACACGATTTCATTCTTGAACAGGATGAAGTAGAAACGTTCATTCAAAAATGATACTAATTTTAAAAACTTTGAATATAGTATTAGATTGAAATATCACGTTTTTAATTCGTCACCTTGAAAAGAGTATAATTTCTCAAGTTAGCTCATATTCTAACAATGAATTGATTAGACGTTTCGATATGCCGTGGAATGGAATTACTTCGAAGTGAATTCACCTTGGCACGTTACTGAAAAAATAGTTTTTTGACTCACACATTTGAATTTCTTCCAACATTATTATGTAACATCATAATCGATCCTTTATAAAAATATTATTTTTAAACTTTTCCATGTCTAAAAGATCTCATACACAATGATATCAAGTTGATATCCGCGTGAAGAATGAGTTTTTTTTCAAGTTTTCTTTCTAAAGAGTCATCCATCCATAACGTGCTATGGATCGAAATGAGAAATGTATAACCTCCGTAAAAGTAGATATAAAAAAGTCATGAGATTCACTACAAAGAAAATGAATAAACAACACTCAAGTAATAATCTCCATCGAAGGTTAAGAAGGATTGACCGAATACAGTCAAACGGGTACAAACTCTACATTTAGATTACAACGTTTCATGGCATCCTCAATGAGCGTCAATAATATAGAACTGAAATGCCAGCTGTCTATGTCACGTCGGGAGCCGAATTTTCATAATATCATGAATCTACATTATCTTCTAACAAGAAGCCAGTACGTTTGAGTCGCTAATCATGATGGCATCTAGTGAAATAGTTCTTGAGTATCCAAATTATCTACAGACAATCAGTCTACCGTTCGGTTTAATGGAAGATAATATGTTATGCATGAGTTGTGTATTTTATGGATACTGAAAACACGATATACTGCTTGTAAAATCAGGAATGACTCACGAAGATCTGCGGCAAATCGAGACATTAAAATGACCTGTTTGGATACTTAAGAACCGTAATTAAGTTTCATCCCGATTGGCGACACAAACTCTCCTTGTGAGAAAAAATCCACCCAACGAAATAAGCCAAGGACTTTGGTGTAAATAGTCGAACGATCTACCCCTTGAGAGATGTGTCCCTCTTTAACTGTATTCCACCGATTTTTTTCTTTGCAGATGGGCAAAGTCGAGAAACTCACATAATTTTCTCCGTTGGTTTGAATGGGACCGGTGGGATCGACGGTTTGGACGAGGGTCTGGTTGAAGTCGGCGCCGAGGGTGAGATTGGCTTGGTGCTGCTGGTGCTGGTGTATCCTGAGGGTGAAGTATCCGGAGACGCTCATGCAGACGGCCATGCCGAGGGCGGATATGATGCAGAGGCACCTGCGCTTGTATCGCCTCAGCAGCCACGTGTTGACCATGGAGCAGAAGAAGCGGGTGAGGCCGACGAGTATGGAGGCGAGGTAGGGGTCGAGGCCGGCGCCGACCTCCTTGAACCACGTGACCGCGTAGAACAGGGTGATGTAGATGCCGCTGAACTGCTGGAAGAGGAACAGCAGCGTCAGGATGAACATGGGCTTCCAGCCGGTCGGCCTCAGCAGCGCCCGCAGCTTCGCCGAGGCTCCCCCGCCGTGTTTGCTCCGACGCTGCTCCGACAGTTTTATCTCGTTCTCCTTCATTATCGTCCCGTACGCCGCTTCCCACGCCGGAACCTTGCCGCAGCTCACGTCAGACTTGTACAGCCTGCAACACAAACATATTTACCTTTTTTATTTCGCACTCGCTCCTTCCTAAGCTATATAGTCTGTCGCATCGCCCGAATCTATCCTGCTATCTATACAGTTTTCGCGAATTCCCGCGATTGGATGTTTCCCCGCTCTGGACTAACGGAGCCAACACCCCAGTAACCTTCCTCTGCTGACGTCACAATTTATAGTAATCTGCCAATGTTCCCGGAAGTTAATTCGGTTGATAATTATTATAGGATTGCTGCGAATGTGCGTAAAATAGTCCTATGCTAGAGCCGGAGAAAACCGATTAATTCAACTCTTCGTATGGGGCCGTCGATATTTTGTTACAGATTTTCGAGCCCTCCCCCCCCTTTACAAGTGCGAAAAATATGATTCATTTGATTATTCAAAATTATATGCTGCCAAACTCATCACGTTCCTTTGAATTATATCATCTCTGTTCTAAAAACGAACTTGCTTCGAATATCACTATATGAGTATATACTATAATTGCTAACAATAAGAACACTGATATAACAATATACTCGCACGGAGAGGAATATTCCTCTTCGTGGTATCATTTTGCCATTGCATGGCTTCAATTTTGATGCAATCTCTCCACTATGCATATAGTATAAAGATAGACGTAATTGGAATTGTAGAATCGTTCATATATCAGTATATTCGATTAAAATCATATTAATATGTGATCATTTGACTAATATTTCAATATGGTGAAGATAAAGTGGTATTCCAAAAAATGACATCCTAATTTGAGTTTGATCTCGAGAGTATAGTATCAAGTATTACCATGGCAATTATTGTAACATCAGACACTTTTGCACATTGGGATCGCCTCGCATATTAAATTAAATTGCGCTTCCTCAAGAATATACACGCTGTTACTACACATTTGATTGATAAGGCCTCTCACAAATACAAATGTGATTGATCATAATAAAATAAGCGATGCGCAATTCTCACGAAGATTATCACTTTCATAACAGTTTTCTAATCGATCAATCTGCGTTGACGATTCTTGCAGTTGATATCATCGTGCAGACATTACAAAAGATAATAATTTAATAATAAAGAGTGAAAACATCCTCAAAGTAAATAGTTTTGTTAAGTTTATCATAGAAGAACCAAGATGCGAGAAAAGGGCATAACAAATAACACTGAGAGGAGCATTCAAGAAAATATTTTGTGTAGAAAACCAATATATATATATATATAATAGTATATGTAATCCATGCTGGTCTGTACGATAGATCTTACAGATCACGATGAGAGGGTTAAAGGGCCCTGAATCAAGTATTATTACACTATTTTACATTAAAGCGGGTCGTCTCGCGCTTGCAGTGTGTTGCGTGGTAATTTTTAGGGGTTAAAGGGTGGGCTACCTGTTTTTTCTTTCTTCTGTTTGGCACGCTTAGCAAAGGAAAGAAGGTGGCGCGACAACTCACCATTGGAGTGCAGTCCTGGCCTCGTCGAACCTGCCCTTGGAGACGAGCCAGACGGGGGATTCGGGTATGATGAGCTGGACGAGGATGACGGGCACGAGGCCGTAGGCGATGCTGAGCCAGGCGACGGTCCTCCAGGGTAGGAGGGCCCCCTTGACGTAGGAGAGGACCATGCCGAAGGAGGCGAGGGTCGGGCCGAAGGAGATGAGGGAGCCGCGCAGCTCGGGCCTGGCGACCTCCGTGATGTAGACTATGGCCGGCGAGGTGGCTAGGGCCGTCGCCAGGCCAGCCAGCAGCCGGCCCACCAGGATAGTCGGCACGTCCCGGGCCAGGGCTATCAGTATCCAGCCCATCACGAACGGGATCGCCCCCAGCTGCAGCGTCCGCAGACGGCCGAAAGCCTCCATGAGGACGCCGCCCAACAGCGCGCCCAGCGGCGCCGTTATCACCACCAAGCTCGCTGCAACACACCACATCCCACCATCAACTCACGTGCTGTACGTATGTATACTCAATCTGTTCGGATCATACAATCCGCAGCTTTTCCCGCGAATATGTCAATTTTGACTGGGTTATTCACCGTCTCGTCCCGGCCTAATTCATTACTTTTTTCGATTTTTGCGATTTATTTCGTGCTCCTCTATGATGGAGAGTTTCTTCGTGTATTTTATTACGGACAAAAGTTCAGATCCAGCTTCATTCGAACAATCGAGAATGGGGGGCTATAGCACTCCATACTTACTCCAACAATCGAGAAAATGAAACTCAATGATTTTGGAGAATAGCTCCTCGCGATTCAAATATTGTCGTTCGTTGATCGTTCGTAAATAATTTATAATAATTAATAATAATAATTATTATAGGCTAAGTTTCCATTCTATATGATTGAGAATAACGATTTCATCCGTTATCGCGCTATCACTATAAACATTGAACTTTCAATCATAAACCTGTGCTTGAATGACACATTCCAAAGTAAAACTCATCACCCACTCGTATACAAAAACTATTCAATTGTTTCTCTGGATTTTGCGCGTTTTTTATTGAAATGGATTTTATATCCATTTCTACAATTTTTACAATTAGAGAATATATTTAAAAATCTCGTGAGAAAAATACGTCGTAAATACATGAAGTCGAAACCCAACGATTAATTTTGCAATGTAAATTGCAAAAAAAGTATACTGGAATATGTTATGCGAAAACTATCACGTTTCACACTGAATATCTGAATATGAATATATGTGTAATTTCTGCTCATCTTGTCAAAATGATGACAACCGTATAGTTATTCAAAACCAAACCAGTAGTAACTTGAATAAGAGTGCGTACAGTCAGCGAATAATCATCGCTGCCTATCTTAAGTTGATCAACTTGCTATATTCCATCTCATGTTTCGTTTTGAGCTGCAGGTAGATAAAAAATTTATCGAATAGATTTTGCTAAAAAAAATAAAGCGAACTCGTATTTTACGTCAAAATGAAAATATTAAAAATAAATTCTTAACCATTCAGTTTATAAAAAATCTCTGAAACGTCGATGCCAAGTTGGATAGATGCTGAAATAATCTTTATTCACTTCGTAACTCCAGTCGAAACGTCGTAAGTTAAAATAAAATCATCTCAAAGCGCTATTTATCATTTGGCTACCAAAATCGGTTCATCGTCAAAAATATATTCACATTTTTCATCGAGCGAGTTATTTATCAAACTAGATTTTTTGCACATACCAATCCATGACGTTTGAGATTTCGTTGCTACGATGTCTGAAGTGGGATCCTCGAGACTGGGAACAAGGATTGCTGAGAAAGCCATACTGAGACCGACTCCAATATGAAACGTCGCTGCGATAATGCAGGCAGCAACCTATTAATATAATTCCAAGGAGTTAATATATCTCGTTATAGATACTTCAAACGGACAATGTACTCAATCAGATTTTTTTTCAACTTCAAAAAAACTGCACTATTGCGTATAATTGATCTCGCAACAAGTTATCCGATTACAAATTTTTCACTTTGTAGAATTACATCAAATTGATTACATACCTCTGGGATGGCATTTTTAATCTTAGTTGGTTCTGTATAACCCTTATTGAGACTTCGACTTGATACGATTGCATCTTTAAAGCATTCACGTTCATTTTCTTCAATATTCTTTGATGCCTCCCGCTCAACACTGTAACAAGAGAAAAAAAATAAAACTGATTGTTAATAATGTCATTAGAATAAATTCTTAGATTTAAAAAAATTACTAAAGACTCTGTAATGCTTCAATTGTCACACAAGAATACTCGATAAAAGAATGACGAGAATTTCTTTACTTGCTTATCCACCAAGCTGTTGAACGATCAATACTTACAATCTCTGCGTTTTATAGGAAATGATTTCTTTTAGTTAATCAATAGAGAAATTCTGATATCATTGTTATTTCCTTCGCCGGGAAAAACTCTTTCTCAGTCTTTCATTCGATAGAAAAATAATAGATTTCAAGATTAAAAGAATGGAAACTTGTAGATAAACTGCACCAGTCCAAAATTAAGTGCACGAACAATTACTCTCGTCCTTAATTGGCAAAAATCAAATGCAATCGTTCGATCTGCTCAGCAATGCAAAGAAAACGCGTGAGTAATGAAATCGCAGCGAAGTCAATCGAGCGCGTAATCGCAGTTACACGAGCGCAATTCAACAGCTGACGAGGAAATCGACAACGTTTCGCTGTTGCAATGATTCTGCGAGTCGACGCACCTCCGTGAAAAACGAGAGCGAAGATACTGTTATAAACGAAGGTCAGTGTCACTGGAACAATGCCCACTCGGGGGCACGTGCACGCGTATGCATGCCGAGCGTTAGTCGAGAGAACACGTGGTGCTGGTGTGCGTCAGGGCGCGATTTTCCGATCGATAATTCCCACTTGTTCACAGGTTTTTTCCAAGCCTGTATGTTGAGTAAGCTCGGTCGAGCTGAATAGATTCCAGATTTTTGTCAGTTTACGCGCCGGACGCGCGTAACGAACGATGAGCCGAAAGTCTGACTTGACGAGACCGAGTGTAAACAGTGACTGTATTCTTGAAGAATAATCACTCCGATTTCAGTTTCATTCTGTAGGCGCATGATTTTTCATTTACAAGTTATAAGAAATTATGATCATTATGATTTAGGGGTGACGATCCAAAGAATATTGTTAGAAATAATATAACAAATCGTTATGCCTGGTGAAGACACTGGAGGCATCATTGATGAGTTCACATCCAGTGATAAAACCGTTGATCCTTCTCTTTCGACTATCAATTTTCAATGTAAAATAGTCGAAGATGAAAGATAAAAATTTGTTTAGGGATCTCGCTTGAACTCTTGGAGAGACTCTCGAGTCCTTGAATAATCGAAGATTATTCGTGGCTTCTCAAAATCGACCGTAAATGTTTAAATTGATAAACAAATCATTATATAATCGGAGATAATTGTCAATGGATTGATCCTTGAAAGATTGAATATTTGCATGAAAGGCTTTAAAATTGATCGAAAAATTTAATCTAATTTCGCTAGATTGCTCAACGTATCTGTAAGCTCTTGAGGTCTCGTGAATCCATTCCGTGAGTTATGAGTTATATTATGTTGATGCTTGTTTCATAAGATAATCCATTACTTACAATGGAAAACTAATATGTGATTAGCTGCAACAGAGTTTATTAAGTTGAAGTTTAGTTGAACCAAATCATAAAATTATTACTCGATGTTTAATGGAACGATGTTTAATGGAAAAACTTCTATTTTTGTTTCTTTACCTTTACTGCTAAAGGAATTTTCGTGATTTATACATGATCTGAATCCAATTTGAATATCATTAGAATGAAATTAACCAGCTGTATATGACGCGAATTTCGCAAAGTCCTCTGCACCATACTCAAACCAAGTAAAAAAACTCAATGGGTGTTGGGTTCATGTATAACTGTACGTGAAACGTCTGTTACCTATTTTCATTTGAATGCAGGCTGTATTGTGTAACGCGAATGCAATAAAAAGTACAGAAAAGTGATGCGAACAATGAGGAACGTCATCATAAATTCTTCAATTGACTAAGATTTTGCCACTCCTGTATATATGTATGAATGCATCATGACCATATGAATGACAACTGGAAAAGTTCTTCGTATGTTTTCTCGAGGCAGTACAATTGTGTAACCATCACAGTGATTAGCTCAATTCGAACATCGCCAGAGTTGATTTAGTGCTATTCGGGAAATTTCAAAACTGTATAATACTTTTCAGAATGGGGGAGAAAAAAACTCGTTCTTAAGAATAAGAATTCATAGCTATTTCTCGAGAAATCGTGAAATGTATTAGTTGACGCAGCGATTTTTCTGCCGAACCAGCCAGATTACTGACCTGCCCATTAATCAAGTACAAAAGTGAGTTTCATTTACATATGTCACCATAAATGAGAACTCGTCATTTTCATAACATTTTAAATTCACTACAAGAATATGCTTTCTGAAAACATAGATATTTTCAATGGATCAATCGAATTTCCATTATTTATTTTTCATTATTAGCTTAATAACTCGGGCATGCGACACGGACGGAAGAAACATTATAAAAAAGTCAGAAGTCAAAAATACAACTCGTGAACATCATTTTATTTGTTTGCCTCGACAGATGTGACGTCACTAGGGGTCTCGTAACATCCGCCAGCAACATCATTGTAACGATTGGAATCAAATGAATGGCCATCATCGAAATCTATTAGCTCTTGATTGATCATCACAATGCGATCCGTGATTTTTAATTGACTATCAAACATTTTTGGTAAAACATTTTTATTCAATTATGCATGTTCCCATAAATGATGAAATGAAACTTTCATGACATAAAAAAGTGAGGTTTAGAATGAAAGATCTAGTGATATTTAGTAAATACGATAAAAATTCAATAATATTTTATAGTAAATATGCGAAGACTCCACTAGAAAATGGCCACAAGAGTTTTTCCCAAAGATAATGTATTATTTAATTTCAAAGAAGTGTTGCATACTTAATCCATCCATATTTCATTTAAAAATCATTTTGCATTCAAAGAACTCCAGTAAATTGTGAAGGGTTGGTGGATCATTTATTATACACTTTCGAGAGATACGACTGGATATCACACCCGCGTTAAGATGTTTTCATTGAAAAAAGGCCACAGGTGACTTAATTATATCAAATACTGTATTTGATAAATCGTATTATTTTATTTCCAATCAATTGTACAACAATATAAATATGATATTACTTCACAGAGAGCTATTAAACCATTAAAAAAACTCACCTCGTGCAATAAGGATCCATGTTAAAGGAGTTAGCTTAGCAAACTTCCTCAAAAGGTTTACTCTCACAGCCTCTGATGAAACTAATCAATTCTAATTGTTTTACGAGTGGCGCACCCTCGTCAGCTTCGTGATAGCTTAGAATGTCCACCCATAGTCTCTTTAGTCTGGAAGAAAAACGAATGGGATTGCATGAAAAGAATAATAGGATAGTATGGAAATTCGCAAACGTTTGCATGTCAGCATTGCTTGTAGTAAAAATCAAATTTATAGTTATTGTAAGTCGTAGCTAAATCAATCGAAGCAAGGAAACATTCACCCGTCAAATTTTGAAGTATATTTTTAACCATGTGGTTTTAGTCTAGGGGAGAAAGTTATTACATACTATTTCAACCAAATTTACGTGTGAATATCCAATAGTCATCGTTTTTGTGAGTACTGCATACAAACTCTGTTTTTTGAACATTGAAGTTCAAAGATATCAAAATTTTTATTCATAACATACATACATATCGTGAGAAGATCATTACGTTCATCTGCGTATATAAACAGAAAGTTCAAATGAAGGGATTTCTCCGCCTCGTCATATTTTTATATCTATAGCATTATTAGATATTTATTTGGCCTACTTGTAAATGTCAGCCAAGACTGATTGCTGTTACTCTTCTAATTTCTAATTCAGTTTTTCTTTTCGTTTCAATACTTTACTTTCATATCAAATAACTTTTTCTATGCGCTTATTTATCTAAACTGTTATGTTTACGTGAGTGTGTAAATCAAAGATGGACAAGCTTAGACATGAGTCTTCTTGTGATATCATTCACTTTGAATCTCTAATTTGTTGAATTGAATTGAATTTACGTATTCAAATTAATAGGAACTCATCAAAAAATATTCATTTGGCATTATTGACCATTACAACTGTAGTACATACAACAATAAAGTGATACTGAAGTGGTATATTGTTTTTGGAAATTCTGTCCACATAATAGCTGTAAAATTTCTTACACTAAAACTCATTTGTTGCGGAGAAGAAAATTTGAACAGCCATTCATTTAACTAATATATCCTTATTTACCAGAAAAATTTCGAAATACAGATTAGGGCCTCAGATTATCGTTGTTCATAAACAAATAATTTTACGTATTTAAAAAATGCTGTCTATAGTAATAACGTATAAATTGACGTCCGACATACCCAACGATAAAAACGTGATCTTTTGGCCGTTTACTCGTATGTTACTTTTACGCAATGTTCTCCGATAGTAGATTTTTCTTGTGAAAATCACTTTTTCGTGGGTTAACTCTTAATGAAAATAGAAACGAGCCTATGAAAAAAAAAATGGAGAGATACGGTGTGATATCCGCTTTGAATTGATTAAGAATCATCGTCTAACGGCTGATCACTACGTGTCACTTGCGATTCGAGAATAAATGTACGAGATGTTTCAAAATATTTCTCAAGAAATCGTCATGTATATGAGCTATTCATAAATTGATTGTGAATTGAGATAAATATAACTACATGTTGAATTCGGTCTTTGTAGCGATAGCGATTCTTTCAAAACATCGAATAATTATTTATTGGAGAGCCAATTCTGAATCAATTTTCTAACCTCGTCAATTTATATTCTAATGTTTTAAGTTGATGATAACTAAACGTTTACTATTTCTCATGGATATAATTTATGCTACGATCTCTAAAATTAATGTATCTAACAAAATAAAACTTAATTAATCTGATGAAGGTTGACAAGAAATGATTGCTAATGCCAAATTAATTTAAATCTTAGTAAGTTAATTAAATGTTTGAATGCAAATCATGATTTTATTGTCGCGTGGCAAACTATATTTCTCAAACAGCGTATTTATACTTGATCAGAGTATCCAATACTTTGCTTTTTATTCTTTTACTTTATGCAATTTCGCAAGATGAGTTACAGAACTGGAACGAGATGCCATTCGACAGCAAATTTCAAAAAACTTTAAAATAATAATTTTACAAAACAAAAATTTACATTATAGAAAATGAAAGGGGATTTATTATAATTTCCGTATCATCATCCTGTAATTTTCTCAGTAACAAGTCGAGACAGCTGTTATTTAAACGTCACTCGGATTATTATTATGAGAAGGCATATATTTATGGAAACAAATTATTTTCTCTAAAAGCACGCAATAGTTACATAAGTAGAGCAGAATGCTCATAGAATTCCACAATTATGAATAAGATACTTACCTCGTTCATTTTCAAAGTACGATAACGCATACATACAAGTATATATAATTATAAGTGTAACGTGTAAACGATGGAGATCTCGAGGAGAGCGCGCCGCGACACGTGCATTCGGAAGCTTGAAGAGCTGCTTGCGGCTACATCGATACGGACATTTTCAAGTTATGTCATTTTCGCTCGCGAAGGTAATTTGTCACGAGGCTCGTGCCTCTGGGGAGTCTCTGTTTACCGGAGACGGCGTGCATCCAATAAATTCGCCGGTCGTTACCGAACCTGTGGCTCGCTTGATTTACGTTTATTGGAGGGTTTCTTAGAGCTCATTAATGATGTACTTTGATTATTGCCAACAAATCGATTTCTTTTGGATTGAACTGCATTTATCAATAATAACATTATGATTCGCCCTTAAGATTCAGTGATTATAATTGTGTGAAAACAATATTCGAGTACACTGAAAAGTTACTTGTCATTTTCGTGGTTATATTTATTGTTTATACTAAATTGTACTACGGTAAAAAATTTCAAATAAAAACTCATTTTAAAAATTCAATAAACCGTGTTTGTCTGTAAAAAATCTTGTCTATTTTTTGTAAGTGTTGTTTGTTTTAGCAGTCATTCCAATGAAATTTTTATTGTTTTTTATTATTACTTTTTATACAAATACGCGATACACGTTCCCGATTAAATTTGCAGTCACCTGCTTGGTAAAAGTGAAACAATATACTCTCAAGACAAACGAATAGCGTCTTAGATATATTAAATTCTATAATGCTCTATGTTAATTCAAACAATTTTGAGTAATCTTTCCATTGTCTTATAATTTCGTTTAGTTTTCAATTACCAGTATCACAATATTAATAGCCGTACGATTTTTCAATCTAAACCTGCACATTCGTTACATTATTTTGTGTCCAGTCATTAGCCAAGCTTACAATGAAATCAATCAGAGATTTATTGGTCATCGTGTTGAACAACTCGAATGCATTTTTTAAATGCCAACAATTCCGTGATGAACAATTTTTATCAGAATTCACTTCCATATCTTATTATGATAACAATTTTTCCTGATAATATTTCAATGCAATAAAATTATCATCATAAAACGACACTAAATTTTCCAATTATCGACGAATTGCAATTTCGGGAGTATTATGCTGATTTTAAAACGTCCGAAAGGCCGATAACAATTCGGAACTTTCCACGTCTACCAGAGAATCATCCGCCATAACATTGGCGAGAAAGAATTGGAAAACCTTTGTGATCCTCGAAATCGTTTCGAACAGACAAAAGAGCATTCCGGGTGAATCTATCGAAGAGCAAGAAAAATGATCTGGGCAAAGATGCAGGTATGTGTGATCAGCTGTGCTTCAGGGGCTTCGGACGCTTGAGCATACTACTCGGAGCGAAGGTTAAGGCTCAGCGTGTTTGTAGCCTTTCATTGCTCGCCAGTCCCCCGATGGTGCACCGATGCACTATCGCGTTCTCTCTCGCCCATGCCGTCCACCCCGAAATCCTTTGTCGCGTCAAGGGCTGAAGGGGCGAGTTTTTCACTGCAGCTCTGCACCGGGCACAAAGGACAAAGAACTCGCTGCAGTGAGCAAGCTTTTTTCCGTTCCGAACAAAGGTATAGTGCGGCAAGTTTTTCACAACGCTATACGACTGACCAACTGAGCCTGCAGTGATTTTGAGAATATATACCAATTTACGAACGAGTCGGGGCGAGGCTAATACATTATCTGTCCACTGTGTTGTTTTTTTGTACCTGTGCGTTATTCGAGTACTTACGATAGTAGCAAGTGGAATTATATGTCTTGCAAGGCAATGCACGCTTTTCGAGGTGTAAATTGATGAGCTAACGCTCCCTATATATATGCTAGGCGTAAATCACTGCATCGGTTGCTCACACTCGCGCTCTTTAAAAATTTTACAAAAGAAATACATCGTAAGTGCAGTTCGTCGCTCCGTCAACAAAATACAGTGTTGCGATTTTTAAAAGAATTGTAGTGTGATTCAGCTGAACTGGTTTTGACGGTGACGTTTGTATATCAAATCTAGTCCTGATCGATGACGCGCCGACGCGTATCGCATAAGTATCGCGAAATTAAAATTCCTACCCGGAGATAAGTACATCTTGAGCTGGCAGACCTTCCGGCGCGCTCCGATATCGAGATTTTCGCTGTATGTATATATACGTGTACACTCAATCACCAGAGACAGACGGCTCGCACCAAGAGAACATAAAAAGCACGAATCGGACGTTTTTTTTAATTCTCTTCATTTCGTTGTTTAGTCGACGCGACTGAATTAATCGTCGCCGAGCAAACTACTGCAAACCGACTCGCGTCGCTATGACTCGGTTCGCGACGCTTCTTTCATCAGAATGTCGCACGCGAGTATCGACAAATCCCAATGTATAACCGGAGCACGCACCCCCTTTTTTTTCCTCGCCCGTACTTTTTCTATCGGGCGTCGCCGACATTTTCAAAACGACCATTGCATCTTTTGCGAACTTCGAAGGGGCCTAAACAGTTTCGCACTACCTCTGCATCTTTGCATGGGATGAGAAAAAAAAAGTGACGAAATTCGTGCGGAGTTTACATTTCCAAGTCTCGGGTAGCGTTTCACCCGAGACGTTTATTTCAAAATAATCGCGAACAATGCCTACATCGGGCTGTCCGGCACAAGCAATGCTTTCACGCGCGCACGTTGCCGAGCTGCTGCCGCCGCGCAGGCGTAAAACACAAAGGGCAAAACGGAATCGCCACGGATATTCGTGGAGCAACAGAGAAAGTATACATGTATATATATATGTTGAACTTACCTGGGCTGGAGGCGGCGCAGCTGCGGGGCTCCTATTGGCGTAAGTATGCTTCGCCGGTGAAAAAAAAGGCACACGCAGCATACGCGCGAGCCCACGGCTTTCTGTCCGCCCGAGCCGAGTGAATCCCAGAGAAATTCACTGTGCCGCAGCCGCGCGTGATGTGAGCTGCGCGCTGGCCGAGCCGCGACTGCTCCGCCGCCGCGCTGCAGCGGCTCGCCGCACCGATGCCCCAGACCCGCGCACTTCATTCAGCTTCGTTCGCAAACAGCTATCTCGCGTGTTGGACCATTGTTCCCCGCGTTTGTCACACCGATATCGTGCTTCTAGCCGACAGCCTTTTCCAGCCGATTCTCATGAAAATATTGTCGAGCTCAATAGTCAGAGTCGGAGGTGACGAGATTTCGTTACGATCCCGAGTCGGCCTGTGGCGCGCTGAGTGTTCTCGGCCGATTCACCACAGGCTGCTATCGGTGCTGATGTAGCTCTTTGAGAGACTTGCATCGAGTTACGGAGGACGAAGCCGAATGACGAATTCAATTATTCGGCTGGAGAACGCGTGGATCAGTCGTGATATTGGAATATTGTGTGTGTGAGCGTTCGCATATAGAGAAAGTATAAATTGTCCGTACGACGATACCCCTCGTTCCATTTGTCTTGGATCGAATGAATCGGGGCCTGTCACTTACACAGATTTTATCACTTACTGTTTGATTATAAACACGCTTGATCTTATATTGATTGAGCTTGTATCGGACGTTTAACGACGATTAAGAGCAGTAGTTAACACATGCGATAGCCAACCGCGCACTGATGTCCGCTTTGGGAGCCATTAACATAATTTGATATTATGACCCTCGGGATAACATCTGATCCACGGTACCGTTTCAATTTGTTATCACCTTAACGGACAAAACTAAAATACATACTTTTGGCTCAAATTAGAGCGTTACATGAAAATATAGTTAATCATTTTCAAGATTAGCTATTAAATTTTCGTCCACTTTCGGGTATCTGAATTCAAATTCTGTTTTTGATTGTCTTCATTTGGAAATCAATTAAATATAAATGTGTTTTGGCCCGGAGGAGGGAGAAAAATATTATGAGTTCAGGTATCGAATTACGAAAAAAATTTCCATTTTGTGTGCTCTACTTTGAATTGAAATTCAAAAGTTAACACGTTCGTAGAATACAACATTTGAGTAGGAGCGTTAGGAACAATTTTTAATTTCATTCTTTTCTAAAAGAAAGCCTTACAGGATCTCTTTGTTGAATGTCGTTGAAAGTCATGTTAATTAGACTAGTTTACAGTACGCAAACTAGGAGTTTCATATTAACGCTTTATTCACTATAAACATATTCACGACTTGACTTACACATTTACGATTATTTTGTACGCAATTATGAAGCGCACTAAAAAAATGATGCTTGGATCTACTGAATGGTTATTCCATATCTTTCTGTATAGCAAAATTCTACAGTTTTGATTGTTAGACTGGTAGTTAATCTTGATGCACAAGACAGTTATATGAAAAATTTAACTACTTCTAACTCGTGAAGATGTTATCCAATGGAGTATTTATCACCGATTCAACTGCCTTACATACATCAAAGAGTATCACACATTCAAGTCTGCGATTCATTTGAAATTTTCTGAGGCTGTTTTGGGTACTCAGATTGATTATACCCACAGTCATTCAGTTGATTTCCAAGGAATATTCGTGGATCGTCATTCTCTCACAAAAATGACTCCTTTAACTAAACTATACAACAGATAGAACAGTTTTTCAACAAATATAGAATATTTTTTCAAACACATTCTATTTCATTCTAAAAGTCAAATTTACATTATTTATTTATTATTTTATTTATTAGACTATTTCATCATATTCAAGAACATTTATTTTGATTTAAAAGAGCATTTGTGAATATTGATTTTATGTATATAATGTATATTTTCAGCTATATGGATTCTCAAAAAAATCTCACGATCTCAAACATTCAATCATGTTCGGGGGTCAGAATGTGAGATACATCAAGATTAATTTATTCTATAGGTGAGCAAATGGAATCGATTCTGTGAAAACAGGTGTGTGGTGAGCGATCGCTGTTTGCCTCGCTAGAACAATTTCTCGCTATTTTGATCTATCCATGCAAATGAATTTTGAAATTAAAGCAGCGTAGGTTCAAAAGTCAATCATCCGACTTAGAGAGCTTTCACTTTTTAGTTTTAAATGAAATACAAGGGTCGAAAAGATAAAACAACTGTTCCCAAAAAGCAATAATTTGTGTGAGGCTCACATTTAGACAAAAAGTCTCGTTAAGGTCAAAGTATTAAATATAGTTTTCTTCAGTAAGTCAACTCTGTCAAGAGATTTAGTTGATAAGAGAATTGTTCTAACAAGTATAAAGTCAATGCTAAACTCAATCATATAAGAACAAAAGAAAAATGCCCGCAGAGCATCTCCTACAGAACGCGATAAGGCGTAAATTTGTGACTTCGAAAAATGAAAGTATAGAAGAATTAAGTGACGACCTTC
Organism: Aphelinus atriplicis; assembly: GCA_020882685.1. Taxonomy (NCBI): domain Eukaryota; kingdom Metazoa; phylum Arthropoda; class Insecta; order Hymenoptera; family Aphelinidae; genus Aphelinus; species Aphelinus atriplicis. Next base: position 14,808,988 of record CM037076.1, on the reverse strand, counting down.
AAGTCTGACCGACGATATTCAAGGAACGTTTCTAGAAGGATTGCATTGTCTCGAGTGTATCATGGTAACTTGGAGAGCGTTATACTTTTCAAACGCTTAACAAGTTCAATTAATCGTTTAACTCGCGAATATGTCCAATATGAGCAAACATAGTGACGTTACTCACATGCTAAAATGCTATGTATTACTTTTACATATATGTGTGTGTATATATATATATATTTGGTCGATTCATTGAGTCATGATTGGGACGAAGAAACTTTGCGACTATGCGCATTCTATCGCCATATTCAACCCTATTCGCAATCTGTTAGACTTTCGAACTCGTCCTGTTTCTTCTGATCAATTAAGGCCTTTGCAACGAAGAAAGCATCTCGGTTTCAATTATGGTCCATAAATTACCGAACTTCAAATTCACAGATAAACGTGCGATGTTTTCATCGAAAGTGTTACTTGATCTTATAAAGAAGCAAGTGAATGTCAAAATTGTCACAACCATGGATTATTTCGAGCATTAATACTTATGCTTTCAAGGGTGTCAATTTTTTTGTCATCGATAAACGTTCGCTTACGATTTTGCACAAATCGCGATTTTAACGTGTAATCTATTTCATTACATATGCATAAACAACAATTGTATTGAAATCGTCTATATATAAATGTTAATCAGTTTTCAATGTTCAGTGACAGGACTCAATGTTCAGTTGAAATAATGACTAGTAGGAAGAAGAACTAAACTTCTTTATTTTTTCATGTTCATCTCAATATTTTGAAAAGTTGAATCTCAACTGAGAAAATATACAATAACTATCAAAATATGTCAGTTAAATGACACATCAAAATCGAATTTCGTAGAATAACTCGCGATACGATGTCCTTTCTATTCTCCCTCCCATCCATACATAAATTCACATCGATGAAATACTTTTGGTGACGTTACGAAAATCTTCAACTAGATGTATCTCCCGTAATTTACGTCAAATCGAAAAATAAAAGTACCCGACGATTTAATTCACCGGAGCTTAAAAACATACAATCAAATAGAATTTTGCATAGCAAATTTTCGTGGAAGTTCCCCTAATGTTGTTGAAAAATAGTTTAATCCCATTAGCAGAAAAAACATTTGCGATCAAAATGAAAATACATTTATCTACCATCATTGAATCTGTGCATACAATCAGTTACTATCAGTTACAAAAAATCCCATACACAATGGACGAAGAAAGGCAGTTTTCCGGGAAATTAATTTACCCAAGAAAGCACCTGTCGGCAGAGCGTTTGACGGAATTACAAGGCTTGCAATGATTTTACTTGGAACTCTTGAAAAATAAAACAAACATGTATTATCAAATAATAATAATAAGAATAATAATAACAATGCGATTGAACTTTCGGTGTCGTAAGCGACATCTAATAAGCTATACTTACTTCAACATTGTTTCATGTATACATGTAGGAATGAGAGTGAGTATTAGCAAAAGAGACAGAGTGAGAGAGTATTCTCGAGGTTATAGAGAGAGCGAGACAGAGTGACAGCGAGGGTACACGCGCAGGGGTGCATGAGATGGGCCCCGCAACCTTGTAGGTATAATGTTTTGGTCTCTTTTGGTTTTATAAAGAGAAGATTGAATCTTATATTTTATTGGTATTTACAGATTTGATAGTGTATTCAAAGCTCACGGTTGTTGATGATGACATGTGACATTTAAAATAAATCATTTTTTGTGAATCCTGTAAAGCATGAGCAACACTGCAGCAGGAAATCTACCTATAGCAAAATAAGCAATATTTTCACCCTCGTTTGAACTAACAATTTATTGCACCAATCTGTAACTAGATTGGTATAGTGGAATTAGTGTATTGGGCATAAAAATGAACGAAGATAACAGTCTTGTAAGTCTAACCAAGCATTTATTGCGGTAAAGACTAAAATAAAGAAAACATAAGTCGCCCAATAAATAGTTATGAATATGAAGAGAATTCAATATGCGTATAGTACGGATCACTACTATGTTCCATCGACGGTTTCACTTAATTTAGAAACATGGCTTCTCATCTTCATTATTATTGTTATTATTATCATTATTATTATTATCATTATTATAATTATTATCATTAGCAGTATTATAATTTGTTTTTGTGTTAAAAGTTACGTTTAAAAGAGTATTTATTATATATATTATATATTACAATGACAAATCGTCACATAGATTTGGTTTCAAAAAAGGAAAAAAAAACAATTAATAAAATGAAAATACAAGATATGACTCCAGATTTATCAACTATGATTCTAATTTAAAATAATACAGTATAATGAATCGTTAAAAATTGAAATAGAAACAGATCATCGATCATGTTTCAACTTTTATCATCTCATGCATGCAATAGTTACTAAATTGACTGATATAACCAAGCCAAAGCTGGTATATGATTTGTTTCTGTTTAATCATGCCTATTAGATCAAAGACCTCAAGAACATACGATTCTGAAAATTTTCTTCCGTTTGATGATAAATGATGGGTATCATTTTTCATCGATTTTAACCATTTCCCAAAACTATATCAGGTTAAAAAAAATAGATGGAATAATTATAATGATTAGAAATATAAATCCCAAAATAAACAAGTTTTAGATGAAATGTTGAATCGAACGAAATTTTGTAAAAAATATACTAAAGAAATTGATAATTCGAAAGAAGTAGTGCAAAATGACAGAAAAAAAGGAGGGATCGTTCTCAAATAAAAGATATCTTAAATGATTTTAAGAAAATACAAAAAATGACTTCTCGAAAAACAAGCGAAATATCATGAGTCTAGTTCTTTTAATTTTTAGCTCTTTTAATACAATTATAGTTCGCAGTGGTAGATAGATTCAAATCATGTTTGATAGTCATTGTTTGCAATATAGTGAATTTATTACAGTTTGCGATTATTCTTTAGGATTTTTATGAAATATGATTGTCTCAACGTAGAACTAATATTGAACAAAATTGACATACAAGTAACCAATCAAAATGAATTAATAGTTTAGATATTAACCATAAGAGAGTGAGCACAATCTTCAAGACATCAATCATGAAACTCTGTAAGATGGCTCTTGGGTACCCAAATAGGTCATATCTATAGCCACTCACTCTAACGTTTCGATTTCCCGGAGATATTCTGTCAATCATTATTGATTATATACACGTATGTACAGTACATCTGTTTATGCAGAACCTCATAGATATAGATATAGTGGACATGAATAAAATCAATAACGATTCACGACAGCATGCACTCTTTTAGTAAGTGGATATATGCTTGCATCAAAATGTAGAATGTGCTGCATAGTCGAAGCAATACTTATTCTTTACGTAATGAAACAAAACTATAAATTCAGCTTTTTCGCTAAAAACTACCTAATATAACAACAGGTGAAGGTATGGTACGATATGATAACAGCTTGGATACAGTATATTGTGTCAAACCTGTATTCAAATTGAATTTAATTTAAACTACGGTTAGTTGTACGAATATTTTTTGGATTATTTTTCTATACTGTTTACATAAGCAACTATTATATTCCACAAAATATATTTCACGTATTGCATACGATATTTCCCGTCAAAGTGAACATACTAAGGAATTCGCGCAAGCAAATCGATGCGTGAAGTAGCCTTAAACGTTCACGAATAATGACAATCTATATTTTTTATTACTATGCTATTTGTGAACACTGATCGAAACTTGCTTTATGACTTTGATGTTGAACGAAACTGAAAACTAGTACACGTTCGCCAGCTTCAACTGCCATTAAAGTAAATTCAAAACACTGTATGCTCAAAAGTGCCGGAATAAATTGTTCGAGAAGGAACATATATATAAAAGTCACGAGGATAAAGAAATTGAAAAAGAAAAAAGCAACCATCTCGGCTGGAAAGTACGGTATGGTTTTTGAAAAATCGACTTGAGCCTAGCGAGTGGATCAACGATTACGTCAAAGTATTTTCGTAATTTCTGGCACCGAGTCCAATAATAAAGTAGATGTGTGCATGCATTCTCGCGCGCCCCAGCTCAATCAACTCGCAGTTGAGTACCGCGCGATCTTCGGTGTTCGTTATCAAACGCGCGGACAAATACTCACACTCACAAAAATATCTTCTTGTTCCTAGAGGAATGAGGCCTCATACAGAATTCCGCTATTTTCAATCGTAATATATTGTTGATTGGAGAAGAAAAGTCTTCTCTCAAGAAGATTCTATTTGGAAGTAGCAGAAATTCTCAATGAGGCATAATTCCTCTGGGAACAAGAAGATATTTTTGTGAGTGCACCCCCGAAATACACATACATAACTGCACCTCTGCGTTTCGCGCTCAATCATTCGAACCGACTGCTGTGTTCTGGACGTGGCGCGTCACAGGTGGCGAAGCGCGCATCATCGCGTTCCGCAAATATAAATAACTCGCGCGCGGATCACTGCTTGTGACGTTGCCGGAAGATGATTTCCGAGCAGGTTTCTCGAGCCAACGACAAGAACACGTTGAAAAACGAAAAGAAGAAAGAAGAATTGGGTGACTCGGGAGTTTTGCTTCGCGATCGACGTAGTCGCGCACGACGACGAGGATGACTCGATTGCGCTATGTATAAGGAAGGGCGTAGGGGGCAGTATGTATATACTCACGTGTGGTAGTCCATGCTCGGGGGTGTGCAGCTGCCGGGAGGACGACGAGAGGTTTCGAGGATGTGTGCGCGCGGGCGCGCGCTTCTCACCGAGGGGCCGGCGACATGTTCGCGGAAAGCGCGAGCTGCGCGCTCGCGGCTCTTGGCACGACTCCTGAGGTCGCCCCGCGCTTGCCCAACCGCCGCCGCTTTTCCCAGTCCGCGCGTGCAGCCGCCGATCGGCCGATACCTATATACACCCCCGAGCCCCTATATACATGCACGTACGTGTGCACCGGCTGCACACACGCGCGCCCGCGCCTCTGTTTGTTTACGGATGCGCGCCGCTGATGCCCGTTCGTTGCGCGCGCTTTGAATCTCGCGCCGGCCTTGGCACACGCGGCGCTCGTTATTCTCCCGCGGCCGGTAACGCAGAGCGCCCGACTTGGAAAAATTCCCTCTTATCTACTTTGACAGACACATAGACGAACAGTACACAACGCGTACACCATCACACACCAGTGCGACGTGAAACATGGCGGTCTGGAGCACGCTGCTACGGTCTGCGGGCCAAAATTTTGCCAAAAACCCAGCCGTCCTCTCGAAACTCACCGTCAACAATGGTGAGTGAGCCTTGTCGCCGTACTCGGAGAGAAAAACTCAGCCGGGTTTTTGCCCATATGACGAGCACTCACTTGGTTATGCAACAGCAATCGGCACATTCGCACTCGCACTCGCATACTCATGACACTTCGGTCAAAGCTACACAGGAAATTTAACGAGTCAATACTGCGAGATATTACTCAAATGTCATCCCTCGCTTTCGGTCGATTTTTCCTTTCAATAATGTGTCCTACATGTATATATATGTATGATTCTGTGTACATGCTGAAATACCTAACTTGATGTATGTTTACTTCCAAGAACATCGTGTTTTTTATTTGTAGCATATCCTTTTTAATTGTTGAATTGTATTCCACACTTGTTTCACTTTGGCCAACTGATTTTTACGTTACATACTTTTCATGAACTTGATTATTATAACTACTACTTTCTTTTGGAACTTGACAAAAGCTTGGTCTACAGATAAAAATCAGTGTAATTGCAGTATTGACCAAATGCAAATCATGCCGTTCACATTCTTTAACTTCTGATTCATAGTTTTGTCAACTTGAAAATCATGGATGTCGATCAAAACACATATATAGAAACATTACTAGGTCATTGAGCTATACCAGTATTATAATTATAAATATGAATCGACCTCAAGGTGTAATCCAAAAAAGTATCCAAATGTTTAAAATCTTAATCATTCTACTCAACATTCATGTGTGCGATATCTATTATATTTAGCTATTCATATAATTCTTTCAATTTCCAGCTATCGTCAACACTCTACAGGTTCGACCCATGTCTGGTAGCATGTTTATTACAGCTTCACGATGGCAGTGGCACAAATGCAAGGATATGTTCCATTTTTACTTCATGGTAGGGGCTATACCGTTAGGAATCATCACATTTCTGGCCAATGTCTTAGTTGGACCAGCAACCCTGACTGAAATCCCAGAGGATTATGTACCCAAGTACTGGGAGTATTATAGGGTAATTATTTTACAAGATCAAACAATTTAAATAGTTTCTTGAATATTAAATTCGTAATCCAAATCATCTTACAGCACCCAATTTCAAGATTTCTTGCTCGTTATATCTACAACACCCCACAAAAAGATTATGAGAAGAATCTCCATATGATCTGGATGGAATCACAGGTTGCGGAAATTCGAAAGTTGGAAAAGAAAGTTATGGCATTGATGCGAGATCGACAAGATTACAGATGGAATTACTTCTTACCATACCATAATATTGCCAGCAGAGATTTCAGAGAATTCGTCAAACGTGATAATGATGGTATGGAATAAGAGTGCATTAAATTATTGCTGAATGTGTATCAATAACTGCAATTTAGTTCAACACAGTTTGAAAAAGTTATGGTATAGTTTGAAATCTTTCTTTGAGATGTTATTGTACTAGAAATACTCTGTACAACTAAACTTTACAATAAACATATATAGCTCTATAAGATTTGGAATTATTTGAAACAATGTAAATTGAAAACTTATGTTCATTTTTTTTTACAAAGAAACATAAAAATTTAATTATTCCACAGTATAATTATATTTCTTGTTGTAAAAACTTGCTGCTCGATTCCAATTATTCAAAATATTTTGAAACTCTTTTATATAAACTAATGGAAAAATATTCTAAAATATGTATTGGAGATCTGAGTCAGAATTTTACAGATCTTCAGGTTCCAAATATTTGTGGTGACTTCATCTGTAGTACTCAAAAGTTTCTTGGCAGAGGGGTGAAAACTTTTTGGGACAACAAAATTAGTGTCCGCAAGCTGTTTTCTATCTCAGATGCACATAATTGTGATTGGTACTAAAATCTTCAAAATTTGTGAAAGCCCTTTAACTACACATGAAATAAATGAAATTGTATGTTATTCGGTGCGTAAAACGGTATTTCACGCACGTAGTGCATTTTTTAAATGTCCTTTAAATGAGCACCCATAACATGTCGTATCCGACTGGTGCGTTCAAATAATTACACTTCTGAACGTGTGATTTTTGTCACTAGCTTCGCCAACCACTCGTGGACGCGTCCACATGCATCTTAAAATTTTTACGCACTACTTACTTGGATAATGATGGGGCGTTTCACGTCAACTCTCCAGAGCTGACGCGAGGACGCTAAAATCTCACGTTTTCGATGTTTTCTCAGCTTTAGATTTTTCTCAGTTTAGATCGAAAGCTGATTTTCAGTTTTTTCCACGAATACAATACACTTGATAAAGTGTAGGAATTTCCAATTTTTCTAGACCTAATACCCTCTAGTGATTCTTAATAAAAATCATGTGATCACGGAATAAAGCTTATTTTGAATTTTGGCTCTAAAACCATTATTTAGTGAGAGCGCCCGTATAGATGTGCCAAGAGCCGCGGTGGCTCCGTATGGATATAAGACTCCTGACTCTCGCCTAGAGGGTCTGTGTTCGAATCCCGGCGTGCACCTCTGGTTTTTTCATGTGCATTGAAATTCACACGGCGGCTGCTCGGTGGTTCGGAACCCACCTAAAACTGTAGGGCCAGTTGTAATGCATTGCATTGCAACTATAGGGACAAAACAAACAAAAAATCACGCTCCGCTGTGAGCATTACATTTGAACTGTGGCAACTCGGAGCTCCTAGATGGAGCCCACAGCCAATAGCGATAATAGAAGAAGAAGTATAGATGTGCCTGAACCTCTGCATTATCAACAGATGGGCGAATGCGCTGGAGCCTCTGCCATACCTACAGGTGCGCGAGTTTGTCTGGATCACTGCAATATCGACACGCCTGCGTGTGCGCTCGCGGCCACTGTAATACCGGCACGCGTGCGGTTGCGTCTGCGGTATATACATTATCCCTTATTTTCCAGTTTTTTTTTATTTAGCATATTGAAACCTCTTTTGAGGTTTGTTACAGCTTTACATTGTATCATTCTTACATACTATTTCTTATCAAATACAAAGTTTACAGTCTTTTACAGATTTTATAATATTTTCACAAGCTCTAATGTTTGACTCATCTATCAACATCTCAACGTTCAGTGGTGGATTCATCAGCAGTTTTCTCAAATTTTTTAACAGTTTCAAATACTCTACTTCATATAGTTCACATTGCCACAGTACGAGGTTAATGTCTTTGAATTCACGATTACATTTGCGATTGGGATTGTTTATTATCGTAACGCAAGCGAGTGACTCCGCTAAGTTGTAGTGATTTTCTCGAATTATATTGATAGTAACTTTAAATTAACGAGTAAGTTTTCGTATAGCAAACCAAGATTTTTGGCTTTTTTTGTAATACTTTTCGAAGTAGTTTTTCCCTTTGATGACCCCTTCAGTTTGAATTTGTTCTCTAGTTTTACTCATAGCTTTTTTCTTAAAGCTTTCTCTTAAATCATTTTCAAATGACCCTCTTTTTCAAATATTTTGCAATCGCACATAAATGCGACACTGATTACTTTTTTCTCTACATCTTTGTTTTTTACCATCGCCACTAACTACATAACTTCCTGTGCATGTACTATCATCATTGTCAACAGGAATATTCGGTAGCAATTTTCAGTACCTCACGTAGTTGCTCATATTATCTTTCGTGTACCCATGATGAAAAAATTCTTTATGTCACTAGTGCTTTTTTTAAATGCTCTTTAAACAAGCACTCGTAACATAAAATATCGTATCCACCTGGTGCGTTCATTTTCATTCACTCGTGTGAACGTGTAACACTCGCGTCGGTCACCGTCAGTTAGCCGGTGACTCGTGGACGCGTCCACACGCGTCTTCGAAATTTTACGCGCTAGTTGCGTAATATACTACTGTCTCATCTGCCATTTACTCTTTTTCATTCCTTCGTTGTTAGTTTTTTTGGATGTATAATGTTCAGGAATAGTGCCATAATAATATTTACGGGCATCTGGATCACGTAAATTCAGGGATAAATAATCTATTAGCATTTATGCCTTTTCTGATGCATTATTCATGTTCGATTCATCAGGATCCATAGGAATGGTTGTGTTTCGACAGTTACGTAGATGCACCGGTAATCTGATGATAACATGACGTTTTCAAAACAACTGTCGCTGATGGACCGACATGACGTGTTTCGATGAACTACTGAGTGATTTCATCATGTTCTATGATCGATGATAATAAATTCTGCATTACGTCCTTTGTAAATATATAACATATCTAATACTCGAAGATACTTCAACATTCATGTGCCAATTAAAAATCAAAGATAAAACAAAACAGTAAGGAATTACCCACCGATTATCAGTTTCATAATTATTAGGTCGTATATAAATGTTCTTTCAGCGTTTTTTGGCAATTAACATCGATCAATGTTTTTGAACATTTTTCAGAACAATTACTTTTAAACAAACACTTTTATTGGGACTATTGTTGAGAACCACGTGTCACGTGAGTTTAGTATACTGCAGGGGTCATTTTACACCTTTCTTTAAATGGTCATCTTAACACTCTTTATTTTTTTCATATTCTTCATGCCCATATACCTAATAAAATTTACTGATCACTCAAATTTGTTATTTTTGAATTTTTTCAAATTTTTTTTTAAATTAGTTTTGTGACGATTCGCCAGCATGATTTACTGGTCCCATCAGGCATTTTTAAATCAGTAACGGTTCACATTATAATATAAAATCAAACTGATAGAAATTTTTATAATTCTGAATTTTGCGAAATATGAATTTTCAGGTGGGGCGGCTCTTCATAAAAGAAATCTCTAATTTAAAAAAAATATCGGGTACTAGTTGAAAATTTCGAAAAGCGAGAGAAGTACTGTTCTGCACACTCTCACTTACGAAGTGGCCGGAATAACCTCCTCCCCCCCCCCCCTCAGTACCACAAAGCTCATACACAAAATATAACGTACTTGTTTGAAAAATAGTACGAGTATGAACATGTGGGCGATTAGTAAGTCCTGCAATATAGTATTGCAGCACTTACTAATCACGAAATATTATACTATGATACAAGATAAGATTCATCATATCAGCAACATTATGCCTAGTTTGTAGAAATAAGAAGACTTGGGGCGGACAATCAAAAAATCAATTACAGAGGATTGAATCTACACAGATCGAATTGCTGCTACATATAGCTATTTGGCGATTTATTTGTTAGCCCAGTTGAAAAAGTTGAAATCTCTTGAAAAACAAGTATAATGACCGCGAGTAGTAGCAGTAGTAGTAGTGGTAGTCCGCCAGCAAAAAAAGCTGTAAAGAGCAGTGTCATCACGTGACGCTCGTTCATCGTTCATCGTCGTCCTATGGTTGTGTTCACGCCACATAACAGTCAAGCGATTCGCCATCAAGATCTGTTTGCCGTGGCAAAGGCGAAAATGACCGGTTACTCAAGAAGTCGACTCGGGCGCTCGCGCGCGCGCGCCTCAAAAATCCAACGAAAACTGTCGGGCCTCTCTCGTCATCCCATCGCCCTCGTCACTTTTTCTCTCGCAAGCGTTTAGCTGTCCGTCCCGTCCTTTCTCGCTCCATCGGGCCGACAACATCTCGGAGGAACACGTGCGAGTGCATCTAGCTGCCGATAATGCGAGCGCCACTGCTTCGCGTTTCTTTTGTCCGGTTTGGTGCCCATGAGAAAACAATACGGAAGCGGCCGGTGCTTAGGCGCTGTTGCAGCAGGCGCCCCAATCTATATGTCGCCGATGAGCCGAGATATACGCAATAATCCGGGCTCGGGCGTTTCTTCACCTGAGAATTAATAGATTGAGGAGCGGGGATAAGGATCGGCGCACAGAGAGAGAGCGAAAGAGGCGGCAAATACGCGCGTCCTTTCCTTTGTTTGACCAGCTAACAAACCGACGCTCCCTTTTTTAGCGCATACGGCAATCGCACAAAATAACAACGACAAGTCAAACAGCGAGGAAAACGTGGGAGAGAGAGACAGAGCTTATCAGGCTTAACCAGCAGAAACTACACGGCGATATTCGACGACACGTGTAAAGTCGATGGATTTTTCTCGGGCGTTTCTCTCCGTTTTTTTTCCGTTCATTCGCTCAGGCCCTGGCGCAACCCGAGATAAGAGAGGAAACGCGCACTATCACTTGTCTCACTGTACATTGCAGCTATGGCGCCAGTGCAAATAGCCAGCTTCTAGGCAGGCAAGTATGCTTATATAGCGCGTCACTTTTTTTCCCAAGCTCCGACGACGCGCCTCTTTATCGAGCTACAGACTGCGGCCAGTTGACGTTCCGACCGCCTCAATTGCCCAAGTACTTGAACGATTACGTACTTTTTGCGCTCTCTCACCTGTAGTCGAATTTACGAGTAAATCTATTGTAGCGCGTGTGTCTACTTTATATGCTACACTAATAGACTCTGAGTCAAGACGGGATTGCAAAAACGACATAGTCAACTTCCTTTATACTGATGAATACTGCTGCAATTTCTCTGGGAAATTAACAAAATTGTCATTTTGTGTATCCACTCATTCACAACAGTTTAGTTTTTTGTTAGAGATGGTATGAGATCTATGACGATTCAAGTAGACGGTAATACGAGAAAGTCGTTAAGAATTCGAGGTGCTTCCGTTGCACGAGGAACGAGTTCAAATATCCCATGCCTGAGCGGTGGAAGGTGAAAACGTGGAAACGTGAACATCGGGTGGTAGTCGACATCCGGTACTGTCCCCGAGCCAGATAGTCGTCCGGGTCCAAACGAAACTCGGGCTCTCGGGGGGCTGTATGTGTGTGTGTGTGTGTGTGTTTGCCGTGCACTCAGGTGGAACCTCCTCCTCCTGTTGATCGTCGCGACGTTTTTCCAGCTCCTCTCGCGTCAAATATTTGCCGGTGCACCAATACCTCGTGGTCCTGCGCAAACTGCACGACTTTTCTACCAGCCTACAGACATCTGCTCGCGCTTTGTTCCCGGTGCCCCCTTCCCCCCACATACACTGAGAAAAATATAATACTGTTATAGTTTACGATTTTAACGTAGAAGAGAAAAACGTAGTTACTATTTTTCGAAAGTCAAAGTATACTCTTTTCCTGTAAAGATTACTATTATCGAAAAGTGAAAATTATTAATACCGTGAATTATTGTAATGTTCACTATAAAGATTTTCACTATGACCTTAATTGTTTTCGCAAAGAGGATTTGTTTAAAAAGAGATGATTATTGGGTACCCTAATAGCTTATATTTCGAACCATAAAGTCTAACGTTTTGTTTTCCCTAAGTTATCCTGTCAAACATGTTGGTCATTTTAAGCATGAATAGTGTATCGGTACAAAAAGCCATAAATATAGATTTACTGTGAATGTATAAAACCGAATAAATTGATAGAATAACTCCTGGAAATCAAAATGTTAGACTTCATGGCTTGAGATATACGGTATTAGAGGAACCACGAACCATCCCACAAAAATTCATCGTTCAATCCCAAAGGTTCTGTGGTGACTCGCCCAATAACTTCACCATACATTTCATTGGCAACATTATGAATTGTACTATAACACTTGACTAGATACGCGTAGAATATGGTGTTATGATAATAATCCATGTTACTTTTCCAGTAACGATTACGATATTCGTCTCTTAGCGCAGACACGTGCGCCAAGAGGCAAGACGTTTCCGCGCCGGGAAAAGGACACAAGTGTTAATTATTTATTTACGACGTGGTCGAGAGGAGCTGTCGGAGCGTGACGCCGGGGATGCTGTGTGTTCCCACGAGTGGGCCTCTTAACGTCCCGTAAATATGTATACGCGGGCGGTCGGTCGGTCGGCAAGATGGGGGGGGGGAGGAGGAGGAGGAGGATGGAAGATTAAGCAATCAAACGGCCGATGTCGTTTTGATATAGCGATGCTAATGCGACGGCAGGCCTATTAAACTCTAATTCCCGGTGCTCGCGCGTGCGCGCGCCCGCGATATTATACATAGGTATGCCGAAGGGAGAGGGAAAACGTAGCGGCGTTCATGTATAGCGCGAGCGGATATTCGTCTGGCGACCCGTCAACAATGAATAAAAGATGAAGAGGTGCGTGTCAGGCGTGGGCTGCTGTTTGCTCATTTAATTATATCCGAGCGAGCCCGGCCGTGGATATATATACATATATATATACGTGTATATATATATATACACGAATGATACGCGCGACATGGAACATCGTTTAACAATGCGATTGTGCTGGATTGTGGCGGAGAGTTCCGGTGATTCGCATGTGGCAGCTCGCGTGGAATCACGCGGTCGTAAAGTAGCTTTCAAAATCGCCTCTACGCTAATTGACATGACAATAAAACGATAGTGCCAAAGTGTTGTCGGGGCGAATTGATCGAGCGGAACGTTCGGCGATTACATCATGGCGCTGCTGTTGACGCGTGTAGTAAATATATACACACACGCGCGCACATGTATATAGGTACGACTGGGAGAATGATTAATAATTCATTCGCGGTTGCACTGCGAGACAAACGTCTTAATTACGGGCTCAGCTCGAGTGAATGCTTCGGAGGATCGACGCTTCGACCCTGCTTCGACTTGTGTTGGTTGACGAGATGAGGCTACGTACTCGCGACGAAAACTACACGGACCGCCCGTACAATTGCAACTCTACCTCTTTTACAAGCTGGTCGGCGGATTTTTCAGTGGCGATCGAGTTATGCGTACGATAAACGAGCCCAATGCGAATTTTAACAATCGCTCACTCGCTCAGATATGTATGGTATTGCCAGATTGTAATTGTAAGCATAGTACTCCACACCGATGCGACGCTAGAATAGTTGCTGTTCCGATATGCGATTACCAGTTTTACTTGTGTTTTCTGCAATCGACGCAACTCCACGGTTGTTGTAGTGAACAAATTACAGATCTGAAACTTGATTTTTCCAATCATTTTGAATGATTTAAAATATCGTTTGTCAAATCTTAATGGCACTCGTGTGAACGGATAACACTCGGTTCAAAAACTTTACGCACCAATTACACAATATCCATATAATGATTGCGCATACATGACTAAAGAGATGAAATTGGAACGTGTCAAGTTCAAATACCCACTCTGTAGCTCGTTCAAACTCTACATCATCACCGAGAATTCGTGGCTCGTTTCTCAAGGGGAGCGAAACACAAGGGAACTGCATCTCTCAAAAAGGCAAAACCGCGCGAGTTTTCGAGTCGAGTATAAGGTTAAAAATAATATCGAGCGAAGATGCGGGTCGTCGAGCGAGTGGCGCGCGCGCGCACATGGGCCCGAAGGGGGGCCTAAAAGAGCCATCAAAGTCGCGTTCACGAGCCGGGCCATGAGCTGATCGGAAGCGACTAGCGCGAGCGAATTCGGAATCGGCGCGCGATATCGGATATCGATGGGGGTGGGCGCCCGACGGGGCCCGAGAAACCCGAGCGCGTGCGATACGGGCGCGCACATTCTAATGGACTCTCTCACGCTCGTCGCCAAATCCCGTGTCACAACAGCGGGCCTAACGCGAAACGACGGCTCTCCGTTGGCGCGCGAGTCGCGAGTCGCGTTTAATCCGGGCCGCGCGCACCTATATAATCCGATTTGGCCTATCGGATCCGTGTCGCCGGGCCTGATCATCTGTGCCGTAGCGCCGGCCGTGTTTAATGGGCTATCCCTATTTAGGCTAATTTTTTAATGGCTTCCCGGGAATTAAATCGCTTAAATATATTCAGACGAGAGATCGTGCCCTGCGCCGCGGCTTATATTCAACGCCGCGCGCGCACGTTACACGCTCAGCCCCGTGGCCGCGCACGTTTGCAACTATATCATGTGAACCGACAAAATTCATTCATATCATATCATATATATATATATATATATATATATATATATATATATATATATATATATATATATATATATATATATCGACCCTCCCTATTCATAAGGACGTATCTCCCGGAACGCCGGAGCGCGGGAAAATAAGGACGTATCTCTCGTGAGCGCAAAGTAAGGACGTATCTCGCGCGAGCGCAAAGTAAGGACGTATCTCGGAGGAACGCGCAAAATAATATCGTAGCTCGGAGAATTGCAAAGTAAGAAAGTATCTCAGCGGTTTAAAATCAACTAATGAAGTTTACACATAGAAGATAAAATCCAGTCACGAGTCACTCAGTCGTGTTAATCTTCTAAAAACAGTAGGAGACCAATTCTGATCACTATACTCGAGTACCTTACACGTTTCACTGCAATTTTATTAATAACATCCATAAGCACTGTAGTACACTGTCGATATGACTCTGGTTCTGATTTAAGAAGTTGACGGTAGCGCTCGAGTCTGACAGCGGCTACTGCAGTGATCAACTGTGGAATGAGCCGCCGCGCGCCGCGGCCGGTGGCTCAATTCGTGGATAAGACTCGGGCTTCGATTCCCGGATTTCCCGGCATGCACCTCTGTAGGGCCAGTTTTATATGGAAACCAAAAAAATAAGAACACGCTCCGCCGTGAGCATCATGTGATTGTGGCTAGTCGGTTTCTTGAATGTAAACTACAAGCCAATAACGAGAGACGAAAAACTGCGTCTTGTTGCTAAGCGCTCGCTACTTGCGACTGCAGTCAGAGCAGCATTCTGTAGTCTTAGCGCAGTCCAGCGCAGTCGAGCAGGGAGCTACCGCGTTTCCACGTATATAAATGCCAGGTAGGCTCTTGACCATCGTTTCTGCAGTGCTTTTGACTCTTGAATAAAAAAATACAGATGCTTGATATTTTGACTCGCCCCCATGATCGCTTTCATGTTTGCCGAGTTTTAATTCTATGCTTGAGATTTGTTTGCGGTTATGATCGGTTATAATTTTCAATCAAATAAGGGATTCAATATTGAGTCGCAATTCTCCGCGAGCTGCGGCATTATTTCGCGCTCGTCCGAGATACGTCCTTTCTTTGCGCTCACGCGAGATACGTCCTTACTTTGCGCTTTTCCGAGATACGTCTTTACTTTGCAGTCGCCCGAGATACGTCTTTATTATTCTGCCGCCCGAGATACGTCCTTATTTCGAGAATCTCCGAGATACGTCCTTATGAATAGGGAGGGTCGATAATATATGCTCGGCGTTTTTTTCATCCCCCTTTTCGCTGTTCTACGACGATTCCCTTCTGTAAAATTCAAACTTACGATATTTACTATCGATATTGGTAAACAATCGCGTGACTGATGACGAAAGCAAATTTTAAGCAAAATCGGTTGTTTATTTCCCTTAGCAACCGTTGCTAATGCTTTTTCCGGAAGTTTCCAATAATTCCTCGGAAATTCTCGTTGGGGCCCAACGAGAATCAACGAGGTATTTGTCATAGCAAACGTTGCTACGGCCAGGGGAGAATCAGTTCAAGTTCCATTTGACGATGGCAAAACACACGAAAAAACTTCCCTGGCAAGCATTACTAAGTGAATGTAAATTAATTTGAACTTCATTTCCAGTTCTTTTGGGGACGCACTTTCTAAATTCCTTCCAGTGAAAATCTCACCATAGCTACCAGTCGGATTAATGAGAAATTCGATCAGTTCTTTTCTGGAGGAGACCCTAAGCGAGCCCAGTAACACTCAATGACCCCCCCCCCCCTCCCCTTAATCATTGATTTTCCTCTCGATGTATTAATCTGATGGCCGTACGTATGTGAATAATTTTTTTTTTAAATTATATAACTGAACCTGAAAAAGTGCAAATCGAATGCAACTTGGTTGATTTCGAAGGCATCGACGTTTAATTTGTCGCCCCAAAGGCTCAAACTGTTATGACATAACGTAACGTAACAGCTCAATGAAAATCTTCAAGTTTGTTTAGATAAATTGGCCGAAAATAATATCCAATTCAATACTTGACGATTGGTCAATGGATACTCTAAGCCTGTTGGTCGGAAAGGAAATGCGACTGCGCGCGGTAAATTTAATCGAGCAAACGAACGACGCCCAAGGTCACAAGAATGGAATCTTGGTTGAAAAAGAAAAACGATTTTGACGGTCTATAAGAGAATATATTGTTGAATCAAGACGCTGTTGTCGATCTCGTGTGCAGCCGAAGATAAGCCTCGGCTCTTGTTGCCGTGTCAAGCAGACGATCATTGGAACGGTGTTTCCGAGTTGCGGCTAAGATTGCACGTGGTATATCGACTGCAGTGGGCAACGTATGGGTCAGTGCGTATATTGTTGGGTCGTTGCGCGCGTGGCAGCTAGGCCATTATCTCGGCTGAGTGGATCTCGGCCGCTTGGCGTCAAAGCGTGCAATTACCCGAAACGCGCGCGAGCTTATCGGCCGCTCATCTAAATTCCACGGGCATTCGTTCACACACCGGTCGTGGGGCCCCGCGCCGACGGGCCTCCGTTCACATATATATACACATACGATTGCGCCTCGTTCCCATCAGCGAACAGCAGCAGCAGCGAAATCAAAAAGCTCGCTTTGACATCCGAAATTGGAGCTTGTGAAGAGGGTCACGTGCAACAGACAGAGAGAGAGAGAGAGAGACACGGCTACAATACTGTATGCATGCGCGCGTCAAAGTAGGGGGGTAGGCTCGAGCCCGGCGATTAAGGGTTACTTAACCGACAATGGAGCTGCACTTACACACTCGCGCGCGCGCGAGCGCCAAACTCAAAGTCATCGCGCGGCGGACGGACAGTTAACGCACGCGTTAATGCATTTACTCGTGGCCGGCCGCAATTAAAGGCTGCGACGAGGACGAGCTGCACGCGCGTATATATAACGCATACTCATGGACACGTACGTCCGTGCGAGGTTCGATTTAAATTGCGCGTTGGACTAGCCGCGACCGTCCCGCGTCCGACACGTTTCAACGGAGCTTCGTGTGGCGCTATTCACTTGGCCAGTACATCTCGTCTTGTCTTCGAACCGATTGCCTAATTGTCCCTGCAATTGTCAGCGGGTGAAAAATCACCGATGCTCTGGACATTGCAATTCGGGTTTGCTCGAGAAAGTCTAGGCTGCAAGCGGAGCCGCAGTCGAGCTGGTTTTGAGTGTCAGCGTATGGGCCGCCAAAAGGGACGAGCGCACGCGAGAGTAAAATCGCGCGGGGACGGCTTTGCGCCGAGTTTGCGCGCGTACGTAAACACGCGCGGGTGTGTGTGTGTGTGTAATATACGGGCGCGCTCGAGTCGGACACGTCTAGCCTCGAGTCGGGCCTGTTTATTTATCGTTCTCGTCCGTTGGCGATTAATCGACCTAAACAAATCGGGGCGATCGTGGCCGCGGGCCGCTGCTGCAGTCCAGCCGAGTTATACTCTCGCGAGTCTGTCGAGACTCGAGTGTTTAAGCGCTCGTACAAACACAGTATGTGCGCGCGCGAGAGCCGAGACTGTCGAGAGCGCGCAGGCGCCGTTCAAACAGCGGCTAAAAGGTTTGAGTTGTAAGCCGCTCATGTGCGCGCGTGTGCGCCCATGTCCGGGCAAACAGCTCAGCTGCTGAGCTGATGAGACTCTGCTCGCGCGCGCGAGTATATACCCGGCCGTCAACTGTCGAGCCCTGTCTTCCGGCTCTGCGCGCGGTGTACTTCCAATTGCGCGCACCGAGCCGATTCGTCCCGATTGCTTCGATTTTCACATATCCCATCGGCATTCAAACTCATCGTGCTTCAATCATCTACTATCTCTGCCTGCTATCCAACTTTCCACACCGAGACAAATCTATTCCTAATCCTCTACTCATGAATCAACCACGAGTTCAGTCTCATTCAACTTCCACGTATTCATTACAACAGATTCAAATACAAATACATATGACCATTTTTTATATAACAAAATATTACATTTACAAATATTACGATTCGCCACCGCGACAACCATCGATACATCCACGCGTGTCTTTGAAATTCTACGTACTACTTGCATAATATAGTAATCTGTGTCTAATGAATATCATATTTTAATAATCCGGCGTCATTAACTGGAGCACTAAATTATACTCATTCAAAAAATGGTGAAACTCTTAAACTACCTTTTGACATAGCGCCGTAGGAAAGATAATGAAATTTCAATTTTATTATAACAAAAATTTTTGAAAAACCCTTGAGGGTGGCATATTGGCTGCAGTCACCTTTGTTGAAATAAGGATAACCATTGGAGTCGAGAAGTATAGTTGATGGTTTGACTCCAACAGAAAATTGATATTACAAAAAAATTATTATCTCTAACAATAAAATATTGTTGATACGACCATTCACTTGTGTCGGGCTCATAATAATTTTCAATGGCAAATGCCAGCGTGATCTCAATGTGAAACTCAGCTAGCAACTTCGTCTTGGATCGCAGTGCAATGTCATGGTGCGCAAAACCCGTGTTTCTCCCGCATTTCTCAATCCCATTGAGTGAATTATTTTTCATGAATTTACTAATCATGAAGACGAGCTTTTCATTTGGAATTTAGGAGAAAACGCCTTGTAAAAGTGTATAAAAACGACAGCTCATTTTGTGGATATAATAATTACTCTGCGGTTTGTAGATGCAGAGCCATTGTAAGTCGTAAAAATTAGGGAAGGGGTTGTATTTTGATTTATCCAGCGTAAACCGAGTTCCGAGCGGATTGTCACTCTGTACAACTGACGAATGATTATTCCCAACGCCTGGGTACACTATTCTCCGAAAAGGAGTTTGTATTTGTTTTGAAATCAGGATGTAATGGTCTCTCAACCGCTCGCTGTACCGTTTAGCCCGTGATCGATTAGAGAACGTCATTGTGTAAGACGAAGCGTCCCCTGGATAAATATGAATGCCAAATTCCCATAGCGATCATACCGATCGATCAGCTACTCGAGCCGTCTCCGCCGAGCGATTATTCGCCGCGCGCTGGCCAAGCGACCTCGCGGCAATACAGCTCGAGCAATGCGACACATAATTTACATCTCCTGCAGTGGGTCGGTCGCGCAGCAAGGATAAAAAGCTCGCGAACCGCGAATCGGTAGCGCCGCGCACGTCACTATGTGATACATATCGAACGCGTCGAGACTCGGAGAGGGAGTTACCCCAGGGAATGGCCGCGCGCTCCGCCAGCCTCAGCCTGCAGCCTCTCACCTGGCCTATGACAAATTCGAAAATATTTTTCGGCTCGAGCCGACTTGATTCATGGGCTTTTCCGCCGGGACCTCGAGGCGTCATTCGCCCCGTCTATTCATGCGCCGTGTATACCTCTCGGCCGTCGCTCAACGACTCCATCGCAGTGAGGCCACGCCGCGCCGCGGCCGCCCGACAGAGACACACACACAGGGAGATTGGAAAAATGTCAAAGTCGATTATGTCCCCCGCGCGGCTTTTTGTCCCTCTGTGGTTTCTCCCAATAAGCCGCGCGACTATTCGCCTTTCCTCGCATTTCCACTATAAGTCACGCCTCTCTGTCTCCCTGTCTGACTCTCCCCCTCTCGCTCTCCCTGTCACTCGGAGCATTTTAACGCATTAAGCTGCGCGTCAAAGCTATAATAGACTCAAACATATCCGCAATATCGCACCCCCTGAATAACCGAATCTTTTCAGAATCGGAATACAACCGTTTTAATTGAGAATTCCAATTGATTTGGTGCAATTGTCGAATTTCCTCTCCCTCGACCCAGGTGAAGTGATATTATTGTGAACAATTGTTGATAATCTGTGAAATTTTGTGAATAATCGTGAAAAATCGTTTATAATCGTTTGATACTATCCCAATTGGACGATCTGAATTTTGAGAGATCTTATTCACTGCAGTTTCACACAGTATTTCATAATTTTCGATATTTTTGTATTTGAGGATTCACCAAACTCTGTTATTGTTACAAAATATCATAATTCATGATAAAATGATCATGATTTCAGAAAATTTGTGAAACTTTGTAAGTAGCTGCGTAGAAATCGGGAAACCAAGAGCTGGGAGTGTTTATTTCACAAAGTTTACAGTAAATGAGCAGTTTAGGAAGGTGGATGAATGATTCAGTGGAATCCAATAAATTGTTCATTTTGTCAAAGTGAATTTTCGCTTTAGTTTGCAGTAAATTGTACTTATCAAAACTCATGGAACAAAAGTCGAAATTTACTTTGACTCGATGAAAAAGTGCAGTATTCCACTGAACAGTGATTTTTCACTTTCATACACTGGTTTTTCACTGCGAGGTGTCAAGAGAGTGGCAAGAGCTTGTCGCAGCTGATATCGGGACGAGTTTTTGCGGTCAAGGCACAATAAAATAGAGTAACGTACGACGCGGAGTAGTACAAGACAAATATACGGGACTTGGGAGTAGCAGGTTTAGAGCGGTAGTCGCGTGCAAGTCGGCTCCTCGTGATAGGAATCGTGCTAGCGGATTCGGGAAAGAGGGAAAGTCGGGAGGCGGGCGGTAGGTAAAAATCGTTACAGACAATGCGTCCTCGATTTGGCAGCAGAGAGCCTCGATAATTATGACGCGCGCCCCGGGGTGGCGTTTTCCGCGCGCGCGCGTCTCACAGCCGAGATGGCTAATAATTATTTCCGCGCCCCGACACGTTCGCCCCGAGACTGACTAGCTGTTTCTGCCCGATATAATCTGTCAGCATTACGACGCGAGCTGAAAGATGCGGCGGCGGCGGCGGCGGCAACGGCGACGGCCACACAGGCAAATGAGTGTGCGCGCACCCGAGAGCCATCGGCACGTCTGCTAATGGCTACTCCAGGTCAGAGCAGCCGCGATACAATCAGTAACGTCAATTGTGTGCCCTCGGCCGCTTTCCACCGCCATTCTTGTATATACGGGCCCAAGTGCATCTACCACCTCTGTCATGCTTTCCTCGGCCAACTCCAAAGCGACACTCGCTTCATTTCCGAGAGTCCCACTACCATTTCTCCCGACTTGTCCAGTTGTTTTTGCGATTGCCAGATCGTACACGTCGACTCGTGGATTATTTAACGTTGCATATGTCCCAATTCAGTGATCCGGCCTGAAGAAAGAGCACCACGAGCAAATGTATGCCCTACAGACGAAACAGTCTGTTTAGCAGTCGAGAAGAAAACCTCCTGGCTTCGTTCGATCGAGATTCGACTTTTTGCAAGCAACACATATTTTCTGTGCTGTGCATCGGGATAAAAAAAAATCATGTCGTTCCACCCGGCCCAATTGCAACACAGCGTTTTTCAGCTTCTCACTGTAATACGAAGTACTTAGCTTATGTAGTAGCGCGCGCATTTAAGAATGAATAACCCAGTATACTTTTGCCAATATTAATCATAATCAATTGCTCGAAATACAACAAATTCACGCTGGCTACATGTGAAAACGTCTAAAAGCATAAACTTTAGCGTACGATGGGAGAGTTGGTTAGAAATGTCGAGGCGGGAGTGAAAATCGGCCCTCGGTGTAGGTGCCGAGGTGAACGGGTCCACGTGTAATATATGTACACAAAGTTTGAGGCGAGGTCGCGCGAGGGGGCCGCGCGTTGCAGGCGAGCGCGCGTGTGCAGTGACAAATTCGCGGCGCTCGCTCGCTCGCTCGAGTAATCGTCTCTGGCTCTTTTGCCCTCCTGCAAACTTGATAAATCGAGTGGCGGCGCGCGCGGCGTATCTAACGATGATTGCGAGCAAAAAGGGAGGAGGCTCGAGCTCGAGTCCGATGATTTATGCCGTTTCGACGGCATCCCTCCTCTCGCGGGTGGTCAGCTCCGAACTGAGCGGACACCAGAGAAAGAGAGAGAGAGAGAGAAAAGAGCAAGTCTGGCGCGCGGAGCTGTTGTGAATATGTATATATATATATATATATAGGCGTAGCGCAGGGCTATTTCTGATTTTTCACGCAGCTCAATAATGACTGGGTGGCCCGACAAAACCAGGTGCTCGGTCGGCCAGGAAATTTTTGGCGAGTACGTATATATACCGGAGCTTCGAGGAAGCGAGTATATAGAGGCGCGCGCGAGCTCACGCCCCACTCCCCGTTGTATCGGGTTTTTAACGAGTTGCGCGCGGCCCAGGTAATGTCTTATTTTACACTAACTCATCTTCCGGTCGGAGAGCGAGCGAGATACAGCATCTCGACGCGGCGACTTTTTCCGCCAAATCATGACAGCTTGAGAAATCATCGCCGCCCGATGCGCTCGATTTTTTTCCCCCCGGCTCGAGCTCGAGCTCGCGCGCTACGCTTTTTTCTTCTGTACAGCCGATGCTCCGTTGTTTCGTTTTTCGTGCCCGCGGGCCCGATCGCCATATAAGCCTCGAGTAAATTGTGATGATATACGTCCATAAATAACTCGGCGCGAGCGACCGGTCCACGGCTCTCTCTCTCTCATCTCTCTTATCTCTCTCTCTCTCTCGCTCCAACTGTTTCCGAGCGATTTCGCGCAATAGGACACGTATATCCTTGCGCTGTCCGCGACAAATTGTATTGCGCGCCCATGTATACGTGCACGCGCGCGTCTGACGTCTCTCTTTCACTCTCTGTGGTCGGGCGAGTCGCGATGCGTAATCGCCGCTGTAAACTGTGCGCAGCTCTGATTCATCGAGCCTCGAGTGTCCCGTGCCGCCCGTTCCGCGATGGACCAATTGCTCCGATTGCGCAAACACGTTCCCGAGCAATGCGAAATTTCGCTATCGATCCCCGACACCCATTGCCCGACGTACTATCTTGAATTGTCACAGCGCATCTCGTGCACGCAACTTTCTTTTTCTCTACCGCCTCGAAAAACGCATCGAATGGATGGAGAGAGCACGTGGGTGCGACTGTATTGTTCAATCATAGCAACTGCATCTTTTAAAGCTCCGCAGATTTTATATGTCCATATGTTGATTTATTTAATTAGAAATGAAATTCACCTTTCAAACCAAATTCACCCTCAAGAAATGAAGGTCCACCTTTTCGCAGCTGTCCGGTAAATAACTTGAGCAACTAACCTGAGTGTATTATTGCTTCATGCTTACGTTACACGAGTGACAAGTACAATTGGATCCGCCTCGCAGTGTCGCGACTCTGCCCACCCTACGAATCACCCGGGTAATAATGAATTAACGTGTGTTCAAAACATGAAACTAGAGATTTTAACTGAATTTTTCGGATCAACTCGTGCGATTGGCTCGGGGGGCACGTGAATAGTGCGTGGTTCGTCGGTCTAAAAACACGCAGTGTGGCATGGGGCGATAATAAATTGAACGATTGCCTAATTGATCCGCGGCCACGCGGCGGCCGAACTCGAGCTATATATGTAAATGGCATGTATATGCGTATACAGCGATGTAATTATACGCATGTCCCGCGGCCGGCCGGTTACGGGGGCGCGCAACAGCGCCTCGCGCCCCGGGTCTTCGATCGCTCAACGGCTCGCCCCATCTTTTTTCGGGGCGCAAACGGATCGGCCGCGCCACCCACGCTCGATTATTAGCCGCCCTCGCCCCACCATTAATATCCACGCAAATCAGACCACGAGCTATCGCTTACACGCGTCCTCCAGCCAGGGACACGCTGCGGCCGCGGCCGCATTCGCGCGTAGGATATATATACTTCACCCACACGCGCATATATATACACCCTGAATCTTATACTAAAAATCAACAGATACATTATTTTATATTTTTCACAACACCCTCCATTCCTTATGAATTAGACAAAAGCTAGATCTTGCAGAGCCAATCCACATTGAGAAAAATTGCCTTCGTATTTTTGGAACTGTTGATGACTAAGAAGTAAGAACATCGAAGCTCCGACATTTACCATAGCAACCATTGTTTACGTCCTTAGCAACCGTTACTATGGAGTGGGAAAAGTCAGTTAGAGGTCCATTTTCGGAACTGTTGACGACTAAGAAGTAAGAACATCGAAGCTCAGACATTTACCATAGCAGCTGTTGTTTACGTCCTTAGCAACCGTTACTATGGAGTGGGAAAAGTCATTTGAAGTCCATTTTTGGAACTACTAAGAAGTAAGAACATCGAAGCTCCGACATTTACCATAGCAACCGTTGTTTACGTCCTTATAAATCGTTACTATGGAATGGGAAAAGTCAGTTAGAGGTCCATTTTCGGAACTGTTGACGACTAAGAAGTAAGAATACCGAAGCTCGGATATTTACCATAGCAACCGTTACTATGGAGTGGAGGAAATAAGTTAGAGGTTCATTTTGCTTTCTCAAAGAGTGGTGATTAATGCAATTTGAGGTTCAATTGCAATACTTTGAGAAAGCATACTGCTGAGGCACTTGGCAGCGGTTTTTTTCTTGGAAACGACTGGATAAATATTTTCAAAATATGAAAACTTTTTCACGTCATATTATTTGTAATATTCTCCCAAAATAACTTTTGTTATTGAAACAAGTTCGTAATAATCACGTGATTATCATCAATTGAAGAATGAGTAGCCAATATTTGATCTAATAGATAGACTCATGGAGTATCTTTTATTGACCCAAAGGTGATCAAAACATATATGCCTACCAGTCGGCATTATATATATAGCGGTAGCAAGAACAAAAATTTATTCCAGTGAGTACTACTCGTCGCATTTGAACATTTTCGAAAAACTGCAGGAAGAATGGTGTCAAAAGTCATATTAGTTGCCTTTCTAGTCGGAGTACTTCTCCTGGTATACAACAATCTGTTCTAGTTATATTTATTTATACACGTAATATTATTCGCAAAATTTGACTATAATAAACTTGGAATTTTTAAATTCTTCGAACGGGATCTTAAAGACTAGCTCAATACCTATCAGAAACCATCTCTATAGTTATCACCTGACCATTTTAACTTATCAAAAATGTCAGTTAAAAAAAACACAAAAATGACAAATTGGCTACGCGTGCAGTCAATTTGACACGTTTTCATCACTTGTTACAGCCTTTATACGCCTATAAGGACGATCAAATTGGCATCAAAAGAAACTCTCAATCATGTTTCCATTGATATTTATTCAAAACTTTTGACGTTCAACTCAACAATACATATCTAAATCATCGTAACATGTCTATAAAAATGCAACGTTTATTTCTTAAATATTGATTCATGTAATTCAGTCATTCAGTTCAAAATCACATATCGAAGAAAGAAGCATTTTGAGTAGGATAGAAAATAGTTTTGGGAAAACTGATGTGACCAATCGAAAGATGAGATTTTTTACATAAAAAAGAGTAATGACACTTGGAGAGATTAAAATTATTTACACCTGATGGCGACTGATGCTCATACAGCAATGGAAATACGAAATCTGATAATCGTGCCGAATTGCCTGCAGTACTTTATATATTTAGCTAGTATTATAGCTACTGATGCAGATACGTCAAAGTGTTTGGCCAGGCACGCCTGGGAAAAAAAGAGCAGGATTGGCCAATGTTTAGTGGCGCCACCTGTAGATAGAGACTCGGATCCACAATTTACTAGTGTGCCTATGAGAAGATTGGTATTACCCTAATCTTAATTTTTGAAAAATTGTTCTCTCCGTGTAGTCTCTCAAAAGTTTACAATAAAAAAACCGCTGCATTAAAGTGGAAAATCACTGTAAGATGGTGGATGAATTATTGACTGGAACTGCATTAAATTTTTTTTATGTAACTTAAGTGAATTTTCTCAGTATAGTTATTATTTTCGCGCGAGATCTACTGCTGAATCTGAGCGAACTCGATTGATTTATCGTCGGTTGGATATCGGTTAGCGGGCCAAGTGTTTAACGCCGCTAATGCTTTTGGTGGAGCCGCAGCGGGAGAACGGGGGTCTGTTGGGTGTCGGCTGTATATCCTAATGGCACACCACAGCCAGAAAATACTGGTTACGGATGGTTGAACATGTTGGAAGAATGTCATAATTACGGGCTCGCGCGACGACGGCCGATCCACAACAACTCAACGGAGGATATATGGATTGATGAAGGTCGAGACTGAGGAAAGAGTTGCTGCATACATCAGTACAACTGCGCGCGATACAAGTGCCGAGATAATTGGGCCGGCCGAGGAATTCACCAGCTGATTCTGTCGTGGCGGGGAGGAATATAGAAAGGCGGATAGTTGGACGCGATAAAGACGCACGGCCACTTGGCTGCAGCTGAGATATATCGAGGCTGAGACGACGGCGATGGCAAGCGATAAACTTGGGTTTTGGTGGCATGGTGCTGGCCACGCGCCCTAATTACCCCAGGCGTTATTAAATCCTATAACGTATCGAATCGGCCAATCGATGGGCTCATTAGCCCTAGCGAAACTCCGTCGCTGCGGCTAATTGATCGCTGGCCAATTAACTGCGTCCCGGCCCGCACCTTTATTAATATCTAATCCCGTCCGGCTTGATTATCTCGCATCGGTTTTGCCCCCTCCTGCCGCCCACGCACGCTTTGCAGCCCCGAGATTGTGCGCGTAGCGACGCCGAACTTGGCGCCGATTGATTGCCCGTTCCAATTAGACACGCTCGTTTGCGCCCGTGTCACTCGTACTATATATTCACCGAAGCGTCCGTGGGATATGGCCCTTCCTCGACCTTACACTAACTCGCGTCTTCATTCAACAATTACAAAGCGGCTACTCAGGATTCGATAGATCAATGCACTCCTTGCGCAGAGATTGGGTGTGACACGCAGTACTAATGAGTACAAACATAAAGTTCGAGTTTTCACTTTAGTTTCATGATTTTCGATACCAAATATTCACTGTGAATTGTGATGTGAATATTTCTGTTGTCAAAACTCATGAAACTAAAGTAAAAATTCACTTTTATCACATGAAAAATTCACCGCAATTTCATTCAATAATTCATCCACTTTCATACAGTAGATTTTTCACTGTAAGCTTCGAAGAGAGTATATAGCTAACTCGAGCGAGAATAAATGCTCACTAATCACTAGGAAATAGGAAAGACATATAGTTAAAAGACACGCGTGACCATCGCTCAATTTTTCTTCCTGTACTATATCTCAGTATTGAACAAAGTTTGGCAATGCCTACGAACTTCATTATGCCCAGATAATAAGTCAGTCGGTCGATTCGAACGCATTTTTTGTACGCATAATTCATGCGGAATTCGTGTGAACGTTCGCGGTTTCGCTTGTATTCGATGAAAAGTCAACGAGGATCCATCTCCACTTTTCTTTTGGCAATCGAGCATGCTTCAAACGAACCAACAGTACACGCGTGGCCAGCGGTGAATCACTCGAGGGAGGGAAAATAATTGCCTGGGAAAAATCGATCCGTGAATGTTCGTCGAAGCAAACGAATCAACGCTGAATCAAAAATTCGCGCGCGACGATCGTTTGGCCATCGAAGCACACGCGCGTCCAAATGCGCGCAGCAAGCGCGTCGGAGCTGGCTCGCGAGCGCAATGGTGCAACAATCAATTTGCTCGTCGCAGCTGATTGTGGCGCGCGGACAAAGGCAGAGGACCGGGGCAAAGAGAGAAGCGGCTGTCTTTGGAATGCCATTGAGAGCTCGCTCGCGATATAAGCATTATTAAATTCGCATTAGGGCCCGGGGAACAACGGACGATCGAGCCAAGTCCCACGGCCTGGCCGTATAATTGATGGCAGCGAGAGAGCAGCTCGCGCGCTCCAACAGGTGGCATCGACCTGCGCGCGACTCGTCGCTCCCGCTCGATCGTCGAGCTCGCTCGAACTCGCGCGCTGGCCGGCCCGACTCTAGTGCGGGCTAGCGCACATCAATTAATATTAGTAACACACGGCGGGGGGATGCTGGCGATTAATCGGCCGGGCCTCAAGGGCCCATTCGTCTTGATGTGGCGCGCGCCCGGGCGCTGGCTTTTTTCTCTCTCGCTCGCTCGCTCGCACGCGCACGGCCGAGGAAAGAGAGAGAGAGGCTCGGGAGATAATCATCGAGGCCCGGCCGCTCGCGCACTAATGGAAACATTAACTCCCCTGTCCCCGCCCGTATTGTTACATAAATTTTGACGGCTGCTCCTCTATCTATCTGCCCAGCTGACTGATGCGCGCGCGCGCTGATTCCTCCCGCCCGCCACTCTCTCTCACACTTGCCATACACGTACGGCTTGTGGGTTTTTGCTCGTATGATTATTTGCACTGACGAATAATAGAGCATTATGCTCGCCCGGGACCATCCGACGATTAGCTCTTCCGTCTGCCCTTTCAATTATTCCAACTAGGCTTATTCACGTGGATTGTGTATTATACTCATACATCTCAGCCGTTCAATGCCCAATCCGAACTCTCGCCCGTTCATTTCAAATGTTCTCCGCTGTATCTTTCGTATATTTACGCTTCACCGTATCCGTTTGTCTGCCTGTTTATCTCAGAACTTTGCCATCGGAACATCATCGCATTGCTTCGATAATAATGCTACACGTATCGCGCGACTTATTACACCGACAGCATTTTTTGCAGCATTAAAAATCTTGATACGTTTACGATTGAAAACGTGTGGACTAAAGTAGCTCATCTGCGTTTAGGGTTGACAGCTAACATGACCTAACAGTACATCGCTTGTGACTATTGTGAATTCTTTTGAATCCCCCCAAAGAAGTGTGTAAGTGAATTTCTTCGAAAACTAGGATTCTATGCAAATGACTCTATGAAAAGAAAATATTGGGTGCAGTTGGATGATAATGTTAGCAATGGAATATGACTCTTGCCAAAATTTGAGTTTGATTGAGATACTAATTAGAACATTCTATCCACTCGATATTCTTTATTTTTTTTTCCGCTGATTTCTGGACTGCACTAGTGGCACTCGGCCGACTCACGTTAGGAGTATCAAAAGAAAATCATCCGTCGCTTCTCCGCTCATTTAATGCTCAACAACCACTCCTTATGCCCTTTGCCTCGTCACTCTGCCAACTAAATCATAATAATCAAGTCCAATCGCATTCCTATTTCGCTTTAAATGTGCTATACATCTTACGTAAAAGCATTGCGCATCATTTGATTTGCCGCACGTCACTCTTCTTCAAACTATTGTTCATTTTTGACTGGAAATGCGCTGTTTTTCGCGCGGATGATGCAATAAAAGTAAGTTGCTAATGTGCCAATCACATATTTACGGTTATGAAATGTGACAAACAACTCGGAAATACCTCGGAAACATTGCCTTGAATAATTTCCAGGTGAGAATATCAATGTAAGTTGACTTTTGTCAGATGGTGAAAATATCAGGATTGATGGAAATGCGCGAGAATGGATTGGGACAACAAAGCGAGGAGGGTTGAATCATAAGGTATGGTCACATTAGCTACACGACATGCTTCAATACCCGATTTCAGTGAGTTTGGTTAATTGACTGATTTTGAATAAGGGTTTAAATGGTTAAATGGTGATTATAACGGTGCGGTTTCCTGGTTCACCCTTCAACACAGCTTTCGGGGAATTATGAAACTCAAATTGTATCACGAGCAAATACGGGAAAAGCTGTTTTTCTCTCTGATCAAGATGCTTACTTCAATACGCGTCGAGTCTAAACAGGCTTTTGAAAATCAAGTACCTCGAGCTGCCAAGCTCGTCTGGGAAAATACAAAAGCGCAGACTCGAGGGAGAAAAAGCGCGCAAAACAGCGTGCAACTGCAGCAGTCGAGGAGGGATACAAACAGTAAAAGAGGAAGAAGGGAGAGGTATATATGCGCGGCGGCGGCGGCGGCGGCTCGCGGTAATCGTGGATTATAGTATTAACGGCTTACGCGAGCAGAAGAAAAAGAAGCTCGCAAAATCCGGCACATACCACTGGCAGCGCGCGCGCACCAGCAAAAGGGACGGGGGGCAAAAAAGGAAATTGCGCATGAATGAGTTTTGGAGCGTCGGGTGTATATATACACGGATAATTTAGCCGCGCGCGAGCCCCTGACACTCGTCCGGCTTACCAGCGAGGCGCAACTCTTCGCGGCTATTGTGCGGCCGAGCAGCCTCCCGAGAATTATCCCTGCGCGGGCGCGAAATCACGCCCGATTGGATTTATCCACAGTTATACGCGCTAATGTATCGATACTCCCCGCCCTTCAAAGGCTCGGATCGCGGAGAGTCCTAGAATCAGCTCGTGTCTCGGGGGAACACAATGGTAAAGTCGCATATCGGTCGAACAGAACATAATACATATATACATCTCGGAGCTACGCAAAACAGGCTCGTGGGAATTCGGTTGAAAAATTGCATATTCTCGAAATTGCTCACAGTGAATATTCACTCCAAGTTTCGGTCCGACGTCGCTCACTGCAGTATAGCTATAGTGATCAGGATCAACGAGGGCTGGACTTGCTCAGTGCGGTACGCTGCACACACACGGACAGAGCCACACAGGCCAGGCCAGCAATTCACACCGGCTTATGCCGCGCACAGCCCTTGGCTCTTCAGTCGCAAGTCACACCTGTATCACAACACCGCGCCTATCACAACAAGCGCCCGACCACAACTCACGAGATTTCAAGTTCAGTTTTCAGCAAAACCGCTGTTTCTTGTCCTGCGCAACCGCTGCGAACGTGTTTTCGCCAAGTTCTCTTTTACTCTCCGGAAATGCCGAACCGCTGTTGACATGTACCTAGTAACCACTGCTACGAGAAAAGAAAGGAAATAGTATATTATGCACCCGAGCGAGGTTAGGCGATTTTGGCACGCAAAATGTTTGCTGTGTCCTCGCTGCGCTCGGATCGCAAGTTTGCGCGTGCCGAAATAGCCTATAGATCCGAGCGAGGTGCATATACTATTTTTCGTACTCCGCGGCAGAAAAGTGCCATTCTTTGCGAACGCCAGGACGCAAAGTAGGCATTTTGCTAAGGCAATGAAAGTTAAAGTTCATTTGCAGTACTTTGAGGTGACACAACACAGTATCTTTGCATTATCATTATTTTTAAAGTTTAAAATTATTATCATTATAGTTAAATTGGAAAATCAATTTTCGTCCTTTTGTCGAGCGGGTTTTTGATTGTTCATGTAACTGATTCTACCAGCCTTCCCACAATAATGCATTTCTGGAAGATTCTCATAATGTCAAATTCATCAAAATCCACTTTTTCAGATTTTTCGATCTTAGGTCTCCGCAACATACGGTTTTATTAAGCATACAGTCTATTCATAAATACTCATTGGTTTAATTTTTTTTCAGATTTTCCTATTTTGAATATTCAGTTGAGGCGGGATTTACGGGTTGTCGTCATAAGAACCAATGTAAAAAATGTATAATTTCCAGTAAAGCTGACATATGGCCGGTGATTTTCTTTATCGAAATTAAATTTTGTTTGCGTTTCGGTAAAAAGTATATTCTGTTGAAGTTCCAGCTCGATACCTAATTTTATTCAAGAAATAAATCGCCAAAGACCGGAGTTGAAGTGTCGCGGTGTTGTGTAGTGTGGCGCATAGCGGCTAGAGTCGCGCGTCGATGAGTTTGCCCATCGCAGCTCAAATCCGCTTATATATTATACGTGTGTACGCGAGCACGTATATCAAATGCGGTCTCAGCTGCTTGTACATCATCGCGAGTCGACGTGGAGAAGAGACGCGCGCTTGTGTTCCCGGAAAGGAGTAGCTCTCGAGCGGGCGATTGGGCCGTGAAGAGCCGACGAGTGACGATAAAAACGCGGATGGGCCGCGCTTGTAAAATACGGCTAGTGGCCTGATACCTATATACATATATATATACACCTCGAGTCCAAGTGTTAATTCGCCTAAGCCGGGTCCTCTTAATTAAGGGATCGCCCCACGCACGTATATATATATATATATATATATATATATATATATATACGAGTACGTGTGCGCGGGCGCGCGCGTGTGTGTGTATACCTGGGCTAATCCGTGCTCGGGGGGGCCGGTGCGAATGTCGAATGGGGCGAGCGGGGGCTGATGTATATATATAAACGCGCGAGATGGTGAGAACGGCAGCTCTCTCTTTCTCGCGCGCCGTTGTTGTGTGCGAGAGTGTGTATCTCGCGTGGCGCCACTCAATAATTAGCTTCACGGCTCGCTGCAGCAGCAGAGCGTGGCACTTTGATGTGGCCCGGTGCCGGGGCTGCTCTTCGTAGGTGTCCGGGCCCACACACTCCGATTCAAAAGTGGAATCCCATTCACGGCCGGCCCCCGTTACACGCGAGCGCGGGAAAAGCTCTCTTTCTCTCTCTCTCTCTCTCTCTCCCTCCAATTGTCCTCCGGCCTTAATGGACTGCTCCGGGAGACACGCGCGCACAGAGAAAGAGACTTTCGATTTCATCGGGCCGGTGAAAAACACGTTGATTTGTGGCTCGCGCGCGCGCGCCAGCGCCGGAGAAAGGAAACAGGACAAAGAGATTAATGTAGACGGCCGGGCTTTTTGCATGCGCTTTATCCTCGTGATTTATCCATTTTTCACACACAGCTCGTCTATACATATATATACATACGTATACGGATACGGATCGTCGGGGGTGGAGCGGGAATTATTTACCATTTCGTCTCTCTCTCTCTCTCTCTCTCTCTCTCTCTCTCTCTCTCTCTCGCTTCCCGGCGATCCGCCTGATTCATTCCAGCCGGTGGCTACAATGACGCAATTGGGATTCGCTCTCAATCAGCTCACGTTTCCGCGATCGGCTCGCGCAAATACCCGCGTATGTATACGTACACGACAAATACAATATTTCGCGTGTGCAACGGCTCTATAAAGTGCAGCCAATCCTCTCCGCACCAGTCGTCCACCTCTTGCAACATTTCCCAAAGCTCCACCGCCGTCATTCTCTCGGTCCCTCCGAAAAGCTGTCACATCCGCTGCACACGTAGCCAGCCGCGATGTGTCCGAATCGAGTGAGTTTGGTTGGATGTATTTCTCGGTTAAATGATTTTGAATACGGGTAGAAACGAGCGTAGGTGGGTGTAGCTATGGTTTCTCAAAGCTCTTGAACAACCCTTCGAAATGTCGTACGAAAAATGATCAATAGTCAAATTCGCGGGAAACCCATTGGCTGCAGTTATATCTACCTTATATTTAATAAATATACCTATTTTTCAGCGAGAGGCATTTATATTAATATACAGATAAGAGTATTTGCACTGATCAGTAGTGTTGAACACATGTATATTCAATTACTGTACTCGCAGAGTACAACTTGACCGCGAATACCTTAATCACATACAAATATACTGTATTGGCCGGGCATATCCCGGCTCTCGTGTACCGCATGAACCTTGACGAGACGTTGCTTTGGTGTGTAAAAGAGAGGGTGTGGAGCGTGGGGGTCGGATATACTCGAGGGATCGAGTGCCTCGCGGCGACATTGAAAGGGCGTAAATACGCGCGAGCGATTCGTGCGTGGAGAATTATGCAAAAGCGGGTCGCCGAGCGGCTGTCGCGCATTGTCCGCGAAATGCGCGTCGTGGGCTCGGATCCTCGGAAAATCTGGGCTAGCGCCGTGTCTTGCTGAATGGGCGAGAAAGCGGCCCGGGGCATCAGGGCAAGAGAGGAATGCGCCCCTCGCAATATCTCCACGACGGCCCGCAGCTCTTTGTCCGCGCTCTCGTGCTCTCCCTCACTGTCCCGCGCGCAGTTAACGAGAGGATCCGCGACCGAGCGATCAGCCTAATCCCCCGATATCCCCCGACTCATATATATACCCCGATATCCGCAAACGCAACGGAGCGACCTGCTGCGCTAATTGTTACTCGCGCCCTCACCGGCTAATCTCGAGCGATCCAAGGTGCGCGTCCCTCTCTCGCCGATCGCACGCGTCGCGATATCCGAGTGTTATACCGACGCTTCTGTGCCTCGTCCGATCAAATGGGCCTCCGATCGATTATAGTCGCGAGCCCGCTTGGAATAAGTTCAAGACGCTCGAGCGACGTAACGATCCAATTCGACCATGGCAAAATTGGAATTTCAAAATTATCCGAACGGCTTCCAAAAGGTAGATCAATAGCCATCACAAGCCACCGCTACGATCGTCATCTGACCGTTTTAACCCAATCGAAATCAGACAATTGGTTACACGGGCAGCAGCAGCCAAACAAGCGTGCCAAAATATCACCTGTTTTGTCATGCGCAACAAAATCAGTGCAGATAAGGGCAGTGTTGCGACGGAGGCGTGCAGATCATCGTCGCTCGGGTAAAAACGAGCATTTGCGGCTGCGCGAGTTAGGAAACAGCCCGCGGGAGCTGGCTGGCTAGCGCGCTCGACTTGCTCTCCGTCCCGGGTGCAATTACACAACAGCGTGCGTGGCATTCCGGCGCGGTATTTTTCCCGGAGCCCGGAGCAAGTTGTGGTTTTGAAGGAAGCTACGTATTTCAAGCTCAAGCTTGTCGGGGGGTGGGCGAGAGGAAAAGAAAAAAACAAAAGCCGCTGGGAGCGGGGGATCCGGTGGGTCAGCTCGAGCGCAACACCTTCGCCGTTAGTCGGGTCTGTTCGAGGGGGCGCGCGGGACAGCCCGAGTGCGGAATATATATCCGAGCGGCCATTCTTTTCGGGGCCATGGCGCTCTCGAGAGCTGACAAATGCCGGGGTGGTCTGACGGCTCTGTCCCTTCTCTCTCTCTTCCTCTGCAGCAGCTCGCTCGCGCCGCAACTTCATTTACACCTATTCAGCCGGTCGGCTTTTACGAGCTACCTAACGCTGTGCTGCTGTCGTCGTCCCTCGTCAATTGCGAGAGATCCTTTCTTCGGGCCCCGACACAGACAGACATGCGTCGGCCAATTATTATACTACCTACCGCACACGCAGCTTTTCTCTCTCTCTTTCTTTCTCGCTCTCTCGGCTCGTCGCATTCACTGCGTGACACGGCAACTGCGCTCCCGGATATCGATTAAACACCCATCAGATCAGCGCTAACGAGCCGTGTCCTCGAATTATTCGCGGGAATTCCACCCGACTGACTCGTCCGCGCAAGTCACCCAAGTTTTAACCAGATATACGTCTTACCATTCAACCCTCCTCGCTTTGTCGTCCCAATCTACGATCGCGCATTTCCGCAACATTTTCACCAACCGACAAATCCGCAACATTGACTTTTGCACTCATATCTCCATCCGCTTATGTATCTAGTGATTACTCGTGCCAATGGTGGATATTTTCGAGGTTCTTCACATTTCATAGCCAAATATATGCGATTGGAACATTGGCAACTCACTTTTATTGCATCCGCCTGAAAAACAGTGGATTTCCAGTAAAAAGTGAACAATAGTTTGAAGAAGAGTGACGCGCGGCGAATCAAATGAAGTCTGATGCTTTTACGTTAGATGTAGCACTTGTAAACGATATCAACTAGCGAATATTCACCTACACAGCTAAAATGAGGAGGTTTAAGTTCGGGATTCGTTTTTTCTCGGTGCGTATATACGATTTCGCAATATTTTTCCGTCCAATCTCTATTTTATGCCGAATTACGAGTGTGAACGTCGAGCACATACGAGCTCAAGTGAGAATTAATATTGTGTCGAAAAGTATGGATGAAAGCGCATTGTAGCTAAGCTGTTGATCGATCAACGTTTCAGAGTATCGCCAAACGTTGCATTTCTTTATTCGTATGATTTTGTTATTTTTAAAATCGCATCGCAGCTATATATCATCATCCAATCAGGGTGTCCTAATCGGCGCATATATAAAGCCGATCGAAGCGCAGCTGTGTACGTGTGTGTAGTTGGAAACATTTCCAGTTTTACTCTTGTATAAAACGGACATTGTTGCATAGACGATTCACTATTCTCACGGGACAATGGATTAATTCGACTCGAGTCAAACCGGGTGGGAATTGATATCGAGCAAAGCAAACAAAGTTATCATTTTGATTAATCATGTATTTTTGTATTTATCGCTCCGCGGTATACATGGGCGCGCGCGTGTGTGGGGGGTGGGGGACGTGCCGGGCGTCTGGCGTTAGCCGGCAGCTGGTGTGCCGCGGGATTACGTGGAAGATGCGGGGCGGGGCGGGGCCGTGATGGAGGTGCGCAGGTCGCTTAATAAATTCGTCACGCCCGAGGCATTGGCGCGCGCCTGTGTTTTCCAACAATCGCCCACCTTCGAGCTGCTGCTGCTCTTCTTGTCTGCAGCCGTGATGTGCGGGCCCACGCCGCCGCCGCCGCTCTTTCGACACTCTCTTTATGCTCGTTCGATTTTTCCATTTTTCCCCGGGCCCCGGGCTTTTTCCGCCCGTTTTTCCGCCGTCCGCGCTGCTGCTGCTGCTGCTTCTTCTTCTTTTTTTTTCCCTCTCTCCCTTCGCGCCCGCCGCGCCAGCCTTTTCTTCCCCTCCCGAGTCCCGGCTCGACTCCGTTTGCGCTCCAGAAAAACGTCGTTGCGCGCTCGCGCATACTTTTGGGAATTCCTCGGGCGCGCGGGTATTTCCCCGCCGCCGCGCCACCGACGAATTACCGAGGAAATCGAGGAGAAATTTCATGCAACATTTTTGGAATCGCTCGAGCGCCAGACTGTGCCCAGCCCCGACCTGCGCGCTACCCTTACACCCGAATCTCTTGTGTGTATATATACGTATACTTGGATTTATATGTACGCCAAGCTCGAATATCACGAATTGAATAATGTTGCGACTGAGGATCCTCGCTTCCTCCTCATTCCCCAAATGTTTTCGTGATCCTCCGGATTTGTTCCGCCCGCGCCGCGGCCGGCGGGCCACCAACGATACAGGCAAACTGTTCCGATTAAAACACGGCGAGGGATCATATTGTACGAAATTATTATTTTTCCTAGAAACGCACTGAACCATGAAAAAATGACAAACTCGAACTTCTTTTATTACTAAATCCCCGTAATGGATCTATGTAACTGCATAACCAAGAAAAATCGTAACTATTACAATATGTTTGCTCCCTTTCTCTTTTTCTCTCCCGCGAATTCGACTATGATGGAATTGAAATTTCAAAATTCCGTGAACGGCATATCTTAAGGGGATCCGCTACGTTCTGTATGACCTACAGTCCGTGTCTAATATTTTTCCTACAGTTGATTTTTTATTAATATATTCTAATAAAATTTGTCTTATACATGGTTAAGCCAAGCATTTTTTAATGTGTATAAAATTTTTTGATGAGTTCGAAAAATTGTTAAAACGTTAGTTCACAGATTTGACATTAGTGCTGTTGCCACAGTTGTTTCTCTCTCTAGAATTAGTTCTATTTCATATAATAAGATCAAAGTCTCCCATTTTATTCTTCATTCACAGAGAGAATAAAATAGTAAGTAATATTAACAAGATAAAACCCATAGGGTGTAAAAATTATTGAAAATGGTGGTGGCATTAGAATTTAAATTTTTTCGATCGTTGGAAGGGTAGAACAGAGCTAAACCCTTATTCTCTTTGATTCTAAGAGGGGTGGGACCTGTATTCGCGAAGAAAAATTCCTCGGCGCGTCACCCACAGCACGCAACTGGCAACTTTCGACTCTTGGCCGATTATGGTCTCTTCGAATCCTCTCGAAGCCTCAGAAACAAGGGACCCATTGACAAAGCAATAAAGGACAGGTAAAGATCCTTTTTCGCCAATTAAAAAAGTTTGAATGAATAAATCAGTATTGTAGTGTATTTATATCGATAGTTATATCTGATTAGAAATTTGAACCATGAACATACAAATTTGAACGGTGGAAATTGGATAACTCTGAGTTATATGGAAAAATATTTAGTGTCGTCAGATCACCAAGACTTTGGGTTTGAACATCTGCAAAAATAGACATAAGAAATCCAGAATACGTGAAATAAACAACATGTCAGTTGCATAATTTGGGATAGTTGAGTTCGCATATAACGTTAGTCAATAATAAACCATGAAATAAGTGATTTTGTCTCTCCGTTATTTTTGTCAAGTGTACCCAACATGCCCTACCCCCAAATCATGGATTTTCATAACGAGTATATGAATAATTTAATCAGCAAGAGGGAACTTGGACAGAAAAATTATGTAGATTACCGTAGTGCAGCATATGAGAAACTCGTAATTCACAGACGATCCGGCGATGCTCGCTGCGCACGTCTGGGCGCGTTGTGTTTAAAAATATATATATATATATATATATATTCATCTATAGCAGTGGATAACCGAATGAAACAGCAGAGCTCGATACGCTGAATCAGTGATGGACAATACGCATGTGTGTGTGTCTGTGTGTATATGTTCAAAGCTATCTCTAGCCAGACAGACGTACTTGCGGCCGCAAGTGAATCGAAGCCTTTCAGCCGCGGCTCGCAACTCGTCAAAGTTATAACTTTGAAAGGCTATATAGTTGAACGTACGCGTCCTTTTGATATATATACATATATATACACGTGGATCTCACTGCCACGAGCCACGTGCTCCACCAGATAAACTCTTCTCACTAGCCGAATAATAATAACAACGCAGAGTCTGCTCGAAGAGCGCAGGGATAACGACGCACGTGTGGGTTTTCTCTATAGTGGACTCGCGTGACAGACAACAGCCCCAACGATTGTCCGCAATTTACGTTACCGAGAACCGAGTTAACCCATCGCCATCTCCGCGGGATCGGGATAAGATAAAACGTTAGGTTCGCTGCGCGGATGCCGCGAGGATGCGCGCGAGTATAATGTCGGAATATGTAGCGGTCGAGCCCCGTGAAAATACGGCTAGGGCGGCGGCTGATGGATATGTAAGTAATTGCGTCAAGGGACACGGTATATTCATCCAACATACCAGTCTCTTGAATTCTCACAGTCGAAATTTAATTTCTTCAAACTTTACGGTTAAAAACTAGTGTTTGACAGTGACGAATCACTGTATAATATCCTACGGGTGAGTGAGTTCAGTTTTTCGATTTCATTCACTTTAGCTCCATGAGTTTTGACAGCCACCCCGATTTTTACAACTGATTTGCAAATTCACTTTGCATTCCGTCAATATTCGCTGGAGTGTACGTAAAATGCGCGTCAAAATTCAATTTGTAAGTTGTTGCTGTCGAAGCTCGAGCATCAAAATTTTCGTTTTTTTCACAGCCAAATGGAGTTTAATTTTTTACAAGAAATATCGAATACATTCAGCGGGTTAATTGCCCTTGTTTCCTCTTAGCAACCGTCTCTTGAACGATTGCTTGTATATCATCGATAGGTGGATTGACGGGCGCGCCCGCGAGTTAGGCAGCGATTGTGTGTATAATCGGTGAGACGATCGTGCAATGCGGTAATCGGTAGAAGCGGAAGCGCTGCAGATAGAATCGGCGTTGATGCCATTACACTCACACACACGGACACACACACACACACACGGATATATAAAGACACGTCGTGTACACCGGTTCTTTTAATACACACCTCGCGCGCGCGCGGCTCTGCGGATGTCGAGCGGGATATTTATCACGCGACTCGGCCTAACTAATTGCTTAATGCGCGCGGATTTAATTAACGCGCCCGTTGATAACCGGCGCCGTGCTCGCGCGCGAGCGATCCAACTATAACTTGTACGTGTATACACGCGATAAAGATAAACGAGCGGATTATTTATGCTTTATGCGAGTGCACTTATATGCCCGTTAATTGCGGCTCGCTACCCATTCAATTAATCCGGGGCCTGAGTAACGAGTGCTAAAATTAATTGTTTACACGATCGCCCCGCTCGAGTTGACGCTCGTGTACTGCGCTGGCGCGTGCTCATATATATATACGAACGCGCGCAATAAAGATTAGGCGGTGACGAGACCGATTGTGACCGATAGTCGAAACTCTTTCTCCTGCGCCATTATATATGTATTGAAGCACAATGTGTAAAAGGACGAGGATAAATATAATTCATATGTATCCATGTATGCTCACAGTATTCTCCACTCGTGCAGTACTTCGGCCACATCTCTTAACCAACATCACACAATTCGATCTATAAAGCGTAAATAATTCGAGCCTGCTATACAGGAATAGATGAAGAAAGAGAGAAGGAGAGAGCTGTAAAAGGGCATTCCTCGGCCGTAATGGCGCATTTGATTTTGTTTGCCAACGATAAATCGCTCGCTCGTAAACGTTGTTGGTCTCTATAGCCCTGCGTGCGCGCCAACAACCTGTTGTAAAGCAAATCGGGTGCCGAGTATAACACAAACGAACCACCGAATCCGCGTAGACGGAAAAATTTTGCGGGAATTCGAATAGTTGCCCGCGGGGGTGAGAGAGCGGCTGGGTAGGATATAAACGCATCTCTCGGGTGGCGCGCGGCGGCGGAGGGGCAGCGTTGCGCGCGGCCGGAGAGTGGGATCGGCTCGGGCGCGTACTTCGCGCCGAGCGGCGGCGGCGGGGTGGGGGAGAGGTCGCCTCCGGGGAGGTGTGGCCTCCTCGAGGAGCCTCCTACGCCTCCCCCTTCCGGAGGACCACGTGTGCGCGTGCAGCTGCGGCGCTCCTGTCTCTCGCGCGGTCCGCTGATGCAATTGCGAAGCCGCCGCCGTCGCCAGGTGTCGATCGGCCTCCGTCCTTCCTTTGTCGTTGGCTCGCGCGCGCGCGATATTCGCTCGTATATGTATATATAGGCTGCTGGTGGTGTGATCGTCGCAGTCTCGGGGGGTCTCGGTCCCAGCGTTCTGCAGCAGTGGACTGTCAACCGGTGCCAAGCACGGCCAACAGCTGACTCGGGGGCTGATCGGGCAGCCACCATTGTTGGGTGGGGGCGATCGGTACATCGGTAGAGACGTTTGCACGGGTGGGGGCGCGATCATACGCATCGGTGTGTGTGTGTGCGTGTGTGGGGGCGTGGCTTGGCCCGTGCTAGGGGGGTCCGCTCGCACTGGTAGTGGGGGCAGACCAACAGTCACAGAGAGACGCTCGCTCGCCACGGAGCGACAGAGAGACAAAGAGAGAGAGAGTGAGAGAGAGAGAGAGAGGAGAGCAAGGGGCCCCGCCGGCGATCGGTGCGCAGATCGGCAGTCGCTAGCCCAGCGCCACCGTCGAAGTCGGTCGGTCGCGCGCTCGCGCCGCATTGGCTCGGATTTTAAAATAGCCGCGGAGGGGTGCCGAGTAGCAGGAGCAGCAGTGGCAGCGTTAGCAGCGTTAGCAGCAGCAGCAGGCGGCACGGCAGGTATAGCCCCGAGGGATCGCGCGTGCTCCCACTCCGGCCGGGGCCGGGGTGACACCCCCGAGCGGGCCACGGAGAGAGGGTGAGTGGCGGCCAGTAGTGCGCCAGCCTCGGATGCGGCAGTGTGCGCTGGTGCGCTCGAGCCTCAACTGTGTGTGTGTGCTTCGTATACATATAGATAGATATAGATATATATATATCCATACACGTATGCATCAAGCCGGCGAGCAAGCCGGAGAGATTATGTGCAGCCGAGGGAGAGCGTGACGCACACCCCGGGACAGAGTTGGTTGGTTTTTCAAGTGCGTGCGGACACGTTGGCCCGATTTTACGCGACTTTGGTCGCAAAGTGTGAGTCAGCAGCAGCATAATGGACACTGCCAGACTGTGGATGATGCTGGGCCTGCTGGCCGCGGCGCTGCCCAGCCTGCCCGCCGAGGTCAGGTCGAACAAGAACCGCGGCAGAGGCTCCATGTGGTGGTGAGTACGAGCGACGACCGCCTATTCTTTTTCCCCTATCATACCGAGAGTGATCGTCACCCGTGACTATACCCAGTGCCCAGTGCCCAGTGCCCGCTCGTTAGATTCACAACACGCGACCCCGATATCGGTCTGTTCCGCGCAAAGTGACGAAGTTTTGTCGGTACCGCGCCAGAGAATCCGCGCGTGTGGCCAGCAGCGATTACCCGGTATCGGCCGCTTTCAATCGAGTGTCCCCGCCGCGGACGGATAGTTTTGAATCTCGATCGCAAATCAGTGGGGGACCCTGTTCCACACACTCGGCGTCGCAGCCCGGCCGTTTTCCCCGATACGCGTGCCCATCTGTTCGGCCGTCGTCGCGAGCGCGGCCCATTTGTTTTGGATTCTCGAGTGGAGCCGCGCGCGCGCGGCGGCTCTCAAGTGCTCGCAGTTGCCCCGCCGCGTCAATTTCGACACGTTGCTCCCTCGCGCCACGCACTCTTTTCTCGCTCACTTGCGCGCGGTAATTTATTGGCCGCGCGTGCCGGTAGCAGCTTCTATTTATACGTGAGCCGAACGTTGAAATCGTCGACACACTGGCTCGCGCGGTCGAGTCCCGGCAGATGAATCGGGTGGCGGGCACGGGGGGCAGCAGCACACGGGCGGAAACAAAAAAAGAGGCAGCAGTGCTGACGATTGTCGGGGACGCATTGCAGGGGCATCGCGAAGGCCGGCGAGCCGAACAACCTGCTGCCGATGCCGCCGGCGTCGCTGCACATGGACCCGACGGTGTACGCGACCCTGAGGCGCAAGCAGCGCAGGCTCGCGCGGGAGAACCCCGGCGTGCTGATGGCCGTCGCGAGGGGCGCGAACCT
This sequence comes from Aphelinus atriplicis, assembly GCA_020882685.1. Classification (NCBI taxonomy): domain Eukaryota; kingdom Metazoa; phylum Arthropoda; class Insecta; order Hymenoptera; family Aphelinidae; genus Aphelinus; species Aphelinus atriplicis. The sequence continues at coordinate 14,765,588 of CM037076.1, read as the reverse complement.
CGCGATAACCGAGTGCCAGCACCAGTTCCGCAACCGCAGGTGGAACTGCTCCACCAAGAACTTCCTCAGGGGCAAGAACCTGTTCGGCAAGATCGTCGACAGAGGTGAGTGTGCGACGACCCCCGCCTTCGCTTGAATTACATCCACGCGACCCTCGAGTCTGCTCTCGAGCTTGTGCAAACGAACGCGAAGTGGGAGGCAACGTTTCCCACACTAATTTCTACGCCGCGTGTAATTATTATAGTCGCGGACGGTTCGTTTCTCCGTTTCCTTTATCCCCGGGATTCCTATGGCTAAACGTTTGCTTCGCCTTTTGGAAAAAAAAAAGAAAACAGTTGGCAACCGCGCGAAACCTACTTGTTGCGTCTTTCCTCCCAGCCGCGACGAATCACATATATATATAAATCGTCGCCAATTACCGGGCGACGCCGGCCAAAATACCCACGAGCCTCCGTGGCTCGTTGAATAATTCATCGGGTACGGACAGCCGCGCGCGTTTTAATCTCCCTGTCTTTGTCCGTCTGTCTGTCTGTCTGTGAGAGAGGATCGATCTCGCGGGTGGGTAAGCCCGCGATAAGGTGCGCGAGCGACAAAAACAACGTCCCATTGTCCGGAAGACGCGCGTTTAAGGACCACCACCACCACCACCACGGCTGCGCCGACTCGCTTATCTTCGATACGAATTTACGGGACGGGACGAGCGTGTCCGTACGAGCGGGTGGCCGCCCGTGTGAACCGCTGCGCGCATCTACGCTTTGAATAGGGTTAATTTGGGATTTGCGATAGCCCCTCGTGAGCACGCGAGTGCGCGGCAGAGAGAGAGACACGCGGAGAGGCAAAGGGAAACGTTGGGGGGGGACAAAGCCAATTACTCGGCGATTAGGATTTGCATCGGGGACATTTACGACACGCGCGACAATTAACCAACGTGTGTGTATACTCGTGTGTGTGTGTGTGGGTCTCTCGCGAGCTGCGGAGAGACAATCGGTCCGGCGATGCGGACGCGACATTGGCAGTAGGCCGGCACGCGGCCCCGGTAGCGCGTGCGCTGGTTTGTCCGACGCGGCGATGATGCTGGGACGATGCGACGGTTGCCCCCCGTCCGTTGCTCCCCGCACGCGGCTCGACCCTCGTACTCGCAGTGCATGATGGGGCTGTTCGCGGGACGAGTCGTCCGGGGAAACAGGTATATATGCACTCGGAGAGCGAGCGCAAACGTTGAATCTCGAGTGCGCATCGCTTTCGATTAGCTTTCTATCCGCGACGTTTCAGTTGGGACTCGACGCGCAACGACTCATCGGCAAATCCCGCCGGAGAGGATCAAGTTAAACTCAAGTGAGATTTCCTAGTCGGCAATTGCTGGTCGCGTGAAGGAGGAAACGAAGCCGCGGGCACCGATCGGCGTAGCTGAGACAATTATTTGACGAGACACTCGCGAGGCTGAGCAAACACGCGACGAGGCGGACAGTCGATCGGGGAGCCGGTGGCCACTTGCAAATCCCCAAATAACCCAAATCCCTCCCGGGCGAATATACAAGCTTTTGGCCGCGCTTGTACGCCTCGATATTACGCCGTGGATCGAGGCTCGCGCTCTGTAATCATTTCGCCGCCGCCGCCACCTACCTCGCGCCAACCTTTCCTCATCCTCCTCCTCCTCCTCCTCTTCCTCCTCGTCCTCTTCCTCCTCCCTCTCCATCGACGCCAACACCTCGCGCGAGAAACCACATCGCGCCAGCTCTTACACTTCTTCTCCTTCTCGTACCGGCCTTACCCGCTGCGCGCCGCCGCGAAATCTCGCAATAATCTTCATTGGCTGTCCTATAGGCCGGATCGATAATGGGGCTAAAGTTGCATACTCCGCCATGTTCATGTGTGACTATATTTGATGCTTGTCTCAATTATGTTGGTGCACAAATGTCAACCAGTTGAATTTTCTCCGGCCTTACAACGCGTTGAATTTCTCGTTGCTTTTGCCATCGTTTGAATCTTAATACAAAGCATACCACTGTCAATCACAATAATTGATGATGCATAATTTTTCAATATTCGCACTTGCGGTGAAAATTTATTACTGTCATCAATCATTCTGTACGACACTGGAGATTTAATTTATCTATTTTGGATCAATTTGATCAGCACAGTTTGGCTCGAGTTACTCGACTGGGAATAATCGCATTCATCTCAAGTGTCCCTTCGAATTTATTCATCGTTGACTATTTCGATTGTAGGGATATACGCGATCATATCTGTACAATATATATATTCAATCGCGGTGGCTATATTTTAATTGACTGCGGGATAAAGTTCTTCTTCGTCGTGTACAACTTAGAATTCAAGTGAAGACGGATTGAAGGCGCGCGCGCGTCGTAGGAAGGAAAAGAAACGTGTGAATGTTGACATGGAAGCGCTTGTAAAGAAAAAGCCTCGCTCCAAAGTTGAGCTGGCCGGGCTCATATACCCTCGCGCACACCGTGTGACTGGTCGCAAACAGACTCGGGGCCGTGGATGCGCACGGAATCGGTGGGCTTGTGCAGGACGACGAGAGAGATGATTAGTCGTTGATGCGCGCGCGCGTCAACGATGACAGGGACTCGCGCGCGTGGCGCGTAAAAAGAGTGTGTGTATGTGTGTCTGTCGAAAGTGGCTCGCGCGAGGAGATGTAGAGGATGGAGAGCGCGCGGATGATTTACGAGGCGGGCATTAGCCGAGCGAGTCGCTGTCGAAGAGCTGCAACAAACGGGAGTTGCTCCTCGGATCTTTTTGCGGGCTCAACCCCCGCGCGGCAGTCGCCCGAAATCGCGTCTTCATCACGATGGCGCGTCTCGCGACTCGGCATATAAATACACATATAGAGTATATTACGTATATTTATGCGCGAGCTCAGCTGTGCGGGGCCACGTCGATATATACGGGCGCGTGGATGTTTTTCTGTCTCTCTCTCTCACTCGCGCGAGCCAGCGTCACGCAGCTATAAATCGCCCCGGCTATGATGGGCTACATGTGTCGAGCTGCGGCGAGAGCAGCGCGGATTTCTTGCGGATATACGTGAGCCGCGAGCTTAAACGCCCGAGAGCGACGCACACACACACACACACACGCGGCTGAAAGCAAGAGTCGCGTGTTCCCATCGTATACGCGAGCCGGCTCGGATGCCGTCGCGCGCGCGCGTCGGAAATATCCGGCGTCACCTCGCGTATTTCCAATCGCAAAAATAGCAGTTGAATTTCCTAGTCAAATTTTGAGCGGAACCGCGATTTTCGCCTATTTCAATAGGCAACGCTGGCCAGTCTAACCGTTTTCACCCATTTCCAGCTCCTATCGTACATACCTTATCGATGCGCAGTTTGTAACTACCGCTTAAAATAGAAACAACAAGTTGAATGTATCTTGGGTGGTCGAATTATTCTGTACCGATGGCGGTTATAGCGATGCAGTATATTATATCACTGGCGGATCTATTTGGGTTATAATTGGTATCCGTGGCATAAGTCACATAGCTCGCGGAACAAAAAGTTTGTCTCCGTCGCGGTCGGATTCGCGGCTGTATACGTCGATACATCGAACGCGATCGCGCGAACGCTGCTGTTGTACGTTAAATTAAACGCGGGCAGTTTTAAAATCAGCGGCTTTGGCAATATCGCGCGCTTGTGAACTCGGCCGCTGTCTCGGCCGACGGGTGGGTGAACGTCGCGCTCAGCGGCAGCTCGATCGACAGCCGCGCGCACAGCCGATCCCCCGGGGGAATCCGCGGCGGCCTTATACAGGGGAGTGTTGCTCGCGCGCGCCGCTTTCGCCGCTTTTTGGATACGAGTATAGGTACATACGCGTATGTATATGTATATATACAGCCGGACTCGGCGATAGCACTCCTTGTTTGCCCTCGCTCGTGTACCCTCTCGGGCTCGACTGGTTTCCTTCGATATTCCAACTTCTTGCGTTGTCGCGCGCGCATGCGGCAACTCGCGACGGCGTCGTTATACTCCCGTACATGCGACGACTAGGCCGTCGATTCCTCCTCAATTTTCCCCGGACGAATCGAGCTCGCGATCAAAACTTGTATATACGTATATATATACGGACACGGGCGCGCGCGAGACAAAAAGTGCGGCGCGTCGTTTGGGCAGAAACGACGTGAAACTGGTATAATACAAACGGCCAGAGAGAGAGAGAGAGAGAGACAGAGAGACACAGAGAGAAGCTGGGAGGAAGAAAGAAGTGCTGCTGCTGCTGCTGCTGCTGTTGGAGGTAGCAATAATTTCCGGCGATTTTATCTCGGCGGAATTTCAGCGTCTGACACAAATGCCCCTCGTAAACTCGCGTCGCGATGTCGCTAAGGCCCGATCTCACTGGTGCTGCTGCTGCTGCTGCTGTTGATGCCTACTCGTCCGGACTACGAGAACAGTTGAAAAGTCAGTTGGCCGCGAGAGATGATTCGCGCAGCCCGTTTACGAGAGGAGCGCTTGCGCGCGGCTCTCGGCGACGCGCACGCACGCACACGAGCAAAAACAGCAAAAACAGCCAACAAGAGCAAAAACAGAGCCCCGCGACTCTCCAAAGACACACACACGCACACACACTCGCCGTGGAAACTCATTCGTTCGTTGTGATGATTTATCGCGACGGCCCGTGCGGTTGAGAATTATTACCATGTGATATTAGTCGTTTTTATGTGGGTATTATACGCGCGTATAGGATGCTCCATTGTACACAGTGCAAGATTGCGAGTGTCCGAGTCGGAGCGTTTGGCTGTGGAGAGCTGGGCTAATTAGTAAAGGTGCACGACTCGACTGCTGCTAGCCGCGCGCACGTGTATTATCCGTCTAGCCTGGCGGCTCGCATTGTTTCAACCGCTCGTTTTACGACGATCAAACAACTCGCGGCGTTATCTGCGCTGCGCTATCGCCGCCCGGCGTGTGCGCGTACGTGTGCGTGCGTGTATGTATGTATGTGTGTGTACACACTCGCGCGGCGCGGAGGAAACGACGCTCAATAATCCCGGCGCTGTTTGACCAGGGACTCACCGGGACAATAAATAGTTGGCGCGCTCAACTTATCGTGCAGCGGGCCCAACCTGCGCCCGCCGACCTGGGCAAACAGCTCAGCAGCAGCAGCAGCAGCAGCTCGAGAGAGAGAGAGAGAGAGAGAGCACGAAATAACTCGAAGAGAGCCAGCACACACCGAGAGTGGACACGAGCGGGCGAAGATCGTTATATTGCGTGTGCCGTTATCCACGCACCTGTACGCGCGCGCCGCTCGAGACAAAGACCCACTGCTTATATATGTATACTCGCGCGTATACATACGTCCATCCGCGATCATTTTCCTTTCGTGTACAGCTCGGTCTCGCGGACAGAATGCCCGAGATTATTACTTGTTTGCTTAGGGAGCCGTCCCCCCTGGTTTATTGGCCAGCTTTCTCTCTCTCCCGCTCCCGAGACGGACGCGCGCTGCACCGTTCGCGTATATACGCATTGTTTACAAATCAACATTTCGCCCCACCTGTGTTTCCCTCCAACCGCGCCCCAATATCTATGTATATCGACGCAGTTAAACTTGTTCCCCGCCATATTTCTTCCGAGAGCTCTCTCCGCGAGCCACATCATCATCGAGCTTGCCTCTCGATAACGAGGCTCCATTGATGATTCGTGTAAATAAGCCCGCCCCGAGAGTATATACGAACGTCTGCCCGAGTACTTATATACACAAGCTCTTCCGGCCGTGCAGCGGGCAAAATCAAATGGTACTTTTCCTCTGTGCCCGAGTGCATATACAGCTCGAGGCATTCGCGCGTGTACCGCTACACACGCAGAGCTCAGCAAGAGGACAAAGTCGTCAAGTTCGCCGGGAGAATCGAGCGCATTGAAACTGCCGTGCCTGTCCCAATCGAACGTCGAGCGCTGAAACGTCAAGTGCGCGCGCTCGTGTAAAATTGTTAATTTATCGGGAGCGTCGGGCGGGCAGCAGCGAGAGGCGGACTTTCACGGTGGTCCCTCTCTCTCTCTCTCTCTCTCCCTGTCCGTCTGTACGTGCGGCTGTGCGCGCTGGCCGCTGGCGTGGGAGGGAGACAGCCAACGTCTCAATCTCGAGTCGGCGAAACGCGTATACCTGCCGCTTGTGCAGCCGGGCCGAGGGAGACCTGACCTTAAGGTGGGCGGCTGCACGATGACCCAAAACCGAGCTTATCTGCATGAAGCGCGCGTGCAGGTGTCTACCGGCACCTTTGTGTGCCGGCTGCCCGACGGCCCGAGGCCCGATCCTCTCTGATGTGCGATGCGTATGCCGCTCTGGCTCACCCACACACGCAGGCGCGCACCAAGATTCGCTTCGAATTATACTCGTGCGGCCGAACCCATTCGATGCTATATTCGCGCGTTCCTAATTTGCCCAGCTCGAATCCAAACACGAGTAGCAATCGCGTGCGACTGGAGGTTGGCGAAGGGCGGATGAAAATGTCGCAGAGTGGTTTTTGGGACGAAATGTAAAATTGCGGGGGACGTTTGTGATTGCAGGCTGCAGAGAGACGGCGTTCATCTACGCGATAACGAGCGCGGCGGTGACGCACAGCATAGCGAGGGCCTGCAGCGAGGGCAGCATCCAGTCGTGCTCGTGCGACTACTCGCACCAGTCGCGCAGCCCGTCGGGCGTGCGCGACTGGGAGTGGGGCGGCTGCTCCGACAACATCGGCTACGGCTTCAGGTTCTCCCGCGAGTTCGTCGACACGGGAGAGCGCGGCAGGAACCTCAGGGAGAAGATGAACCTGCACAACAACGAGGCCGGCAGAACGGTAAGTTTCCCCGACATTCCAGCTCATTCCCCCGATTACACGCGCTCTCTTGTTCGCTCTTCCTCGGTTGCACAATTAAAATATTGCCTTCGCAAGCCTCCGTAACACAAGAACATACTTTTGTGAGTGTAAACGCGCGGAATCAGTTCAAATTGACTAGAGTCCACTGAAAACAAAAAATCCAGTCTTGGTTTGAAGCACCTAAAGTCTGTTTGATGCTACGCGACGAGAAGATTCGTCATCTAGCTGATTATTCCACCTCAACCGATTCTTCATTCTTGTGAGTATCGATGCGAGTCTGGAGTTGAGCGGCAATAAGGATGCACAATTGTGGCATCAACCTCTACACTCGCAAAGCTGTAATCGTGATTTAAAAAGACGAAGAAATTGATCCTAGAGCGAATCTTCTCGTAACAGCGTCATCCAACCAAGATTGTTTTTTTTTTCTTTCAAAACAAATATCGAGTCAGCAAGTGAATCTTTTTGAGATAGTTTTTGGAATTTTTCGCTGAGACGTTGTTTGGATGTGAAACACGCATACAGAGGAAGAGAGAAAGGGACTAGGGACATAATCGAGAAGGAGGTAGTAATAGGCGTGATTTCAGCACGTGTCGTCAGAGATGCGGCAGGAGTGCAAGTGCCACGGGATGTCGGGCTCGTGCACGGTGAAGACCTGCTGGATGAGGCTGCCGTCGTTCCGGCAGGTGGGGGACAACCTGAAGGACCGCTTCGACGGGGCCTCGCGGGTGATGGTGAGCAACTCGGAGCGGGGCGCCAGGGCCGCGAGCGGGCCCAACTCGTCGCTGAACTCGGTGCACAGCCGGTGGCAGGGCCTCGGCCGCCGGCACCGCTACAGCTTCCAGCTCAAGCCGTACAACCCGGAGCACAAGCCGCCCGGGGCCAAGGACCTCGTCTACCTCGAGCCGTCGCCGCCGTTCTGCGAGAAGAACCCCAAGCTCGGGATCCTCGGGACCCACGGCCGCCAGTGCAACGACACCAGCATCGGCGTCGACGGCTGCGACCTCATGTGCTGCGGCCGGGGCTACAAGACCCAGGAGGTGATCGTCGTCGAGCGGTGCAACTGCACGTTCCACTGGTGCTGCGAGGTCAAGTGCCAGCTGTGCAGGACCAAGAAGACCGTGCACACCTGCCTCTGAGCTCGCGACCCCCCTCGCTAGTCACGCGCGGCACAGTGACCCCCGCCCCCCACCCCCAGCGTCGACAACCAAAAAGAGTCAATTACGTAGTAAGCATTTTAGGTAGCCCGACCGACCGACCGCCGAACGACTCTCGTGCAGACTCCCACGTAGTCGTCGTCGTCGGTGCGCGCGTGTACCCGCTTCTTCCTGGCGAAGGAGCGCGAGGTGCCCCCACCGTAGCCGATGCTCCCCCCCCCCGCCCCCCCCCCCAACGCCTCTCCATCGATTCGGCATTTTTCTTTTATTTTTATCGACCAAAAATCAAAAGAAACTCGACCGGGCTTTTTTTCCTATATCCAATCTATATATACATATACATATATATATATATATAATTTAATCAGATTGCCCGGGCAAACTCGCCCCAGGCCAACTTTCTCTCTCGGTGTCACAGTATTATAAGCGGAAAATTTTATTTATTCCTCGGCGAGACTCCAGTGTGTTATCGAGCGATTCGAGCTCGGCAAGCACAATCGTTCCGATTGTTCAAATCGATCCTCCCACAATTACACTCTACACATCACACCTTACACATTTCGACACGTATATCACCACACACACACACACCCACACGCACGCACACAAACACATAAAAGAGATCAAACATCGAAACATGACGTTTTAACACGTACTAAAGACTGAAACGGCAAAGTGGTATTTTTATCATATTTCTAACATTAAGTTTACGGCTATATATTATGTGCGCGCAATGAATCATAGGTGAAAGTCTAAAATCGAATCGGCCCGGATTCGACAACTATGTAAATAGATGAACGTCACTGTGTCCTATTCTCGCTGTACTAGTGTATATCGTTTCCTCACGTGTTTCATTTATTTTTCTCTAAGGAAAATTAACGTAAGGGAGTATGTATATTGCGCGACGTCGCGACAGCGGCGCGTCGGGAAAAACGAAAGTCGAAGATAAATTTCAACGCCTCGCATATTTTTAATTTCGACCCTTCTTCCCCGCCCCCCACCCCCCTTATATCCCTCGATTGCACTTGTAAATACGCCAATCACGCGTGGCGAAAAATAATTTTGAAACAAGAGAGGAATCAATTTGCGTCCGAGCTTTTGATTTTTACAACTCGAGTGAGTGAGAGCGTGTGTGTGCGCGCGCGCGCGTGAGTGAGAGGGAGCGAATGGTGCAGAGGAGGTAAAAGTTGAGAAATTTATTAATTTATTTAGTCTGGCGTGCGAGCCTGCAGGCTACATGTAAATATAAAAAAGGCACGTTATTTTTGCTAATAGTATTTAATTGAAGTGCGCGACAACTCACACATCGGATCGACAATCGATGCCGAGTCGTCGAGTGAGCGACCGCTCTGTACATATATTTTCCTTTTCTTTTCCCCGAAGAAAACCTATAGATTAACAAATTGTAAGTTGCCAAATGAGAAAGATCGCTTATACACTTTTGTTTCATACGTAATCGACTCTAGGCCGTGTTATGTGCTGCTGCCTCAAATTCTTCGTAATTTCCTATTTTTTTATACGCAGTTTTTTTTTCGAATGAACCGTTGTATATATTTATATAGGTACATACATGTTTAACAAACTTTACGAACAATGCGAAACTCATTCATGACTCTGAGAGGATATTCAAAGTTTTGTAAATGATTGTATTTAGACGAGACATTGGAGAGGAAGAGACATAAAAGTATCGAGCCAATGTCGTTGATAATGAAATGTTACACTACTGTTTACCAGTGCGGGCGCAAATTAGCCTTATAAATACGTATTGTATTTCCAATGAATGAAACGGTGATCCCAGTAACATTGTGCATATAGATATGTAATGTTATTGTGAATAATTTATATATGTGTGTATATATTATATGCATATATATACACACACAACAGATAACGCAAATATAGATTTATGAATAATAAAGAAAAAAAACAAAATTTTGAATACAACATTAAATCACGTTTACTTTACTCGGTCTGCGGACCAGCTGAACCTCTACATACATATCCCATCCTTCTGTGGCCACGATCCAATCCAGGTGACTGCATCCAATGTGTCACGTTTCTCAGATTTAGTGTTTCCGGTGCTCTCTCGGCATACGCAGTAATACGTTACGGTTACGTTGGTAGCATTTGAAGAAAATTTTTGGTCAACTTTTCGCTCATTTAGTCCTTAGAGCCACTGTCTTATGACCGTTTCAAGTTTTACTACCTGTTTTTGTTTCTTATTTCTGTATAGTGCAGTTTGGAGGTTATTCTTCAGTGAAAACTTACATTTCGTCTAGCGTAAAAAATTCGCAGTTATTATTCGAACTTTGGGACCATTTGAAAATTTTCAAATGCCCATTAGTTATTTTCGTTTCGTGTCTCCACTAGCATCTTTCTGGAATATTGATCACTTGCAAGACACTGGAAATAAAGTTGGGTCGATTATTAATAATAAAGTAAAAATTACAAAAGTTTGTCTCATTCAAGAGAGATTCTCGTTCGAGTGGAAACGCAGTGAATTTTCCAAGCAATACGAGTGAATTGATACACTGGCGCGCGAGTGCCACGATTTTCGATGAAAAAAAAAATGTTCGAATCTATATAAAACATGGCATAGCTCGAGTGAATGTATTCACTTGTATATTGCACGAAAAATTCCGTGCGATACGCTATTGAATAACGATCATATCCGTAGGATTATATATACGCACGTTATATAGCCGGCGGTTTTTCACCGGGAGGATTAAAGGCGTGGAACGTTGGCTTTCGGGATATGCGGGCAGCATACACGCGCAGTAAAACGTTGCGTGTCTGGTGATAACGGCCCCGTGGAATCCCGCGAGGAATCCCGACTTCGGGAGGACGCGTATAAAAGCCCGCGGCTAATGGCGACACCCTTTTGCTCGCGTATAACCGAGTGCGCGCTCGCACCGGACCACCTACGGCTCGCTCCAAAATCGACCGCCTGCAGCCGCGGCGTCCGTGATCTTGTATACGTATATATATATGCGCGAGATACGCTAATTAGTCCGCTTGACGACTCGCTCGAGTCGCTCTAATAGCTGGCTTGTTGCGTCGTCGTCGGCCCCGGGAAATGAAAAAAGAAAAAAAAGAAAAAGGAATAAACGGCCGCGGCGCCGAGGGAAGGTGAGAAACCCGACTCCATCTCTCTCTCTCTCGGCCGCCCAACAAACAAGCGCTGCGTATTCGAAAAGCGTTTTATTGGCCGCTCTAGCGCGCGTCTCTTTCCTTTTTTTCCCTCCTCAATGCGCTTTCACCCGCGTACGTTTCGTCAAATTGACTCCCGAATACATCAGTTTCCCCTGGTTGAAGTCTCGGGTTGAAGTATACGTATCGTATCAAAAGCCCGCGCGCGCGCGACATTTCTTTTATTCCTCGATCTTTCGATGCGCTTCGGTCCAATTCACCGTTGGCTCTGGGTCGACCCATCACAACTGTCGCGCTTGCAGGAATTCGCCGAGAGCAAATACGTCATGTAGCGGCGTCCAGTGCACGCGTTTTCCGAGGGTAGAAAGTTGATGATCGCAGGAGGTATATCGCGTCGCGAGAGGTTAATCTGAAGATAATTGTAAATGGACTGTGCAAAGTCAATCAACGCGCGAGGCGTAGATTGTGCGGGGAGCAGTGGAGTGCACGAGCGTACGGGGACAAAAGGAGCACGAGGGAAAAGTGGAGCGGCGGCGGCGGCGGCCAAGCTGCAGCAGCCAAGAGGGAAGGAAAACGGCCGATCGGCCCAAGTGTCAGGGGCGATCGAGGTCTGCCGCAACTCGCGCGGAATCCGATCAAAGTGGCAGCGCGAAATTCCGACTCGTGTGTGCACACGCCATCGCGGTATACAAGTATTTACACAAGCGTGCCCGTGTGTGTGCGCGCGCGAGGAGGGGGGTCCTACGCAATCGACACGGCCGTGAGACGCGCGTTATGCCGCGCGGCCCTGCTTACGTCCCAAAGTCCGCAGGGGCCTGACAGATAAACTCGCACTTTTACTGCGCGTGCGATTGCCCCCGAGCGCCCGACGATAATTAAAAGCTCCACGAGTTGGCTTGATACCTTATAATACCAACGTATATCCTAGTCCTGATTCATCTGTCAGTAGATCGTCGAGCTACAGCTGGCCTGTCGCTTGCGCGGCAAACTATAGTATATATACATACTAGAAAAGCAGCAACTGCAGCTATAGTTGGGAGTGCGCGAATCCCTGTCTTGGCTCAGTTCTCTTCATAAGCAACAAGTTTATCTGTATACGCATGAATTTCATTATTATAACTCGATTACCAGCAATTCCAGCCACTTGGCTTATTCGATTGTGGGTCTCGCGCAGATGATAGTTGAAACTTTGAGAGTTGATTCATCGTGGATTCGTCGAAAGACTGCAAATATCGTGAAAAAATTACCAGCTCCAACGATTTCAGTACTGTACTCTCCTCGTTAGTATTAAGTCATGTATCATTGGGGGAAAAAAATAACTCCCGAGATTGTCCCATGGGCATTGCTGGCATGATATTATTCCGTCAACCGCACACTCTTACTTCAGTCTCAATTCAGATTCATGCTGATTTGAGGTTGATTGACAAGTGACAAGGATTGAAGAGAAACTTTATTCGATTGTCGAATGTTACGATGCAGTTCGAGAATCCAATGAGATGAAATTGAACGAAACGGAAGTCTATTATACATTTGTCGTGATACATCGCAAATAGCGATGTGCGCGGGACTAACTTTCGAGCTGTAGCTATTGAGCGGATGATATATTTATGTCAGCTGAGAAGTTACGTGCGTCGAATGGTGCATGTATCAGCGATCGAGGTAAAAATGCTTGGTTGAAAATGTCGATCAGCGCTATACATACGCGTCGCTTGCGCGCAAGCTTGCCAAACCAGCAACGCTCATACCCGCGAGCGAATTGTAATTCAAGCGCTCCATTCGTTGTATCAGTAGGTCATATCAGGAGGGATTGTGAGGGGCGCCGCGTCGTTCTCGGGCTCTTCCAAACTCTTATCACTCGCAGTGTGGCTCTCCCGAGCGTGACGGCATGCGCCTAAGTACAATTAGGGCGAGAGTATCGGCGCGCGGCTGCGCGGACGTCTGACGCGGATCAAAAGAAAGCGCCGCGGCTGGCGCAATAAAGGGAGGACACGGCCCCGGACCCAACATCTCGCCCCGAATCTGCAGCTCTCGTCAAACCGCCACCGCGGCCAACTGCGCACGTCTCATTGCAAGCGCACGATCTGCCCCGCGGATGAGAGATTAGGCGCGCGCGAGCTCTATGCTCGCCGAATACTCAAGCAGGCAAAGAGAGCCGGCTAGGCCAAAGTCACGCGACGACCCTCGCGGCTCGAGCTTCCAATGTCTTGCTAGCCACGTCTTCTGCGCCGATTCATATATTCATTTTTTACTCTCACTTTTTAACGTTGTAAGAGGCTACTCGCCAAGCTCACCAGGAGAGTGGAAAACCAATAGTTCGATGTGACGTTGCAGCTAACGTTTTGTTTTCACAGCATATATCAGATGTAATCAACTATTTTATCCGTCTTGTGGATTTTAAAATATTCTTTCATATGATTGATATTCTATCAGCCTTTCCACAGTAATGCATTTCTATTTATCTATTTAGTAGAAATCACTTGAATCGATTCTGTTTTCCTAATAATTATGAATTGAATGTTCATTTGACATTTATATTTAAAATATTCTCTTTGCGTTGTTTTCTTTCGCCGAACGGCACATTGGACAGCTCGCCTTTGCGAGGCTCCGATTTGACTGAATTTTTTGAAGATCGTTTCTTGCTACCTGAACAGCTTATTAGGTGAGTGCAACCTTTGCGTTGATAGTACTGAAAAAAAATTTGACTTCTACATATTGCGCTTGAAACCACTGTCTCAACTTTTGCTGCCTGCATCTTTTCAGCTGCTTTTCTTATGCGACTCACATGTGCGACTTGTCTGTTTCATATAAAAACATCTCGGATATCTGCGGGCTTGCCTTTTCCTCAAACAACAAGTAGCAGATTGTGATTGATACGAATTCGCACATTCGAGTAGTTTGTTTGGTCATGTGGCGCATGTGGGAACAGGGTAAAAATCGGCACAGCTGCGGGCATAGGGTATAATAGAGAGCTCGGACGGTAGCTGAAATCGATCGGATTCAATAAAGCGTATAGCGAATGAAGTTGTCACACCGCGGGTGAGCTGGCCCGGAGCGGCGCAGTAGATGTAGATGTTGGGGAGAGGCGACGAAAGGGTTGGACTGGGGCGCCTCGGTGCAGCCGACTCGCGCGCGCGCGCGTTGATCCTTATCGGCGCGACGCGCACGGCCCGGCTCATAATCTCCTAAAATGTTTTCGTCGCCTCTATCAGATTAGCCCATTCCCCCCTCCCGTTGCCCTCTTACTCTCTCTCTCTCTCTCTCCGTCTGTCCCCTGCTTCTCCCTTTTCTCCCTCGCTGCCGCGCAGGGACACTTATTCTCGTCTCCCTGCACGTAGGCGCAAAACGCGCCGCGATGGACAGATATTCGCGCGGGTCAGGTCGTCCGAGAGCCGGAAAGATAGTAGCTCACGACGCAGTCTGCGATCTTCGCGTGGAAAAGTGTGTAGTGCTTTGATTTTCTCTCCGTTCTCACCACTCGTCCTTCCTATTGTTTGTTTTACGGACACACGCGCACGCCCGTAGCTGCGCGTCCTCTTCCACGCCATTCTCGAAAATTCATTAGTTATACTGGTAGCCTACACTACTCTTCCTAGTACTCATAATTCGTACATATTCATATTCCGCGCATTCAGAGATTGATAGTTATTTAACACTAGTGCTTTCTTCCAAAATTCTTCATTTTCCTAACGGCGCCGCGGCGTGTTGAGAGCTAGCTGAAGACAACCATCATTTACCCATTTCAACCCACTTCAAAATCTCATTTTTACTGTCGCAATCCAGGCTCACTGCGATTAATTCACGTATTTTCGCCATTTGACAAATGTGCAACATCGACTTACAATATAATATATTCATCTTATTTCTTGAAATCGTTCATGGCCATTGTGAATATTTCCGAGGCATTTGTGAGG
Source organism: Aphelinus atriplicis (assembly GCA_020882685.1). Lineage (NCBI taxonomy): Eukaryota > Metazoa > Arthropoda > Insecta > Hymenoptera > Aphelinidae > Aphelinus > Aphelinus atriplicis. The sequence continues at coordinate 14,750,568 of CM037076.1, read as the reverse complement.
CATTTCCGGCGATATACATATTTCATAATCTAAACAGACCAAGCGGAAAATGAGATACTTGCTTACACGGGGTAAAGTCCGAAGTGGATAAGAAAAGCAGCCGGAAGAAAAAGAGGTGGGGGGGGGTGAGTAAAAGTTGAAAATGACTTTGGGAAAGTGTTATTCCAATACTAACAACATGAGTGTAGGGCGAGCACGGGCTGGTGGTGGGAGAAGTAGCAGCCGGAATGAGAAATATCAAGTGGGGAGATTGGTTGGATCTACCTTATAGCCAAGGGATAAAATAGATCATCATAGCTGGGCAGAGCGAACGCAAAGTAGAAATGGAATCGGGAAACGATGGTTGTGCACAAGTGCAGACATAAGAAAAATGTATCAAGTGGGATGACCATTGTATTGAGGTAATATTTATCGAGGCTGCTCGGTGGCATGGGATTCGACATGAGTGGACGCATACGGGTGGGTGACGAAGCCGATCGGAACGTTTGGTCCCCGAGTATGCGTATATAATGCGGAATCGGGAGTCGGGAGTCGGGTGGGTGATGATCCGGAGAATCGCGCGCTCGCGCGGCCGAGTGTGTCTCACCCCCTCGCATTCCGGGGCTCGCGGATACCTGCGTGGCGAGAGCGACGCGCGCCTGGCGCGTAGCGCAAAAAGCACAAAGCCGGGGGCAAGCTGGGCGCGCGCGTAAATCAACTAATTCATATTGTTTTTGCCCGGCGGGCGACGGGGCAAAAAGTAGCAGCGGTGCGGCAGCGGCAGAACGGGAGCACAGCTGCTACGGGAGGAATCCGCCCCGCAGCAGCGTCGCGACCTGTCGCGAGAGAGCCTCGGCGAGTCGGTCGCGTGGGAACTGGTGGGAACTACGCGCAGGACCACACCGTCGTCGAATTATCGCTGTTTTGGCATGTTATACCGCGCCGCGGCAGTGTCCCACGCGGAATCCGCGCGCGCCGACTGTGGGAACACACTGTGGCCCTGGCCGCCCTTTTTGCCCCCGCGCGCCATTCCTCCCCCGAACGCCCGATTATTTATAACTCAATTAGACTAGATCGACTCGCGCGGCTGGTCCTCCGCTAGCCTCCGCTAGCTATTTTAGCGTCGCGCGTCTCATCCCGATCCCTGCCCGCGTCGCGTCCAGCCGATGTCACACCCTCCGAGGGCTTTTCACGATTTCGACTGTGAGAAAAATGGAATTTGAAAATTCTGCTCCATCGGGGATTGTAATGGGATTGATGAATGGGATAGGATAGGAGAGAAAAAGCACCTCACGTGAACGGCCGTGACAATGAAGTTAATCGTGCGTAACGGTTGTAAGTGTCCGTTACGCATGTTTTTTTGAGTGTATAATTCAAGCCAAAAGTCCAAACGCCCACCCGAACAAAAGAAAATCCGATTAGGAAGTGCAAGAAGCTTGATGCTATGAAACTGATTATATCAGCAATCCACTCCGGAAGCACAAACATGAATTTGCATTTAAATTCGACAGAATAGAGCCAATTCGTAACGAAATTTTCTTTATATCATCCAATTTCCAACGTGGTGTTGTATGTACACATAATAAATTACATTCCGCGCATTAGATGGTGCTGCGAGACAACGGGACTAGTTAATACTTTGTATATCGTGATAATCGCAGGGTTGACACTCTGTTTGACTTGGTGTTTTCCGTCCAAACTGGAGCAGGCTATGCAAACTCGAAACACTCGCACGTAATCGCTGGAGCGCGGGGCTGTTATCTCGCATTTATGCACGTTTCATTGTACGTCGTATACTTTATTGCTCGCTCGAGTGCTCTCGCGGCTGCGATTATCCGCGAGTGCTGTAATGCTCCAGCCTATTACCTACGTCATATCTCACGTTCAACACCGCGCGGCACATGTCCAGGCTGTTGGACCCTCGATACAATGTATCGCGACGTTCGGGATCGACAACGTGCAACTGTGGCACAATAAGCGCACGTCGACGCGCATCGGCGATTAATAAAGACCCGGGAAAGCGGATGTACGCGCGCCACGCGAGGAGGATTCGGGAGCGAATCTCACGGTCACCAGAGAACAATCCGACCGAGAGTTTGGTATCTCTTCGCGCCTGGCTCTCTCGTGTCGCAAGTATAAGTATATATTCGGTTCACGCTCACGAGCGCGCGACTGCCAACGTGCATCCGCAGGCTCGACGGGTACGTATCTGCGCGAGATTAAAGACATTCGATCATCCGTGTGCTCTTTATTCCCCTCCTCGTCTATATATCCTCGTTTGAGAGATACCTCGAGCTGAATATGATCAAGCGCGGAGCTGCCAGCAACGACGCGCGCAATCAAACCGTCCGCCCGAGACCAGCTCTACATCTGCTCGAGCTCAGTCAATATTATAATTGCGGCGATTTTTATGAAGCGAGGATTATGAACTCGCCTGTTGGTCGGTTGTTACGAGTCAATCAGCCGTATAGCAGCGGGAGGTCCCCACAGTATATATATATATATATGCCAACATCGCCAGCGTCCAACGCGCCCTATACATTCCTACACACCTGCGGGTTTTTGTTCCGCGCGCGTATCTTTGGCCCGCGGAGAGAAATCGGTAGCTTCGCGCCCGCACACGGATCATTCGAATCAATAAGAGTCTCGAGCGAGAAGCGACCGCGACGCGAGTGTGTGCGTGTACGTGCGTGTGGCCCAAGGCCGATGGTCGATGCCCCGCGCAGATACGAGGAAGTCGAGTAGATTAAACGCCGACACGAGTTTCTAACGCACACGGTGGTATATAGCCACGGGAATTTGCATAAAAATACTCGCGCCGACCATTAATCATTCTGAAATATGTAATATAGTCATCGGCCACTGATTTGCATCTGTGTAGAGCACATCTCCCTCCCTCTCTCTCTCTCCCCACAATTTCTCCCGCAACCAAAGATTACCATCGTTTTTCGTAATACAGCCTCCCAAGTGTTTTTCGACCCAACTATATATAACTTTCTCCATTCATCCGCTCGATTTTCCCATTGCGACGAGCGATTTTTGCCATTTTCGTTACGCGCGTCTCTCATTCTCGCGACTAACGCTAGCCAAGTGTCGGATATTGAGAGACGGATCGATTTCCACACCACCTTCCAGCTCCTATTGATTCGTATACCGGATACTTTTCGAGGAATTAGACGAATGCAGATCGATCTTTGAGGACCAATCCAGTGTATAGTGGAGCAAGAAAATTACAAACTCCACTTGCACACGATTTGCTTTTGCAATGTTTCGCCAGCAAGCTCTACTGACTGCTCATCAGGCAATTTGACATCACAATAGTTTGACAATGGCAGAGGAAGCCGTCGCTTCCACTGCCCAATTTTACAATGTGAATTAATCAAAAAACTGTCTGATGAGCTGTTAGTAAAGCTTGCTGATGAAATTTTTCAAAAGCAAATCATGCGATGGGGTTCGTAATTTTCTTTCTCCATTATGCACTGGATTGACCCTCAAAGATCTACCATTTCTTTAATTTCTTTAATTTTTGAACAATGGAGGGTGTTCTCGACAATATAATTTTCGAGGAATACCCCGTGAAATCTTGCGCCTCGTATTCTTGTATACCTTGTGTACTGACATCTCATCTTCCGTTTGGTCTGTTTCCCTCAAACTATTTTCTATTCTGGATTGAAAATACTGTTCAAGAGACGCAATGATCCTCATATGGCTCTTATGAAATATGAAAATATAGGAAAACATTCATACTGGCCATGAATAACTACTATATTTAGATGAAAATATCAACGTAATTAGATTTTACATAGGCGTCGGATGGTAAAAATATATGTGAATTTGTGCTGCGTCAAATTATGGAATCTCAATTTTATCACGTCGGAATTGGCAAAAGACGGGAGGGCATGATACTGTATACACATATCCTATCTGCTAATAACTGGAAAAGCCTAAAATGTTGACAAGTATCGTTGGTGAGTAGTATGATCGATGAACCGCATACAAATAATATCCAAGATTGCTAGAGGAAAAAGTTGGACGCTTCGAAGGTGAATTTGAATAGCTCGAGTCTCGCGAGCAATCGCAATACGAGTGGAGAGAATCGCATCAGAGGAAATTTCGCGTTCCTGAATGATTGTGACGGGGACAGCAAGAGAGCAAGTTGATCGAGATAAGGCGAGGTATAAAAGGGTGCAGCTGCACGGTCGTACGCAGAGACTCGCTTTGCGACAAGCCCGAATATCACGAGAAAAACTCGTGGAACAAAGGGCGGCCAACGCCGGGGAAATTAATAGCGAGCGCGGCGAGGAGAAGGAGGGGGAGGCGTCGGAGAGTGACGGAAAAGAGGCGGCGAGAGCCAGCGGACCACCTGGCCGCGACTGTTCTCAGCTACTTATTCAACTGTCCGTAACGGGACGGGACGGGACGGGACGAACGCGCGCACGCACGCACGGGTAGCTCGAGAGCTGAAAATTAGCATACGCGCGCGATACACGCACAAGCGCTCGAGAGAGAGAAACAGACAGAGGGAAAAAGCGAGAGCTTCTTTCCTTCTTTGTTCTTACTCTGCCGAGAGTTGGTAGTGATTCACCGCGATTAGCACGAAGGATAATGCTCGAGTCGATATATCTGAGCCAGCCGTTGCCGCCGCCGCGACCATTTTCAACCATTACTGCAGCTGATTCGATCAGTTTCATTTTTCAATCAAACTATTCTGTCTCATCAACGACAAACTCAAGATCCTCGACAACAACTTGTCAGCTACCGTATATCTAGTGACTCTTCAATCTCAAAAATCTCTGCCAGGCTTCATTAATACTCATACAATATCAGCCTCATCGACTGTTAATCATACTGGGCATTACGTAATCATCTTAACTTTTTCATATTGCTTTGAATCGGTAGAATTTGATCCCATCAATCACGTTGGATCTTTAAATGAATTGTATTAAATAGACCCATATCTTCACAATATATCGATACTCCCTATTCACGAGGTCGTATTTCGAGGAGCGGAATAATGTAAGGTCGTATATCGCAGCGCTTCCAAATTTATGATATGAATTGGTTTTATATCAAGGAAGATTTACGATGATGCGGTTCATATATATACATGGAGACAAAAATCAGTCACGAGTCAATCAGTTGCATTGATCTACTGGAAACAGTGACGCGCGACTGATTGGGACTACGATTGCAGCAGCAAGACTCGCGACCGGGGCTATTCTCATGAATCCGCTGCTGCTGGCTGATGAAGACAAGCAAGTGCCGCTGATACTGCGTGTCCATAATCCATCTCGAGTTGGGAGCCGCAGCTCAACATCAAGCTTCTCTAATGAAAAACTAAGTTATATCGTGCAAATTTTCTATCCAATTCTTACGACCTCATTTTTCGTTTCTCCACGTCGATATGTGGTACACACGGAACTTTACGCGGGAAAAGGATTGAGTGTGCTGGTTTGTCTGAATAAGTAGGGATATGAACAGCGTGTGGGAGAAGGTACTTTGTAACGTTGTAGCTTCGACTACCTTGAATATGTATAAATGGATTATTTTGTTTTCTTGACATTTCATGAATATGGAAAAATCTAAATTTGTATAATAGATGACAGTTACGGGCAACCTTGAATCTATACTAGTAGATTATTGGATTTTCTCGTATTATTTCGGTTCAACAGGCGAATAACGAAATGAATGAGCGGAACTATCAAATAATAGTAGTTGCAGTATTAATTTGACTTGGATGCTCACACTGTTTTGTTCACTACCCTTGCTTGAATTGCAACGAATCTTTTGAAATAAAATCAATTGAATTGAGGAGAATTAGAAAGAGTGGGTTGCAGTTTGACACTGGTGGTCTGAGGAAACTTGATTTCCAGTAAGAAATAATTCTTTGATTTTTTTTTGTGTGTGCGACGGGGGTGATTTGAATCATCGTTGGATATATTGAACAGTCGGGCAATCAAATTGATATTAAAGCTAAATTGAAGAAACGGTTGAGTTTGTCGAGCTAATCGGCGGTGGCTCTGCTCTTCGTTCAACAATTAAATAAAAGTGGAGAAGATACATGCCGGACGAGAGGTGCACTGGTCGCGGCGGTGACGAAAAAATGAAACAAAACATGATAACGAATGTAAAATGTGCGAGCCAGCCAATCGGGTACCCAAAGGTATTCGATAGTGAAAGAATGGTTTGTGCGCGGTGTTCTGCAGAAAGAGTGAAGCCGTCGACAACATCCCGATGTGCTCCGGGCGCTGTCAATGTATAGCCGCGCGCAAAAAACTAGCCGTGGCTGCTGCAGCAGCAATATTGGCCGAAGTATCGGTCGATTACAACGTCGAGTCGGTCTGCGGGCCGGGGGACGCGCGAGATAGTAGTTGCGCGGCAGCCGGAACACCCATGCCGGCCGCTCCAGCTCTCGAGATTACGTGGCTAATTAATGCACGGCTCGGAATTCCCTCCTTCGGGAAGAACAGGAGGTAGGCGACCTTCGCAACGCAGCGAGCAAGCGAGCAAGCAAAACGACAAGAGCGACGCGAGATTAGCCCCCCACCCGAGACCCACACCCGAGATCCGGCACGTGGGAATCGATCGACATCCTTGCCCCTTCTCAAAAATCAATCCAATTGTGTGTGCGTGTGTGAGTGCGCGCGCGCGCGCGCGTGTCTGTGTATACATCGAGACAAATCGGGTATAGATTCGAAATGCCTCGAGTCACGAGTTTTATATGTATGTAATTGATAGGAGACAAATCGTATATTGTAAAAATTACGAGGTTTTCTTGGTTATGCAGTGATAGAAGGCCGTTATGACGATTTTGAAAATGAATTTGGTTATCTTGACCAATTCATAATCAGCCTATTGATCGAAACTCATAGCATAGCCGTTGCAACATTTGAGTGGTCAATGTGTCCTCCTTATAATTCAAATCTCTCAACGGGTTCCAGCACAAATTCATCAAGTCAAGTGTTGCGTTGTTGGTTGTCGAGCGCTCACATGAGCGAGAAATTACTAACGTTTATTTTCTTTCAATACTACTAGCTAAAATCGGCCGAGTACCACTGGTGCAGCTGCCAGAGAGCATACGGAAATACAAATTTGAGAAAAGTACTATATTGGCTAGGGTACCGCTCATTGGCTGCAGTACTCATTTATATTTGAAACAAGTTAGATACGACTAATGTTGCTCGATATCAATATCACTTGGTTTTACAATCACGCATCATGATACTCGCAGTCCAAATATTGAGCTTACCATGACACCCAATACACTTGTTTCGTGCTTGAACCCAATTTGCAGATTGGCACAAAAAATGGTTCACTCTGCCGGCGGGGATCGGGGACGCCTCTTGTCTCGACAAAAGTATCCATCCTCACAGTCAAAAGTACGCGAATACAGAGTTACAGAAGTGAATTGCTAGCGATTCTCGATAACATATTAATCAGCAGCATTTCCGAGATTTGTCTTTTTTTAATAATTGTTTTACCAGGCGCGAATCTTGGTGTTATTCGGATGAAAATCGCATCGCGGAACAACTCACGGAGCCGATCGTGATACAGTGACGCACGAGAAGAACGAATTTAATCAAGCCCAAAGTGGCTGGATTGAAAAGCAAAGCAAATGAAAGTTGGCTGCCCTTGGAGCCGGCGAAAATCGTGTTTATATACACCAAGCTGAGCCAAGCATGAGCGGGCACTTTCTCCGGCTTGGCCACACGACCGGGGCAAAAAGGGCTCTGCAGCCCGGGCGAAGCGCTTGTTTGCGCGCGAGTATAGGCGAGCCGGCTAATGATGAGCTATCGAGTGCCGCGGTCAGAGGATGATTTGATAATGGCTCTCCGTTTGTTAGCCCCACGCTAAACGCGATAGTTACGCGATTCTCAAACGCTCGAACTGCAGCCCCAAGCACGCGCGCGTGTCTGCGATTCCGATGACCAAACGAAGCAGAGGTAGCTCGCGCGAGAATTGTAACCGCCTACATATTATTCATCATTCATATTGCGCCAGATTCTTTTTTTCGTGCGTTTATGAAGAAATAACAATTCTTACACTCGCCCTAAACTCGAATTTTGCTTGATCCAAGAAGAAATCCTCGCCTGCTGCTGATGCTGCTGCTACATGTATTCATCTAGCGCCAACAAAACTTGGAGAAAATATTCGCACTATACAGCTCGGGTCAAGCTGACTTTTTCTAATTCAACCGAAGAGTCGAGATTATTCGAGAGTGTGGTGGGTCCAAGCGAACCAAGTGATGTTCCACGCCCGGTCGGACAGACGACGTTGTCTCCCGGCACATATTTCGCATAGCCGTATAGGTCACATGATATAGTATGAGCAAAGTAGTTTGAGGAAAAGTGACTCGAGCAACCGAAACACATGCGAAACGTAGAGTAGAAAAGCTGAAAAGAAGTAGAGAGTATAAAAAAGTGAAAAATAATGGCATTAGATATTTGGATACGCGGCATTTATGTAAACGAGCCAGTGTTATCGAACGATCTTTCATTAGACGATGTTGTTGTGTGGAAAGAAAAAATATATATACTCGAGATTAGCCAGTCACGCGCCTCTGGAGAGATATATGCGTACAGTCACTCGAGTTTGGTGAATTGGATCGCCATGCGGCAATGATACACACATTAACAGACTCACACACACACACACGCACTTACCGGACCACCGTGACCGATCGACCAGTTCATCCAGCCCTCGCACCTCTTTTTTTCTTTCTATGCTAGCCATTACCTATATCGCGCGTATTATCCCATTGATTGCTTCTCGCGCCCGACCCTCCTGCTTTATACCTTTTTCTCCCCTTCCTGCGCGCTCCAAGATATCCAGTCAAGATTGAGCTGTTCAAACAACCATTACAAAACTCATAAAAATCCCATTAACCTACACTCGCACAAAAATGAAATCTCGGCTGGAGAAGAAAAATCTGCTGTAACGCGAAAAACTTTTCTCCGCTGCTAACAAAAGTTTTTCTCGAAAACATAATGAGTTTTGGAGTTGCGGAAAATGACGACTTGTTATATACAGCGTCTGGCAGAGGTTTTTGTTCCTTCGCCGTTCGTACAAAGCTGTCTGATCGCGCGAGAAGAAAAATTAGCTTGGCATTCGTGAAACGATTAGCATCGGCTCGTTCAAGCGTGATTATCGGATATTTCCAGGTGACGTTGACGTAATCCAGCGTTAAAAATAGAAACACACGAGAAAATCACGAGTTTTGGTTGTTGTAGAAAATCCAGCTTGACTCGAGCTATTTATGTAGCCGCAGAAGATGCTCGCCAGCAGCAGCAGCAGCAGCAGCTGAGAAGGGAATATCTTCTCGTCATATAGCATTGTGCTAAATTTTTGTTTTCAACCTCGAGTCTGGATTTTTTCGGAGCTCGAAGGTATATGAGCGCGCGCGCGCACGTGATACCCGGCGACAGCCGTAGGATAAAGTGCTCGGGCAAATAAATTATAGCGAAAACACGGGTACGCAAACGTCGGGTTTCATTAAGCCCACGTGAACACGAGTCTCTGTTCATTTTTCAATGCATCGCTCTCGGCCTCCGTGTCTGCGTCTCTCGCGGAATCTCGCGAGCTCGAGCCGGAGGACAAAGAAGAAAATGCGAAGTGGACAAAGCGAGAGAGAGAGAGAGAGAGAGAGCGAGAGAGTGTGTGTGTGTGTGTGTGCGCGAAAAAAATGAAAAAGGAGCGGAGCATCGCGGGGCAAGATATAACGCGCTATATGGGCGAGGGAGAGGCGCGTGCGAGTTTGAGCCCGGCCCGTGCACACGCCACACACCGGACCCACCGCTGCGTTCTGTGAGCCTCGTAATTATATGTGCGGCAAGGCCGTATAGTGTCCGCGGACAGGCCGAGGGCCTCGCGAGAGGCGTGAAAACTCGCCCCTAGCCCGGCCATTATCCAAATTGATATTTTATCGCGCCCCCGCTGCCCCCACTGCTCCCCCCCCCCACACACACAATTACCCACGTATCAATGTAACCGCGCGCGATACTTCAGCAGCGATACATCACGCCAGGTTAATTACGCGCTATCAACCCCTATTGAGCAAACCCTACATTTTCACGCAGTTGCGAGATCCAAACATATCCCGCGTCCCGCCACGTCTACAGTAAAGCAATACACGACGATGGCCGAGGTTAAACGCTTCATTTTACTCTGTTATATATATCGTCTCGTCCCTTATATTCGACGCGACGTTGTGTGCCTTCATCGAATACCCAGCCGAGTGTCTCGCTTACCTTCCTCCTGTATACCTTAGTTTCCACGTTGCAACACTTCGCGACGCAGTTGGCGCTCGATCCGAGAGCTGCGTTTTTTTTCCATCCGATCACATTTCTCCCGCTGCAAAATATACACCGTTGAACTGTGCTTTTATGCAACGCGCGTAGCTCGTGTGCCCTTACACGCCTTATACGTTGGGTATGTTTTACGCTTCCGAGATGCCTTAGAAATGCCTCGGAAATATTTGCAATGGCCACGAACCATTACAAGATATACAATGCCAATTGAGAATGTCGCGCAATAAGAATCGGCCCTGGAGGCAACCGATGGACTGCGACAGTTGCTCGTACTATTTTCCGTCCCGGGCGCAAAAAATGCTGTATAGCGTGGTAGTTGTCGCCTCTCAAAAGTTTGCCGCGTACGAGTTTACTCGTCGGCGGCTCGATCGATTAAGCAAATTGGTCCGGCGAAGCGGAGCGCGTATATCGGCAAATTGGTCGAGGAAAGAGGATCAGCCGAGTCGGCGCGCAGAGTGTCACGTAATTATCGAGGTAGGTGTTCTCCTACACGCGGGAATTGGGCCACGGCAAAAACAGCGCGCGGGCGATAAAACGCTCGGTTTAACGGTGGCGCGCGGCGCTCGGCCAGCTCGACGTATCAACGCCTGTGTATCGTTAGCTCTGGCCCAACGCCCCTGTGGTGAAATATCCCAGTCCGATCTGTGACGAAAGAGATTTCGCTCGAACGGCCCGCGCGTATAAATTGTCGTTTTTACGCGCGAGGCCGTAAACGCGAAGCGACGACGCGATCCTTCCTTATGTCCGTGGGTCCTTAGGTGCCGTGTAAGATCCAAATGCGCCAACTGTTGCCGCGTGTTTAGACCCGCCGCCGTCGCACTGAATACATGCTAATACAGGCTAATTGTGGGAGTTTTTTTGCCGAGTTAGATGAAAAAGCGCGGACAATTGGCAAAATGAACGGTATGCTTTGTTAGAGATGCTTTGGGTGACAAACGCGCGGTTGCTGTATGATATACGCAAATGAACAATCCGTCCGTTTCTGTTTTCGAGCCGTGGACGAATGGGAAGTTTGATTTTTGCCCCATCAACGCGTTGGCTCCTCTTTGACAAAGCAAAAACGCAACAAGTCGATCGTCAGCCGGAACCCGGAGAACAAAGGGGCTGCTGGTGATAGAGAGTCGAGAGTGTGATACAAGTGCAGTAGCCGCGAGTGGTATAAGCGATGCTAATTGTCCGCCCACACGCGCTAACTAACGGCTCACTCGGCGCGAGCGCGAATAAAGCCCCGGCAACCGACACTCGTACCCGTCTTTCGAACGAATGCCTATCTCGAGCCGCGTTCGACTTACTTTAATCGTCGCGCGCTGTGTACTATCATCGCGAGTCCGAGTTGCGGATCTTCGATGTATTGTACATCTGTCGGGGCTCCGGGAGTTACTCGTCTATCCTTTGGTCACAATTGATCCGAACTCCATCCACTGTTTCGGGCATTAAGAGGCAAATTATTCGATAATACACACCAGCAAATATCGGCACTTGATTTTACCGCGACGTCTCGAGTAGAAAGAGTAATTTTGCGGTGTGATTCGGCGAAACACTCGTTGGCTGGGGGTGAATTCGTCGTGCCAGTAACGATACGAGACGCGAGCGATGTAAAATGTCCTCGCCACAAATGTAAAGGTGGTACAATTTGTAATTGTTCGGTGCCGGGATGGATCCGTAGCTGGAGGCTCGACGATCGGGATAAATGCAAGGGAGGGGCAATATAGATATCGGGCGGGCTGTTGCGCGGCTGGGCGCACGTTCGTGCCGGTTAATTCACGGGCCCATAACTCGGGCGCGGGCTGTTTATGTACTTTTAAAAATGCCCGCGATATCTTTGTGCGCGGCCCTCCCGCTGGGCTGCACTGCGGCCACGACTCGAGGCCCCGGCTACGTGTGCAGTCGGCTCTCCTGCACTCACATTGTCCCTCTCCCTCTCTCCATTAGCGCGGCTCCGTGAATCAGCCTCTCCGCGCGTCCGCGCGCACATGCTACCCCGCGGATCGATCAATTGCGCCCGCCGCTCAAGCTCATCCTTCCCCGCACGCGTATACATGCGTATCGTTCGATGTATATGCAGCGCGACCCACTTTTTCATTGGCCCAATTATCCTAGCGGCTACCAACTCGCCACGCGCTCACTTTGGCCCATTCTTTCCCCATTCGCTTGTTTTATCTCCAAATTGCTCCTCGCCTCTATCTGTCAGTCAGCGATCGGCTTTCGTTGTTTCTCATCGATTCTCAACCTACTACTCGAATTGTCCACAAAATCTTCGGTCTATGCGAAAATGATTTACTTGTGTTACGAGTCCACAATTTTGAAGTTCCGCTCTGAAGTTGGCTACAGCAAAGTCACATTACTCCTATTGTAAAAAATGTGTCTTGAATCACACGTGAGTAATTTATCCTTTGAATAATCAAACTCGCAACCGTTTCGACGATTTTGCTAGATCCCGTCACGAATGCATGCGTGTACCTTTGCGTCAAATAACTGTTGACACTTAAAATGGTTATTCATTTGTAAATCATGCCAATTGCAGAATGGCGTCGCAATAGCAATCATTGTGATTTCTCGCATCGACATTATTGAAGGATTCCTCGTACGAGCAAAGAGTGATTTTTGTTCGTTACATGCACTCGTAGGGAAAGAGAGAGAGAGAGAGAGAGAGAGAGAGAGAGAGAGAGAGAGAGAGAGAGAAAAAATTTAAGTCTTCTGGGAATGACGGTGTCAAGTCAGCGATATCCCCGATATTTTCAAATTTGTTTGACAAATATTTTTTTAGTTATTCGCGTCGTCCAATCGACATCCTACATTTTTCTTGCAATTTTTCACCCCCGTTTTTAGTCCACAAAACTGAGTTTTTTTTTCTACAGGAAATTTCAATCGAATGGGCCAAGGTTAATTTATATTTTTCGACGAGGAGGAATCAAGGAGGAGGCAAGATTCGACGCAGACTTGAAATTAGACTCGAGAAGAAAATTCGTCAAAGTAAAACGCGACGGGACGAGGGAGGCGAGGGGGAGGTGGAGGGGATACGGCTCTCGTGAGAGAACGAGGCAAGAAGACGCGCTCGATATCGGCCGGGCAGTTTTGAATTTTTATTAATAAGGATAAATCAGAGGCGCCCCGGACCGATGAAGTTGTCGGTCGGCCGGATCGGGAACATGTACGCGAGGCTCGAGTGGCCGCGGCCACGCGCGCACAAGCGCGCGCAGCTTTACGACCTCGCGAGATGTGTCCTCCTCCTCCTCGGCGCGCAGAGCCAGATATCGCCACGCGCAATATTTATCGACTTACTCGAGCGCAGCCTGTCCGGCAACACACGCACGCACACATACTCCGCGACTCGCTCTTTTTTCACGTGCACGACTCGAGAGCCGTGCACACACACACACTAGCACAGCCGCGCGGCGAGAGAGCAGCGAGAGCTTTTGTTCTACCTCTCGCGGCTCGAGCGTATTTCATCCCAGATTCCTGATGATCCGCGAGCCCGCGGAGCTTGTCCAGCCCTCGAAGAAATGTAGGCTGACGGTCGAGAGCTGCTTGCCGGTGGGAAAACGAACGCGACATACTGCTGGCACACAAGCTGCGCTAGCACGATTACCAGCACGATTACTAGCTCCACCGCGAGCAGACCAGTCAAGCTGTGGGTCGCTCCAGCTACAGCTCACTGACCGGCGCGACGGCTCGGCCACTCCAGCCCAGAGCAGATTCAAGCATTCACTTTTCTCGTCAGTTAATAACTTATCAAATTTCTCATCAAACTGACTAGTATGTAGTTAAAGTGAAAAATCAAGCGTGAGCTGACGTGTGTGGGTGGTTGTTCGCGGTGTCGACGGACAATTAGAATATTAGCAGTTGATTGGCTTCGCTAATTTGAATTTTTTCGATTTTGATGGTATCGCGTGAGCGGGCCGCAAGTTTACACGGATTTGGGCCGTTGGGCGAGGGAATCACAGTGATCGACTAGTTGTTTACTCTGCTGTTACACAGTTGTCAGGTACAGCGAGCTGTAGGCGGTAAAATGTGAAAAAGACCCCAAGTGAAATACGCGTCATGTTACAACAATGGAAATGCCGCCGCTGGTGCGACAGCCCGGGGCCAAGTGCGCCTCGATTCGAAGATGGAGGTATTTGTACGAATGTCGCAACGGTAATCCCGCGACTAATGCGCGCAGCAGTCATCGCTCCAGGTGGTGTCCAACTATCTCCTACAACAATGTTGAGCACGCAGCGCGACTGGCTGGTGCGCACTCGTGTCGATCTGCCTCCCTCCCCCCACGGCTGTCCGCGACCTAATTAACGATTCCGCGATCGAGGGCCTCGCGGCCCGCTCGGCGCTAATGCCCATAAGCTCGGCTCGCCAGCAAAAACCGGCCAATTAGCGGCGGATACGCGGCCATTGTCAGGCCAGCTCTATTAAAAAAACCCCGACACCTGCGACAATGTATGCCTATATATATATATGTATGTGATCTCTCGGGCCAGAGCAATTTATTACCAGGGAATTTTCAGCGCGCCACTGTTTTCCCAAGATTAATTAAGCTCGACGCAGATTTATATATATGTAGTGGGTTTTTATACTATCGAGAAAGCCACCGATGCAACGCGTCGTGTGTGGCAGTGCGTGTACACCGAGGGAAAATTGAAGATCGGCCGGTAATGGGTTTTGTTAATTGACGATGCACCTTTGGTGTCCCGCTTGCTTCACCCAGTCGCGCGCGCACGCACAATTTTTGCACACACGCACACGCACAAGTACGTGTATATATATATATATATATATACCGTATACGTGCGCCGCTTGCGAAAACACCTGCCCGATTCTTCTCTCTCTCGATCGGCCACCTTCACATAACTCACGTTATTCACTTATTAGACGCTCGTGACGTTTTTCAATATTGAAATACGCGTTGAACGAAACGTTGGCAAATCACTGCTCACGCGGCCGCGCGGTGCACGTGTAATATGAGCATTTTCACAACATCTAATACATCATTTCATCTTATGTATCATGTGTATCTGAAAATCTTTTGAAAAATAAACAATTAAAAATAATAAAAACTAACATGACTATTCTCAGTGAAAAAACTCAAGTTTAGGATTTTTTTACACATTCAAAGAAATACCTGGATAATGTGTCAGATTAGTAGCTGATAATTACACTTTGAAAATACAATAAAAAAGCAGGGTATATGCCACACGAAAAACTGATATTTTGCCATAATTTCCCATTATTGATTCAAACTTGTGGAACTTTGTTACTACAGGCGGCACACATCAAGGGCATCTTTTAAATTATACTAGATAAAAATTGTGAAAATTGAAATGTTGAAAAACTGACTACTAGAAGACACTGTTAATTGCGGCTCGCACTGATCATGTTAGGAGACTTTCGAAATGCTGTATCAGATTAAAAAAGGAAATGAAATGAGACTGCAGTGAGAAATGTCACGTAGACGATTTGAACGTGTTTTACAATAAACTCGATGGCTGAAATGAAATGCTTGTAATGATTGTAACAACAAAACTGACGCGAGTCAAAAAATAATCGAAGCGCATACGCGAGTTCGACATATGACATACAATCAATTGAAGTTGAAGCATTGCGATGCTCGAGTGAAAACAAAGACAGAATGGCGTGGACTGGTTGCGATGATGAGGTTCGCAGGTCGTCTCGTTGGGAGGAGCTGGCCGTTACCCGAGGAAAGGTGGGCCTAACGAGGGGGGTTCAATTGGTGTTTGTTGCGCGCGGGCAAACGCCATTTAGGCCGAGCGGCGCGGCTCGAGCTGCAAAAATGCGCTAGTAGACGCGATCCGGCTGCGGCCGCGAGGAATCCGAAAAACGGGCGCCTTTGTAAATCACGCGAGGTCTCGAAAAAAATTGAAGGATCGCTCCTATACGGCTGCGCGCGGCCTCAATGCGCTCGGCTCTCACTCCCCCACCTCTCGGGGCCCACGGGTGGAACGCGCTTTTTGCGCGCGCCGGGGGCGAGGTAGAACACGCGGCGTCGCCACGCGGAATTCAGAAAACCTCGCGCGATTTCTCGGCCTCTTTCTCCTCGAGCTGTCTCGACGCGTATATATATACAGCAGATTCGCGGCTGCCAGCGATATCGGATAATTGTTATTGCCCCCGCGCGCGCGCTCCTAACGACCGCGACCGACACAAAACCAATTCATCCTTTATAAACCCGCGCACTGGTATTCCCATACACTCGACGCGCGGCCACCTCGCGCTTCTGTACATACTCCCGCTTGATTGGCCAAGTTTTTGCGGCCTCGGCGTTTTCCCGCGTATCATCCGTATATACCTATTGTATTACACTTCTGTCGCGATATATAGATAACGCGAACCGAATTGCGATCCGATATACCATTCAAATTCCTCGTCTGGTATGTGGTTGCGGTGGGAAACTCGTCGGGGGAAACAGTGTCGCGCGATTTGGATTTAACGACGCGCGCGTTCGTTGAGAATGAGCCTCGAGCTCGAGGTATATATATACATATTGCAGACGGCGAGCCAGAGAGAGAGAGAGAGTCGACAAATTCGCGTGTAAACACTTGGGGCTAATCAAGATCTGGACATTTTTAATGGGGCGCCGCGTAGGGGATCTCGATAAACTGCCTGAGCTACGACCGCGCGCGCTTTTTAATTAATATTCGTCTTCTCCGGTGCGCGACGCGACCGCCCGAGCCCTCGAGCCATCAACTGCACATACTTCGAAATTGCGCGCGCCTCTTTCTACGTGCATATATGCTCCCCGTAAATTCTACGGCATATTTCACTTGATTTTTGCAGCTGCTCATCTACGCGCAAATTTCGAACCACCGAGGAAAATCGAAAAAAATCATCCGCGACTCGTAGACGATTTAAAATACGCCTCGGCAGATCGGCTTCACGCCAGATCTTACGTAAAAACGTATTCGGTCGCTCGCGTCACTTTTTCCTCAATCTATTATCTAGCTCCTACTCAAAATCCGCTCTCCCTCGCGCGCGGATGCAATAAAAGCAAGTTGCCAATGTGGCACTCTTTTTACGTTTCGTGGATTTTATATCCGGTTTTAGGTCGCTTAATCTTGGCGTTTGCAAACAATGGCACTTTCCTCCCAATGTAGACGAAATATAGCTCATACGCACCTGACGACCGAATCTAGGCTATTTTGGCACTTGCGCGCAAACTGCCCTGCTTCGCTGCGCTAGGATCGCAAACGTTTTGCGTACTGAAATCGCCTAACCAAAAGATACCAATCTGTGTTGTCGATTTGTTCAATTGGTGGTTATAGCAAATGCTTACGTGATTGTCGATGAAATATAGCCGTTAAGATGCGGTTGACATTCCAATTGGACCCGAGCGCTTATAAAAACAGGTAATATTTGAGTATAAATGCAAAAGGACGCTATATAGGCGAAGAGCGATTGCAGCTATAGCTCGCGTGACATTGAGCGAATGCGTATGAAAATTGGAATTGGCGTATAAAACGTGGAAAAGTTTGCTAGTGTGGCGGAATTGGCGAGGCAAATGCAAAGTGGCAGCAGGTGGTGAAAGTTTCAGCAAGATCCGGCCGAGAGAGCCGTCGACGCTCTTCTATATCACCATGTAGCTCGACGAGAAGAGTGTGTGCAATGAGAGACGCGAGGATTGAGGAGCGCTCACCTGGGGGATCCACGATCCACGGCTCCTCGATCCACACACACTCACACCCATACACAAAGAGGGACAAAGCGCAGGTGTAAAGGGGGCGGCAGCAATGGCTCGAGCGGCCGAATAAATTGCCACTATTAGCGCTGGGCCCGTGTCAATTTCCGCTTTGGCGCGGCAAGTTTGACACTTGCGGGCCGGTTTGTTGCGCGCGCGAGCGAGAGGACCGCCCTGCGAGTCTCCCACGCCGCTTCCCGGAACAATCAAACGAGTGCGGAGGAGGAGGAGGCCGAGCGCGGCGGGGGCGTGCAACCGTAAACGCAACCGTGATTAATCGCACCTTGCCTGCACAGCTCGGCTCGCGGCTCTAGGCAGCGCGTATATATGCATATCCAAGTGCGCGTGACGATTGCCGCGCGCGCGCACGCGACTGCAGTGAGACTTTACGAGTCGACGCGTGATTTACCGATGAGCCACTCGCGGCTGCTTTGTTTTGCCTTCACCCGCACTCTCTCTCTCTCTCGAGTACAGCCCGTGGTTCTCCACATCCAGCAGCTCGAGCTGATCCCGCTCCGGCCGAGCTTTGCATCCAAAGGGCGCATATTCCGGCTCGCGAGCCAGCGTCAAATTTAAATTCAAATTGCAATGCACGTTGCATCGGGGCCAGCTGGCCGGAGCGACACACCTCCGCTGTCCGCGCCGCACTGTACCGTCCGTAAAAATACGACAGGTCAATTTTGGACAGATTCGACTGACGCCTATTCCCTATTGACGCTGCTCTATATACTGTACCGTCAATGTGTCTCATAAGTTCAAATACTTCACACCCAAAGCTCATAACCGATCAGAATCCAGCAAACAAAGGTCACAACTCGGAATTACTAGACGTTTCATATTGTGGTCCAATTTCAAATTTTCATTTACTTCTACTGCTGCGAACGATTGTCGTTCAATTGTAAATTTAATCAAAGCGAATTCTTTAATTGAAAGATTATTCAAGAATTGTTCGATCTTGAGTCAGGAGCTTACTGTGCGCTTTTTTGAGTTACCACCTTTCACAGACACGAATAAGAATGAATGATGGTGAAAATATTTGAATTGATGAAAAAGAGTTTGGCACAGGTATAAGAGGGTTGAATTATGTGAAGGGGCAGGCGCATTGACTATAAGCATTGTACAATGGTTAATTCGAGTGAGTTTGATTAATTGACTGATTTCGAATGCCGATTAAAACGGGCCCGTTCCGAAGCTACCCTTCAAGAATGGTAATTTTACCAGAGGCGAATTTGCGCAAAAAACCGGTAAGAGGTGGCGGACTTACCTTACGCGTCGTTACAACGCGGTGTCGTTGGCAAAGTCGCAAAGTGCGAGCCGCGCGGCCCGATCGGGATGTGTTTTAGCTGCGCGGCGCGAGGTTCGGGTGGCCAGGCGTGCAGCTCGGATCAATTATAAAATTCTTGCCAGTTGGGCAAATTGACCGGTTGAAAACCAGTTCGAAGCCGGATCGCACCTACACGCGGGTCGGATGTCTCGCGCGATGGCGAAAAGCCCCGGCAGAAATGGCGTCGCGCGGCGCGGCCGATACGCGCCAATTTCGCCGGGCCATTTTCCCCCCGAGCTGCGCGCCGAAATTACAGCCGAGCCGAGAGCGGGGACCACCCAGTCGCCACTCGCCGAGCCAATCTCGCACACACTCGTGCTCTCGAGCTCGCTCTCGGGCGCTCGGAGGGGCTAATCGCGAGCGCGAGGCAGTTTCACGCGAGCTCGTAGGGCTAATTGCGCCAAGGCGAGCCGAGCGAGGGGCCGCGCACACTTCCTCCTCGCTCTCGCGTCCGACTCCCCTCTCCGCGATTCCCTCCTCGCGTTTCGTATATGCCGGGGCTTGTGTGCGCGACTGCACCTTGCGCATATCGCTCGTGCTGATCCCGGGGCGAGTCAACGACGCGTGAAAAAGTCATGTGAGGCCGGCCTGTACCCGATCGATCGAGGGTTGAGGGGAAAATAGAAAGGGCATTTTTGCACTGTACCGCCAGCTCGATCTTCGGGTAAAACCCTCAATACACATTGTCCGTGTGTCGTGGTGACAAATCACTGCTTCAGCATTGGACCGACTCAACTTGATCTATACTTGGATGTCATCTTGTAGTTATGATTCGCTGTAATTGATTGAACAAATATAATATCAAAAAGTTCTTCATGTACTATCCTCCGGTATGATTAATAAATAATTCATACGGCTGATTGACTCCATCAGCATTAATCCATTTCATTCCAATTGATTCTCAATAATAATTGATTCAACTTGCTCTTCACACTTATCAACATTCCACCCTCATCACAGCCCACATTTCTTCAGACTTGTCACTAACTACATTATTATAGCCTCATACTTTATTATACTTTATTATCACTTTGTAACTTCATTTTTGTAACTAATCAATTGTACAACCTCGATTCCTTGGTTAATTTTTATTATTAAAGGCACAATCAATGAATCTCTCTGATGAATATAAGTAATTACAAGTAATCAGGACGCATGTCAACATTTTCAACATCAACTTTTCCTCTATCAGTGTAATGACATGGTCAATTTATAATTGTTTGTCATTGTGTATGTGTGTGTATGAAATTTTGTGACCGGTATATTTATAAGTGTATATATAGCAGTATAATCTGAGGTTGGATTCAGCTGGAACGAATCTTACTGATGAGTCGACCATGAGGTGGATCTAGGACGAAACGGGGTGCAGAGAACTAAACCTACCTTACATTTTTATGAAATATCACCAAATACGAACTACTACTTGCCCCTATACCATAAGTACATCACACACGCACGCACGCACACGCACACACACACACACACACACACACACACAATTACAAACGCACCTATAGTAATTCTTCATATACATTGACGGTGGGTGGGGGGATTCTTGATGGAATCTTTACTTTGTCTTGATCACGCAAGAGTAGTGCGATCGACACGTTTGAGAATGAACTAGGTAAAAATGCAATATATTGGATTAATGAAATATGATAATAATACTGATAACGTTTATTTTCCAACTGACAGTGGTAGTGCAAGCGAAGTGACATATATAGGCGAGAACACATCTTCAATTTGTCCAACTCACAAATGATTGTACATGCAGGATGAGTGAATTATGCGGAGCGTTTAGGTTACATATATATACATATAGGTGTATATATGGGCTGCGCACGGCCAGTGATTTCATCACGCGATTTGCCAGACGGAAGAGCACGTGGCTTGAGCGCGGTACTTTGGGTAATAAGTTTTTGATTATATGAATCGGGATACACACACGCCCATTAGCCGTTACACGCTATATAATTTGAAAAATATTTATAGGCCTATTAATAAGGGGGAAATTTGGTGAGATTTGCAGAAGGCAGCGAGTGCGCGCGCGCGCGCGAGCGTCTCTGTTTAATGCTCGGGTGAGCGCGGTGAAAAAGGCAAATTAGACAAAATCGTCCTACCGTTTTGTCCCGGTCCCCTCTAAAATGGCCCAATTCGCGGCTTGATTGCTGAAAAGGCCCCAGAACAGTGCGCGCGCGCGCATGTGACGCTTTAATCGGCAAATATTTCACTCCAACGTCGGCCCGATTGAGCCCGAGATTGAGCCATAATTTTGTGACCAACGGCCCCCCCGCATTAGGGCCCCGAAAAGCCCGCTTAATAGTCGCAGACGCGCGCGAGCTATAGCTGCGAATAACAGGCGAGCGAGCGCGTACAAGAGGCAAATTTGTCCGAATGAGCTCGCGTGCAGCCAACACGGCCGGATTTCGTGTGGTCCGAGGGGGCGAAAAGGGGAATTAAACAGGCAGATCACGCCGGAGAAGCAGCGAGACATCACATGTGCTCTCTTATATATATATATGTATATATACATATACAAAGTGTAACGGAAATACCATATAATTACGTTAATTTGGCGTTGTAATAAAGACACAGTACGTGGTATATGCGGCCGAGAAAGCGCTTCTCTCGCGATTGGTCGGGGCGGTTCGCAAATTCCTTTTACGAGAGGCCGCTCGCGCACGAGCGCACGCACTCACGCACGGCCCTGCCGACTTCCATCTTCTTGCCTCGCTCGACTCGAGTAGTATCCCTTTGTATATTTCGCAAATCCACACGAACGACGTTTTTTCTCGCTCTATCCCAATCCGCAAGATTTCCACTGCATTTTCAGCTCAACTCGGCCATTTTTCGTTCATTGTGTACCTAGAATAGGATGGATCAACACAAACTACTTGAAACTACTTTGGATGCTTGACAGCGGCAGTGCAAGTCGTCGAGCTCGTCGGTTCTGATGCAACCCTTGATGCTGCAGCTCATATGTGAACGTTGTAAATGCTGGTGAAACGTCGTAATCGTTCACGCATTCATTTTTTTTCTATATCTCATCGGCTCTCATTTAGCCCTTAACAACTACTCTTTTACAACGTTTTCAACTTTTACTATTTTTTTATTGTTTTCTTCTTATGCATCTCACTCGACTATCTCAATTTCAATAATCAATTGTACATACGCATCATCATTTTGCTTTACATGTGCGACCACTCTATCTTACGTAAAAACGTCTTTCGGCTGCTCACTTCACTTTTCCCAAAACTATTTTCTAATTCATACTTCCGAATATGCCCGACGGATTTCCAACGTCTCCCTGCACATTTCATAGCCGTATATACGATTGGAACATTGGCCCAACTCACTTTTATTGGAAAACCGGCGGATTTATCTGAATTGACTTTAATTTCGTGCGTACAAATATTTTGTATTTTTTACTTTGTTCATAGTGGCCCATGTCTGGTGGTAGGTTTAATTGTAAATTCATTTTGTAGTATGTGATATCGGATGGAGGATAGGACGGTCCACGGTAGTGAAGGTACGAGCGACTCGTGCGTTTTCCCAACACTGTACACTTACATTCACCCTATAAGACGTTGCAAAGTAAGCTTATGTTGAAGGGAGGAGGGGAGGGGGGGGGAGATAGTGTTTGATGTATCGGGCTTTACGAGCACGCGAAATTCCCGACTGGCCATAAAGCTATTTTATATAAGCACACACGCACACTCCCCCTCTTGCTCCGATGCCCATTCACTTTACAACGCCCTCCCGGGGGTGACGCCGCGGCCGCGTGTATATATATACACACACGTATAAAGTTGAATTACAGCTAAAAGCTGTGTTCAACACACGGCCTCCTACTCCTAGTTTTCGACTTTTATTTGTATATACTCACTCTTTTATACCCACCGCGACATGGCCATGTTTCTTTGTACGTGTTCTCTCTTTCTCTCTCTCGCTTTCTTTTTATCCAACACGATGAAGATGTCACTGGATTAATGGGCTGTTTCTCGTCCGACGCTCGTCACTTGCTGATTTTTATACTGCTTCACCTTCTCGAGCGCTGATTTGAATCGATGAATTTGAAAATAAATCGTTTCCAATGAGAAAGAGAGAAACTTATTTAAAATAACTCGGAAAAAAGTTTGGATTTCGTTGAAGCATACATTATTTCTCGGTTCGAGGGAGTAAGAATGAAAACAAAGTGCAGGTAATATTCAGTTTAAAAATACGCTTTTATTGTTATGTACCACTAACATCATTCCATCTTGTAAAGCTTATGATGATACGATAGAATGAGTAAAAATATATGATAAATGAGAAAGTCCACTATGTTCAACATAATGCAATCAAGCTTATTAATTAAAATTATTAAGAAGCAGATTATGTTTACCAATGGCTGAAAGATACGTGAAACAACATGGGGAACAATATGGTTAAATGATACTTGAAATCCGTATAATCTTTAACCACTTAATTCGAGATAGTCTCTACAATATTAAGCCTATATTTTACAGGTTTCTTTTGCCTTACATTAGAACGTAAAGAATGAAGAATATACACAGCCAGCGGTCTCATCAACAGCTCCCAAAGAAGCTTCTTTTATTTGAACGAGTTAATTTGTGTTCGATTGACTGTTTGCAGCTTTTTCATCATATGAAAAAACACGCTTATCATTAGGCCATAATCAACAAAAGGAAATATTATCACTATTGCTCTGTGATAATCTCGAGAGGATATCGAAAGTAAAAATATGTATAGGTACTAGAATATTTGAATTGTTCTGTTTTTTCTAAAAAGACTTTCCGAATAACCTACACAGATCAATAAAACACATTTTAATATTACAGAAGCTCAAAAACGACTATACTACCTTACTCTATCCATTGATTTCGTGAGCTCTCAAGGTTTTCAAACGACAAGGCCCCTAGATACGACCGCGAGGCCAGTATATTGCCGAGAGTTCATTTTAGGAATAAACTGCACTTTTGCTCATCAATATAATTGAGCTGGAGTCCAGAACAGCGATACCCCTTTAATATTCAATAAAATGCTCACTTACTCTCAATTTCTAATAATAATTTTCGAGTGAATAATCGTTGTTTTTTTCCCTGCATTTGTAAAGAAAATAATCAGTATGAGATACGCGGGGATACAAGGCACTAATCACTGCAGTTATTCGAGATCATTGTAGCTTCCGATGCATACTCGATAAACACAAAAATTTACCAGAGTGAATACACATTGAGAAACGCGTCTACTCGGTTGGACGGAAATCGGTTGTTAATTTCACTTGAAACGCACACGAACGGGAAGGAGAAGGGAAAGGGAAAAGGACAAGGGAAAAGGAAAATAAAGAGTCGCGCAAATAGTTTGACGCTCGAATAAATGTACAGTGGGGGGGGGAGAGGAAGAGGGGGACGCGCGTCAAATGGATTTTGGCCTAGCGGCAGGTGTTTATGGTCTTCCTGAGGACGCAGGTGCTGCAGGTGACCTCGCAGCACCACCTGAACTTGCACTGGCAGTTGACCTTGTGGCGGACGACCCGGGTGTCGTAGCCGCGGCCGCAGCAGAGCAGCTCGCAGCCGTCGACGCCCTGGGAGGTGGCGTTGCACTGGCGGCCCTGGGTCCCGAGGGCCCCGCTCTTCCGGTTGGCCCGGCAAAAGTCCGGCGAGTCCTCGCTGTAGATGAGGTCGAAGCGGCCCGGCGGCTTGATCGTCTGGCCCTCGGTGATGAAGCTGTGGCCGTCGTTGCCCGGGATCACCTTGGCCGCGCCGTCGAACGACTCCTTCAGCCGGTTGCCCACCTCCCGGAACGAGGGCATCTTGCGCCAGCAGGTGCGCACCGTACACGAGCCCGACAGCCCGTGGCACTTGCACTCGGTCCGCATGAAGTTCCGCACCGTCTGCCGCGCCAACATTGGCCACACAAACATCCCCGATTCAGCTCACCCAGCTTCTATTCCTCCCCAGCTGTCCCCGCGATACGTTGGCCGCCAGGCGTCAAGTCGCCCAACTCTCCCGATCAAACTCTCGCGTTCGCCAACTTTTTCTTAAATTCTTTCTACTCGCGTGCGTATTCACGCCTCGTTTCAAAATCACCACGAATGGTTTGGAAAAGCAGTTCATAAACAAAGACAAATGCTTGAATATGAGTGTTCGATTCGGAATTCAACGAAATATTCACACGGATTTGATAACAGTCTAATGAGGAAAATAATAATGTGCAAAATAATAAGCTGCAGAGATTGAATATAAGCAATAAATGTGTTGCTTCAAATTACATGACAAGGTTTGATAAAGCGACGTAGCTTCACACCGATACATACATCCTTCGCAAGTTTGACTGTGTGAGTTGACTTGTTGGTACAGTGGTGACGCCTACCGGCCAATATCTCGATAAGCGTTCTAATTCTGGGCATCTAACGTCTCGATCTCCCTAAAATGCCTCGTCGATCATTTCTGACTTTATCCGCATGTCTGTGGTGGTCTGTATAACCATAAACATGAACTGTACTAAGGCCATGCGTGGATCATCGATAATGATTTACGAGTATTTCGGAGAAATCGATACGTCCGCAGTGAGCGGCTGTAAATATAAGGTATTTATGGCTGCCCAAAATCGCCACCCTGTCAATTTTCATCGTGAAACTGCTCTAATAGAGTCTTCTAGTGAGATAACTGACAGTTGAAGATTAGGGTGCACGCATCGTCTCAGGAATTAATGTCTCTCGGTCGGCTCGGAGCGAAATAACCTCACTTTTTACAGGTGATGCAAGTCAAAATTAATCGGAAGTTTTGCACGGTTGAAGTATATACCTTCTTAGCTGGTTACAATATAATAGGTCAAAGGTTATATCCATTAGACTCAGCAATCTATTTTATTTAATTTTATCTTATTTGATCTTTAGAACCTTAAAAATACAGGTGCTGTACAAGTGAGGTTATGTCGCTCGTGGATTCACATTTACCGGGAGAACCTTGATTTTTCATTGCGACTCGCGCATCTAATCGTCAATTTCTCTTAATTTATAAATGTTACGGTTACGGTTTACAAAGACTGTTGGCATTACAGTAATAAATTCAAACTGATAAAATCATGGAAACAACTGTTGATTGTGATTAAAAATGAATCCCGTTATATCTTGAGACATTGTCGACTACAAGGGAATTTTGTATATTAATAATGTACCTTGTCCAAAGTCACCCTTCAAATGTGATTTGCAGAATTATAATGGCTGCACGGCAGTTGTGGGCAGAAGTTTAAAGTATATAAAGTAACGGCAGTTTATATTACTCGTTGTGAATATTTCTTGTTCAATAGCAAGTGAGAGACGATGCGCCAAATGAATTTTTCAAATGCGGATACTTACAAAACGACCGGCATCATTGTTGTGACGTTTCAGTAGAGTCTTTATATCGCTGCGCCCTTTGTACGGCGCGTCCATGAACTCCCTCGACTTTTTGAATCCAAAATTAACGTTATCGCCGCAGCCGCCCCATTCCCAATCGGCATCCATTGGGAGGCGTCTGCTGTTGCTCGCCAGCCTGCCGAGCTTATTATAGCGACTGCCTAAACGAGACAAATGAACGTGTAAAAAGCTTTTACCGCGCGCTGCTCTCGACTGGGTGGATTTAATGGACGAGCCAAACTATTTATATATATAACTGTTGCATTTGATTTTTCACATTGATCAAGAAACGCCACGCTCGCTCTCGACATGCCACACACAAATTATTCCACGCATCTGGATCAGCCTCTCGGATATACGGACGCGATACGCGCGCAGCGCAGCGAAAGAATTCAAGGCGCGCATGCGATAAATGCGCGCGTTCTGTGCAGGCAGAATGTGAAAACTGTAAATAATTTAATCGGCAAAGCGCGGATATGTATAGGGAGCCCGGCGAAATGGATGAATACCGGTGCACTCGAGAGCATTGCCGAGAAATCCCAGGGCATTCGGCCGATTTGTGTGTGGCACGATAAGCCGTCATCTCCTGCGAAGACAGGCTCCTGTCACTCGTTCGCGCGCTAATGCGCGTTTTGCCCCATTACCTCGGCAGATTCGTTATCGCGCGAGCAATACGCGAACAAAAAAAAAGCACAAAGGAGAGAAAAAACCGCGAGGGGTTATTAACGCGTTGATTATTTTATTGCATCAATCCGCAGGAGCGCGCGCGCTGTCCCACTAGATCGTGCGCGAGCACATGTGTATGTGTGTATGCTATAGAGGCGTTGCCCACAAATTACAAGTGTAATTGACGCGCACGATACGCGTCCCGGCAAAAGATAATTATATCGCTTTCGAGTTTTGCACGAATCAATTTAGCCCGATATATATTCCAGTTGAGTGTGCCACGAGGCTGACGCGAGCGCCGCACACTCAACCGTTTACCGACCAACCGTCCAATTATTTCTAACGATATTGAATGCAAATTGAGCTTGTTACGTAGACGGGGATTGTTAATATGGCCGGGGCGCATTTCAAAGCGCCAATTCGCTTCGGAGAGCTCGATATTCAATCCAATACAGGCAAACATTCCTTCGATTCCCACACAATTTGAGAAAAACAAGCTGCGGCGATCGTTGCGAAAGTTATCCATCTCGAGATAGATGGAGAAACAAAACTGTACCGCGGCATGAAATCCAATTTTTCCGTTTTTTCTCTGCAACATCAATTCATTGAAACTAGATTTGAACATGTTCGCTGGGACTAGCCGGTAAAGCTTCGTCTCTCCAGCATACGTGATTAATTTAACGTATGAAAAATTACGCCATGGCAAAAATTGCAGCGGTTCACGTTGTCTTCAATTGTCCCAGCTCGTTGTCAAGTCCCATATCTACTTTTAAAAAGACTTGTAAAAAGAGGCGAAAAAAGATGACGATCACAAAGATTTTCGATTCGAAATGGAAAAAAGTGGAGAAAGTCTTCCTTCTAAGCAAGCGAAAAATAAACAAGTATGTCAAAGTGTCGGTTGAAATAATCGATCCGTTATACGTTCGGTTTTCAAATCGAATCAGGAGAGCAAATATTATATGCGAGGAAATAAGGAATCAGTAGATCGAGTGGCGAGGATCTCGTCGCTGTGACGCGTGTACGGGCATCTGTCACACGTGATCGTATCAACGCATGTGCGAGCGCAGCTTTTGGCTTTGTGAAAACGCGGAACGATCAATTGAATATACAGCGTTTGGATCGGTCGCGGTCGCGAGTCAGGATCGGCGCGTCAACTTACTCTTGGGGGTCATCTTCTCGCAGGAGCACTCGACGAGGTCGCCCATGGTGCAGGCCCTCGTCACGGCGTAAGTCACGCCGGCGGCCGTGATGGCATTGACGAAGCCGGTTTCCCTCGTATCTGAAACATATACACACACAACACTACTTTCGACTCTCACCAAATACTTCTTCATGGGATGGACGTTTCCTTATGTATGTATTGGTCTGGTACTGGACCTAATCGATTCCCTATAGCTATTATCTCCGCGTCCAGCCGATCGGACAATCGAGTATTTCTTTCGAACCAAAGCCCACAACTTGAATTATACAAATTTGCAAATGAAATTATCCCGAGTAATTTGGGCTACTGAGCTATTTCGAAACATATATTTATTGAACGAAGCGGTTTTTCAAAATAAAAGTTTGAGCTTTTTTATGAATGATGTGAATCAAGTGGATCATCTACGCTAGTGGGAAGGTGAAAGTTTGAGTTTAGAACGGGTTTGCCTATGAAGATTTACGCCTCTTTGGTTATCTTTAATATTTTAAATGATATCATTTTTAACTTTTGACTGTTTAATCTTCAAGAACATAACAAATTTAGAGTAGCTATAGCTGTTCGGGATGGCAAACAGTCTTTCCAATGCTCCAAATGTCGAGGACATGGAAAATACCGGTTTCACGAGAATGACCCATAAACACACGGAACGAATTTGCATTTTCCTCTGTGGAGGCTGGTTGGCGCGCTTTGGTAAACGAGTCGAGCTGATGGATCTGAAGTTGCAATGGGGGTGTCGCATACTTATCTCGCAAACGAATCACGTGATTTAATGTACGTTATGTGTATATCGCGCAGCCCATGCGAGCATCGGCGGCGTGGATTTTAGCCCAAATGCGCATACTCGCGCTTGCGTTGTTGTCGTTGTTGTTGTTGGGGGTTGTTGTTGCGTCGGTGTAGTTACTTGGCAGGTATCTGCAGCCCACCTTGGAGCAATGCGCCATGCAGATGGCAACGGGGTCGGTTGGGGCGGCTGGTTCTATACGCGAGTGGATCTGACTTTGTCGCGCGGCCGACTGGATGCAAAATAGCGTGTGCCCCGCTGTATACGCGCTTCTCCGGTTTCAACCTGTCACCCATCCGTGCGCGCTCCAGCCAGCCACGACTCCGCCAAGTCCGCGAGCCCTTTAAAAATGGCTACCCTCCACGACTGTCGCTGCGCTTATTGCTGCTCGCGGCCGCGGACAGAATCGCTGCAGCTACATGCCAGCCAGTTTGATCCGCGGATGCACGGCGCAGTTGGCAGCGGGACCTCTCGCGACCACACGATTATTATCGATCCCCGCTCAAAAGCTGAACAAATGCGCGCGAGGGAGTGAAAATATATTAGCTCCATCATAAAGGCCTCGCATGGCTATGCATAGCACGTTTGCATAGCGTTGCGTACCTGTCGCTGAAGGTAAAGAGCCGCAGGGCAAATCGGGTAAGCGCTCGCTCGGTCGCAATCGCATCTGCTGCAGGCATTGCTCGCTCGAGAGCGGCTTATCTCGTTTAATTTTTGCGCACTTGCGCGAGCTCGGGCTCTCGAGGGAAAGAAACTCGGAACGCGCGTCGGGTTATTTGGGTAGTGCGCGCTGCTCGCGGTGTGTGTTATCCGTATCAGAGCCGCGCGATCGACGCCGGAATTAACTCATAACGTGGAATGCCACTCCAATTACGCTGCTGGGGAGTGAGAGAGAGAGAGAGAGAGCCTCCGCTGCTGGTGCTATCTGGTGGAATTCACCGAGGGACGGGGGGGGGCAGGAGAGGAGATCCGTCATTCCGCAGGTAAGTGCGTGGATGTTGCGCGCGGCCCTGGCCAGTGTGTCCTGCCCCGGGGCCGATCGGATCGCGCGGACGCGCCGATCGCCGCGAGATTCTTTTGCCCCCCCCCCCCGACCTCTCCGCGCCCCGAATGTTCACCTCGAGCTCGGATCGAGCGCGAATTATACGTCCCCCGACTGATGATCTCGTGCGCCCGTATTTTGGATATACGGCTCGTGCTGCCAAACAATCGGCAGCAGGGCAAGAGCGTGGGGTCGTCGGCGATTGGTGACAGCTCGCGGGTGATGTGGGAACCGCACCAGTTTTATATATATATACCCACAGCTCGCACGCTCGCACACGCGCACGCGTATATTCGCGATTCGAGCTCCATTAAACATCGCCGAGGGAGATAACGCGAGAGTGGCACACACACACACGCGCGCGTTGTTGGGGCAATCGTAATAACGACGTCCATTAGAGAAGTGCACTTTTGGATTTTTCTCCGCGCGCGCGATAAGTCCTTCTCTCGCTCCTTCTGTATCTCCGTCCGGCGATGGATTCCGCGGAGCGACACACACACACACATACGCCCGCATGGAGAGAGAGAGAGAGAACAGATAAAGCTTAGGCTCGAGTCTGCACCATGGCTATATCGAATCTCGCGCGCGAGCGCGGCAGGGGGAGGAAAAAATGCACGAACGCGCGCGCGCGCGGCCTCTCCTAATTGAGAGGCAGTGTGCAGTGTGCAGTGTGCTCGTGTGTGTGTGTGTGTGTGTGAGTTGCGTGCGCGCAGATAGAGAAGGTCGATTGGGTTAGGTGGAGGACAGGTGGAGGAGGAGGAGGAGGAGGGAAGGAGGCCAGGGGGGCACATGGCGATCTGACAGTAGCGATCTCTCTTTCTCCGGTGGTTGCGCGCATTAATAGCGCCGATCGAGTGGATGATGCGCGCGCCGGTGCGTATACGTGTGCGCGAGCGCGCGCGCGACGACAGGAAAAGAGGACCGAAAAGTCGAGTCTGCTCTCGCGCGCGCGGCGCAGTACGAAGGGGAAGGGGTTGCACGCGCTCGCCTCGGTGTGTGTGTGTGTATGTGTGTGAGTGTGTAGGCCTTTCTCTCTCTCGCGGGCGCGCGCGCGCTCGGCTCGACTCGTCGGTGGTTCCCATGGATTCCAGCCAAGTATATCTTCAGCGCGGATCGACGGGCCGAAGGAGACTGTGGAGGGAGGGAGGTGGAGGGAGGGGGGGGGGGGCAGCAGAGCGGAGAGAGGAGAGACGGGCCTGATTTCGAACTCGGTGCTGCTGCCACCGCGCCCGCGTATCTCCTGATACATCGCCTCACCTTTCAGTGCGTATTTAAACGATACGATATTTTTATACGGACGATCTGATACCCGCGACTTTCAGAGCGAAAACGAGAGAGGAGCAGCCGTGGCGGCGGCAGTGCGGGAGAAGGCCGGCCGCCGCCGCCGCCGCCGCGCAGCCGAGTCACCGCCGCGCGCAAAGCTGCGCCGATATATATCCCCTCGGACCTTTAACATGACGGAAGCATCCGATATTCGAGCGTCATTTGCGAAATACCCCGCGCCCCGATCTCTTCGCCTATTCTCCTTCGCTGTATCGACTACGTTTTATAAGCCACCGCATCTTCGACTCCCTATTATACGCAAACTCGCATTTTATATACTTGATCGTTCAATCACGCGTATTGACGCGCTCGGCCAGCCTGCAAATTTGTTCATTCCTATATAATGTCTAATAGTACACCGAATGAAATGTAAATGATAAAGATTCTGTCTATCCGCCGCCCATTTCGCGACATCTTCAATTCTTCCCTGAACGTAGCCCCAAAGGATATACAACTTAATTGTGAATGGACAAAAGTCACTGACGCGCGAGATATCATTCGAAACGTTGCTGCAAGGAAAATGAGAAAGAAAAACTCTCCTCCGGCAAAGCGACTCCGACTAATAAACTTCAATTGCCCACCGTACCACGCTTGTCGCTCCATTATTCATCCGTACCTAAGATTCTCGGGAGAATAAAGATTTTACGTCGCTGCGTACCATTGTCAAACTGCTTCGTGCGCCCACCGAGCTGATTCTCTTATTTTATCCCCCACACTCGTGCATCGGGTGTCTATATCGCACTCGAAATAGTATAAATTTCGACACCATGAGCAGAAAACAAATTGTAAGCGCGTGCGTAAGCACACGGCCTATAGTATCAGCTGTTGCCTTAGAATAATCGAACAGTATTTTCCATCACCAGTGTAGAAAACTAAAGTTTTATCATAAATTCGATACAAATGATGAA
Organism: Aphelinus atriplicis; assembly: GCA_020882685.1. Lineage (NCBI taxonomy): Eukaryota > Metazoa > Arthropoda > Insecta > Hymenoptera > Aphelinidae > Aphelinus > Aphelinus atriplicis. The sequence goes on along the minus strand of CM037076.1, from coordinate 14,717,951 downwards.
AAAATGTTTACTCGTCTCAACAAAAGTCCCCTGGAAAAAACGTCACACATGAAGCTCGAGCATTTCATCTCGTATCAAACGAATCTATCGAATTTTGATGTTGCAGCTAATCTCGTTAAACAGCGTCAAGCAAATCTGTCCCCTCCAACGTGTTTCGCGGCTATAAAGATTTACTCGATCCATATGGTAGAAAAAGAGTTGGAATTTCGGGTTAGCTGAATCAGACGTGGCTGATGCGGCGAGCTGGCTCGTGGCAAGGATGTTTAGCTTGCGGCGCGCGACGAGCACGTGTACCGTACGCTCGCAGTCAATCAGCTCCGGAGCTCTCCTCTATTATTTGTCACGTCGCCAACGCCAGCGCTGACACACACACACACTTGGCCTGACGACACGTGACGCGCTCCTGCGAGTCTACTGATTGAAACGTCCAGTTTGAGCTACGCCACGGCCGCTAATGCGAGACTATTTGACAGGCAGTCCTCGGTCGAGAGAGGTAGAGACGAATCGTTGGCGATTTATCCCGTCCCCGAGGAATCCTACCCGTTTTTCCCTGGTGTGTGTGTGTGTGTTTGCTCGTGCGGTTAACAAACTCACTTGTGTGATCGGACAAACGATGAATGAGAAAATACGCGACTGGTCACAATCGGAATCTGCAGCAGCATTTAGCGCGGGAGCGTTTTCTCCCGGCCTCGAGAAAGCGCGTATACACGAGCAATGCAGTGCTGCTGACAAGAAGTTCGATATGTATTTGTCATGGATTCCACGCGGGGTGGCGGGATGAAAAATCGGATTGGCCCGCTTTCTGCGCTCCCGCGCGTACGTCTATTGATCCTGAATGGAGCCTTTGAATTGAAATGAGAAATTCAAATTGGACAATAGTATAATGACGGAGGAGAGCTACTTATACGCGCTGGCGTAAGCTCGAGCGAGCGAGGGAGAGAAGGGGAGGGCATGGAGGCCTTTAATGCTCGCCTATATAAATCCCGACGAGTGTCGGTAAATAAGCCCGCGCGGAATATTCAATGAGAGGGGGCGAGAGCGAAGAGCGGCGCATATGCGCATAAGCGCTCCCAATAAATAGCGCGTTTCCAATAAATACCGCGCTCTCGACGCATGAATGCGCGGCAAAAATGCCCGAATGACCAACTGCGGCCAGCCGGCCAGCCAGATAGCAGCAGCAGCAGCCTCTTTATCTCTCTCTCTCTCTCTCTGCTGCTGCTGCTGCTGTTGCGCTGCAACGAGCGGATTCTTCCGCGGACTTTTGAATTCGCGCGAGCGACCCTCGCGCAGATCTAATTACCGACCCTTGTAAATAAGACGCGATCGAGATTTCGCATTTGCAATGCGCCGGCTCGCCGCCGCACAGATGCACTCGCGGGATGAAAGGAACTCGAGCTGCGAGTCCGCCCGTGAGAACCGCGGCCCCCCCGACTTTTCTTTCGCCCCTGAAAATATCCCTCATTTTTACTGCTCGCCCAGTCGTATTTGGACATTTATCCAGCCTTATGATCTGCAGCCCCGAGCCGGCCCCATCTGACAAATATAACCGCATCTGAGATACCTCCTCCTCCTACACACACATGCGCCGCCGCCGCGGCCGCCGAGTACAACTTTCTAACCTTATTAGCCGCGCAAAGATGCTCCGTTCAAAGTGCCAGATATAGCACTGCTACCGCAGCGCCTTACCCAACGCTCCTCTCCGCTTTTCTCGTATACTTTCGCCAACGTTTTCATTTAAATATACCGCTCTTTGGGATTAACTGTGCATTATTACGATATTACCTTATTATAATACGTCATTCCAGCCAATGTGTGACCTTTATCACATTTACTATTTTCCCTGCTCTCCGCCTACACCAGTCCTACTTGGCCCTCCGGTCGCTTCTTCCTTTATTCAACACTTGCACCCACTGTCTTACAACACCATCAACACTTAATTAGTATGTTCCTCTTTTTTCTAGTCACACTCTGCCAACTCGCAATTACAATAATCAGGTCTAATATCATTGTCATCTCGTGTAAGAACATCTCGCATCTTCGCACTCGAGTGGGAAGCTCCTTATTGCTATACCAAATATTAAAATTCGAATGATAGTTACTCGTTTAAAAATCATTTTTTCTTCTAAGCATCGGTTGATCAAAATGAAACGTATATAAGGGAGATAGATGGGGCAGTCGCGGGAGAATGCGGGAGGTATTTTAGCCGCGCCACCACGAGGCCTCGCATATATATACACACACGAGGCACACGCGTTTCAATGCATTCAAACGTCACGTTGCTGCGCGCGCAGTGCGTACAAGAGTATAGAGAGTATATATAAGAGAGATCTGTCGCGGAGCGCGAGGCTTCTCCAGCTCGTCTTTGTCGTCTGCAGTGCGCGGCACGGGGAGGATAAACGTGTTCACCTTCCCGCGACTCGACTCGCCCGGCCACAATCAGCCTACGCGACTGACTAAACTGCCTTTGCTCCTGTCAATCGGTCAAGCTGTCTTTCTCTCTCTTTCTCTCTCTCTCTCTAGAGCCAGACAAGTGCCGCGTATACTGCACGGAGAGACACCAGGCTACACCAGGCTGGTTGTTCAGTCCTCCATCCTTCCTCGGACAGCTTAAATAATCATCACTCAACTTTATTATCCAAATCATAACATTAATTGCTCCATGTTTCTGGTCACATTTATGGTAATTTGAATTTATCTGAAGATTAACGCGGAACGTTTCAAACTACTTATCCTTGTTTGCTGCGATCTTTCAGAGCCAATTCGTGACATGGATCGTTCAATAAATGAAAACTCCATATGGATTTATTTTTTGCGACCTCATCGGGCTGTTTTTATCACAAAACAAAACAATACTTTACATTTATATATTCGATGAAGAGCAGCAATTGTGCTTACTGCAGTAAAAATCAGAAATCATCAGATGATATAAAATTAGGGAGTGCAAATCCATATCGCGGATTGGACCTCAAATATCGCAGTGACCAAGGATTTTGAACGATGAAGGGTATTGAAACAAACACAGACAACCAATACGCAAATGTATCAATTGATATTTTTCATTTTTATTTCTTGTTTGTACAAGACAATTCGTATGGTACTGTAATCCATTGAAATAAATCAAACTATAGAGCTTTTTGTTTTATTTTGAATTTGCGAGGGCTGCAAACATTAGTAAACTGGCCTCACTATGCTGTTCAACAACGGAAAAATCTTCAAGATTGGAGAGAGAGCATAAAACAGTCTGCATCGATAAAGTTGGGATGATAAGTACGATATGCAAGGGAACGGAATCTATTGATTTGTAATATAATGTTGCATAAATAAGCAAAGAATAAATTTGCGTGGAGCAGTGGGAATGTTTGCAATCCACCGCGTTTCTCGCTCACCAAGAGACGAGGATAAAGGGGCAGAGGATGTTTCGCAGCGGAATATCACGGAGTAGGAAAAGTGAAAAAGCCGGGGAGTAAAGAGCTGGCTCTCGGCAAATCGTCCAACGGATCGCATCAAAAGCAAAAAGCGGAGAGGGGAAGAATCAGGAGCAGAAGAAGGAGAAGAAGAAGAAGAAGAGGAAGAAGAAGAAGAAGAAGAAGCAGTGTATCGCGCGTAACGGAAGTGGCCTGTAGTCTGCCTCGGGCCCGTGAGTATACTGCAGGGCTTGCGCAAAATATTGTGGCGTGACGGGGGGCCGGTGAGCGCGCCCCCGCCGGCCCGCATTTGCATGATTTATTTACGGTTGCGCGGGGTGGGGGGCTGGTGCAGAGAGCACGTGGCGAGTGGGGCGACAATGGCCGGGCATGAGCGCCGATAATCGGCCGGTCAGCATGGCGAGGGTATGACGAGTGACGCGCGCGCGCGCGCCCATTGCAGCCTACCGCGCTCTTGGGACTTTTTGCTCGCTCGAGCGTCCGAGTGTTCGGGGGGCCTTTTGTCGCTTTGCGCTCACCTCCGGCTGATGACCGATCGCCGCCGCCGCCGATCGATGATTTATGACCGGCTCGAGAGAGCAGCTCGGGGGCAGTGCTCGGACGTCCGATGCCGCTGCAGCGGGTGGCACCGGCTCGCCTCTTCACCTGCGCTAATTTATTCATTCAGCCTCTGACAAATTTGAAAAAAGGATTCGAACCACCCCACTCGCGCGCGTTCACTTGTTTGTTGTCTCTCCGGCTCTTCCATCTTCGACGCTTTCACTCTGCAGTCGGACGTGTGCGTGTGTTCCCGGTGCAGGATGCGCGCGTTCTCTTGGGAGCCCTCGTCGTTCCCTCGATACACGCGAGTTAAATTCGATAAGCAGAACTCGCGTCGTATCCGAAATCGACGTTTTCACGGTTAAAAAGCTGGCTCGTGTAGCTTCTAAGTTCATTCGCCATATCAGCTCAAGATTATTCATTTTTGTGCCATTGTGTCTCATTCCATCAGCTCGCGCATGTACGTAAGCATATCGGCTGAGACTGTAAATATACGTTTGCCTTCGGTAGGAAAGCATAAAAATCGAGTCGATCCATAGTGACAAATGTGTCGATCGGCACAGTCCCAGTGAACAGTGACCAGTTTCCCAGGCGATCCACTCCAATTATTTATCAAAAATTGCCACAATATAAAAGCGCTCGAGTGAAAAGATTTTCGGGTAGAAGCTCGGACGCGGGAAAATTAACAGTTGATAAATTATCGGTATACGGCCGACTGTGATCAAATTGTCCGGATTAACCATATAGCGCGGTGGAAATGAATATCTGCATTATGAGTGACGGACGTGCGTGCATGTATATAGATACATGATATACCGCCGCGAGAGCGCGACACCGCTAAATCAAGCCCCAATTAAAATGTGATTGAGCGGAACTGGCGCTGCGGTCGGTGCGAGCGCAAAACCAGCTGCCGTTTAAAATATACCCAGGCGACGAGAGGCTCGCGCGAAATTACACGGCCGCACACGCACAGATATCCACACGTGTACGATTGCGTCTAAACGCATATATTGGCACGGCGCTGCTAATTTGCCGAGATAATCTATACTTGCATTGTTTTGCTGTGCGCCGCGCGCAGCCAAATTGCGTACACGACTGTTTGTTCCGCGGCCATTTGTCGGATTTTCACCTAAAGGGGTGGAGCTCGGCATTTTTGATTCATTATACGAGCAGCGACAATTAACGGCCGATCTTTGCTCAGCCCCAATCCCAATGAGCTATACGATGCGTTAACTCTTTCCCCGCTAGTGCAGTACAAAGTGATTTGTATTATAGCAGTGGCACATTCAGAATACCCGATTTGCCTTGTTCGAGTGACAACTTCAGGAAAAGTTGCTGCTGAGTCTTTTGCTCGGCTCAATCGGGCGGAGATTATGGTAACGCGGGCGCACTGTACGAAATAAGGAGAAAAAAGGGGCAATTCTCCCTCGGAAAATTATATGTTTATGATGAAAAATCAAAGGTGCATTTTCTGTAGAATTCGAGATACACGCAGAAAAATCCTCCACGATTCAGATATATAGAGGGTGTGAATTTGGTCCGATCTATACGCAGGCGCGCGCAGGTAACAAATGAAAAGCAACACGATAAGTATATAAATCTTGTTTAATTGAGACGGTGCTCGCGGCGGAGGTGCGTAGAAGGGGACTGAGAGACGCCCTCGGGAGGAAGGCCCAATTACGCGGATAGTTCGGCGAAGGATCGAGAAAAGTGGCGCTGGGGTGGCGCACGCTTACCGCACGCGCGCCCTCGCCTCTTCCGAGAATCGACCACACGCACACGCACACGAACGCACATAGGTATATGTATATATGAACACAATAGGATCGTTCGCGTAATCCTCGCATGTATACATGTATAATCAACGCAAATATACACTGGATCCCGACTGCGAGTTCATAGCCCACGTGAGATCCTCCTCTACAGCTTCCTCGACAGGGCTGCGGTATGGGCAGCCAATCGATCAATTGCATCGGAACGACGTTCGATTCTCGTGTAATTTTTAAAAACCTACCTATCCAGTATATGAACCGAAAGACTGGATAAAATGGTTGAACATTTGGGAAATAAACGTAAAGTTTCTATAGAAATGTTGTAATAATTTAGATTCTAATTTTACGGCTAAATGCGTCAAAATCTTCTAATAATCATCTCAAAAAAGATGATTTCAAGTTTATTGGATCCTAATTTGACATTCGTTGTAGGCGTAAACAAAGTTTAACAAGTGTAACACGTGTGACGAATGTGGCGTTGTAGAGTTACTTTTGTTAATTGACTTTTTGAATTGATGATGAAAATAGTTAGTAACGATGGTTTCTGACAAGTATCGAGCTGGTGTTTCAAATGCCGTTGGGGCAGAATATTGAAATTCGAGTTTTATCGCAGCGAAATTTGGGAAAAATGGTTAGGGGTGGTATAGATCAGGTAGAGTTTGGGGGTCAGGAGAACCAAGGCAATCGGGCTGTCGAGACGATTGAAATGTCATTTCGGTGTGGTTCGAGGTCGCGTATATATACGGCCGATGCGCATCAGGTCTGGTATACTTGTTCGACTCGGGTTGGGCAGCTGTAGCGAGCCATGGTATATATAGTAGGTCGCGCTTGGTCGCGCGGCAGGGGTGGCGGACAAATGGCGTGCGGAGAGCTGGGCGCAGCGAGTGATCGGTGTTGGGTGCGCGCACGCGCGCGTGCCAAGATCGAAGCGCTGAAAATAAACGAGAGAGGCCCGGGCTCGGGCGGGAGTAATATAATGAGCCGAGTTCTTTTTGCCTCTCGTTCTGTCTCTGGTGTGTGTGTGTGTGTGTGTTGTGCGCACGGACGCGAGCATGCACGCACGGACACAGACAGCGACAGACAGCGAGACGGACAGTGCGGAGCGCGCGCGCGCGAGCGCCGGGGGGAACCCGTTTAGTCACGCGCATAACCGTTTGTCATCGGTGGGTGGCAGATTGCCGGCCAAATGGGGGGGCCCCCGCCGTACGTTATCGATTTTATTCAAGATCGCTCGGGGTATAGGCTGGTCGCGCGCGCGCCCGCGCCCGCGCCCCCGACAGATAAGATCGGCTTCACGAGCCGACGCGTTTACTGCCGAATAATTAGCTCCGATTTAGTAGCGATCGCGGCCGCATCTGCTCGAGCCACTTTCCAGTTCTCTCTCTCTCTCTCTCTCCCCCTGTCTATTAGCGATAACGCGTGCCGGGGCGCGAGGGGACCACCGAGCTCGATCCTTTTTTATGACGCGTAAACCGTTCAGTTTATTCGCGGGGACCACCGCGAGGGCTCGACGATGCAGCGCCCCGCTAATCAGCCTCGAGCTCTCTCCGTCGACTGATCCCAACAGCTCCCACCCGAACGCCCGGATACTTATGTGTATATTATCCCCCGATCAACCGCGTCTGCTCTTGAATATTTTGATCCTCGTCCGATTTGCCCAGCTGCCCGGCTCAATTCGACACTCCGATCTATCGTTTCCACTCGTCGCGCCCGCGCGATTCTAGTCGAGTCGAATTACAACGCTGTGATTTTCTTCGGGTTTCGGCGAGTCGCGGGCAAAGTTCGAATCGCCGAGACGCGATTGGCCGCGAGCAGAGTGAAACTCGGCGCGGTCGTAAAAACAATGTTGTTGCCGAGAGTGATTTTGACGATTGGTCATGGGGGAACGTTGTTAATTAACACGTTTCACAAATCGTAAATATACACACACACACACACACACACGTTTTTCCTCTCGCTCTCGGCCGCTTCGCTACACGCGTATAGGTATATAGACATATATACATCGCGAGGAATGCTGAAAGCTTTGGGGGCCTCCGCGTGGCGCTCACGCACACGTACGCACACAGCGGCGGGGAAAAAGTCGACGGGCAGTCTACCGCCGAGTCGTAAATGAGCGATGAATACGATTAGCCTCGTGTATTTATTAATTTACCAAGGTGAGGAGATCGCGACATTCCATCCTGCCCGCCGTGCTCACCGGCCAACTGTGTCTGCCTATGTGTGTGTGCGTGTGCCTGACTCAGTGTATAAATATCAAACGATTCTTGCGCGCATGCCCAATAAATATCTCCATCAAAATCAAAGAAAAAGACTTATATATGTGTATTATTGTGTTACAAAAGGAAATACAAAAACAGTTGTGCGCATTAACATTGTTTACTATAGTGATTGCTTTTATCCTCCGTATAATGAATGAAATTCATGTAATATATGTATATGCTTGGGAGGGTGAGGGTTTGCCAATTTACTTGATTGTCTTTTACCCTTGTTCTAGGTGCACAAGCGTCGCCATGTTATACGCATATGAATTTCGGTTATAAGTTAAATCATCTAAAAGAAAGGGAAAAACTACCGTTGAATCATAGCCCGCATACATAATCAATAATTTTCCTGCATTCAAACGAAACAATATATATTTTCTTTTGAATAATTTTCCCACTTGACTTGGATCATGAATCACTTTTTGTATTTAACGAGTAATATATCAATAAAGGGATACGGGGAACAAAAACTAGAGAAAAATACAGAATGCGCGAATTGCCGTAATTTTCCAATCACAATGTCGAAGAAAAGTTTGGTCACGAACCGGAGGGTGAACGCGTGTATGTGCAGGTATATTGCAGGTATTGCGGTGAGTTTAATGGTGAATCAACCGAGTGAGAAAGAAGATTGAACGTGGGCGGATTTCGTTGAACGTTGGGGAACGTAAAATTGTGGCGAAAGCGCGGAGGGCGAGGTGTAACGGTGAGGTTTATAGCGACGCTAATTGAATTACTTCCGCAGCGGCGAATGAATTGTAATGCGCGGCGACGCGGGCTAATGATATTCAGCCGAGCTGGCCGGCCGCGCGGAGAGGAAGCGCTTCGCCGTGTCCGGCCAGTTTGGGGCGATAATTTTTCGGGCTACACGCGCGCGTATATACGTGAAATTAGGGCCATCTGCTCTCTCTCTCTCTCTCTCTCGAGCTATTAGCACGAGCCACGCGCATAATTCACGCGCCCAAACCGTCTCTCCACGGGGAAAATCGTTAATCAACGCGTATGGGCTCACGCACGCACACACACATACTGGCACGCAGACACGGGCACGAGATAGAGCAAGTCGGGATTTGTCGGCTGTTATCGCGACACCCTCAATTAAGGGAGCGCTCGTATGTATATATATATATATATATATATATATATATATATATATATATGCACGTGGCGGACAGACCACACAGCGGCAAAAACTACCTGAAAAAAAAAAGAAAGAAAAAGGAAAAAGAAAGAACGTATCTACGGATCTAGCCCGTAAAAATTAAACGTCCGCCGATAAATAAATGTCAATCGGGAATTAAGATAGGCGTTGGGTGTAGGTATAGAGACGCGCACGGGGATACGCACACACATATACAAACGTATATAAACGCGGTAGCGAGAGAGAGAGAGAGAAAAAGAGAAGAGCACCGGACACGGACGCGCGGCTCGACGGATTTTCGAGCAGGAATTTTTCCATCTTTGTGGCACACGGCTGGCGAGGATCGGTGGGGAGCGAGCCGCGCGCGGCAGATAAAATATACGCGTATATACGCACGAGCTGCGTGAAATAGGCCTCGTTTTTATTCATGTCCCGTGCCGCGGCAGCGACTTGTTAAAACTCGTCTCTCGCTCGATTTCTCGAGCTGCCGGAGGGACGATCGCGAAAGCGAAATTATTGGACGAGAGATAATCGAATGCCGCTCAACATTTGCCGCTGGCCTACTGCTCGTGAATCATTGACACGGGGCCTCGATCAGCGCCGATGATGCGATCTATTGAGAGTTCGCAACGAGTCGCGGTCGGGGGCAAACGCGTCGCAACAGCGCGACGACGAGTGGTGTTGCGAGGTGCTGCACTGGAGAGTTTTGCGAGCTGCGGGCGCTAGTATAGTGTACAAATGCGAGATCGGAATGCGGGGTTGGCCGGGTTTGGGGGGACAAAGGCCGGCTCGTCCGGGGGTTTGCGCAAGTGCGCGCACAGTTGGGCAGGTACTCGTGCTATGTGTGTGCGTGAGCTGGACGCGCTGGGCCAGGTGAGCGCGCGACTAGTGGCGCGGGAGCAGTGGTGTGTAGCGGGAAAAGTGGACGGGTCGGTAGCCGAGTAGCCGTTTTGTCGTGGCGGCCAGCGGGTGGGCCCCGAGTCGTATATTTCGGCGGGCCGGGGGCCCGGAGACGACTTCCCACGGCGCGACCTCCTCGCTTAACATCTCGTAAGCCCTGTCATCGATCCTCGCACGCGACTTATTTATGTCCTGCCTCGCTCCTGCCTCGGGCCTCTTCTCCTCCCCCCCACCTCTCTTTCTCTCTCTCTCTCTCTCTCTCTACCTTTATTTCATTTCCCATTAGTGGCATTAACATACTTGGACATGTCATCGGGCTTGTATGCACGGACGACTTCATCCGCGCCCGCCCGCTCGCTCGCTCATATATATACCTATACGCTCGCTCGACCACCACAGCTATTCGGGATTATATCCTATATTCACCTCATTACCCCAAGCACCGCTGCGCTATTTTTGGCATTTTACAAGCGACACATATATACCTATGGAGGATATATATGCCAGCCGCGAGCTCGACCGCAGAGTCAAACGTGCGTCTTGCCCAACTACTTGCCCAACTACTTTCCCCCCAATCATCAAAACATTCTCTCATCCATTCGTCCATCCTTTTTTTATCCTTTCTATTATTCTCGTTTATCCGTGGCAAAACCTGCAAATTTTGCCCGCATTTTTTACTTTTGCGAATCAATTTTTTTTTTCAGCAAAATTCCTTGTGCATCATACATCAGAATCATTGTACACTTTTCATAGCGACCCTTGACAATAGATCAGAAATTCATTCCAGGTTCATTTGCAGTACTTGTTATGGAAAATCATCCAAAATCTTTATATCCCAGAAGAACAGCGATATCTCGCGTAATAACTTATTTCACACTAACTCTTTTTTTTATAAAACATACTACTAAGGCATGTGTTTTTATTTCTTCAGATGTGGCTACTCACTTTCCGCAAACTATTTTTATCACACCGTACGGTCCTTTTGCAGGAAACTGGAGTGAGCACAAGAATTTCCTTTTGAGTATAAATTCAAAATGATCATTTATCAAATTAAATTATTCCTGTTATGAATGGGAGACAGCTGCTTATAGTAAATAATTCACTTTTATTCTATAATAATATTATTACCATAAATTTTAGGTGATTTAATCGATTGATTATGTGATTACGAATCGAAGGACTGAGTAAACTGATTGAATATTTGAGAAATAAAATGTTCATAGATATGATGTCATGATTTAGTGACGTATCTTTCGGTTAGATGTCAAAAGTTCTTGATAAATATCTCAGGAAACATAAATTCGAGGTTATTTCAATGCTAATTGGATCGTCCATGTAGGATATATGTAGGAGCTGCTGTAATAAGTGATTATGAAAAGGTGTCACATTGGCTGCACGTGTAGCCGCAGTGTGGCCCCTTTGAATGAGTTTAATCAATTGACTGATTTTGAATAAGTTATAGTGGACAAATGACGGTTACAACGATGGTTTATGGGATAGTTGTCAATGAACTACACTGAAAGAAGTATATTGCGATTCCTACTATAAATTAACTATAAATATAGTAGCAGTTTGGGCCAGCTATCATTTTTACTATTCATGTAGTATCGCTCACTGATTTTGTAATATAGGTTACTATGCCCTCTGTGCGCAATGCTATAAATATATATTGTCCGAGAACAAATCATACACGATCCAATGTTGAATAATTATCCGCAGCATTGCGTATTACTCTTTTAAAAAAGGATGTTCGGGATCGATCAAGTGAAAAATAAAATGGAATTTCTTTCAAACAAACATGTATATTGTCTTTCTCAAATTTGAAAAGATACCGTAATAACACATTTTTTTCATGTCTTTCAAAATGTACAAGTAATATTGTTTATGGTATTCGAGACCTTGAAACTGAAAGAGTTGTTTTTTATCAGTCTCTCCCTCGCTTCGCATAATTGTTAATGGCCATTCAGACCAACCGCTTCGTAAAACTTCAGAACTACATGAAAATATTTCATTTCTGGATGATAAAGAGAAGCTTTAATATTTTGAAAATTGGGGGGGAATTATAGCTAAACTTACTAGAAAAGTGTCCGAATTTAAAAAAAATGTGTCAATTTTACTTAGAGCATAAGGAATATAGTTGGAATGAGTATATCCATGTATTCAAGGTGTATAGTTAATTTCACAATGAGAGAATATCGATTTTACAATAAATTTAGTATTTCTTACAAGAAAATATGTTGAAACAACTATTTTTTCATCATACTACGTGACATAGTAGATTTCAAAACAGCGATTTTTCGCTAGGAAAATTTGTGAGAAATCATTATGTGACACATCGCTGAAATCGCGTAGATTTCACCGTATGTGTGTGTGTGTGCGATTAGTTGTATGTCAAATGTCCGTTTGGGAAAGCGGTCAATGGGCGAGTGTTTGGGCCTGTACGGAGGTGTTGGGTGATAAACACGTGTAAAACGATGGAAAACGGTCGACGGTGAAAAGTCGCGAGCAGAGCCGAACAGGAGGAGAGCAGGAGTAGGAGCAGCAGGAGCAGCAGTGGCATCCGGAAGCCATTAATAATAATCACGGGCGGCGGCGGCGCGGCGAGTTTGGGGTGGCCAGTGGGGGGTTGGCCACTGTGCAGCTCCGGGGCGCGCGCCCGTCGCCCGGACAATGCCAGCAGCGTCTCGCCCCCGGCGCGCCGCATAGATCATCCCGCTCTCATTACCGGCTACCGGTGCGCGCGCGCCAGCGAGTGGCTCTCCCTCCCATAGCGTATAGCAGTGCAAACTGCAGCCGAGTGTGAGCCAAGGTGAAGTGTGGGTGAGCTGCTCGAGTCGAGGTCGCGGCCAGCGCTAATCTGAGGTGCCCGCCCGCCGCGCGTCAGCCGCTCTCCCCAGCACGAGGCCCGACACACCACGAGTGAGATGTCAAAACGCCTCTGTTGTTTTTTCCGCTCAACACTTTTTTGCCCGCGGCCACGCGCAGATTAGCTTTGACTCCGGCAGCCGGCTAAGGATCGCGACCCGCGCTCGACCCACCTGCACGAGTCAGTTCGGCTCAGTTGTCACTTGTCACCGGGCCGGCCACCCCAAGCTGCGCTATCCAGCCAACAGAGACACTTCGCTGTGACTCCGACAGTTTCGCCTCGTGATCAATCCTCGGTTGATTCCGCCCGACAAACTCACGGTTCTTCCGTTACATCGTTCCATATGGCACACATCGTCAATGCTCCATTACTGCATCACGTTTTTTTGCTTTAAAAGTAATCGCATTCGTTGTAGTATCTTTTACATGAAAACTATAACAAGTTATGAAGCTACTCTCTTGGAAGCTTACACTCAAAAGCTACTGTATTAAAGTGAAAAATCACTATACGAAGGTGGATGAATTATTCACTGAAACTACAGTCAATTTTTTATGCAACCAAATCGAAGTTTCACTCTAGTTCCATGAGCTTTGATAACAACAATTTACTACGAATTTTATGTAAAATTTGTTCCTTTGTTGTAAGCTTTGAATAGAGTAAGTATTGAAATAAGTGAATCTTGCATTACATGCATTAAAGCGCCAAGAGCTGTTCGTGGTTATTTCTTCATTCATTCGTTCTCATTGTATAACGATGTGCACAAATATATATTAATATATTTTAAAAATAATTTATCATTCGAAATGTAAAAATTTTTTTCACAGTTGTGTAATCTCCGTTAATTCGTAGTCGCCTTGCTCAACTTTGATATATGAATTATACCGTAATTCAAGGTGACTGGACCAAATATAGCATTTTTCTCAAATCTCGTATTTCCGCTGCTCTCTGGCCTCCACCAATCGTAGTTTGGTTATATTGGCAGTTTTGAAACAACATCTCGACTTGCTTCCTAAACAACATCATCTTCTTATTTCACTCTGCTAACTAAATTATAATTATCAAGTGTAATCATTGTCATTTCTTCATATGCGACTACTCTATATCTCATGGAGTAACATCTCATCTTCCTATCACTCATGCGTCTCTTTTCCTCCAAACTATTTTCTATCGTCACTCAAAATACTTTTTTCGCATAAAATATAAGTGTACCCAATATGGACTTTTATGCGATTATGAATCAAACGACCGAGTAAAACGGTTACATATCCAAGTTTCATATTAAAGATTTTAATAAATGTTTCAAGGAAAATGATTTTGACTTTTATGATTTCCAATGCCAATTTGATCATCCCCTTCGGCGTACGTAGTAGTATAACAAGTTTTTATGAAAAAGTGCCACATTGGGTCTATATGTAGCTGAATGTGGCTGTTACTTTGCTTTATTGACTTGGATTAAAATGGTTAGATATTGATCATACATAACGATGGTTTCTGATAGGTATCGAGCTGGCCTTTTAAATTCCATCGGGGCAGAATTTCGAAATTCAAACTTTACGATAGTCGAATCGGGGAAAGAGCCTCAGGGGGTGACACATTGGGTACAGTTATACCTTGATTAAGTCGGTATTGCACAGAAGAGGCTCCATACTCGCGAAGTAAAAGCTAATGATACAGACAAAGTATTAATTTGCGCGGATTGCAAAAGAAACGTGAGGAATACACGAGAGAATCATCGGGGGGGCAGCGAACAAAGCTGGAAAGGAGCGATGGTTATCGGGCGGGTATCGGCTGGGCGTATCGATGGGTCCTCTGCACCAGTGGCAGCGCTTATCTCGGGCTATCGATCGGCCCGCGCAATTTGCCGTCGTCGCTCGGGCCGGCCTGCGATCGATCGCTCGGCCCCGATATATCGCGTTGTCGCTATCTCAGCGGCCGGATCGTATTAGCCCGAGCAGCAGCTACGAGCTGCGAATGCGGCCGCCGCAACGTATCGGCCCCCTCTAATATCCCGCGGACAGTGTCAATCCGTCTCGGCTGGGTAGCTGGCGAAGCTCGCTCGAGCGGCTCTCGATTTGCTTGTCGCGCTCGATCAGCCGGAATTAATACAGGCGAATCGAGGCGGCCAGGCTCGCGCGCGCCGGTGGCCAGACAGAACACAGAGCCGGAGTGAGAGAAGCTCGGGTTTTGCATGGGCGCAAATTAAAATTTATTCCCGCTACCTCTTAATCCGCCCGAGATAAGCGAGCGGCTCTCGTGTGCCTTCCCGCGCCTAATCTGCTCCCCCCCAACTCCCCTCCGACTCTCCTCCACACAGCCAGAGCCAGAGAGAGAGAGAGAGAGAGAGAGAGAGAGAGCTTTTTCATTCTGAATTATGCGCGGCTGGCGCGCGCCGCTCACGAATATTCCAAACGTCGTCGCTTCTATATATATATATATATATATATATATATGTATATAATTGAGCTGCTCGTTTTGCTCCGTTTCTCATTCGGCCCGTACTTTTTTATCATCGATCCTTAATGCGCCATCCTCCTACCCGTTTCCCACGACCACCTACGCGCATATCCCCACCTCGGCCGACCTCCCCGCGCGACCGAACGACCGACCGACCGAGCTATGCGCATCGACAACACGCGCCTTATTTGCTCGAGCTTAAACTCAACCGTATCGCCCCGCCGCGCGACAATTCTTCTCGTTTATCGCTCGAATCCAACTTCTATTCAATATAACCGTGCTGCAGCCAATGTGCTACCACTAAGGCTTCTTCCAAAATTTCACTATGATAAAACTGAAATTTAAATATTCTCCGAACGGTATCTTGAACACAACTATCACCAAACATCGCTGTGATCATCAGTTGACCATTTCAGCCTAATAAAAATCAGTCAATTATACAAAATGACCCAGATCGAGCACACGCAGCTACGCGTGCAGACAATGTGGCACCTTTTCATAATCGCTTGTTAAATCCACTATACGCCTATTGGCACGATCTAATTGACATTGAAATAAACTCAAAATCATGTCTCTTAAGATATCATTAATGCTTGTGAAATGGCTCATGGGTATGCTTTCGTGACTAATCGAAAGATGCGAGATGTTTTTACATGAGATAGAATTGATTATTGTAATTTAGTGAGCAGAATGCGCTGCATTAGAAAAGGAACTGAAAAAAGAGCAGAGGTAGTAAAAGTTGAAAGTTTTGTAAAAAAATAGTTGTTAAGGGTTAAATGAGGGAGAAAGCGACCAAAAATTTTGTTTTAATACTGCTAACGTAAGGGCTAGTGCAGACCAGACTGAAGCGGAAATACGAAATCCGAGAATCGTGCCACATTAGCTGCAGTCACCTTATTTGCTGCACACATTACTTCTGCAGTTTAAAACGCGCGCTGTACTTTTCAATCAAGCTTCTCAGACAAGTTGCACGCTAACTCGAGCCAACAAATCAATACATTTGAGAAATTAAATTGATTGATCAATTTCAATCAACGCTGTGATTTTCTGATTTACTGCTATATTACTCTAGATCACACAAACATTTAGTTCGACAACCTATACAGTCGTGCTCAGCTCTTATGTTGCTAGTACTAGGATACGTATCGATAATATTGGCCGGAAGGCGTCGCCACAGTCTACCAATGTACTCAATTAGCGGGGATTATAATACATGGGTCATTTCACACTCAGCCAGTCGACATTTTCTTCAATTTATTTTCAGCAAATTTGTTGTAAATGGTTCAGACTCTTGAGTTTATTCAGATTTTCCATGCCCATGTATAATAAAATTCACTGAGCAATCCATTCTGATAATCTGAATTTTTTTCATAGTTTTACTTACTTTGTGGGCTCATTTACTTATAAAATAGGCATCAAATCCAAAAAATCACAAGAGTGAAAGTAGTTAAAACTTAACTATGTGTCATATGAAAATAACTTCCCAACCATCTGAATAAAATATAATTCACTGATAAATCACGTTTCATCAACTCTGTGATATGATTTACTCATGGAATACTCATCAAATCCAAAATCTCTGGAAAGAGGCTTTGCATGTAGAATGGTTGCTATCGAGAAATAAGAATTGGGTCTTTCGACCACCAAAAAATGGACGTAGCACAGATTTCTCAAAACCGTTGCCAGGGACATCAACAACAATTGCTACGGAGAACACAAAGATACTGTGTCGTGTGACCAGAAAAGTACTATAATGGAACGTCAACTCGATATTGCATTTGCTTAGCAAAGATTGCTAGGGGCGTAAACAACGGTTGCGATGGAGGAACCGAAGAGTTTTTCAGATATACCTGTGAGCTTTTAAGAGAGTAGCGCTGAATCGCACATGAAGTTTGGGATAAAAAAAGCGCGCGCGAACAAACGAGAGCTCGCTCGAGTGCCGGATATAATAATTGAATGATCTAGCTCGAGCAAGTGGATTTGCGTGCGACGGCGGCGGCAATGGAACGGATACGAGCTGACGATGGACGAGAGGCCGGGAGGCGTGTGGGTGAACGCATTGTGCGTCGTGTCCCGCGGCGAGAGCCCGACAAAACGACAAAACGACAAAACGACAAAACGACAAGAGGACAAGGCGACAAAAGGAGAAGAAACGAGGAAAAAGAGGAGAAAAACGCGGTTGAGCTGCGGCCGGATTGAGCGGGAGCACCTCAAGACAGATATCCGCGATGCAGTCCGCCCCGAGACTCCCCGGGCTCTCTCTCTCTCTCTCTTGGCCTGTCCTTTTCATGGGAATTTGCCCAAGTTTGTGCGCGCACTGAAGCCCGCCCCGGATTATTCAGTCAAGTATGCGTTTAAACGGCCGCTCCACTCCGCGCAGCTATAGCCCACGGTATACTTTAGTTAGCAGGTCGAGGTTCGCGCGACTGCGACGTAGGAACTGTTATTATGTGCGCGAATTATTTTTCAAGCAGCAATACGTTGCGGAAGAAATGGAAAATAGACGTACAAGTGGTTGGATCAGTTGCGAGCCGGGGTATAGTAAGGGCCGATGCGTGTAAGAGCGAGGGCGGATCGACACACGAACGCGTGTATGCTTTGAAAAATTCATATGCGCAAATATTGAATGAAAACAAACTCACCTCGTAAGATAATCTTCTTAAGAGACCTTTTAAAAGTCGTACAGTTCCACCTTCGGTTCCGGAACTGATATTGACACTCCCTCGTGCCAACCTGCATGCCTTTAGTGATTTGTTTGAGCAGCGCCGGCTCCTTACGGCAAATATCGGCCAGTTTTCCCTTGAGTCGTCGGGTCTTCTTACACACCAGCATCGGGTCCATCACCAGCTGACTGCCTACGGTCCTGCAAACGTTACACCATTTACCTTCTCTCTATTTGAACACGTAGCCCGTGTTTGTCCGACGAATAAACCAAGTATTTCCTCTCGACTCTTTGGGAACTATCAATGTATATCCTCTCGCTCTCCAGGCTATGAAATTAATGAAACTATCCAATTGTTACATTCTTTGCACTTATGTCTATTTTCTAACGAATTTGATATAACTCAAATTAAATTGTTTATCTATATAGAGTCTTGTACCTCGTGTGGCTCATATCAACAGTATTCCCAATCAGTCGATCAATCGATCTGCCTCTTTCCTCCTGTCGCTTGAACAATATACCATAACAGCCAAATTGGACATGCAAATGTGGAAAAACGGCTGTGTTCAAGCGCTTTCATTAATTATACACGTCTGGTGTTGAAATTTTATCACTATAAAATGTAAATTGCGCTTACTGCAATTAGTATTATCGTTGAATGGATGAATCGACGAATGAAGGAATACATCTTACTGGATGATATGAAAATGAAAAGGAACAAAGAACAATGCGAGTGATTGTAGATCCGGGGATCCGGGGATCCGGCAAGAGAATTACATGGTTGTCGCGAGTAAATTTCGATACGATCTTTATTAATAGTTGTCGCATCGCCGCGCACGCGACAACGAGAGCGAGGTAATTTATCAAAGCCATACATCCCGCGCTGGCCGTCTTCCGCTAATCCATGCGACTTATATAGCAGGCTCGTTCTATGCAGTTTGCCTCACAATCAATGTCGCCGCAGATTAAGTTGGGTATTGCGCGCTGCAGTGTTGTGTCTTGCAGTAGGCTAGATTTTAACCTCGATTTATGAGAATAACTTGAGCACTACGCACCTATATATCGGTCTATTGCGCGCTACCGACTCATCACAGCAACTCGCCCCGTTCTATAAATCTCAAATCGCGCGCGCGCGTGTGTGTGTGTGCTGCGGGTTTTTGTTCGCCCGAATCAACGACAGTATGATATATCTTCCGTTTTTTTTATCGCACCCCGAGATATTTCAATCGATTTTCGATCCACGACTGATTGGGCGCGATTGACGCGGCAGTTTTTTCCCCGATAATTCCGCAGGCGACGGAGGCACGTCTCTCGCGGCGAGAGAGTGTCAAGCGCAGAGGCCGGGCAAATAATTGCGAAGCCCTTTTGAAAAACCATTGGCTTCGGCGCGACTGCATTCCGCTCAATTTACGCCGCGGCTATACTTATATCATTATAATTATATATCCCGGCTGTATACCGAAAGGCGGAGGGGGGAGGAGAGAGAGAGAGAGAGAGAGAGAGCGGACGTTAACGCGTCGCGCGCGCGCGAGCGGCGATAATTAGCGCTGCCAGTCGCTGCCGCGTCGCTGTACCCGAGAGAGAAAGAAAAATCCGAAAATAAAAAAGGAAACCGCTTTCGAGGGATGAACGCGCGCGTCTTCTTTGTTGGGTCGAAAAGTCTAATTAAGATCATTAGCCAGCAGCTCAGTGGATTCCGCGAGCCCCGCGGAATGTGTCCTCGCGGCGCGATCCCGCGCGCTCAATCCACTCCCCGCTCGCTGCGAAATCTTTCTCCGCGCCCACCTCCCGTTTCTACACCTACTTTTTTTTCCTCCATCCCCTGCGCTCGCGAGCTCGCGAACTGTACTCGCACGGTTCATCGCTACTCCCGCAGCACACGTCACGTACGTTGTGCACCTGTACGCGACTCGATACACCTACGTCCCTGCAGTCCCAGAGTTACGTTTTTTAAAAACCCCTACAAATTTGCAAATTTGAGTCGCCGCGCGTTTGAGATTGTATTATTGTATTGAGGTGACTGCAGCATATGTGACACGTTTCTCATATTTAGTACTTCCGGTGCTCTCTGGCCTGCACATTTTTGGTCGCTTTTTTAACCCGTAACAACTACTCTTTTATAACACTTCTAAATTTTACTCCCTGCTCTTTTTCCAACTCCTTTTCTTACTTCACTCTGTCAATCATTTTCATCTCACTTTACATATCACTACTCTATCTCATGTGGATGCATCTCGCATCAAAATTATCTTCTATTCTACTTAAAATATTCTTTTTCGCATCAAATAAAAGTGAGCTGCCAATATGACACGTTATATTCGAAAGACTGAGTATAATGGTTCAATATTCAAGAAATAAACGTCAAGCTTTTCTATAGAAATGTTGTAATGATTTAGAAAAGAGTTCTATTTTTGGATAATTTTTAATAAAACATATCATTGCTATCAACGATACGGATATGTGTGAGATATGGGATTTCCAGCTGAAATTGGATGAAAGTTCTGGAATCTTTCTGCGGCTGACAGACAAACAGGATGGTGAAGCTCAATGAAAGCACATAAAAACGGTCCTAGCAATGCCGCGTGTAGTATAACTGTAAGGCGTCATTTTTTCCTGTAATTTAGATGTACATCTCATGAAAGAACGTGACAATGAGAGTCGAAAGTAGCGGCTACATCAGGGTATGCATCGTTTCTCCTTTAGAAAGTGACTCGAGCATTTGTACCTATATACCAGTTCATTTAGATTGTTGGGTATAGTAAACTGTGAAATATTGCGAGCGATTTGTAGAACTAGTGTAGCTCGATCGAGATTACAATACTGAATCATGGATGAAGCAAATTGAAATTTAACCCAACAGAGTGTTGAATGATGCACTCGAATGATGTTGCGGGCGCGCGAAGCCGCTGCCGAGTAGGCCCGAGTTGATGAATGCGAGCAACGCGAGCAATGCGCTCGCACGAGAGAGCGGAAGAATAAATGGAAACGAACGTGGCTGAGCCTAGGGAAAAGCCGAGCGGGCTAGATAAAAAGGGAACAATGTTGAATAAGTGGACATATATGTGGACGCCAACGCTATTCGTACCATTTATGATTTTGACTTTTGAGTATTAATCACCTGGACGGGCAATTGTAAGCGGACGAAAGGGCTATTTCGATCGTCGCTTAACTTCCCTTTCCGCTTGGCTATCGAGATCCAATTTCACGCAGCTATGATATTCTGGAAGCGAGCGAGCCGGAAGAGTCATACCCGAATTAGCGGATCTGCGCTTCGCGGAAGCCCAAAGCTCGCGGCTCTAATTGAATTAATTTCCCGGCCGAAAGTTCGCTCTCGTCCCGAGAGAGAGAGAGAGAGACTGAGACCGCGAGAGAAAGCTGGCTGTTGCGGTACGCCTCTGGTGTACGTATATATGTATATACGTACACTCGCGCACCGCGTGAGAACGTATTGAGTGTTTCCGCGAGCAGGAGCTGGTCGCCCGGGTTTTTGTGCGCCGGCCTTTGGGCTGCCAGGAGAGCTTGCGTTTGTCACTCACCGTCGTCGCGTCCTCCCGCGGTCCCTCTCTCGCTCGCGGGATTCCGGCCCCCTCCTTTTTTCCTCGGTCCTCAGCTATACGCGTACCTGCCCTTATTTTCTCCGAGCCCTTGCGTGCCGCGCGCGCAATGACAGAGGGGACCAACAAAAACGGGCGAAAAGGAAAAAACTGCACGCGTCGAGCCCGGCAGCCGAAAATTTCATATGGTATATATACGTTCGGGCGGGCAATCGGCAATTCGAGGCCGATTCGCGCCCTCCTCGGAGGCCTAAAATTAGTCAGCCGTGTACTAGCCGCGCGATCGTTCGCCGCTGCTGCTTCACGGGCGACTTCAGCCTGTCGTTTTATCCCCTCCGCCCTCTCGCTCTCTTGGCCAGAGGACTTTCCGAGAAAGTCGCGTATACGTGCGCGTGACGCAACGCGAGTTATAAGCGCGGCCGTTCATCATCCGGACGAGCGGACGAGAAGCCCAAGCCCGAGGGAGAGAGAGAAAGAGAGATAATATTATTTCGGGAGTATATATACTCGAGTGATTTGGGAAGGGAGCGAGCGGGCAAAGTGATTGCGCGGCAAGCCGTCGGCTGTGTGTGATTTAATTGGCCCGGCGATTCGCTGGCTGGTCCCCGGAGAGAAGGATTGTTCGAGTCGAACGTATTTGGAGATCTCGGCGATCCGTTCGAAAGTATTATACCAAAGTAAGCAAGGGACTCGTTGACAAAGTGCAGATAGGCTCGGGTAAATTGTCTCGAATCGCTGGGAATCCGGCCACTGTCGATCGTATACAACTGGAGCCGTGCGAACGAGCCGCAGGTACATCGCATTCAAAACAACATTTGACGCGAGCTGAGCGAGATTTGATGTTGAGCTAATATAGGGTCGCTCGGGCCAATTCATCACGGGCCGCTGGCCAATGAATTCGCGCTGCGTCTCCATCAAATGTCGCTCGGCCGGCATTGAATTTGCGGCTGAATCGAGGCGAGCTGCGAAGCGAGAGAGAGGGTAGGTGGGGTACGGGGAGCAGCAGCCGCGCGATGGGAATAGCTCGCGCGCGCGGCGCGGCGGATCGGAGATGTATCCGCGTCAAACCTTAATCACAAATCGAGAGAGGAGTGTCGGAAATGCGCGACCATTAAAACCGGAATATTCGCGTTGGTGCGTGCAGTCCCTTTGCTCGCGTTGGCCTACTTCGATTCCCACGTGTACCCGGCAAGCGTCAATCACGTCAGCAAATCGCGCGCTCTCGAGTTTGGCGGGGTACCGGGGGGCTAGGGGGGCGGAGGGATTTCGGGCCTTGTGCCCGTGTGCGTACGGAGCCTCTCGGATAAAGAAGGGCCGATCGGAGGAGGAGGAGGAGGATGGACACGTTGTCGCGCGAGGCGAGCCCGACTTATTTATTGCCTCATTAGACGCACTCGGTGAGTGCGCGCGCGCGCGGGGCCACGGGCTGCACAGCTCCACGCTGTCTGCCCGGATAGACAGTGACGAGCTCTCGAGCGGCCGAGCAAAAACCAGCGCACCCGAATTCCTCGGATATCTCCAGCCTCTCGCTCGCTCGCTCTTGAAACTCGCTTGAGGCTCTTTCTCTGTTGCTCGAGGACTCGCGGGGACTCGAGGGCGCGCGCGACACACGCAAGGACACCCGCGCCACCGGAAGCCCCACCGATCGCCACTCTCTCCGACCGACTATAACTACAATCTGCTATACTCTCGCAATTACCATACGCTCGACACATTTCATCGTTACAATTAATACATTCGTGGCAAAATCAACATTTTAATTGCACACGATCGGCTTCCTCCTGCTGTTTCTACACTGAACTAGGTCTTTATGGTGGAATTGATTCGAAGACTTTCCTTACAATTACTCAAACTGTGAGTATAGGCAACAATGCTACGCGGCACCTCAGTCCACTTCACGCACGTTTAACTGGTTATGTTTACTGACGACGCCTATGGTAACCTGAAGCGCAGTATCTGTATTACCGATAGAATCCAATAGTAAACATAACCTGTTGAACCTGTGAGGTCGACTGAGGTAACTGTTGCTTTACACTTACAGTTTAATCAATTGTAAGGGAAATATTTACACTAATTTCACACATAGCGTATTCCAGAATAGGAGCAGATTTGAAACTTTATCGTGTGTAGCTGATCTATTTTCAATTCAATCGCAACGAAATTCAGATAAATTGACTTAACTTATACTTGTGTACATGTATGTTTGTGAGAATATAGGTCTTTGTGATTAATCTTTTATTTTAGATAAAGTGTATAGAATCAGAAATTCGATTGGAGCGAGAGAATATCACGTCATTTGGGATGAGCCCAACGACTACAACCAAGATACTGTTACGAGTGAGTTTACCCATGCTTACACTGGATTTCCCCACATAACTATTTAACATTTTGTATAGAATTAATTTTACTTTGACTATGATACAGAGTAACACCGTCTGATTTGACTATTGCTGAACCGAGAGAGTATCCACTAAGTTAGCAACAGTATACGCGCATCTTCGCTTCTTATCCTACCTCGTCGAGCAAATTTTCTACTCTTCACCGGAGCAACATTGCATTATGATTGTGAGCAGTGCACCGAGACGCAACTTTGCGGTTGTAGCGTTGACTGGGCGACGCAGCGCGAGATATCGCGTATCCACCAGTTCACCCGAAACTTTATCCAAAACTTTATCCTGCACTGCTGATTGTCCAAACAAATTGCACATCTCGATTTCGACTAACCATCCACTATAAAGGTACTCTCGCAAGAATGTGATCAAAGTAAAAAGGGCAAAATTTACTCGATGCTGCATAACAGAAAGATTCCTTCTCAGCTGTTAAAACCAACTATAATTTACTATTTAATTAAGCGAATATTGCGTCTATTTTTCACGTGACTGGTGCATAAACGCGTCACGGTTTTGGTGTTAACTTTTCAATCGACTTTTTCTATATTTACCGATGGGAAAAAGAAAATGAACTGTCCAAAATAGTGAATATTATACAAAATATTATACACAGAGGGGGAATCTCGAGGAGTGGGAGTCTCGCGAGTGCCCGATGCTCGAGGGTGTTTGGCGGGGGCGCTCGGAGCGATGGTCGCGAGATGAAGATTGAGAGAAAGTATAGCTGGGGAGAAAAAAAGTGATGGCTGCTGGCGGTGGCGCGCGAGCGAGTGTGGTTCTACTCGGAATCGGAGCTGGATACGAGAGTGGCCAAAGTAAAAGGGCACATACGCGTTGGCGCGCCCACTGCTGCGTGGAGCCCTCGAGATTTCTCGAATTCCGGGCAGTCGACCAGGGCCGCGGCCGAGCTCGCGCTCTGGGAATCGCAAAAAACCGAGTGGCTCGCGAGTTGGCCCCCGTGTAATTCTCACTGCGCGTCCCCGTGTCCACTGGGCCGTGATCCGCTCCTCTCGAGTGCCGGCCCCCGACAGCCCGTTTGTGCGCCCGGACGACACGGCCCGGGAATGCCGCGTATACAAATTAGTGGCAAGGGTCAGCCCGTGCGAACCGACAGCCGCGCGGAATTTGTCCTTACCTCCTTACCCCCTTGCTGCCACCACCGCCAACTCGACCAGTCAAAATCTCCCGCCGCCCAGTTCGAAAACATTGACAATGCTCAACTACACCCAATATGCCCCATCGACAACCTCTCCCCGCATCTCGCGTGGCAATCGTTTATACAATGAATTCGCACCGAATTCAAAAACCATGGAACTAAAGTGAGAATTCACTTTTATTGTATATGGCTGATTCTCTGTTGAGTGAGTGTGTCCAAAAAGTCCAAAATCTAAAAAAATTTCCAAATATTCTACGGGGTACCACGATGTCCCTTTAATTTTTCTCAGATTTTTTCAGGCTCTGCAACCCATACTGCCAGAGGCCCAAACTTGTGAATCTCCTAATATTTTACGTATTATAGCTATCTTTGATATCAATTTATATCCATTAAATGACCTCTGGGCAAAAAAGCAATGATAACATTTTTTTCTGGATATCATCTAAAGTTTCAATGAGAATATGTCCAATATAATGGGTGGTCATATGATCATCGCGGCAGTACTCTAAATCAAGTGAAAATTGATTTCGATAACCCGGATGAAGATCTCATACCCACCAAAAGTTAGCTTTTTATCTTCAGATGAGTTGCCTCAAATTCCAATTCAAGTTTTTTACTCATAAAATTGGCTTATATCAACCAATTCATACAAAAGTATCATCACTTGATGCGCAATTTTATAACTAACTCAGATATATAGTTTGCGTGTGCGGAAATGACTTTTAAGTTTCCAAAGTGGTTTTGAAAGTTTAAAAGTCCATGATTGGTAGCCTAACCTTTTCTCATCAGTAGGCCTCAGTAGAGGCAAACAAAACCTTGTGACAAAACATTATATTTATCTTCGATTAGAGTTAAGTTGAGTACAGACAATGTGCGACTTAATGTAATGTGCTACTCTTCTCATATTTCGTATTTCCGCGGCTTCTTCTGGCACCACCAGTGGCCCTCGCTAGTTGTGTTGATATATAGTAATGAAACAAAAATGTTGTTTACTGCGTCGGTAATTTGGCATTTTGCACCACTCACAATAGTTACTCAACTTTTACTGTAAGTGATCGTGGATTGGTACAACAAAGAAGATGGTAAGGTTGACTGCACAATTGTTACAATGGCTGATTCGAGCGAGTTTGGTTAATTCACTGTTTTGAAATAGGTTGAATTGGGGAAATGATGATTATGTGGTGGTAGTCTGTGGTAGTTTCTGTTGAACTAGCCCTCAACCATACAGCGTACACAAAATGATGAAATTGCAATTTTATGATAGTGTAAATCGGGAAAAAGTGTTACAGGTGACGGCTCCAGTTGTCTTGTAACCAACGATCAATAATTGAATTGCATCCGATCGTAATTGAAAGTTGAGTGCTGCCTCGAGTTATTTGTCGTTGGGAGTATACAGTAGTGTGAGCGAGACTTGGGTTAGACTCGGGTCAGACTCGCTTCAGTGGGATAGACGCCCGGCGAGGAATGAGCGATTTTGAGCTGGATCGTTATTTTACCCGAGGTACGCGTCGAGACGCGCGAGGGGCTCGGAGGTGGCACGGAGAGTGATTTGTCGATGAGAATGAGGACAATTGTGCAGCAGCAAGGGGCAAGGCAAGTATGTTTGTCGGGTTATTTTGATGCGCGAGATTGACGCGCGGCAACTCGAGTGCGAATCACGCCAAGTGCTCGCAACAATAAGATGCTGCACAGGAAGATTGATGGGTGATTGGGGCGCGGGTATTGAATGTAAATCGGCCCGCGACAGCCGAGATTTGAACGAGCAATTCCGAGCTGCAATGAGCTTGCGAGCATGTCGAGGGGAGGCGAGGGAGGGGCAGGGGGTGGCTGGTGGTGGGTGCAGAAAAAAAAAACGAGTCGCTCGATCCGTAAGAATCGAAGAATTCCGCAGAGGATTCGCTGCATTATAATGACATTAAGAGCTGAATTCCATCGATCGAGTCGGCAGCCAGGTATACACTAATTCTCTAACGAGCTCGCGCAAACTCGAGGCGATCGGGACGAAAGAGAGAAAGACAGAGAGAATAAAACGAGGCCGCGATCGATTAAGCCAAGTACGCCAAACGAATTCCTCGGATAAAATAGAGAGGCCGCTCACTCGAGTTCTCTCCGGCTCTCCAGCTTACACACACACACACACATATATATATTTTTTTTCCTACTAATCGTCCGGCTAATTAATGAAATTCTTGATGCGCGATGTAGCTCCATAATGCGTCTCTCGCTCGGCTCCATTGTGTCGTGCGCGCCAGAATCGGCAGCATCGCTATATTTAGTCTGGCGCGTTTCATCGAGCGTAACTAATGACTCGGAGCTGCGATAGCGCGCGACTCCCTCATATTCTCACGCGCCCATTAAATTTACATTAAACGAGAGCCGATCGCGATTCACCGATTCGGCCATATCGCTTCATCATTACGCTCCGTCAACGTATTATGATATGAAAGTGGGCGAACAAAATAAAGACGAATCATATAAGCACAAGAGAAATCTTGGTCGGATCATTCATCCGCGTTCGGGCATTTTTCAACTATGACCGTAGGAGATTTTGTGAGTTTTACATTCCCGCCCCCCCCCCCATCTCCAATTCCTCCCCGCCAACCTAATCGACGTGATAACACTGTGTTGTGCTTCGCATAAAGCTCGCTTGCGACAACTTGAACTGTTCTTTTTGTTCATCAATAGAACATCATAGTGTAATAATGAAAAAGTGTATAATGATATGGAATCGGAATACAGTGAATATTTCATGTAATACAAGTGAATTCGCTCGCTCGCGCCACGAGATTTTATAAGTTTGGAAGTGATTGCTGCGTGAAAACTCATCTCGCGAGTGAATATATAATTCACTCGTATAAAAGTGAAAATGTCACTGTAGTGATCATCCGAACGATTATACAGTAGTTTTTCATTGTAAGCTCTTTGGACGCAGTCATCTAGCCGGGATTATTGATTGAATCGGGTGTAACAATCGCGCTGGATAATAGTCTCTCCGCGTTTCATTCATGTATATTTGTGTGGTATCCATTTGAGGAGCAAAACGACTGGCGAGTGCGCATCAAGTCCCGGACTGGCTGAAGTCGAGGCGGGCGCGGGAAATGACGCGGCTCGACGAATCGCTAGTGGTCGTATCGCTAACTGACAAAGAAATCGCGCTCGCGAGCTTATTGGGAGGGAGCCGGTTGCAGCCATATCAGCAGGCGTCCCCGGGACAGCCGGACTGCCCATCGCGCTCTGACTCATTGGCCGACATCGTGGTGATCATGTCAAATACCTGTATCCTCTCTCTCTCTCTCTCTCTCTCTCTCTCTCTCTCTCTCTCTCTCTCTGGCGCGGCTGTGCGTGGCGCGTGGGTGGACACCGCCATCGCGCGCAACTCCTCGTCTATCTCCAAGCTATATACCTACGTCGGAGCGAGAGAAAGAGAGAGATGGATTCATTCGAATCCTGGGGTACAATCGAATCTGATCCTTTTTGTAAATACACGCGAGTAGTGACTTAGATAAGAGGATATAGAAGGTTGTAAAGAGGCAGGAGGCGTCAGTCGGGTTGTGAATTGAAAATGAATTTGGATTAGGGTTGTGAGGATTGCAAAATGGTGTAGGCCAGCTGCTGGCTGGGACGCGAAGTGACGAGGATGTTTTGGGTGAGTAGCGAGCGGGCGTGGAATCATAAGGGAGCCGATGATAAATTCGCCTCGAATTGGCGATGCTGCATATAGAGCAGCTGTCCTTGGACCATTCCTCGGTGTCCCCCCCCCCCCGAGTGCGTGCGTGCGTCGGTTAACACCCGTGGAATGCAAGTGCTCTCCATTCAGAGAGAAGAGAGAGAGAGAGAGGCTGACTGGCTGGGTGGAAAAAGAGAATGCCGGTCGGGACGGATCCGCGGGAATCGACGGGGCGACGAAGGGGCCTACCTATACACGTATATATATACCTGTCGACTTACAAATTATACGCGCTCAACGAGATTTACGGTGACGCAAGCGAGACCATTGTCCCTCCTCTCTCTCTCTCGCGAACCCACACTCCTTTACTCTCGAGCTGCCGAGCGCGCGCGCGCGCGAGTTGCACTCGCCACCGGCTCTCCTCTCTCCCTCTGTTATCTGCTTTTCCATCTTCCAATATCTATCCGTCCCTCGGCCGCGCACAAATCCCGCACTGCCGCAGTCGGCTTGATGCGTCATCGTATTTTCCACCCTACTCCACCCCGATCAACCTACCTCGACTCTATATATACCCTATATCTCAATGTCGCGGCTTTTTACCATTCCGTTGCAAATGGACGGGGGTAACAGGCGTTACATCAACCGTTTATATTTCCATCCTCGGCCTACGTCTCTCACTTTTCTACTTGCATACGAGTGTGAGGTAAGTTCGGTGAGCCAGAGCAAACGCCAGAAGAAGCAAACTCGCTCGATTGAGGAAACGAGAGCGACGTGGGCTTGGGGCTTTATGGCGAGGAGATCGGATGAAACGGAGAAGGCCACGGTCGATTTGCAAAAGTACTCGCGACAACAAAGGCCATAGCCGTCACGTCACCATTGTATTGCGGATTGCACCACCACCAGCACTGTTGCGGCGTCATCGAGTGGACGCGCTTTTTCGTAAATTAATACAAAAAAGCTATTGCCGAAAATATGAAATGTTGATCGTGATTATAATTATCGATATTTGAATTCGTTTAATAAATGAATTGAATAAGGTGAGAAAGAAATGACACGAGTATAAGTGAATACTCTGATTTTATTCTCTAGACCTTTCAGTTCGAGGACTGATTACAGAATGATCGGCTCCGTGGCTTCCCAGCATCTTGATCGTCGCCAAACCACCTCCAACTTACTCTGCGAGAGGAGTGTGGGATTCGTCGAAGTTATAATCTTATCTTAATAATAATAAAAACTATGCGAGTAAAAAGAGAACTCCGCTACGTGATCGCAAGTTAAAACATTAGTCGATATTTGATACATTTTTGGCGGTGCGCGAGAAATATAATCGGGCGTGAAAATATCCGGCGCCTCACGCGCTATCGCCTGAAAGTCGCATTTCATCAATATAAAACATACGGTACAAAAGAGTTATTCATTGTAGATTTCTACAAGCACCACACTTGCCAACAAACCACTCGGCGTCAAACACTCTTCCATCGGCTGCTCTCTTTCTCTCTCTCTCTCTCTCTCTCTCTCTCACTCCAATTCCACTGCGACCAACTTGTGATGCTCAACCATTTCCCCGGTACCAATAGCGTGCGTCTTTTTATACTTGCATCCGATGTATGCGTACGTGTCACCGATTCCACATATACATGTATACGAATATATCGGGGCGCCTATGAGCGATGTTCGGTTAATTCACGTGCAGCCGCACAAAATAGCTGATAAATAAATATATCAGCTACTTGTGTTTGAAAAAACTACGTGGAAAAGTTTGAGTGGCCGATTCAATCGAACAGCTGCCAAGAGAGTATAAGTCGGCCCGGCTGCACGCCAAGTTAGGTGGGAATCGGAATTGAAGCGTACCGATGCGGATGCAGCGTCGGTCGATCTTAGCAAGAAGCTCGTTGGCGATAAATCAAATTCACATGCTCGCACCGTTTGGTGGCGATCGGGATACGTGCAACACACACCCGAGAGGCCCGAGAGTCGAAGAAAGCGCTGGGCATTTTAGCTTTTTGCAGTCGGGGGGTATATATGGTTTTGAATCGGGCCCCCGTGGCAAAAAACGGGCCCGAGCGGGGAATGCCGACGAAAGGGAATCCGGTATGTGTCTGTCTCTCTCTCTTCCTCTCTCTCCGTGTCCGGGGCAGGCTCAGCTCATCTACACACGCGCGCGCGCATACACACATCCGCGTCCAGTCGCGCGTGCGCTAATTGGCGGAATTTTGCGTCGAATCGATAAGTGCGAGCGAGCGAGCGGCTAATGCGCTCGTCAAACACACCGGTTGCGCCAATATTTGCCCCCCCTCGGAACCCCCACCACCACTGCACCCGGGCCGACGCCGCTCAACAGCTCAACAGCTCGACAGAGCGCGCCCAGCGAAATTGAGCGTGTTATTTGGAGAGTTCGGCTCGGGCCCGGGCTTTGTTTCCGCGGGCCCCTTTGTTTTTCGACACCCGATACTCTTGAGTCGGCCGGCGCCGCGTGTGAATCATCCGCCCGCGCCGCCATTGACAGCCCGTTTAAAATGTGTTACCTCCCGACCGAGCGCTCTCGAGCTCACCTGATGATTCCATGGGAAAGGAGATGCCTGCGCTCTCCTCTGCTCTCCTCCGCTCGCTCCTCCGCGTGCCCCACTGCGCGCCCCGCGCTATCCTCCCGTACGAGCGCCAGTCCATTATTGATCCAAAGAGATGATCGAAGGATCGTCCAATGATCAGGAGAAATTTAATCTCGCTCCGCTAAGAGGGAATATCAGCTTGTATATACATTTAGCAAGGAATATCGCTGTGCCGCTGAACGCGCGTATTCGCCTGTGGGATATCAGCTGTACCCGAAGATCCGAGAGGAATTTCGCCTGATCGCGCAGAGTCGCGATGAGATTCGTTGATGATGACCGAGCAAGATTTGATCGGTGCCGGTGAATAGATCGATGGTTAAAGGGAAAGCGAGCGAGTGAAATTGTTAAAAGCGAACCGGCCGAGCGCAGCCTGAACAGATGTTGCGCGGCGGTGTGTCGTCGACTTGCACCTGCAGTGGTTCGCTCTCGCGATAACGCACCTCTCTGGCCGCTCTACATATCGACGGCCCTTACGAAGAAAAGCACATTTCAAATCTCCGACGAAAAAAAGCACATTTCGACCTTCCGGCGAAGAAAAGCACATTTCACGGTTTACGACGAAGAAAAACACATTTCAGCTTCTCGGACGAAAAAAAGCACATTTCAGTTTCTCGGACGAAAAAAAGCACATTTCAGCTTCTCGGACGAAGAAAAGCACATTTCAGCTATGTAGTGTATTGAATGATGAGATGTATGAAATTGGGTATCTCAATACTCGTGAGAGTGTGTGAGAACGTGCAATGTGTTATTTTACTAGTGTGTAATGTATTATTTTACGTGGTAATGCGCAGATAATTTTCTACCGCATCGAATAACCTGAAATGTACTTTTCTTCGTCGAAATGTGCTTTTCTTCGTCCGAGAAGCTGAAATGTGCTTTTTTTCGTCCGAGAAGCCGAAATGTGTTTTTCTTCGACTGAGAAACTGGAATGTGTTTTTTTTCGTCCGATAAACGAAATGTGTTTTTTTTCGTCGGAGATATGAAATGTGCTTTTCTTCGTAAGGGCCGTCGATATCTGCAAACTCTCGCTAACTGTCGCAAACATTTGCGCATGCTAAACAGGCTACCGGCTGATTTACAGCGGCTCCACATTCGCGCATATATTGCCCTACGCGCTGCCCTTAACCGGCGCATTCAAATTCAATTAGCCGGGCACGTCTTGTCGACTACACGTGGATGGATTATCGGGAGGCTCGACGGGAGGTTACCTATCGACACAAGCGCGTGCCATTCGCTACGCGTATACAGAGCTGTTACGGTCGCCAACTGGCGATCGAAAAATCGGCCGGGTGTCGGGCGGCTGCGGGAATACATAATAGTGGCGGCGCGCGACCCGAGTTAGGGACAACACGAAGAGTCGGGCTGCGGCTGTGTGGCGCGCGCGCGCGACCTAACCGCGAGATAAGAGCGAGCGAACGAGCGCAGGCGATTCGAGTTTAAGTGAGTCGTTATCTCGCTCGCTTGGCTCTCGACTGTTTACATCTCACTCTGCTACTCTCGTCTGTTCTCTTGAGGCACGTCTGTCGACGGACGAGCGCGAGAGACGAAGAGACAGAGAGAGAGAGACAAGATGACTTATGTTTGTTTTAACCCTCCGCGCGTTTATGAGTATATGCGCGCGTGTGACGTGTCGAAAACGAGTCTGGTTCTCTCTGCTGCTCTGTCTCTAGGCTGCGTTCACGTGCGGGCTTTTTGTCGCGCCGCGCAAACCTACCCGACCACTGTTATTGCCCGTGAAATGTGCGGCCAACCTTTTCTCTCTCTCTCACTGTCTCTCTCCGTCGAGCTGTAGCAGCAGGTAGAGGGAGAAAAAACGACGCGAGCCGACCGCGAACTGATTTATCGCTAGTTAGTTTTGCGATTCTCCGACGCCTACGAGAAAAGCCTTTCGATTGTCCTTGCTTGTAATTAGCCAGCACTCGGTGTCTCGATTGTATATTTCGTGGGATCGATATATCGCGAGACAGAGAGACAGAGAGACAGAGAGACACAGAGGGAGAGCGAGTGAGAGAGAGAGAGAGAGAGAGAGAGAGAGAGAGGATGGCGTTGGGGTGGGAGAGGACGGAGGGGAGGGGGAGGTGGGGGGGTACTCACCAGAAGGAGGCGATGACGGGGGTGACGAGTACGAGGCAGATCGCCACGAGGACGGGGCGCATCTCTCACATCCCCTCCCGTCGTTGGTCGCGGCGCTGCTGCTCGGCTGCTTTTGCTGCTTGGTTGCTCGGTTCCTGTTGCTGCTGCTGCTGCTGCTGCTGCTGCTGCTGCTCGGCTGCTGATCGGCTGCAGTCACACGGCTGGTGAGCTATGACTCGGGGTCATTTTCCGCTGATTCGTGGCTCATTGGTGTCGTCATTTTGTCGCCGGGTCGCCGGGTCGCGCAGTAGAAAAGTCCGGACACGGCCGGCCCCCCAACGCACTCGGGGCTCGATCGCAAAAACTGCGCGCGGCCGCCGCGCGTTGCTGCCTCGGCTACGTCACCGCGATGTTTGAGTGGCCGCTTACCCCCACCGCCGAGCGCGCATCTCCATAGCCGCCGCGGGCCGCCGCCCCCCACCTGCGGACGCCTACTACCTCTACCTCTCTCGCGCGCGCGCCTTGCCCCCAAACCGCCGCGCGAGTCTCTCTCTCTCTCTCTCTCTCTCTCTCTGTATCCATGTACATGTGTGTGCAGTTTTGCGTGTGTAGCCCGCGCACCCACCAGCACCCACCAGAGTGCACCCAACGCGCTCCAGCTCTGTGACGTCGCAAAAACGATATTACTCCTCTTCTCCCGCTATAACATACATCAA
Organism: Aphelinus atriplicis; assembly: GCA_020882685.1. NCBI lineage: Eukaryota > Metazoa > Arthropoda > Insecta > Hymenoptera > Aphelinidae > Aphelinus > Aphelinus atriplicis. The sequence continues at coordinate 14,683,768 of CM037076.1, read as the reverse complement.
ACCACTTGCGTCAACTCTCCACTATCCGAAACAACTCGCGTGCCCGCATGTCACGTAATTCGCTCAAGATCAACGTAGCATCGTCTGGTAATAGTGCCCAATAGCGCTATCCCATGAGGTTTTCCCCAATTCGACTATGATAAAATTGGAATTTTGGAATCCCGCGAGCGGCATACTGAAGGCTAGATCGCGTCAACTATCAGAAACTATCACAATGACCATTATCAGACCATTTTCACCCATTCAATATATATTTCAAGCAAAAAGAGCTCTTTGGGTGTGATATAAAATAGTTTGGGGAAAATCGATGCGACCAATTAAAAGATGGGTTATTTTTTCACGTGATAGAGTAGTCACGTGGAAAAATGATATCGACTGCACTTGATTGTAATTGAGTTAGTCGAGTGGAATAAGAAAAGGTGGGGAAGAACAAGAAGTAAGTTTTAAGGGCTAAATGAGCAAGGATGCGAGCGAAAATATGGTTTTAAGACTCCGAATATAACTCGAGAAAAATCTGAGAAAAGTGACACATTCAGTACAGTGCCTAATTGGACCCAGTCACCATATATGCGAGACAAGACTGTTTTCTGCACAAATACGTTTTATTGATTTACCCAGCTTTTGGGAATGCCCTATCTGTCATGACAATATGTATGTATGATTTACAGATCTTACTCTTACTATATTATGTATAGAGAAAGCCGTTATTTTAGTTAGAAAACCTCAAAAACTACCCAACCAAATGTTGCGCGTGTAACACCTTGCCAGCAGTCGCGGCGCACCTAAAAAAAGTAGTACCTACGACCCAGGCTACAGTGACGGGTTACCCACCTTTTCCGCTAGGCGGCGACGCTGTTTTCCCTTTCCGCTACAGATCAATGCTGCTTCATGTATAAGTACGGATCGAAAGTGCGAGAAGTCATCGTCCTTCAACAATGCACGAGCGTTGCCCGACAAGGTGGTGCGCGAAAGGACGACTCGGTAGGAAGACGGCAGGATTCGGGTCGAGCGACCGAAGGGAGGATAGGTGCGCAGTGCCAATCCCTCGCGGGGCTCATTCGTCTCGGGTCGTTTCACCCGGTACACGGATGACTAAACGACTCGATGATTGCGAGCCGACGTGCCGATGATGCTGCAGCACACATGGACCCGCGTTGAGGATCGACGCGGGCAGGATGGAAAAAAGGAAAAGGAGGGTAAAAAAGGGGCCCCGGAGGAATGCGCGCTCGTGCGGGGCGACTCGGGGGAAGAGCAAGCGAGAGCCGGGTTTTTGCGGGCTAATCAGCCAAGCGCCAGTCACCAACGAAATCAGGACATTCCTTGGGTTTTTCAAATCCTAACAAGGCTCGACTCCGTTTGGCCGACTCGATGCATGTGCATATATAACTCGCGACCATAAATAACGCGGCCAACCGAGCGTGCACCAGCCATTCTCTCTTCTCCTCCCCCCCCCCTCCCATCTCTCTCTTCGCATCATCCCCTTTTTTATATCGATGATCGATGTGCGAATATCCAACGAGTGATTGTTTATTTGGGGCCGCCACGCTCAAATCCGTCCGAATGCCAAAGACGATTGCAATAAATATAGGCGGTCGACGAAAAAATTGCTCTCCGCCTGTTTCGCGAGCATTGGGGGAAACGCTTGGCCGGCCCTCGGCACTGTACGGGACGATTCGCTCGTGATGCACTGCGACGCGCAGCTATCCATTTTTCGACTTGTGTCACGGTGAGTAGGACGCGTTGTTTTTCTAGCCGAGGCACAGCTAGAGAATTTATCACATATTAATATGTTTCTAGATATGATACGAGAGTCGATCAATTCGGACTGCAAGAATTTTTTCAAAAAATTCAACCCGGCAGCTCCTGTAATTTTTGTACAGAACTCACCAACGTGTTATTTCTGCATTTGCACAGGGATTGAGAGGATGTTCTCTTAATCGACCTTCCTGTGCGAATCCGTTTATAGCGAGCATTCCAACGTTTTACCTTCAACGATGCAAATGATGCCACAAATACTCTATATAAATTAATGAAGCCACTTCAATTTGACTATAGGTTACTGTAATACGTGTTTTCCAAGACATTTGTCATGACTCTAGTTATCCATCGCTCAAACAAAATCGAATTCCGGTTCAACAAAAGAAAAATCATTTTGACGCTGAAAAAACACAAAGATTTGTTCCCAGCTGCTTCTCGCTCCCTAGTCCTTCGATGGAATCTTCTGGTCATAGCTCGACTCAAGCATGATTGTTCTTTTTCAACCAGAATCCGATACAATTCAAAAAATTTCCCTGCAAACTGCACCCTAGTAAGGTGACAGAAAACAATGCATTTCTCTTAGATTTCGTAATCCTGGTGCCTTCCGGGCACCAATTGAATTCGACCCTAATTTTACATAGTGTGAAAACATATATATGTCGATGTTGCAATTCATGCTGGGATATGGTGAGAGAGTGGAATTGTAAAGTAGGAACATCGACTACACAAATATTACAATGGCAGATTTGAATGAGATTGGTTAATTGACTGATCTTGAATGGATTAAGATGGGGAAATGGTGGTGGTAGTGGTGGTTTGAGGCTGCTTCTGAACGACCCTTTAATATGCCACCAGCAAAATTGTGAAATTGCAGTTTGATCAAAGAGAAATTTGAGAAAAATCATTAAGGGGTGGAACTTCGTTGCATATCCAGACTGGCCAGAATAGTCCAAAAGACATATGCTATATTTATTTTGTCCGCCAGGGGGCATAACGAACGTGGTTGCGAATCGCCACTCGTCGCGCATACACACGCGAGGCATAGGTGTGTGCACTCGAGAGAGGGGGTGGGGAGCGAGGAGATGGGGGCCAGCGGGGTTCCGCATTACAGCTCATTTAGCAGAGAGGCTACGAAGAGCTGCCCCCCTTTTATCTGCGCAACACAGCAGAACAGGTCGGCAACGGGACCCCCGTCGCAGAATGCAGCTCCATTCCCAGCGCATCATCGGGCCCCCGTTCTTTTTGCGCCCGCCAAGAGAGAGAGCGAGAGAGAGAGAGAGAGAGAGAGACGGAGTTCTTTGCCTTTTTGCACCGCGACTCGCTCTCTGCGTGCTTTTTCCAAATCGGCCCTACAGTCGCGCGCGCGCGTAAGCCTCGGGGATTGATTTATAACCGAGACCGCGAGCGAGGTATAGCTCCCCGGCCGAGAGAGCCCAATATTCGACTGCGCTCCGATTCGCGAGGGACAGCTAGCTCGTGTAATCAATTTTTCCCTGCGGCTACTTCACCCATCCGATTCAACCGCGAATCTTATAATTGATAAACTCTGTCGTCGCGCTCTCGTGTGTACCACCGAGACTCGACAATTCAACTTGAAATATAACTTCTCGCTGAACAGCCTGAGATTCATCTACGTAAAATTTTCAGGACCAACACCCCGAATTAGCCCTGGCACGTATCATTCCGGAGCTTTCGTGCAAACGCACGAAAAACTGCGTTATACGGCTTGTTTCGGTTGATATAAGGTAACTGCAGCCAATGCGCCATCCTCTGCCGGGTTTTCGCTATGATTGAACTAAAATTGTATAATTTGTCCAACGGAATATGCAAGGCTAGTTCAATAAACGTGTCAGATGCCAACGCTGTAACCTTCAGTTATTAATATTAATCTATTCGACTAAGTTGTTTAACCAAAGTCACTCAAATCGCGCATATGGCATATGGCAGCCAATGCGGCCTTTTTTTCATATAATCACTGTTTGCAGCCTTCATATCCCTCTACAAGGACGATGAAATTATGCTAATGAACATGACGATAATGTCATGTTAATGAAAAAAACATATTGACATCGCAACAAAAAGTACATATTTGGACCAACAAATCTATGAAAACATAACATGGTGACCAATTTCATTCAGTCTTTCGAATCATAATCACATACTGAGATAGATTGAAATCTCTCGAAATCGACTGAAAAATATACAACTTGATGGAGTCAGATAAATACTCTCTTAACCTATCCTTTTAGATATGAATATTTTGTAAAAATTTGATTCTTTATGGTTAATTTGTGTTCCAGGTAAGCTGTACAATGCCAGAAATTTCATTGGAACAAGAAATAAACTGTAAGTAGACGATTTTTGCTATTATTCATGGTCTGATTTTGGACGAAAAGTGTTCAGAATTGAAGTTCTTATAGATGAAATCCAATTCTGACACTGAATTATCATACAATTGCAGAGTATTTATATCATTTAGGCTTGGATACATGTTTCCATTGCTTCAATAACCAAGCACAAAGTACAAAGTCGCGAACGTGTGACTTTTTTTCCATTTTTTCCATGTTTTACTCTCTGTAAATAAGACATGAAAATGAATATTGATGATTATATATGTAAGTACTGTTTATTCTTTCTGCGTGTGTTTCAGGATGAATTATGCTCCAGTATCTAGTGATTAGTGTTGAAGTGCAGTGTACTGAGTGAAAATACGTCTTAGATGACATATCATCATTTGGGACGAGAAGTTCGACTCCAACCAAGGTATTATAATTAATATTTTGGAAGTTTGAGAGCGTCAATTCCTGTAACTGTGGGAATAGCCTATTCTTGAGCCGAACTAACGTCGAGAAAGTTTCGTCAATATTGGTGATCCGCATCCCAAGTGTCTCCTAGTAAGTGTGTGAATAATGTAAGTTGAAAAAGCCCGTGTTGTCAATAGCTCAGCTCTGGGGGAACGTTAGAAGCTAAATTTCTTTCGTATGGTCACTATAGTTCCAGAGAACTTATCGTATAAAATTTGGTCCAGATTGGTGTTCCGAAGGTCTGACACTCTCTTTGTAAGTTTCATCGTGCAATTGGTGGAACCCAAAGGGTGTAAGTTTGCGGGCACTCCTAGTGAGTGACCACGTTTGAAGTGAAGAAATCACACTTATTTTGTGGAGGATACTCACGGGATGGAACGAGACAAGATGTAAACAGAAAAGTCAACGTCGTTCAACTTTCAAGTGTTCGAAAAACGGCTGGGTGGAGTGAAAAATGTCCGGTACTCCAACGCCTGCAACTAATCATCTTGTTTGAATAATACAAACGTGACCCGAGCACCACTAGAACGCAAAAAACACACGTAATACGAAGTATAAGGAAAAGTGCTATATTGGAAACTCGCTTTTATTGCATCCGCGCGAAAGAAAGCGTATTTAGAATCGAAAATAGAAAATAGTTTGAGGAAAAGTGAGGTGAGCAACCGAAAGACGTTTTCATGTCAGATATAGTGGTCACACGTGTAAAGCAAAATAAAAATGATTGCACGTATTTATCGGGATTTAGTTTAGAAAGTGAGTCAAGAGAAAAGTAGCTTATGACCACATTAGCTGGGTCCACCTTATTTTATAATTCATGGGCTACTTTGATTATTCCGGGGGTGAATATATTGGGGATCAATTGCAGTATAGAAGCTCAAGAAGGTATAGTTTGCAAACGCGTGAAAATAAATGTCGACGCGGAGGCGATGTTATCGTTATGATCGTTCAACAATGCGTCCATGTGTACAAGTGGCAATCGGATATGCTTGTGGCTGACCATTTCAATAGTGGCTAGCGCCAGAGTTTGCGAGTGAAAGCATTCGCGTAGGACCATCTGGCCAAGTTCATGGTAACTTGTGGAGGTGAATTTTTGCCAAAGCTTAACCGTCTCAACCCCTCTAGTTTAGACTGTTTTAGCTATGGTGAAAGTGTGTGATTTTTTGATAGGCAAATGGTTCAGCTGAACGGATAAATGTTTCGGGAGAAGATATATATATCGCGAAGCAGCTGAGGCGATGGTTGGTCGGGTGTCAGTGTACACAGAGCCGGGGAGTCGATGCTCGGGCGGGCCATTCTCACGGTATAATCGCGCGCGCGCGCTCTCTGGCTCTCGGCTGCCTCGCTCCGCGCCGCGCGGCCGTGTGCCTGATGCGCGTGACAAAAATAGACGAGAGTCCTGCCGGCCAGCTCAAAGGGTAAAGGACACGCGTTGGCGGTGGCCCGCCCGCCAATGCTGCCCCGCTCATATGTAATATATATAGCCGCGCGCGCGCTCGTATAGGTATAGGTATATAGGTGTATATATATACGTGCACGTATCGGAGAGGCTCGCCCGTAACTACTGCGTATCCTTCATTATGAGCCCTCGTCCCTCTCTTCTCTCCTCCTTTTTTCGCCTTCGCAAACTTGATTAATGCTAAAAGTGGGATATTGAAGTAAAACAGTCGCGAGACTTCGTGAGTTGGTGCTTGCGTGTGTGTGTGTGTGTGTTGGTGCGTGAACGGGCCTCTCCAACACGTGTGAAATGTCCAGTAATTTATTGCTCAAACTAATTACCGAGGAATGCAGCTCTTCGGATTCTCCTCGAGCCATAATCGCTCCTTTCTTCTCTCGCGCCAACTTCGTCCGTCTCGATCGGCTCTCCCTCCCCACCGGGCCCGAGACGATCACTAAATTAATATGTCCACGCGCTACAAACTCGATAAAAAGCCGTTGGCACATGCGCGCGCGCGTGTGCGTGTGTGTGATTGTATAGGCTCGAAGACAATCAGCCGAGCATTTTGCGTAACCAAGTTTCTTCTTCCGATATTACTATAGCGAGGAGACGGAGCCGTCACTCGAATCACGTCGCGGTGTTCCAACACTTAATCCTCTTTTTTCATCTCTCTCTCTCTCGTGCGGTCGGTAGGGTCCGTAACACACTTCAGCGTCGAGGAAGACAGAGAGAGAGAGAGAGAGAAGGAGAGAGGTAAAAAACTTCATATACCCAAATGAATCTTGAAGAGGTTATTAATAACGACAGGGGAGATTACTTTGAAATATTGATATGTACCCCTCTCCGAGTACTCAATCATATACAAAGCTCGCTGGCTGGCGCGCGCGCACTCAACCCGATTTAAATAATTATGCCGCGCAAGTAGCAGTGAAATTACCATCCATTAAATCCTCCGCAGCTCAACCTAATAGCCCATATTTCGTGCGTTTCATTATACATATATGTATGTATGTATATATACATATATGCCCGATCTCGTCGCTCCACGTATCGCTCCATAATTACGCAACGCCTTACGACACACACTCGCGCGCTCACACGCACACACGCTGAATAATTGTGATGGCGCGAGCGGACGAAAAATCGCCGAGTTCCAGGAAATCTCACAGCTGCGGAGTGACGGGGAGACAAATGACGGAGAATGAGCTGCGATATAGACGCTTGGAGAAATCATCTGTCACGTGTGTACGTGTGTGTATGTTTGTGTGTGTGCGCGCGCGCAGGTGTAAACTAATTGTATATATGTAGATGCGAGCGGCGACTCGCGCGCGCGCGCGCGAGCGTCAGGTGGATAGGGTCGAGCGAGCCCGGCTGCCCCCGGGATAATTAGCCCTAAAAAGTCCAAATTGAGATTTGGGAGTGTGGTGGCAGGTATAGAGCAGCGCCCGGCACGCGGATATATAGATATATAAATGTATAATGACGGAAGGGACGCGCGCGCGAGCGCTCGCGTTCTCGCCTGTGTGTGAAAGAGTATATAAGTATATAGGCGTGTTCCCACGCGCTCGAGTCATCCATATATATACGAGGCGTTAGAACAGTGCGAGCGGTTCCACTCGAATCATCTCTCTCTCTTTCTCTCTCTCTCTCTCTCTCTCTCTCTCTCTCTCTCTCTCTCTCTATTTTCGTCAACGGTCATTTCGACATTAGCCGCTAACCTGCAATTTGCGACGAAGGCTCGAGTTGTGCACCGGGCGGATCCTTAAAATGTGCCATATTATATATATATATATATATATATATATATACGTTTGATTCCTTCGCACCCGCTAGCGTGAATTGTGAATTCCTAAGAAGCTCCCGCTGCTGCTGCTGTTGCTGCTTCCTCGTTGTGTATACCGCGGGGAGGAGAGGTCGCGCCCTCGAGAAACGACTATAATAGATACACACGAGAGAAACAGTTTTATTGCGGCCACTTCCCGATTGCCTTCGTTCAACGTTTCTCCTCTCTATATGTATATATGTATAGAATAACAGCCGACCCTTCCTCTGCTGATTGGCATGTTTTCAAGGACCACGATGACTTGGCGCTATGCGAGAATTAGCTCATGGGAAATGACACTTCAGAGCACTCGAGTACCCAAGAGGGGTTGAAAACGATCGGGACTTGAAGTGTATGTTCAGGTAATTACCTTTTATACCTGCATATCATTTGAGTATCCAAATTAGAGGGTGAGAATGCTCAATTTTACGTATACACGTTCATTCGCGACTTATTCAGCCAATATATTGATAATTTTAATATTGTATTTATACATTCCAGTCACTGATTATCTTTCCCCAGAGAACATATTATTGATGAAAGATTTGAATAATCATTCCAATCCTCACAGTACCGTCTGTCGACACATACCAAATTTCTCATTCATAATTTCATTGAAAAACCGCTGCATTAACAGTATGTTTTCTCACTGAAGCTTCATTTTTAAAAAAATTCAGGACACAGTATCTCTGTGTCTTAACATGTACGACAACTACCTTATGTAAAAACATCTCGATCATTTGGTCGAATTATTTTAAAAATGCTATTTTTCACGGATGCAATAAAAATAAGTTGATAATGCATACGACTAATTATATTGGAAAGCTGCGGAAACACCTCAAATATTTATAATGGTCATGAATAATTACTAGACATAGATTATACATCATACTGGGATGCGTTGAGTATAGGTTGAATTGTAAGGTGGGCACATTTTCTACACAAACGTTACAATGGCAGATTTGAGTGAGTTTGTTCAATTGACTGAATCTAAATAGTTATAGCGTTCGTTCTTGATAGCTCTTGAGCTACCCTTCATAAGATATCACAGAGTTGTGAAATTCCAATTCTATCAGCGAAATTTGGGAGAAACCTTTAGTGGGTGGCATATATTGGATGCAGTTACCTTACATCCGAAGGTCATGGGTGAATGTTCGAGCAACAAATCGAATGTATGTAATTAATTTCAATTCATTCTCAAGCTCCATCGATATTCCATTGAGCCATTAGGAATACGAACATTAGAACCTCAATTCAACTATCCTCAGCTTATTGTCGATTGTCGATAAAAAGTACACTGAGCTGGACTCTCTCTATATACCTGTCCATCTGGCTCACCTGCCACGTGATTAGCTGTTCAAACCAATCAAAATAACGAATGTTAACTGGCAATCCACTCGATCCGCCGCTCATCGGTTTTTATACAGAGCTGTATTATACGCAAATCAATTTGATATTCATGTAGTCACCATTGTGCAGACGATCAGCTGACTTGCGGGACTTACACGGTCAGTTTATATAGGTTTTGTGGATATTTTATTTTTCATGAAATTGAAATGGCACCATTACAATTCCAAATTTACACGAGGATGAGCCGGTCGAGGCAAGTAAAAAATCACGTGGATTCATTGGCGAAGATTTTTGCCGAGCCACACGCGAAGCTTTTTACCACACGAGGACGATGAATATCTGAGACAATCTCTCCGAGCCATACAATGACTTATTAAAACAGTGTATCCTCTGGACACTCGAGAGCGCGCGTCAGTGAAAAAACCCAGCTCATCTCTCGGGCAGAGAGAGACAGAGAGAGAGAGAGAGAGAGAGAGAGAGAGAGAGGGAAGGAGGAAGAGAGAAAAAGAGAGGAGGTCGTCGGGTGGGGGCAGGGCAAAAACGTCGGACGCCGTTTATTATCATTCTCGCGGATCGCTCGGGTCGCGAATTTTTGCGAGCGCACGAAATTACGAATCGTAAAGTGAGCCCGGGCCCGGCGCGCAGTAGTAAAAGCCCGGGGAATTAATAAAGCCGGAGAGGGGGTTGGGTGGCGGAGGGGAAAAAAAATACACAAGAGCCGGGTACGTATGTATGTATGTATGTATGTATACGTATGTAGGTGAGGAGGAGCGCGAGCGGCTTAATAAGCCCGCGGGCGCATCATACACTCGCGCGCGCGCTCGGGTTTTTGCCGCGACGTGAAAAAGTTGTATTTTCGGGGCGAAAGACAAACGCTCGTTATACACACTGGCATCGTCTCTCTTTCTCTCTCTCTCTCTCTCTGGTATTACGAATGCAACGTGCCAAACTGGCAAAAACAATGCGGATGGATCTCTTCTTCCCCGCGCTCGTGTTTCTTTGTGCGTGTGCGTCGCTCGAGCTCGCGCGCGCGCGGCCTCGTTTTTCCCAGACGTCTGCAGCCCGGTTCCGGACAAAAACCCCGTCCCCGCGCGCTCGTCCATCTCCCGGCGGCTCGCGCGCCAGCCACACACCGACTAGACAGGGTCAAGGCTGCCGTTGACGCTGCCGAAAAACGATCAACAAGCAAAACGGCAAAAAAAGAAGGAAAAAAATCAGCTGGTCGCTCGGCAGCGCGATTCAGCGACTCGAGAGACGAAATATACACGAGCGTCGTCCGATCTAGCTGCTCGTTTGTTTTCTCTTCCTTTTCAACGTGTCTCCTCCCTCCCCACCTGCGTTTATGCGCTGCGAGATAAATACGTTGTCCAATTGAAGATATGCGGCAGAACGAGTTTTGTTTACGTGATCGCAATGCAGACGAGGAGCTCGCGCGCGCGCGCCGCCTGACTTTTTTAATAATTCCGCGCGTCTAGTCGCGCGCTCGCGCGCGGTCACATCTGAATAATGCAATTCAGATTAATCGCCGTCCATATTTGTCGGGAAAATTGTTGAGCAATTGTTGGTATATACACTCGCGGCGTGGCCCAGTATTTCGTTGTGTATGTATACGCTCGACGCGATTTTTCCCAGTAGCAAAAGTAAAAGTAAAAAGGGGAAACGCAGAGTGGAAGATATCAAGGAGCAATAAAGTATATATCGCGAAAATTCCTGAGCGCGAGCGCATTAGAACGGAGAGTCGTGTAAGCGATCAGCAATTACAAGGGGGATTGAGACAATCTCGATCGCGAATCAGCGCATTCCGCGGCTCGAATTGTCCTCGGCTGTACGCGCGCGGCGATAGCTCACCCTTGGCTGCGCGCGCGCGGCCTTAAATCAACCAATCGGATGTATATATAGTGTGTGCGTGTGTATATAGACCGCGACACGCGTCCGATGCTCGCGCGCCGGGCAGTAACTCAGCTCGGACGCGTATAGGTAAATCAAGCGCGTTTAATGGCACACACGCACTGGCGAAACTTTAGAGGAATCCAAAGGCTGCCCAAGTAGGTAAATTGATGCCGTAACGCGGCGCAATTGCTCGCCACTTATTCGAATATCGAATGCAACGCGGCCGCCGCGCCGCCGCGTATATATCCACAATGGTAATTACGAGCCCCACTCGGTCGTAAATTTTTTAGCGCATCGAGACACGGACAGAGAAGCTATTCAGTGCGGCTTCTCAACAATATTCCGTCGGTGCGGGATAGCCTCGAGCCCGCGTTTGCCTTCGGGCTAAATTCGCTTGCCGACGCTTTTATATACCGAGCCGTTTGCCGCGCTTTCTGTACTTCCCGTAATCCGGGCTGAAATTCAAATCAGCCCCTTCCCGTTAGCCTACTCCCGAAAGCCGTGTCGCGTCCGAGTACGTGTTGCACCCTCGAGAGCGGAGACATGTTCGCGCCCACGACCGCAACAACGTACTAATTCACTCGAGTCAGATATTTTACGTGACGAGGAAAGAATAATCTGGGACCACTTAGTACGTGATAGTGAGAGAACGATCAAGTCCAGAGGTCATTTTACTCATGATTTGAATAAGTATTGTTGCGACCCAATTGGCCAGTGCATTTTTTTCCCCTCCAAGTTACGATACCACAATCTCTAAGTCCAGGATCCAGGTAGTTTTGCACATTCTCGACTGCACAAATGGACAGGTCAAAGAGTGTAGTCAATATTTTGAGAATACCCATTTTTTATTGACTTGAACTATTCAATAATGAGACAGAAATCGTTTTTTCCCCTTGAAACATTGTTCTCTCTAAACACTTTAATTCAATCAAGTTATGCCATTGCAGATCCTGCGTAAAACTTTAACCGCGTTATCTCGGAACTGTATTTTTCCAATCTGCTTGCAGCACAACTCGGTCATTACTCAACTAGCTACATCAAACGCGCTGTGCGAGATCTACATGTATGCGTTTCAAAATTATATTTTAATTATTGGAATATGATTTTTCAACACATAAAACTTGCAAATCAGACATCTTTATCTAACAGAGCTATCTTATCCGGCAGCTGTTCAAAACTAAAAGGTAGTTCAAAATATCCACGTACCATCAATCAAATTCACATACTTACACAATTATAGTTTTGAAAATAAATTAAACGACGAATTTATTCGTCGTTTGAAACATGTGGACGTTAAAAAATAATTATTTGAAAATAAATTGTCGAAACTTATGACAGTTTCGTTAACGAAACTGACTATCCTAACCCATAATATCATGTCATCGGCTACTCTCTATTTATATAAATCTCACTCTATATCTATATACATCGCACTACAAATCACGTGGTTAGATCTATATATACCAATCAAATCACGAGTTATTGCCTTCACTCTAAAGGCCATCACTTTTCATATGAAGGAATAGCTTGACATTATTTAAAAATTCCTTGTATATATCTCTAGCTATTCTTATGTAGATTGATTGATTTTTCTTTTGTTGCAGGATCAGACTAACTAAAAATATGCTGCAAGCCTCGAGGTCCACGCTAAATGGAGAATTTTCACATTCGATCGCATTATTCATGCTTTCTCAAAGGAAAAGCTTTGTGATGGGGCAAAAATCGAACTCTCGAATGAGACATCGGGACCCCAAATTTCGTAATCTACCGGCCGAAAAATATGAAATCACAAAAATGTCTGAATGTACACTGCCGTTCATATATGAACTATTTATAAACTATTTATACCGTAATAAACCGTTTATAAACTATTACCCACATCACATGAAGAACATACTAAATTGAAAGATTTATATCTCGGCCAAAGTAAATTGTACTAGTATCAACCTGGATGCATTTGGAAGCTATTCTTAAGAGCTTTTCAATTGGGTATATATTCATGTTTTTTTTCTCTATCTTTAAACTTGTGTCAATAGTGTTCGATATAATTCGAGAAAATCATCAAGTAACTCATTGATCTGGAGTAACCGTATAGACAGGTCACATGATCGTCGATAATGAACGCAAATGCGTAACAGGCAGATGATGCTTTTCCATTATGTAATCAACTTCAATCACTTCATTCGGAATTCAGTATCTTTCAGTTCAGTATCTTTTAGTATCTTTCAATCATATAGTTTCCCATACAAGACAAATTATTCATAAAAATTATACTGTGGAAGCTGCTTCATATAACATGAAATTCTATCTACACAATAAGTGTAGGTATATTATTTTCGCACACTTATCCAATTTTTTTAAATGATTGAATATTCGGTCTTTGTAAGCCATACAATTTTCATGATGAAATGAAAGAAAAATATGTGACATTTCTTCAGTTTGCCGAAGGCGATCAATTTTTTTATTTTTAGGTATATAACAAGATTTTCTGGGCTTCCAAAATTGGAAAAAAAGGTCGAACATGCAGTAAAACTTCCATTTAAATACATATAAGAATCTGAAAAAAAATTATGAGTATTCTGGTGATGGATGACAATGAATCCGTCGCGTCAGAAATAAACAAAATTTTGACCTTGCCCAGTTGACGTCTCATACACATACGAGGACGATAGTTTAACCATTGATTGTTAGAGATCAAGGACGGATCAAGACTACGACTTTTATGTTAAAATTGTTGCTATTATCATGGAATCAGGATGAAAATTTAGTAAATAGTGTAATTTATTCCATAGTAGACTCTTATGAGTAACCTCAAAAGCGTATACAATAATTGCTGTTCTTCGAACGATTTACGCTGTTTGTGTATTCCTATTATATGTTTAGATAATCATATGTACACGCACAGTTAGAATACCAACTTTGTAAGCGACGCCTTCAAAAAATAAGAGTATAATCATTCGGAAGATTATAAATATTTGGCGATTAGTAGAAAATTAGATAGGAAATTCTTGAGTACAGTGGTTTTTTTCTCTATCTATGCCTATTTCGCTTACATGTATATTGCAATAAGTCACAATTGTAAGACTTAAAATTAGTTAATTGATATTCACTGCATCGAACGAGTGACCAAACAATCGATCAATAAATGTAACAACGTTCACATGGATTTTTGAGCTAATTTGTATATCAGCCAATAATTTTCTTCCACAATATATTAAAGAAAGAAAATGTCGATATATTAAAGTTAGTCGATTATTAATTTCAATATCTTGAAGAAAGAATCATCCTCAACATGCTCATTTGGTCGATTCAAAATGCGACTTTTCATCTATCCAATCGCGGTAGAGTGCAATGTCAAAGTAGAATCTCGGGCAGTGAGGCTGGTTGCAATGCGATGGCCAAGGTCGAACCCCGAGCAGAGTACCGTTCATCACGAGCGGATCTCCAAAATTGCTTGTGCAAGAGTCTCTGATGAAGCTGTCCTCGCTGCCACCAATGCAAATTGGTCTGTTGATGCTGGTCCACGTGAGCAGGAAGCCTTTGTGGATTTTTGAGCATTTGGCGTTATCGAGAAGGATGAGGCCGGTGTTTGCAACCTTGTCTCGTGTGACCACATCTCCTTGACTGGGAAGTTTCACCTTATCCACGTCACTGCCAAATTTAAAGGGCGGCCATACCTTCATCAAAGCAAGCTCGAGTCTGCTCGTTCGCGAAGTCTCCGCATTGTTTATCAGTGTCTGGTCGACCCGATGTCTTGATCCGCCATGGTTGATTGTCCAGTTGCCCACCCGTAAGACCAATTTGTACAGGGGATAACGGTTTGCACAGTAGCTCGTGGTCAGGACTAGGCGCTCGGATAGTATACTACCTCTGCAGAAGTCGCCCTTATCCGACTGTATCGAAACGAGCCAAGGCTCACTAGGGATTTCGCTAGACACGTCAGAGCAAATGCTCATGGCGGCATTTTTCATGCGCTTTCGATGTGAGCTTACGATTGAGATGTTATTTCCTGCAATAATGTTAAGCTATTTATTAGGAGAATTTGTTTCTGAACAGGGAAAGCCGATCAATGTCTATTAAACGGGAAAACTTACCAAAAACTTGACATAAAAACAATAACCCGATCACAACAGATGTCATTTTGCCGAACTGTACACGACGTACCTTGAGCCACAAAATCATCCGCGCTATATTTATAGTTTCATCGTTGATAAGTTAAGCTCATTTACATGACGAAAACCGGCATATGAAAATACAAGTCAACATTACATTGCACCATTCAAAACTACATTACTACATTATGCCATTCTTTGAAAATATGTTCAAT
The DNA here is from genome assembly GCA_020882685.1 of Aphelinus atriplicis. NCBI lineage: Eukaryota > Metazoa > Arthropoda > Insecta > Hymenoptera > Aphelinidae > Aphelinus > Aphelinus atriplicis. The sequence continues at coordinate 14,668,382 of CM037076.1, read as the reverse complement.
AAACCCTCTAAATTGTATATTAACTCCTTCATTAGTTTCCTTCATTAAAAATATTCTTTGTGAAATTGGCGATTTATTTACATTAGTGATAATTCATCCATAAATTTCAATAGAATATATTGAAAACACTCAACTCATTCGAGTTTCCATTCTTGATTGCAAGGTTAAACAAATATAGTTATTGAATAGTTGATTAAATATTTGTATTAGCCAGCTCACAATTTGAATAACAACAAAGAGTGATCTATCAGAATATCTTTGGTTTAGTAGTTAAATAAATATTTGATGACAATTTTTTTGGAAAAATAATATTTCGCCTGACAACTGAAAAGTAATTCTATTATATTTACCATATAACTCTTAGGTTATTTGATTACTTCTGCAGCTATATCAGTATTGTCATATCATCGTCTCTTAAGAAGAATAACACTTTTCAGGATTAGATCATTTTTAAATCTTCCATACAGTCATTTGGTAGCTCAGGTGAAAGTCAAGATTGTTTTTCAATAGCTGATCTCTAAAATGCTGGCTTTAAAGAACAGTACAAAACGTAGCAGCTTTCGAAATAAAATGTGAAAAGATATTGCAATTTTCTTGGAAAATTATATTAAGATAAAAATCCACTCGACTTCGAAAAATTATTATAAGTACATTATAACAATTACTAAAAGGGGAGCTTGTCCGGGGGGCTTGATAGGGGGGGGGGAGCCAAATAGAGGGGCCAAAAAAGGGGGCTAAAGAGCGGTCAAAATAGGAGGCAAAAATTTTCATAACAGCGGCAGTGTCGTCGAGATATAAAAATGTAAAATTTTAACAAGTCGAGAGGCTTCCCACTTCAGTACTTTCAGCGGGAGTACCGGAGTTCTTATGCAGTACTGCGGACTCATGGATAAATAGCACTCTTTATTCTCGCCAATATTAAACAAGAGCCATTGCTCAGATTAGAATTCAGATTAGAATTCAGATTAAGCTGGATCAAAACACAATGAGTTCATGCTGACGAGATAAAAGTGCCGCATTGAGTTTGGTAATTAATTGAGTACTAAACAATAATGGTAGTAGAAATTTTGAGGAGTACCGGAAAGAGAAGGCCCTCGAGTACGAAGATACCTCACGCGACGACACGAACAATGGGAAACGGATACGCGGATGGTAGAAGCATTCGAAGTAGAAGAAGGCGGGGGTAGGTGAATATAGTGGGTTGATCGCGCGAGCACATCGCGGATAGAGATAATAGCGAGTGGCTCGTGCGACACGTGCGCGGGGACCGGGCATATTTCAATTGATATCCCGTGTACTGGAGCAGTCGCCTGCCGCGCAGTCGCCAGTATACGGCCCGGCTCTCGACATGACTCTGCGGACTGTATATACATTCCCCCCCACTCTCCCTCCGTCTCAAGCCTCGCACTGCTGCTTTCTTGCTCTCACGATTTATACTTATGAGCGAGCGCAGTCCGCAACGCGAATGTAGTTAGATGCGGAATAACCTTTTCTCCATCCTCCCAGTGGGCTGTTCGTTTCACCCGAGCTGCTCGCTCGATTCTTACATACAGTTGGTAATCACGAAGAGACGAGGGGCTGCCTCGGACTCCCCGCGCGACCCCGAGTGCGCGCTTCTTTCCCGCCGCGATCTTACAACTATACCATTGGCGCCCATATACGTATCTGCACGCCGGCTTCATATACCCCGCACCAGTTCGTTGCTCTTTTTTTTTTATTTGGTTGGACGCGGAGATGTAGGCATGCGAGCGCGCACACGAATCCAACCGATGCCAATGAGAGCCGCGATATCGCGGACGATCGCTCTAACCAACCGCTATGTTCATGGAAAATTCGTATTCGATTTATATAACAACGATCAAGCTATGCCAAATATCTCGATCGTTGATTATCGTCAGTTCTCGTCAGTTCTCGTGAGTCGTAGAACCGGGACTGGAGGGAACTTGCCAAAAGCTATAGACACTTTAGCAACGTTTGCTAAGTGAATAAACACCTGTTCGCACCTTGCTAACTTGTATTGCAAAACATCGGACCATTCGAGTCTATTCTTTCTAAATTTATATCTATGCTTATTATTTCTTATGGTTGCGGTCATTGAAGGTTGTCCGGGCCACGATGGGTCTCCTCTCCACCAAATAATTACATTGAATTGATAAAAGGAGCTGAGTGAGTACCGAATGAAGAAGTGATTGTCGGCTCATTCACAGGCACGGTAGACCAAAGAGTATCTGGGCGATTAGATCGAAAGTTTGTTAATAATTATTGTTTAATCTATTTGACTATTTAAATTTTGATATCAATTTTATTTTAAGTTTGATTGTTATACAAAACGCGCGATTGGTGATCGACAATCGGTGCATAGTAAGGATGAATATGAGGGAAAGGATGAAAGGAGCCGTGAATCTGAATAAGGTGATTGCAGTCAATGTCCAACTCCGTGAAGGTTTGCGACGAAATGATTGTCGTGTTACGATAACATGTATGTATGGTTAGTTTATTTGCAGGTAAATTGATTTCCATCGTTTGTTTTACATTTTTCATTTACTTTATTTTTCGGCTCACTCGCGATCCTCATCGCTTGTTTCCCGTCCCTAAAACCAGTTTGCCCAAGTGCCGTCGAAAGGTAAGCGCCAAACTTGAACATTGCGTTTCAACGGATTCGCACGTACAGCGAGCGGAAGAATATTTGTCATCGCATCTACCCGCGAAGCATCTCGCGAACGAGCCGTGTTATCTCGAAAGAAATAAAAAATATATCAATGTGAATCGGCTCGTGCGGGGTCGAGGCGAAGGAGAGGAGAGGAAAAGACAGGAAAGAAGAGTTGCTAAAAGAGAAAGAGAGCTGCGCGCGTGAAACGCGTCAGCTGTTGGTGGGGCGCGAAATTTCACGAATCCCGGCGGGCGCGGAGGGCTAATAGCCAGGGCCTCTGGGCCGCAAATCGTAATTCGCGTGAGCGAGCGAGAGAGAGAGGCGGTCGGGGCGGTTTCAGGGAGGTCCTACCTGGGGGCGCGGGCGCGAGCAGTTCAATGAAGTCATCAGCTGGCGAGTGGGCCCCGGCTCTGTTATTACGCCCGGCGAGCCGCGCAGCCACCGCCGAACCGACCACGTCTCGTTTGGGCCGCCCGACCGCGCTATATCCGCCATGTAAACGCTTCTGCAGCCCCTGCTGCTGCTGCTGCTGTTGCTGCACTGCTCCGAGATTGAGTTGGCGCGTTAGTGCCGACTTTTTGTGGGTCGCGTGCGCCTCGACGCCGAGCTTCCTACACCGGATGGATCGTCTCAACATTGTTATATTTACCCTCAAACATACGGCCCACCCTCGCCTGCATACGGTGGCTGCGTCTGACATTCCATTCGAAAACTTACCGATCTCCGCCGCGGCTGCTTTGGATCTTTCACGCTTATAGCGACGACACCACTTCCTGTCGAAAAATCCATGTCTGGCTCGCGAGTCACATTTGAGCAGCTCCAATTGGCCACTGAAACATATAATGTACTTATATTTGTGCGAGTATGCAGGACCTTGAAAATGTGTCAAATTGGCCGCACGTGTAGCGAGTGTAGCCTCTTTGAATCATTTTTTTTTTGTTATTTGGCCTTTTGAATTAGTTTTAATGGTCGGATGCTAATTATGACGATGGTTTCTCATAGGTATTGCGAGATAACCTTCAATATGCAGTTGTCAGAATGTTGAGATTCCAGTTTTCGATCATAGTCGAATTCTCAAAAAGCCCTTGGGGGAGGTGAGCATAAAGCGCGTGCGAAAATTCAGCTAGATTCGAAACATGGAAATGCCAAGTAGTTTGTGGGGACATTTTTTAATAGGCTTGAAGATGGCAAGACTCTAAGCAGAAATGAATCTTAACTCGGGAACACGTTCACTTAATCGTGAATGAGAATCTTACTTGTACTGCGAAAAAAAAGACAAACAATTTGTGATAGCGTAGTATGTTTACACGAGTGAATCGTTCACGGGATGTGGCGGCACTCGTGACAATTGGCTTGAGATGATTTATTCCTGAGAAACTCACCTGTCGACGTGTTTTACGGTAAGGAACACAAAGGTTCGTGATAAGGCTGAGAAGAGAGAGAGATAGAGATAGAGAGAGAAGGATGATTTACTGCCGGGGCAAACACGAGCTCGCGTCTGGTTTTGCGTGTTGGAGCCGCGCGCAGTGTTGGTGCGGCCGATAAAGGTCTCGTCGGTTCACAATACCTGTTGGGCCGGCTAGTTTATCTCGTCGGAAAAGCCCCAAAAACGATGAGGTTTTCAGAGGCACGGGTCCGCTGACGTAGCCCGCTCGAGCAGTAGTAGAAACGCATGTGATCGGTGTTTGCACTCGTACGTCTGACCACGAGCAAGTTTGCCTGTCGGCAGGTTGCACGATAGCGCCGCGCGGGGATAGGGATAAGCAGCAACTGGAAGAGAGCACGAGTGCAGGGCAGGGGTAACTCGACGCAGTTGCGCAGGAAAGGAGTATCCCTCTCTCTCTTTCTCCCTGCGTATCGATTCATTGTTTTAAACAATTATCTGCAAATCGGTAATCCCTTAAATTTTTAGATTTTCTCTGCCGTCCTCGGACTCGATCGCGCAAAGTTTGCAACTCTAGAAGCAATTTCTATATAATTATTTCACCCTGGTACACCTTTCGCTTACTTCTCAAGACATTCCCTCCCATTAATCCCTTTATATAATCAATCGAAATGCCCGGGCGCACTGTATAAGCAACCATATAAGGGACAATAAAATGCGGGAAAATATGGATTTAGGAATGAACGAATGGATGTCTAAATAAGCCACGTGGCTGACGCCATTGTGATGAGATGCATAATATAAAAATTTTCTATCGAGTTTGAGCAGAGACAGCCGAGTGAAAAGAAAAGCGTATCAATCGAGACAAGCAAGCGAGAAGAAGTTGGCGAACGATCAAAACGAGCGAAACGAGGTGTGTGATTAAAACTAAAATCGCAGCGTACCTATATGCGTCGCGTCCGAGAGAGAAAGAGTCGGCTGCGTGGCGAATGTGGCGATTGGGCTTGGAAATGTCGGAACTCGAGTAATGAGCCCTCGAGACTCACGAGAGTCCTAATGTGATCCGGTTCAAACACTCGCCCGCCCATACGTGCATATATCAACGTGGATTTGCATAGCTATGTACTTGGCTGAACGCACGAGGTGCATCGAGGATCCGTGAGCAAGGTGTAGAGCTAACCGCGCACACAATGGCCGCCCACTCGACGGCCACGCGCACTTTATTCTCCGAGCTTTGGACAGCTTTGGACAGCGCGAGCAAACACACACACACACACACACACACACACACACACACACACACACACACACACACACATACACACGGAGAACGTATGTTAAATCCAACCATTTCTTTGCGCCACTTACAAATCTCACCTCATACTGGGCGTAAAAATCAACTGCGCAGTATCAAAGTCGAGTTTTTCCCCACGAGCAGATGGCTTTCAATGGATGGATTTTCTCGAGAATACAAGTGAATTATCACTATAAGTTACAATGAATGTTCACTGTAAGAAATTTACATAGTACATAACACCACACGGGGTTCAACCTCAAGATTAAACGAATAATAATTATTAATCAATCAATCAATCAATTAATGAATAGATCAGTCACTTCGTCAATCAATCTTTAGAACAAATCGGAGAATAAACGGTCAATTGTCACATGCTCATTCAACCGTCCCGTACATATGAGTCTCAATAGCCGCATGTTTATCCTACATCGACATCGCTGCTCCGGTGACTGCGCGCGCGAGCACAACTATAAATATGCGTGAAGGATTAGATATAGGCACGCTGAATAGATACGAGATGAAAATCTTGTCATCATCTTGGGAAGGTCACGAGAATAAGAACATATACTTCTGATATATTTTCTCACGTGTTCATTGAAAAGAGTTATATCTCGAATATAACCCAAAAAATGTTACTGGTTTGAGGTATTACATACAACTTGAACCTGCAGAAATATGTATAGGTAAAATAGATTAATTCAACGGATTAACTTGTGTTGACTTAAGTAAGCGTATAAATGAAAATTTGGGTAACAACTATCTGGGAGCAAAATTATGCGCGTAAGCCAGCTGTGACACCAAAATTTGCACAAGCAAAGTTGCACAAGCTACTCGTATGTTACTTAGCACGTGTAGTTTAGAGTTTACGACGGAAATCCCCGTGATATATCCTCACTCGTACCGATATCGCAAGGAATACCTTTCGTGCGGTGTATACGGGGTGTACGTGGAGCCTCGCCATACACGATTTGACTCCACCTGCTCGAGACTAGCGCAAGGATAGTATAAATAGCCTGAGGACTCGAGTTGGTCCGTGTTAGTCGAGCTGTTGCGCATCAGCCAAGGCTCAATTCGAATCGAGTCGGAGGGCGGCTTTTAAAAACAATCGCGAGTATGAGGAATGCGCGCAACAACGCGTGGGTCGCGCGTCGGCCACTACGCTCGAGGGGGAGTCAGTTTTCTCTCTCTCTCTCCCTCTCTTCGAGGAGGTCCGTATCATCCGTGTGTGGTGCTCGCGGCATCGTGTGAAGTCCGGCGCGAGCTCGTCCGCAGCTCTCCATTATGCGGATCTCGCGCGCTGCCTGCGAGGTATGGACGCACGGACACAGGCTCTCGAGCTCGCGCCAATATAATCTCGCTTGGCCGGTGCGTGAGGCGGCGGCGGCGGGCCGAGGTGTCGGGGCCCGTATTAACGGGGCGGGGGCAAGGCCCCGAGCAGCCCCGAATTATGACGTCACGGCCGACCGCACACGTCGCGCGCGCGCGCGCAAACACCCGACCGCGACCCATACGTTGTTAATTACCGCGGACGGGATTCGCGCCACCCCCGCGCCGCCGCCAACCGACCCTCCTCGGCACCATCCCCCTTCCTTGTCGCAGTCACACCGAGCTCTCGTGACGCTCCGAGTACAAACGACTCGGTGTTTGTAGTGGTTGGTCAGCCGCGTGTGTGTGCCCCCGCATTGCTGCGCGTTCTCCAGCGCAGTAATCAACCGACGCCGCGGCGTGTCCGAAGTGCTTAACGGCTTGCAAACTCAGCTCACTACCTAAATTGCTTTGCCTCGCACCACTATAATTTGCCGCAACAACGTCTCGCATCAGGGGGGGATCCTTCAGCGCGGCTCGAGAGTGCCTAGACGCGCGGCGCGCCATCACAGGCTGCAGTACGTATCATCGCTGCGCCAACAGGTCGCGCGCATCCGCGCGACTACATCACAACGCCCCGACGTGCCGTGTGGCAAACGTCAAACGGGCTTTCTTCACTTTTCAAAGTTGACAAAGAGAGCCACCACACTCGCATCGCCGAACATCAATCGCGCGCACGCGCGCACCATCAAACTTCGTCAGATGCTTCTCGGCTTTGCATCTCAATCCGTACACTGCTTAGCCTTTTCATTCACCCTACATATCAAACATCCATGATCTGCAGCATCGATAGTCCATATTTATACATATATGGTTGATGTGTATGTATACATTAATTGCCATAGTCATACATTTGTTGATGTGATAAAAATCGGATGATTTGCCAGCTAATTTATCTCAGCAGGTGAGCTTGTGATTTACGAGCTGTTAGCAGCGTGACCCACCAGCCGCATCTCTGCGCGACAAAGTTTTGGATCGTGATCGATCGGTCACTCAAACGTTTCTTCTGTAATGACGTAGCATTATCAAGAATATATTATCTTTTCCGCTCATTAAGCTCATAAAATCGAAAAAAGTCTATTGTGGGCCACTCAACAGAAAAATCGAAGGCCTATTGAGATAAACTGATGAAAAGGATGTATGACGAAAGAGAAGGAAATGGATGACGTAGGCTATCAAATGAAGGTGCTAATAATCGAACTGGGTGTAATCGCTCGCTCGATTTCTTTGGCTGCTGTCTAACTAGGATACCACTTAGTGTTTGGATCTCCTATTCCACTGAAACTTTTCCAAGTTCATATACCCACCCGTGTAAAGAAAGATGAGGGTCGGCTTCGCCAAGCAAAAATACCAGGAGCGCACCCTCGGAACACCATCATCGGCAACCCTAACTATACCTGGACATCATTTGAGTCCATGGTCAGTCTAAGCAAATATACCAGAAGCGCGTCCTTGGGACACTTTTATCGCGCCGATCATAACCACCTAGATATTGTTCGAGCCTAGGGTTAGATCATCGAATTTTAATCACTCTAGAAGCGCCCCCAATTTGATCTTTAAATATCTGAAAAAGTTGAATTAAATAATGTCTCTGAGGAATCTCGAAACGATCTCATCTCATCTTATATTTTCATGGAATTTTTTTTTCGTCTCAATAAGTATTAAAAAGTACCATACTTAATACAGATCAATTTGAGATCACTTTGAGATCACATCTTAACGCGGGCAAATAGGCAAGATATACTTTTTCTGGAGACTTATTATTTGGCTTATTAATTGTTTTTTCTGGCGCTCTCGCCAGTGCGTGGCTGTATTGTTTCAAATTCGTTACATGTTGATGGAGTATCATCTTTTGACATACTTTTCGATGCATAAGGTCTAAATGTTGTGAAGCCTACTATAAAAAATCTAAATCATGAAAAATTAGGTCGTTGGAGGAAACGACTACGCTTGGACGAAATCCAATTTGAATATTTTTGGGACTATGTCTAGAGTTGATGGTCACTGAATATGCTCGATCTATTGCCATTTTGTCTGATTCGCTCAATGAAACTTATACCTAGTAGAGATATAAATAACGTTCTGGTTGTTGTACATGGTCAGTGGCTCTAGCTTTTGTTTTTTTGCGACTTCTGACCATTTCTGAAGAAAATTTAGATGTTCCAAAGTATGCCAACATGCCCTCAAAAGTTTCTGCCAACCTACCTTCCATTGAATCACATAACAATAGTAATATTCTTGACCGTTCAGACATTTTTTTTACAGAATTATATATATTAACTGAACAGAATTATTAACTGTATATGACACATTATTAACATTTATTGCTTACGATCGAGGTTGGAAGAAAAATGACATTTTCTAAATAATATTTTTTTTTTGGTTAGCTAAATATTTTAAACTTGACCGATTCCTCTACTAACATCGCTATAGACTGTGGTAGTCAGAACAAATTTGTAAAGTGGTAATGTACACAAATTCCACTCAGCACCATATCTTTGCCCATCGCATGAATTGGGTGCATAGTTGGCCAACTTAGCTACACTGACGAGCTGCTCCTCTTCCCTACACGAGAAATGCGACTGGTGTATACGCGGTGTGACGTCCGTGGGTCAAAATGTTTTATTTCCTCTGTGCGGCCTATCCTGTGCGGCCGCGGCCTAACAATTCAATTATATATTGGCCGTGGCGCTGCTCTAGGACCCGGTATACGGGAGAAAAATGAACGATGGGTGGCGCGTTCATATTGGTTACACCTACCTAATATCTCGTTTGACCTGGTCTAATTACCTGGATCCTAATTTAGCAAAACTGAACATATCAGGCACTGGTGTGAACGAGAGAGGGTGTGCGCGCGTTATATGTGTGTGTGTATACTGGCCGCTTCAATCCCTGGGCAAATATCTGCGCAATCTTATGTATTTACGTGTGCGCCCGGCTTATCTGCGGCGTTTCCTCCGCTGCAATCACCTGGCCGCGTCATTTGCCCGCCCGTAAAGATAACCAAACCGAACTGCGCACTCGTGAATATCGCGATCGAACCAACTCGACCTGCCCATTAGATTTGCAAGCGCGCGACATCCGCAATAATGAGCAATAGTGAGTCGCAGCAGATGGGACGTAACCGCAGACACGAGCAGAAACGAGAGTGCCTTGATCGCGAGTATCCTCGGGACTAGCATCAACCCGAGTGCGATGGAAAATTTGACTTTTTCTAACGATTGTTGATTTTGATATTTTTCATGGTAACGCAAATACAGACGTCCGATATGGTACTTTTATTCCTGAATATTCAGTTGAATTTACAAAATATCCTAATTCTAATGTATCTATTAACAATGATATCAATGTCAATCGATCGACTTTGTTATTTTGAATATAACAGGGTTCATGGTTAATTGCATGCAGTATATTACGAGATTATTATAATCAGAAATCAATAAATGTTATTTCTAACTGTCGCGAATGATTTGTTTAAAAAATTCGTCGTGAAAAATATGACAATGGCCGTGTCACTGTGTTCCTCTATAGCAAACAGTAATTTTTCACAGGGCGATTTGTTCGGCTACCGGAGGAGCTATGCCGAGGAGGGAATATTACTTGCGGCAAAACGTAGTAAGTACCCTTTGTCACGGACTAGGGTGCGCAAAGTACCCTATTATTTCACTGTGCCAGAAAGTAGTGCGAGAAAGTGGTGCGAAAAAGTAGTGCGAGAAATTAAAAATATATGAATGCACTGCGAGAAAGATATAAAATTCACTGTCATCGTATTACGAAGCCACGTAAAATTTTAGATTCTTGGGGATTCTGCCTAGTAGAGAGACCTATGTACGCGTGTCAATCATGCATTGTCATAGTCAAACTTTTCGCACTTCGATACGAAATAGTACATTTCGATACTAGACCAAAAGACGAATTCTAGGCACGTGGGAGGTTTGCCGCCCGAGCAAAGCGAGGGTGGTAATCACACGTGCCTAGAAATCGTCTTTTGATCTAGTATCGAACAGTATTTTTCATCACGAGTGTAGAAAACTAAGGCTTAATGATCAACTTTTCGATACAAGTGATGAAAAATAGTATACGCAACTCGTGCGCACGTATAGGTGCGAATCCAGATCTCGTGTTGGCGCCCGAGCGTAGCGAGTAATCTCCACTCGTGCTGGATTCACCTACTTTGCGCACTAGTCACGTAATGTACTATTTCAAGTTTTCCCAAGGTCCATATGATATACATATATTATACATTTGCCGTTGGAGTATGGGCGGGAGAGGTTGCGGGGCTGAGTTGAATGTGGTGGAAGGCTCCCGCTGCCCTCCTCTACTATACGGACGCGGTGGAAAAGTGATCGCCTCGGTCGAAATAATAGGGCGCGCCGCGAGCGCCGAGTCGTTGTTCGACGACTCACGAGCTATACCCTTTCAAGTGCGAATAACGACGCCACGCGAGAGGCTGGACGCCGGAGCTCGAGCGGAAGGGGGCGTCGGAGGAGGCGAATGTAAGGGATCCGATCACGGGCCAAGTAGCCGAGGGCCGAAAATGAAGGAAGAGAGAGAGAGAAAAAAAAACGAAGAAGAATAATTTTCATTCAGCGAATCCTTTATGCGGACTAAACTGAACGGAAATTGGTTCCCACAGCGCGAGACCACGAAACAAAGCTTATGCACAGCGTCTTTGCTGGCGCACGAGCCGAGAGAGGCTCATTGTACACATCCGTGTGTGTATGTGTGCGTGCGCTTACTTCATGCAGCTCATCGAGTATACATATTCACTCGTCGCGGCTAGACGACGGCTGCGTCTAGTCGCATCCCGCACCACAGCCCGCGTAGCTCTCAATGTACGCGCACCGCTGAGAATTGACTGCGCCAAGCACCAATTCCTCGAGGATACTTTTCGCCCCCGATTTTCATACGAGATGCGATCGTCATTTTAACGGCTTGTCCTTTTATTTCTCGCTCAATTGCTACATGCGTGCACTTATGCGCTCGTTGCTCTCGTTAGACTGCAAAAGCTTTCGCGGGAAAAACAAAATAGAAATAATGTACGAGTATATATCAGAAACGACTCCCATGATGATGATCCTGCTTCCGTGATTCAACACAGATACGCAAAAAAATCAATTTGGTTTCACAAGTGCGGCTTGAAACTCAAGTTAAATTGAGATGAAGGTTTGAGCCAGCAAATTAGTCACAATTTATTCTTACTGTTTACAAATTTTCTTCCAGCTTTTATATTAAATCCGCAAGGATGATATAACACACTAAAAAGTCAATTCCACTTGTTGTTCAATTTTGTTCATACTTTTCTATGCATATCTATACCATGGTATGAATAAACAGCTTGAAAAGAGGGAAAACGCGTGGGAAAATATTTGAAAATGTCTTGAATAATTGATCAATGTAAAAATTTGTGATAAATGTTTCGATTCATGGAAAAATATGTAAGAAATTTGAACTGATATGAATTGCCGAGATCGAGGGAATATATTTAAAGTGAGATAAAATCGAACAGATCTGAAGAATTTTTCAGGTTATTCACGTACTATGCGTCGTATACGTTCTATTACGAAAACTTCATAGAAATCAATCGTATCTCCAACTGCGCCTCGAGATAACTACTTGAGTTTGTGTGTGTATCTGTGTTCGTGCGATACAGTGTACAAGCACGGAAGCACAGTTGTGCGTCGCTGGTCAAAAAATCCAAAAGATCCAATGGTCCGAAGTTGTGTTGAGCCGCGCATCATTCGACACAAACGAGACGTTCGACTCGTCGATCCCAATACGTGCGTCTACATCCACTCGAACGAATCGACTCGTTGGCTGAATAGCCAAGCCAATCTGGCCGTGTATACGGCTCACTCTCTTTCTCTCTCTCTCTCTCTCTCTCTTGGGGCACGTGAGAAACTCTCCAAACGATGAATCGAGCTCAATCACCGGCCGCACAATGAGCAGCAGTGGCAGCGGCGGCGGCGGCGGCCCGTGTATAATGACCGAGTGAAAAGGCGGGACCAATCGGTGCTGGGATCCTGCAGAGGCGCACGTCTCAATCGGTCGGTTTCCGCGGATACATAGTCTGAAACTGCCCACGTCACCCGATCGATTCTCGCCTCGATCATGATGATCCACTTCCGACACGGACAGATCAGCGTCTCGTTTCGAGAGCTCACATTGGCGGACGCGAGTGCGCGGGAGGTCTGATACATATATAATACCGTACACACCATCTCGATTATTCGTTGCTCGAGTTCTTCGTATCGACAAACCCGTTTTTCAGATAAAAGTAATATCCCAATTTCCTTGCGACCTCTACGTTCATAACAAATGCATATACGAAGATTCAACGCTTACAACAATAATTTGTAGAACAAGGAGCTAACGTAATATTCAACAAGGATATTTCATAAATTTAAGTCTTTGTTATGAGCATCGCATAAGAGCATCATTGTCCTCGAGCTGCTTGCCCATTATTCCAACTTTAGTTTTACTTATACAATTTCCATCGGAATATCAACTTCCATGAAATAACTCTCACCTATATGTGATGTGATTATGTATGTAATGTATAACTGAATTAAATTGACTTGTGTGTATGGCGCTGTGTATTGGAAAGGTTTCCTCTTGCTTGGATAATCGAGCATTGGCCAGCGAACGTCTGAGTCGAGTTGTGATCATTGAAAATGTACATCAATTTTTCCTTTACAAAAGCAAAATCAAGAAGTAAGCTCTCCAGGTCAGCTGTAACAAGAAAGCGATCTATGTATGTCAGGGTATAGTGCCTACTTTCTAAATTTAAAATAGTAAAAAACTACAATTTATCAGTTGAAATTTCATTACTGATGAATAATACTCACAATTCACTCGGAAAGCTAATTAATTTCCATTAGTTATGCGATTTGTAATATTTTCAATTCGGAGAGTACAGAAAATGTGGTTAGATTACGTGTAATAATGCAGTGTTGCGCGTCTCAAAAGAATACTGAACTATACTGTAGTGATTTCACGGTCTCTCAAAGCAGATCTTACGATGCTCAATGGTATATATATATATATATATATAATGTTAGCAGTAAGCGAGCTGGAACCAGATTGTACAGAATAAAAATGATAATCCAGCCGGAGATTGATGATCGAATGATACATGCATGTTCCGGAACGTTTGAATGCCGCGTCGGATCTTGCCCCGACGTATATAAAGGGACTTGATAACTTTCCCATCTGTTCGTAGATTCAACCTCATAAAGGACACAATCAAAATAGTTTGTCGGTGGGGGTGGCCGACTCTACGGGAAGCTCGTTTGGGTGGTCCACTATTTGATGGGTCAATCAACAAGCAGCCCCCAAAGATTAATAAGCTATAGCGTGACTCGTCGCTGCAATACAATATGCTTATATATATATATACATATAATTGGGCTGTATTCTAAGCCACATCAGGCTACGATCATCTGCTCACCCCTTTGCATTTGTTTGACACATTTTTTTTCTACTTCTTTTCGTCTAATTCGAAGCCTGCATTTTTTTCCTTCCTTTTTTTAACCTATAAAACTCAGCTTTTTTCAATCGTATTTTGCAAAACTTCAATAGATTGTGCCGACATTGTTTTATGTATTTCTGATTTGATTAGAAATTATAAAAATTGAGAAAATCGAAAATAATTGTTTGTTAAACTTCTTTATAAAAAAACAATACAAAAAACATGTTCTGGTAAAATTGGTAAAATAAATTGGGTGAGCCTGACCGACTCAGAATCAATCCTACCTCGTATAGAGGTCTGGTCAAAATTACTAATATGTTGCGAACCGTCGAATGGAGTTTTGGCGGGAAACGCGTTTGGGCCGGATTATGCTCGGAGTAAGATGCTATCGGCCGATTGCACGATTATTAAACGGGATGATGCTGCTGTATCGGCGCACGCGCGCGTCAATCTCTCGCGGCCACTATAACATAGAGCTGTGGGAGCCGCGCGGTAGGTCCGCGCCGCGGCCGCTACAGTGCCAGTTTACGCGCGCGGAGTGACGTTGATTATCGACAGCCGAGGTATGCGGCTCGGCCTTCCCCTCTGTATGGCTCTCCCTTCGAGACTCGAGCTCTATACTCCAACTGCCGAGCGTATAACCCAAATAACCCTCTGCATTTGTCTTGCACACAAAATCTTACTGTCTGTATACTTGCTTTTTTCACAGTGATAAAATCGCGCGCGCACTGTTGGGTTGGGTGAACTCTAAATCTCCTATAAATGTAGTTCTATTTTGACCCAGCTGTAACAGGCATTTAAATAATATTAAATAAACTATTTGTATTTTAAAATCTACAATATTAATTGTAAAAATGATACAGTTAACTATAATTATGGTTCATTAAACAATAATTGTTGATGGAAAAGCAATAATCAAATAGTAATTGAACACTGTTGAAACAACTATAAAACATCGGGGGTTATTTACATGAATAACGTTAATTGTAGAATCATTTCGTTTACTATATGATATAGTACGTTCCGATGAGAGAATTTCTCTCAGTGCACGACTGAATATTCTGCGCGGATCACATACGTATAATAAACTCGAGTACACATGTGCGTTGTACGTGCCACTACTTACACATAATTCCATGTGGGACAATATGAGAGAAAAAGTGATATATTGGACTCGACTGAAGGCGAGCGAGCAAGACTTGAGCGAGCTGACGCAAGGGGAGGAAGCTCAGAGCAGTCGCACCTTGTCTACCTGTCAACTTTGCGCCGTTCATTACTTCACACCCAATGCCTCAATCATTATATTCATTTTGCCAATGTACTTTTGTACGGATACGTGCAGCGTCTCTCGCATCGCTTCACTCTGGCTCAAACTTGGTTTTCCCTGAACAGCAAGTAGTAGAGATTCGACTGTTGCTCACACGATAATTTTTACTGAGTAAACAAATGAGAAATGCTAGGTCGTGCGCATAATAATTGCGATGACCGAGTGTTTTAAACAGGGCAACAACAGTCTGGCGTCGAGTCGAGCGACACATACCGATCGTGGACTCGCAAGCCCGGACGAGCCGATATCGCCATGCTAGAGCGTGTGGCGCGTATACGCGCGGCCGAGGTGCGCCGGATAAAAAGGGCAAAACGAGAGGTGGTGCGCGCGGGCGCGTGGGTGTGTCGCGCGCGCGCGAGCTCCATCAGAGAGCTCGAGGCGGGCGGCCCCCTCCAGCCCGTCTCGAGCCCGCATTCATTGCCACCTCCGCTCGCGCGCGCGCGAGCTGCGCAGACCTGTCGGCTCTCTCGCGCCCGCGCGTTCCCTCCCCCACTTCTCGCCTACTCTATATGCCTACACCCCCAAGTGCGCGCCGATCGGGGGATGTCCCGGCCATTTCTCCCCGCCGCCGCCGCCTCGTCCGACGATTATCCCACACACACACACACGACCAACCTTCATTTTGCTTTTTTCCCAAGCCGCCCTCCCCCACTGCTGCAGTTTGATTGAATGATTGCCCGCTCGTCGGATGAATTTCCGGCGTTCCGCGCGACACCACACCAACTCGAGCCGATGTTTCACCCTTTGCTGACACATGAAAAATCGACACAACCACGAATTTGAGATTTTTTTCTACAAACTAGCTGTACACAATGTGTCTACCGACTAAGGGGTTTTCCCATAATCACTTGTCACAGCCTCTATACGCCTAAAGCACGATCGAATTGTCATCGAAATAAAGTCGAGATCAATATATTTATAGAGATTTATGGATAAATATTCATGAAAAACTTTTGACATCCAACAGAAAAAAATCAGAATCTAAATCATTACAACATGTCTATGAAATCTCAATGTTTATCTCTTAAATATATTCCATTATACGATTTCAATTTATAATCACACAAAAAGGGTCACATTATACTTCATGCAAAAAGAGACACCAGACCGCGCGAAAGATGCGAGAGGTAATGAGATAGAGTAGTCACGTGTAGAGAAATGAGAATGATTACACTTGATTATTGTAATCGAGTTAGGATTATGAAATAAAGAAAAGAAGCTAAAAAAAGAGCAGGTAGTATAGATTTTAACAGTTGTACAAGAGTAGTATTAAGAGCTGAATAAATGAGGGAAGTAAAGGGAAATTTTCTTTTAGTATTCGAAGGTCACTGATGTCCAGAGAGCACAAAAAAACGATATTTGAGAAAAGTGCCACATTGGGTCCAGTCACTTTATTCTCTCCAAGAAAAAACCCAATCTCTCACCGTAGCCTCGCGGAATAAGTAACACGAAAAGGCAAAACAAGTTTTGGAAAAGAAATTTCTGCAAATCCATCAATCACTTTCATTTAATTGCCAAAAAGTTCTTCTGATTATGTTCTTCAATCTAGCCTTGGAAAAAGCCTTACGATCACAAACTGGAAACTTCCTATTGCATAATTCACTATGCTAACTGCTAGTACACGGATGCAATTTTCAGAAATAGCTACTCTAATACGTCTGTCAGGTTCATACAGTTATTCTGGATCAATGTTATATCGGATGAGAAGGTTGTATCGTCTTTCAACCAAAAAATAATATCGAAATAGATTGAATATTGAAACGGATCAATTCAATTGATGCTTATTTGCCTCGAGAAAAATGATTATCCTTTAGTATTTTTCTGACATGTATAATATACATATGCACATTCAATTTATGCCGGCGTTAAGAGCTCGCTCTGAATAAAAAGCTCCGGGAACAATTTGCTCAAATTGAGGATAATCGTTACGCGATAGCTCGCGAGAGAGGGAGAGAGAGAGAGAGAGAGAGAGAGAGAGAGAGAGAGAGAGGATAATTGTATCTGGGCTATAAAAAAAGCTAATGAGCTGCGCGCATTGCGCATACAGAGCTGCCGAAGGGGAAAAAATCGAAATTATAAAAGAGCGAGTGGAGAGCTGGGCGCATCGGGAGAATGAACGATTCGAAGGATTACAATGAATCAAGCGATTTTACTACCGGTTCTCGGCCGGACGATGACGACGCGAGCGACGTACGCGTGCGATTCAGCTCGTGGAAACACAAGCCACCAGCGCATCTGGTTGATTTATCGGGCCGTAAACAATCGTAATTAGCTCGGGACTAAGGATTCCTCTTTCGCATACACACACACACACACACACACACACACACACACGCGCGCGCGCGCGCGCGCATATACTGGCCACTTTTGTTTTCTCGTCGAGCTGTTACGTTTTCGTGAATGGAAATGAAAGAGCTTCGCGTAAATCATGGGTTCTCGCTGTGTTTTGACTCTTTCTGCAATCCCTCTTGTATAATCAGCCCGGGTCAATTATCGCGCGCGCGCGAGCGTCATTTTCTTTTTCTCTCCGAGGAGTATCAAAATTCGCGTGCAATGCAAATTCCCGAGGCATCCGAAGCTCCGGCAAACTATTTCAAAATTAATAATTGATTTATCGGGGCTTGCTGTGAATCATACGAGTGATTGCAAAAGTTACAGAGGAAATATACGCGCGCCTCGGGCTTTCAACTTTTACTCTCGCAATCTCACTTTCTCATCGATTGTATGCTGCCATTGAGCCCGCGGTAAATCAATTATTCATCGTGAAATGCGCGCGGATGTGTGTTGAGAAAAACGAATTATCATTTATATTAAGATTTCAAGCTTTGTGCGTAAATATTAAATCAGCTTTCGTCATCGCTAAATCACACGTCCCCCCATTATATACGAATGAATAATCTGATAGTACATGCACTATAACAAAATTTTACTCAATACAAATTTATCAGGTGCTTCCCCCCTACACACAGAGCTAATTGAATTTTTGCAAGGAGAAAAAGTTTTTATTGAAAATCTAGCGCGAATGAGCTTGGAAGAATCGCGCCGGATGAGCCAACTCGCTTTGTTTACCCGGCTAGAATCAGCTGTACGGGACGAACTCGAGGACACAGGGGCCGGCGATCGGAGGAGGCTCATAATCGGGGTATTGAAGTCGGGGCTCGGTGTCGCGCGAGGTACAGGCTCGATCGCAAGCTGTGCGCGCCGCGTAATTGGGGAAAATGCGCCGAAGAGGCACGGGCTCGCGGTGCAGGTATACGCGGACGCATGATCCGCTCTTAGCGTCTTAGGCGTATCCATGGCAGGGCTAGAGGCAGAGAGTATAAGAGGCAGCTGCTTTATTCGCGAGAGGTGAAGCGGGCCATATCGGATCGCGTCACGGATGCGCACCTCGGCGCGCGATCGCTCCTGCAACGCAGCGTAACGCACAATGGATTAGCGGGGCCGGGCCGGGGGGGATTAGTGTAGTTTTGGTGCGCGCGCGGGGCGAATCGATCACGCTCGGACGGAGGCTAACAAGTGGGGGGGCTCGTCGAAAGCGGATATCTCGCGCGCGTATCTCTTACGCCGCGGCGAGCCATTGTCCGCGGCGCGCATCGACGGGACTCGTGCGCGCATTACACGTGTAAGCGCGTGTCCGAGGCGGGGGCCTAACTGCGATCGACAGCCGTTTAACGCGCGCCACCCGCCCAGTGCCGGAGCAGAGACCCGAGAGCCTCCACGCGCCGGATATAACAAAGGATTGCACATCCTCTCGGCAACGCATTGTGAGGGACGCTCGCTCGCTCGCGCAAGCCCAGTCGCTCGCGGGGCTCAGCCGATTTTCCACCTTTTTTCCTTTGGCTTCGTTCGGGGAAGTGCGCAAAGCGCCGATCTTCCCTTTTATCCGCGAGAGCAGCTCGCTGCTGCTGCTGCGTTGATCTGCACCGGGAGCTAGCGGGAGCCGTCGAGCGACAGACAAGATCCCCAATCACGATACACGCGCGTTTTGTTTTGACCCTCAAATGGATACAATGATCCGATCCGATCCGATCCGACCCGATTTATCCTTGTACCCTACTCACCCCGAGACACATCCTGTGTTTGCGCGTTACGCCTTGTGCGTACGTGCGACTTGCGCGCGCACGACTGCCACGACTGCCACGACGCTAAACTACGCACGCACGCACGTACCATATCTGCCGTCGTATCTCCACGAGTCGATTTGCTATTTGTGACTGCTGCTGACTCGTTCGGCTTGGCTGTAGCCGATGCGACACAATTGCACATTACCGTATTGCAGCTTTGGCAAATGTACGTTGGTTTAAAACGAATCGAACCAACAGATTTATAAGCAGGCTGTGACACTTTTCTCACATTTTCTATTTCCGCTACTCAATCACCATTGAGTTGCGTTGATAGTATTGAATCAACATTTGCCCTTGCTTCCTCCCTCATTCAACCCTTAACAATTACTCTTTTACAATACTTTTTCTTTTACTTTCTCTTCTCGTCCAGCTCACTCTGCAGAGTTTTGTTCATTGACTGATTTGAATGGATTAAAATGGTCGAATAATGATTACAGCGATCGTTTTATCATTATCGGATTGGCGAAAATTCCTTAAGAGTGACACATTGGATACAGTTACCTTATGATGCAATACCTTTTCAAGATCAAATATAAGTTTATGTTATACGTCATCATAAACGCTCATTTCACGCATCGATTTCCGTGCGTGAAATTCGCGTAGATCACTTATAACATAAAATATCGTATGCAACTCGTGAAATACGATTCCACGCACTCGTGTGACCACCTGGCACCGGTTCGCCGGCGACTTGTGTGGCTTGTCACACTGTTGCGTGAAATTGCATTTCACGCACTAGTTGCATAATATACTATTTTGTTGCGACGAATCACATTCGAAGGCAGTGAAATATTGCGACGCGCGCGTGCCTCCGTGTCTACATGAGCTAGTGCGGGCTCACGGGGTGTCGCAGAAGATTTTCGCGCCCCCTAATGAGGATCGCAGCTTCCGCTTTCGGGGTAAGAGTCGGTCAGTCCGCAGAGTCCACTCGAGCGATCGATACAGTTATAACCGTCGAACACAAAGTCTCGGTTATTTGTGCGAATCATTTCTTCTCTCTATTTCTAATGCTCATTCTACCCTATTAATAACACATCGCTCGTCGTGCGCGCATTTGTAACGCGAAAGTGCGCAGTAGCCATATGTCTGTGATCCCGAGCGATCTGCGGGCTATTTTCCAAGGCGAAAACACTCGATGCGAAACGGAACCTAGTCTAAATAACGGCAAACCGACCACACTCTAAGATCCCGAGGGATTCAGACAATGTTTTCCACATAGCGAAAACGCTCTAAAGAACAAACAATTACACAATCACAAGGCCACACGAGTCTGTCTTTACGACTCCGACATTACATTTGTTCATTTCAACCTTACATTCTATCTCTTCAATTATTCTTATAACCACGGAATACAACGTAGAGTTTGATTTCGATGATACAGTTTTACTGTAGTACTAATGCACACATGAAAACGCATTTCGCGCACTCGTGCTTTTTTCAAATGCTCTTTCAAGGAGCACTCGTAACATAAAATATCGTATCCAACTGGTGTGTCCATTTTCAATCACTCGTGTGAACGCGTAACACACGTCGCGTCGCCGGCCACTCGTGAACACGTCCACACGAGTCTTTGAAATTTCACCCACTAGTTGCAAAATCGGATTTTACGCACTAGAACTACAATGATTGGGATAAAGCACTAGTCCGCGAGATTGCATTTTAGATACGAAAATCGGTGCTTAAAATGAGCGTTTAATTATGATCACGTATACAATACATTTTTTTGAAGCCAAAATGCGAAGAAATGTACGCAATTTCAAGAAATTATTTCAAGACAGATACTATCGATGGAAAATATTAATCATGAGACAATTAGCTACATAATTTAAACATTAAAAATACACTGAGCTTATTTACTGCGGAAATCGCTCGTAAAGTACGTCACTCGGCAAGATTTTGTAATTACTCATATATTTCCATAAACTGTTGCATATTAGATCCGATCAAATCTTGAACTGATTGTGAGTCATAAGCTGACATAGGATATGTAACTATGCTGATTACGCATGTAATTGATTACAAAAATAAACCTAATTATAACTCAATCCGCTGTTTCTGATTCTATAGTTTTATTATGACGGAAGATATTCATTTTCTGCGGAATGGGTTGGGAGTAATCGTAGGATCCAGCCAGAAGCGTCTTACATAAACAAGTTTGCTTCCTCCTTATCAAAGTTTTTAACAATTTCTCATCAATGTTTCTACATTTCTAAAGTTTTTTGAAACTCCTTGCCCCTATGGCTTCAATAGATAATCATTTTCCTCATGAATCAAACGTCCTGCCACGATATTTCATCGATTGTGTTCTCGCCAGTGGATGGTTCTATTTGCTAGTTTGAAGGGTTCGGTGTAACAGTATATGGAAGTCGCTAAAATCGCGTGATAACAGGTTCATGAAAAAGCGTACGTAAACGTCATAAGGTTTTATCCGAATTTTATTTTGGAAATGTACATAAGTATTTCACGGAAGTCACTCGCAAATGTGGGATGGATTGAGGAAACTCGAATTTCATGAGTGACGTAGCGGGACATGTGTCGCATCCCTACAAGTTTGGCCGATAATGATGGTAAAGCGGCTGGTATCGAGGCGTACAATCTTGTAAATATACAAGAAGCGAGCCGGTCGTGGTAGTAGAGGTTGCGATCGGCGACTCAATTGAAAGGGGTGAAAAATATAGCTGGTCGCGCGCGCACAATGGGTGGAATTTTTTTAAAGATATATACCGCACCGCATTAGCGCACAAACGGATCGCTACGGCCCAGACAACACTGAGCCGAAAATAAAACACACACACACACAAACACACACTGTGATTATTTGATTAATTGTATGAACTTCCTTCCTGTGCTTTTCTCCTTTTTTCTCAAGATTTAGCTATTATTGCGAGACTGGCCGCGTAGTGAAAAGGAGCCAGCCGGGACTCGGCCGGGAGGCGTTGCCCGCGCGACTCGTCCGTTTCGGGGCTCGGCCGAAAGGGGGCAGGTACGGGGGCGCATAATGCCTAATGATAGGGTGCGCGCACGGCCCACCAAACAACAATTTCCTCCCGATACTATGCAAGCGCGTATATATGTCAGACTATCAAAGGCCGCGCGAGAGCAGTGATTGCCTCTTCTTTCATGTCGCGCTCATTACTCCCTCGATTCCCCTGCTGCTGCTGCTGTTGCTCGTGTTTTTTCCATCCCACATGCCGCGCGCTCGTCGTAACCGATCCGTGTGTGTATATAAATTCATCAACGTACACGGCCGATTATGAATGCGCTCGCGCGCGCGCGAGCGACTGCCGCTTCCTGATTAAACCCTTCGTCACTAGCTGCGCCCGCGCGAGCACCCAGCTAATGTGGAGCGCTCCTTTTGTTGGGCCTAAACACGTTGGAATGCTTTTAATCCTCTCCCTCTTTCTCTCTTTCTCTCTCATTCGCAGCTCGCGCGCGCGCACGCACC
Source organism: Aphelinus atriplicis (assembly GCA_020882685.1). NCBI lineage: Eukaryota > Metazoa > Arthropoda > Insecta > Hymenoptera > Aphelinidae > Aphelinus > Aphelinus atriplicis. Next base: position 14,645,319 of record CM037076.1, on the reverse strand, counting down.
CAAATTACCTTTTGTCTACAGAGTCGTTCGCTATATAGTTACGGCCGCTACGTGCGCTGATCGATTCGCTGATTCTACATCGCCTGCGCAGCTAATTGTTACAAGCACGATAAACAAGTAAAATCGCCATGAATTTGTACTCTCTACGTACTGACGGTATAAATTAAATTCCCTGTAGGATTCACCGCCACACCGCCTACTCATTTGTATTCGTTGACTCACTCAAGCAATATCAATATCTTTCCCATATGAAGTCTGGCATAATTAACACTTGCCCCGTGTCTTGACACACTTTTTCACTTAAAATTTAAAAGTCCGTCGTAAAGTCGCAATGCCAGATATGCTCAGACTTTTTTTTAAACGGCTTGTAATACCAATTAAAACGCAACATTTTCAAAGACCAAAAATCATTTTTGGTAGTGACATATCAGAGTATTGGGTCCTCTGTAGATCAGTGAAACACAAAAAATCAGAATTATTTGTTATTGCCTTCTAAAAAATGTCCCGTACAATTTTTGTTCAAATACAATTTTTCATAGTTTCAAACTAGCTCTTAACATGTTTGCTCAGGTTATCCAAATGAAACGGACATTCCACATCTCACTTCCCATACATTATTCTTTAAACGAGTTGTTTCACTAGGATAATCAGGGCAAAATGTTGACGTGATTTTAACAATCATGTTGGAACGGAAAATGAACCGGGATCTTGTAGAGCACGCGTTGATAACTTAAATGTTATGCCCCAGCACATTTTCAACATTCATTGGTTTGATTCCATGGCCCCAAAAATGCTGCGGCAAAACAGCATTTTGAATAGTGGCAAAAAAATTAAGCTCGGCATATTTTACCCGAAAGCATCTTTTCACATGAAATCCAACGAGCGGACGAACCAACGACCAAGTAAGTTACAGTTGGCGCTGTCCGTTGAACGGGGGCGTGAAGTGAAAGCTGTTGCGTGGAATCACGAATATGATTCCGAATAGCACTGGCGATTCGGATCGATCCTCTACTTCACCGGTCAATGATCCGTCAATGGATCGCTCGCAATTAGCAGAACAAGCCGCGTTGCCGCTGGCGAAGCGTGTCTGCAGCGAACGATTGTTTGATTCGAGTGCATACGCGAGCGCATATTCACTCGACTCAACAAATTCAACGTAGGCGCGAAGTGGGCAAATTTAGATTGGTCGGATTTAGTCGGATAAAATGGGAAGTTTACACGCGTGGAATGGTATTTTTGAGAAAGCGCTCTTGGCAAAAGAAAAGCAGCGCGTCTCGGGAGGGCTGCTGTCGCTGGTGCGTATTAATTGGCTGACAAATAACACGCTCGTGTATTCGGCGGTGGAGCTGCGAGGGGGCGGGTGGGTTCGCGCGAATCGATTGGCTGGCTCGGTGGGTCGCGCGCGTCTCCTCCTCCTCCTCCTGCAGCTAATGCTGTTAACGCGCGCGCGCGACCGACCGCGACGACCGAGGATGCGGGCCGGTATGCAAATGCGCGGACGCCCGCGGCGTGACCGCCGCCGCTTCTTCGTTTTGCGCTCGCCGGCCGTCGGCAGCCACACGCGCCGTTTCTCATTTCGCGAATTTCCGTAATCGACTTAGTCGCGGACGTGGCCGAGCGTGGCCGGATAATCGCTTGTTTATACACTAGGAATTTTTGGCCGCTCTCACTCTGCTCGCAGGATGGTGAATGGCGCGAGCTCGCCAGACGGCTCGGCGGGGAAGGAGCGATGAAAAAAACGCCCGAGAGAGAGAGAGAGAGAGCTTTATCAGGCGAGCGCTGGTTGTTTTTTTTTTCTCTCCACCAGCACGTGGGTGGTCGCGCGGCCATTTTTCTCCCCGGGCCCGACCTTTCGCCCGCGCCCAGTCTCTTTTTGCGCTGCGCGCATGGAAATCGCGATGGCTGGTACGCACGCGCGCGCGAGCTCCAACATCAATTCGCTGCTGCTGCTGCTGCTGCAGTGCTGGGCCAATATAACCGCAGAGATTGTCGCGCTTTCCGAGAAGCTGCTCTCGCGACATCGGACAAAATTCGTCGGCCGCGGAGGAGATGTCCGTCTTAAGCGATGCGAAAAATTAAGCGCGATTCGGTCGATCGGGACAGTTCGGCCCGTCGCTTCTCGTTCGACAACTCACTCGTTTGTCCTCCTGCTTCATTTCCCTCGACTCGAATCTCTGCACGTATCGATCCACCTGTCAATTCTAACCAGAATAACTCCCCGTCCACTCGACTTTATATTATGTATGTCGATTTCGCATTCCGAATATTTCCCTGCCGATGTCACACGATTCGTAACATTTTTATACCCTCCCTATTGATGTGAGAAAATATGAAAATTCGTGACGTAAAAGAAGAATGTCGTTATGTACACCTGCCCGATTGCGCGTATGAAATGAAACTCGAATCTTTCAACTGGTATTTGCTGCATAGCGAGAGACAATTCGTTGAAATTTGAGGGGAAAACGGCTGATTGTTCAGTTATTTTTGCTCGAGCGATTTGCGATTCGCGATTCGTATGCAACGTGGATAATTTCCCGAGTCCGCCAATCGGATTAATCATATAGATTACAATCTAAACAAGCCGTGACGAAGGCTCCGATCGCCGCGCTTCAAAGTAGCTACGAGAGCGATGCGAAACGTGAATTACACACGAGTGAGCTGAGGCGAATAGTGAGAATACCGGGGAACGAAGCCGGTGCGCGGGGCAAAGCTTGGATCGCGGGAGGAAAAGCCTCGGCGCGAGCTAGTGAAAACACCGAGCGCACCTATACACAAGTATGCAAGTACGCGCGGCTCTAAGAATCCGTGCGATTCGGGGCGGGGAGTAAGATATACACAGCCAAGCGGATCGGATGTAGGTATGTTATTTAATATATATATATACGTGTGTAAGCGGGCAAGCGGCGAGCTGGCCGGGGGGAGCGAGAGCCGCGGGGAGTCCGGGCTACGCGTGGAATGTTTTAATAAATGCATTCCTGATGAATGAACGAAATTCACCGTTACGTGCGCGCGCCAGCCAGCCAGCCAACCGGCCAGCCAGCTCCAGCCTGCAGAGCCCCTGACCCCACCTGAGGCCGTTGATTAAAATTTATTTTCTCCCTCTCTCTCTCTCTAGTCCTGTCCCTGTCTCTCTGTCTCTGTCTCGCTGTGTGATCGATAGCGCCGAGGCTCCGGCCGTTTTCCTCCGCGCTCCACCGGCCAAGCCCGCGTGTTCTCGATTAAATTAATCTGGCCAGTTCGATACCGTAAGTATCAGCTCGATGGCCCAGCGTATTGTAAATTAATTTTCTCTCGCACTATCGCAGTCTCTTTCCGAGATCGATAATTCAAAGATATTACATTAATTACGTTGGTTCGACCGGCGATCAATTCCGAATTGCCTGTTTAGAGTCGGGTATAGCTGTAGTGCAGAATGTCGCCAAAGCAACTTCAGCTTTTCAAACAATCTATTCATTATTTATCGTGACACGTTCTGCTCCGTGCTTCTCGCTCGCCACGTTCCATTTAGGCAGCTCCGATTCTGATGAAACTTGCACCAGGTGAATTGTACAAATCAGTCGCATTCGATTTCTCCTATATATTCTTTCTTCTTATCAAAATATAGACAAACATTTCCCATCGAATAGGAAAGATGGGGAACTCAAATGACGTTAGCTGATAGCACATAGTTGTTTGGGTAAATCAATTAAAAAACTACTTACCTCAAGGAGTTTCAGTCGAATTGGTCCCCCAAATTTCCAAGTGGCAGCTCCTGCATAGTTTAATGAAGTTGAATTCAATAGTTAAATCAGAATTGGAACTGGAGATATCTAATAAATTGAACAAACGTTATTGTGCAAACTCTTAGAGCCAATCGCCCAGATAATCTTTGGCCTACCGCGGCTGCAAACGAGTACACACTTTTCCTCAGCTATCATCGATCAATTCGTCAACTAATAGCTGGAGGAGGAGTATATGCCCCAAGACGAGCCGCACAGTAGTATTGCCGTCTATACGTGAGGCTTCAACATATTGATATAATTATAATATTCATAATATTCATAAATAATTATAAATAAAAAACTGTATGGATGCGAACTTGGTATAAGATTGAAAAATCATGAAGTTGCACAATATTTGAGAAAGATACTTTTTGCATAATCAAGCAAGAATCCTGTGAGAACATCAAAACGCCAATTCGTTTGCAGGAAAATTTACTACTGCAGCAACGAATCGAAGAGTGTGTTGAGTGGTCCGGTTCTAACGCGATGACTCATCGATTTTTTCCGAGAGTAAGAGAGTCGAGTTTCAAGATTTGCAAAAGGGTTGGTGGGAGAACAAGACTCGTGTAGTAACACCGGGCAACTCGCGCACCGCAGACTAATGCGATTTGTTGCGTTTGTCCGCAGCAACAATCCCATTATCCAGCTTTGCTCCCCCGAAAAAATCTTATGGATATATTTCACTCGTGAGCTATGCACTTCGACATCCCTGTTTTGCTTTCTGTATCGCGGATGCGCGATACTCTGTCACGTCACTCGACACGCTCTTCATTTTCAGAGCAATCTCGATTGAAACGTGAGCCATCACACTCGCCGATCAACTCGTCAAGTGCTACCTGGCATTTATTGTGGAGAACCGTGTATCATCATGTCCATTTGTCAAATGATTCAGATACCTTCTCGGCTCGGGAAAACTCGTATATCCTCGTGACTGACTTGGATTGTCCAGATTTATTCCGAGACCCTTGATAACTGGATATAAAACGAAAGTGGAGGATAATAACATCTTGTGTTATTATCCTCCAATACATCGAACGAGATGCGAAGGAGAAGGAGAAGCCGCGAGTAGTCAGCCCGAAGCCCGAGTGTGCGATAAGATTATTTTTCTCGTACGAGAAATTAGTCCGTGACGCGAGGTTAATCTCCCCTCTCCCCAGCTCTAATCGATCACTTTGATCGAGATATTTTTTCGCAGCTGTAATGTGTTCAGGATAATTTGACGGGGCTTGTCGATGTCGTTGCCCGTTGCTCCTTATACCCTCCTTTTTCGCGCACTTTGCCTGCGAAAATCACATGGGTTACGTATCAAGCTGTAAAAGAATGACTATGAACCTTTTTTCACAGAGACAGCTGCTCTAGAGATAGTTAAAAATTACTGGGAATCAATCCCATTGCTGATTTTCTGTCAGAAATTCAACATTTCGAGGGTGAACGCAGCGAAAGTTGTACACATTTTGGAAGATTGCTTCTTGCGACAAAGTATGAATTGAAAACTCACGATGTTTGGAGAATTAAGACAGTTGCGCAAATTAGCACTTCGTTTACAGATGTCAAGCTTATATTCTTATGCGTATAGATGTTGCCGAGCTGTTCTCGTGATGATATGAAACATTTTTTTGAGACGATAGAAAAATCATGGAGAAAAGAGTCGAGTGTATTCTGGCTTGTGTGTTGCGTGTGACTGCAAAGAACAGTACTCCCAAGCAAAACTGTTCGCGGAGCAACAGACATGTGGAGGTATAGATACAGGCTGGAGGATCACGAGTCGGCGGCCTCCCACGATCCAGGGCAGCTGCACTCCGTATACACAGTCCAGGGTTGCGAGAGCTGACTTGACTCGCGAATCCCCGGCATGCCAGTCCGGATGCTCCACGATTTTACATCGGATTCGCTCCAGCATCGCCTATTCCCAGCCGCTCGCCCCTAGGCACACACACACACACACACACACACACACACACACACACACACACACACACACACACACACACACACACACACACACACACACACACACACACACACACACACACACACACACACACACACACACACACACACACACACACACACACACACACACACACACACACACACACACACACACACACACACACACACACACACACACACACACACAACGCCTCAACACCCGCATTTATACACTCACACCAGATTTATTCATCTCTCTGGCTCGCTCTACTCGACTATTAAATGTTGTTCAGTTTCCTAATTGCTTATGCAGACCTCACTTTTCATATTTTTTAATACCATATAGCGGAAGAATCAAGATCAATCTATCCAAATCTTTTATAAAAAATTTATTTTTTTATTTCAGAAGCTCTAAACTTCAGTTATCGTACCAGTCTGTTTTATGGGGTCGAGCCACTGTAAATGGAGATCGATTAAATCACTTTAAATAGACGGTAATCCTAGTATTATAGAATCATTATACCTATACCAAGACCATTTTGAGGCCACTAGAAGAATTTTCATTCATAATAGGAACAATAAATGATAATTTTGAGTTTGAAAAAATAGGTTGAGGAAAATTAATGTGACCAATCGAAAGATGAACTTTTTTTGCATAAAATTGAGTAGCCACATATGGATAAAAAAATTTAATATACTAATTTGGTGGAGGAAACTCACAGAGCGGCAATAACAATTACAGAATAAAATAGATAATTTAACGGTATTCAACTTCAAAGTGTTCGAAAAACGCCTGGTTGGAGTGAAAAATGACCGGTACTCTAACGCCTGGGACTAATCATCTTGTTTCAATACTAAAAGGCGACCCGAGCGCCTCTATGCGCCGTTAGAGCGCTTAAAACGCTCGAAATAGGAAACATGAAAAATCGTGTCGAATTGGCTTCAATTATATTTGATGCGAAAAATATCATTTTGAGTAGGATAGAAAATAGTTTTGGGAAAACTCATGTGACCAATCGAAAGATGAGATGTTTTTACATGAAAAAGAGTAATCACACTTTGAGAGGCTAAAACTACTCCCACTATCTAATCGAGTATAGAAAATTCCACCAAGCGTCTCAACGCATACTCGTCATGTATGTATAGTACATAATATAGTACGGGGGGCGCAGGATGAGAGTCATGAGATGCCGGTAAAATAAAGGACAGCATCCAACGACGGGCGATATGTGGATAAAGTCGTTTTATGCGAGTCGTATACATATATATATCCGTATTGAGCAAAACGACAGACGGGCAGAAATGGGCCAGCATTACCCGGCGATAGGATGATCGAGTGGGCACGATCGTATCTGGACTCGCGTGCCTCGGTCGCGATATGTATATATATATATCGTGACCCGCCACGCCGCGGCCGATCCAACATATATATATGAGTCGATAAGTAATCCGACTCGAGATAAATGTCATGCGCGGCGAATATATGTGCCAGCTGTCGTGAATCCCTCGCTCAAGCCGTCTCCGCCGGTGTGGCCGCGACCCGAGATGAGTTGGCACGATGGATAATCAAACTTTTCCCTTGCAAAACACACCATGCCAGGAAAAAAATGATGCGTTATAAAATAAAAATTATAAAAATGATGAGTTATATTTGAAGTAAAATATTCACTCACAGGCAAAATGTTATAGATTAGGCTTGACTCAACGATGATTCTTACGAAGGAAGACACGATTTTTCGGCTTAAGAAAATACATAGAATAAGAATTGGGCATGAGTAGAAAATGAGTAGCCTTTTATACAGTTCGATTGCGATTCAACCTCTTTCTCCGTTTTTCTTCGCGTCCAAATTACGGGATGTGTCTTTCATCGTAAGAGGCATCGACATACATAATAAATGTATTAATGATAAATTTACGAATGATTTCTTTAAATACTATTCAGAACCATGTGTAATTTTGGACAATGAAAATCATCCTTACGCTCATTTATCCATGATTTTTTTCACTTGGGAAGATTTTTAAATTCTAAATTTGAAAGAGAGAAGAGTTTGGTATAAATGGTATATTACGCGTTAGTTATACGTAATTTTTTATTGATGCGACCGCGACGTGAGGAGACGTAGCTAAGTGAATCGCTAGAGCCGAAAAGCGATAAGTATGTAGTTTATTGGACGCACCAGAACCGTGAGACAACGGTTGCTCCACGATAACACGTTCAAAATAGATTATCTTCACGGCGAGAGGCATGGATTTGAAATTGAGATCATTTAAAAGACACGTGTGCGTCCATTCCAAGCTAAACGATTCGAGTAATTGGACGTTCCAGCTGAATAATAAACCTGCAGTGTCTTTTGATCTTGTAGTGAAATCATCATACAATATAGAATTATATAGTATTACTGCTCTGCAGAAATAACCTTGCATCTAAAAGTAATTGCCTTCGACTGTTCTAAATACGCTTAATTGCAATGATGCATTCTCGACAATATTAACAATTCCATGATACTATCCTAAATACAAGAATTTCGAATTATAATTATATTTTCAATTACCTACTCCATCAGACTGCAGTGCGTCGCTAATAGTGTTATTGAATTATAGCAGATATTAAAGAGTAAATTGTGAGCTTTCTGTATATCAGCTTAACACAATGTCTCTCTATATTAAAAGCCCAACCACCACCGCAGTAGTGAGAGTTTTAGCCCTCCGTATGGTTATACCCCCCCCCCCTTGTTAAATCTATTTCTGACGGTTTTCATTGTCACCGCGAAACATTTTTAACCTTCTGTGAAATCTGAATCTGGTCGTTTCCGATGTCGCCGCCACTGCGGAGGACGATTTTTTAGCGTTTTGAAAACCAAACCACCAGTCATTGCATGGAATGTGGCTAATTCACGTATATCACTCAAAATATGTTTCGGAATATTTTCTAATTTGAAAAAATACAATTCATAATTATATTATTCCATAAATTAGATTGGTATATTTTCTTTCCCCAATGAAGATTATATTCACGTGTATCGTCTTCCTCTAAGAACAATGGATATCAATAATCTCTAATAAGAAACATTAGTAATAAAATGATACTACCCGTAAATGCGATAATTCGCATTAAAATTTAGAGCAATGAATTAATATCGCTGTACATCTGAATCTCATTGAAGTTACATAGTTACACGAGAGGTTTTACAATGAATTCACATAAACGTGTAGTTTACAATATATAATTTATCTATTATTGAAAGAATAAATTAAGATGAAAAGTAACGAAAATCAAGGTATAAGATAATGAGCATATAAAATATCACAATCAATGAAAAATAATGTTTTCCAAAAAATATTGTCAATTATGTCAGAATCTGTGTTTTAATTTTGAGTAGAAATTTTATTTTTATCATAGCGGAAGGGCTCCATATATTTTGTCATTTAAGTAGATTTAATCAGATTTAAAACTTTATCCTTTAGAATGGTTAATTGAGATTTGTTAAATTGTCGCTGAATGAATTGAAACAAACGAAACGGAAGTGATGTATACTCTCTTGGGGTGAAAACTGCATCTCTTTTCCTATCACCCGTGATTGTTTCTGCTTTAATATTAAATTCATATGAACCTAAAATTTGTAATCTTATACCGTTGCATAAACCATATTTTGCGAAGAAATATAAATTTCGCAAGCAAATCGGAAGTGGTTAGACCGGTCGCTGCGTGGAGTGACTCAGAATATGCCCCATGTATCAATGAATTAGGTCAGATGATTCGCTATCCCATGGCTTGAGTAATTCTATTTCTTCTCATATCCACTACGAAATTTATTTCATGTCAAATGAACGTTATCTAGTAGTAAAAATGTTATAATAATAACATCTGTCTAATAATAGCAGTAACTAGACAATGTTCCGAGAACTAGATGGTAGATACTGCGAAAAAGTCTGTAAAAGCGACAGATTACCGCAAAATACCACATCGAGGGGCTGCTCACAGCAGTACTGTCCTGCAGAGAGAGAGAGAGTAGCGCCAAGCAGTTATGAAGTACTGCGGGTTTATGGCTGAATAGTCAATATTAGCCAATAAGGAACTATTGCCCAGATTACAAGACAATAAATTCAGTACGACGAAGCCGTAAAAACCGAATGGAGCTGGGTATATGAATTGTGAGAAGCCGTAAAAGGCGTGTAAACAGTGTATCAATGCGGATGTAATGTCGGGCGCGACGCAGGAGGTGCAGATGACAGGGAATGGGTTCGACGATCGTGAGACGACGAGGCTCGACGCACAACTGGGTTGTTGATTGGGGTGCCGGTCGCGTCGATCCACACGCACTCGTATCGGCCCAGTCGCTCGCGCCAGCCCACTGCAAACTAAGCCATAACAAGTACACAGAGCCGGCGCATCGGGTAAGAGCTGATTGCACATGCGTGTGTGTGTGCGCGCGCGCGCCGGGAGGGGACAATGCGGCGGCAATTGCGTGCCCCCCTCGTTGTCTGTGCGGCGATTATCATCGGAGGCGCTGGGGGTGGGTCTCTGGCGCGCGCGCGCGAGCGCATGTATATTCAGGAGCCGCGCGCGTCGGTGGGCCGCGTTTGATCTCGGTCTCTCACTTCACGTGCGGGCGGGTCAGGTCTGCGTACACGCGTGTGCGCCGGGAGGTGGTGCGCGCACGTGATACGCCCGGCCTCGGGCTAATTGCACCCCCGAATAAGCAGCTCCACTCGTCGGCCCAGTCGGCTGGAACGACTCGCGCGGCATTGTTCTCCCGCCCCTCGCGCGCGCGATTCCCTATCTGTCGGCTCGTTTGTTTCGCCGACTTTTCATCTGACCCAGCTGCGCCAAACTCATTTTCGCACGCGCCATCAACGACTCGCTCTGCCCCCGACTACGTTGCCTCTAGATGTGTACGTATCACCACTTGACGAGCGCCTCGAGTGCGTCTGTCGCTACGCGTCGTTTGCTCCGCCAAGGCTCCGGCCTCTCGAAGGAGCTCCTTATATTACTGTGCTGATGCGACCGACTCGCGAGCCTTTCGGCTTGACACATTGGCCTTTTTCCCAGCTCTCGCATCATTTTCGTTCAGTCGCCTAATCCATCCCGAGTATAAGCACATTTTTGACCCCACTATTTCAACGCCAGCGTCACCTCTCGTCAACTCCGTCGGGAGCTGAAACGCGCGTGTGTTTGTAAATGTCATAGCTCGTGTGAACCATTACAATCGAGCCTCTTGAATAAAACAAATCTGTACTTCCAATGTTGCGCTCTCGTAACTAACCGAGCATCCAACCCACATTGCGATGAAGTAATAATAATTTAGTTGGCTCATCCGATTTCAATAAGTTTTGAAAGTGATCGATCGCTCGAGATCCGGCCGTCTGAGGGATTTCGGGTGGCCGCTGCTGCGGCTCAAATGCATCCTGCCTCACGAGCGGTCCAACTACCACTTGTCATTTGGGACAGGAGAAGAGTTGCCAAAGACATTCCGACCATATGTAAAATCACGATCCGGCCGATGAACGATTTTCCAATACACTTGCAAATGGTTTGGGAGCGAGAAAAAGTATCCGCAAAAGTTGCATCACAATTGGTGCAGTCTCGTGCTAAGAAAGAAAATATAATAACGCGACCAGGGTTGAAATATCCGTCAGGTGGGTGTCGCGCACGTGAGTGCAGTACAAACAGTGATGTGTGGCCATCCAGCTGTAGGTCCTGGGCACGGCGAATCCGGCAAACCGAGGACAGAGAGAGAGAGAAGGAGAGAGTGAAAGAGCTGATTGCGAAGATGTGCGAAAAGGTCATGTTGCCCAGGTTGGCTCGACCAGGGTGGTTCGAAGGAACGCCGATAGAGTCGGGAGTAGTGTGGGAATGAGAACGGAGGTGGCAGAACCGAGCGGGCGAGCGAGCGAGCGAGTAGGGGGCACAGTATGTGCGCGGAGGAGAAGCGAGCCGAGCAGGAGGAGGAAGAGGAGGAGGCTGAATCGAGCGAGCGAGCGAGGATCGGAGGGGGTGATACGCGGCGGCGTGGGACAAACGGGGAGGGGGTCGCTCCTCCCACCGGTTAACAGTCGCTCGAGTCACGTGAGCCGCAGCCGCGAGGCCGAACCTCCGGGGCCCCGGGGGTTACAGCGCATCCCCCGAATTCCGACCATCCCCCGATCCACCAACCTCTCGTCCGCCTTTGCCACCCACTCGCTCGCTCGCTCGCTCAGTACAGGAGTGACTCGCTTACCAGATTCAATCGTCATACGTACTGGATGATTCATAGAAACGATCCTATGAGCATTTGCACATCGTTGCACAGAGCAAATGTCCAACTTCGGTAGATGCGCACGTGTCCAATAGACGCGTGTGATTCGCGCTGCGTATAACGAACGGACTCGAAGGATGGACAGTTGGAGTTGGAAGTCGAGTGAGCAGTGAGCGAATTGGCCCGCCGACGAAGCCGAGCCGAGAGACGTAGGTGGAGGTGGCGAGGTAGAGGGGTGGGCCGGCCGCGGAGGGAGGGGAACGGGGCGGCGCGGAGGAGTCCGCGTGCGCTTGCGCTTGCGCGCCTCGGAGGTGGGGGGCAGGGGGGGGGCAGGGGGCCCGGGGGGGCTCGGGTGCCGGGTGCGGGCGCGGGCGCACAGGAAGTCGGTCGCGCGGCGGGCAGTTCCGCTCAGTCCAGGATGGCGCCGAGCGGCTCGTCGCCGCGGCCGCCACCTCGGTAGCATGCGCGAGTGTACTGTGCCGCTGCGGACAAGCTGCTGCTGCCGCCGCTACGGACTTGGCTCGCCGCCGTCGTCTTGGGGGCAACGATGAGAGCATGCCTACGACCCGGCTAGACCGGCCGCCGGCCGAGCCGCTCCGCGACCTCGCCGCAGCCCTCCTGGCTCTGCTGGCTCTCGTCTCCCTCGCCGACCCCACCAGGTAACCACCCACCCGACCGATCCACCTCTCGCCCAAAGACGACCCCCTCACCGCGACCATCCACTTTCACCGAGCTTTCATTCTCATCCGCGAACTTTCCACGCGATTTTTCCGTCCCTCGTATTCTCGACTAATTTCTCCCTCGCGTGCGCGTCCTAGCTATCACTCACAAAAATGTATCTACTCTTGATCAAATAGTTTATCATACAAGGTGTTACAGTCAATCGCATGAATCCTCCGACTTACCTTGCGACTTTACGAATAACTCATATTACAATATGTGGTGTAATGATCTGACATTTGGGTAATTGATCGTATACGAGACGCTCAATTATTACATCCAAAATTGGATAATTTATACTTTGCATTATGAATCCCGATATGCCTCCGCCCGTAATTAACTGTCACTCCACGGCGTGTACACACGGGGGGAAAATAAACCGAATATTAAAATAAACAGGTTGGTGTAACGAAATTAGTCGATCATTTAAGATAACAAATTGAAAGCGCGAGTAGTTCATTATCGTGAATTACGATTCGCCCAGTCATTCGCGGTTGAAAAATGATTTGAATCGATCCCACGTGCAGGGCATCCGGCGCGAAAACGTTCGCCGTAATCGGCGCCCAACGCGAAAGCATAATTAAATGTATACAAGCCCGCGAGTCGTCGGTGCCGAAATCATCGCCTCGTAAATACACACACACGCACGCTCGCGAGGACACAGACGCGCCAGTCTGTTAAATCTGATCGTCACGAGTGGGCTTAATACAGACGTCAAAACGTCACTTTCCCCGGGCTTTGTTGGACGCGAGCTCGCGCGCGCCGTGTCGAATTTGCCGAGGGAAAACGTATACGGACTGTCGCGGGGGATATGCAGCACTTCCTTTCCCATACCTGCACAGCGCGGCGAGTCCGTCAATGGACGACGCGTTTGGTGGTCGCACATCAAAAACATAACGACCCAGTGCAAATAGGCTCTTTTTCCCCGGCGTTTTTCCTTTTTGACTCGTCGCGGCCAGCGGTATACGTATGTATATACATAGATATACAGAGATCCATGTCGCGCGGCGGAGAGTGGGCGAAAAAGCGAGAGGCATAAGAAACGCGAAACGGACGTCTCATTGTGCTCGCGCGCGCGCCGCCACCGTCTTAAATAGCGCCGAGCAAACTATTTGGGAGGATCCGTTTTCGGCCGCGCCGGGGGAAGAGACACGAGAGGAGGGAAAGAAAAAAGGCAGGATGCGCGCACACCTTTTTTGTTGCTGGCACGGAGAAGAGGGGCGGGGGGAGGGGGTACCGAGGTCTAGCTGACCCCCGTACAAAAAGAAGCCAATGCAACGTTCGCGCGATTGCTTTCCGCTCCGCTCCTTCGTTTTTTCTCCCTCTCTCTCTCGCTCTCTTCCTCCGTTTGACGGGTCTATCTATAATCGCTTTTCGGAATCTCGCGGGGCACGGAATACGCGAGTATATACGTGTACGCTGCGTTTGGACCGTGCACGCATATGGGATCGATCGGCAATTGGACAATACAATGGGATTCCTCGTGAAATCTCGAGCGTGTTATTCCCATGCATGTATACCGTGTGCTAGTTATTCGTCCACTCGACGAGTCAACGAAACTTTCGATTTGCGATAATACTGGTTAGACGAGCGCACGACACGCTCAATGTTTTACGCGTTAAACCGCCAGGTTGCGCCAGCTCGTGTGATTAATTATAATTAAATTCACGTTTTTATTGTGAAATAATTGGACGCATAATTCAATACACGGTCTGGAATATGTCGTAGTAAAATTTGATAATAATTTTTATCATCACCTTATTTATTTTTAATAGAAGTATATTTCACTTGTATCAAAATTGGTTAACCACCGATCATTTCAGCGTTTACCGCTGCATCAAACAGTCGACAGTCGACACACGTGTTAAAAGTTACACGAGTATTGCATAAGTTGGATGATGACGATCAAATGTGTTATTCCGCTCGAGAGAATCTTGTTGAATCGTCGGGTACACATAAGAATGAGAATAGAGTAGTGCGTGCGCGCAGTTATGCTCGTGTGAAAGATGATCGTATCAGTTGTGTAATTGTTGCGCTGCGAAATTTTAGAGCTTTGCCAGTGTAATTTTGACTCGCGAATCAACTCGTGTGCGGTCGAAGGGATGCTGAACATCGGTCGGCTGTAAAATTGTGTCGGTATATCGGTAGAAAAGCAGATTTAGCGAGGGCCGTCGTGGGTTATTGGAGGAGGGCGCAGCGGCGCGCGACTCAAAGGAACGAGTCTTGCACGAGTGCGTACATATAGTTGGAGAGTGAAGTGTTGGTGCGACGAGCGGCGGCGACGGCGGCGGCGGCCAAGTTAGCAGTAATGGAGAGTTGGCTGAAGTGAGCATACGAGTGCAGTGTGGTGCAGTGCACGTCGGTGGGGTGGACGAGTCGTCGCCGCGCGCGGCCGCGGCGCTCTTGAAAGACGCGTGTCGAGTTGACTGGGGGGGGGGGGGAGCACAACGTCGGCGCTTCGTTAGCTGCAGAGCTGCAGCGGCGGCCGAGAGCATCGCGTGACGTGTCCCACGCGTAATTAGCCGCGCCGTGTATGTTTAGCCGCAACGGGACAGCTGCGATATCGCAGCAGCGCGTTTGATTGCACACGGGAAACAGAGTAGTTCGAGCGATGGTCGCCAGCGCGTGTATAACTACCTCGGCCTCGATCCTCCCATGTAGTATTTCTCCAGCTCTAAGCTGTTTGCTGGGCCTTCCGTGATAAAGACCAACTCTCACTTTGCTAGCTCGAGCCAATTTCACCGTTACTATACGTTTGCCATGGCGACTGCCGTGATAATGCGCCCTTAGCCCCGCGTCGTCTTCTACAATTTCATCAAAATCAAAAGTTTCGACTGCGTCGCGCACGTCCGGCTTGCTGCGCAACCAGCTATACAACCAGCTGGTTTTTCTCTTTTTTTCGCATTTCTTTTCGCTTCCCACTAGCTACGTACACACTTTGCGCCAGCCACCTGCTTTCCACTTGCTACATCCTCATAAGGACACGTATCTCTTGGTGTAGAATACGCGTAGAGACACGCGTCCTTATTGTTATTCCGATCCCCGATATACTTTCTTATCAATATATTCTACTACTGGGCGTTGATTGAATTATTCTTTAATAAATGCCCAGTTATGTCCGTCTATTCGGTTGTTACTATATACTCCAGTATGAATAACTTTAGTGTATTATATAATTCATGGAGATTTATGATAATCAATTAGACATGGCACAAGTATATTGTAAACTTGTGATCTTGATATGGTCAAGATTTTCGAAAAAGTATCATTTCACGGGTTTATGAAAAGTGTGTTTTTAATTACACTTAGTCATGTTGAATAAATGCTTTTTGACGGTTATACTTCCTCGACCCACCCGATATGACTCGTCGGAAACGTTTCCTTCTTTAAGCCTTTTTCAATCTCACGAACAGAGCGAATCAGCTGGCTTTGCTTGTCTTGGTCATCTTGTTTGAACTTTGCCAGAAATGGTGTTTGGGCAACTCGTGCATGCACAGCCATAAGCCAGCCAACGTTTAGATTATATTCATAAATCATTCTTGACTCGCATACACGTGTGCGCACGGCGTATCTGTATATCCACAGAAGTGCCCAGTGATATACCCCGTGAAAGCCTAAAACCGATATGATTCATGAATATCTCAACGGAAAATGAAACGTTGGCTGCTCAAAAACCATCTCTGACAAAGTTTCAGCAAAACTACCGAGACAAAAGCAGCTCATCCAGTCTTCTTGTGTGTCAGACACTAAATTAAAATTCATAGTTTACAAGGGTTTAGTATAAAATCAGAGATGCACGCGTAAAATTGACAATGAAAAAAACGCTATAGATAAAATTGAGGTGATGCCGCGAACCGTATTGGCGAGTCATCCTGTCAGCTGGATCGAGAACGAAACACTTGAAAGGCATACTCTTTCTCATACTTATTAATCCCTGCAGCATTACTAGAAATAATAATGTACTCTTAATAATACTCATCGCTAAACTTGAGCTGATTTTTCTCAGAATCTTGACTATGTCAGCGTAACAAGTGTGTACAAGGGTACAATATAGTTAATTACAACAATCAACGTGTGTCTCCGGAATTTCGGATAGAAGCAAGCAATCACGTGGAAATTCTAGTTACAGAAAGTTTAGAAAACTCTACTTGTTATCGATACAACCATCATTAGAGACACGAATAGAGAAATTGTATGTAATATCGCTAGTCATACTACTTTTGTGATCATAATCTAAAAATAATTATTTTTAACGTGTTAATTGCTTCAGATAGACATGCTAAACCGATTTTAAAACTGGGACAATCACAGGAAGAAATGCCCAGAACGCAGCTGGATTTGCGCGATGGAAATTATTTTTTTCGTTCTGATCACTAGGATAGAGGCTTGTTTGTGAAAAACTCTTTTCTCCTTTGTAATTCAAGTGTCGTGAAAAGAATTATAATACAGATATAAAAATACAACAGGGTTGATAATTAAGTAATTTGGAATGGTTCGATTTGAAGGTCGGCAGGAGAAAGAAAGGTGAGATTACTTGTCCCGCGGCCCGAGCGTAAAGGTAGCGGGATATCAAAAATTGGACGTTTGTCCACGGAAGCGTGAAGGTGGCAAGTTGGGTTGAATCGTGAAGTAGACGGGAGTGTGCAAGAAGCAGCTGGCAAAGCTGGCGGTGGGCCATGCTCGGCTCTAATTGCCGATTTGCCGGGCAATCGCAGCCGCAACAGCCGCGTAAATCACTATACCCGAGCTTCGCAGTTGGCTCTCGAGTGGCGCGTAATTCGAATGGGAATTAATCATTGGGCCGCGGGTGTCGCGCGCTGATCGGCTCTGGGATATCTCGCTCGTCGGCTGCACGTAGGTATATATATATATATATATAGGCGCACGTGGCCAACAAAGCACTCGCGATCGTTAATTCGTTATACGGCCGGCCGTGACTTTGAAATAGGCTACTTGCGCCGCGCCGGGGCGCAATTACTTATGCCCCCGCGCCGACAGCCCGATACGAATCTTTATACGTTGTCGAGAGAGCTGCAGGGATGCTCCTCTATTTTTGGTGCGCTGCTTTATCTGCGAGCCAGAACGAATCTCCCATTAAAAGCGAAATTCCGTCGCGGCTAAGGGAAAAACACGGCGGCTGAGCCGCGGATTCTTACGCGCGACCGACCCACAGCCCTTCGGGGTTATTACAAAAATGCACGACACGCCAAAGGAAGGAGCGGGAGGGAGGTGCGAGCAACGCAGATATGCGGATAAACTGACTCGCGCGCGGCTCCGACCGGAATAAATGCGCGTTTCGCGAGCGCCAGCGTATCAACGGCAGGATAAAATAATCTACCTATATACGTACTTCCATTGCTTTCACGCGCACAAACAAAAATAAAATCGCTATTGACTAACTATACTAATCAGCTCGATCAAACTGGTGCACATATAGTCCGACAGTTATTCGCTCATGTTTTTTCCACAACACAATCTATATGACTGCAGATTTCACATACAAGTTACATCAGCAATGAGCCATCGGTCAATATCTCGGAGGCAATTCAAGAATGAATAATCTGTCATGCACTATCATGTGTTAAATTATTTTCAATTGTCACATACTCATTTGCTGATGATAATTGTTATCTAAATCACGTGCACAGATCTTGTATGGCCGGAGATCTGATATTGCACTTTATTGAATCCTTTCAGTGAAAAGTGAGAGAGAAGAGTTTTACCGTGACGCGCGGCAATGTGAAGCACCAACATTATAATCCACTTTCAACCTTGAATTCACAGTGAATCGAGTAAAAATTCCCTTCAAGTAAATTCTGGTGGAAATGTTAAATTATCAAATGACACGCAACTCAAAAGTGAATATATATATTCATTGGATTACAGTGTAAAACTTCATTGTAAAAATTCAAGAGAGTTCTGGAGTAAATATTTGGACAAAACGCATAGTAATTCGATCTCATTGTTTTCACAATAATTTTAGCACAGGTTGATCTAAACGTAAGATTGATTGGGCCACCTCAGCCGCGAATCGTCGAGAAATTCCACGGATGGAATTATTTTACAAAAGTAAATTGATTTATCAGTTCTCTGGCAGTTGCATCACCGTAGCAAGAATGTCTCCAAAAATGTGCGTGACATCGTTTCGTTGGCTCTGTAGCGAGATATAACACTTGATGGCTTTTGCGCCCACGTTCAGATAAAGCCCGAGCGATCGTTTCGCTCGAACCACCGTTACTTATTCTCGGTCCCACTACACCTCTCGAGCGTTGTATCGCGGAAGCTTGAACAATCAATATGATATAGGCAGGCAAGCGAGTTGCAGTTGCCGTGAATTTCGAATTTCGATCGGAGACGTTGAGAAACGCGAGTGTCGTCTTATTGCTTCGAAGCAACGACGCCAAGTGTGCAGAAAGGTCGTTGAAAAATCGAGGCGAGACTTGTAAATCGTTAATCCATCGACTCGATACGATAAATCAGCCGTACCGTCGCAATTAAAGAAATTAGATGTATATATAAGGATGTGTTATCGTTGGCTGGAGGCTGGTCGAATCGGTCCGCGAACTACTCGCACGACTAATGGTACGTTGAAGCGCACACAATTGCGGACTGGATCGGTGTGTGTGTGTGTGTGTGCATCACCGCGAGCCTACTAAACATGGCAATTCAATTGATCACGCGGATATACATCAGGGTATTCTATTAGCGGCTCCTCGCGGGACATGGGCGCGCGAGCGCGCGCCTCCACTTGTTGCGCGGCTCTTTGTACGCCGCGCTTGATTTATCTATCCCGGCCGGCTCAATTCCCTTCTCAGCTTGTTCGCTCGCCAACTCTCTGCTCTCCGCCAACCGACTCATTTTGCGATCGATCATCCGGCCTCTTCTCCACCGAAGTTTTTCTCCCTTAAAAACATCCAGTGAGTTTGATCAGCTGCGCGGGACAGTTATTGCTGAACCACCTATCAACTTTTTCATATCTGAACTTTCGATATACGCAAGAATATCTGCTCCAGTCTACTACCGAGTAGAAAAATAACTCATCGATTATCCCTAAAAATTGTCTGACTACGCTGATTATTATATCTAGGCGCATATGATCAAGTTCATATGAACACAAGTAATTCTACCTGTGGCTAAGAAGTTATGTTCAATATTCAAAGATACGGCGAGGATGAGCAATTAGCGTAGGAATCATCTTATCGTTAAAAGTAAACTCTCGAGTATTGAATAATAATTGTTAAGTAAGATTAAACGTTTATTGCAGGGCATAGTTAAGGGATATGATGCTTTCGAAGTATGCCTTGCAGATAGTGCGTATGTCAGTCGATTTGTCGGGACAATTAGTTTAGTCGGGTTTGCGCGAGTAATGTAACATAATGAGTGCGCGCGCATTAGTAATTAAAATGTAGGCGTATATAGAGGAGCGGAGGGAAGATGTCGGAGCCGCGGGCACATCCGCTGTACACAGGTGCGGGCGATTAATCAGCCGCGTCCGGCTCATCAATATAGCGCGAAAGATAGGAGCCGGGAGCCGGTGGTGTGTAGCGGGTAATGGCAGCTCTCAATAACGCTCGAGAGCCGCGCGCGCGCGGAATGAGAAACACACTTAGCGGCCGTTTGGCCGGGGCCAATTCCCACCCCCCAACTCTTTTCTCGCGGCTCTTTTTGCCCGGCGGATCGCTTACACCGCTTTCACTTTAGCCCGAGAGAGGGAGAACGGCTAATTTGTGGGGGGGACGGCAATATGTTGTAGCGTCGAATACCCGCGCGCCCCGCACATCCGAGGAATTCAATTATAATCGTGTACGAGATAGAGTGGTATTGGCGCACGGTACGTGTGTCCCAGCTGGCGTGGCCGCGCGACCGTCTTCTTTCGTGATGTATAAAACTTTTCACCCGAGCTATAGATTGGACAGCGGCCTTTGTGTCGATGCATATGGGGTAGCGCGTGGGTCCGCGGCCGCGAGTAGTAACAGGCGGGTCTGGTGGGACGGATGATATTGGACACATTGCTCGCTGCCGACAGTTCGAAGGTGGCGAGTTGACGAAACCATTCGGGCTCCTGCGGATCGACAAAGTTCTCGCGGCAGTAGCAAAGCGGGTATTACCATGATTCATCAGGCGAGTCTGTGTGTGGCCTCCGTGCAGCTCGAACATTGCATGGGGGCACTCGAGTATCTCTTGGGGATTCGAATGGGTCAGCTGACACTTTGCAAATTCAACGGATCTCGAACAAGTCGTGTATAGCTGTTCCACGTGGTTCCACGCGAGCACGTGCATACAGGCCCGGACCCGGTGGACCGATTCTGCTGGGCAACGGCCATGCATATACATGTATATATACGTTGCTTATCGGGGCGTTAATTAATTTTCAACAAGCCCGCGGACAACTAATAAACGAGCGACTTGTCTCTCGCCCGGCATTTCGTTCTACCGAATCGGAGCGAGGCCCGATACACACGTGCGTGTAGCCGCACGTTCGCGCGCCACATTGGCCCGTGGGAAAAGCCCCGAGTAATCACAGCTGCTGCTTGCTTTTCAGCGAGTGGGTAGACATACATATATATTCTTTCGCGTTCGACGTTTGTCTAATTGCGGAAACAGCCTCTTTGTGTGCTTGGCTTTTTTTTCCCTTCGACGCGTGAGTTTTTGCCGTACATGCCAGCAAGTATGCCGCGGATATAACAGCAGATCCGGCGCCCGATGGAGAACGAAACAACGCGGCATTATTTTAATTGTAAGCCTCCTCGCTAGCTTCACTGTTCGGCGAAGTCTAGCAGCTCATCGCGGTGTAATTTCGAAACCCCACACGTTCGTAACTGATGTTGATATGGTGAGATAGTGCCCCCGCGGAGTATGCTACAAACGAGACAAACCGAAGTAAGCTGCAGACACGTGGGTTCAACTCAAACTTCCAAAAAAATTCAGCACCGCACGTGGCCCACTTACTTATCAGACTCGACTCTTTTGTCCTTTTATTTTAACAACTTATGAATCGACTCATGCAAGTGTTCCACTACGTTCAGCGCACTATCATATCCACATTCGATTCGCTCGAATATGGCATGCACAAATGCAGGATTTACATCGAACCTCTGAGGCATACGTTTTGTCTAAAATAAAACAGTACTCTCTTGCACAGTTGCGTACAAACAAATGAAGAACAAGTGTGTAAGCAGTTAGAAAGTATAAAGTTTTGTTGGTCGCGTTAGAAGACAGTCGAGGTGGATCAAGATAGATACGTATAATTATCTATCGGGCGATTGGTCCATTCGAATTGTCTATGAAATAACAGACTCTGGCATACGTTGTAAAAGCAAGCGACAAATTGTCGGTCGCGCGCTCAAACGTCCGTCACGATAGATCCTTGTGCCGAGGTATCGACACGCACAGCGACTAATGAGCCGCGCGCCGGTGAAAGTTGGTATAATGGGTCGCTCGAGGTATATACACACTCATGCGAATTGGGCCGAGTGGATATAAACGAGGTGCGCATCGGGGCTCGGAATCCGGATGGCGTCGCTCGAGTCTGTTTGAATTGGGGCGAGTCGGCTGGGGCTGTTTTACGAGGTCTCGTCAGTCCGCGTCTGGCGCAAAATAAATCACGCGCCACGTCCGGAGCGCGAGCTCGAGTCCCGACGACGACGCACAAGGACTCGTGGCAAATTAACGAGTCGAGCCCCGGCTGATTCGGCGCATTAATTCGAGATCGGCAACTGGCCGATCGGGGAATCGGATAAGCGACAGTTTTCGTCCGGCGAATGCCGCGAGCGCCAAGAATGTTTCCGCGGCCAGCAGCACCAGCCCTATACACCGAATCACTCAAACCGATCGTGCGCCGGCCGACTCGCGCGTGGGAAAAACTCCCTTCCCGCCCGTCTCTCTCGCGGCGCGCGCGCGGTAGTCCATCGATGTGGGAGATCTCAGCCACCGCCGCCGCCGCCGCCGAGTTGATCCTCGAATATTCCGATTGCTTATCGAGCGCTCGAGGATGCTTCGCATTCGTGGGCTGCTCTGGTGCCTTTGGACCGAGCCTAATCACAACACACGAGTCGTTGATTCATTTATACCGGTTGATAAGAGCCGACTTTACACCAACTACCTTATCATATTCGCTTATTCCGAGGCATTCCCCAGGCTCTTCCGTTTGACCAGCACCACCTTGTGAATTATCTATTATGTGAACTCCACCCAACTCGTACTCATGTAACTACACAAATTTCATTCATTTCTCTTCTATTTTGAAATTTGCAAAATGCTTCGATGTTTTCCGGCAGATCTTCTTTTGCCACATGACAAATTCAAATTTTCAATAATCACATGTTTTTTCAATTTTTGGATAAATCTCTAATCGAAGTGTTTGCTTTGGGGATAGTCCAGCGAAACATGTTCTCTTCTTTTGTTAATTGACTGATTTTGAATGGGTTTAAATGGTCAAATGATGATAATAGCGATAGTTTCTGATGGGTATTGATCTAACGTTCAAGATGCCATTCAAAGAATTTTGAAATTCCAATTTTATCATAGTCGAGGCATTTAGGTGGCACATTGGATATAGTTACATCAGTAGATTCCAAGTTACTACCTGATGAAAATATTGAATATACCACTAAGAATTATTCAAATTTTAGTAAAAAATTATGCCTGATGATACACGAATCATCATTGCTTTCAAATTGCATTGTTCCAAACCCACTCCAGCATGAAGCATAAAGCTTCTTGGCACTGAATCATATTTGATTGTGATAAATACTTTAAAAATATCTCTTACACAGTCCTACATGCAATTATTTACATTATTTATCAAATATGATAATGCGTGAAAAAATACGCCTAAATAGTATCATTCCATGTTTTCAATGATAGCTCAACTAACATTAAAATAATCATGATTGAACTATCGGTTAAGTGTTCCAAGCTTTCATACTATGATAATCCATATCCACTTTAGTCTCATAAAACATTTGTGAGAAGTATCAGAGATTCCTGTCTCATTGATAATCTAAATAACGTTGATTAATCAGCTTTCCTGCTGCCTACTGCCTGCTGCCTATAAATAACTCACAAAGAATCAACTTTCTATACTTGGAATAAAAATAATGCTATCTAGTATTTGGAGGCTATATGCATATCTAATTTGCTCCTTCTGCTGTGCCCCTGACTTATAGGAAAACTCTGCAAGATATTTCAAGTCTTCTCATATATTTCTGAATACTTGATGGATGATTAATAAAACAATTTAGAGTGAAAAAGCAATCACTTTGTTGACGACTCACGGCACGATCAACTCATACTACGACAAGTCACAACACTATAATATGAGTAAACAATGTTTTCTCATGATATAATCCGTCTTACGCCACCTGGTGACTCCCGTTGAAAAATTTACCTCAGCTGCAGATGGCATCGGACTGACTCATGACTATATCAAAACATTGTTATAATTCCAACTTGTCGCAGAACAAGTAGTGATTGATTTTGTGACTCTCGATGGTTTGATTCATCGTTTACAAAACATCCAGGAATGTATGAAAAGACTCAGCGTTTCCAAGGGGATAGTATAAGGAGCGAATTAGATAAGATTATTTATAACCTTCATTACTAGTCGAAAATTCTCTTCTTTCTTAAGAAAAAATGTAGAAAGTCCATTCTTTTTTCTCTCGAAGGCTCTTCTTGTGAGATCGTTCATCAAGCATCTTGCACTGCAGTAGAGCGTGTATAGTTTCTACGTTATAACTCATTTTGGGCGCAATGCCGCTCGTTTGAGAATGAAAAATCAAGTGTTGAGAGGTTTGAGATTTGATTAGGCATATTATGATCTAACTCGAGAAATTTATTTTAAGTTTCAATAGTCAAGAATGATATGTGATGCGTGATTTGTATAAGAGAGACGGCTACATGGAGATCTGTACACGGGCAGTTATCATAGAAAAAATGAATTGGCGGCGCGCGACAGTTGGAATAACCATTGAAATATTGATGAATCGAGTGACGGGAATCGAGGGAAGCTCCGAAAAATATTTCAAAACAAAGGAAAATAAAGGGTTAATGGGTCCGAAGATCGGGCGGTTATGCGTTAATCGCGGCTGCAGGATCGAGGAAGCGACGAGTTGGTCAGAGTTGATGAGATAAGATCGTGTCGGCGCGTTGGCCAAGATTTTGGGGACTATAACGGAAGAGCCGAGTCGCGGCGCCCAGCCGAGAGATCGAATCGATACATCGGGGGCAAAATTAATTAGCCAAAATAGCCGCGGGGGAACGAAGCGAAACGAAACAAATGCCCCCGCGCAGCAGAATAACTGTGCGGACGCGGAGATCGATCGGAATTTGGGTGAGTCGATCGAGAGCTGTGGGAATAATCATGCGTGCGAGGGCGAGCGGCGCGATATATACGCACACATACTTACACATATATATATACATGTACATGTATTGAGTGCAGACGAGATGTGACACTAGGTGGGGCGTTTTGTTTGTCGGGGCCAGGGTGAGCAGCCTGATGAGCAACTCGGTGGACGAGTGGGAGCGCAACAACGTGGTCGTGTGCAACGGCATCCCCGGCCTGACGAAGGAGCAGCGCGAGCTGTGCCACCGTAGCCCCGATGTGACCGACGCAGCGATAAAGGGCCTCCACATGGCCATCGCCGAGTGCCAGCACCAGTTCACGTGGCACAGGTGGAACTGCTCGTCCCTCACCCCCAGCAGCATCACCCAGCACAGCAGCATCATACTCAACAGAGGTGCCCATCCAACGTTTACTATAATTATATACACAATTATCAGCTCTCAATATGTATCATCCAATTTATTCAAGCTCAGCAGTGAAAATTTAGCCCGTCGAAAATATCACGAGCCTCCGGGTGATGATTCACTGTTGCTCGTGGGCTCACTCGTCAACTTTTCACCATTGCCAATTCGAAAAGGCCCCTGCGAGTTCTTATTTATTTTTCTTTTTGCCGACAGCGCAGTTAGTCGATAGTTTGAAATCAATTTGGCCCGATCATTTGTCCGGGATCAAAGTCGCGACAGGACGTGAGTCGCAGCACTGCATGCCGCGGCCGCATCGACAGCTCTCATATTATATGCGTATACGCTTCGTAACGCCAAAAATACACTTTTCACAGCCGCATTAATGGGTCCATGGATCCAAGCCGGAAAATCGGCATTTCTACGTTGCTTATCTATCGAGGGTGTGATGTTGAGTAGAAACGAATCGAACGCATGAGAGCAGTGATCTGCAGTCAAACCAAACAATCCGCATAGCGTGTAGTTTTGGGTGTAGCCCAAAGTAGCCCCAGGGTCGGATTGATATATAAGCGATTAGTGCAAAATTGGTTAATCGCGGCAAAAGGAGACTACTCCGAGGCAATTGCGTAAAAGTCGATTTCGAAAGTGCCAACGCACGATACGTCGCGGTCGTCGTGTCGCGTCGCGTCGCCTGTTTCTCGAGGCTTATCCAATGTCAATATACGCGACCAAACGAGGAGGAATCGTTCGTCACGTCGAGCCGCGGTTCGAGCGTATGATTCAACATTTCGAGCGGGACGTACGTGAGCAAACAGGCAATTCACAGTTTCGTCATACACACGCACACACACGAACACTGCACACCGAGTATAAGTATAATGTATTTGTCACTTTTGACAAATCATCCTGTCTCTGTGGGACGCGCGTGCGACCACATCCGCGTGTGAATCCATAACTTGGCCCAGTTCCGGGCGACTCTCTGTCTCTGCTCGCATCCATCAGCGTCCGACGAATTTGTCTTTGCGCCGGCGCGCGAGATCATATATATACGTGGCCGGTGAAGCGATAACTGCGGCGCAGAGCAAACACTTTTATCTCTCTCTCTCTCTCTCTCTCTCTCTCTCTCTCTCTCTCTCTCTCTCTCTCTCTCTCTCGAGCGCACCGCGGGCACGCGCCTCTCCCTCTCATTGTATAGACACTCGTGTGCTCGCGAGTACCTGACTCGAAAACTCCAAGGGCCTCTGGGTTGGAGATCGACTGCTTTGTTTCGCTGCATGACTAGAGATACTTTGCTCCATTACATATATATACGACTGCTAACGCACTAATCCGCTTCTTCAATGGGCCGCGCTTCTTGAAAGAGTCGCGCGCATTACGATTCGACTTGTCAAAGTCATCCTAAGAATATCATTACAGCACGAGTTACAGATACATAACTCTCTTAAATCCTTACAGTGATAAACCACTGCATTGCAGTGAAAAATCACTTTAAGAAGGTGTGTGACATTTTCACTAGAATTGCAGTGAATTTTTCATGCAACTAAAGTGAACTTTCACTTTAGTTCCATGAGTTTTGATAGGAAAATTTTTTACATAAAATTTACATTTTTACATCAGGATTTGCAGTAAGTATGGTGTGAAGTAAATTTTTACTCTACTTACTGTGAACTTTATGTAAAAATGTTTCCCATAAAAACTCATGGAACTAAAGTGAAAATTCATACGTAAATTCATACGTAACATAAGAGATTCACTGTGCTCCAGTGAATTTGTCGTCCACCTCCTTACAGTGATTTTTCACTGCAATGCAGTAGTTTTTCACTGTAAGGATTAAAGAGAGTAATAGACGATTCCATCACGTAATGATTGACAATCGCCACAAGAAAAACATACGGGAGAAAAGCGTCGTATAAAGTGGTGTAAAAACTAATCGCAGAACGGAGTTGGGCGCGAAAAGCCCGTGGGTGCGCGCGTATATCGATTCACACGCGAGTCGGCTCACCGACGCCCACTCGGCCTGCAGGTATGTATATATATATATAAACGAGAGCGCCGCGGCCGCGGCGTATATATATACGGAAAAGGGAAGAAAAGAAAGAATGGGGAAGATGATTAAGTGTCATGTTTATCGTTTCGCTCCGGTTTTTCACGATGCACTCGGTGGCGGGTCGGTCTGGTGGCCCCGCGCGCACCTTCGAACAGTCGGCCGGGGCCGGATCTTCCGAGAAACGCATCGGGACCACTTTCCCCTCCAGCTGCAGCGCACAGTGTGAAAGAGCGAAATACCCATGCGCCTCGGAAATCGAGCGTGGCGAATCGGCCCTTCCAGCTCGGCCGCTATAGCGCGCGTACAGCCTTTCTCGCGCCGCGGCCGGGCGTTTTATTACACGCGCGTCATAAGCTTTCAATGAGCTAATTCCGGCCGAGTCAAAG
Source organism: Aphelinus atriplicis (assembly GCA_020882685.1). Lineage (NCBI taxonomy): Eukaryota > Metazoa > Arthropoda > Insecta > Hymenoptera > Aphelinidae > Aphelinus > Aphelinus atriplicis. The sequence goes on along the minus strand of CM037076.1, from coordinate 14,617,490 downwards.
GAGGCGCAAAAACGACCGCGCGCCCGCGCGGCCCCCGGAGCAGATGAAAAATCGACCAAACTCTCGTGGCTCCCCGTTCCACGGGCGCGCATTATATAGCCGAGAGCCGGGGACCCCGCGCGCACCGAGAAACACGCCATCCAAATGGATTGCTTTCAAAGGAGACACACACACACGCACACACTGGTTATCGGGTATATAATGCACTTGGGGAAAAGCGTCGCTTTCCACAAGGAAATATTGCCTTAAAATCCCGACGCGGAACCAATTTACATCTGCCGCGTATACGGTTAAGCCACGCTCCTTCTTTTCTTCTTCTTCTTCTCCTCCTCCTCTCAAAGCTCAAAACCATTCACGAGTCATACATTTAATTCCATCTTTTCCTTTGCCAGCTCTCGGCGCTTATGTTCGCCTCGACAGTTGTCAGAAGATCTCAATCAACTCGATATGCCTCTCGGATTATCGCGTATACCCTCCAAATCGATTTGTTTCCACAATAAAAACACCGACACGCTACAATTTGACGAGTCAGGACAAAGTCGCACGTTGCGGCTACATAATAATTTGGCACGACCAGATTAACATGCCCGTGTAAAAAAATAAATCTGGCATATATCTGGCATATGACTGGTGGAAGTCTGGGTGGAAATCTGGCATATATCTGGCATAGTGAACCCGATCAATGTCCAGGTAGTCAGGGTACCCGATGACGGTGTTCCAAGGGTGCGCTCCTGGTATTTTCCTTTGGAGGACCTGACCCTGGACCCGAACGATGTCCAGGTAGTCAGGGTACCCGATGATGGTGTTCCAAGGGTGCGCTCCTGGTATTTTCCTTTGGAGGACCTGACCCTGGACCCGAACGATGTCCAGGTAGTCAGGGTACCCGATGACGGTGTTCTAAGGGTGCGCTCCTGGGATTTTTCGTTGGAGGACCTGACCCTGGACCCGAACGATGTCCAGGTAGTCAGGGTACCCGATGCGGGTGTTCCAAGGGTGCGCTCCTTGTATTTTCCTTTAGAGGACCTGACCCTGGACCCGAACGGTGTCCAGGTAGTTAGAGTCGCCGATGACGGTGTTTCAAGGGTGCGCTCCTGGTATTTTTGGTTGGAGTACCTGGCCCTAGACCCGAACGATATCCTGGTTATCAGGGTCACCGATCGCGGTGTTCCGAGGGTGTGCTCCCGGTATTTTTGTTTCGAAAAGCTGACCCTGGACCCAAATATTGTCCAGGTAGTTAAGATCAGCCTCCTCGATCGAAAATACCGGATGCGCACCCTTGGAACAGCGTCATCGGGTACCCTGACTACCTGGACATCGTTCGGGTCCAGGGTCGGCTACTCCAACCAAAAATACCAGGAGCGCACCCTTGGATCACCGTCATCGGCAACTCTAACTACCTGGACATCGTTTGGGTCCAGGATGAGCTTCACCAATCAAAAATCCCAGGAGCGCACCCTTGGAACACCGTCGTCGGCGACTCTAACTACCTGGACATCGTTTGGGTCCAGGATGAGCTTCACCAATCAAAAATACCAGGAGCGCACCCTTGGAACACCCGCATTTGGTACCCTGACTACCTGGACATCGATCGGGTCCAGGGTCAGGTCCTCCAACGAAAAATACCAGGAGCGCACCCTTGGAACACCATCATCGGGTACCCTGACTACCTGGACATCGATCGGGTCCAGGGTTAGGTCCTCCAACGAAAAATCCCAGGAGCGCACCCTTGGAACACCCTCATCGGGTACCCTGACTACCTGGACATCGATCGGGTCCAGGGTCAGGTCCTCCAACGAAAAATACCAGGAGCGCACCCTTGGAACACCATCATCGGGTACCCTGACTACCTGGACATCGATCGGGTCCAGGGTCAGGTCCTCCAACGAAAAATACCAGGAGCGCACCCTTGGAACACCATCATCGGGTACCCTGACTACCTGGACATCGATCGGGTCCAGGGTCAGGTCCTCCAACGAAAAATCCCAGGAGCGCACCCTTGGAACACCCTCATCGGGTACCCTGACTACCTGGACATCGTTCTGGTCCAGGGTTAGGTCCTCCAAGTTAAAATACAATACAACTGAATCACAGAAATAATCAATTGATTGTGTTAGGCTAGACTTTATATGAGAGATTTCCTAAATAAACAATACTTAAGTCTGGCATAACTCTGGCATTAGTTCACTATGCCAGATATATGCCAGATTTCCACCCAGACTTCCACCAGACATATGCCAGACATATGCCAGATTTATTTTTTTACACGGGTGGCACAATTAGAAAATCCGATGCCGTTTGCGCGGTACTTTTCGAAACTTGGGAATTCCGTTTCCAAGTCGGTCGGGCTGGATTGAAAGATACTCGCGAGCGCAATTGAAGTTTGAACGACGGATATACACTATCACCCCAACCAATCCTTCCAATGAATTAAACGGAGAAGCGACAGAGGAACAGACAGAAGCGGAATAATAGTCGTGTCGGAGCAAATTCACCTATCCGATACGTGTCCATCGGCCTGCAGTAGCGCTGCGAGGACGAATAATAGCCTGCAATATAAAACCGTATCTCTTAGTGGCTGCATATATACGGCGAGAGAGAGAGAGAGAGAATCGCGCGATAGCCAACTTCACAACTGACGCTCGACCCTCGTAATTTGCTAAAGTGACCGAGCCGTATATACATGTACATGCAGACTCGCTTGCCACTTGCTCCGTCCGCCGCAGCAGAGATGCGCGCCCTTAATCTTCCTTGTCCGCTCCTGCGCCGCGGCCGCTTCTTCTTCCCGATCGTCCCGCCGTCTATATACGCGGCCGCGCTTTGTTTCCATATTTTTATACTCTCCGTTACACTCACGCACACATACAGCCCGGAGTACGATTGTGCTTCAATTAAGCGCGAGAGATTTATTTAACTCGCTCTCTACTCGGCATTGCAAGCCGTCGAACGACGCGGCGTGAAAAAAGTCTCAGACGGCCGCCGGTTCTCTTCCCAGCCTGTTGCTCGCCTGCGCGCTCACGCATCTTTTTCTCCATTTTGTATTTTCACTTTTCACGTTAATTGACACATTTTCAGTGTTTCAGTGCGCAACCAATCGACCGTGTTGTTTTATTCCGCAGATCCGCGACTGTCCAATCCAACCCTGGGTGATTAATCTCGCGCAATCCTCAATCAATCAGTTCGAGCTAACTGTAGCCAATGTGCAGCCCCACCCTCCGCACATTTTTTCACTAACTTCCAATATGCGACATCATTTTGCCAAAGGCATCGGTTGTTATAACCATCATTTCGGGTATTGAAGCATTTCCCAATCATTCTCGCGCATTTCCATCAATCCTGATATTTTCATCTGAAACTACTAATTATTCATGGCAATGGTGAATATTTCCGAGGTTTTCCATATTTCATATGTATGCGATTGACACATTGGCAACTCACTTTTATTGCATCCGCGGGAAAAACAGCGGATTTTCAGTCAAAAATAAAAAAATAGCTTGAGGAAAAGTAACGTGCGGTAAATCAAATAATTTGAGATACTTTTACGTAAGATGTAGCATATGTATAGCGAAATAGGAATGCAATTGGACTCGATTATGATAATTCAGTTGGTAGAGAGAGCTGCATCAGGAAAGGGGGAAAAATAGTGCGAAGACGGTGAGGAAGTAAGAGAGTGATAGATGCACAAGAGCTAAATATGCAGGGAAACGATGGAAAATATTGTTCTAATACAGCCTATCGAATTTGGCCAAGTGTAACTGATGCAGTCCAGAAGTAGCGGAGAAAATACAACATATTAGAGGAGAGCCACTCTGCATGAGCTGTACTTACCTTCCATTTAGAAATTGTACATGGAAATTCGAAGATTTGCTCGAGGGTTGGATGTTAAGGGGATGGGGGTTGAGAGGGGAGCTGTCATATACGAACGGGGTCGAATGGCAGGTGGTACTCGAACGTGAACACGAGGCACCGAAACCGAGGCAATTCACACGTACGAGTTTGTGTATAAGGAATGATGATTCGAGCTAGTGGGAATTGAGAGTAGTTGTGGATGATGATGCATTGTTGGGCCATCAGGTGGTGAATGCGGAGTGCGCTTGTGAACTGTTTCAGGCTACCGGGAGACGGGCTTCGTGTACGCGATAGCGTCGGCCGGGGTGGCGCACAGCGTGTCCCGGGCGTGCAGCATGGGCCGGCTGATATCGTGCGGCTGCGACCCGTCGAGCTACACCGGCCGGGCGTCCAAGGGGGGCGCCGCAGCAGGCCAGCCCGGCGGCACCCAGTGGAAGTGGGGCGGCTGCAGCCACAACCTCGACTTCGGCATCGAGTTCTCCAAACAGTTCCTAGACGCCCGCGAGCAGGCCGGCGACATACAGTCGACAGTGAATCTGCACAACAACCACGCCGGACGTATGGTGAGTGGCGATTTCCCTCCGACACCACCGTCGTCACGCCCAAATATTCACTCGAGTTGCACGGGATGATTTCGTTGCGATTCGCGACCAGGGCTATAAGCGAATCTCTCGCTCGTATTGATCCACGCTAAATTGAGACAGTAGCTGAGGGTAATCACTCGGCCATCTGGGTTCACTATGTTCGTCTAGTTCCCCTCGCCTGTTATTACCAAATATAACGGAACATCGAGTTTGCTCTGAATGTTCTCGCCGCGTCAACTGATGGTGAGGGAAAAAGTAAGGATTGAAATGAATTTTCACCAAGCGAAGTTCTCAGTCGCAATATATTGTTCCAAAACAAACTTCGGTTCAACACCTCACGAGGTATACGTACAATATTTGTCCTGCCAACACCTACAGTTTCATTTTATTTTCATTTTTCGAGAGAGATATTTAAAAAATTCATTCTCATTCTTGGGTTGCAAGCGGCTTGTACGATTCTAACTCACCAGGAGACTACTAGACATTTGGCTCGCCAATTCAACTGAAACTTGCAGCAGGTAGTTTCTTGATTCACCCAAACGGGTGATATTGACAGTCGTTCGTCAGCTAACGTCGTTTGATTCGTCGGAGAATCATTAACCGATCATTGCTGATTTTGTGCGTGCGTGTACTACTGTCTATCTTTATATGTGAAATCAGTCGAATATGCGTACAGATATACATTCTTTAAATAGCTCCAGGAAATCAAAACGTTAGCTGATGAATGCATGTACTATTAGGGTAACTGCGAATCACCTGCAAATGATTCAGCAGAATCGTAGCCTTAAATTTCAAGTGGTACCCTGGTGAGTTGATGATATATCTATTCAATTTTATTCATATTACATTTCACGTGTAATAATATAATATGAAACTAGGGCGTGAAATTTTTAAGACGCGTGTCGACGTGTTGACGAGTGGCCGGCGACGATATTCCAGTCAAATACGATACTTTGTATGTTATGAGTGCTCGTTCAAAGGTCATTTAAAAACTGCACTAAAGCATAAAATTCCATTTCACACACCGAATAGCATAAGCGAATTTCTGCAACCACCAGAATTTGAGTCGGCTGAGCGCGAGATGCTGTGTATTTACTCAAATATCTAATCTTATTCAATGAATTGGATAAATCTCGTCGGATACATCCATAGAGAATGAGAATAGATTAGTGCGCGCAGGAGCTTTCAATTTTTCTCGTGTTGCAGAGTGAATAATCGATGATGGGCCTTAGTGTTTTGTTTTCCAAATGCTCCATCCGTAAAATATTAGGCCTTGTCAGTGTGTGATGACGTTCCGTTATCGACTACAGTAAACTCGAGTTTTTATCCACGTGCAGCGAGCTGGACACGCGCATTTGAGCTCGGATGAATCAAAGTCGTTGGTGATTTGCGCGAAGAAACAGTGCGCGACTCGAATCTTCATATCCGCGAGGATTAATCTCGGTTGGCGCGCACGCGAACAATCGAGAGAACGAAGGAGAGAGAGAGAGAGAGTTTGCGTCCTGCAGCGAGCGCACAGCTTGGCTGTATCATTGCCGTGAGCGCCGGGGCAAAAGAAACAGCGCACTCCTCCTCCTCCTCCTCCTCCTCTTACTCTTCTTACTCTTCACGGTCGCACTCTGGACGTTATTAAGACGGAGCCCTGGGCCGGACCACCCAGCCGTAGACTCATTAACTGTTTTGTGCGCGACACCTCTTTGTCTATATAGCCCAGCTGCAAAACGTCCAGAGCCCGGATGATCGCGTCTGCGCTCGAGTCTGCCTCAACCTCGACAACACTGAGATTCGGCATTTTTTTTATTCGCCAGGACTCTTTCCCACCCACAAGGATACGCGTAAACCGCGCGCTCGTCCCACTTCCGACAGAACATCCAGCCGATTTTTCGATAATATCGAGGCCCTCGCGCTCCGGGCCCACCCTGCCAATCTCGTGCGGATGGGGAAATCCCCCGGCCCCGTCATAGGCACAAAAAATTCCATTAGCACACACGCACACGAGCTATTCTCATTCTGGATTAGCTTGTAACGACTTGTTTTGGGGGCTTCGGTCGAACTTTAAGCATGTATGTATATACACTCGTTCGTGTTCTCCCGAGCCGTCCGAATTTGTACAGTTTCTTTTGTAATTCGATATTTCTCTTGTCGTCCAAACGGACCAACAAAGAGTCAATGGTTTACGCAATACCGTAATTCAAATTTGTACAGGTGAAAAGGAAAAGGAGAACTTTCGAATTTCATTGTCTCAGCTTACACTCTGCACGAGTTCTTAAGAAAAGGAAAAAAAAAGGGGAAAACAAGCCTTACGTAAGAAACCCACCGAGAGTGTGACGTTTGTTTCAGATTCGACCCGAGTATAGCGCCGCAAAATGAGATAAATATTATGAATATCGGTTGATCGCGATTGACATAAATCAAGATGAAACTTTCCATTATCCCCGTCTTCCGGTGACATACGAAATACTGAATGAATTGTGAATAATGCCAGGTGCAATTTGACAATTTACTCACCATCAGTGGAGCTTATAGTGAAAAGTAAACTTCTGATGATTGAGAACGAACAATATGGAAATGCAACAGAGTGAATGGGGCAGATTAATTTTGAGGGAGGAGAGTTACGTATATATGGGGGCTGTTGTTTCAGGCGGTGGCTAGCAACATGCAGGTGCGGTGCAAGTGCCACGGCATGTCGGGCTCGTGCGAGCTGAAGACGTGCTGGAAGGTGGTGCCGGAGTTCCGGGTGGTGGGCCGGGCGCTCAAGAGCCGCTTTCGCAAGGCGGTCGCGGTCGCCCAGTCGAACCTGGGCCAGGTGACGCCGCTGTCGCGGCTTCGGGGCTCGAGACGGCGGGCCCGAGTCGGGCGCAACGAGCGCAACGGGCGAAATGGACGCAACGGGCGCAACAAGCGCAACAGGCTGCGGCTGGGGCCCAACTCGGCCGGGCCCAGCCCGGGCCCCGGGCAGACCGGGAGGAAGGCGGGGGTGACGGAGGCGGTGACGGCCGCCAGGCGCAACCTCAACGCGCAGCTCTTCTTCTTCCAGAAGTCACCCAACTTTTGCGAGCGAGACGCGCACGCGGACATTGCGGGTACGGCGGGCCGCAAGTGCAACCGGCCCAGCGCCGGCGGCGACGGCTGCGCCTCGCTCTGCTGCGGCCGGGGCTACAACGTCGTGAGGCAGCGCCGGCAGGAGAGGTGCGCGTGCAAGTTCCACTGGTGCTGCTTCGTCCAGTGCCAGAACTGCACCGTCGAGGAGTGGATCACCGTGTGCAAGTGATGCTTTCCCTCTTCCACTGTAGCCCTATAGCCCTGTATCCCTATAGCCCTGTATCCCTATAGCCCTATAGCCCTGTCGCCAACCAACAACACACACATCACAATCACAATCCCATCCGCTTTAAACTTTTTCTTGCTAATCGCTTTTTTCTACCTTCGTAATACTCTCAAAATTTGAAATAGATGAAAATAACGATTCAACATTACTACTCACTGGTAAGAATTGTGTAACTCATTTTTACGTAATGAATATATTCACTTGATCAAATAGCAAAGTTTATTTTTCACTCAACAGTGAATATTCTGATCTAAGTAACAGTTGTTTGAGTTAATTTAGCGATAGTGACATTTGACTATTTATTAGGAGTAAATAATGTACAGTCCAGAATGATTAATATTTCACTCGTTTGTCAGTAAACATATCCTACACTGTTAACCACTAACTATTTCAGGTTCAGAGAGTAGCTTCATTATTCGCATACAATTGTTATTGTATCTTTTGGTCTATTCAAAAACGTAACTCTATTAAAATTTCCCAAAAAGATCAGCTCTTGGCTTACGGTGATATTGCTATGGTGATGTTATACGAACAAACGTGAATTTGTTCTTGATTGTTATTGAACTTTGAACCATTTGTACTTGGGTCTAGGATTAGGGATATCGCGGAAAGATTGAGAAGAAAAAGTGTTAGCCTCGAAGTATGTCAAAGTAGCTTTAAGTGTGATGCTATCTGACGGTTTGTAAGCGGGGATATCGATTTGGTTTATGTTCTTCTTTAGGGCTCCGTTGGCCCGCCGTTCGACCTGCTTGATTGTACGAGTGAAACGCCGAGTGCCTGGGCAATCGTGTATTATAGATAGATGATCGACTGATTTGTCCACGCACTTACCGCGTACATTCATTTGTACAGATGCCAAATAATTTATCGAAGATTCGAATATTCGCATACAATGGGCGGTATTTACAGCTTTCCCCGTTCTTTATGTCTCTTACGAATTTTCTCTCTATCACATACTTTATATAAGTGGAATATCAATTATGCGATATAATATATATGTATATGATAGTTGTAACTGACTATGTGACGAATGATTGAATTTAAAGTTACTACGTATCTGTACAGCAACTTTATACCGCGCGTGCAAGATTCTTTTGTACGTTATATATACATAAATATATACGTATAAAATACTCAACTTTCAACTTCTCGTACGCATAAATATTTCCATCGGAGACTCGACGACGTAAGTATAGCAGTAATTTTAGTATCAATCCAGCCGAATATTGTGTGTAGATGTTGTCAGCAAAGATCAATGTTTTACTCGTTCTGTTTAGCGTAGTTCATTACCAAAGGCCAAAATCAGCGATATATGCGCAGATATACAAAATATTACCCCGGTATGTATCCCTTAGATGTTGTTAAACTGAGATGACTCGATGCGAGTTGCGCATGAGTGCAATATATGCACTTTGCAAGCGAAGCTTTGAGAACGATAGCGAGAAAGAAAGAGTCGCGCGAGTGAATATAGTCGTTACTTCGCATTGAACATTGCTTTCTTAAATTCTTACAGTGAATCATCACTGTAAGAAAGTGGACGACAAATTAACTGGATTACAGTGAATAAAATTCACTACACACCATACTTACTGCAAATCGTAATGTGAATTTTATGTAAAAAATTTTTTTATCAAAACTCATGGAACCAAAGTGAAAATTCACTTTAGTTGCATGAAAAATTCACTGCAATTCTAGTTAAAATGTCACCCACCTTCTTATAGTGATTTTCCACTGCAATGCAGTGGTTTTTTACTGTAAGGATTTAAGAGAGTGGTTTCCTCCTACTACGCGTGTAATTTAGCCGTCTTCACACATGCACACACACGTAAAAATGAGGACTGCAATTTGATGGTGCGGGCGACACGCGCCTACAAGACAGATTGTAAAGTTTCAGGAGAAAGCTCGCGGTATACACAGCAAAAACGATTCCTTGATTTAAGTAAAAAATCTTAAAATCGGACGAAAAAATTTTCAGTATGAAAAAAAGATTTAAATCAAGATTCGTATATTGTACTTAGATTAAGTACTTTTTGTACTGAATATCTGTATTTAAATAATTTTTTTATTATATCTCAATCTGGAATATATACGGGCCATAACCCTTGTGGGGGTAAATGTAATTTTCAAATCTTTAATTGAATCTGGCAACGTTATACATATAAAATTATGATATAAATGTTACTTTGTGAAAAAACTCTTTTACCACGAATGAGTTGAGTTTCTACAAAATCTGGACTATTCTCCTTTGATCTTTCATTTTTTTCTAAATAAATTGATATTCTTAATGGAACATAACAACAGAATCTATTACCTTATAACTTTTTTACCATTCACAAGTCCTAGCATTGCTTTTCTATTTTCCTTTACCTCCGTTCACCTCTTTTGTTTTATCAGGTTCTCAGAATTTTGAGAAACTTGTAAAGTTGTTTTATTTTAACCCGAATGCTCATCAAAATACTCATAAATCACAAACACTGACAAAAATCAGATGATTCAGACCAGAATCGACTTTAGATATTACTAGACTAGATTTCGGTAAATTCGTACTGAATTTGAAAATAATATTAATTCAAGTAATAATTACTGAAACTAAAGAAATTAGGCTTTCTTGAAATTGTTTCAAGTGAAATAGACTTTCAGTAATACAACACTTTCAAGAAATCGTTTTTATTGTGTACCATCACCATGAAAGCTTCAACACCATCGCGTGTCTGGCGCGAGGAAAATCCACAACGCACTCGACCAAACCACTCTATCAAAGCTTCATTGTGCGCATCGGTCAAACAACAGCAAACCATTCATTCATACAGTATAATATATTGTAGTTCGACCATTTCCCAATTGTATATTTATGTATCAAGTCGTATAAAAATTTCTCACTAGATACACGTATCATACATGTATATGTACTAACAAGCGTCGCATCAACAATTTGTCACGTCGACGTAATCAACGCCCTTTGGAACGTGACGGGCATTTGTCGTGTCTGCGTATCGCAGTATATATACACCCACGCGCACACATCCACGTATATATATCGAGTTAATCCGGTGTATTATCGGTGTTTATATATGTATAGCGAGAGAAAGGATGTACCGAGAGAGCGGACTTATGATGATGAGCGAATGGGCAAAAGTATATAGAGGTATATGTTAGATCGTCGCGATGATTGCTCGCGATTCATGTGCGTATCGACTTGATAGGAGGCGCGTCGTATTGCGCCCGCGTAACCGCTAATTTATTATAGTACGATATATAAGACAGGTATAAATGAACAATTAGGGGATATGATTAATATAAATGAGATATAGGTGTAGGGCCCGCAGCTAAGCGGCCTTCTAATTTATTTGTAACCCCCTACCCGCCTACTCATCATTCCCGTTCCATTGTGTAGTCCATCATGATTCCGACGATCCTCCGCTAATTCATTGTGTAACACCATTACCGCAGTATTACTAGAAGGAAAGAATAATCTGCGCATGTTTCGCGCTTGCTCGCTCGCTCACGGCACCGTGAGGCACCATGCACGCGGGACACCACGAGCCACGAGCGAGGCAAGAGCGAGCAAAGCGCCAATGTGTATATTATGATGCGTACAATAAAGACAGTTCCTTTAATTATCATTGCTTTGCGTACATTTTCATTTCCCTCACCTCCCACTTACACACACACCTCGCAATGTTACATAATACACATTACCTCCTCTTCCTCGAGTCCGATTCAACACTACAATACATATCATTACAGCAGAGTACAATTATTATACAATTTTTCATTTACTGTATACAACAAAGCTTCCATCTTTGGGTCTCACAGACCGCGATCGTACTTATTTTCATCCGAGCTTTCACTTACTCATTTATTCATACAGCCATTCATTGACTTTCAAAAATTTTTTTTCCGATTTCTTTCTATTTGCTGAAACATGGAAAATATATCGGAAAATAGAAAATATAAGGTAAGTCTTACAAATTGCCTATGATAAAATTGGCATTTCATCACTTTGCTAACGCCATGCAAAATATATGTTTCAATCATTCAAATGAGACTATGAAAACTTAACGTTTATCTCTTGAATATTGATTCGTTTTACTCAATCTTCCTATAGAATAAAAGTTCATTTTCTATTACTAACAGCTGTCTCTCATTCATAACTACAACAATAAATGATCATTTTGAATTTTTGCTCAAAGGGACAATCTTGGGCTCACTTGAGTTTCATACAAACAACCGTCTCTACAGTGTAAAAAAAAAAAAATAGTTTGAAAAAAATTAATTTGACCAAATGAAAGATGAACTTTTTTCACAAATCTAAGTACTCACATTTGAAGAGAAGAAACGGGGTTATACTTATATTTTGCGGAGGATACTTACGGGATAGAAATTCAACTTGGTGGACAGCATAACTTGGACTGCGCCTATCAACAAATAATTGCATTCTTGATAAGTAATTTGAAAATTACTTTTACAAAAAATATAAGTCTGAATCATCAGGGATATTTTGAAAAATGAATATTCATGTAAATGCTATGAGGTACTAGGAGAGTTAATGAAATTCAAATGGAAACTAAAATTTCAAATAAATCGGATGAAAAATGTCCGATTTCTATTCACTTTTTATCTCCTTTATGCCAAAAGCAAAATACGCTCTCGATTGTCCAATTGTCACGAGGCCATTTTCGGGTCTTTCAAAGTGTGATAGATGTGGGTGTTGCAGCCGCACAACCTGATTATTGAATCATGTGCAGTGTTGCAAGTTCCTCTCGAGTTTCGCGAAATCCCGAATGAATCATACAGGGGTTTCCGTGGATTGGAAAAGCGTTTTTGTCGGTCGTAGGGTAACAGAGGCCGGGAAAAGGTTGCCGATCGAGATATCCTCACGAGCGAAGCAGCGCCGCGCTATGATTTTTCCAGCAGCAGAATTGGAAGCGCGAGCCGGAGATCACTCGTGCAGGTGTATACACGGCAAAAACGTGTGCGCGGTGCTCGTGCGCTCGAAGTGGGAATATAACGTGTATGGTTCGTATTATGCCACTCTCGGCTGCTGCAGAGTCGCGCTCGGGAGAAAAACGGGGAACGTCGAGTGTCGACCGTGCGATTCTCGCATTGTCGTGCTTTAAGCAGTGCGAGCGAGCGAATTAAATCGGCCGGTGCGCTAAACGAAACAAACAAATGCGCGCACGGCCGCTGGCATTCCTGCGCGGGCTGCTGCTTTTGATTGGCAGCCGCGGCGCGACAGGTAGCGGTATACTTATGTGCGTGTGTGTGTGTCGATCGGCCCCGGCAAAAACACATACACATCACGTATTCGCGACTCGTAGCTGCAGACTCGCCGCGTCGCACCGACAGACAGACGGACCGACAGACGGACAGACGGTACGCTCGTATTTATTCATTGGCAGCTGCAACTTTATCCCCCGCCGCGGCGGGGCCGTATCGAGGCCCAAGTGTCAGCTAGACAACGCTTATATTTATCCTGCGCACAAATATAGTCGCGGCTCTGTCCGTCTTTCCAGCATCAATCCTCACCCGCGGACGCTCTGTACTCGTACATCGGCGGAGACACATCCGAGGGGAACGACAAATGCGTGCGATTGTCTCCCGGCTTTTCCTCAATCGTCAGCAGTAATTTCATACAAGTATTTACTATTTTTCAAATATTTTCATTCCTTCAAATAACCCTACCCTATAAAGATTCTTCGCTAATTTCATACCAATGTGAAATTGGAATTTTAAAATTCTCCGACCGGTATCTTAAACCCTAGCTCGATACTTATCAGTAAACCGTCCTTAGGCTATAATGAGGATTTGTGGGTGTGTCTGTGTTTAATTGAGGATACCACAGAAACACGATAAGTTATTCTTTGCTCGGATCCACCCGCCTGTTGATTTACTTTTTTTGATAATATACTCAATCATCAGGGCTTCCGTCACTCCATCTACGACTTACTGAATGTAAAGTGAATATTTCACTCGACTTACTGCGAATTAGATGTGAAAATTGTTGTTGTCAAAAGTCATGAAACCAAAGTGCAAGAGGTTGCCTTTTTTGTTGAAAAAACGTAAAGTCCTCCGCTGTTCCACTAAATCCGTACCATTGTACAGGGCCTTCGTACTTTCTCCATCACGCGGGATTATTCATATGACTGTCGGTAATACGATCATATCGGATGTGTAATGATTTTTGAGCCCGTCGACGTAGCTGCAACAGTTGGACGTGTGCGCGTGTGTAAAAAGGGCGCGAGAATTGAGGTAGAGAACGCGTGACGCCGCGCGGTGGGTCGGACAAATGGGCAAAAGTGTGATAAGCCATCAATCACAAGTTTGCGAACGTGCGTGTGTGTATGTTTTTGTCGGAGCGAATGCTTATAAATTGAAGGTGGTCCGGAGGAGAGCCGGGTGATTTTTGGCACGGGAAAAAAGGAGTCGGGGCGAAAAGCAATCAGTCGATCGTCGCGGTGCCCGGGAGAGAAGCAGCTGGTTGGTGCGCGCACGCGTTTCCCCCGCGGCTGCAGGGAAAAAACGTGACGTGCTAATTTTGCCCGCGAGTCGATTTGTTAATCGGCCATCGTCGGAATAAATGCGCGGCGCTTTTTACCCAGCTAGATGTGCTGCCTGTCGAAACTGTCGCTCGACTGGGGCGCGCGAGCAAAAAGCTCCGGCACATACCCCGCGCGTCACTCGGCGAGCTCCGACCCGTTTTTTGCCCCCCAAACGCCCGACCGACGACACACATCAAGTTGGCCAACACCTCGCGGCCCCGCTAGTCGACATATAACAACTGCGCACCTGCACCGAGATCCATAACGATTTGTCCCTAATCGCGATTCGGCTCAGCCGTGGTTATAACCATATCCGCCAGCTCGGGTAAATCCGCGCGCGCGCAACGATGCCAAGGGCTGGACTGCGTTGGAGAGAGAGAGCGAAAGACAGAGACAGAACGAGGCTGGGAAAATGGGACAAGCGGATTAGCAATCGCGCATATATGCTCGCGCGCGCGGATTAAACGCCAAGCGGCAAAAGTAGATCAAGCGCACCAGTATACCTGTGTATGCTGCACACCGCGAGTCGTAGCAGCTGATTTTATTGCCCTCATCTTTACTCGAGCTGACAAACTTACAGAGCAACGATTTGCTAACTCATCCGCGCTACGGTCCAATAGACCCACGTTCGCGCATCGACATTCATCCTTATTCACAATTCAATTCACTTATTTCGCAAAATCCGATTAAATTATTATTCTCCGCGTCGCATCACATTGCAAACTTGAATATAAATAAGTTTGCCAAGCACTGTGCCCCCTGCCTCACGTACGTACACCAGTGATGGTGTGGCATTTTTTTGAAATACACTCCACAAATCCAGCCCAATGAGATGAGATGAGATATCTGCAACTGATACACGGCCAACTTTGAATTTTTCTAGTTTTTCCCCACTGCTTGTTGAAATTCTCA
The DNA here is from genome assembly GCA_020882685.1 of Aphelinus atriplicis. Classification (NCBI taxonomy): domain Eukaryota; kingdom Metazoa; phylum Arthropoda; class Insecta; order Hymenoptera; family Aphelinidae; genus Aphelinus; species Aphelinus atriplicis. The sequence continues at coordinate 14,602,278 of CM037076.1, read as the reverse complement.
TGACAATGAACAGTTTTAGTACGTACATAATTTTTTTTTAATTTACATCTGTTTTGATCAACTTTGCCATCCGACCAAGAATGTTTAATTCATCCGGAACTGATTTTTTCATAGGTTGAGATCCAGTCAACATATTTAACGGTAATTGTTGGTAAAACAAGTGTCTTTTCCGAGGTAACGGTCCAGAGACCCAAAAATTTGATTCAGAGGTGCAGAACAGTAATAGAGACGGATCAAATTCGAATTGTGATTATTCGCGTTTGATTGTGCGTGTGTGTGTAGGTGTAGATGTGTGAGTCGGGTTTTGGTATAGGAACTGTGAGTGCGGGGGTATATAGGTGAGTAAGGAAGTGTCGAGGTGGATATCGGGCGCGTCTAAAAAGCTGTTAGCCCGGAAAAGAATGGGTGCTCGCGCGCGGTTTTGAGTTTGGTGGGTAGTGGAGGAGGCGCAGAGGAGTCGGGGGGGGGGGGGGGGCTCGTAAATCAATGCGAGCTAACAGGCTTGCGAGCCAGCAGTTAGTTAATTAAGTCGGCTGAATTGGATTAGGGAGGAAGCCTCGAGGTGGCTGGCGCGCGCGGCTGGCTGGGCTGGTGGCAGTCGGGCCGCTGCAGTGGCAGCGTGTGCATGCGCCGCTCTTTGGCCGCACTCGTGCACGCGCTCCAGCCAAGGGCCGCTCTCTCCCACACACCAGACGTCTTAATTAGAGAAGGTGAGTTCAAACGGGCGACGACGGGGGGTCCACACCAAGTGCCACTCTCCGCGTACGCGCTCTATGTATATGCGCGCGCGCGGCTGCGCCTCGATCCGCGCGCCGCACCACATCTCGCCCGCGCGTTTTCAGCGAAAATCCAAAGTGCCGCGCGGCCGCCCCCTCCAGCCTCGTCCGACCCCCCGCCCGACTCCCCTCCCTCCATCGCACGCGATCCGCTGCAGTAATTACGCGTGCGGACTTTTTACCCCCCAACACCTCCTGGACACACCCGACCATGTACACCAACGTCTACGCCACTCTCTTCATTTTCAATTGTTCAACGATTTGATCCAGTGAATGCTTCTAATACTCGCTGAGTAAGTGAATCACCTGTCGATACTCACTCGGTTTAACATTTTCCTTTGTGTATCATTTTTTTCGATTGCCTACTATTCACTACTCGCCAGAACAAAGACAATTTTATCGCTGAACAATAGTGAATATTTCATTTTTTTTCAGCAGACACTCTTTGATATGAGTGGTGCAATAGAACGGTGAAAATGCCCTTTAGTTCCATGTGTTTTGAACTAGCAATAAATTTTTGTCTAAAATTCGCAGTGAATCGTTGCTATCAAAACTCATGGAACAAAAATATTAACTTTTACTATATGACTGAAATTAACTACAGTTCTTCTCAATTTTTCATTCGTTCCATTATACAGTGATTTTGAGCATTTCAAATTCGGAGAATACTGCACATGAAGTATTGAGATACCCGAGAATCATCCGAAGAAGTTTGAGCAAAATCAAAGGTTCAAATAACTAAACCCTCCTTTTGCGAGGGTAATGTAACTACGACCGGGCGATTACAGTACACGAATGTGAAAAGTGATTCGCGCTGTCGATGCACACACCATAATATTGTCTTGGAGCTGGATAAATCAGCTTGAGAGTGGCGCGTCCGGTACAGGTTCTAGTTGGCTTGAATTGCATAAGAGAAAAGTGTGCGACTCTCCTCGAAATCTTTCTCACCTTGGACAACTTCAAATGCATTGCAGCGCGACAAGTGCTATGAAACGGCGGCGGCGGCGACGGCAAAAAGCTTATAGACGCGTGCACGCGTCGAGAAAAAAGTAAAAAAGAGTCGCAACTCGCCTGTGCGGCCGCGGTAGCAAACTAAATGTTACATGAGTTCTGCTGAAGTGCAGGACGGGTGTGCGATGTGCGCGCGCGGCCGTACAGGTGTGCTTGAATTTCGCCGCGCGCCTCAAAAGGCCAGCCGCACAACGTGTCTAACTCACGTCCGAACTGCAGACGCGCGTATAATCCGAACGCTTTCACAATCGAGTCTGATCCCGGGTAGTGTGCAATAAACCGATCCTCTCTGCGATTCAATGTGTCCAACGCGAGCCTCGCCGAGCTGGAAAAACGTGTCGTTTGAAACGAGAGTTAATACGTAAACTATTGATTTACTTCTACTTGACAATTGTCAAGTATTTTTGTTTGTCTTCTGAAAATAGTTATGAATGAACTAAAGCCCCGTAGTATTAGAATCGAATCACCCGAGCATATGTTTGTCAGGGATAATGGAACAAGGGCAACAAACCAAAGCTCCTCGAATCCCTCAAAGAACGAGGGCGAAGAGAGAAAAAGGCGAAAAATCGGATGAAAGTTCGCAGTGGGTTGCACCAAATCTGCGATCAACTTGCTACCCGAGAAAACGTCATTCGTCGCATATCCGACACGTTGTAGCGGTGCGCGACTCGCGTTCGCTTAGCCCCGGGCACGGGAATAATCGGCACAAACTCGATCGATCAGTTTCAGTTCGTGCGAGGGTTGAGCGGAAATCCTTGGGAATTTCACGTGTTACCCGTATGCAAACTATAGTTCCGACCTTGCACTTGTGCGCATCAATGTGTGTGCATCGTTATCGGAGCGAATACGTATTACCTAATTGTAAATCAAATTAAGAGTCGTCGCGGCATTCGATCGGGCTCTCTCGGGCCAAATGGGAAATGATGATTCAAGTATCGCTAGCTCGAACGTATTAACAGGCTTAAATTGCAGCCGTTGCCGTTAAACCGATTGCGCGCGAGATTAAGAGTAGTCACGCACTACTGACCGATGCGACTCGACATGGCTTGTTGACATTTCTCAACTTGCTCCACACCGTTAAACAACAAATATATACTTTGCGCGCCGTCTCGAATTGTCTACCTATTTGCATTTACCCATGGATCGGCTACGATGACTCGCGGCGCTAGCTATCAAATCGATTCATTCAGTCGCTCATGATCAAGCCAAGATCTGCGCTCGCATCTTTACTTGTGACTGCGCGCTTCAGCCACATTTTATCAAATTTGAGTCGACACAATATGTACCAGTTGAGGGGCAGCCTCGCAACCGAGCGATAAGATTAGCCAGAAAAACCAACGACCTTACGTTCGATTTATCTTACATTTTCAATGTCACGCGAAGCCTCTAAATAACTTCCCGATTCAGATGATCATAAATACGGGAAAATGCAAAATACAATTTTTCGTCAAATTCAATCCCTTATTTTTGTTATTTCAGCTAAGTCGTTTATTTTCTACGGATTATTCGACCTATCGTCGCCAAGAGTCTCTTTGAAATCCGACAATACTATTCGCGATGCGCAAAGTTACTAGGGGTACTTTTATGAAGTTAAAAAAAAAGTACGTCGCTGTCGGACGAATCGAACCGCCGGACATAACGTTGACTGAAGTGAAATCGCGCCGATCGAGAACAAATTTTCAATTTTGCCCGAACAAACATGGCTACGAGTTGTTTTGATTATGTTATCGGGAAAAAAGTGTTTACACGTAAGGTGGTCGAGCCAACAAGTGAGCTTGGTAAAAACGCGCGCGCGCTGAACAGGAGCCACCTGGCCAACGGGGCGCACGTATCAACTGCTCGAGGATTGCGGGCCACGAGTTGGCGAGCGCGCGCTTCTTGCGCGGCTTCTCGGAAGCGCGCAAAAAGCCCATTACATCGATATTCCAGGCGCGCGCGACCGAGTGAGCTGGCCGATCGATGAACCCCGACACTCTCGGTCCCCAACACACCCGTCGACAAAACCTCGCCCCGAACATTCATCTGATTTGCAAGCTCGAGCGAGGCTCGAGCCAACACCTGTACTGGCAAACTTGGCGGGCTTGATGACATTTCGCATGCATGAGACGCGCACTTTTTGCTAATTGCTCCGAGGACAAATCGACCAATTTATACCCAGCTCGAGTCCTTTGTTACTTTTTTACCTGCCTACGGCCCGCGCACCCGTCAATTACAATCCGCGACAAATACTAGTACCTCTCCGACCTATCTCTATACCCATAGCCAGACTCGCGCACTTTGCGCAACTGTATACGAATTGAAAAGCATCGAGCATCGACTTTCATATCCGTCACAACTCGAATTTTTGTATATCTGACTTTTTCACTCCTAGATGGATGGTTAGTAGTGTTCTTTTGGCAAAACACACGCGGCATATATCAACGTTTCCTTTCAGCTATCAGTGCACTTTGCTAAAAGGCTTTTTCATAATTATCCACACGAGTTTTGCTGATATGTCGCGCACCAAAAGAAATCCGTTTTTTTCATGGAACATTCATGCGACATTTGATTGAAAAAAAAGTTGTACCGTTGAATTATTCGATGAAAGCGTAACATCGCGATGGAACATGAATATTTGAGCGAAGCTGAAGTAGCTGCGCGTTAAAACTGCTGGGACAGAATGGCGAGAGCTTGCGGCTCTGCAGAGAGTCGCGGGCGGGCAGGCAGACAGTAATGTGAAGCTACAAGACAAAAGCGTATAAAAATGAAGCACAGCACTGCGAGCCGAGGATAGGTTTCGAAGTCGGGATCGCCGAGTGAAGAAGAATCTTCATCTGCCAAATAGGATTTGAACGCGAAGCAAAACTTCCCGGGCATATCGTCGCAATTAACTCGCCACTCGAGTTAGTCGAAAGAAAGCGGCCGTCAAAGGATGCGCGGATATTCCATAAATTAGCGTCGAGGGGCAGTTGGCGAAGGATAAGAAGCCAATTAGCGGAAAGCGGGGGCTGGCGGGGAATAATCCGACAACAAAGGCTCGCGCTCCTTATCACTCGTTTATTCTTCCTCGGTCCCCGGGCACTTGGGATTTACAGCTCGGGCATATTAAGGCGCTTCAAACGAATTCGCTTGTAACGTTGAAAGGGTGCGGCCGAATATCGATCAAGTCGGGGGTGCTCTGCATATATATATAAATACGCGGAATTCAGCCGCGGCCCGGCAACCTCGTGGATATTAAGTATATCGGGGAATGCGCGCTTATGCAATCCGGGCGATCCGATAAACGAGATAGACTTTGGCCAGTTGGACATATATAACGTCCGCGTGTGTGTGTAAATGCAGTGTATATAGGCGAGCGAACCGCCACGGACGAGCTGCCCCAAAGCCCCACAAGTCGCCTGCGGTCGGCTCTGTATATATCAGCTGCTTCCGTGTCTGATCAGCCCCGCGCAAGTAAAGAGCCAAACGAATCTACGAGCGGCCGGTACAACTAGGCCGTCGCGTCATTTTTCGACTGCCAACTGTAACAAACTGCAACAAACCGCACTTCGAGGTAAATATTCGAGATCAACGGGACTGCACACGCGTGTTAGTCGTCAGTCGAGTCAGTCGTTGTCTGTCGTTCATTAGGCATCGTGTCACGACTCACGTTGGGCGACAAATTCCATTTGGCCCGAGGCTCTACTCCAACTGCATCCCCTCTTTCATTATACTCCGTCATATTCAACTTGGTGGCATTTGACCGACGTTTTTGTCTCATTTACTTTTGATAAAATTTCTTGTTCCCAATTCACTAGCTCACACTTCCTTATCATTTTTTTTCTATCCGTGGCTCTTGCAAGATACTCGCGTCTTGTCCAGGGGCACGTGTGTATCTCCTCCACCTATATTTCTAGAAATCAATTTTTCACTAAAAGTCAAGCTTTTCTAGACTGATTCTGATGACCACGTCAAACTACAACCTGGTCTTTATAATTCTTCTCAATTCAATTGATTTTATTTCAAAATATTCGTCGCAATTATTGCGCTCGGAACATCACTTGTCCTATATATATCTGAGCTGCGATCAGCTTTTGCAGTTAAATTTTGAAGCAAGAATAATTAGTATTATTCTCTGCGAGTTTGGGAGTACTAGAGCCCGGGGCGAGAAAGCCCTCGGTTTTGTCCACAATTTGCCCCGTTAATTTCAATTGAACAATTGAATTTTGCAAATTAACGAGATTTTTCAACAATGAATATATATGTGTGAGTAAATGGTGGTTAGCTAGAATAATTATTATGATTGGAACATGCTGCAGCTCCTTGAGTTGTATGAAAATTTAATCAAACAAGCGTATGATGATTTACACAAGCTCTTCGGCGTACTGCGTGCATCTGTAATTTAATTATTATACCATCGGGCCGCGCCACTTGGCGTACTTTGAGACTCATATACGTGACGCACATAATCAGCTATTTAACCAACAGCTAATTAGCACTTGAGTTTAAGCAATCGAGTGAATAGTGCAGGCTCTCGTAACGCTCCGCCGCATCCGTGCAGCTGGAAGAGAAAACCCTCGACCCCAAACGCGAAGCTTCAAGTGCACACGAGCAACTTATTATCATCTACAAGCGAAACAGCTCGAATAATTCACGGGAGTGTCGCCTCTCGATCAATTTGTCACGGTACTCGCGACAACGCGGCGACGTTTCTCAATGAGTTTCAGGAGCTTCCCTACCTCGCAATCCTACATATTCTCGCTCCTTCATCGCTTCTTCGCTCATGTATCGTAAAAATCAACACACGCGTATTGGAATTTTAATGTTTATCCATTTTATCCTGGTACAGAACGATCGATCATTCCCGAAAGAGACGCTGTCGCGAACTTTTCAAAGGTATATGTTACTTGCAATCAAAGTTCGTCTGACGAAGTAAACATTCGCATAGGTTTCACCCTGATTACAACGCATCTACTTTGATTCGCTTGTCTTGAAGAGTGGATTCAAAGCTGTAATATTTTGAGAAATTTTGATATCTCTACCAAATATCCCTCACGAAACGACACTTTTCCCAACTGCTACCCGTCACTTTTTTTCCAAACAGCAAGAATCATATTCCACAACAACTAGTTTCTTTCCATGTGTGTTACATAAACAATATAGAAGAATAATTAGGCCGCGTATTTCTATTCGGTTCTTGATATCCAGTGGCATGTACGCATAGAAAGTTCGCGTAACTCCAGTATTGGCAACTGACGCACGGGGCCGCGGATAAAGGTAAGCAACATGGCTACGCGTACCCCCCCCCCCAAGTCTTCACTGCATGCACATGGTTAGGTTGAAAAAAAAATGATTTTTTTCTACGGTAGGCGAATCAGTAGATCCGGCAAAATTAATACCAGCTGGCATGAACGAAATCAACGAAAAAAATGAAAAAATGAGCTATTTATGCGCAAGCTGCGCATCAATTCCATCCCTCAAAAAGTCAAACTCGAGTGTTGAATTGGAATAAAAAAAACTGTGTCTCATTGAGTTTGAAGCGGACTCGAGAAGAGAAGGGCATCTAAAATTGTTGCTAAAATGGCGCAATTGAGACATGAGATGATTCGACTGGGGGCTGGTGTGTTTCAGATAGCGCGGACGAAGGTGTTGAGCGGCCGGGATGAGCGAGTACGGGCGGCGGGGCGGGGGCGGAGGCGGGGGCAGGCACCGCGACGAGGAGTACGAGGACGAGTATGATGAGTACGAGAGCCGCTCGAGGAGCCGAGGCAGGGGCGGGGCCGAGCGCGGGTCTGGCGACAGAGGCGGCCGATCCGGCGGCTCGGACAACGACAAGCCACCGCTACAGCGGCTCGACAGCGTGCAAGACCCGGGAAAGAGGTTCCAGATAAAGGATCGCCTCGGCAGCGGCGTCTGCGGCGACGTCTACGAGGCCTACGACGAAGAAGCCAGTACGCGCCTCTTACTTCTTACCGACCGCTTGCGTACCAATCGCGAATTTGCTTTTTTTTTTTCAAAAATCTCTCGTCAAAGTTACACTCTTTGCTAGACATTCGCAAAATAATTACTTTATATTTTTCTCATGTTTTTTTTTCAAATTTGGATTTTTTTTCTCAAGAGTTGCGTTTTGTATACTTTGTATTAGCTTGAATTTCGATTGAATCGCAAAGAATAAAACAAACATGACGGAATCATTTTTGCATTAACTAGTCAATGTGCAATGGAAAAATTTCCTGTTGTGTAATGCTTTCGCCGTTGGTCGGGTGCCCCACGAGTCGTTGCTACATTTATTAGTGTACATTCACAAAAGTACATCTGCTCAATACAGCCACAAATTCGCAAACAAGTCTTTTCTTCTTTAGCCAATAATACATTCTATTCGATAGTAGTGGATTTGTGGGGCTCAATCTCTCTGCGACACTTTTGTGAGTGTAGCTATGCTAATCTGCACTTCACCTTGTAGTCTCCGAGTATGTTTAGACTTTTTGAGGTGGTTTCTGGTTGCCGAAAATGTCTCAGATATTCATAAAACGACAGGTTGAACGAGCTGCTATCCAAAAACTTCCTCTAAACGTTTCTCCCTGTATGCCAGTCCCAAATGTGAGCTGTGCTCTGCTGTCAAGTACTAGTTGTAGGTGAAAAGCTGTAACTCAAGCTTGTTATATTGTGTTGGAAACGTGAAACAAGAGTGAATGGGTTTCGACCGGACGTGAGTAAAAGTGCTAGTTGCTTTTGGGCTTCCCCGAGTCAACTCAACTCTATTTTGACTATTTTGATTTTTTCCGTTCTCAGGTAGAAAAGTAGCGATAAAAATTCAAAAGCTAACTCCAGAGACCCAGCCGTTGATAGTGGAAGAGTACCGGGTACTTCGAGACTTCACCAATATCCCTAACCTGCCCGACTTTTATGGAGTGTACAGAAAGCGCTCCGGTAAGAAGACCGAATACGACGAAGTCTGGTTTGTCATGGAGGTAAGCCTAACTCAATATTTCTCAACGAGGATATGTCTCTGAAAGAGCCTGGGAGTGACGAATTTTTCGCGAGTCTCCATTGCCTCTGATAGAACATGTGACGAAAGTGCAAGCATCGGTATCGCATAACAACGCATGACAGTTAAGTCTCAAAATTAAACGTGGCCATACGTGCAAACGAACTGCGCACCTAAATTTAACTAGTCAATTTTAATAACATCACCATACGTGAATAAGGATTTTGTCCTATAAACCGATTTCTTCTTTATATACTAACGATAATTATTGATTCGATTCGTGAGCAGTATATTCATCGGATTGCGACTCCCTCCGATTAGCTTGAAAAATTATTTTTACACGTTTCTGGGTCCAATTTGAAGTCTACATTTTTTCGATATTTCTGACGTTCATTTTATCCAATGAAAATAATCATTTTGTGAAGAATAACCTTTTTGGGGGAATCAGGAACTCACAAAAAAGTATCCCCGCAAAAATTTGCGGATGGACTAGGCCCAACTTATTATTTAATCTAAAGATTACGAAAAATTCACAAAATCCGATTCAACAAAAAAAAAAGTCAAACAAACGTTGAAGAAGGCGAATTAAGTGTTTTCTCGCTAGAAAAAGCTCAATTCTATGAGTTGAATAAAGGGGCAAAAATTTTAAAAAAAATGTATGCTTCAGATTAGATCCAAAGAAGTGTACGAAAAATTGTTCAATCGAAATGGAAAGGGTCTGCGTGACGTTACCTACAATGACCCATGCTTATCAATTATATTTTCTTCCAGTTGAATATCATATTGAATGAATAATAGAGAATGAAATCGAGAGGATTTGATATGAATACTTTTTGCCGTGAAACAAAAGTGTATTTGTCGTTAATCAGTGGAATAGTGTATGAAGAGCGAGTTTCGTCTATTTATCCAGGTGCAGTTTCGGCTTGGCAACGAACGACCAATCAAACGTTCGAGACAATGTTGTATTTGAGGTTATTATCCGAGTGGGTGGATTAGTCTGTACGGGGAAATTGTGTGGTTACGAAGGCGAGTCGAGATTGGTTGAGGTTGCGAACAAACATTGGGCGCTCAACAGGTGAATCGATTGCAACGGGACATGTGCAGGCGAAGCTCAAACGGAGCTTGAGTCGCAAGCCACGGCTCGCGCGACACACGATTCGCATTAGACTCGGTACAGCGAGTCAGTACAGGTCTGTCGTTGGCGTTGCATTACACGTATATACACGAGGGGCAGAGCTGCCCTGGGTATATATAGAGGCGCACACGCGGATTAGTTTTGCGGCGCGGAGTAAAGCCGCGAGAACAAAAGCCGGCCAGTGGGTTGGCTCGTAATGCAGCGCATGCCACCAGCTTCGTTCCGCGTCTCGGGTTAATCGCTATCGGGGCGGCTGCGGCGGCCACCGATCGTCGTCGTTGGGCCGCGTAACGTCGCAACGTCGTAACTCACCGGCCGCGACCCCGCGCGCACCCACTGCCCGGCGAATCGGCCGAACGCACCGGTAATTTACGAGGCTCGCGCGCCCATTAAACAATCATTAAACTCGTTGCTCGCGCAGGTGAGCCTCGCGGCCCGCAAACACTAATTTACGGCAGCGGCCACCTCCTCGATAGCGACCGACGCGCGGCCGCCCGGCCACGCCTATTGTTCTCCGCGCGTTTCGTCAAATCGACATGCCGCGACGACCCACTTTTTCTTTCTCTTCGCCTCTTTTTCGCCTCGAGCAGTCCTCGCGATAAGCTCTCGCGATATTCGCCGGCGAATGATCAGCCACCAAGTTGCTATTTTTCTCAGCCCAACGCTGTCTCGCGCACCCGCGCACCGACCCACAACACAGCCCCAACCCCCCAATATACACCTATACTCAAATTCATGCTGCGATTGCACGTCCGTTCACCTAAGGTCGGCCAACCAATTGCATGGTTGACCAAAAACCCATTGTGGTGTACCAAATATAGATAAAAGATAGAGTAAATTCAAACCACCTGCACATTGCCCGTGTCTACGCTCATCATCTTGTAGTCTCGCTCTAGATTGTTAAATGCAAAAAATCGCGCAGCTCTTGCTCTTTTTCTTATTCTGGAGGAAACAAAATAGCGTATATGCATCGCCATCCCCGGCCGAATGATCGCGAAAAGAAATTCACAACGTCTCACCTGTCGTCAACAAAAATGCTAAGTCGAGTTTTAACCTGTCTATATTTATGTGCTTTTCTATAGGATGGTCTATCGCATTTACAGAATATCTAAGCGGCAAATCAAGGCATTGACTGAAATGTCCGTAAATATGAACTGTTGGTTGAAAAAGAAAAATGTGCTATTACTAGAATATTTTTAAAGATTCGAAACGCCCCCGTTGACCAAATCCGTTTCGGAGAACTTGCCACACTCGAGTTAATTAAAAGCTTACACTGAGAACCCGCATTATCAATTACGGGATGAATTATTAAATGGAAGTACAGTGAATTTTCCTTGTAAAAAAATTGAAATCTGCTTTAGTTGAAATGAGTTTCGATAGCAACAATTCTTACATGAAATTTACAATAAATTGTTGCTTTCAAAACTCTAAAAACTGAAGTGAAAATTTACTCTTATTACATGAAAAGTTTATTGCAGTTCCACTGAATCACTCGTACCCGAAGCTTCATAAATTGATTTTTCACTTTTATAAAGTGGTTCTTCACTGTAAACCTTTGAGAGAGTAAGATAGACCTTGGGTGACGAATCGGGACGGAAGTTGACGACGTTTTTTTGGCAAGCCTAGTATACTAGTATTGTTATTGGATTTTGATATATGTACTTGACTGAAATGATAAGTTCCGGTGTGCGGCATGATCTTGGAACTAATGTGCTTATGAGCTAGAGGACTTTGATTTTAATACGAACTTGACAATGAACTCGTCAGCCTAACGATCTAATGAGCTTATAATTTTTCCGGTAGTATAGTAGGAAAAGCTTGCCACACAATTTCATCTGTTCGACGCGTGCGTGTGGAGTGTATAAAACCGATTGGAACGCAAGTGCACGTTCAATTATGCATGAAAAAAGGAAAACCGGTTGTTTTGACTGCAGAGTACGCGTAATCCACTTGAAACAATAGCGGGTAGGAAAAAAAGCGGAATCGCATATACATGTAAAGTTGGGCCGACTGACGGTGGGAGTGACAAGGCTCATCTCGAGCGAACAATGCAAAGTTGACGAAGGCGGGGGAGCAAGTGAGAAAGGCCGGGCGTAAACGCTCGATATAAAATATCGTCGGCGATAAATCTCGGGCGCATTGGCGAGCAGAGCTCGAGCAGAAAGGAAGGGAGGGGCCGGCCGCGATTGACTCGCAAAACACACGGGATCGTATACGGCTCCGCAAATCATACATGCGTCCCTACGCCAATTTACATTATTAAAATGCGACGATGAATCAGAGGCGCTCGCGGCTCCTCAGGTAGTCTCGCTTGTCGCACAACAGGTGTCCCCGCTGATTCAGTCGCTGCACCTGCAGCTGCCGTACCAAAATATCCATCCTTGTTTTTCCTTCTCCCGCAAGCCTCTTTCCTAACTTACTCTCCTGCCGATCGTCACAGCCAATTTGTCCTCGTGCTCATGACGAGTAGCGTGGATTATTGCTCATGATAAGTGCATCCACCTGATGTGCATATCAATGCGCGTAAATCGTTGGGAAAATCGCATTGTATCACTGTGGCGAATGAAATTTCCTAGGTGCATTTGCGCAAGGAACGCATTACTCCCGGATCATCTCCACAATTTGGATTGCTATAGCTAAATTCGCGGGACACGAATACGTTCGGGACAACAAAGCCTCCAAGTTGCGTATACCGCATTTAGATAAATTGGCAGATCAATTAGGGTGTCAGAGCTCAATGGAGGGAATATTAGACAGACAACACAGCAGTTACACGGCACGGTTACTTTCGCGTGCTATCGACACCTCAAATTCCTACTCATTTCTACAACTAATTTATTGCTTCGTTCCCTATCCGACTTTGGCTTGTCTATCAGCTTTCTGCTTGCGTTACCACTCCATATATGCATCGTATATATTTCAAATCGGAACGGAGCGATCAAACGAGTACTCGCCGCGAGATTAGATGTCGTGGTTAATCACTCGACCAACCAATCAAACATCAACGCGTTTTATCCTGTTGGTGGTCGTGGATACATTCGTGTCTCGAGATCTATCTAAAAGATATTAGAAGGCAGTAGCAACAAGTGATTTATCACACCGATTATACGTCCACCTTTCATCCAGCGGTTATATCAAACTACTACATGCATGAGATAAATCTGAAATGAATCGGGAAGCAATTGATCGTGGAGGTCTGTACGATGACGCATATTATAAATCCATTCAAGCGCTGCATTGAAGCGTTTTCATTTGTTCCCTCGTAGCCTTTCGGCTGAGCAATTTTGCTACTTTTTCAATTCTCATACAATTTCATTTTCATTTTCATTTTCATGATACTTTCTATTCTACCGTTTAAAGATCCTTTTTTTTTCGTCCGAGCGATAGCAAAGTGCCTACTTTGCATCTTGGCGTTCGCAAAGAATAACACTTTTCTCCCAATGGGGACGAAAAACAGCATATGTATCTCGCTCGCAACTAGGCTATTTCGCCTTGCTTCGCTCGGGAACATGATATACTATTATGCAAGTGAAAAATGAATTGAAAATGTCTGATTTTCCCCAGAATATGCAGGTTAAGCGTCCGGTTTGGGGTAACTGGGCAGTAAACATTGCGGGCCAAAAGTGCAAGAGTTGAAAATGTTCCTAATTAAGGTAACTGCACCCAATGCGCCACCACCTAAGGGTTTTTAGCAAATTTGACTATGATAGACTTGGAATTCTGAAATTTATTACATAAGAAGGAATTTAATTCATAAAAAATAGTAATGACACTTTGAGAGATAAAATAAAAATTATTTACCCCTGATTGTTTAGGTTGAGTGTGAATAGTGAAATAAGAAAAGGGTGAAAAAATGAGTAAGTGAAACTTCAAAGTGTTGTAGGAGAGTAGTTTTGAGGGCTAAATGGGTGCAGAAGATACCGAGAATTTTCTTTTAATACCCCTAACATGATCCGAGGGCAACTGATGCTCAGAGAGTACCGGAAATACGAAATCTGACAAACGTGCCAAATTGCCCGCAGTTACCTTATTTCAATTAAAGTACTCGACATACTTTTTAGAATAGAATTTTCAAGTATACAAAATACACAATGTATAGAGGACTCGGGCTACTTCAAAATAACGTTAATCATTTCTCTGGATTATTCTGGTATAATGACCGGTCTATAATGATTTGGGAATGTCCATTTTATCTGCATAGCCCCAGAAAGTCTAGTTGAAAGATTACGATATGAGCTGATTGAATGGTTGTAGAATACTTTGATTTTATGCCCCGGAAGCATATTATCCGTTGATTGTTCGAGGTAAATTCAAGAGTGCGGGGCCACAAAAATCTTTGAGATGTTGGCGTTGAGAAGAAAGATGTTGAATCAGATGTCGAACGATTAGAATGAGTTTTGTCATCAGCTGAACCGCTCGCGTGTAAAGGGTTTTGCGGCGGGGGAGGGGCAGGGGCGATGATTAGTTGCGAACGTGGTGTCGGTGCGCGGTCGCAGCGGGGCGCTCGAAATTACGTGGGAAACGGGGAGATTGGCAGGGCGCGCTGACAATCAACCGAGTCCTGTGTCGCGCGATTCAATTCTAATCTCGCAGCGCCGCCGCTTGACGTGCAGATTACTTCCGGCGTAATTAGCCGCGGGTGCAGGTACGATGTTGTGGCCGAGCTTCGTTTCCCGTCGACTCGGCGTAGCTTGCGCTACTCCACGGTCTCCTTCCAATCAAAAGCACGTGTCGCTTTGTTATATGAGCCAGAGCCAAACTGGCGTGTGCTGCATGAGAGAGAGAGAGAAAGAGAGAGAGAGAGAGAGAGAGAGAGAGAGAGAGAGAGAGAGAGAGAGAGAGGTATATGGAGACCTTCGTCACAGAAAGCAACTTGTACAGTGTTGGAGGGCTGAGAAAATCCTTGTGTATGTTTGTTCGATTCGCGAAAACTCATTGATTCCATTATAATTCTGTATGTTTATTATTTGCAGCTGTGCGAGGGAGGCCCCGTTTCCGATCTGGTCAGAGGCTTACAGATGACGGACAAGAGAATGAAAGAGGAGCACGTTGCTTATATATTGAGAGAAACCATTAAGGTACGGCTAACCGCATTTACAAGTATGATTTGAGCGTATCTACAATCTTCACTTTCTATCTGCAACTCCGACTAGCCGGATTATTCGTGGAATTGGGTCAGATACGGATTGGAAGATTGAATTTGCAATTGTGACGTTGTAAATGGATTTTTATCATTTATTGCGCGAGCGGGCGCAAAGCCGTCCGCGCGGATTGTGGTTGTTTGAAAATATTTTTCTAATTTTTTAATTTGATTAGCCTAATCCCGTTATGCAGACGCTAATGTAATTACAGCCATACTTACGTGCCGGCCCAAGCCGAACACAAGGCTTTGCAAAAATATGCGCGAGCTCGCGAATCTATTTCTACGTGTCCCGTACGCGATGGATTTGAAAATATTGCGGATATATAACGCTACTCAATATATCCAAGTGGAAGGCCTCGGCAAAAGGAGCAAATGAGCCAATCACGGCGAAACTTGCTCCGAAATGCTTTCTGCCTACACTCATCCAGTCTAACGTGATTCGATTTCTCGCAGATATTTTCAATTAGATTAGAATTCATCGTACAGCATATCTGTACACTCAAAAATTTATAAATATAGATACATACTGTACACGATTAGGTAAATATGAGAGCTGCGTACCTGCAGCTCGCCTGCGACACGCAAGCTAATTAACCGAAAAATAGCGACACGTAGCAACAGCCCGACAGATAGCGTTGAATCGGCGAAAGAGAAAAAGATATGTATATATACATACGTGCAGACACGAGACCACCCGATAATAAGCTTGTCCAGGCTTGTTTCAATCTAGTCGGATTTTTTCG
Source organism: Aphelinus atriplicis (assembly GCA_020882685.1). Taxonomy (NCBI): domain Eukaryota; kingdom Metazoa; phylum Arthropoda; class Insecta; order Hymenoptera; family Aphelinidae; genus Aphelinus; species Aphelinus atriplicis. Next base: position 14,586,524 of record CM037076.1, on the reverse strand, counting down.
CAACTACCCAATTTATCCGAGATAGTCGAAGCTGGAAAAAAGAAAGTGGACCCGTAATGCTTCGCCCACTGCAGCCTCGGAACTCCCAATACAAGCCGAGTTCTCTCGCCGGCTTTGCACGTTACCATTACCATACAGTCTCAAAATACATCAATCGCTTGATATTCCGATCTACTAAAATGAAGAGTGACTGTTTTGTCGGAACCTGCGCAAGTCGACAGCTCGGGTGACTCGTCTCGAAGTACATGCGCGCGCGCAATTAGATGTGCAAAGCCCGAGCTCGAGGAACAATGATTGTCGAGCGGGGATCATTGGTGGGCTGATGCTTTGCGCATATTCACCGGCCCCGACCAGTTTGTCACTAAATCATTGGTGGGATTTTCGCGCCTCTCTCTCTTCGTCTCGCTGTGTTTGACACTCGCCGCATATACTCCCTATACACTCGCGGTAGCGATTCGTCCTAAATCAGGACGGCCTGACGTTTAATGCGGGCAAATTACACGCGAAAGAAATGCTCGCAACATGTCCGAGAGAGAGAGAGAGTGCCTGTCTGTTTTTGTGCCTCCCGGACAAACGCGTCACGGGACTCACTCTCGCGCGTTGTCGGGGGCCCACGCGCTCTGCATACGCTTCATTGCGCGACGCCCTTTATTTACCTTGCGGCTTTTTCCTTTCTCTCCTCTCCTCCTCCTCCTCCTCATCCTCCACCACCTCCTTCTTCTACCTGTGATTCTAAAGCTCGCGTTTTCGGCTCGTCGCAGAGCGACGTGTTATTCCAATCGCAACTGGCTCGTTTCTCCCGTTTGGCTCGCCGTCAACGCTACACGTCATAATCACACAGCGCTGCACATGCCTGCCCAAATGAGCAGTATTTAACTCGTGTATTTAATTGATCAAATACAGCGATATTCGAAAAATATGTTTTCACTGAATACTTGTATGGAGTTCGACTGGCCGGCCGCGCGGTGATGGTTGTAGATACGCGTGTGTGTATGCGCGCGAGAGATGATTGAGAAGAACGCGCGTGGTCGGCGAGCGGGAGGAGCGTTGAAAAAGCCGTATACAGCCGTCCGAGCGCGCATTGTATCGCATCGTTCAATTTGCAGTAAATCCATAAGAGCTATTCTTTTTAAATTGAACGGCCCGTATATACGCGCCCGAGCGCCGATCCATTTCTAACCCTCTCCTGTCACGACTCTCCTGTATAACGAGTCTTTCGATATTTCAAAGAGCCAACACTTGCCGCGCCGTGGAAAAAAAAAGCCCAGCTCCCGACCGACCCATCGATGACTCCTTAGAGTAATTTATAAGCTAGCTCGCGCTAAATTTGCCCGACAACCCAACGATCCCCAGTGAGTTGCACTGATTGTTTTCATTTTTTAATTGGATACGTACCGCGTGCTCCCTCGATTTATGGAACTTGCCGGGAAAATTTAGGGGCCTCCTTCACTTTTTATACACATCCAAGTATCTCAGCTCCAAGTGCATATGGCAATGCCCGTCTCTTCTGCCGCGAACCTTCCCCAAATCAGAGTATATCGCTTTACGCGTGTACATTTTTCTATTTTCCAGTTTTTTGAGGATTAATTTGGTAAAAGATTAAGTAAAATGTATTTCAGCGACGTTTCGCCAGCAAGATTTTATGGCTTCATTGAGCAATTTTTAAATGGACGATGATTACGTTATAGTTGGAAACAAGATATTTTCCGGTCACGTACAATCAAAATGACGCATACTGTACAAGAGACCACTTTACATTTGGGCAGTTCCGACTGCACTGAACTTTTTGCAGGTGGTTATCTGACACCTGTATAGTAGTTGAGGTCAGCTTACGTGATTTGATTTGTCTCGCGTGGATTAACCGACCAGTGCTGATTTCATAAGCACTGATGTAATGAATATTCGTGAAAAGTCATACGGACAGGTATGCTTTTTACGTTCGGGTGATGGAATTAGCTGTATTTTCTATGATATCGGCCTTCGAAGATGGTCATTCGAATAGTTGAAAAATGATGTACTCAGGACGGGCGTTCCAAGCAATTCGATTGATTTCCACCGATGAGAGGGAAAGTTGACCCGATAAAATTGGCGTACTTGAAATTGAAGCAAAAAAGCAAAGAAAACAAAGAAAGGAGGCGTGGAAGAATGACGTGATTGTGTATGACAGGCGGTGATGCACTTGCACGAGAACAACGTGCTCCACCGGGACATCCGCGCGAGCAACATAATGTTGACGAAGGAGGGCGAGGTGAAGCTGGTCGACTTTGGCCTGTCGCGAATGATCAAGGGCGAGATGGGCAAGCGCAACACGTGCATCGGCTCGCCCAACTGGATGGCGCCGGAGGTGGTGGAGAGCAAGGGCGAGAGGTCGCAGGGCTACGGCAGCCGGGCCGACGTCTGGGCGATCGGCATCACCGCGATCGAGCTCGCCGACGGACACCCGCCCTTCCAGGACATGCACCCCACCAGGGCCTTGTTTCAGATAGTCAGGAACCCTCCGCCCACCGTCTACAGACCGGCCAACTGGACCCAGACCTTCAACGACTTCATAGCTGAGTGAGTTTGTCCAGTCCACTCAGGTCCGGTCTCTCATCGGTTGGGCGGATAAACCGAGCCTCGTTCATTTATTGCAGATGCCTCGAGAAGAATCCAGAGAATCGGCCCGTCACGGCTGAAATCTATGAGCATCCCTTCCTGGCCGAGCTGCCCGAGAATGACTATCCTGTGAGTCACCCAAAGCTCCTTCATCTCTCTACTAAATATATACACGATTGTTTTCCAAGGCAAAAATCGACATTTTTTTAATATTATTTTTTTGTGACGCTTGTTTGTCTATGACAATTCAATCAAAATTATCTATTGCAAACCCAAGAAGTAAATTTGGATTATTTTTATAAATTTTAAATCTATGCTAGTAGGAAGGTGAAAATTGGGTTGGGGACAGGTTTGCCTGTGACGTTTTTTGGTCTGTTTTGGTCCTCTTTAACACCCTAAATAACAACTTTGGCATTTCCAAGAACATAATTAATTTGAAGTAGCTATAGTCGTTCGGGATAGCAAACAGTTCTTTTAATGCTTAGTACGTCGAGGGCTTGGAAAATATGCCGATTTCATGACAATGACCCATATGTACATATTTATATACAAAGATGCTCGTAGCTAGCTTTGTATGTTTGGCAAAGAGGAATCAACGTTTTTCTTTTCGTCGTACATAAATGTTGTGTGTCTGGTCGTAGCTGACGCAAGAATTGAAGGCGCTGATGATGAATAGGAGTGAAAAGGGCAAAAAAGACAGGAAACCCGAGGTGATTGTGAGAAAGGGCTACCTAAAGACCCATCAAACTCAACTTCCCGAGAAGATGTATCAGGAGGACCTGGCTGCCCTCGAGCCACTCACCGAAGACAAAGTACTCGACGAGCTTCACGAAAGACTGCGTTTGGGCTCTTTCCACACTTTCGTAGGCGACATCCTCGTCATCCTGAATCCCAACGAAAAGCAGGACATTTATGGACCAGTCGTTAGTATATTTCACTCACGCATTGAATTCGATAAAAAGTTATTTTATTGCATATAGATAGTAGTTCGATTGCAAGGTGAAAAATAATCGTCTGCCGAATCTTTGCTGAAGTAGGCGATCATCGTCTCGCGATCGCACCTAACACGTGTACTCAACGTGGCACAATGATTTCAGTGGCATACAAAGTACCAGAACAAATCGCGCTCCGACAACTCACCCCACATATACTCGGTTGGGGACAGTGCGTATCAAGACGTTATGCATCACGAAGAGCCGCAACACGTTATATTCGCCGGCGAGAGCAACTCCGGCAAGACGACGAATATGATGTACCTCATCGAGCATCTCATGTACCTAGGCAAGGTTTGTATAATCCAAGCGTCCGTTGCGTCGAATCGAGAAAGTATCGAGACTGTTTCGCGTGAATTGAAATTTTTAATGGCAGAGCCTGAAGGATACCGGGGCAAGAGTCATCAAGGCGATCAATCTGATTCACGCGTTCACCAACGCCGCCACCCCGTTGAACACCAACTCGACCAGGTGCGTGTTTCAAGTGCAAACGACTTACGGCTCGACGGGCAAGGCGTCCGGCGCTATATTCTGGGTGTACATGCTGGAGAAATTCCGAGTTTCAACTAGAGACAGGTGAGGGACGCCGACGATATGAGATCCGCGATCCGCGATTGTTGAGCCCAATGTGACAAACGTGTGTTGGACGCGAGGCAGGAACCAATCCAACTTCCACATGTTCTACTACTTCTACGACGGGCTGGAGGCGTCGGGCAACCTGCGCCAGTACCTTCTGCCGCAGGGCCGGCGGATGCGCTACCTGCGGGTCTACGACTCGGACTCGATGTCGGGTCGCAAGCGCTCGTTCAAGGTGCGCAACGACCCCCACGGCAACGCCAAGAAGTTCGAGCACATAAAGGAGTGCCTGAGGGCGCTCGAGCTCGACGAGCACTGCGAGGCGATCTGGCGCACCCTCGCGGCCGTCCTCAACCTCGGCGACGTGAGGTTCATCGAGAACGAGAACGGCGAGGCGGAGGTGCACAACATCGAGACCGCCAAGTCCGTCGCGGAGCTGCTCAGCATCGACGTCAAAAAGTTCACCTGGTCGCTGTGCAACTACTGCGTGATAAAGAAGGGCGTGGCCGCCCGCCGTCGGCACACGTGCGACGAGGCCAAGGAAGCCCGCGACGTACTGGCTAACACGATTTATCAGCGGCTCGTCGACTGGATCGTCAATAACATCAACGAAAAGCTCAGCGTGTCGCGCACCCTTTTGTACGTATATTTGCGACAGTCTCGAGTTCCGATACATATCCGCGATTGGCTCGTATCAATCGCTACGATTTTTACCATTGACTTGATCTTTACATTTTGCACCGGCTCAGCGGCGACAAGTTTCTCATCAGTATCCTCGATCTGTTCGGCTTCGAGTGCTTCTCCAAGAACAGACTCGAGCAGCTGGTCGTCAACACGATGAACGAACAACTGCAGTGCCATTACAACCATCGCATTTTCGTGTGGGAAATGGTGAGACACGTCCACAACATTCGAAAAACACGTCTTGGCTCTTCCGCCGACTAATTTAACCTTGCAACTCCACTCGCTACCTCTTTTTTTAATCCTCTTTCACGCTAAGCTCCTGTTTCGGTTTCGGTTTTATTTGCTGTTTGCAAACGATTCAATCGAAGGATTTGAAACCTGACAAGTCATGTTCTTGCATATCGAATAATGGTTCAAAATCGAGCTCTCACAGTTTTAAATTCGGGAAATATTTCGTCAGTATATTCAATGAAATAATTGACTTACTAATCACCCATACGGCACATTTAGTTTTATAGTAACGTTCCTGCAACGTTTTCTCGGAACCGCGGGAGCGTTTCAGATAAACGTTTCTAGAACGATATGGTTGTCGTTTCTATGGAGGTCGATATGTCTGCGGGTACATTTTGAAAATGCGTCCCAGAAACATATTGGGAGAACGTTTTGTTGGGAGCGGTATGAGAACGGTCAGTTGGAGCCGCTATCGAGAATCATTCCGGCAACATAGTTTAAAGGATAACTTGAACCATAACTTAAAAATCGTAAGGGAGAAATATACGTTGGACAATCTTGGAGTCCCATGGGAAGTTCTTAATAGCCTGGAAAGTCCATCCATCCAATATAGGTACCCGCGGCCGTTAATTTCTGTTGAGTTTTTGCATGTGCTACCTTGCCGAATCAAAATAGGTTCAATATGATGAAAGTTACAAATAACGCTCATTTTTCGTAAAACGTTCTCATGCGAGTCCAAAGAGGTCGGACATATCGATCTCCACAGAGGGTTGACACATCGTTACAGGGAAGGTTTTCTTGGAACGCTTCCGCCGTTCTTGAAAACCATCCCGGGAAATCTATCGCAACGTAGATCTAAATCTAACTGATCTAAAACCACAGCAAGAGCAAGAAGAAGAGGAGGTGCCCGTGGAGCGGTTCCACTTCTACGACAACAAACAGATGATAGAGCAGCTGATGGGGAAGGACGAAGGGCTGTTTTTCATCCTGGACGAGGCATCGCGTCAGCTGCACGACACTGCGTTCGTATTCGAGCGCATCAACAACCGACGAACTGAGAGCCAGCACATAAAGGTCACGGCCAAGAACGAATTCACCATAGCACACTACACGGGCAAATTGGTATACGACGCTAGCGAAATCACCGAGAAAAATCGTGATTACGTTGCTCCAGAAATGGTCGAGACTCTGCGACAATCCAACCACACCCTGGTGAACCAGTTGTTCACCAACAAACTTACCAAGGCTGGAGCGTTGACTATACAAGTGGACGAGAAGGACAAGAAAAAGGATAAGCCACAGAAGAAGACGGCTAGGAGCAAGTGGGGTGCTGCTTTGCTCCAGTCGGATCAGACTACTAACCTCAGGGTGAGTAAACATTACTGTGTGTCCTCTGTACCCTCGCGCACTTCTAGAAAAACTCAGTATCACATGTTTTTATTGGTCAACGTGAACTGAATACGTGAATGTAGAGTCTTGTAGATTGTCTGAAATGTCGAAATGACGTTGTTTACATTCCAGAAATACAACACGGCTTCTCGAGGCCAGTACTCGCAGTCGAAAAAGGTCCGCACGTACGCAGGCACATTCCGTGCGGCGAGTTTGTCGATTCTAAAGAGCCTGGCGGTGGGGGCTGTAAGCGGAGGCACTCACTTTGTCAGGTGCATCAGGTCGGACCTCGAGGGCAAGCCGCTCGGGTTCTACCGGGAAGTCGTCAGGCAGCAAATCCGCGCCCTTGGCGTCCTCGACACTGCCAGAGCCAGGCAAAATGGCTATCCGTTCAGAATATCTTTCCAGGAATTTATGCGCAGGTTAGTTGGAAGCAATCTATCCGCGTATACATTTTCCTGAATATGTACGCATATATCAGTGGATTCAAACCACCGTGACTCAAACAATCTCAGAGTATCGTGAATCTTCCGTGAATCAAAAAATATAGTTGTGTTTTGGAAAACCTATACTTCATAATCTCATGAACGAATTGAAGTTGAGGGAAGACAATTATGAAATTCCAGTGAAATGTTGCGTCATTTCGACGCACGCTTGGTAGCTTCAAAAAGCAGATGGAAAAAAAACTCAGTTTTGATTTCAATTAGCGTTTTTAAAATACAATTGTTGAGGAGATAACTATTGGACCATTAAATCAAGTGAACGCGCGATTCTTATAATCTATCGCATGTCCATTGTATGTAACCAGATACCAATTCCTGGCATTCGATTTCGACGAGAACGTCGAGATGAATCAGGACAACTGTCGGCTGCTGCTCGTGAGATTGAAGATGGAGGGCTACCTGATTGGCCGGAACAAAGTCTTCCTGAAATACTACAACGAGGAGTACATGTCGCGACTGTACGAGACGCAGGTGAAGAAGATCGTGAAGGTGCAGTGCATGCTCAGGTCGTTCCTCGCGCGCAAAGCCGTCAACCAGAAGACGACCAAGAACAGAATGGCCGCGCGAGCCGGGGCTGCTGCCCCGATTGCCCAAGAATCTGGTAGGTACTCATTCCTCGAGTACATGTTCCTCGTTCCATGACCTTTCGCTCGCCAACCACATTCTTACACTACACTTCTTTCTTCTCTCACACAATTTATCCCTCATACGACATCGACTCTTGCGTTCTCACGAAACTTCGCTGCGTATATACTCGTTCGAGCTGTCTCTTCTGAGCACAACTTTTTTTGCTCCCCGCGCGCACCTCTCGCGTTATCCCAGGTTTTGCTGTTTTTGCTCCCGATCTTAAAGGGAACTGTTTCAGTGAAGAAAGAACCAGAGAAGCCAACGCCACTTCAAAAATCAATGACAAAAACCGCATCGATGATGAGGGATGGGAGTCGAGAAATGTCAGAAGACGAAGCAGCTCTAGTATTGCAGAAAGGTATTTTTGGATTTTTCAAGATTTTTCAAGGTTTTGTTTAGGCGGTTATCACCGGACAGCCATACTATACATGATCATTTGCGTCCATGTCATTCCGTTCATCTTGCCGTTATATCAAGTTGTTCTTGTGCGTCAAAACATTTATATATATAAAATTAAATGTTATAAATGTATATATATATGGCTCATTCTCATGGAAACGGTCCTTTTTATGGCGAAAATTTATCGAATTCATCATGTTTCAATTCTTTTTATCCATTATTTATGTTCTTTTTGATACCAGCGAGAACTAAAACCACTTTTGCCCCTACCAAATCACCATCATTTCTTCTTTTTCCAGTCATTTCCGGTTTTTATAGTTATTGCGGTAATCGTGCGTTTTATCCATGTAACAGAATACATTTTATTTCTAAACCTGATGAATTCTGATCAGATAGACCCGGAAAAAATACGTAAGTTTGGTTTGTGTATACTTTTACTTGTCAGTGCCGTCTTAGTCGAGTTATTAACATTCTTAGGCAAAGAAAACGTGATTTACTGTATGATTTTATACTGAAAAAAATAAAATCTTTGAACGACAACAACTTTGTTAAAAAGGCACTTAGGAAACCAATGACAGGAACAAAACTTGTAAATGTGAAAGATATAGCATCTACGCTAGTGGGAAGGTGAAAGTGCGGGTTTGGGACGAATTCGCCTATAACGTTTTTTTAGCCTGTTCTGGTCTCATTTAACATCTCAAATAACAATTTTTGTAACTTTTTACTGCTTCACCTTTGAGAACATACTTAATTTGGATTATCTGCATTCGTTCGGGATCACAAACTGTTTTTTTTCCAATGCTCAAAATTTCGAGGATATGAAAAATACCGATTTCATGAAAATGACCCATGTACCTCGCGCATAGCTTGGACGCGCATGTTCCTGCACATGCGGTGAATTTTTTATATGTAAATATATTTATATGTATGTATACATCGACAGATTGTGTGGTGAGAGTTTTGGTTCATAGTTTTGAATAATGACGATACAGCTTACAGAGGCCACCAAACCAGAAAAGAAGTCGGACACCATCTCAGCAAGGATCTGAATTCGGATCCGGATCTGATGGACATGATGAGGTTCTACGGCTACAAATGGCGAACGAAGAGCATATTCCAAGTCCTCCTACGCTACCGAGCAGCCCGATATCAAGACCTCGTCCACTTTTGTCAGCAAGTAAGTTATTTAAACAAGCGTTTCTGGGTTCAAAATTAAAACCATTGATAGGATGTTGCAATTTCATGTTCTTATAATATTTGTGCGAGGAAAATCGTACATCATTGAAGGTGGACAGATTTACCTTAAAATTTGTTTGAAGTGTGAAAATTAGACGTTGCAGACAACTTAGGAATAGTGAAATAGAAGTGATAGAAGTAAATCCTTGGCATATTTGTGTTACATATTGCATATGGGTATTTTAGTAATCTGATAAACAAGTAGAGATTGCAATAATTTACGTGAAAAATAGTATTATTAAATTTCAATAGACTATTCTTGTAATTTTCACTGCAAATCGAGTCATTTGATGTTAATTTGGTAAAATTTTAAGGAGAAATTTCTCTTAGTATAAAATCCAAATAGAATAGCGTATCATTTTAGATTATCACTAGATCCAATCGTATTTCACGTGACCACCAAGGTTTGAAAGTATAATTATATTCTTCAGCGTTGGAAATTATAGTCGCATTTCGGATACGATAAAAGAAAATCAAAGTTCAATTTTGATTGAAATGTACATAAGTGTGAAAACATGGAAAAATAAAGGTGTTACAAAAAAATGAGTGAGTGATGTTGAAAAGTAGGCGAATACTGTAGGAAAGGTTGCTGAACGGTGAGATAAAAAGCTAACGGTGAAAAATGTTTCAGGTCCATCTTTACAATCAGGCGACAGTGGGGGCTCTGCAGATGAGCAATGAGCGCGTACCCCTAGAAAGAATCGACCCACACGATAATCCTGGAGCTTTCATTGGTCCCCCTCGACCGCCAAACGTTCATAAGCTTCCCTTCGACATTAGTAACGAGCTGCCATTTTACGACACTACTCACATGTATGACCCTAACGCACGTCGCCCCAAAAGGAAGGGGTAAGTATCGCCAAGTGCGCTGACCATACGTATCCATCCAACTACCAACCCGTCTTGGTTGAATGACCATCGATCGTCAAGACCAATCACCTCTTTCATGTATATGTTTGTTCACCTTCTTTCCAGAGGCATTCGAATCTATCGTGCGGTCATTCGTCCAAGCATCTCCCTTCATCAATTACATAATTTCATTCAATTCCAATTTTACAACAGTATCCCGGGCAATTCGAGACTTAACCTTGCTATAAATCAGATGCTTGCATCATTTTAAAATGATAAATTTCACGTCGCGTCTATTGCATCAAACTTTCATCGGCAGCTTTTTATTTTGTCATGCGATTTTGCATATGGATCGCGCGCGGGATGATTTTTTTTTTCAAGAACGAAGTCGGTTGTTATTCAGCATTAGTTGGTATGATCCTGAAAATGCGTTCTACAGATCCGTAGAGGATTCGATCTCGGACGACGATCAGGAGAATTGGGACGAGCCGTTAAGGAGACAAACCGTGTGGGGCAACATCAGACGTAACAAGAGAGGTGCCTATCAATTTTTGACGGCCAAAGTCTGTGCGCCGAGTTCATTCGTCCATGATTCAGCATTCTACATCCTAGAGCTTGCGTCTCAACATTCTGCACTATTATTTCAACTGTCATCTGTCGCTTAAGAACTTCATTTATCTATATAATATACTTGACTTCATAATTTTTTACTCTTATTAAGTATTTCTTATACTATATGTACATTTTTTTGTTTGTCTTGTACTATACATACTAGTCCTTATTAGTTCCCTTTGCTTCTATACTATTGCCATTATGGAGGCCGAAAATGATGAAGAAATATCTATTCATTTAAACAACGCGGATATAATCTGTTCAACTCACTCACTTTCTACTTTCAATTTTTTATTTTCTCGAAAACAAATATATCACTTCATGATGTTAGCGCTTTATCTTTCAGATTTTTTATTTCATTCTCATTTGTTCAGGTTTCTTTGGTCTTTGGCAATCTCACCATGTAACAATTTAAGCCATTTTCTCGTCCACTGTAATCCATTGGACCATTCAATTTTTGATTTATTACGTTTTTTTGTTTGATTTATTAATATTTTTTGTTGTGGATCACAAGGAGTATCGAACAACAAAGATTGGACAAGCGCTATTGTTTTAATCAATAAATTCATCGATTCGTTTCTTCATTCTGCAGAAGATTTTTAGCCTCGATAAAGGCCACATAAAACTCTCAAGTATCCCATCCTCGTATTGGTCAGAGTAAAGGTGCGTTTATGAGAAGAGAAATGAATTGGCAGATCAGTCCAATTTTACCTATCAATGTGTTGTCTTCTTAGTCTCTTAATTTCTTACAGTGAAACTGCACCAGATTGCAAGACTAATTCAGTCTGTTGACACACAGTGAAATTTTCACTGTAATGACACTTTTATTCCTGTGCACTTTTCGAAATTTCTGCCACTGAACTAGAATAGTGAAATTGTAAAAAGCGCACTGAAACGAAAGTGGAATTACATTAGAAATTTTACTGCATATGAACAAAGTCACTCTGGTACAGTGGTTTTTCACTATAAGTAATTATATGAGTACAGGTTGGCATGGTAGGAGCTGATACGCAAGTTCTATATCCTGCGTACAGGCGTATAAAGTTGCACAAACGTTGATAACAACTGAAGCTCCAAAGACTAAAAGTTGAGTTTTTGAATGAAGTTTGAAGCACACTTTTATAGTTCAATCACCACATCCTCATTTGGCTCAGTAAATCACTCAGCGCACATTGATCGTTTCTGTACATATATAACACCTTTGCATATCTCTCCGCTCTCACTCTCTCTTTCTCTCTCTCTATCCTCTCTGTCTGTCTCTTTCTATCAGCTTTTCGATAGCACTCCGCCCTATATTGCAGGACAATAGAAATAAGCGCAAGAAAAAAAAGCACAGACTGAGTAAATTGAGCAAAACAAAGTGAAAAACGTGGAGAGGGAAGATGTCCCCTTTCTCCAGAGTGTGACTCTCTAATTTCAGATGCATATTGCCAAACGACCAACTCCCCCCACCGCAATATAAACTCCACGAGCACAGGGGCTCACCAGTCTCTGATCAACCATCCATTTTCCAGGGACCCCAGTGTCCCAGTCCGATGCCCTCCAGAAGGAGCCCAAGTCCAGTCCAGAGTCACGTCAGATTTTCAGGCGCCCAGAGACGCCCGTAGCCCCGGACGACCGATCAACGCTCATATTCCTCGCTCAGTAAGTCACCCCTCACCCTTTTTCCTTCTCAAACTTAATTGACAGAAACATTGTGCGTATTGCAATACGCACGGTGGTACATTGACTCTTTTCAAATCGACTCAAGACATCTTTGTTACCTCTTCTAAAAATTCAAAATAGCTCAAAACTACTGTTTACTAGTAGAAATTTTCATTATTTTGGACAGTACATTTCTTGTCGACCAATAAACAATGCTAAAACTATATACTTAAAGTAAGAGTAAGGCAGAGAAAAATCTTGGACAACGAATTGAAACATTTTCTGCGTATTTCAAAGAAAGCCTCGTCGAATGTCTCTATCGAATAATAAGATTTTGCCCGAGTATAAACGTTTCCCCGAGCTCGTGGACGATGAAATATTTAGCATTGAAAGAAATATTGAAAGATAGTTTGCAATGTGTATGTGTCGCTAACGTATGTCTTTTTCTTTTCACACTTGCAGAATGACTACGATAACAAAGGGTCTATCCGCTCTAGGAAGAAAGTACCACCACCCCCAATCCCAGTTAATCAAATGCCAATAAATAGTTACAATTCTGAGGCTCGAAATAGAACTGCTACGAAACCTGACTGGGCCGCCGAGGACAGGATGAACAGAAATGATCGGTAAACTTGCTTATAACAATACCGCACGCGATATTACACCCACCATTGAATCTTACTTCTTTATAACAATTGTTTGTAATGGAAACGATGTTGTGTTGCGATTCCGAGTTGATTCAGCCAACTGTCTGATTCGCATTTCAGAGTAAACCCGATCCAAGAACTCAAAATGATTGGACGAAGAAATAACAATAACGACAACGACACTGAAGATGATCCACCCTTCAATTTCCAGGTAACACGAACGATCAAAAATATACGTAAATACATCACCCATGGAAATAACCAACTATATATGTACAATCTTCGTTTCACGGGTGTCTTTTTACCATTATATTTCCACTCTGAAATATCGTCAACCTGGTGATTCGGCAATGTTATTAGCTCATTGGTATAGAAATAAATTTGAATAATATGATTTAGTTCTCTTTTTCACGTGGTCTTGTCGGTATAGGGTGCAATTTACAAATAACTCACAAAATACGAATTATTTTTTGAGTTCGAGCGGCGACACTATCGTGATTAGTACCCTTTAAAATGAGCTAGACCGCATCTGGTTTGAACTTTTGTAATTTCCAAAACAGTTGTTTCTTTCGCTATTAGACTCTTGAAATCGAAAAAAATGCAACCGATCCAGGGAGGGGAGTGGCCGTTGTTGCGGGTACACTCGACAAACAAAAGCGACGTGTCAGAAAGTCGTAGTGTATACACATTGAAAAATGATCAGCCGCGTTATAAATGTTTCTGTCGGTGCAGGCGATGCTGCGGAAGACGGGCCACCAGCGCAACTCGATGAAGCGCAACCCGGTGTACGACTCGAGCCCGGCGTGGGAGTCGAACGTGGTGTACCAGAGTGGCGGCGGGGGCAGGTCTCGCAACCGGGACGCCTCGCCCGAGTGGAGCCCCAACGACATGGTGCGCATGTCGGAGAAGTACGGCAGGGAAGACTGGGGCAAAGGGGCCACAAGAGACACCGCCAACGGCTTCGACATCCAGCCGAGGGACTCGGCCAGCAGGCCCGGCCACAGCGTCACCGCCGAGCTCGCGCCCGGCATCGTCGTCGAGGGCTACGTCGCCGATCTCTAATTCGAATCTCTCTCCAGCATCCAACATCTTGTTTCCGTCGTTCTATCGTTACTCGGGCTTCTCTGGCTTTTATTATCTCGCCACTTTCGCCACACGCTACTGCCCAACTTGACGCGAGGCGATCGCTCAGTCACCATCTTGCATCATGCTTCATCACTCTAGCATCATTACTCGGGCGCATAAAATTGTATAAAATTCAAACGGCCAACTTGTTACTGCTGATCCCCTCCCACACACAACACACACAAACATTCAAATGCTAGTTTGGCTTGCAATGTCGCATTGCCAACTTGATACTTTTATCAATCGATGTATTTATTCAATTCGGTCAATTAGATTGTTCCACCTGAATAAAGATTAGACTATGTTCAAAAATAATTTTGCTATACAAGTTTTATTTGCATATATATGCAAGCCCAACGAATCTCGAGATTGCCCCATGTGTAAATAATCACATTTCACAACCTCCATCACCTTTCCTTTACCATTTTTTCATTTCCATCCAACTTGTGTGATTGTTTGTGAAAAACAAAATATTCCTTTTTAAGTTTGCTTTAAAGATTTTTTATTATCAATCTTACCTTGTCGTTCTTGCTTTCATTCAAGTAAAATCATCATTTACTTACGCGCATTCTTCTAAAGAATCATACAAATGTTTAATAGTATACATTAACTACAACAAACTCAAACTATAACGTTGATACATATTTACAATATTTCATCTTAAACTTATAAATCTGGATGTGATGGAAATGAATGTCACGTGGCGCAACTGTGGGGTATGGATTTGACACTGTACAAAATCGAGGAGGTTCTTGCATAAAATTCAATTTTCAAAGTTTTACCACCACATTATCGGGACGCGACCTCGTCTCAGCGGCCGTCACTCCGAGACTTACATCAAGAAATAAAACTTCATCACATCATTTCGGACATTTAATTTTTCTTCTTTTGTTGCTGACCCAATCCTAAAGACTCTTGATGTTGGGCGATGAGTCTCTCTTGGATGTCTTGCGCACAAGGACTATACCTGGAGTATTCCATGGTGAACTCTCCTTTGCCTTGCGTAGAAGAGCGTAACTCGGCAGAATATCCAAACATCTCGTTGAGAGGCACCTCTGCGTAGACCGTGAACCATCCGTCGATCCCGTCGACGCCCACGATTATTCCTTTTCTCTTATTTATCGAGCCCATTACCGTACCCTGTTTCAATTTAATCAAAACTCAAGTTAATCGTCCAAATGAAGTTTTATCCGGGAACTGTCTCGGAGAATAAAAAGCACGATTTACCTGAAATTCTTCGGGCCCGGTTATCTCAACCATCATGATGGGCTCGAGAATTTGCCATGCTCCATGTTCGAAGCAATGCTTGATCGCGCCGTGAGCTGCCAAACAAAAAGAGTGCTCGGACGAATCAACAATGTGATGGGCACCATCGAGCAGTCGGAACTTGAGACCAGACAATTTATGTCCTGATAGAAGACCTTTCTCGCACATTTCCAAAAACCCTCTCTGCACTCCGGGTACAAACTGCTTGGGAACGTTTGTTCCCACTGTTTCATCAGAGAACTCCAAAGTGGTGTTTTTATGCGGCGGGAGTGGCTGTTGGAATGCAATTTGTTTTTGTTTTCATTTTAAAATCATCCAAATAAGTTGGGGTGAATAGGATGAACATTTGGGAAATCACCTCCAGAATTCCAATTACTCGGCCGAATTGTCCAGCTCCACCACTCTGCTTTTTGTGAAGATAATCAAACTCGCATGGACTAACTAATGTTTCTCTGAAAGAAACTTTCGGCTTACCAAGAATAACTGGGCAATTATACTCACGCTCCATGCGTTGACCATATATTTCCAAATGTAATTCGCCCATTCCAGATACTATACTCTCCTGGAATTAATAAAACATGAATCAAAGAAAGAACCGTCAAACGTTCATAAATCTAAAGATTAATTAGAAAATATATTCACACAATACCTTATTGTCGGGATCATAGGTGAAACGGAATGTAGGATCTTCTTTTGTGAATCTGCCTATTGCTTTTGCAAAATTATCTCGATCTTTAGTATTTTTTGGGACAATAGACTTGGAAACAACAGGTTCTGCTACAAATATCGATTCCATAGAGATAGCCATGTCTCCTTTGGTGACAAAAGTATCACCAGAAGCACAATCTACTCCAAATAGTGCAAATATATCTCCAGCATATATTTCAGGTACATCCTCCATTTCATTTGAATGAAGTCGTACTAAGCGAGCAACTCTTACCTAAAAAAGGAACTTCTGAGTCAATAATCGTCTATTTGATCTGATTATGAAATCATTAAATGTCTACACTGACCTTCCTCGACGTTCTTGTATTATAAATTGTGTCTGTTTTCCTCAACATACCTTGGTAACACCTAAAGTAAGTCAGTTGACCAAATTTACCAGCTTCCAGTTTGAAGGCAAGTCCAACAAAAGAATGTTTATCAGATCGCTCAGGATTCAAAAGGATTTTCTCTGATTCTTCTTTCCTGATGATTTGAATAGAGTTCAAGTTTATAAGAGACTAAAACGAAATAATTCGTTGCTACAATAAATCTCACCCTTTCTTTTCAATAAAAGCATAATTTTCAACTTCTCCAGGGTGCGGCAGGTAATCCAGAACTGCATCGAGTAAAGGTTGAACTCCTTTATTTTTCAATGCTGTACCAACTAAAACTGGAGTAAATGTTCTTTTCAAGCATGTTCTCCGAATAGCAGCTTTTATATCATTTTCAGTAATACTAGTTTCAGTCAGAAACAGCTCTCCAAGTGTTTCATCCGCATTACTTAGATGCTCTATGAGCTCTTGTCGTTTCTCATCAGATTCTGCAAATATTAAAGATTCAATTACATATAAGAGGGTATAGGTTCCAATAAAATTAAACAAACCTCATTGTACCTGCTCTCATATCCTTGGGTATTTCATCTTCTCTTACTTTCTCACCATAATTACCATCAAAGTAGAGAGCTTTTTGTTGAACCAAGTCTATAATTCCTTTGGTCTCGCTTTCCACACCAATTGGCAATTGTATAAAAGCTGCATTGTGCTTTAATTTTGTTCTAACCTGAGTTAAAACTCTCACTGGATTGGCTCCCATTCTGTCGAGTTTATTGATGAACGCCAAACATGGCACGTTGTATCGCTTCATCTGCCTATTAACTGTGAGGGTTTGTGACTGCACTCCACCAACAGAACAAAGTACCAGTACTGCACCGTCTAAAACGCGCAAAGATCTTTCAACTTCAACGGTGAAATCTACGTGTCCCGGAGTGTCTATGATATTGATGTTGTAGTCTTTCCAGAGGGTGTAAGTTGCTGCAGACTGGATGGTGATTCCTCGCTGTCTTTCTAACTCCATGCTGTCCATCACGGCGCCAACATTATCTTTGCCTTTCACCTAAATTTTAAATAATCATGACATTTGGTTGAATGTTAAATGTACACTCTTATCTATCGTATGCTCAACAAGTACCTCGTGCATTTCCGAAATACGCCCAGTGTAGAACAGAATACGTTCTGTCAATGTCGTTTTTCCCGAATCGATGTGGGCTGAAATACCAATATTTCTCATCTTTTCGATTGGCTTGTGCTCTGCATATTTTGCATAGTTGGACATGCATTGTCCTTTGACCTAGAAAACCATTTCAAATCAGTTATTTTTCTTACGTTTTATTATCAAGTGCAGTTACAAAGCTCTAAAACGAATTGAATCCTAACCTGAAAGAGAAGCAGAAAATCTTACCTCGAAAGCAGCTAATGGAAATCTTGACAACCTCGTAAGGTTTGTTTGGTACCTCAACAGAGATACAATCGTCATTTCTTGAGTTTTATATTTTGAAAACAACCACAACTTGATTGAAAAAAACTAAAAATTAATTAGACACGTCCAGCAGAGAAATCACCATGATGCGCGCACACCGGCCTGCTATATATATATATATATATATATATATATATATATATATATATTAGACAGACTTTCTTGCGGCCAGCCCATATATATTATAGCTATAGCAGACGGATAAACACGAGAAATGAAAATGTATGTATAATTATGTTGGTCAAATACTGTGTCACCATACGATCCAAGATATTTTGTTGCAACAAATTGTTCCAAATTGTTCATTGAATTGTTCACTTCTTAACAATAGGTTATAATCTTTTGTGAAAACTCCATCAACTTAATTCATCATAACTACGATTGATGTGGTAGTTGAAAAAATTAAACACTGGAGAAAAGTGCAGCAGTTTGGTTACAATCGCAGATTTTAAAATGCTTGTAAAAGTATTGCAATGTCAATTGATGAAACCAGTAAAATTGCCAATAAAATTCATCAGACAGTGCACTTCTAACATCAGCAATGCACCGAACAAGGACAATATTGACGATTTGAAGAACTGGAAAGAAAAGTTGCACTCGACAATGACAGTTTATGAAAATTTCATCTCGGACAAAGAAGAAAACTCTCTACTCAATGAGCTTGAGCCTTATCTCAAGCGAATGAGGTATGAATATTCACACTGGGACAATGCAATTCATGGTTATCGCGAGACAGAGTTCCCAAGATGGAATGAAGAGAACACAAGAATAATTGACAAAGTTAGAGAGAAAGCTTTTCCGCCTGATATGCCACAACTTGGACTTGTACATGTTTTGGACCTTGCTGAAGATGGTTGGATTAAACCTCACGTGGATAGTACAAGATTTTGTGGCGAGGTCATTGCAGCAATAAGCTTATTAAGCGACAGTATAATGCGACTTACCTATGTTGGACAGGAAAAAGAATATTGGGATGACTTTCTTGTGCCAAGAAGGTCTCTGTATATAATGAAAGGAGTTGCTCGTTACAAGTACAATCATGAAATCTTGAGTAAAAAGGATTCTTTTTATAAAGGAAGAGCTATCAATAAAGTGAGACGTATTTCAGTAATTTGTAGGTGTGAACCACATTGAAAAATTGTAAAAAATAGTTTCTCGTATAAGTTCTGTATAATAAATTATTCAAAGTACTTAATTTGTGTAAATATAGTCTTATTGCCTCGATTGTTGAGGAATAATAGTATATACTTTGCTTAGAAAAATCATTCATGTATTCAATGTTGTTGAAAAAATGTAATTTCCTACTTTTTTAAAAAGTCTGTACAAATATGGCGTTTTCTTTCACAATTTTAAATTTAATCTCGACGCGCACGCGCATGACACCACTCGCGACAGACTACTCTCCTTTGATTGACTATAGAATATAAGTAGCAGAAAATACATTCATGTCCGCATCAACATCAATGGTTTGCATTGCAACTATTGCCCGGCTACAGCATTGTGTAAGATGTATGTGATTAGCAATTAACTCAACATCAATTCCGGCTTAACATATAAAAATACCAAAGGTAATGCAGAATGAATTCCGTTGAATAAGTAAAATTAATATTCTTGTCAAACGTATATTTTATAGGTTAGATTTTATGATTTTTTTTACAAGTCCAATGACAATGATTACCGAATTATTCTCATATTCACTAGAAATGAATCGCAGTAAAATTAATAGAGAAATATTTATATTGTATCAGATTTGAGCAATGTCCAGAATAATGAACTTCGCTGGTTGTGCATTGAAAGCATGGGTTCCTCAAATGACATCGGTTCGTTTTCGATATCATGCCAATAAAGAGAGACTAGTGAGGCGCTATGGCTATGAAGAACATATTGATCAAAGAGGACTGCTGGCGCACACGGGTGGCAATGATCCTGTAACTGAAATGCCCATCTACCGTCCAACTGATTCATGGTCAGAAAAGAAGGCATTGTTTGGTCAAAATGATTACATAGACATCCTTGGAAATGAAGAGTTGAAAGTTACAAGAGTAATGTACAATGTCCCTCAATGGTTGAGAGGTTTTAAAGGAAATGAATTCCAAACGCTGCTTAGAAAAAAGAAGGTTTACAGACATGGTATTTATCGAGTGGCAAGACCAACTAAATGGAAAGAAATGAATAAACGTATTATGTATCTTTGGAAATATTTGAATCGTAAAACAAAAACACCAATGTCACGAGATTAGTTTAATTCAATCTATAATTGAGCTCAATTCAAATATTCAAATGTATATTACATTGTGATAAGATTGTTGAAATATTGTTAACCAAGACTTGTAGGTACTTTTTTATCTGTATTTACATTATATTAAATAACAAAGTACTTTGTAAAATAATGAATTTATTAATCGTCAATCATGCATTAATCAACCATTACAGGATATTTATCAATTCAAAAATCACAGCAATTATTTGCCTCTCCCACAAAAAATACTTTATTCTGATTTATTATAAAAAATAGCAGAATCATGCTCGTAGTGAGTTTGAAAAACAAAAAAATGTAATATAAATGATCGAGCTACACGCTTATTTATATTATAAACTCTAAATAAGTACAACTGGAAAAAGACATAAAAAGTCTATATATGACTATGTCGTTCATTTATATATGTAAATATATTTTATACAAAGGGATTGCGAGTATTGTCCAATTATGTTAAAAACCAACGGGCTTCTTTTTACAAAATTCTTTCAACAACAAAATAGACTCATAGCCTATCTTCGTTATTACAAACAATTTACAATTCAAAATAAAATTCTTTTTTCAATCACCACATTGATAAATATCGACGAGATAACTTTTTACAATCTTAGAAAATCTGGATGGCAGTTGCCACAAGTCTTTATTAGATCGTTTATACACGACTCAAAGCTGTAAAAAATCTGTAAGTCTGCATTGCTGTAGCAAGATCTGCATGATATATTTTACACGCATTATTGATGTAATACTGTTAAGTCTTTTAAAAAATCTCGTCTTCAATTAGAAAGCTACTAATCACCCGTCCCGATTGCAGTGACTTGTTAGAGGAAAAATGAAAGTCGAACGTAATATAACGCATCAAAGTTCTATGTACATAAAATACCGGCAGTCTCTTGTGCTGCTATGGACAACAACTTGGTTCTCTTCGTTAGATTTACAACTCCATAATCAGCCTATAATTATCGTTGTGGTAAATTTATAGGTGATTTTGTAAGAAAGACAGAAGCGTCGTTTCGTAGTGTTTACTGGCATCTAAACTCCTGAGACTGTGCCTCTCATTGGGATACACTTGCAACTGATATGGTTTGCCAGTCTTTACAAGAGCATTGATCAGCTGACTGGTATGGAAGAAATGTACATTCTCGTCTATTAATCCATGAATTATGAGCAGTCTATTCTCTTCGTCGGGGAATTTGTTCACATAGGTCAAAACCGAGCCATTGACATAGCCATGCATGTTGTTCTGAGGTAGATCCATGTACCGCTCTGTGTACCCCGTGTCATAGAAGTACCAAGAAGTTACCGGAGCACCAGCAATAGCCAACTGCAATTGATCATGGTTCCGTAAATATACGACAATTATTTCTGAACAGTCGGATTAATTTAATCAAGAATCATCTTTGTTCTTAGGTTAACTAGAATTAGGATGCAGACCTTAAACACATCTGGATACTGAATTAGACCCATGAGACTTAAGTAGCCGCCATAGGACCAGCCGTGAATAGCGACACGATTCAAGTCTATATATCCAGTGGTTTCTGCCAGCCATCTGAGCACTTCAACTTGGTCGCTCAATTCAACAGTACCCATTTTTCGTTGCAAGTAACTTTCAAACATCAAGCCCCTGTGGTGGGAACCCCGCGAATCTATGAGTACGACGCAGTAACCTTGAGCTGCAAGCATGTGCATTCTCAGATGTCTCATTCCCTGAAAATTCAATGAATATCCAAGGAATTATCTTGCAAACCCATGTATATACGCATCAGTACGTGACCTATACATACCTTGAACGTATTGGATACCAATTGCACTTCTGGGCCACCATACACATTGAGAATGGTTGGATATTTCGTGCCAGGCTTGAAATTGTGAGGTTTGAAAATCATCGAATACAACGTGTCTCCAGAAGAAATCTTGTGCGTGAAAATTTCTGGTGCAAACAGTTCCGACTCGGGTGTTGATGGTTCTAGCAGAAAACCAACGGGAGTGAGAGAGATATTTTCTACTGTCCAATCAGATTGCGATATCCGGAATACCTTTTGAATTTAATTACCTGAATTAAGTGAATTACCATGGTGAATTAGAAAATATGAAAGATAATATTTTGATTAGCCTTACTTGACACGCAGGCAACGACTTGATCGAACTGTAAACAGTTACCATCATTGTGCACTCTTTGTTGAAGTACACATTATTGTAACTATATCCAGGTCTTGTGAGCAATCTAATCTCTAATGGACGGTGAAGAGACACAGCATAAACGTGCTGCTCTAGAGGGCCTTCTCTTAACCCAACGAAATAAACAATGGAGTTCACCTCGTCTACCCATACTTCTTTTCCCAATACCTCCCAATCACCTTGTGTCAAAGCTACTTTCGATACAATACGCGGCTGTAAAAATACACTGTCCATTCGATCCAAAGACTCTTCTACACCATTTCCAGAACCTGTAATTCAGAGTAGCTTTTGATTTGATTGCATAAAATTCAGAAAGAAAGTTGAACAAAAAAAAGAAAACATGCATACCAGCTATATTTGATGTAACAAGATACAGGTGTCTAAAATTAGTTTCTTCACTGCCCCAAATAAATTTCACCTCTGTAGAATCGTCAGATGGCAAGAAATAAAGCAGGTCGTTTACGTTTATCCAAATACTATTTGTTTCCGAATAAAGGACCTGAACACTCGCTGATGAAGGAGAAAAATGATTTTCAGAGTTATAAACATTTGGCGGAGGTTCACAAAAATTATCTATGGACAGTAGAATAAGCTCTAGCCTTTGTTGTTTTCTGTCTAGAAGTTGAACCCATATGCTAGAAAAAACAAATGCAAACTTGAGCATTAGGAAGTGCATCGCTTTTTCATTTCAAGGCTCAGTGAACCTTTATAACTTTTTCAACTTACTGTTTGCCATCTTTCATCCAGCCTGCTCTAACCATGTATTCCATCCAAGGAAACATGATATGCAAAGGATATTGTAACTCAAGAGTTTCAATATCGATAATTTGAGACAGTTCAGAAATTTTAAATTGTACTAGCTTCAAGTTACTTCTAGCATTGTTTGTGCCTGCTCTTGGAAATCTGAACTCATCGACATCGTGTGAATTGTCCGAAGATGGAAAACAAAATATCTTCACATCACTTTCATCTACTTCTTCATAAACTATCCTGTATACTTCATCAGATGATTTTGGTTGCCACCAGTAGCCTGTGTATCTAGAAGAAAATATATTGTCAGAAATTGACAGACTGAAAGAAGTGCAATTGAGATTGTACGCTGATTTTGTAAATATACCGAGTGAATTCTTCTTGCATAACATAAGATGGGGTGCCCGCACTTAGAGGATCCTCAGACAAACTTCTACCACCTTTTCTTGCATGCGTTAAACGCACAGAGGATCCTGTAATGCTATGAGATAAGTGTATATCACCAGCACAGGTGTGAGCTACCAAGGCATGGTTCCAAGGACAAATTTGTGGACAGAGTTTAGCACCCGACGTAGCCATTCTCAGTTCTGACGGAAACAACGGGCCAGGCTGTTGAACGAAGAGCGGATCATTACAAAACAAAAATATACAGTAGAGAAAGAAATGGAGATGTATGAATGAGATTGCGTACTGTACAAGAGAACAGTTGAGAAAAACAACGAGATGAAAGAATTGTAGAAAATGATGATTGAAAATAATGAAATTTTGTATACATGTATCCAAAATGAAATGTGAAGCATTGAAGAGATGTAGAAATGGAGAAAAAAAAGGTAACTAAAATGTCCATTACATTTACCATAAAGCCAGTATCTATACACTGATAAAGGCTGCTTGCTGCTGGAAAGACTAATTTTCCACTTTCTGGATGGATTTCATAGCTAGTTATGCCCCAGGTAGCAAGTCTTTTTCGTTCCCAAAGCAATTGCTCTTCTTTGGACAACTGATTGGCACTGGAAATACTAGAAAAAATGAGAAACTAAGAGAAAAAAAAAGGGGTGGGAAGAGAGGAGAACCAAGAGAGGGTGGCTGGCGTAGGGGCAGATTACCTTTGGAAATTGGCCTCGATAACAGGCTGCCACTGCAGTCGGTAGCCATTGGCGTGGTCAGAGTGGGCTACGTCAACGTAGAGCAGAGTCGTCTCCCAGCCGTTGGTTGGCATGCTCAAGAAGTAGACTCGTATCCTGCAAGGGGATAAGCAACGGGTGAGTGGGTGCAGTCATGGCAGACATGGGCTGGGGGCTGGGGGCAAACGAGCTCGGACCGACCTGCCGTCGGGGAGGGACCTGAAGCTGACGGAGCCGGGCACCGAGCCGGTCGACATGCCGGACATCCTGCGGCGCAGGTCGCTCACGACGCCGCGCAGCTCGTTCCACGTCTTGGGCAGGTTGGGGCCGGCCGGGGGCTGGCTCGTCGGCGGCGGCTGGCCGGGGGGCTCGGCCGGGGCCGGCCACGCCAACTCCTGCAGCAGCGTCACCCTGTCCATCCTCTCTTTCTCTTTCTCTCTCTCTCTCTCTTCCTCTCTTTCTCGCTCTCTTTGACTATCTGACTATCTGTCTCTCTCCTCTCTCGCTCGCTCTCTCTCTCACTCTCTGTGTTGGTGTCTCTGTTGGCCTATCGGTGTCCGTGTCTCACAGCTGCCGCAGCGAGGCTCGGGGCCCGTCGGCACCACTGGCAGCGGTTGCTCCAGCTCCTGGGCCCGCCGCGGGGCTGCACATCGCGCGGCTGCTGCTGCTTATTCGCGGCGCGCGCGCGCCAACAGCAGCCAACAGCTGCACACGCAGTCACGCACTCGGTCTCTGCCTCTCTCTCTCTCTCTCAGCCGAACATGACACCACGCTTTTGGTGCGCGCGGCGCGCACCGCGCGCTCTCTCATACCAGCCCAGTAGTTCAAATCTCGATTCAAGTGTGCACTCTGCACTACTCTGCATCGCTGCACTACTCTTTCTTTTTGTTATTTTCTAAAATAATTGAGCGTTTCTTTTTCTTATAACATCCTCGCAGTTCCAGGTGCCCTCTAGACATGTCCTGCAACCTGCAACCCATCTCCATCACACACTGCATGAGCGGCCAATTGTTGCGTGCTACATTTTCAAGTTTTTCTATATTTAATTGTTGTGCACTACCAGTGCAACTTTGAGTTTCTCACTTTATTTCCACGGATCGTGCCTATTTTTATGATTTTTCTCAAAACCATTCGACAAACCACCATTCGTTGAAACCGTAATTAGATCGCGCTGATCGATTAGTTCTCTTCTCTCTTACCAAATATCCCAACAATCGAATAGTAATGATAAGTTTGGCACTTTGGACCTTGCCATCGAATCAGCACAGCTCATGAATTTTGCTCAAAACTGATTACAAACATGCGCCGTCACTGGCAAATCCTGCATTACTTATCATCACTATAGATTTAGTCACAATTGCGCGGAAACCTTCCAGATTTTCTTCTGGGACCTGCAATCAATGATTTTGTTCGAATAGGGCTATTTTGTAATATACATATATATATACACTGGTCGGCTCTAATATTTCGTGATAGCGAGAGGCTTTTCTTGGCAAATCTGATGAAATCATTAGAAAAAAAGAAAAAAAATACACAAGTTTCGTCCTTGTCATTTGTTCTGCTATAGAGCCTAAAAAACAGAGTTGTTATCATTCAGAGAATACGTTTTTCCAGTGTAAAATCATACAGAAAATTACTTGTTTTCTTTGGTTTAGAATGGTGATAATTCTACTGTGGCGGCATTGACAAAAAAAAGTATACAAACCAAACCTACGTATTTTTTTTGTTCTATCAGTTACCGCAATAAGTATAAAAAGAGGAAATGATTGTAAAAAGAATAAATAATGGGTATTTGGAAGGGGCACATGAGTGCAAGCTCTGATTGGTATGAAAGAACTCAAATAATGGAGAAGACAAAGTGTGTGACTTTTGCCATGGAAATATACAGTTTTCATGAGTTGGACATTATCGGTGAAGCGGCCCCTCGGACCATCTGAACTTGTCGCGAATGCGGTAAAAACAAAGGCGAGCGCAGTAGTAGATGTTAGGGCGTCCGGGACAGGAGCAAGAGGAGAGAGAAGAGGCCGCAGCGAGAAAAAGCTAAAAGCTCGTCAAAATTAAGCACACGACTCGAGATATACATATACATATCCAAGATGTTTCTCACTCAAATCGTCCGGGGCAAGCATGAGTTGCCGCCACACTGCCCCAAGCCCCCCGTGTTCAATTTGAGGAGTTACTTCAAGTGGAACGTACTCACCGTGCAGAAGTTCACCAAATACTGGGAGGTACGGTCTTTCCTCTTCAACATGACACTGCCCTTCCCCCGCCGCCAAACAATAACAACACATCTATACACCACGCGTTTTGCAAGCACAACTGCACCGACCAGACATAACATCTCTGCGCTCGCGGCCCTATATAGCTTGAATGTCCTGGCGCGCGACCCCCGTCGATATCATCGGATTGCGGGCTGCGCGATCTTCATGTTGGCTCGTGTGGGGGTCGCTCTTGAGCTGTACTCGGTTCGTGTACCTATTATGGGTATATCCAGCCGCACGTTTAACGTGTGTGTCGCTATTTAGTCGGATTTAGCAGCGCCTAGTGTGATGCTTCGTTCTGCAACGACAACCCGTTTTTTCTTCGATAGCGTACACATATAGCGCGCACGAATGTAATAAAGCCTCCTAACCAATCCATCATGAAATATCACATCAGGTCATTTACCAAAAGATAATAATAGCATTTGTCTCACCTATCTGGTGGCACTCGAATAACGCGTACACCACCAGTCCCAGTCTCCCTGCTACCGTACCAAAAGTTCGCACTAGAACTCGGTTCAAATACATGTCCTACTGAGGCAATCTACATTTGAAAAAAGAATACTAAAAGGATTCAACCATAATATAGTTGGACAACGGAAAGAGAACGGGCTCTCTATATCTTCTACATCCTAGGAGGATCACGCGTGTAGTTCTACGCAGGGTCTAATCTCGCTCTTTTTCTCTCTCCCCCTCTCTCTCTCTCTCTCTCTCTCTACACACACACACACGTACATATACATGTATCGATCGGGAAAGGAAAAAGCAGAAAAGATTTCTTCAGCGCGAATTAATTTAGACGGAACTATATTTAAAAGTCAAGCTGGCAAGACCGCGACGTGATACGATTCTGATGAGGCCGTTGACAGATGTATAATTACATAATTGAGATGGTTTCGTGTCATATGCGTAGTATTGAATTGTTCATCGAATATCGTGCAGCGCGGCAGGTTTATATATAATTTTCCCGATGATACGACTTTTCAAAAGAACAAACACAATTATTGTACAGCTGGGTTTGTACTTGTGTATCAGGAAGCTCGAGTTAATTTCAACGAATCTTTGATCTGCCAGATTGTTATGAAGAAGACTTTGTACTCGCAAATGTCGTATCTTGACATAGTATGCCCTCGGATAACGTTATAATTTTACCTACCTCGTTGATGCTTCGCTGATAACTCCATCAGCGTCTGCTGGATTACGATCGGTGCGCCGTCATTAATGATCAAAACATGCAGTTTTTAAAACGAATTCGAGTTGTTACTTTGATTTCTTTAGAAAGAAATTCTTCGTCAAAATGAATAATAAACTGGTGGTTATTACTGGCGGTATAATGCTACGATGATTTTAAAGAATATAGGAAATAGGTAAATAGACTAGGTATTTTTGGTGAAAAATATTTGCACCCCCGAAATTATTAACTCGTGAGGATTGATATATACTGCGACTTGTACATTGTGTCAACGACACGGTACCAAATAAATGTAAAAGTTATTCCAAAGACTATTTGCATACTATAGTATGGAAAAGAATAAAGTGGACAGGTTGATGGAGTGGGTTTTGCTTAATAATCCATGTAAATTCATTACTCAACTTTAATCAGTTGAAGGTTGCCAAGTTATCAACATCACAATATCATAGTTAATTGATAAGGCAATATCAATATCAATATCAATATCAATATCAATATATATATATTTATGTATATGTATGTACGTATGTGTATATAACTTGAATGAAAATGAAAAGTGAATGCCCTCTTGCATATATCGTAATAATTATTAGGTACTTTAAATAGATCTTGAGATGGTCATATGCGCATACTTTTCATTATTGATCCATTAGTTGTATTTTTTTCATTCTCCTTAGTAATGTTAGATTCATAATTGATAAACTGTAGAGTTAAAATTTTTGCATATTTTAAGGCGCTCGTTGTACGACACTAACGATGATATTCTGAATGAAAAATAAAATGAGTCGTATGCGCATTTATAAATACGCGCATTTATACAAGTTCTGGTGTATACTACTCAACATCTAAGTAATGTCACTTTATAAGGCTGAGATCTTTTAGATTTGTCCACCAACTCAAAATTTCGCAAACTCACGTGCGTACTGCACAAAGTACGATGTCTTACTCTTTTCTCTGTTTTTCTCTCTTTTCAAGTACGCATACACACAAGCAAGTTCCCTGCGAAAAAACACATTTTCAACAGTCTGAAACAATGAAAAAATGTTCATTCTCCAATTTCGATTGGTTCAATAAATATATTTATTATATACGTGAAGATCGGTTTTTACAAACAAATAAATAGATATGTGTATGTATGTGTGTGTGTATATATGTATGTATGTATGTACGTACGTAATAAATAAATCGATAAAATAATTTATCCTTAGAAATATAAAAGTTAGGAATAAAAGGACACGAGTGGAATCATATCGATCACGTAGCTATTATAAATCGAGCCTATCGGCGACGCGCTAACTCGTCGTCTAAGAATCTTCTTAATTTGTTCACATGTTCAGCATCTCGTTATAATCTCACCGCAGCTTGCAAATCTTCGTCTCGCTCTGCGGATCAACCATCAACTGCAGACTCCTCCATTGATATGTAATATAATACATCGTACACATGATTTACGCATATCACATGGCGAATCTATAATTCTACGTTTCTGTCGAGAGCGTTTTTCGAAAAAATCAACCTTCTTTCTCCTCTTTTTGCTTCATCTCGCAGCTCGACTTCGATCCTCCTCAACGGAGTCACACGATATTTTCTCATCTCGACTCTCGAATCGCCAACGCTTTTTTTCACTTTTTTTTGGCTTGTCCCTCGGATTTTCTTTTTGTACAAAAAAATCGATCGTTCGCGACTAGTTTGATATAATATATATGTATAATCTTAATGGTTAAATTGCTCCGTCTGTTTCTTGTTGCTTTTCTCCGCCTACTTCCCACCCTTCTTCTCTCGCTCTACTACTCTCGCTTGCAATTGCTCGTGCGCGCCGTACTATAATGTATAATATTAATAATTCGCGAACGTCCGCGCGATAAAACAGTCGTCATTGGAATGAGATTTGAAAAAATATACATGTACGAATGCGTATTACTCTTAAGATTATGTATTACGTGTAATTATAACTATGTATCATACGTTATATTTACAAATTACGATGGAACACAGGGCGCGCGCACCCCGTCAGCTGGCTCAACGATCGAATACCGCAATGTATCGCTGATTTTCTTTCGCCACCCAAAGTCAGTCGCTACCAAATCAATAAATTGGTATATGTGTGTACCTATATGAGCAGCAGACATCACAACCAAGTCCTGAATTCATATAATATAGGATGCGAATAAATTTTCAAGTAGGTTAATTGGAAGAGTCGTG
Organism: Aphelinus atriplicis; assembly: GCA_020882685.1. Lineage (NCBI taxonomy): Eukaryota > Metazoa > Arthropoda > Insecta > Hymenoptera > Aphelinidae > Aphelinus > Aphelinus atriplicis. Next base: position 14,556,668 of record CM037076.1, on the reverse strand, counting down.
GGACTGGAAGTGAGTCGTCGCAGTCATGGTATATATGCGCGGATACAAATCACGTACGTCGGTGGTGGCTGTCACTTAGGTGAGAACCGACACATTGCATGTAAAGGGCGTTTTGACAAGCTTCGAACGGGTCGACTCTCGGTTGCGCGAACTAATTGTCGTCGGTCATCACTCGCAGGTGTAATGTACGCATGTATAACTGACTGGCAGTGACTGGTCCGCAGCTGTCCTCGATCGCGGACTCGACCCTTTGGCTCTTTTCCTATTTTTTTTTGTCCATTCGCCCGCTGCGTTTTCACCGGAGGCCAGGAGGCCAAGACTAGAATTGCGACCCGGCGAGCGCGACAAAACCGCGAACTGCGCGCTTCAATATACCTAATAAGTATATCACCATCTTGCTGGCGAATACATATTTACAGACGTCGCACGAGAGTAACAGAGAGAGAGTGAGAGAGTGAGAGAGCTCACCCAGTTCTCGATTGTCCCCAGCAGTTGTCGCGACGTGAATCAAGTTGCCAACTTGCGTCAAATTGCAATGCGGCGGTGGCGATGAACTCGATCGATTAGACGCGATCACCACGTGTGTAAGACGCGTCTATGTCGAGCGGTGAGACAATGTATACGAGCAAAGGGTAGTCGTGGCACCCTCTGCTCCGTCTCTCTCTCTCTCTCTCTCTCTCTGCCTCGCTTGGAACAAGTTGAAACAACCATGCGTGTTGGCTGGGGGTCGAAGGGGTGGAAGGCGCGCACAGTACAAGGGAGGACTAGATTCGTTTCTAATGGAATTCCCCGTCATAATGGAGTTATTGCTAAGCCGAGAAAAGGGGCCCAGCAATATGCATATCATACAATGCATATTGTTTACGCTTCGCCATCGGCCGCAGCGCCGCTACATACTTTTCGCATGTCGCTCTCTCGCGTCCGATTTGTCTCGCCCACAGAGCAGCTCGGGCCCATGGACGCGATCGCCGAGCGACACCAACAAGTCGCGCGCGCACTGCCCAGCCTTTTGCGCCTCTCTCTCTCTCTCTCTCTCTCTCTCTCACACACATCAACATCCGTTTAATTTATTGTCATAATCAAAGGCGCGCACTATATGTACACTTATAGTCGCATCGAGTGAGACAGAGAGATGTACATATACATATATATATAATTATAATTGATGCAGCTCGTTGCAGCCACCTCGTCTACCACACTCAATCCCTTACTTTTCTCATCGAGCAATCGAACAAGGAAAAAGGATAAAACCCTCGCGTAATATTCTCTCTCTCTCTCACACACGCACGCACGCACACACACACACGCGCGCGCGCCCGCGTGCACCACCAACAACGATTTGGTTTCGGCATCGCGACAAAGTTCACTCGCTCGCGCGCGCGCTGGAATTTCAATAAATCTCGGTATCAATTGGTTTTCCACGCTCACACACACACACACACACACACACACACACTTGCCTCTTTCGTTAAAGCTCGAACTCCCTTTCTCGGTCTATGCTACTTGTCTTTATTTTTTCCCTTAAGGCTATGTATGATTATTTTTTTCCATTTTATTTTCCCACACAATCGCAGTTTTTTCTTACGCAAACTTCGTTAGTCACATTATGTGTATACATATATATATGTACATACACACACACGCGCTCACACACATAACATGCGCGCGCCTGTGCGTTCGCGCGCGTGTGTAATAATAATAATGATAATAAACGTTATTGCTTAAGTGGTATTGTTTTTTTATCTTTTCAAGTAAATATTCAATAAGAATACCAGCCGGCGTCACAGACCGGCCACGTGTATTTTTCATTATATAGATGAGCTTTCAATAAAACGTTACGCTGTTCAAAATGTAATCTTGCTAATTTTTCTCTCTTGCGCCCAATACGATGTACATATATTTCCATATGTATCGTACCTGAGTTGCTTGGAAGAGCGTGATGCCGTAATTTTTCTTTTTTTTTTCTTATTTTTCAATCTTCAATTCACAGTGAAACATCGGCTTCGAAAAATTGTACGGTACGCGTGGGTCCCTCAACAATACACGCATTGAACGTGTATCTTTATACGTTTCAGTGTTCAATTCCAGACTCCGATTACTTCTTCCTTGTTCGCTTGTTTTTTAATTTTTCTTTTCTCTATCTGCAAAAGACAAACCCGCCCCGCGACCCGTCCCCGAATTTTTTTAATATACTTTATTCTCCAGACAGTGAACACGTTGATATTTTTGTTATTATTACGTTTCGTCTACAATATTTTTCCAAAAAACAACTATTGGCCCGCAACTTGGGCATCCGTGTTTCCGCTGATTCAACTCTCATCCTTCGTGCGTACGCAAGTAGAAAAGCTTCTCTTTCAACTACTACAGACACGCTTGCGCGAGGAAAGGCATCTCTTATCGAGCAAATTTTTGTTTCTTTGTTGATTACGATTTGCTACAACGATTAATTACATCCGTGATATATTTCATCTTGAAAGTTCACTTTTGACTTTTTTTGACCTTCTTGTCGGGAAGATTGATTGAAAGAAAGAGAGAGAGAGAAAGAGAAAAAATGTATATGAATCGTTACTTTTGCCCTTTCGTTATCTCGAATTGAAGCTGATTGAAAATTCAAAAATAGGATGAAACAGTCGAAAGTGCGGATTTAGTCTGTCTAGATTGCAAAGAAAGAAAAGATCGAACGAGGGGTGGGGGTCCAAACGTGCGAGACACTTGAGCACGTACACTGAGTTTTTAATAAAAAAAAGACAATGTAATTTGAAAAACTAGATTAGTGGTGTTGACTAGAAATCTAAATCCAAGTATGTTGAGTAAACGAGTATACAAGCAAGCAGGCAAGCGAGTACACAAGCAAAAATCCGCCCAATAAAGCTATACTATAGTGTCAACCCCCATCCTTTCTTTCTCACTCTTCAGCAGACTAAAATTGTTTAGAGAGCAAGATGAAGAATCGATCGGATGACAAAAAACTGGAAAAATTTCGAAATCCAATGAGTTTGATATGTTTGGAAATTTCGTAAAAATACTTTGAAAGACAAGAGTAAGGGCAGAAACTTTCATGTTATTAGCTACAGGTGTACTTTTTGTTATCCATCACAATTTTTTTTACAAGATGAAATAGGCAGGACACTTGCGGTGGTTGATAATACACAAAGGATGTATATGCATCACGTTGAGACACACCATCTCTCGTGCGTCGACTGTCACACTTGTTAATTGTCTAAAACCACTTGCCCACACACACACACACATATATATATATATATATATATATATATATATATATATATATATATATAAATATATATATATACATACAAAAAAATTTTATATATATATATGTGCATGAGAAATCTGTCGTGTCCGTTGATTTAAAGCGCGCGGGTATGCAAATATACGATCAACTAGGAAACTAACGACTGTTACTATTGAGTTCCAACAGTTCTAGCAAAAGATCTACTGATCGAACTTTATTAATCCTTACCTGTTGCGGATATATCGTCCTACTAATGCTGCTCAAGTCTGCAATGCTGCTGTATCCCAGAGGTTCATGTTTATATATAGATATTTTATATATATATATACACACATATAAATATATGTATATATATGTATATATACATATATATTCATCAAAGGATAAAATCATTAATAATGAAATAAGGTGTCGGGCCGACGATATATGTAGAAAAAAAAGTAATATATGTAAATATGGCAAACACACAGATCAACACAATAATTATTACTTTGGCATGTAATTAAGAGGAATTGGGATGCTTGGGATGTGAGGAATCGAGGACAAGTCGACGTTCGATTTGAATAGGAAGAAAAAAAAACGAGAATAAGAGGTAAATAAGTGACAGATACGAGGAAAATACACAAACATGTTAGCTACAAGTTGTTTAAACTACTTTATTGGCAATTTCTCTAGGCATGTCGACTAAACTAAATTACGTTTCTTTCGTATCGGTGTTAGTGAGTGATTGCTTTGACTTGACTTTGACTTGCTTGTAAGTGAGTGAGTCAGATCCACATGTCCATCCACACAATACACAGGAGGCTACATACATGCGCGCAACTTGACATTCGATCCTTCTACAAAAATTATTCTCCTTTCAGCCATCTATCCAATAATTGTCATTGCCTCAACAAACTGCCACAGTTCATCTCTCTAAAATTTTAATTGTATTCTTTCCACTAGATTATCTACTAATTATTACTACTATTGATTATTGCTTTCGGAAGCTAGATTACGGAAGAGTCGAAAATATACAGAAAAAATGCATGCAACTTTTTTGTTTTTACCTATATATATATATATGTTTTTACATATATGTATGTGTATATGTACACATACATATATGTAATATTTATATGAATGACGGCTCTCGACACAAAAGCTCGAGTCGTCATTATGATATATCGGGCTTGCCACAAAACAGGAAACAATTATCCCATTATTATTGTTATTAACTTGGAGAGCTCCGCTCACACGCCTCAACTACTTGTACACACACATATACGCGTCACAGCTTGCGCACATAATTCGGGCACTTCAGCGACAAACACTGATGTTTACCCTCGCGCATGTGTGTGTGTGTGTTGTTTTTTTTCCTCTTCACTTATTAATCTTATTAAAACTGCATCTCACCTTATTGGTGCTAATGAATTATCATTATTACTTAAGTTATTTGTATATTATTATTATTCCTTTTTTCCTTTCTCCCTTTCTCACACTCAAGTTTGCCATCGTTAACCTCGATTATTATATATATATATCAAGTCTAAACCATTTCTACGCTAATGACACAATGATGCTGTGATGCGGTGAATGTCGATGATCAACCGTGATGAGTAAAATGGCGATTCTGGTAGTCGAGCTAGAGTGTATGATATGATATTCATAAGAACGATAATAGTAAAAAGTCAAGTCTTTACAACAAACTACTACAACAATAATGGCAGCAGTAGCAGTAGTGGTTAGCGAGAACAGTAGTAAATGGCATTAGTTTTTCAATTACAAAATAGTGAGCAACGCCCATTGAAGTAGTGCTCCTGCTAACCCATTATTACTCTGTCTTCATTACTTTTATTTCAATTTATTGTTCTCGTTATGTGTATATATATATATATATATATATATTCTTCTTCTTCTTCTTCGCTTCTTTTAAACCTTCTCTCCCGTCTCTATCAAACTCGTTTTACTATCACTACTAACTCCGCCAGTTTTACAACATTCGTAAACGAACGCATTTTGAGTGTTTTCCGAAAATTTATTCAATCTCATGTGTAAGAAAGGTGAGAATTTAGGAAAAGAGAAAAAAATGAAAAAGAAAAAGTAAGTTATCCTCGTAAGTGATGCAATGCACCGAGTATCGATAATCTTAACAACAATAGTAATAATAGGCGGGAAAAGAAAAATATCTAGTTATTTAATGGCCATGGTAGTGAAAGTGATGTTAAAGTAATGAATGTACAATTCATTTAATAACCGACATGCTTCTCTCGCAACTAAGATCCGTAGATCCTACTAATACTATAATGGTTAGATTTCAAACTACACAATGCTATGAAACATAGACAAACAAAGGAAAAAAACAATCATCGTTAATTAGTGAGTTCTTGAGGTGTGTAAAAAATAGACGAGATTACAAAGTTCACAAAATCTTAGATGCTCTTACAAAATTCATGTGAAAGATCAAAAAAGGAGAGAAATATATAGCAGCATTACGGTTTAAAAGAGTGGTTTCGGACGCTCGGAAGTGTGACGGTACGTTGCCATAATAATAATAATGATTATATCAAGTAAACATGATGCTTGTATCACCAAAAATCGACTTGCCTAAGTGTATTCGCTATTACTATCATACACTATTCGTAATCGATAACTGCATTGATTAAGCTTATTTAACGCGTATTTTTTCATATATATATGTGTATGTATATATTGTAAATCGATTCCCGTTTTCGCAAAACGTTTCAGCTGAAAAGTCAGAGTGGAAACGTTAAAAATCATTGTTTTCAAGATAAGCCTCGATTTTGCGCAACTAAAATTTATTGCAATTTTCCTGGGTTGCTGTCCTTACTTTCGCAGCAGTACTTAACAAATCACCCGAGAGAGGGAGAAATAGATAATGATTAAGTATCGATGCGCATTAAGACATTTGTACATTATCACGTACGATGATGATTCCGTAAGTTACAATGATTAAATTCGAGAATCGACACGTGAATAACGTAACGTTTCAAAAGAAACGCTCAATAACTTGTACTTGTTTATGCGTAAAAAAAAGTACGCAGGAGCCGCGCGCGCGAGAGTACTTTTGCCGAAGTGAATGCCAATTTCTCCCTCTCTCGCTGAATCGCATCGGAGCGTCAAACGGAAGAGAACGAAAGGGCAACGAGATGTATATATAATGTGTGTATATATACATATATATTCATTAATTTCAATATATGTATATATACATACGTACATCTACTATCGAACGATTCGATAAATTCTAATGATCGATTAGATTGAAATGAACGACGAGAATACGATAATAATAATACTACTAATAATACTTTTAAATGACGATGATAATTGATCGATAATTATTAACTAATAATATCAGTACTAATATCAGCAGTAATAAATAAAACGATAGACGCAGAGATAGAGAGATAGAATTGATTATACAATATAGGTGTAGTGAGTCTGGTAGTGCCTCGAACGCACTGGTTTATAGGAATAGGAACCCTAACGCGATGCTCTACGTATGCCAACGAGGGACTCGTAGGAAATTGAGGAAAGACCGGGGGTTGGGAGGCTCGTGTTTTTTTTCTCGTTTCGAGGTGGGTAAACAGTGCCGAGAGGACGATTCTCGCGCCTATCCGAGCGGCCGATAATAATAAACAAAGCCAGTCTTTGGGCGCTCCTGTCCGGAGGAGGTGCGAAAGCGCAAAAACCGTTATTTTTCGGATTCACAGCGCCGGCTTTTCGCTTTCGATTGCTTTTTTTCCTTCATCTTTGTTTGACTTTGTTCTTTCGCGTTTGGCGAGAGCTGAAATTCATCCGAACAGGCGTTAAGTACGATTCGAGGGTGAACGAACACGATCGACGGCACCGGATGCGGGGATCGTCCTTCGGTCTCGGTAATAGGGGGGTTGGGGGGGCGGCACAGGGAGTCACAGGGAGTCACAAGGGTCCAGGGGGCCCGACGCTTGGTCCACGGGTGGCCTGCGAGCAGACTCTTACACGTACATGCCCATGCCGTACATGGAGCCCCAGTCGACGCCCTGGAAGCTCGACATGTCGACGTTGGTGAGGGAGTAGCCCTGGTAGGGGTTGGGGGGCGCTACCCCCTGGGCCGGCGAGTTGGCCTGGGGCTGGCCCGGCGCCTGGGGCGCCACCGCGCCCGGGTTGGCCTGCATCTGGCCGCCGGGGGACGCGGCCGCCGCGGCGGATAGGGCCGCAGCCGCGGCCGCGGCGCTCGCCGGCAGCGGGTAGGGGGCGTACCGGTAGGCGGAGAGCGCCGAGGCCGGGTAGCCCGCGGCGCCCGCGGCGAACAGCTTGCCGTAGCCGGCGTTTATCGCGTTCTGCACCTGGGCCGAGGCGGCCGCGGCCGCGGCGGCCTGCACCTGCGCCTGGGCCTGCGCCTGCGCGACGAACTGCGAGACGCCCGCGGCGGCGGCGGAGACCGGCAGCGAGGGCTGGGGCGCGAGGCGCACCGCCCCCAGGGCCCCCAGCACGACGCGCTTGCCCAGCGCCAGCGCGCCCGGCTGCACCGCCTCCTTCGGCTGCGCCTTCTTGCACTCGACCTTCTTGTTCTTGATCGTGTGGAAGTGGATCTCGCACACGCGGTCCACCACGTCCTCGTTCTCGAACGTGACGAAGCCGAAGCCCCGGTGGCGCTTGGTCTGCTGGTCCATCAGCATCACCGTCTCCTCCACCTTGCCGAACTGGTTGAAGTACGCCTTCACCTCGTCGCTCGACGTGTCCTGGCTCACGCCGCCCACGAAGATCTTCTTCGTGCGGTTCGCCTGCTTGGCCCGGTTCTTCGGGGTCGCGTGTTTCGGGTCGATCTTCTTGCCGTCGAGCGTGTGGATCGGGCACTTGAGCACCTTGTCCACGCTGCCCGGCTCCGCGAACGTGATGAACCCAAAGCCTCGGCTCCTCTGTAAGCACACAAGCAAACGGCCCCAAAGAGCCAGCCGGCCACGTTTTACTCCAGACCCACTGCTCGACAATCAACAACAACAACAACAACAGAATCACGCACCGGATTACCGATCTCCGCGATCAGCCTCGTGTCTCTATACGCGTCTCGTCCCTCGTCTCCCTTCGCCGAGGAGTCAACGTGTTCGTTCCGAACATTCATCGATATCATGTTCAGGCGACGAGTCTAATTGGAATATACCGCAGCCGTAGGGTCTATACGCCTCAATTCAGTAGACAAGGCCCGAGCATAGTCAGACACGGGCAAAACGAGCTGAAGGAATTGTCGACGCGGCGGAAACGGAAGAATATCCAGCGGGTGTATACGGGAAAGAAGAAGTAGAAAAAGGAGATTCCGTGCGTGCCGTTGGGCGTAGGCAAGATCCTCGTGCGGCGAGTCGCAAATCGATGAAAGCGCGTATCCGTCTCGGGCTCGGCCGTCGAGCGGCTAAATCAATCAAACGGCCCACCCCTGGGGGAGGGTGGGCGCGACGAGGGCGGCGTACACGTGGCAATGATCCGCGCGTGTGTGTGAATGTTTGAATATACACATATATATATATATACATGTACACACGAATGGGAATGGGAATACGCGGCGAGCGTAGGGAGATACGTGAGCGGATTATAGTACGAACCTGTGTGACGGGGTCCTTCATTATGAGGACGTCGGTGACTGTGCCGAACATGCCGAAGTACTCCCTCAGCTTCTCGCTGCTCGTCTGCCAGGAGAGGCCGCCGACGAAGAGTTTGCCCGGCGCGGGGTCGCCGCCGTTGGGTGTGCTCCTGCCGGAGCTGCTGGAGCCGGCACCGCCGCCGCCGCCTCCACCGCCCCCGGGGCCGCCGCCGCCCGCGCTGCCGTTTACTGCGCTCGGCACCAGGCTACTGTGGAACTCGTGCTCGATCGCGGCGGTGCCGTTGGCCGCGGCCGCGGCCGCTGCTGCCGCCGCTGCTGCGGCTGCTGCAGCCTCCATGCCCGCGCTGAAATCCATTATTCATAATCGTCATTCACAATTTGCCAGTCCAACCCACACCTCAAATGATTCACGCACTCGCACACACGCATATATTCGCACCCGTACACCCACACGCACAACGTCCGCTAACTACGTGTGTATCGTTTCGTTTCAGGTTACACCGCTGGTCGCTGTCAACTTGATGGTCCTGACCGGCATGGTGTTGATCACCATCGACAGGATCTGCAATACCACGATCGACCTGAGGTAAGAGGCTGTTGACCAGCTCGTTTTCCGATCGATCGGCATGCCTGTATGTATGTATGTTTGGCTGAACCGTGGGACTAGCGCTGCCCCGACCCCTCGATCCGCGGCCACCCCAATTGAATCCGCGATATTGAATAACGACGGCCGCGATTGGTTTGCGTTCCCGAGGGCGCGTCCCACCTTGGACCTCGCTCCTTCTAGGCCCGCGCAAAGTAGTTTGGCTCGGGAAAAACTGGGTGAGGCGGAGCGCGGAGTGAATTAAGTTATAAAAAATTCCATTGCGCGCCACAGTTTGGTAGCGGCTTAAAACTTTCACGGGGTGTGAGTGTATGTGTGTGTGTGTGCACGCGCGGGCGCGCTTCTGTAAGCGCGGCGCTGGCTCGAGCGGGAGCCGGAGGGTTGGGGAGGGGAAATCGATACTTTGGTAGCCGCGGGGGGCGGGAGAGGGTGAATTTTGAAAAAACAAACGGAGGACGGGTATATAAAACAACGCGTCCGGTTGTGTTCGGCAGGTTCACGCGGGGCGAGCTGTCGCTGCCGCGCTGGGAGCAGACGACGGTGCCGGGATTCGTCGACCTGCGCAAGCCGCGCAGCCTGAAGGTGAGTGAATAATCTGGGGGGGGGGGGTTTGTTCGGGGGCTGTGTGCTGGGGGGAGCTGTGGCGCGGGGCGGGGGTAGTGGGGCGGGCGGCTCGCGGGGGAAGGAAGGAAGCGGAAAGGAGCAGCGCGCCGACGGCGGCGCTGCCGACGGCCGCTCGATCAATATAAACCCTCGCGCCGTCTCGGTGTGGCTGGGGCGCGCGGGGGTGTGTGTGCGCGGTGTGGGCTGCGCGGCCGCGCGGCCGGCCCAAGCCGCGGGGGTGAGAGCAGCCAGCGACGCAGTGCCGTCGGGGAGCTCGAGCGAGCCAGGACAGACACGCACCAGAGAGAGAGAAACAGAGTTGCTCCGTATGTCTGTCGCGAGCGCGCGCGACCGACCGACCGACCGACCGACCGACCGACCGTCTGACCGACCGACCGACCCTGTGTGCCCGCAGCAGCCCCAGTGTGCCCAGCCCGCCAACTGCACCAGCAGCCGCCGACCAGCAGCCGAGCGTCGGGGGCGCGGCGGCGGGTATATTGTCCTGTCACAGCAGTACGCATTTGACGAATTACTGGTGTGGTAGGACATTGTCCCCGACCCGTGCCCAGTCAGCGCACCAGCAGCGGCAGCGGCAGCAGGAGCAGCAGCAGCAAGAGCAGAAGCACAGCATAAGGGGCTCCAGCGAGCGAGAGGGAGAGAGAGAGAGAGAGAGGCGGGTCCGGGGCGCGACCGGCGGAGCCGTTAAACGGGGTCGATAAAGGCGCGGCAGGCCGGGCAGGCAGCGGCGGCAGCGTTGGCGGGCGGGCGGGCGGACGGGGGGGGGAGGAGCCGAGGGAGCCGAGTACGCCGCTCGGTCGGGGCGGCGGCCCCTTGGAGGTTAGCCACCGACGACGGGCTCGCGGGTACACTGGTGCAGTCCGCGCGCAGCTGCGGATGGCCCGGCCAACGGCGACGATCTGCTCGTCTGTCTGTTTGTCTGTCTGTCTGTCTGGCTCTTCTCGGCCTGCCCGACGTATCGATTGGCCGAGAGAACGACGGGCAGCCCAGCAACAGAGCAGTCCGTATCCGTCGCGAGTGAATCCCAATCGGTGAGATACGAGTGCCGAAGCGAGTCGAGCATGGGGTCGTCAGGGGAGGCCCGAGGCTGGGCTCGAGCGGGCCGCATCAGTCGCGGATGATCGGGGAGAGAACAAGAGAGAGAGAAAGAGAGAGAGAGAGAGAAAACGAGCGATGGGTGAGCATATTGAAGCCGGGTGCGCGCGCGCTCGCGAGAGGCTGCGTGTACTCCGGCTGCGCAGCCTGTCAAAAGCCGAGCGGGGTGAGCGGCCGCTTGGGGTCACACTGGTCAGATGTCGACACCGTCCACGGCTCGCAACCCTCCGCAAAGCTCTGCGCCAGTGGCAATGACACCGAATTGCCTTTCTCTCTCTATCTCTCTTTCTCTCTATCTCTCTCCACCCGCTGAACGTTACACCGCGCGACGTGCAAGTGACAACTGCGCGAGATAGACCACGTCCCGCCCGGGATTTTCTGCCTACTCCGCGGCCCGTCCACCCCCGCACGGACGCGTGCGATTTCGTGCTAATGTGAGACACTGGACAAACCGTAGAGGATCGTTAACTCACCAACCCCCACACACACTACTCACACAAACCGACACACGGTACAAGTTTGGCAGCCTGTGCCTGGAGCGATGGGCTTGCGACTATAGTTTTCCATTGATCGATATCGCGATACTGTTGAATCCACGTATATATTCTTGTATCATACTTTAGCCCCATACACATAAATATATGTAAGTCTGTAAGACGATAGACGAATGTACGGATGGTGTGTGTCTTTTTGTTTGTGCAACCGCAAATGTATATCTTTGTAAGGATGGTCGTTCGTTCTGTTGTTCATGTTTATTACGCTCATTTTTAACTGCAGGGGATCCTCTATGGGCAGTGATTTCGATCTCTCATTGTTTCTCTTTTATCTGGGAACATCAACGACGTTGTATTATATTATAATTTTAATCGCGTAGTCTAGTTAAGCAATGGATATCAATACGCAGCATTGAACTTGCTCGAGCTGTTATACCGAAACCCTTCGACAAAATCTCTGATGATTTTACTTTTAACGCACCGAATTAATAGGTTTTTACATTTTTTCATGGCATTTTATTGTTATTTCCAGTATCATTCATTTCATTTTTATTCTTATTTTTCAAATGAACCGAGGATTATATTATGAAACGGTTTAAAAACCTTTGGATTACTTGTCATTCGATTCACAAATTTGTTATTGGGTAAAAATTTGGCTATGTACCCTTTACCTTCTATTTCTCACCTTTTGCGGATGTACCCTTCTTTTCAATATCAATAATCGGGCGTGTTTTTTTATAACTTAGGTATGGACAGACTTCAATTTCTTTAAGAGAAATATAAAACTGTGAATCAAATTATTTTTCAACTTTCTATAGATGCCAAATACACTCAACTTGGTTGTAGAGGACGTAAAGAAAATGATCTAGTTAAAAATTCATAATAATTTGTATTGATAACAATATCCTACATTCGTAAACTTACCCAACTAACAAGTTCACTTGTATCTACTATCGATAAAGGGGAATTTCAGCCTGCTGATAAATTTCTATCTTACCGACTACTCTTACCAACAGCTGGTAAAGACGCTACCTACTAGAGAACGGTACGGCTTGTAACGCAGCAAAGTATTCAATAATCGAAGGTTCAGGTGTAATGATTATCAAATGTTATAAGCTAAAAGTTGATCTGGTTACTAGACAGTTATGAAAGGAATATTGAGTGAATGTAAACTATTTCAAAGTAGAACAAAGAAAACTGCGAAGAAAATTTCCAAATCATCCGAGAAAAACATTTTTGTATTAAACAATGTTTAACTCTAAATCTAATTATTTAACGGGAAATATCAAATCCAATAAGTTTGGGTATGGAATGAACAAAGAAAAAACATTTGTTAGCGAATGAAGTGTGTGGACCTACTGAAATGTATGCAACGATTGCTCGCCACTGTTTGTAAGTATCACAAATTTCCGAACAAAAATTAAACGGCCTTTAGAAGCCATTCAATTTTTAATTTTTAATAGTTACGAGTGAAAAGCCCAGTACTAGGTGGTTTCCTCCGAGACACAACGCACGTAACAAAATCATCGTACATCAGTTCAATATCCTGATCAAAATTTGATTGTCTAGAGAACTAAGCTGATACCATCAAATTAGTTGCTCGTTCGTAGAATGAAACTTTTCATGCAACTGTACAACGGTAAATTGAAAACTGGCTATCTCATTCTTCATCTAAAATCTATAACTATCCCGATTCTAGATCAGTTCCAAATATAGTGGAAAATGCGAAGATGAATATTCATCAAAAATTTTCCGTAACTCTGCGTCAACCCAGTACTGGTTAGATATATTACACACAATTGTAAATTTCTAATGTGTTAACCATATGATAATAAAGGGAACTTTCAACTTTACTTTGCTAAACACGTAACGAAAATTAGTTCATCTATTATGAGGCAGAATAAAATTTTGAATGATCCGATATGGATGACCTAACGGTCGGAATTTTCATCAGATGACTGCGCTTCTAATTGAATTCATCAGACTGAAGTAGCTTCAATTAATACGATCTTTCTATCTCTTTCTCTCTTTCTCTCTATCTCTCCCCCCTTTCTCTCTCTTTCTCTCTCTTACTCTCCACAAAGTGGACGTGTTACATTTTCAAGAACTCATCCAGAATAATTTTAGAAAGAATTTCTTGCATTTGTATCCCAAGTGAAATTATCTCGTATGTAACAGTTAGGAAAATGACTACCCGGCATTTTGTTGCAAGACAAGAAACATTCTGTTCTATTTCAAACGCCAAAGAATATAGACCTATTGGTTTACAACTACTCGTTGAATCAAAAGTTCTAGTTAAACAATGAAAAGTAATATTGAGACATTGAAACAGAGAGAACTATACCGTGTCAAACTCGATTTTTGTTATTCCGTCTGTCTACTCACGGCAACAACGATAATTTCTCACGGAAAATCCTGTGCGCGTGGGTAAATTTGTATAGCAGATCATTCAAAATCTATACCAATCTAAGTACTCAAATGCTTCAGTTAGTGAATGATTAAGTTACAAAAGGAAAGAAAGAAAATAAAGTTAAATTGAGCAAAAAGAGGAGATGTATATATTTATATATATCTGATATCTAATCAGTGTCGACGACAAAAAAAGTTCTTAATCTTTATTGATACTCGTTTGTAAAAGTGTACAGAGAGAAGAGAGACATTACCTGCGCTGGTCGGAGGATGTGTTACTCTAATGACGGGTGTCATAGAGATTTGGCTTGGTTATAAAACGTTGGCACTTGGCAACGTGTGTGACTGAATTCAGCGGTCGGCGGCGGCGTAACGACGGCTAAACATTATTCGGCCTCTCTTATCGCCACCACCGGGGGGACGGTACGAAAATTTTCCCTGCGCCCGTTCCCCGGGTCCGCAGTTGTGTTCCGTTTCTAACAAAGAGCTCGCTATTCGACAATAGCCCTTCCGTTCATTTTTGCTCCTGATCCTTGAGCCGGTCCTACGGACACCATTAACCAACACAACAAAACCACATAGAGACATTGCGGGGAAAATAACAAAACCGCTCTCGCGCGCTTGGATTTTTGTGTATCTTCTTCACAATCATACTGACATATATATAAATGTAAATATATATGTAGATATTGATTGGAGAGGGAGAAGAAAAATTGCGGTAGAGAAAAGAAAATTAACATAAATAATATAGAGTGGTTGTTTTTAATCATCGTGCAATGCCAACAAAAGTGTTAAATATATATATATATATAGATATATTAAATGTAAGATTAATGTTTACGATATATATATATCTCTCTCAATAATTACCATCAAATCTAGATATAAATTACGACAAAATTCATAGTAAAATCAAATACCGTTTATACAAATATATTTATATAACTGTGTATTACACACCTTTGGTTAAAAAAGTTATACGAATCTTCTATACCAGAAAAAAGTATAACAGGACAGAATGATTATGAAACGAAAGAGAGAAAAAAAAGGATTCATCAAGATAAAGGAACAAAGAGAGCAACAACAAAGCTAGAGTTTCGATTATTGTCGAATATTCTATTGAGAGACAAAGAGACAACTTTGTGTGTTTATATATAAATATATATATTAGATATTTATAAATAAATAAATATGTAATATTAAATGCCGATGAAGAGAATGGGCACGACAAAGAAGCCTAGACTATCTACTTCGCCCTTCCTTACACGCTTGGTTACGATCGTTCCGAGGCCTTTCTCCCTCTCTCTCTCTCGCTCTCCTCTCTCGCTCTCTCTGCTCTTTTTTCTTTTTACCCCGAGTGCCCGCAGCACGCTGCTGCTTTCGTTTTTTTTCATCCTCTTTCTCTCTCTCTCTCTCTCTCTCTCTCTCTCTCTCTCTCTCTCTCTCTCTTTCTCTCTCCCTCTCTTGGCCGCCCATTCCTCTCTTGTGTAGCGCGGGCGCCCGAGCGTCCTTTTCTCCAGTTTCCCCGCGCGTTATTTTACAGTCTGCACTTTTTTGCAGTCTGTCCCCTTCACTCTATCGGCCGCGAGACAGATTTTACGAGGCAAAGTGAGAGGGCTTTCTTCCGCGGCCATCTAAAAATTGCAAATTCACCTCGAGCGTTTTTCGGACGAGCGATGGGAAACGCGATCGTAAATTCTCCCGCTCAAATCACCCGTGTCTTGTGCAACGCGTCCTTTTTCCTTCCTTTTTTTTTGCCCTCTCCGGCCCGGCTCAAATTCGAATGCAAATAGTCGAGCGTAATTGAATATTACCCGCCGACGCGAGTGAAATTCTCAAGAAGAGGCAGCAGCGTTGGGGAAAAGAAAACACTTGCGTCAGACAGTTCGATAAGTTGATGCTCGGAAATAGAGAGACAAAGAGAGAGAGAGAGACAGACAGACAGAAAGAGAGAGAGCTAGAGAGATACGTTGCAAGCGCCCGTCGTCAAAAGTTTGCTGTTTATAAAGAAAGTTTAACGGAACGGCTTTATGCATTGATAATTTGCTGGCGCGCGTTCAAGCCAGTTAATAGGAAAGAGAGAGAGATAAATAGAGACGGAGAATAAGAGTGAGAGAGCAAGAGGAAAGAGGAAGCGCCGTTCGTTGGACCACAATATGTTATGTAGCTACATAGATATCTGTCCTACAAAACCTACTTTACGTACGTACAAGCAGAGCATGCCAACGGTGTTATACATATATATGTATATATATATGTATTGTAAATTTCACTCAAGTCGCAAGTAACTTGAAGTACGAGAGGAGGAGACAGAGCGAGACACGGGGACAAGAAACTTGAGTTGAGAGAAAACTGTTAATGGGTGGTTGGGGCTTGGGGAGGTTGGGGAGGTTGGGGGGGGGGGTGGCAAGACACGGCCGTATTCGATCCGCATCAGCACAAAACACAAAATCAACAAACTCAACTGAATCATTCACTCGGGCGGAGGTTTAGTCTCTCTCGCGCTTCTATGTCTAGAGGTACTTCATACAATGTTAGATTTACTAGTTCAACTAGGCGCAACAACCTATGTCCATTGCAAGTTAATAAACTAATGATGTTCCGTTAGGACTAGTACGGTTACACACTACGTGAGATATTTGTATATATATATATAAGAAATGCACGCGCCCACGCGCAATTTTGTCAATGTCAATACACACATGGATGAACGTCGATGGGAAGGTTTTTACGCTGACAAAATTGAGTAAATTGATTTTACGTAACACCAATATGAAAACTAGTCGCTGGATCGTTTGGATACGAGCGGAAGAAGAAAATACCCCCGCAGGTTCACTCAAACTTTATATACGTATCCAGGCGACTAGTTCAACCGGGCTGGTGTGTGCGAGTGTGTGCGAGTGCGCGCGCGCGCGTGTGTGTGTATGTGTGAAACGAAGCGCGAACTCGTTCGGGGGTAGCTGCAGAAGAACGCCGGACTGGCGAGGCGTGTAAAGAAGCCAATAGAGTGTAATGCATGCGCCGGCACTCCCGATTGCGTAACGTAGCTCGCGCGTCTTTGCCGGGTCGTGGCATCGAAGCGTCGAGCGTCTCGAAGATTTACAAAGCCCGCGATCGATCCGCCGGCGAACGAAAGGAAGCAAAGCCGACGCTTATCGCTCGCGCGTATATCGAGTTTCGCCCCGCCGCCGTATCCAGCGGCACTTTTCGACCGAGCTCGAGCGCGCGACCCCGGGGCCAATCAATCGCCGCGCGCTGCACCTGTCCGCTCCGTGGCGAGATATCGGCTCGATCGGGCGGTGACAAACAAGAAAAAAAAAGTATCGTATCGAGCAATCGAGTTGGACCGAGCTTCCGACGCGCGCCCCTCGGCTCTCTCCACCGCTCGAGGATCCGAGGGTGTGCCGAGAAGAATGGGCTGTTTTCGGGCTGACGCGGCAAGGGACCCTCCACTCGTGTGCTCTCACCGGAGGATTAATCCGAGGCGAGCAGCCGAGATTGGCCGCGCATTAATAAGACTCGAGTACGTCAGGTGAGCTGGAGCTCGGGAAACGAGGAGAGAAATAAAGTCGGATTGGCAGTGATTATTAGCCGCGGTGATTGCAACAGCTGCCTCCCGGCTTGCCGGTTGTTACGGAGAGTATTTCGTGTGGCGTGCGCGAAGCAGAATTAAACTATCGCCTGAATGGGGCGAACGCAATGATATTCACCCCCTGCGCCGAGTCGACGGGTATCTCGTCCGCGGCGGATCGCCAGGTAAAATCACCATGTGCGATCGGAGGGCTCGTGGCCGCGGCCCAACTCGCGGGCTCTCGAGAGCCGCAGCTGGGCAGCGGGCACGGGGAAACCCAAGCGCGCGAGAAGACCTTGCGAGACCGATCGAGGGCAGC
The DNA here is from genome assembly GCA_020882685.1 of Aphelinus atriplicis. Classification (NCBI taxonomy): domain Eukaryota; kingdom Metazoa; phylum Arthropoda; class Insecta; order Hymenoptera; family Aphelinidae; genus Aphelinus; species Aphelinus atriplicis. The sequence goes on along the minus strand of CM037076.1, from coordinate 14,538,718 downwards.
GGGCGCGTTAGATTACCTCGGCTTTGCCGGGGTTTCCGGCTCTGCCTCGCTCTCTGCCCCGCTCTGCGGCTTCTATAACGACGTAATTCGATTTGCAAACTGAATTACGCGCCTCTTACCGCCGCTCGACTGTCCGCTGTACTCGACATCGGCCGGCGCGCTCGCACCCAACAAACAAAGTACGTTGACTCTCGCCCCGCGTGTGTGTGTGAACGCAGTGCGTCCTTTTGCGCCCCGACTGTGTGTTACGCCGAGACGGACGGAAGCCCCGACGATCGCCGAAGCCTAAAAAATCCGAGCGTGTGCGTGAGCGAGGGGACGAGAGGAGGAAAAAAAAGGGGCCGCGCGCGACGGGTGAGACGCGATTTTCGGCGCGAGCTTCTGGCTGCTTCCGCCCTTGTTTCCCACCGGGACAAAATTCATTCGTCGCGATTCAAGCCAATTCAAGCGACCAGCCAAACTTGCCTAGCCGCGTGTTTGTCGCGTACAGCCCAGTGGAATTAGCCTTACTTCGGATACGTGCGACACGCGCGAGAAATGCAGGAATTTTTGTTCGAACTGCTCGAAAATGTTATTGCACGACCGTGCGACGTTCGCAAAACTTTGACAAACAACATTTACAAATGTGCATCCGGTTTGAACCCCACGTCTCATTTCATTTGGGTTACATAGTACAACACTTCCAAGCCCGCCGAATGTTTTTGAAAAGTCGAAAAATCGCTTGTGCTGCCATTGCACGCTCTACTTTAGGCCTTGAGCAGGGTGCGAGAAGAATTAGCGACTCAATTCCAGTGCCCATTTCTCGTGAATGTCAAGCCTAACCATCAGGCTGATTTTTGATCTAGATATGTAAAACCGTGATAGATCTTACTATCAACAAATTTTCATTATATTGTCAAAATTTAACTGAAAAATATAGCTATTTTCAAATATTTTCCTTATCTCTAATGGATTCATTCAGTTTAAGAATTACAGACCAATTTTATCTTGCACGAAATTTGATTTCGACCAACAATTCTCCGTTACATTTTACGCCAAAATCAATAGATTTCGAGATATTAAAAAAACCGGCATTTTATTTTTATTTTTCTGCACACTCCAATTTTTAATGCAAAATGTACAAGTTTATCTAACCAAGCACAGTAGTGTTGTGTTTTTTAATCACATTTCCTACGAATCTCATAAAAAATGTTCGTCTATCCATATATGTCGCATCTATACCAACTGCCAATTCCACTTTGCTGTTAGTAGTCGTATCGAGCCCAGTGAGGTCAACGAAAGATGCTTGTTTTACTATAAGGTTTCCGCTGGATGCGGAGTAACCCAAATTTCGCATGTCTCCGTCCAACCGATCCATATTCCCCGCTTTGTCCGACGAGCAAAATAATGCTTCCCGGGCGATATTCACCAAAACTCAAACGCTCGCCTGTCTGATCCTGGGATAATATCGCCAACGAGATCCAACCAAGGCCCGATTTGATCCAATCCGTAAGAATTTTCCGTGCCACCGTTACACTGACTATGAAACGTTGCGTCAATTTCGGGCGAGACTTTCCGAAATGCTTTTCGGCTACCTAAATAATTAGCCTAACATGATTCGATTCCCTAGACATATTATTGTGTTGATTAGTTCCAATGTTATGCGCGCATTTACAGTATATACATGAAACCATGAATATCGATATACTATACATGAGTGAAATCAGGTATTGATAACTATCCAAAAAGCATTTCGCTAAGTTTAATCGTGATTCGTCACCCGAACTTGGCAACGTCTCCTAGTGAGAAAAGTTCAAGTTAATGGTTACTCTCGTACTCTCTTAGAAACTTCCAGTGAAAAATCACCGTCTAAAGATGTAATGGATTATTTAATGGAACTGCACTGATTTTTTTACGTAATTACAATGAATTTTCACTGAAATTATCTATGAGTTCTGATAGCAACGATTTTCAAACAAAATTCGCAGTAAATTTACGGTATCAAAGTGACAAATACACTTTTATTACACGAAAAATTCACTGCAGTTCCATTCGATAATTCATTAGAACTTTAGACAGTGATTTTTCACTTTAAGCATTTAAGAAAGTATATTGCCAGAAAAATTGCACTTCTCGCGGTAAACATATGTATCCGCGAGCGACATAACCCGACTTTTCACAGGTAACCCGCTCATCGACATTTATCACTAGCTCGACTCAAGTTTGATGCAGTAGTATAAGAGTACTCGCGCAACTAGATATACGATGCCCGCAGAACGGTAAAAATTGATGAGCTACGTTATAAATGTCAATATCAGCGCCGCGCCATCGGTGAAAAGTCGGCTCGTGTTGCTCGCTGGGACACACGTTCACACCGCAGCTTGATTATCGAGCCGCTGCTCCGTAATCATTAACTTTCAAGTTGTCTCGGTGTAGAACGAGCTTAATGGCAAAAATCACATAGGATTAGCGGGAGAATCACGCGGACGGGCAGGTCGGGGTAGGGGGCAGAGAGTCCCTCGAGGGGCATTTATCGACGGGGCGGCGGGCGGTTTAAAGAATCCTCGCCGCGACAGTTAAATCAGCGGGTGCGGGCGCGCTCATCGATCCGACTCTCGCGCGTCAGGAGGGATCTGCGCGTCGAGCTGTCACTTGCCGTCATTAAATTTCGCGAGGCCAGCAGCGGCCGTCGATTCAATACACACAGCTGGAGGGACTGGTGCGATTGCCGCGACTTGGAACCTTGGCTAAAGTCGCCCGCGCATTTATAAATCCCCCGACACAGCCGAGCCCAAGAGAGTCGCTCGGTGTGCATATACGCATCTTCCCGCCAGCCAAATCCCAACGATTCGTTTCGGTTTGATAGCGCCGGGCATCAACAACCACGAGTCTAAGGGTCTGCGCTTTATCCCTTCGGTTCCGATCAGTCGAAATATTGGCCGATAGGCGTCATCATTGTCAACAACTCAAGGAAATACGCATCCTTACGCATAGTCACGCACCCGTGCGTGTGACCAATATATATACTTCTAGTTATAATAAGCTCGTCGAGAGCATTTGTTGACAGTGGCGACGCTTACCAGACAATTTTTCGATACGCATCCTAGTTACGATGTATCAAAATATTATCCGATAGGTAGCGCAGGCACCAACGAGTCAACTCACAGTCAAGCTTGGAGGGTGTGAATATACAAACAGCGACAAACCTGCATACATATATGCAACATGACTTTCATTCAATAGCTTCAATATCTTTAGCAACTCATACGTCGCTCTATATAAGACATATTTGTGTATAATTGAACTATGAATTCGACCAGATATATGCATATATTCACATCCTTATGAAGGGTTTCAAAATTATTATTTTCGTCTTCAGTTTCGGACTTTTTTCCATTTCAAATAATATGTAAATGTACAAAAAGCTTTCCGAGTATCGATGGAAATTAACATTGATGACTTGAAGGGTCCATCTGTCAAGTCGATTACAATACAATAACACTTTACGGTTGCTGGACACACACTCACACATACATGTTGAAAGTTTGCTCGTGTGAGTTGAGTTTAAAAAATGTTTATGAGTTACACAGCCAATTGATCGTGTGAGATGAGCTGTATGTACCGGCCAACATGTCGATGTACGCATCCTAATTATAAGCGCGATTCTGGATAGATCGGCTTTCGGAACTGTCCGCCCGAGTCGAGGATCGTTTGTTTCGAAATGGAAACGGTCGAGTTTAGAGTATATCGTGTAAGTGCTCCCGATCGATCCGATATTCGCTTTACCCACGCAGCTGTGACGTGGATCCAGAGCCTGTCGTGTCACCGGCGACTTTCTAATTCGAGCAGCGAGTTTACCGAGCGGAGAGAGTGAGAGAGCGAGGGAGAGAGAGAGAGGTATTGAAAATCAACGTTATGGATCTCGCGGTCAAACGGTCCGCTTCGCCAACGCCAAGGTAAAAAAAAGAGGAGGAGAAAAAAACTGTAACACGACGGACAAAGTAAAGGCGAGTCGTTGGTCGGCGGAAACACAATATCACGCCAAGGCAGACTCGGGGAGTAGGGACAAATTTCTCGAATTACCGCAAAAACAAAGCCATGCCTCGAAGACGGGACGCGGCGGGGCCGATACGCGATATTCATCCCTTTTTTTGTCCCCCTCCCACGCTCGACTCAACCCATTCACCCTTTCGGCTCTTTTCAGCTGTACGACGCGTACACTTGGAAGCCGTGCATACACCTGGACAACCGCTACCGGCTGATGAGGGGCGAGCCGATGCTCGACGCGGACGGCAACGTGACCGACGTGATCGGCGAGGACGAGTCCGGCGCCGTCTTCGACATGAACAACATCGACCGGTACGAGTGACGCCCTGGTGGAAAATCGCCGAGCTCGCGCCGGCGGCGCACTTGCGCAACGCCGCTATACGCGTGCGGCTAGCGGCGGAGTAACGCGAATCGCGGACTGGATCGAATTGCGTCTGGCGTGGCCCGCGTACGCGCCGCCGCTTGCGTAACTCACCAGTCGCTCGATATTCTTCCCGATTTTTATCCGATTCACCCGTGCCCTCCTCTCCCCCGTAACTGTTGTCCCATGAGTCTTGTCAAAATTCGAAAAGTAAAGTATTCACCATATTCGAGATTTGTCCCGAGTGTTTGTTCATTGACTTGTTGGACGAATTTTCGTCCGCGTGGCCCGAGCAATCAGCCGATGATGGACGGAACAACGAAGACGTACGCGCGAGCTGGTCCGCGCGAGACGATAATTGAATGGCACGCGAGTTTGGTGCAGCCTCTCCCGGGGCTTAATTAAAGCGTTTTTCGCCAACTTCGCCGAGTAGAGGCTGAGACTTGGTTCGCTGACTCGCGCGAGAGAAAGGAAGAGGAGGAGCGAGGAGGAAATGGAGTTACGCCGGTTCCCAAGCGTATTCTATTTAGACGTTGCTGCTGCTTGGCTCGTGACTCGCGGCTCTTGCCGCTCTCGTTGCTCTTGTTCACGGATCGAACGATTCTCAATTACATTTATTACTTTTCCAAGAGTACCATTATATCAACGCCGATCGGCGATTCCGCAAACTTCACGATGCTTATTTATAGTCTCAACTGGACATCAAACCGCATGTGTCTGTGTGTGATACGTGTGTGTGGGAGAGTATATAATAGCCTAGCGATCGAGATAAAATTCACCGAGTCATTCGCGGCGAGTTGAGAACAGTACGGCTCATTCATCGATACGAAAGCCGTACTTAGCCAAAAGCGAGGCTAGTAAAAATGGATAAAGGGTGAATGGCCCTACTGAATATTGTCAATACACGAGAGATAAATGTTGGCGCGCATCACCTTGAGTATGGTTCTCGCGGGACGCGGACAAAACGCCGCTGGCGTGTAGTGTATACGGTGCGCGAGAGGCGCACGGGGAGAAGCCCTGAATATGTAACGACTCGTTTTCGCGGGGCGGGATACTCGGCAGGGCTTTATCGAACGTCCATTAGCGGGCCAAACTGTCTCTCGTTACTCTCCGCGCGCAGACTCTCTTCGGCCTCGTCCGCGTTCGCGGCCGTCTCGAGCGGCGCGCGGCCACCACAGCGAGACGGCAAAAAAGCCCGAGCGCGCGGTCGTGTATACACACGCACGCATACTCGAATACGATGCGCGGCGCGCACGTGAGAGCGCGCCAACGCGGCCTTGAATCGGAGCAGCGCGGGAAAATCCAACCGATCCGCTCGAGGCTTTTCACTTGCTCCCGCGCGCGATTGTCCTTGGCTCATCGTTGGCCCGCCGAGAGAGAGAGAGAGGACGGATCGATGCCAGGCGCGTGCGAGTGTCGCGGGGAGGCGGTCGCGTGCCAATCGCTCGAATGAGTGACGGCGAGTTCGGAGCCGCGTGTTTTTACCCAGGGAATATCGCGCCGGCCGGGTGTTCGAGCAAACCGGAGCGGCACAAATAAAACCATCCCGTCGCTTGTGCCGCTGCTGCAAACTTGCCGAAAGAGTGTGCGTACCCGCGCACGAGTTGTTGGCGCTTCGAGAGCCGAGTTGATGGATGCGCGGCGCGGACGGAAAATCACGAAGAGAAAGAGAGAGAGAGAGAGAGAACGAGTCAGCGAGCGAACGGCAAAATTCGCACAATTCATCCACGGACAAGAGCACAACGGACAATAAACCGAATGAACCGAGTAATTCCGATTAATTTATTAAAGCGGCCTGCTGCAAAGGAGGAGGAGGAGGAGAAGACGCTCGATTCCTCTGTCTCGGCGCTCAACACACCATTGACCTTAATATTTTTCTTCTCCGCTTCTCCCATCTGTTTTTGGCTGCGTACACCAAGCGCGCGTGTGTTTATGTGTGTATATGTATGGGAACGCGGAGGAAAAGAGCTGACGGAGAGGCACATGGGCGACAATCCGGTTGTGGCAAGCGAGCACAACCCCCCCGAATAATCGATCTCGCAACGCGCCAGATCGCACTTCTCTCCCCCTGTACACATGCACACGCACACGAGAGAGAGAGAGAGAGAGCCGGCGGCGCGCGGCGCAACTGCAGACTCGGCCTGCTATACAGCTCGTGCGCGTCTTTGTTCGTTGGGCGAGCGGCGGTGCGGCGGAGGCAGCGGCGGAGGTCGCGTTGCCCCTGGCAACCGCGGCTGCGTTCCAGAATTTTCCCCTTCGATTGGGCCCCCGAATTGTGCGCGCGCGGAACACGCTGTATACTCGCCTCTGCTATAATGCTATGTGTATACGGCTCTCGGCCGTCGTTCCTGCGCGCCATATCCTCTCGCGTGTATAACACGCCGGTTGCCAAACGTTTTCCCCATGCAAAATCCCACGTGGCTACTTTTTCGTTTTACCCCCCCGTTACCCCTCCGAATGATGGATAGCGAGTCTTCGGTTTGATACGCCTCGGATACCGCCTCGTCGATTCGACATTCCTCCTCGAGTATTGCCTTATTAATTTCAATTCATTCTCTCGGGGATCAATGCCGACCCTCGTGTTGATTTATCACCGCGCGAGCAGCGATTTTTCCGCGGGACTGTGGTCGTCGGTGAACCACGTGTCGAGCGCGATTTCATCCGAATATAGTAAGATTCCTCCGAGGGTCTCGGGGACAAGTATCCAAAGTTCGCGTCGGCTCTTAGGATTCCCCACACATCATATCTGTGCTGCGTGTGGATAACGCGAATCGATAATATGATTTTAGAAAAACCGAACCTACCAGTCTATGAGAATACTTGTCGTCGATGGCGCTAACGCGTTGGTTATCAGCGATGCAAAATTTATAGTTACATTGTATTAGGACTCGAGGGGTCGAATATTACAGTTCGAGATTCGGCCGGTTTCGACAATACAAAAATTTGCTGTTTGTCCGTCCAATAGCGATGCGAGGTCGGGCGAGTTTCAATGAGCCTCGAGCAGCTTCCAATTTTACTACCAACGCTACGATCGGTTTTATCCACGGGTTGGATCTTGCGTTGAATCGCGCGGGCAAAGCTCGGTTATACTGCACACATACGTATACAGGCAAAATTTCCCTCACTGCGCCATGCACAAATCAATTCGAAAAGCGTAGGACAGAAAGGGCAAAAATTTGCAAATGCCGCGAAATGGAAAACCACACGTTCCGCGAATTTCGCCGAAACCCTGTAGAATACCACGTGCTCGTAAATCCTCGCGCTTATTCAAATTCCCAACCGGCTTTTCCTTATTTTCCTCGCGGATAACTCATGGCTAAGGCTAACCTGGATTCGGAGCAGCTGCCCGAAGCTGGTCAGTTAGAAATGTTGCCCGTTTGAACAGCTATATAGCGCCGGCAATTTGGACGGACAATATGGACGTGCTAGCCACATTATTCGAGCTGGCGATATAAATTTGCGAGCTTGAAAACATCTTGAAAATGGACAGTTTCGTTATTAAAAGAAATTTGTTTCAAACTATTGCGTGATTGTAAATATCAGAATACGCGAAGAATACGGAGGGACTGAGCCTGTGATACGGGTCGAAAATGACGCTCGGTAGATTCGGTTGTGAGTTAGCGCGAGAATGAGCGCAAGATAAATCTACGGAAAATTGGAAAATTCAGTATGGAAGTGTTAGCAGGGAAAGGAAGGTGAGTTGAAATGGTTATCGCGAGCGCGTCTCCCTCTCTCTCGGTTCGCGGCTCGGCGTTATCTGGATCCCAGCAGCGGAAGCGAAAGCGCCAGGACTCGGTTTGCAAATCGAACGCTCGCGGGTTTTGCAACCACGCACCGTCCGAGACACAGAGTAACTGCGCGTGGGCGCGTGTGCAGCGCGGGCAAACGCGGTTCTGCGGAAATCGCGCGAAAGCGACTCCAAGTAAGTTCCCACTCGTAATAGGTTATAGTGATAGGCGCAGCGATGGAGAGTTTGGCGCGTCGCGTTCAGACCGTTGGTCACCAGCCCGAATCCCAACACTGACAACCATTGCATAGGCTGGCGTCCATGCGAAGCTGAAAATCGCGAGCGTGGATGGTGCAGCCCTATGCTCAAGGTCACTCGTTCGCGACATGCGCGTTCGGACACAAATGGACAGATCGAGTGTGATTCTGCGGGTGCAGTCGTCCACGGAAAACGGCTAAACAGTAATTGGGACTGGAAGCGAGTGGCCTATCGCAAACCTGCACCTATCGCCAATCTAAATGCGCAGGTGATTTGAAAATTGCTCGGAACTTGTTTCGATTGATTCCGGCTCGCCTGTGCCTCGGCGGAGAAAATCAACCGGGAAAATTTATACGATTTTTCGACAAGTTGGAAGTTTGGTGAAAGCTGAATGCATTAATGAAGTTTGATTTAGCTCTTGACAAGTCGGATATGCACTGGAAACGACTTGGCACTTGAATTTATCGCTCATTCGAGAGTATAGTTAAATGTTAGTCGGGGAATTAATTATACCGAATGGCTTGGATTATCGCGGGAGTATTGAGGATTAGTCTGGTTTCGTTTGCTGCCCCCCGAAATTTTGCCCAATCGATTACCAAGGGCGTGGGCTATACGAATTATCAATTATTGGCAGTATGAACGACTTGGGGGACTTGGAAGTCCAGGCGGGGTTCAAAGAGGTCCAAACAACGAAGAAAGTCTCGTATTTTACCGAAGAACCAAGTGTGAATCGCAGCGATCACACGTGCAAAACGCAGAAGGAAGAGTTTACACACACAGGCGTCTCGCGTCTCTCTCGCCCCAGCATAGATAAATAAGCGATCCAAGTGTGATTAACATCGAGTGGTTAGCAAACGCCACTACGAAATTCGTGTGTTGGTGTTTATACTTTGTATGTGCGAGTTCATACCACACACACACGCATATATATTTGTATGTGCGTGCGGGTGTGTATGTGCACGCAACTAAACTTCTACTCAATTAGATTTATATATATATAATATAATATAAATATACGCATGGATGATTTGAGGCAACTGCTGCATGCAACTATGTGTGTGATCTGCGAGTGTGTGGTGGAAGAGAATATACAAACAATCTCGTGACAAGACGCTCGGAGAAGAAAATGAAAAAAAAAAGTATGCCATAATTCGACTGAAGCCATATCATTTTGATTCGCTGCAATGGCGCGCGCGCGTATATAGATATGCGTGTATCATAACAAATCGTTGCGCTGGCAGTGAGCAGCGGCAACGGCAAAGTGCGAAAAGTTGGAGAGTATCACAGCCGCGGACAGCTCAGAAGCGTGTGTGTGTGTGTGTGTGCGAGTGTGTACACGAACTCCGCGCAAATCTACTCTGTTTCGAGCATTTGCATACTTATGTAAAATGAATGGGCGGCACTGCTGTCATTACAGTCGCGAGCGCGTGGAATTAGTTGCGCGCTGCAGTGAAAGTAAATCGGCCTCACCGCGACTATCGTCCGGATCTCTTACGGATTCGCAGGACAGACGTGTGTATGTATGTATATATATATAGTCGAAGACGGAGGTTGTTGCTTCCGAGCTGTCCTTTCGAGAGTAGACACGAATGAAAAAAAAATGTAAACAAGTATGTTTATATACTTGATATGGGCGCAGCGCTATATGTTTGATTATTAGTATATGCTGTGTATACGTATTTATTATCCAGTAGCTGTGTAATTGATCGACGGTCAATATCTAAAGATGTATGTGTCATTTTAAAAGGGCGGATCGTAACTGTATGTGTACGTGTACGTTTGAAGAGCAGCCACCTGGGCGTTATCGTCAACTTAACAATATACCAATTACCATATCGAGCCACATAAGTACGTTATTACTTTTATACATGTAACGAGATATATATATATATATATTTATTTATATAGATATATAGATAGATAGATGTATAGATATATAAATTAATAAACAGAAATGTACATATGCTTGCAACTTTAGCGGAGTTGAATAACCGGGCAAAATGTATATAGTCAACAGTCGGTTTGCCGGGCGTCGCCGATACTTTGCCCGGTCTATCCAACGGATTAATCCTCTCAAAGTATAGACAAACATTGATAAAATTGACTGAGTATATGTGCTTGTCTGTGTGTCTGTGTGTTTGTGTGAGATAGATAAAAAAAAACAAAAAGTACTGATCCCTTGGACAAACAACCACTAAACAATGTTCTACCGTATATAATTAATTATGAACTACAGCACCGATACTGAAAATATATAGCCTAAACATGTGTGTCTATGTGTGTGTGTGTGCGCGTGTGTCCGTGTGTGTGTGTGTGCGTGCGTGTCCGTGTGTGTGTATGGAGGGGTGGGTGAAAAATGAAAAGAATGAAAAGAATGAATCGAATGCATTGAATGAGGTTTCCGCGCTCGCATCCGAGAGTACCCGGAGCACGCCGCCGCCAAAAAAAATCGAATGAAGGATAATCGGGAGCGACGCGTGTATATATAGACGCGCGCGGGTACACGGAGCCCGTTGAAATTTACGGCGGGCGAGGTATTCGCGGACGTGCCGGTGCGGCGCGCATTTTGCTCCGAAATTTATCGGCCGCTATCCGGAGCCGCGGCAATTGAAAAGTTTGGAAAAAAACCGAAGGGCGAAATTGCAGGCGCGAAGTTAGCGGCCGGGCGAAGCCGGAAACGCGCCGGGAAGGATACACGGATATACATATATATATGTGTATATAATCGAGAGGGACGCGGGACGATCTCGCAGGAGAGTACACAAGGCATCGCGGCGCGGCTTGGCTCGTCGTGAAAGTATAAAGTATACTCGGTGGGGCTCGCTCGCGTGCGGCAGCTGGTTAGTAGTTGTGTCTCGCCGCGCGGCGCGCGGGGGAGAGCTCGAACACGACGCGTACGCGGGGCGGCGGGGGACGGGGAGGGGGGGTGGCGTGCTCCGGGTCGTCTGGCTCGGCTCGGCGGGGGTGGCGCGGTACAGTTGGCGTGGCTTACCCGACAGCGGGGAACGTCGTGTATGGGAACATGGCCGTGGTTCTGCTGCTGCTGTGTGCGGCCCCGCGTCCTGCGAATCTTCAGCGGGATGGCGTCCCTTTCTCTGTCTCGCGCGCGCGCGCGCGCACACACACCAAAGACGCACCGGCGGAGCGGCACAGCCAAGGTCACACGTGTGTGTGTGTGAGCGTGTGTATCTGCGCAACTGCGGAGAGGGGCGGTCGACACTCGACGCCGAGCCGGCGAACAAAGAGGCCCTGCTGCCGCTGCTGCTGCAGCGCTGCAGCTCTCTCGAGGCGGACGAGCAGCGGGACCGGCCGTCTGCCTGCCTGTCTGTGTGTACTGTGTGTGTGTGTACTGCGTGCGCGTCACGCCGGCGACGCGTCGAGGCGTCCACTCACAACTGCAGCTCGTCCGTGTGTATATGTACGTGTTTGCGCGCGTGCAGTGGGTCCGGGAGCGCGCGCAGCTGCCTTGTGTACTGTGTGACTGCGAGTGGTGGCGGTGCGGCTGGTGCTGCTGCTGCTGCTGTCGGAACACCGACAGTCGCGAGGGAGAAGGCACGCGCAAACTGCTGTGCTGCTCTCGCTCGCCGAGTCGCTGCGGCCTGCGCCGGGCCGCGGGACAAAGCCGCGCGCGCGCCGCGCCACGACCAGCTCCCGGGAGGGGGACCACACTAATTCTGCCAGCGACGCCTGGCGGACGCCAGCCCAACCTTCCCGACCCTTCGACGCTCTCTCTCTCCCTCTCTATCCGACCGCCCGTCTGTCTGCGTCTCCCCAATCTCCAGATTCTTCCTGATTTTTATTCGCCGCCACGCGCACTCCACTGGCCGGCTTTTTTTCCCCCAAAATCCCATAATTCTTGGCCCGCGGTCGATCCATACGCACACCACTCGGGAGATTTGGCCCCCCACCGCATCCCGACGAGTCGACCGTACATTGTATGCTTCTTCCCGAAAAAACGAATCGAGCCCGATGCTCTCTGGATGCTCTCGGGAATCAGGATTAATGAAGCGGGCCACCAAGCGCGAATCATTGTCGCCGCGACCTATGATAAAATACGTGTAGCACTCGATCCGGAGTTGCGGGCCCTGATACGACGATTTCTGTCGCAGGATGTGGATAAAAAGGAATTGATCCATGTGCACGAGCCTCGAGTGAATTACGATGTATACAAGACAATCGGGCGAAAATTCACCGGTGCTTTTACCATCCGAGCGCTCGTCCCCCCCAAGTCCCTCTGTTGGAAAATCGATTCGTGTGTGTGCTTGTATTTGCATCCGAAATGGTGACTCGTTGTCGGACAAATCGCAACAGGTATGCTGTACCTACTTGATGTATGCCTGGTGAAAAAAGCAAGAGTCGAAGAGAAAAAATAGTACGCGCCCGCGCGCAGTTGGTAGGCGCAGGAGATTGAGCGCAGACGAGGGAAAGAACTGTTGGTGTTTACAAGTGTGCGCGTGTGTTGAGCCTGCAGTCATTATAGGTCGCCAGATGACGAGGGAAGAGCCGGGAGCAGATGCATCCCGCGACTCCAAGTGTATACGCACGTATATGTATACACGCGCACACTCGTCCGCACGAACCGGTGCGGACGAAGGATAGGATCATAACGAGGCGGCCGAGAGAAAGAGAGAGAAAGAGCGCATGTGTGCAGTGGTGCGTCGGGCCCTCCCTCCCCGCTTACGCTTACGCTACGCGACTCCAGCACCGGGCCGGCTGTCGCCGTAGGTATATAGCTGTGTGTATGCTATGTATGTTGTAGAAATTGGTCTCGGGCGCGCGAACCTTCGGGGGTTAGAACCAAACTGGCAGCTCCAGCTTCGCCCACTCGTATACGTACATAATGTTTATCATGAACGCCATCAGACAAAATCGTTCGACCATCGAGACGCGCTTTATTGCGAGACTTTGTTTTACCAGCCGGAGGTAGGGATCGATGCGCTAGGATGGCGCGTGATTAGAATACCCTCGCTCTCTCTCTTTCTCTCTCGCCCGCTCTGCCTCGCTTTGCCATACACAGACTCGAGCCGTCGGCAACGATCGCCGCGTTATAAATGCAAATTCGTCCTCTCCGCTCGTTGCAACAGCCCGGCTAGTTTACCAATTTTATCCGCGCGTGACCTGAGCAGCTCTTGTTCAAATTCACGTGCGTGTGTGTGTGTATACTTGTTCGACCCATTGTCGCCGCGATACACACCGTTTCCTCTTCGATTTGGCGATTCTTCGAGAGAGACAAGAGAATAAAATCAGTTGCAAATATATTACTCGGGGCGCCAGGTCCCTTTCCGTGGATTTTGAAGGTCCCCAAATGAAACTTTGATTTTCCTACGTATTTTGACCTCCTAAACCCGATTTTTTTGGGTAGAAGTCGCCAAAGCCGCAGAGAAATTTGTTATTAACAAATGATTGTAATAAAAGTTGATTAATGTTTATTTGCATTGAAAAAATTTTTTTTAGTTTCTATGGCTGATTCTGAATATAAAACCTTCTATAAAATTATTTCGTTAAATGAACCATTTCTGAGTAAAAAATTCTTGAATTTCGCAAAATTGTGATTTTTGCAATTTTCAGTCCTCAATAACAATAATAATTTTGAATATTTTTCAACGGGGTTTAGGCCAAAAGTAACCTTAGACATCATACTTCAAATATAGTGGCAAGTTCAACGACTCTCTTTTGTCGATTGACCATTTTTTTAACATTTAACATGCGTCTATTTCGTACTACTACATACACGTACTGCGGGGTCACATTTCGTCCCATTGAGGTCCCCGAATAAAACCTAGTTTTTCCTGTGTATTTCGATCTCCTAAAATCGATTTTTTAAGTTAGAGATTCCAAATACCACAGAGGAAATAGTTATTAACAAATTATTGCAAAATTATTTAATTAATGTCTATTTGCTTTGAAATTTTTTTTTAGATGCTCTGGCTGATTCTGAACAAAAAATGTTTTATGAAGTTTCCTCGTAAAATGCACCGTTTCTGAGAAAAAAATTTCTAAACTTTCCAATGTCGGAAAAATTTTGCAGTTTTCAAGCCTTAATAACAATATTATTTTGCAATATTTTGGAACAGGTTTTGGGACGAAAAGTAACCTTAGGTATTCCACTTTAAATATAGAGATAAGCTTGGCAACGATTTCCAGTTAATAGGCCATTTTTCCAACAGTTATCATGCGTCTATTTTGTTCTCTCTTAATTGAGTAATTTTGCGATAATCTGTTAATAATTATTTCCTCTGCGGTATTTGGGACCTCTAACTTAAGAAATCGATTTTAGGAGGTCAAAATACACAGGAAAAACTAGGTTTTATTCGGGGACCTCAATGGGACGAAATGTGATCCTGTAGTACGAGTATGTAGTAGTACGAAATAGACGCATGTTAAATGTTAAAAAAATGACCAATCGACAAAGGAGTGTCGTTCAACTTGCTCTATATTTGAAGTATGATGTCTAAGGTTACTTTTGGCCTAAACCCCGTTGAAAAATATTCAAAATTATTATTTTTATTGAGGACTGAAAATTGCAAAAATCGCAATTTTGCAAAATTCAAGAATTTTTTACTCAGAAACGGTTCATTTGCGAAAAAATTTTATACAAGGTTTTCTATTCAGAATCAACCATAGAAACTAAAAAAAATTTTTTCAATGCAAATAAACATTAATCAACTTTTATTACAATAAATTGTTAATAACAAATTTCTCTGCGGCTTTGGCGACTTCTACCTAAAAAAATCGGGTTTAGGAGGTCAAATACGTAGGAAAAACCAGGTTTCATTTGGGGACCTTCAAAATCCACGGAAAGGGACCTGGCGCCTAGAGTATATGCAGCGTGGCTGATTCCCGGAGAGAGTAGCCGCGGTCGAGTTCTCGTGGGCCGAATAATCGGCTCTCTTATTCTTGCTCGAATATCAGCCAAGAGTTACTCGCGGCTCAGATCAACGAGAGCTTTGAAAGTTCGGAGGGAGTACCGGCAATTGTGAGAATTCGACTCTACCAGCAATTTCCAGCTGATTCTCAATAATCGATCCGACTTGTTCTCTCTCTCTCTCTCTCTCTCCCTCCCATGCAATGTGTCAGTCACACTGGAGAACAGAGTCGGCAAATTTTTTATGTCGGTTCCAATTATGGCTGAAATCATTGAACGGGCATCAGCCGTGTTGGATCTTTGAATCGTGAATGGTGATGTTCATTAGACAAACATGATTCGAAATATACGTAGGCAATCGGAAAATGTAAGGATTTGTTATCCGTCAGGGTCGGGCGGGTAGAAGAAAGAAGGGTATAAAGCGAACGGAGCGGAGGAACGGGCAGTGTCAAACTGCATGAGCGAGCAACAAGTAAACAGGCTGTGCGCGGGTGGCGGGGGCGGAGCGTCCCTGCAACCCATGTATTGGGGGGCCGCATTACAGC
Organism: Aphelinus atriplicis; assembly: GCA_020882685.1. Classification (NCBI taxonomy): domain Eukaryota; kingdom Metazoa; phylum Arthropoda; class Insecta; order Hymenoptera; family Aphelinidae; genus Aphelinus; species Aphelinus atriplicis. The sequence goes on along the minus strand of CM037076.1, from coordinate 14,522,936 downwards.
CGCTCTCTCTCTCTTTATCTAACTTTATTCCGCGCACCCGATCACTGCCGGGAATTATCCATTATCTCGAGTTCACGCTCGAGCTGACGAGCTGCCTCATCGGCGTGCGTGTGCGGCGGGGGGCGGCGAAAAAAAGTGAAAAAAATCGCGCACATACGCGGAGAGAAGGAGAATTCATTTACGTTGAAGAACGGACAATGAGCCGGAAGTGTCTGGAGCCGTCGATTGTCCCCGGCGGCGCGGCTCGGAAAATCCGCGCCTCTCATCTCCGGCCGACGGGCGCGCAGGAAAATTAAATAAGCCGGGGCACAGCCGGCGCGCGTCACAATAAACAACCGGCCGCTCTAAAAGCCGCGCGCAAGCGCATACTTTTTAATGACGCGCGGCACGCGCCATTGGTGAAAAGCTAACGCATTGTTCTCCCCCACCGCCACCTTCACAAGCTCCCGTTATTTGTCCCGATGTATCGTTCACACATATACAACTCCGACCCCGTCTCAAGTAACTTTCCTCCCCCGAATTTTCGTGCCAACTATCTTAGTGTGTGTGTGTATGTGGAAAAGTTTTGATGGAGTTGCCAATCGATCGGAGAAATGGTGTATTATCACGCGTCGAACGGGGGCCAAGTTACAAGGCGATGCCGGTTTGGGTCACGGATCTTCATCCAACTTGTATTGAGGTCGTTTTTTGCGCGAACCAGCGCGTCAACAGCCGACTGAGCTTTTGTTTGCAGCCCGCAAAACGCACTCGTTTTCCGCAAGTCGAATTAATCAAGAGCTTTTTGAAAAGTCTGAAATTAAAACTTATTCTTAATGCCACTCCGTCCGTGTGTATTTAGTAATTTGATTGGACCAGATGCCCCACATTTCTCTTTTGTATTCCCCTGTGCACCAGTCATCATTGGATTATGTTGCAAGTTTTGAAACAACATTTCCCCTTGTTTCCGTTTTCATTTGGCCCTTGAAACTAATCTTTTACAACAGTTTCAACTTTTACTATCTGATTTCTTCGATAGACTGAGTAAAATGGTTCAATATTCAAGAAAAAAACATCCACTTTTTTTTAGGCACGTTGTCATGATTTCGAGTTTATTTTAATCACTATTTGATCATCCCCGTAGACGCATGGAGGCTGTAACAAGTTATAATGAAAAAGTGCCACATCGGGTACAAGTGTACCCAATGGTTTGAGTGAGTTTTGTTCATTGACTGATTTTGAATGGGTACAACTGCAGGTATAGCTGGAACCCAGTATATAAGTTTTCCCACAAACGCTAATGCGATATATCGTAAATGTTTAGCGTATTTGCGCGGGACACGTGAAATTCGGTAGGTTGATTGACTTGTGATTGAAGCCGCTCACAAGGATGACTGAATTTGACTTGATCAAATAAGCTTGAATAGTGGAGTGTGGGTTGTAAATACAGAGGCAAGACCGAGGCGACGATATGAGATAAGGTACCCCGCACACACTGCTTCAACCCCGGTTGATGCGGCATAAATAAGCCGAGGTGATGTATAGGAAGCGCGCAGAACAAAAGGAGTCGCGTTGGGAGGGAAGTAAAAATGCCGATGTAGATGCGATAGTGACGAGGTAACGCGGTGGCGGCCGATCTACGAAGAAAGCAGATGGGTATATGTCGTGACGGGGTCCCCCGAAATAACTAGGGCTCCGGCGCCCGTAACCCCCACTCATATCTAATCATTAATTAAAACGGATGCAGCGCGCGGGCCGGGTATATAAATCAGCGATAACCGGAGGCCATCACTTTATATCCGCACGCGCGCGCCCAAGCTCGATTACGCCCCCCTTTGCATCGACGTATGTAGCAAGAAAAGCCACGTGTGTGAGTGTGTGTTTGTATCTAGCGGACGAATCGCAGTCACGTGGGTGGCTTTTCTCGGGATCGATATCGGAGACGAACGACGCGGAGCCGAAATATCATATCGGCATTGGAGGGCATCCCTCTTCCCTCGCGCCGCCCCTGTTCGTCCGTCTCTCGCTCTCTCTCTCTCTCTCCGTCTCTGGGTCGGATTTGTTTCGCGCGACCCGCAGGCGGCCGAGGGCAGCACCTACACTGTATCCACGTATACACGTAGATTTTTCGCGCGACAATCCCACCCGCGCTATTCTATTACTTCCTGTCCCGGCTCGAGAGACAGGATGAGCCGCAGCCGGAGGAGCTGCGGGTATATCTGATCGCGCGGAGCTGCTATATACACGCATATGTGTTCTCGAGCCTTTCCTTTCCCCCCCCCCCCCCCTATATGCCCATTTCTCACGCCAATTTTCAATTTACTCCATTTTAATTACTCACGTTCTATTAGCACTGATAAACTTTTCCCTCCTCGGTGATATCACATGGTCAATTAGTAATTATTTACCAATTTGTGTGCGTGGTGTATTTATTAATGTATAGACTATATAGTACAATAACTTATACTCAGTATTATTTTAGACAAATGTTAGTAGATAGGAAAGCGTTCGTCCAAGCGTTTCGTCCTAGATCTGAGTGGCAATTCTCACGATAGCTCGTACTCCGGCTCAAAACTTTTAAGCTATACTCGCATCATTTTTTTAATACTCCATGGTACGAAACTTAATGGCATTTTTCATATCCCATCAGCATAAAACAGCATTTAAACTCGTGGTGTTTTGATTTGATTTTGAAGCTTGTCTGCTCGTGATTGAGCTGTGAGTAGCACTTGGATAACATTGAAGCAAGAATATTCGTCGCTGAAGCCGCAGTACTCCATAACACGACTCCACGCTACTCCCTCTGGCAAAGTAATGCGCTCAGTGGCAAACCCCTCACCTAAATCCTACATCCACCTAGTAAGCCATGTGATTACACTGAAGAGCAGAAGGTTGTTTTCGAAAATCTTTATGTGGTCTTAATTGCATATCAACTTAACATTCAATAGTCTGGATTAATGTGCTGATAGAATCAATCACCCATATGAATTTTTAATCATACCCAAGAGTAGCAGATCAACGTTTCTTTTATATATTATTATTTATACTTGAATTGACGGACTACTCATTTTCAATTTACTTAAACGCGTGAAAAAGTACAAACTCATAGGAAAAAATGATTTTATGACATTTTTATATGGCCCATGTGCATTTTTTTCAATTCCTCGGAATAATCTGACTGAAGGTTGGATCAAAATGAGATGGATAGGTGGCGAACGATTTTTAACTATATGCTCAAGTATGATTAGAAGTGAAATTCATTTTTGTCCAACAAATCTGATTTTATATTTATGCGTGCCTCCAAATAAACATAAAAAAAAAAACAAAAGAAATGTTTGCTTTTGATTGTTTTGAATCTAATGATTGAACTAAAATAAACTTCACTACAAAATATACATATTTCACTTTTACCCACCCCTTAATCCTTTTCCAAGGAATTGAAAAAATGATGTGTATACCATTTAAAGGTTTTATAGAATCATTTATTTAATATAAATTTTTGGGTTACACCAAACGCTCGATAAAAATTTGCGAGTCGGTTCTCGTAATGGCTTATTATATCTACAGCAGGTAACTAACGTCTTCACTTCCCGGAAATATCGTCCATCAATTTATCCGATTTTATGTCCGCGCCCGAGCGCTCATTTACAGTATGACTATATCTATGGCCGCATCTGTATGCATAGAATCGATAATGATACATGAATATCTGGGGGTAATTGAAACGTTAGACTGAATGGCTGTAGATATAATCTGTTAGGGTACCCAACAACCATATCTCTCAAAGTTTCATTCTAATTAATGAGCCAAAGGCCTCTCCTTGTCAGTGTAAAATTTGTATTTTTTTACGGCCCTTTACATTCACCCCCGTATTACATACGGGGTACATTCTTATAGGCTTACAATTTTTTCCTTCTAGTATGTCTTCTGATTGGACATTTTTGGTAGATAATCTTTGCTGGAATTTTTCCTATGAGTAAAAAATTACTCAAAAAACGCCGTTTTTCTTGCATATATCCAAAACGGTCACTCAAGGGAATTATATAATCCGTAACACGTACGGAACAAAACAAGCTTTGAAAATGTGCCGGGGCATGAAATTGAAGGATTCGAAGTTTCCTACAAGATCCCCTCAGAATTTTCGTCGCAATATAATCTTGCATACATTAAAATCACATCAACAATTTCTTTAGATTATGCTGGTAATACGACGTTAGCGAGAAAAATTGCATGAAGTGAGAGTTGGAAATGGACGTCTTACCCGCCAAGCTACGGAAACATGTTAACCTATAATTGTGGCGTATGAAAAATTATGTTGGCAGAATAATTTCATCAAGGCCTTGTAGAGCACATCAAATACTTTGATTTGATGCAGTTGGTATGACAGGTACCAGAAGAATCACGGATCCGACCCGATGCGTTTATGATATGAAAAATGGATGGACCCGGTTAACCAGCTCAGGCTAATAATTACTCTGACAATATGAACTTTAAACCGTTGATAAATATAACTTCTGCTCTTTCGCCTATATTAACTTTCATAAATTCTTCTTGTTCGAACAGCATATACATTGAGGTGAACGAGTTGGCTTACAAAATTTGAGAGAATAATATTGACTTTGTACGTTCGGATGAATATTCGACGAGCACGTACCCTCGCGCCCATCCGATGAAATATATATCAAAGCGAAATGAATCGACACACGGTTAAATATAATCCAACCCGAGTAGTGTAATTCCACAGGCTCGCAAAAATGTGTATAACGAAGTGTAATCACGCGAAGTATCGACCAATCAATCAAACGTTACAAGCCGCAATTCAATGGAAGCGCGCGCGGAAAACCGCAGCCGGAGAAGAGCAAAGTTAGGGTCGCGCGCTTTCGACTTCGCCAACATTGTCAGGTGCGCGCGTTTGAAAGACCGGTGCAGAAATGTTGGGCGCGGGCATGCACTCAGCCCGGCGCATTAGGTATAACGCGCGCGCGCGAGCTGGAGCGCGGGCGCGCGCGGTAATGGCGCTTTTAAGATTACACGGCTGTCGTTCATTTGGAGACACGAGGCTCCCCCCCGAGCACAGCTCGCGCGCGACCGAATAGATTCCTCGCGTCTCCGCCGAGCGAGCTAAATAATATCCCCCGGCCAAATTGAAAGCCGTAAATTTTTGCCGCTATAAATTGGGCCGGCGAGGGCCGGGTATGCGTGAGCCATTGCGCACAATGAGGGAAACTCGCTGTTGTCGCCCCCCCACTTCTTACACCCGGTCGGCACTCCCAGCCACGAGCGGCCCGGAGGCTTTTCTCTCTATTAACCGGGCGGGCTGCACGGAAAAAAGGGGGCCGCGATCGCGAGGGGCTTTTCATAATTTGCGCCGATCCGCGAATTGGCTCGTAAATCAATGGCGGCGCGGCGGGGCTTTTAGCCGGGCTCTATACGGATAAACCGGCCCGAGAGAGAGAGGGAGAGAGCCGAGAATGCCCCGATAAATTGGACGTCGATTATTTTGCGGCGCGGCCGGCTCGGGGGTAGCCGGCGCGGCGCATAGTTCTCAAACTTATTATACTAGTTCATGATGTTTAATTCGCATTCCGCGATCGCCGAGCGGCTTATCGGCGTCGATATTCCGCCGCGCGAAGCACAAATTCATTATGCCCCTCGTAGCTGCCCCGGGTAATTTCACTCGCTCATCCGAGCCCGATTAACGCCCGCCCCCCATCCGCCCAATTGCCGCGAGCATGTCGAACCTTTTCCCGCGGCGCATTGTATTCCTCGCTCTCCGATTAGAGACCCGTTGTGATCTTTATTTGGGGGATTGCCCTCGAGAGAATCAAGTCGGCGTGTAACGCTCGCGACGTTTTACAGCTACGAATTGGGCGAACTCGCGCGGGCCGGTAGTCGCGCGCACGCGAGCCATTTCTACTCGATTTTATCACGACGAACCGCGAAGGCATATATACCCGCGCGACTCCACGGGATAAATTCGTTTGCCCAAGAAACGATCCACTTTCCCCAAAAGTTTATTATTCTCCGACGCTCCTCTACTCCCCCCCCGTCTTGCATTCTTAAATTCAGTTACGTATACATGATTAGAGCTCGTTCAAATGTCACGAGGCAGTATAGTAGTGCGTATATCGACGCACCAGCGAGGATATTCAATTTATTCAAATTACTCATTCGGCAGAAAGAAACTCGAGGGGGAAATTGCTTTGCGCCAACTCGTTGATTCAACGCTTTTATCATCAACATTAATTTCCCCCGAGCTCGGGTCAATTCGAACTGCCTGTCGTCGGCCTCGGGGAAGAAGGACGCCAGTTTTCGCGAATGTACATATGCATATATCTACTCTTAACCGAGATCTCGCTCAAATGTGCTGGCCCAAGACTTGCACAAGTGATTTTACCTCTCATGAATAAATCGACTGCCTCCGTCCCAAGTATTCTGTTCCTTCGAGACGAAATTTCGATGAAGCGATCATAAGTTTGAACTTGCACAACTAGACGGCTCATACGCAACACATCGACTATCAACGGTTAGCTCAAAGATCGACGACCGCACCCCATAGCCAAACAATACATATATACATATTTATTTCCCACCGAATCTCGGTTCACGTGGCATGTAGCGAGTGGAAGGGGAGAAAAGCAAACGGCCGCATTGCTCCGAGTCGATAAGGGCCGGCTCTGTTCGAGCAAACAAATTCTATTCGAGCGGCTTGAAAAATCGGGGCGATCGCGTGGGGCAAATCGATTGGTTGTTCGCGGCTCGGCTGGTCGAATAAATCAAAGGACACACACACACACACACACACACACACACATACACAGATCAGTTCGGCGGTCACGTAAATTGAAATGTGACGGGCCGAGAGAGCAGGAGGGGAGGGGGAGAGCTATACATGCCAGCCACGCGCAGCCGGCTCGGAAAAACCTGCACACGCGCGGGATTTTCCTGCCGCGCGCGCGCGACGAGCTTACGGGCCGATCCTTGTACGGCTTCCTTATATTCCGAAAGCACCGAATAGCATCGATTTTTGTTTTGCCGCGCTTGGCTACACGTACGTATATATAAACAAGTATATATAACACATAGACAAACCCATACGCGTACACGAGGAGCCGGCTACTATTTTGCCCTTTCGCCGCGCCTCGATCCGGGGGATTGCGCCGCGCGCACCTCTATATATACATTTCCGAACTCGAGCCATTCTCTCGCGCGCGCGCCAACCGACCGGGAACTATACGCTGAGACAACAAAATATCGTCTAATCAATATTTGATTTCGACAATTTACAGCGTCCGGATGATATTGGCCAATACCACCGTATAAATGTGGCGGTTGTTACTATTTTGTTGTACTCGCGCGTGGCTCTGCCAAATCAGAATTCAATATTTTATTCGGATCTGGCCGTTCGGAGTTCATCACTATTACAATGCACAATTGTATATTTTTTTCGATCAAGGCCAATGATTCACTCGAAACCGTATTTTTTATTTGTCATTTGTTCGGTATGGCAGTAGACTTGGAAAGTGGTTATAATCCATCGTTAATTAGCGTGGGCGTGCGAACGATTAATAAAGAAATGGTGTGATGATTTTTTCCCTCTCTTCCGGATGCTATGCATACCATTATGCTTGAAAAGTATGCAATGCCGCGTGCGAACGTGTGCTATTATTAAGACTGTCGGCCGGGAGTAATTTATTTTCGACTAGCAAGGACTATAAAACAAATAGACTTTTATACGAGCTCTCTTTCTCTCTTTCACTCTCTCTCAATCCCTCGTGGCTGGCTATATACGTTAAACGCTATTGCTCCACGATTGGCGTGCAAAGTTAAAGTAGATCAATCGTGCAATTTAACGCATGCAACATAATTTCGCCCTGAAACGATCGGTCTCGAAAAACTTTTTTCTTCAACCCCTCGGCCTGTGCGAGACGTTGTTGACGTTAGTCCAACTTTGTCAATGGTAATTCAATGAACTTTGGATATATCGATGGCTCCTGCAGAGAAAAGCACATGTCAAGTCTTGGAGCGAACAAACGTACATTTGATTGAGAGTCGTAATAATCCGTAATATTTGAGAATTCATAACATTCGCAGGATCTTGTAAATTTATATAAGGACCTGTTCTATTCAAAATTGTTCCAGTTTTCCGAGGAAAAAATTCCAAGTTGAAGAACGTTTTTCCTTCGCGAACAATGTAGCATTTTACGGGTAACGCACGACTTTTGACGAATTGATGACTAATATGTGATTTGCTGCTGGGGATAAATTGAGAACGGATTGATTACTTGTTGGTGGGGCTGATCAAAACGAGCCCTGCATATGAAAATAACTTTTCTTCGCTCCGTGATTTGAAGAATTTGAGATGTGCTTTTGTTGGTGGGGAGATCAATATCCACATATACGAGCGAACAATTCGATAAAGTGCAGGGGCGCGTGTTTTATGCAGAATTCATATAAGACTCGGACGATACGTCGCGGCCATGGACTCGCGCTCGGGGCGCAATAAGTATTTCTCGCTGTGTGGCTATCGCTGTGTATGTGTGTGCTCCATTGAAATCCTCGGCACGCGGATATTTAGAGGCAATAAATCCCCCCGGCCCCCGAGCGATTCGAGAAAAAGCATCGCAAATGATTTGGCTCCCTGCTCTAGTTGCAGTTGATAAAGAAATTTATGTTTTACACGGGGGCGCCCGACAATCTCGGGCCTATAATTCTCCCGGATTCAATTGGCAGAGGCGAGCGAGTATTCTTATCCACCGATGCAGCTAGTGTTGCGCAAACTGTGTTTGTGTGTAAGTGTGTGTGTGTGTGTGTGGGTGCAGTATGTGGATGTATGCACCAATGATGCGCAAAATTCGGACGCGTCATTACCGGAACCACTGCAGGCTCCGTTGGTGCAGAGAATCTCTTTTTTCTCCTTTGTTTTGGCTTGTTGTCCGCAACATATCCCATTAATCTCTCTCTCTCTCTCTCTCTCTCTCTCTCTCCTTCGAATTTGTACAACATAATTTCGACGTGTCTTACGAAGAAAGACACATAACTGAATCTGTCCGCGAAGAAAGACACATATCCGAATCTGTCCGCGAAGAAAGACAAATGTCGGAATTATTCTCCCGCGAATATTAACGAAAAAAGAGTTTAAACTGTAGAAAAGGCTTGTTTTTTTTTGTCAAGTATAACCTACTCATTCTAAGCTTTCATTCCATATATTTTTTACGTCGGAAAATTGTGGGATGTGCGCCATGTATCCTTTTTGCGGCCAGACGCGAGTTGTATCTTTCTTCGCGGACAAATTGAGATGTGTCTTTCTTCGCGGACAGTTTGAGATGTGTCTTTCTTCGTAAGACACGTCGATTTACAGTTAATAAATTTTTTCTGAATCTGAATCTCTCTCTGATCGTAGCCCTGTTACTTTATGTTGCAACTGACAACTCTTCCGAAGTGAAACCCCGAATCTGACGAGTAATCATATCATACAACCCATCCATTAGAAGAGCTTAGAATAACCATACATAGATGTTTAAACCACAGCAACTGAACACAGTCATTTTCCAGTGGTTTCACTCAAAGTAGCTTTCTTTATTTATACCGCATATGTTATTTCTCACTAACTTTGTTCATTTCAATCAAATTTTAAATATTTATAACTCGCCGGACATTCGAAATTAAACGGACAGATAGATCGTACGGTGAAAAATATTATTTTTTTTAATTGTACTGACTGAAATCAACGATGATGGTTTTGACGGAACTGTTTGAAAGAAATTTCAAGGAAAAAAATAGTTAAAATTGCCTGAAAAATTTTTCCAAACGTTACATTCAAAATCGTCATAATATTAGTCATGTATAGGCTCCAGTTAGTGCGTCCCAAAACGAAAATAGCCGCATTTTTACGGTATGTTCTGTGTCCGTGTAAACGTGCGTTAATAATTCCTCTGGACGAATAAAAGACACGAGAGAAATTCAGCTAGGGAATCAACAGCTGTCCAACATGGAAGAAAAAGAGTGAGAGAGAGAGAGAGAGAGAAAGAGAAGGTTTGTTTTCGGATCACAGTTTTTCAGCGCGACGCTGCACGCATATATACACACATATAGGAGCAAGCTAGCGCTCACGTACGGATCCTGTGTATTTGTCCTTATTTCTATTTCGTCAGCGTTCAACCGCTGGCTATGCGCGTTTTGTTGTGCGGACAGGGACACGACGACCGCCTACTCGGCAAGTCGTCATATCGACGCGCAACTTACCAACAATAACACGTCCCAGGTGGCTATACGAAGCCGAGCACGTTTTCGCTTTGCGAAGCCCCACACAATGATACTTTGGCCCTGACGCTTACACCTTTTTCCTTTATTCTCCGACGTCTCGCCCCAAAATTAACATGTTTCGCGATTCATCCTCACGAACACGATTTCTATCCTGATAATCCTCGCGCCAATCCCATAAACACAATCTCATTGCGTGGAGCGGATGCACATTTCTGAATACTATGTCCATTTCAATTCGTACCTGTATATATAAGCCACATTCATGCGCGACTTGTTCGAACGATATTTCAATGATTCATTTTTACTTTATATTTCTATACATTTTTTCCATGATTATCTTATTACTGATGATTAAGTCGAGTTATTACTTCAATCCATCAAGAGAATAATATAACTTACATTAATCCTTTACGTTCGTGAGTTTAACGGTGAATATTGTTTTATCATGGGCTTAGTAAATTATCTCAAATTATTCTCATATAGTTGAATCATATAACATTGCCTGTTAATCTGTACCAGAGTTTTTATTCATATATATCAATTAAAAAAAATTGTATATAAATTCCTATATAAATTCAAATGTGCCAGCATTGAATCAAAGTACGATTATAACTTCAAGTACTTATTGATTCATCTGGATGTGTTATTTGCAAATTACCTGCATTGTGTGAAAAAAAGACAAACTTTGCGCACTAAGATACGAAAAATGAATTTTCTTTGCTTATTGCTCTTCTACTCATAGTTTAATCTGTATGTATCTCATTCGGAGACCACTGGCTTAGCGGTCCGAACCAATTAAATCACAGTTTGACTGGCAATTCGCTTAACAAGTGACTCATCATTGTTCCTACATTATTAATTTGATCATAACATTATTGGTTTAAAATTTTTTCATCACTTGTATCGAAAAGTTCATCATTAAACCTTAGTTTTCTACACTCGTGATGAAAAATACTGTTCGATACTAGATCAAAAGACGATTTCTAGGCACATGGGAGGTTTGCCGCCAGAGCAAAGCGAGGCATTTGAATTGTTACACGGAGATTCTTCCGTCTTTTATCTTTGCATAGGGAAAATGTACAGTATGATAATGAAAAATGACCGATAGGATTGCGAATGGATGAGTTATTGAATGCGATTTTCAATGTAATAAAAGTGAATTGATTTTCATTTAAGTTGCTCATCAGAAGATGATAGATTTGAAAGTTTTTGCTATAAATTATCTGATGGGATCACGTGGTCGCATCAATTATCCTCAGTATTCCAGTGAAAATGCCAGTGTGGTTCCTATCGATAAATGAACTGGCGTCTATCAAACGATGATTGTCGCCCCGGCCCGCACATAGTGAATTTGCACACAGCGCGTAAAAGTTGAGAGAGTCGCGAAATTTCCCATGGACTATGACATGCCTAGATGCAACCGATTTGTTCTGACCCTGTTAAACATAAAAGTTGTTATGTAATGCGGCGCAAGTTCAGCATCACAAACGGCGAATATAGAATGACAGGTGCTGGGTATATGTGTAGCGATCGTCCGACGTGACGGTGCAAAGGGTTCATCTCTGCGCTCAGGAGGTGCAAAGGGATACGCATAGGCGCATAGGGAATTTGGCGAAAGAAGCCGCAGGTATATAGCATTGTACAGTTGGCGGGCGAGTGGGTGCTGGGAGACGTCGAGGATCAAAGGATGTGCAGTGCAGACGCGGGATTTTCGGGCCGAGGTATGCGCGACTGGCGGGAGTCGATGTATATATGAGTGCATGCGTATGCTGGTCGGGCCAGTTTGCACAACGTATCGGGCGCACGCGATCCCAACTGCGCGCCAACTGCAGCCAGGCCGCGGCTCGATCGTTACAGCACGATCCCCCCGTGTGTGCGGCTGTGCACAAAGCGCCGCATTCCGATATCAGCATCGATCCAACCCCCACACAACTCCACAACCTCGACAAGCTTCTCCTCGTAATCGAGACCTGCTGCTGGCCGTAAACCCCCGACTGCTCTCCCCGTTGTCTTTTTCAATTCGCCCCCGCAATTATTCACACATCAGCGCACTATCAACATGGCCTCGTTCTCTCGCTGCGAGCAGTACTGCAACTTCCCGTCTTTGCTTCAATATCGCAATAAACTGCTACCACCGCAGCTCAGATCAACGCGAGCTTTGTCAGAGCCCAAAATGATTGTGATAATGTCAAAAGCCACGAATTCAGTTTGGCAGCGTGGACGTAGGAAATAATGTTGCGAGTGCCTCAAGAGTTTTGAGCCAAGGGCAATGGGGTTAGCTATGAAAATTGAACAATGTTGCACCCAAGTGACCAAGTAATAACCGATTCAATCCGCAAAAACAAAAGTATTCGCGCACGGCAACGCAGCTATTATTGTATCGTTATAGATGAACCAAATCAATTTTAGAGGCGCACATTCACGATGACTGAACATATCACGCGAATTCGACTTGGATCAGTTCACAATTCATCATGTTATTCCCCTTGGCTGTTATTATTGATTATCGCTGCAAATCGTGATTGCGCGCGCGCGTCTCGACTTGGCCAGTTTTCTTCGGGTTTTTTATAGCTCAACTTCGTATGGCATCATCCCAAACTTATAAAGAGCGAACATTATTATTCGGGTGTAAAACTTTTTTCCCAATGATATATAAGTCTGATCGTGCATGGATAAGAGTATTCGCAGTAGCTTGGCTCATTCCATTCTGCAGTACGAAACATATTCATGTAACTGATATCCTATCGGTATTTGCACATGTAATCGACTAGTCTTGATTACAAGTGTCGCGCAGTGGACTTGTAATCAAGACGCAGTCGAGATTTTTGAAAACTATTACTAGTATGAGTATGTTGGTGATGCGTGTGATGCGTGTCTCTCGAGTAGATACGATCCACCTGAAAACCCCCGCTCTGATGAGTATCAGGTTGATAGATGACGAAACGCTTGTCACTCTCTTCCGTTGACGTTTCTTCCAACTACGCAAACTCACAAACACACTCAAACACGCGCACAATTATACAAACACCATACTTTTTCAAAATCTTGGCTGTGTCTTACGTGTAGGTGCACTTGCGCAATATAGTTGAATCGACTTCCGAAAATTCTGATTGCAAATGCTGATGGAATGTATTAAATCGAATGTATTTGATTCATGAAATGTTCGTGATTGCGAATTAATATACGACATATTATGTACCCACAGCATGTTAAACAGTTAGGACGGTTGAACGCAGCAGCTTCAAGATATAGGGATCGAGGATTTAGATAATTGTTTCGAGGCATTCGAGCAACAGTTCGATATGCCACTACCCGAAATCCTACATTAACTTGTACCAGGAATATGTGTCCACGTGAATGTCTGAAACATCTTTTGAAATGGACAATTATTGGCAACGCACAAGATAAAGCTGATCGAAACACACCAAACCGTCAGCCGTTTTTCAGAAAAAATAGATCTCGAATAAGTAAAAGTCATCGAGAAGAGGACAATATTGTCCGACGTGGCCGTGAACGGCAATGCTCAATAAAAAAGAAGCGAAATATTCGGAGAAATGGAGAGTCGAACGTTAGATTAAACGAGCGCACGTGTGGTGTGCGTAAATAGACGGCGAGTGTGTATGACTATTCGCGCATCTACACAATCCTCCCCTCGCGACGCGTACGTTTCATTTACCCGGTTGCTCAACTACGTTTGGTTATTCACGCGAGCTACGCTTGTATATTACGTACACCCGCGCGAGTGCATTCGTCTTACTTGAATTACTCGTCGTTTGTCGGGGTCGCGGTAAACACATCAAACTCGCACATTTGGCCCGGGCAAAATGCAAAATTCGCGCATTATGTATTATGCTAATCGGATTAATCGCGTTCAAGTGCACGAGGGCGAGCATTTGAAGTGGAGACGCGGCGGGGGAATTTTGCAAATCCAAACAGACGTGGAGCGTTGTAATCGGACAGCAAGGGAACAATGGCCGGGAGAGTTTATCACTTGGGCTGCGCGGCAAGGCTCAACCACATTTTCCTAAGCCATTTTCCCAATCGATTTTCGCAATTTTCGTCGTCGCGACACCTCGAGCGTAGCCTTCCTCAATAACTAGTCCCCATTAATTCGAAACAATTATCCGCTTCGACTCTAATCATAACTGCGCCTTTTTCCATTGCGAAACTCCCATCAATCGCGCTTTGTTCTCCCAGTGAACAATATCGATAATCTATATTTTCACCGTTTTCCCGTTGGATAAGCTAAGAAAAGCGTAAATTTTACGGTTACAACTCTTCGATTCCAATGAAACTCTTTACTTACTATACTCAAGAGCTACACTTGGCACCACCTCGATTCAATAAGTTTACGGGGATAAGATAACCGAAGGAACTCGAGTTCCGCAGTTAAACGCTCCTTCCCAAGTAAAAAATGATGCATAAATTATGGCTAGCAAATTATGCGTACAAATGGACTGACTGATTATATCTATAGGTGTAATCTGCAAGACGTAGATCGTATGGACTGCACGAGTTGTCTCTGTATGCTACGAGTTGTATCCTTTCAGACTCTGTTGAATATTCAAAGATACAGTTGAAATGAAGATTAAACGCAGGGGTGATTTTCATTGTTCGAAATTAAATGTGGTTCTGAATTACTTTGAAAAACATCCATTCATCTCAAGTAATAAGTCTCTCATGTATATTCGCTACCTTATCTATGACTTTTCTATGCCTAGTAAACATTTTCCCTTGCATAAGTTATATCAGCATGTATACTCAAGGCGCGTACAGTCTTATATGAATTTCTGAACATTTGCAATACAGACAACTCGTTTCCATACGACCTATGCCTTCATATCATGTATAAATATAGTAGGAGTACTTCATAGTCTATTTCTACGTGCATAACTCTTTTACTTCGCTCAATGTAATGTATACATAATAAATGTTATAAGTATACATAGTTTGCACGAATAGATGAGGGAATATGTTGGGGAATTCGAATCGACGCGCATATGTTGCAGCTGTAAAAGTTTGAGAGAGATGCAGAACGAGCGAGATATTCCGGGTGTCCGGCTGAATATACGCGTGCCAGGCGGAATATTACAACATTTGTGTTGGCGGCCGGTCGTCTGGGTATCTCGGAAGACCCGCGGTGAATAATTGCGTTTGGGGCCGCAGTGCGAAGTGTAGGCTCAGGGTTGGAAATGTCATCGATTAAACAAGGAGTATCGACCACGTGGTTCCCATGCCGGCAGGAGAGGCGCGCGACTAGCGTGCGCCTGTGCATGTGTGCGTGCGCACGTACGTGTATATGCACGAGCTGGTGCGCAGTTGGCGTGTGCGGCATGGCATCGGGGACAATCCGACGCGCAACAATAGACTCGTTGGATTTTTCGAAAAGCGCCGGGCCGCTCGTCGCTTATAGCCGAGCGATTAAAAGCGCCCGGCTGTTATACATAGTACTCGCGGTCGAGCCAGATGCAGATTGTGTAAAACGCAGCTCGCGTCATCTACGCGCAAATGAAAAAAGTTTTTATCAATCATATTCGCTGGTAGCGCGGGTAAAAGCCCCGACAGACGTAAAGTGCAGCAGCAGCAGCGCAGCAGCATCACAGGGGAGAGGCAAGATTAAAACCGGCGCTTTTTGCCCCGACTACTCGTCGAGAGATGCGCGCAGTCAGCGAAACGACGCCGCACTTGAGCGCCCGCCGTTCGCTCAGTGGGAGAGAGAGAGACAGACACACACTAGCAGCCGAGCCCGGGGATTTTATTAAGATGTGAAAGTTGACAGGAGGGACTAGTCGGCCGAATCGCCGAGCGAGACAAGTCGTGCGCGAAAAATCGCTCCCGACGCGGCCGGT
The DNA here is from genome assembly GCA_020882685.1 of Aphelinus atriplicis. Classification (NCBI taxonomy): domain Eukaryota; kingdom Metazoa; phylum Arthropoda; class Insecta; order Hymenoptera; family Aphelinidae; genus Aphelinus; species Aphelinus atriplicis. Next base: position 14,506,845 of record CM037076.1, on the reverse strand, counting down.
ATAGTTTCTTACGCGGCAGATATATAGTATCTCTCGCTCTCGCTCGCCGTCTGTCTGTGGCGCGCTCGCTCGCGATTTGCCCCGATTGTTTTCCGCGCTCTTACCAACTTTTTTTCCCCCAAGCCCCTCTGCTCTCTCTTCGGGCGCGTCGATCGATTTGAAATGTCGCGCGAGAGCCGCTCCGGCTTTCTTCCCGCGCGGCTCGGTGCGATTATGGAGTCGCGCGACGAGCGTCGAGTAGAGTGGACAATTGCGCGATCCTGCCTCTCTGCGTTTCTCCACGTGCGCCAACCGAACCAAAGCTTTCTATTTTACCCGAACATTTTTAGCGAATTCGAACGAGATATACTGTTTCGAACAAAAGTTCCCTTGTTCACGAGTCATTTGAAAAGCAGACGATTTTTTGTTGCCTCGTGTCTCGTATACAATGATAGATGCGCGGAACTCGTGTAACTCCCGAGTCAATATATTTCCTTGTATAAAAGTGAAGATTCACTCTAGTTTCATTCAGTCGTTCATCCACGCCCATCAGCAGTGCACTTTAACTTTAACGGTTTGAGAGAATAGTTTTTCGCCAACTCTTTTTTTCACTGACTTCGCAATGAAAATCCTGTAACTTTGGAATCTGCGAATGAACAATCCACTCATTCTCCATCTTATATACGAAATTATGATTGTTAACAAAACCGAAGTATTCACCGATCGATCGATCAAATAAAATTTGAATGTAACAATTGTTACAATGACGTTGCAATATGCAACTTTCCATGCTAGTCCAGTTAATCAGCTTTATACAAATACTTTGAAAGAATAAGTGGGTCGGTTAAAAAATCTTCATGTATAACTAAAACTAGCGGGTGAAGTTTGGAAAATTACTGAAGTCGGAAAGTTTCGGTCCTCCTCGTGAGCCTTTAATTAAAAACGACACTACGTAAAAGTACATTTTAATACAAGAAGTATAGAAGAGGACAGTTAAAACTCCCAAGTGACTGCCAAGTTACCTGAATAAAACGAGAGAGAGAAAGAGATATATGTATATAACGCCCCATAATCTATCACTCGGGTATTACGACAAAAGCAAATTCACAGCGGGTTTTGGATAAGTTCTAATAAGTATTCATAATGCCGAAATTGCAAACAATATAATTGAAGCCACGATCCAATTCAAGCTTGCATTATTCAATGCACAATTCGCGCACCGAGGGGTACGCACGAATATATACACCTATATAGAACAGCGCACACGCATAATTACGACGATTCATCACTAAACGTCCATTACAATAAGGGATGATCGAGCGGAGGCTCCACAGTCGACAAAGCTCGGCGGGTTAATGCGCGACATTCTTAATTGCCTCGTTTGTCAATTTAAACTGTTCATTTTTACAACCCTCTGTAATTGCCGATAGTCCTTTTCGTGTAATGTTTGCCATTCGCGGGCTAACGCGACCACCTCGACGCAACGTCTAAACAATTCAGACATCCAACGTGCGCAAAATTTACAAGTTTCCTACAGAGAAAAATCGGTCCACCACGAATTTAAAATTCTCTCCTCGAATCCGACACTGTCCAGCACCTGGTATACACCGAGAAACGCGCGCATCTATACCAACTATAAAATAACTATATAGATGTGTATATAATGGTATTATTGTACAACTACACGTTTATAGCCAATAGAAAAATATTTGCTTTTTCGTCCTCGAGTATTTGTATTTACGTATTTCTAGTACAGTCTTTATGATATAAAAATAACTCCTGTCAAATTTTACAAAAATTATCGAATTTTTAATATTAGTCTGAGCAGGAAATGCCACAAATTTGGACATCGGATAGACTTTGTATTCGTAAACACGTGATGTTTCTCGGTATACAGCTTCCAAATCCCGAGAGTAATAATTGTGTATTGAATTGAAAAAAAGTTTGCGAATATGAGCGTGCAGCGGCCGTTTCGATTCATCCGCGCCTCGAGCTTGGCGAAGCAGCTCGTGCAAAGCTCGTTCAAATCAGCCTTATCGTCAAACTCGACAATAAACTTGATAAGGTTAAAGTGGACCGGAGGACTGGTGCCGCTGGCAGACGAATTTTAATCCGATAGCCGTGCGAGTGCGCCCCGTTGTAGAGTATAAAGGTCTCTGAGCTGGCATGGGAAAATGGTCGAAATGGATATACACACCCACACATATATATGTATAAAAAAACGGTGGGGGGGGGGTGGAAAGCGGAGAGGAAATGGTCTCAAGGGTGTGGGAGTGACGCGGGCCGCACTGCGCTGCGCAGCCAAAGCAGGGAATCCAGTCCGTTCTACCGGAAGAACTTTAATCAAAGCGTGCGCGCATCGGGAAAAAGACGAGCGAGTGTGAGTCCATTTCGAGCTCCACTTTCTTCCCTCTCCCTCGCGCGCCCTCCTTCTTCTTCTTTTTCTTCTGCGCACTATTTTTCTCCCTCGGCCGCTCGAGCTACTTTTCCTCTCCCTCGGTGGTGATTAAACCTCGTCCCCACCCCATCTCCTCCTCAATTTACAACGCATCGATTGTTGTTGAGCCTCAACGTGTCACTCCATAGACGCGCGAGCTTATTCATCTACTAGCTGTTCGATTCGATTCGATTCGTGTTCGTACGATGAGAATCGTCTTGATACGCCACAACTCTCGCATGTTTTCTTTTATATTATTTCACCTGACCAACGGTCGAGTGATGTGTCTATGTAACTGCTCGAGAATCAGAAGATGTTCTTCAAACTGACGTGTATACTTCGTGAAATATTGTGCTGTATTACAGTTGCTATATACAGGCCAAGCGATGTACGAACATTCTTTATGGGACAATCCTTATGTAGGACAACTGATGAACCGTGTATACAGTAAATTATCAGTCAAGTTTGAATGAGATACTCACAGATTGAACCACGAGTTGAAGACCAATGGGCAAAGAAAATTTATTTTCTTTGACGTGGTTCATCCACAATACAAAATCACGAGTTTTCGTACATTCTAATCACCGATTTTCTCTCTCAAAAGTGATGTGAATGGAGCTTTTGCAAATGCACAAGTTGGATGATGAATCACTGAGTAGGTGGAATGTAAGAAGAATCAATCCTTATGTGTGTATGAAAAGTGGCGGAATTGCCAGTTAATTCGGGATTTCATTCGCGTTTGTACAGCTAACCCATATAGATACACGCGAGTTAGATATAGATTCGCGAGCCGTTCCGTGAGGTACTATGATCAAACGTCATTTGCACAAGCGAAATAACATGTAAATGCAGGTAGTTTGCAAATTAACACATCCAGATGAATCAATAAGTACTCAAAATTATAATCATACTTTGAATGGATGCTGGAACATTTAGCTGTGAAATATGAATTTATAAAGTATGATGATTGAGATTCTATGATTTGTTAAAAATTACGTGTGTCATGACAGACAGACAGACAGACAGATAGCCAATAGTATTACATGATTCGCTTGAATTACGTAATTAATCATCAAAATAATGCTCGAAGAAGTCGCGCGAAGCGCTTATTGATTCATCTAGTTTAAATAATAACACATTATATACATAACGGTAAAGTAATAAGTTTAAATGAGAGGCATTAGATCTATATCAAAAATGTAAAATTGAAAAATGTGCATTTCCATATAATCCGCATCTATCGAAAGAACGTTTGATTGCTGCGTATCAAATATTCAATTTTATTCGACCGAAGAAACTTGTGCCCAATGTAAAATGTTCTCTTTCCGTATGGCGTGGTAAAAACTGTGTGGTTCGAGAATATTAAAATTCATAAAGAAATGCCTAATATTGTTACAAGGTATTTGAGAGAAAAAAACTTGGGCAAGGAATCACGAGAAAACTGTAAATCTGGCTGGATGTACAAGAGATAAAAAAAACTAAGAAAAGTTTTATTTGTAAAGTGGGAAATTGGTTGGTATATAGAGACGATTTTTTCCCCCGCGAGATTCAAAGCAGCGATGCCAGTTTCATTTGAGCGAGAGACTCCGAAGGTATAGGAATGGTGTGTGCGCGCCGGAAAGTCCTTGCTTAATCGAGCGAAAAGGAGAGATCGGAAAAGCGAACGAGCACACACACACACACAAACACTAACCCGGGACTCTCAAACGGTTTGTTAGTTTCCATTTCCAATGCTATCTGCTCTGAAGTACGATAGATTTCGGCCCTTTCATTTAGTTCCTCACGCGCGCTTATCCCGTTTTACATACATATAAATATATTTTCTAGCCCCATTTTCACGGAGCCACGTAATCTCAGCCCGATATCTCGTTTCGCAAATAAAATTCCGACGCTGGGACTGGTTGGTATGCTGCAGTCACACACGTTTGAACTCTGGTCTAGATACACACAAACTCGAGGAATACTTTTGTTTCTGGGATAATTTGTTTGGGCGGGCGCGCGCGCGAAGTCAGTCAGTCGCTCTGTGCCATTCAACGAGCGCGCAATTTATCATCTGGAACGGCACGGAGTGAGCGAAAACAATTGAAAGTCGAATGATAATACGGCCCGTTGCTCCCTTGGCCGGCCTTATTTTCTCTCGTTCATTTTCAAAGAGTAATTAAGTCAGTGGAAAAAAATGCCACGGGATTCGAGCGATTGTACCCACGCTCCAGATATAATAGACGGGGGCACACGCCCGTATAATGGCAAATAACTCGAGATGCAGTGTGTATATATACGTATTGATCCGCGTTGAAGAAATTTCAGCCCCATTCTGATGTCGCATAGCCGCATCAGCGGACAATTCAATTCAACCAGTCATTCACAATACTGTCCCGCGGATCTCGTTTATCATATAGCGCCCGCGCGAGCGGCTCGTCCAAAAATGAATTCAGCCGCGCGGCGGCAGCTTCAAATATATATATTCAATGCATTTTTTCATGGATAAAACTTGCGAGCTTGTTATGCCCCCCCCCTCGCATACACTCGCGAGCTCTTTGGATTGTTGAAGAATTTGCCGATAAAAATATACAGCCGCGAGCCGCGAGTGAATAATTTTATTTCGAATTCACATCGGCGGATACGGATCAGTTGTATACGTATATATCGTTGGGAGGGGCGGCAGACGCGGCCAGTGTGTACATCCGAGTGCAGAGCGGTGCAGCCGTGCGCGCACGCAAGGAATACATCGCTCTATATTCCGTGCAAGCAGCACAACGGAATAATGGCTACATCGCATTGTACAGCGGCGCATATTATATGTTGGCTGGATCGCTCGGGCGACTCGCGCCTCGTTTATACCTCAAATCTCGAGTGCGATGTGCCCACCCCAATGTACCGTGGATATATATATTATTTGATATAATCGGAGGCTCGTATACGTATATATCTATATCTCTATATACTCACACACATATACATGTATATATATATATGCTAAATTTGTAATGCAGTACTGCGCTCTAATTACGGTGATTGGTCAATTATGTGAACAGCGAGTGATATTGATTATATATCTCGGGCCGAAATCTCTCGTGTGACGAGAACACGTTACATGTAAATACTTGATCTGTATACATATAACTCTGCAGGGTTAATTAATTGGTGGAAGGAAGTTAGTTATTCTATTAGACAAAAGTACTCATGACATGCGGCTACTATCAGTCTAAATTAACCTACGGTTATATTACGGATTTTGTTATTCCAAGATAGATAGATAGATATATGTATATATGAATAGTGTGCGGTGCACTCGCGTTATATAAAGTACATGTACGAGAGATACGTGGGTGATGTATACGTCTATAATATATATATAAATGTGACCTATGTTATAATAAGAGGTATTAGAGGAGGACAATCTTAGATCTATGCGTTAATTTTATAGTCATACATTATATAGATAAATGTATATATATTCGTAAACTATGGTAACTTTCTAGTATAACTCGACGATTTACATCTGCTATTGAAAAAATATTACGTAACCACAGGAGTGAAGAGAAGAGAAATCCAATTGTAAATAATATGAAAATTTTGTTCCTGGACGATAAAAATGTACGTATGAAATTACTGTTGGCAACGAAAATAAAGATAAAAGTTGATAAGAATGCGATATTCTATTCTGAATCCGGATTTTCAACCTCGTATACTTTTTTAACTTGCCAAGCGTGATTCTTCATCCGCCTGAGAGCCATCGACCCTTCAATCACCAACCCGCAAAAACATAAAAAGTTCTCCAACTAATCTTCCCGCCACGACATTTACAAAAGTATCGAATTTAGGTTGCCGAAGATAAATCGGTTGGACGATTGGTATAACGTGAGCGGAAATTTACTCTCGTACAATAAACACTTCTTTAGGATAAAACAGCTTGGATTTTCGAGAAAATATCTTGCTGCAGTATAGCCAAGATTCGATCGATCATCTGGATATTCCTCCCACCACTTGCTACAATCAGCCATCGAGCTATTGACAGTTGCAGTTGGTGTTTGAAGGGTCGGAATAACGCGCGCGCGCGAGAGACAAAAAAGTGCGTCGCGCAGTCGGACGCCGGTGGTTGCGGTTGCCCTGGGCAAGCACTTACCAATTGTCAATGACGCCGACGTTGGTGAAGTTGGGCGGGAAGCTCGCCGCCGCCATCTCCGCCCCGACTCTCGCCGATTCCAACTCACTGCAACACACAAACAAACCGAAAGATTCAGCGAATGCAGTCGGCCAACGGGCGGCATTTGTGTTTGACTTTGATGCTTGCTGTACAATCGGAATGCAACCCGATTCCACCAAATCCAACATATGCTTTGTACGAGCTGAAACCGTACGCGCGGAGGTTATTGCTTCACGTCATCATCATTTCGATAGCTCTGATTGCTTTCAAGCCGTAAATTCATTTTCACTCGTTTGCAAACTATATCTGCTGCTACAGTGCAATCCCGATTCCTTCCCCGAAAATTGACTGGCTGCCAATGAAAATCTGATTGAACCAAGCGGATCCGCTGGTGCAGTGGATTCTCCACTAGTCAGGAGAGAAAATCCGATAGACACACCGAAATATTAGGAATTTTCGATCGAAACAATCGAATGCCGATTGTTCCAAGCATCAAAGTTTCATAGTGTATAATATAGTGGGGAACGCTGACAATAATGGTGAGTTTGTATTTGGAAAATATTCTGCATTGATACCATTAGCTCATGATACTCCGAGATCTGCACTCTGTGGCGAAGGTTTTAGCTGAAGAAAATGATCGAAAGTCTACTGTTTATTACGATTCTCAAAGAGAAATCATTGTATTGGGGTGGAAATTGAATTTTCGAATTGGATCACCAGTTATATTTTTATAATTTACGGCTCGAATGATGTCGAGCCTTTGAATCTTGCTGTTTAATTTGAAGATCAATATGTTTGGTAGTCCCAATTCGATGAGTCATGCAACACGAACAAGATTGAAGAAGGGTTTTCTCCGAGCTCGATTAGACAGCAAGAGAAAAATTTTAGATGCAACCATGGCAACGCTTCGCGTTTGAAAGAACGTAGGATTGGTTAATCGAGGAACTTCTGGCTTAAATCTCATATATTTCTCGATTTCAAGTATTCAAGCCTTTAGTCCTCGCAGTTGAGCTTTGAACTCCCATAATTTGAGCCTTTAGCTCTCACACTATGCATTTCAAAGCCTTGAGTTCCACCATCAAAACTAGTCATAGTACGATACAATTATTTTTCGAGCTGTGGGATCTATCTGTAACAATAGGCATATGTTGATGCGTATGAACTGATGAACATATGAACGCAACGTGTGGACTGATTTGAATTTTTCACAGATTAAGGGCAAGTGAATTGTCGACGGCAAAGGACAAATGGAACCCTTATAATTTTCCATATAGCAACCGATGCTAAAGTGGGAAAAAAATCAATACAAGGTTTCGACTTCCGATAATTCTTAATAATCGCAAAGCCTCTTACAGGTAGTAAATTGCTAATTCACTTGGCAGCGGTTTCTTTTCCCCACCGGGGCGACCCGAACAGAATTGCAAGTATAGTAAATAAATTGGGATTAACGGAATTCATTGATGAAAAATGATTAATTGCTGGTTGAATGAATTGCAATGTGATTCCGGATGAACGAAGAGATTGTTTGTGTGATACGGCCAATATCGTCGAATAGAAATAAAAATACCCGTATCGATGGGTCTTTTTAAATTTAAAAAGATATTGATATTGAAAAGGGAACACGTCGCACAATGAAACTTTGCTAGAGTAATAAAAACTGAGCTTTTACTCGGAGAGATGTGGAAGCTCGGGGCGTACTACTCGATTTATAAGCGAGAAAAAATATCTGCATGCATACTTGATGCAATATAAATATAATATGTCCATAACCGTTAGCTTCACAGTCGCTTGTTCTCGCGCAAAGTGTCTGCAGCAGTTTCATAAGAGATGAAGGAAAAATTTACGCATGCATTAAAAGTTGATCCTTAACGCCACTCGGCACATTTTTACAGCTGTATTTACGTAGCGAAAGAACGCGTCCCGCTACGATATATACTCGTCGCTTATATACCTTTTTCTATTTATCTTTATCTCTCGTATAGCTACAACTTTAACCTTTCCCCCGTTACAATGTGTACGCTCAGGATACACATTTGCCAAGGATTATTAGCTATTCAGTTTGCGCTGCGAGCTCGTTGTAAAAATAAAAGAAATCACGTTTCCACTGTGCGAGTTGTCGATTCAATCAATTGCGTGACTAGCTGGTCGCGACAAGCTGGTTTTAACAAGTGACAACACATCTTTGTACAATAGTATTCTGGCCAAAATAGTCTTTACAATGAGTGAAATGGAAAGCGAATTACTTGGGTTCATGATTTTGTGGTATATATAGGGTTAAAAGAGAAAGAAAGGAAAGCCGCCAACAATCGGGTCTCAACAATAATAACAACTGACATTTCGAAGCGTTCAATTTGAATAGGTATTTTTTACGCGAGCGAGTTAGTCTGCATTGTGCTCGTCCCAAGCTCATTAAATCGTCCCGAATAACGAAAGTGGCACTATCGCAATTCACTTCTAGCGATTCGAAAGAGCCACAAATGCGGCTCGGTACTTTTGAAAAAACCGTCCTGAAAATAGTCAAAAATCAATCTAGACGAGGATGAGACGCGAACGAACCACGAATGTCAAGATGTCGAGTCGAAAAGCAACATAAACGTACGCCACTTGTCACCAGTGCTATATACACCCATACACTCTAGCGCTGGAGTGATGAATTTTTTAAACACCGACGAAACTGCAACGGGCAACGATCCGTGACGGGCATTGCATACACACATGCAAGTTTTGAAATTCGAGGCGAAAACCGCGTCGCCGAAAGGATGAAAAAGGAGAAAACAGGGGGCGGGCGAACGAGGAAACAATTGGAGGATTCCGCGCATGTGGACGTGTATATCCAGCGTGCAGCTGGGTGGTGGGGAATTATGAAGAAAAAAAAAAGAAAAGAAATTGGGAGCAGCAAAGTATATACGTGTGTGTGTGTGTATGTATGTTTGCGGGTGAAAAAGCCGTTGGCGCGAAATATCATCGAGCATTACGCGGAGAAAAGACACGGGAGGATTGTATCCGGGAGGAGGGAAAAAAGAGGGAGAAAAAATGCTGCAGCCTCAATCCTCTTTTATCCACTCAACACTGCCATTCCGTAGGCTTTTTCCCCTCTCTCTCCGGGCGGTCCACACCCACACCCGCACACCGACACACACACAGAGCCACCGGAGATTTTCGCTATTGAGCGGGCCGGAGAACGAGGCCGGGGAAAAAGCTCTCGGTCGGCCGTGGCCGGTCGCGGGCGGCCGGTAGCCCGCTCTCGCGCCCGCGTCTTGAGATACATATAGGCGCGGCTGCGAATCTTGTAAACCCGAGCTGTTGGCGGCTCGTCGTAGTATCTGGCCGCCTCATTACCATCCCGGCCGCTCGCTATATATCGGTAATGAACGATCTATTGTGTCGCGCTCGGGGCGAGCTTTGAGCCTACGCCGAATGGAGGAGCCCGACGTGTCAAAGAATCCTCCCCCCCCCACCCCCCAGTCGCATGGAAACGCCACTCGTTAATGGACTGCTTTTTTCCACTGCGCCGCGAGCTTTTTCCCTCTTCAGACCCCCGCGCATTATTTCTCTCGCGTACCCCCCTCCTCTTTACCCCTATTCATCCCTCTGCATCTTTCATGCGCGCGACTCCTTATATCGACGCATATACCTCGTTTCCTCTTCAAAGCTGCCGCCTCTTTTCGCGACGCTCAACCCGCGCGCTGTGTGGCTCTTGTTACTGATCGATTGTCAGCGAGGAAGTCACAGTGAAAACTCGGGCCCGTAGACAAACGTACGTCAAACGTACAATGGCCTTTTCCTTTTGCTTCCTCTCGAAATCCTTCGGTGTTTGGAAGCGCGCGACGATCCAACCACTACGAAATTTCTGCACACGGAGAGAAAATCGAATCTTCGTGATGATGACAAAAATAATCAGCTCGACGAAAGTACTATTTATTAGTAGAAATTGCATACTGATAACAATGGTAAATGTTCAACTGAAAAATCAATAAAATTGTACTAACTTTTAGTTGAATATTTACTATTTTCATCTGTTATGAAATGTTTCAATCTTGTAGGGCAAGTACTCTGCTGTAAGTAACCGCGTAATAATTTTGAATTTTCATGGCACGACGTGGCTAAGAGAATTGTGGGATTTCTATGGCAATTGCTTGAAAACATCGTTGCTAATGATCACGAGCCGATCGATCGATTTGTGCCAATATTATTGGGAAAAACGTGGCTGAACTGATTTTTCTTCTTTAACCGAAATTCAATGACTTTAAGTGTACACATGACACGCGATGAAAATATGAGGCGCTCGACGATTCGCATACAGTTTGGCGCGTATATCGATCGGCTGCGCGACAGCGTCTAATCCCAAGCCAGCACTATCCTTACTTTTTTCCTCGTGTGCATTCTGAATGGGTGCAATTAACGATCCCTAATGACACACTACGTTTTGGTCCCTCATTTTTCCTCGTCTTTCTCGCTGTATTCAACTCAACCCAACTCGAGTAAGAAAATGACAATCGAATAGACGGTACGAGGAAGAAACGCAATCACAAGTTGGTCACTGGATGACGAATGAAAAAATTGAGGACTTGTCCACCAGAAGTGAATTCGTCAAAAACAGCTTGGTGCGGGTTACCTTTTTTCTACCCCCATGTTGACGTGTGTATGCGTGTGTGAACTTCCGCTGTATGTTGCATGATTAAAACTGGGGGCTGGAAGGCTGGAAAGCAGTCGTCGACTCGTCTCGTTTTTCTCCGCCCTACTTGGGACGCGGTGGCGGCGCGGCTGCATCGCTGCGTTTCTGGCTCGATTAAAATCCCAGCGCCGAATGATATCGGGAAGAAGCGGAGCAAGGAGGCGGATGAATTTCGAGGGGGTGCGGTCGGGGGGCAGCTGCCGCGTCCGGGCAAAAATTCTAATTGCTGATTAAAAATTCCGGCGATCCGGCGCTTGAAAATTGCAGCCCGTCCGCCCACGCGACACACGCGGCTCGTCCCCGAGTCTCGCGCGCGCGCGAGTCTGCGGTTAGACGGTGGGCGAGCGGCGCGTCACTGCATAAATCCACTTTCTAATCGCGCGCCTTTTTCCCCGAGGCACCGGGGCACCGACGCACCGACGCCCACATCCAGTCCCGGGGCCAACAGCCGGCTTAATTAAGCCCGCCATCCGCCAATCGCCCTCCATGCATCCATACACAACACCAACAAAGTATTTCTCGCGTTTTGCATGCCAGGCTTTTTACATATATAGATAGGTAGACACACACACACACACACACACACACACACAACCGCATCGTAGTGCGGAGAAAACGCGACCGCTCGCAAATGCCCATCGCGCGATCAATCATCTTTTTCCCCGATCGTCCCGGGCTTGCCGCTGAAAAATCCACACCCGATGTTTCCGGCCTATGCTCCCCGAGACAGCTGCCATATCTCGATTCGGCGCGAACAAACCGCGAACAATGGGATTCAGCGCGCGCGCGCACACACACACACACGCGCGCTGCTGGGAACAATACACTGTCGAGTCGGTGGAAAATCCCACTTGATTTTCACTCTCAATACCCAGTCCCGCGCACTGGCGACACACTGCGAGAAAGATGGGCCACTGCGCCATGCAGTATTATTTTTCATGCACCGTCAATATTTTCGTCCAGTTCAAAGATCGTTGCCGAGCAAACGCACGTATAGATACCTGAGTCAACCATCAATATATTTGCCTCGATGCTACCACATTCCAGCAACAATTCGAATTGCTCCATTTTTATCATTTTTCCCAAACGTTACTGTCAAAAGCGTCACGATGGTATTGTGAAACAATGGTCCTCTATCGCTCCTGAAAAAAGGTAGCAATTCCACATAGTGCGGTTTGTCTCTGCACGCAACTGTTGGGATTTTCCCAATTTGATTTTCGCCAACCTGAGGGTTTTTACAAGAATGTCCCATGACACTTTCTCTGTCGAATCTAGATCAAGCAGATTGCCGTTACACTGGAATTCACAAAATTCATATAGGTCAAGTTTTTTACACGTTGTATCCATGGAATTTAATATAGTATTTATGAAACTACGGATTCGTTTTGTTGAGAAAGAGAGAGAGAGAGAGAGAGAGAGAGAGAGAGAGAGAGAGAAAGGGTTTCTTCGCCGGGCGATTGTTAAATGTGCTGTAGTTCGTACGAGTTATCCATATGTTGTGAAATGAAAATACTAATGAGTGTGTGTGTGTGTGTGTAGATCTCGCGGCTTTTCATACGTTAGCAACAGATCATATCGTCTATATGGACATATAACTCGAGGCATATATACCAGAAGTGGATTTGGCGCAGGTAGGGCTCACTAATCCCACATAATTGTGCGTTCGCTTGAGCTCTTTATAACGATTCGACGCTCGTCAGAAGCGGCGACAATGGCTGCTGGCAAACATAATCAGTCGCGCAGTGGCAGACTTCAAATCAAGTATACAGACTGGCGAACAAAAGGCTGAGCGCGCGCGACACACTCGTATCGAGCGACAATAATAACGCATCGCTCTCTTCTCGTCGGCGGGGCTAATTAGCAGCTGGCCTCCCTCATCCCCCACTCCCCCGCGGAGGATCGAGACGGATCGATCGGGGCAATCATTATTCTTGCAGCTGAGCCGCTCGCCAACGCGGCAGCACAAGTGAATTGGCTGCCTGTGGACGGGGGTGCTCGAACCAATATGACGCATCGGCTGCAGATTGCTCGTAACATTGGCTCTCGCGCGCGCCGGAGATGTCCAGTAATTAACGGGTTTATCAAGACTGCCGAGTTTCGTGGTTCTGGGCGAGTGTGAAAATGCATCGTATCAACACTGTATACCCTCATGAAAGTGTGCTGTTGCTGAGAGGTGTACACGCGAGCGATTACTCAAAGATCGATAAGGTTGAAGCTTGGAAGGAGCCGCAATTGTAACAATAGTGACTTAGCAAATATTCCCTTTTGTCAGTTTGAAAAGGAGGATATACAGCCAGCCGCAGTGCGAGAGAGCTTATTGTGGGTTTCTCGTGGATAAAGCTAAAAGAAGCTTTCAAATACTCGCGCGAGCGCGGATTCCTGCGGTGAGTAAACATGTAGTCGGTTTTGTTATATTCGCGCGACAAGATCGTATCTGCATATCTGCCGTGTGAGACTGGTGTCGCATATATGGATCGCGCTTCCGAGATTCAAACTGGCCGAGATCTCCGAGTAATCAGTCGCGCCAACGAAAATCGGGAGCGCACTGCCAACTCATTTAGGTTTCGCTTCGGAGCGTATATATATAGACGAGCTGGCAGGTGTATAACACTCAACAACGACAAAATCTCTTTCACTCGCTATTTACTCCGCAGTCGAGCTAAATTTTTATTTTGATTCCCAAGAAACCTCAGGCAGACTCGATAGTTTTGACAAAAAAGCTAATTACCCAGCAGCTGTGGCGCCTAAGAGCCAACGCTTGTCGACATACTCTTGTCGGCACGTCTGCAGACACCTGCACCCCCGTCCGAGCGCCGCGCGCGGCCTCGCTGCTGCGGCTTGTCCAATTCGCCACTTGGCTCCGTCTTCACATTTTAATTGATATGAATCGCTCGTTGCGGGAGACCCGCTCTCGGCGTATCGTATACGTATATCGAGCCGCCAAAGTCTGCGCAATATTATTTAGACGAGCGACTTTTTTCCCTGCTTTTCTCCCGCATTTCCGCTCGGTCGGCGAGGATTACGAGCTGCTTTTTCCCCCCGTTTCCTACCCGAAAGTCCGCAGACTGGCCAGATTAAAGTACGTTTCAGGGAGGATGAACGTTTTTGAAAAATCTCGTTCAACCGCGCAGTGAGATTGTGGCCCACGCCGAGCGCCAGATAATGTTTCGCCCTCGGGGACGATGGAATAATAGAAGAAGGGCGGAGTACACATCTAGGAATTATAAAGTTGGTTAAAGTTGGTCGTCGGTGCCACAGACAGATATCCGGGATACAATTAATGTAAAGATATATGAGAGCCCAGGTACCGAGAAAAGCCTTATCGAAAGCGCCCGAATCTTCTGGATCACCCGCCGACTGTATATTTATACATAGGCACGCGTCGCAACGAAAATCCGCCAAAACGTACTCGAATATACCCGAAAGCATTTGCGAAGTGGGTCGCGGTTGCGCGCGTAACTCGCCCGAAACCACTGATTTATCATGGCTTTGGGTATTTTAATTTGCGCCCAGTTTGGTCCGTGTACCCAGCGCCCGAAAATCATAGCCTGCGCGCGAATGAAAACGCGCGAGGGGCGAGGATGAAAAATGAGCGTCGCAGATCAGCCGCCTCGAGCTCGGCGGCGGCGGCGGCGGCCCCCGAAACACTTGGGAGTCAGCGCCCGTAAGTCTGGGGGGGTAAAAAGTGTCGAGTCTGCTCGCGCGGGCGCAGCCCTGGAATGATTAAGCGGCGCGCTGTGACTGCAATGCAAATCGCCGAGCCAGTCGCCGCGCGTGCGAGCCATTCGATTAGCGCCCGAATAGCCGCGCGGCCCGTGAATTATCCAGCGGGGGCCATTCGATCCCGACCCCCGCTCGATATGGCCCGCAGGCCCAAAGCCCGAGAGCCACAAACGACGCACCTGCGCTCGCGATACACCATACCTATCCGCGGCGCGTATTCTCAGTCGCGTCACGCACCGACTTGCCCCTTCCCATTTGTTTGACTAACTCTTATTTTCACGCCACCTCTGCTCTGATTTGAGGCCTGCATATTTTGCCATTTTTCTCCCTCTTTCCTAACCCAACATTAACTTCAATGAAGCATTCCCCCTACTGAATTTAGTAAATTTTGTCTGAATCACCGCCTGAAACAACGCATATGTGCGGCAGAAATTACAAAAATTTATGAAAACTAAAAATTTTTGGTCAATCATCTTACGGTAAAAGAAATTTTATTGCTGATTCTGAGTATACATATCAATGATATTCAGTTGCAATGGGTATTTCTGAATTTTTTTTCTACACAAAATATGCAAATAATAATTTTTTTTCTTTACCATAGAGACGACCAATTTTTCTTGATCTTATGAACTGTCGTCATTTTTTAATTGAATGAAAGAAATAAAAATTTATCTCGGCCAATTGAGAAAAATGTATTCTTCGAAACAAATCAGAGGAAGCGTGAAAAAAAATTTGTCAAACAAATGTGAAGGGGTGTGCGCGGCAGATGGCTGCGCGATGTAACTCGAAATATGTCCCATATGCATACATATATGTACACAATGGGTGAAACGTTATGCGAATTTTTGCGAGTGTCGTTCTGAGGCGAAGGTCGGCCTGGGAGCTAATGCCTCGTTTGGATTTCCGCGATTTAGTCCTGTATGGTCTAGGAAATTATTGGGCAGCTGGGGCCACGCAACGCTCGGGAAGATTTGCCAGGTTAGTTTGTAAAGTCTGTTATTTAAATGTAAAGCGATTTGTGTATACAGAGGACTGCGCTAGATTTATCCGTATAGATACACTCGTATAGTAGTTGGGTCATTGCACGGCGAATTATTCATCGTTTGGTTGACTAATATCGGAGAAACAATTGTGAGAATACTTGGGAAATACAAACTTTCACAAGCGCGACAAATAGAAAGTAAGTGTTTTGATCCAATGCCTTGAGATGACGATATCTACCTACAACGGAAAATTAAAGTACGCGTACTTTTAATATATTACATGCTTATTTTTATGCATTTTCGGAATTTTCACTCATTGTATAATGTTGATATTTTTGGCGTTTCCCATCGCAAATATAAAGATGCATGCCGACTTGAGGATTTTTTGTTTTTCATCATGGTTGCAGGTACTCATTTGTTGAATCTTGAATCATATGCAGCCCGACACGGATTGTAGTAAAAGCATCACCTCTGATTAGCCTAATTCCTCAATTAAATAGCTTGAGCTCCCAAAAAGTCCGCCGCTGAATCTCGTACCGATTGTGAATATTACATTAATATGTGACTGTGAAAGGGATTTCCTAAATGAACAAAGCGTCTCCACCATGTGGTAAATCCCGTCCACCAGCAACAACCGATTCATTCTTATTTATTCACTCGAATCAAAGTCATCTGCCGATAGTGTGCCATAATGAACCTATGAGGGAATATCAAATCATACATAGATATCATTTCATCGCATAATCAAGTAAAAAGTGATGGATAAATTGTGCGTAGTAAATTATGCGTAATAAATCTACTGACTGATTATCTATGCATAATATAGTTCGCGAAACATATAGTTCGAGTGAATAAGTAATGAATGCCTTATGCCTATGCATGCAGTGAATGTTAAGATATTCATGTATAGGATTGTGCGCGCATCGATTATAAGGTAACCTAATCGCTTATTACAGCCTCTATACGCCTACAGGGACGATCGATTAAAATAAACTCAAAATCATGTTCTCATAGGTAATTATTAAACATTTTTTACATTCAAATCGATATAATACATATCCAAATCATTACAACATGTCTACAAAAACTTGACGTTTTTCTCTAGAATATCGAATCATTTGATTTAGTATTTCGATTCATAATCATATAAAGGGCCACATTTGGTGGGCTTATATTTCATGCAGAGTATTTTGAGTAGGATAGAGAATATTTTGGGAAAAGCGCCGTGACCGCACGAAAGATGAGATGTTTCACATTTGAAGAAATGATGATGATTACAGTTGATTATTGCAATTGAGCTTGCAGTGTGGAATAAGAAAAAGAGGACAAAAGCAGTTAGTATTATATTAGGGGACATTTTGTTTTAATATCTATCAAATAAGGGCCAGCTGCGACTAGTGTCCAAAGAGTACCAAAAATACGAAGTCTGCGAAAAGTGCCACATTGGGTGCAGTGCTACATTGGGTCCAGTCACCTTTCCTGGATAATTTTTATGTTCACTAGGCAATTTATGCGAAAATTGTTGACTCACGTATATCAGCTCGGACGCGCATGAATAATTGGAGACACGCCGGAGTCACACATCGGAATATTCCGATGCCAAGTAAGCAACGTGATTTTGGTTTGGAAGAAAAGCCCAAGACTCGTGAAAATTAAACATTTGAGAAGCGCTGAGCGCACTCGGTCGGTCGCGCTTGTGAGTCCTGGGGCGCGCGGCATCCATCCGTAGCGCGAAGCAGCTCAGCTTGGGCCAAGCACAATTTGTTAATGCGCGCGCGGCGCTCGTTAGAAATGTGGAGCGTACACGCAACTGGGCACTAATTTTAACCAGCCACTCCGATCCATCAGCTGCCGCAGCCTCGCGAAATTCTTTTCGCGCGGCCGGCCCCCCCGGCCCGGCGCTTCGCATTAAATAAAGCCACGCTTGGGAAAATTCCAAAGCCTCCAGGAGCTCGTTGGCCCCGGACCAGCGTCAATCGCGCGCGATATATCCAACAAAAACGCCCGAGTCTTTTGGACCGCCGCGGCCGCGCACCGGCCAACGGATTACGGATTTGCTTTTGATTAGCGATTCTTTTGACAAATCGTCCATCTCGTTTTCCACCATACGCCTCGGGGCCAATTTTTCTTCGTCAAAATTCCAAATTTTTTTTTGGATTTCCCATGTAAATTCTCCAATGCGTGAGCCACACTTTGGATTCGACCGAGTGGCAACGAATTAAGCCATATTGAGCGAGCCGATCCACGTGTAAATTATCCCGGCTCAAGCCCAAATCATCATATTTTCATGACACGACTGCTTCCAATCGAGATCCATCGGGCCGAGCGACATTTGAATTATTTCTGAATGCGGCTTTGAATATATTCGATGAATCCGAGGGTACATCATTTTTTTTCCCGACAGATGTACTCCTCAAAAATATTCAAAACTCACGCCAACGTCGTTAGATATCCGTATACACTGAGAAACTTTAATTCGTGTGGTGCTGCAAGTGGCCTCTTCTATCGGAAATTGCAGTCAGGTTGATTGGATATGAATGAAATGAATGTGTTAATCCGGAGCTTTGAATGGTTCAATACTCTGAAGACAATGAGAAAAAGAGAGAGAGAGAAAAAGCTTCTCCTCTGTCATCCTCAATTATTAACGCCATCAACGTCACAGCACGCGCCAAATGAACGCCGGTTTATATATACTCAACGTTGGATTAATATTGACATGTGGCATATTCTACTCGATCGACCCCGTAAAAACAAATGAAAATCAAATTATCGTCAGGATAAACAACGGTAAGTATACGATCGTCCCTGTATAGGCTGTAACAAGTGATTATGAAAATGTGCCACATTGGTTACACGGATACTTCAATGTATTGAATGATTTGGAATGGGTTAAATGGGTCAAACGATGATCATAGCGATGGTTTTAAGATGCCGTTGGGGCAGAATTTTGAAACTCCAACTTCGTCATAGTCGAATTGGCGAGAACCCCTTGAAGATGGCACACTGGGTAGAGTCACCTTATACGCGGCTCGAGTTGTCGAATCGGGTGGCGGAGGTGGAAAGTCGGGATTGTCGAGAGAAGAGGAACAGTTATGAGGTGCGCGCATCTGTCGCGGGGGTTCGCGAACATAATCCGCGGCTCGAGGGCTGCTCAGCGGCTCTACGACTGCACTGCACAGACACATATACACTCGGGCACATACGCGCGCGGGCTATTTGCCTGCTGGGCGAGTGTGGCGGCGTCATTGCGCCGATGGTATATAGGGAGTATTGTCAGCGCCAAGTCTGAGCCGTCGACGAGCTCGAGCTGTTTTGGCCTGTTTTGCCCCGCGCGCAGGGCATTGATCTCTCTTCATCTCTCTCTTGCGTGCGCCAGATTCACAGGCCATCTCTGCAGTTTCCATCTCCGAGCGCAGCTTCCTCCGATATTATTCCCTCCTTACGACCCCAGGCCCGATCGTAACTTCTTCGCCGCGCGCGCGCCACTGTTTGCCGTTGGACTCGTCGCCTTCTCCCTCTTTTCACCCACGAGCTATTATACCTGTGAGCTGGCGCAAATTCGAAACTACGCTGTTCGATGGGGGAGGCTTTTCGCCAGAGACTTTTTTCGCGAAATTCCAGACTCGTCAGCCAGAGCGAAAAATCGCTTTCAACTTGGATATCTGTTTTGCAAGGATAAACTGAAAAATTGCAGTTCTTTGGAAATGCGGATAGAATGAAAGCTGAAAAATGTATCAAGGCGTAAAATCAAAATATTCAATGTGCTCCACAAGATCCAGTCGAATTTTTGTCCAAACAATTATTTTTCTTGAAAGGCTAGTTTTACTAGGAGAACCCGGGCAAAATGTTGACGTGAATTTAATATCCGGATAAAAATGGCACATCTCGAAACTTGTAGAGAACGTTGAATACTTCAATTTCAACAGCAGTTTTGTTACATTTTCCCGATATCATTTCCTAAAGTGTCTGCTTTAGCTGCATATGCCGGGAACTTAGCGATTTTAGAGAAATTTTCCTCTAACATATAAATAAAAGGCAAACACTGAACTCGGTCGTATGAAAAAAATTTTCACTCCTATAGTAAAAAACTCAAAAAATATTATCCACCAAAAATGTCAGTCAAAAGGTATTTCAACTACATAAGTAAAGATTGAACTATTGACATCTATTATAAAAAAGATGAGGATTTCTCACTCGAGTACTGTCCAATAGGGAAAAATTTTAGGAAGTAGTGGAGTGAAAAGGGGAAAAAGAGCACGCGACAACGTCAAGTGATTGAATTTGCGAATCGTACGTTACTCTTGACAAAATCCAAACTCGAGTAGTTTATAAATCGCATACTGTCGCTGCAGGTTGACATTTAATGCACAACTCGAGCCAATGATTGAATTATGGAGAATCTGCCGCCGACCGCGCTGTCAGCTGCGGCTAGCCTCAGCTACTGTGTTCAACAGCACCGCTATTCGCTACCTAGTCACGGAATTCTAGTGAAATTCATCGATTATTAACAGCTGTAAATGACCCACTAAAACAGCGGTTGAATTTTCCAAGACGTTGGCAGACGATGTATACCGACGATCCGACAGATAAAAAATTTTCACATTTCTAGAGTAAATTTGCAAAAAGTTGGTCCCGGTGTGCCGCTTATTGCAAGGAAACATCACAGGACGCCGAGGCTTCGACGCGAGCGTTGCACATTTGGGATGAAATTCGCGAATAAACGGTGCAGCCAGGCGACACACGCCATCGTCGTTATCCGGAACCAATATATCTATGAATTTTTCATTTGCCGCTTACGGCTCGAAGGCGCGCATGAATAAGCCCGCCCCGTCTCATCATCAATTCCATTTGAATTAGGATCGCCTCCTCTGTGGAATTAACGAGAATGTACGCGCGGCGGTGTTGCGCCCCGGCAAATCGAATGAGAAACGACGAGTCGGCGGCGAAAATGCCCAACTGCAGTCAATATGTGTGTACACACAGGGAAGAATATAGAGGGATACAAACGAGCCGCGCATTTGTTCACTGTGCAGCGGCTCTCTCCTCCCTCTCCTCGTTCCGCTAGTCGCGCGATTTTTCTCCGTTGGCCCCTGGCAGCCGCGCGCGCGCGAGCCTTCCTCTCCGTGCGCTATCTCAATCGATCCTCGACTCGGCGTCGACGGCGAGCCGAGCCTGTGTCTCGCGGCCCGTCGATACGCGCCGCGGAAAAACCCGTGAAATTTAACGGCTCGAGGATGTTTGGACAAATTAAGCGGAGCGACGTTTTTATTGGGTGCGACGCGGCGCGGTGATTATGCTAAACGAATGGGCCCGGTGAATAATTCGATTTCTCCATGCCCGCGGCCCATCCACGCGATTTATGGCGTTTGCGCGGCCGGCTAGACGACGCGACGGTCGATTTTTTAAAATTATTCCCAATCTAAACGGCGATTTTATCGCGATAATCGAGCCAAACTATTAACGCGATGACTTTCCGTTGCGCCATCCACCCTCTACAGTGTGAATTTTCTAAATTACGTAAGAAAGAAAATTGTCAAACGTATAAATAATACATAATGAGAGGGCGACGGATTGATATCTCGCTTGGGAGTCACGTAAGTCACACACACATACACACACTAGGGAGGGGCATAAGTGAATTAAGATATTAGTCTATTCGAGTGGCGTACAGTGATATGGCGTGTTAGATTACACTGCGCAAAGAGGGAAAAGTCGTTTTTTCCTTTTTTAATAAGGCTGGCGCGCGCAGAGATAACGATCGAGAAACAGAGTGAGAACATTGTCTATGTCATATACATATATGTGTACACATTGCCGCGCGGTCGGACAGGGAAACTCGTTGGGTCGGCGTGAACTGGTATGGGTTGCGGCGTTGTGGTACGAGAAGTATATGAGGAATTCCATAGAACTTTTGACTTTTGGATCAGAAAAAGGAACGAGAAACTTATTTTGAAGGCACACTTTTCAAAATGTATTAGTAGTATTTCAAGTGACCATGACAACGTAAAAATTGTAGGACCATTCATTTTAATTAAAATTTTTGAAAGAATAAACGAACAAATTATTTTGATCAAAAAATTATTATTTGAATGAAAAGAAAAATATTTTACATTGGTTTTGTCTGGAATATGAAAAAAAAAACACTGTAATCACATTCTATTTGATAAAATAAACAAAAATTCACCTATTTATCTATATCAAGCAATAACGATCTATGAAATAAAAGTCTTTTTAATATAATACAACAAAATAAATAGTATGCAAATATAAATATTAGATTTTCTTGATTGTCGACTAGCTCTTTGAGATTTTCTTTCATTTCTATAGCCGCTGGTTATGCTTTGGTTCAGTAGCTACAGAGATAGCTATACAGCACCAGAAATACGAAATCCGAGAAAAGTGGCAAATTGGGTGCAGTCACCTTATGACATGGACGAGATGCAGGTGCATCGCTGTCTAATTAAAAAGGCACCACGTCACTGCGCTCGGCTCGCGTCCATCGAGCTGCAAGTCTCGATATCGGTGGCGCGCGGTCTCTGCTCGCACGCGCCATTATTGTCGGACGACAACGAAAAAAAAAAAAGTGAAAAAGCGGATGACTCCGGGCAAAACGTGGACTTGTTCAAAGTTGCGTACGCACACAAAACCCTTGCGGTCAGTGTCTGTGTATACCTTTTAGCCGGGGGTTTCAGCTCTTCGGACCAGGACAATGCGAGCGCGGCCAAGTTGAAAAAGCATCTGGAAAGTGTGTCGTCGTCGTCGACGTCGTCGTGGTCGCTGTCGGCGGGTGGAACAATCGCGATAATGAGAAAGCCACACGCGAATCGTAACAATCCTCGGGCCCTCCTCCCCTCTTTATTACTCCGGCGGGATTACTCGCTTAAGGGAATCGCGCGCGCAAAGCTGCTTTATGGCGTATCAATGCCGCGCTCGCGCGCGAGGACAGCCCAACGTCGAGATAGCACAAAGCGCCAGCTTGTATATATATTGTGGCGAATTATGCCGAGGGCTTTGTTGATTGTGAACTCGGTTGCGGGCCGGCCCACCGACGGAGAGGCAGTTTCGCGAAATTCACTTAGCCCCCAGAGTGCAGCTCGAGCTTCGTTCTATACATCCATTCTCTTTCTCACCCTCTGCGGCTTTTTTCTTTTTCGCACTGGATTTCCAACTTTGCTCTCAATGATTTAGCTCGATTCGCGCTCGAATTACGTGGGGCCGGCCTGCTTTGTCTTGGCTCTACGATTTTAGGTCAATTCCACGCTGCGCGCGCGCACACACACATTACTTAGCGTAATTTCTTCGATAAAACAAAAATGCGAGTCGCAGGCTTAATTCAATCGTTGCAAGTGTCGGCGTGTATTTAATGCCCAGCTGCACTGCGCAATTAATACGTAATTATCAATGTTACGCGATGCGAATGTGCTTTTTCAACGCTTGTTTTACGTCATTATTACGTATTTATTATTGTTACCTGTAGTATACCGGTCTGTCGGTTCTTCCTTGCGACAGCTAAATTCAAGTGATCTATTTCTACGTTTGGACATTTTGTTTTCCAAGTCATATTGTCTAACGATTCTTTTTTTTATTTCTCAACGAATTTGGATTCTTTCACTTTTTTTCACATGCTACTGACTCCGCGCTCCACGTGAGGCAATCCAATTCTCGGCACACACTCGTTACTTTTAGCCTTATTATTCCACCTAAAAAGGATCCCGCATGAAAAAAAGGAACACGGGTGAAAAAAATATCAACCAGGAGTCTAAATATCTTCATTTTTATTGAATTTTTTACACCTATCTGATCATAAGCTTCGTCATATATATATTTATAAATCGCATGTAAGTTCGGCGCTTAAAAAAGAATGGCTCGAACAAGATGGCTGATTTTCTACAGGGCCACCCTTAAAAATTGATCGAGAGTTCTGAATATCTGTAGCGCGCCCCTTGTACAATGTGAGGAGGTACACCACGGCTCCACGTTTACCGACCGGCCCTGTAATTTTCCCTGGGCATAACTCCAATTTTTTAATGGACTTTCCTCTTCTTGTGTTATTAGTTAACATTTATTACATAACATCTAGTTAACATTTATGAGTTAACGTGATTCGATTTGCCCGAGATATTTGTTCCTACACACAAACAACGTATACCTATAATTATGATTGATTTCGTACATACATCGGACGTCATTAAACAAGCAATGATCGCATTGCTATGTTATATCATCAATGATCGATCAATGATCGCAGCGCAGTTATATCATCTGTTTAGGTACGGAAAACCCAATTCAAAAAGTTTTAGTCGAATTAAAGCTGCAAATGTGTGTGAGCAGGTGAGTAAGTAAGAAATGGTGGTGGATCGTTGTCTATTACTCGGTGGAAATGATTAAGTTATTGATTTCGGTGGAGCTCGGGGAAAATTGATTGGAAACGATTGGCATCTGCATCACCGGCCATCCGATAATACGCCGAGCGAACGTCTAGCAAAATCAACTCGAGCCGTAATGAAGTGTTGGGGATCGAGAGCTTAACGATCGAAGTACGCGCGGCAGCGAATCAGTGCGAATTTGCATAGGGTCCGGCGATCCAACCATCCAACGCGATCGTCGGCCAGCGAGCAGGTGCAAATTGAGCTGGAGAACATATGGAGGCTCTGGCTGGCTGCTCGGACGAATGCCCAACGGCATATATATACGTATATTGGAATTGCCGGATCAGTCTAGGAGTCGGGGGTTCGCAGGGAGGGGCGGCATATCAACTGGTAGCCGCAGCCGCGTTGGGCCGCGTGAAATCCGACGCTCGAAAGGGCAAACAGGGGTAAATCGAGCGAGCCCAAGCCGCTGCTGCCTCGCGGTCCAGCACGCGTATATATACGTATATATGTATGTATGAAGTACGAACAGGGCTCGGGTGTAAACTCGACCCCCCCGCGAACAATCGACGCTGCGGCCGCGTTGTGTAATCGACTTTGCACCGGCCTCCCCCGCACGCTCCTCCACCTATGCTTTGCCCGGTGCAGGGGCCCCCCTTGCGCGATCACCTGCGCGCCCCCTCGACTATTGGAATTTTAAGGGCCGCATTGCGCTCTGCAGCTTATTACGTTGCCCCCGATCCTCAATCTTCCGTCTCGAATTCGTCAAAGAATTGTTATCCGACGGGGATGTTCAGCTGGCTTGAAGTGAATATAATCAGGATTGCTGATGGTATCAACTCATCGACTATTCGTCTGCATTTAACCACAATCATCACACCTTCGAATTATAATGGGATGCTCATGAATGGGGAAAATCTACTACTAATACCAAGCCAGTTGAAAAATCCTTGGACTCATGTTCACTTCGACACTCTCAGGTATCCGTCAGATTTTAATCGATACTCACAATACTACTCCACGGACATCTTCACTAATGTATATCCATCGACTCATTCTGATATGTGTACTTTCAAAAGCTACATTTATATTTTATTCAGTTTGTGAGAAATAAATTAGAACCTCAAAGTGCACGATCCTTTGATTTTTTTATTATTAGACGATATAGACTGAAACTCCAGACCATTTGAACTAATTTATTATTCATTATACAACTGCTAGCCTTACTTAATATAAGGCAGCTGCACTCAAAGTGCCACCCTCCCCCCCAAGGGACTTCGCAAATTTAACTATGATAAAATTGAAATTTCAATCTGCGAACGGCATCTAGAAGGTTAACTCAAGACAACTATCAGAAACCAATTTAACACATTCAAAAAGTCAGAAACTAAAGTAACTCAAAAGACACATTGGGTACACGTGTTCCAAAGTAATAGAAGTAGTAAAAGTGGGTAAAAATTATTATTTGAGATATCGTTGCTAGAAAGGCAAAATCTTTGTAAATACGAAGTTCCGTAACAATTGGCATAAAAAGTACTACCAATAAATCTCAACTCATTTTCCGTTCTCTTAGCATGAGTGGCCATGAGAATTTATGGAGATTCAGTATTCTTTGTTGTCGAAAGTATTGAAAATCTTACCAATCTTACATCAACTTGTCTCTCCTTCAAAAACAGTTGCTAGGCATATAAAAACGATTGCTATAGAAAATTTTGAGTCAAAAATTCTCGAGAAGGAACTCGAATTGATTGTTCGGAAGGTAATCAGCGGTTATCGAAAGCTATGAATCCTTTGCCATTGAAATTTATCAAAATGGAACTTTATTTGATTTTCCCTACCTAAGCAACGGCCGCTAGTAAGGTGAACAACAGTTAATGTGAAGCGAATGTAAAGATTCGATATCTTTGTCCATAGGAAGTATTGAAAATGTACCTCGAACGGATTTTTCCCCTCAGGTAGCAATAGTTTTCAGGGATATGAACAACGGTTACTATGGGAAATATTTCATCAATTCTCGTCGACCCTCGTGAATATTCGAGCCGCAACGAGAAGTCGGTTCACATCTTGCCAAGAATGACTCGTGTGCAAAATTTCAGGAAGATCTTACGATTCTTCCGAAAGCTATCGCATGCCAAAAGTAACGTCACATGCATACATACAAAAATTTTTGGGATTGAACGTTTTTCGAGCCGTAGATTACAAATATCAAGGTCCGGTGGCCTGCTTCGAGAGATAAATTTTCGCAGCGTCACAAACATTTCCCGAATAATCTGGATAATGGATTGAATCTGCAAAATGAAGAGTATTAGCGCACGGCAATTCAGCTATCCTAATTGTCAAGCGAATCAACTTTCGACGCGCATTAACGATTTAACGTAAATCGATACTGAATAACTGGCACGGGGATGACTCGACTCGTGACAATTCTTCATATTTATCCCTTTGATATGATCCTATTGCCGTTAACTGGCAATTGCGCCCCGACAGTTTGCATCACTTTTCACATGAGCAACATATCAACCTTGAAGTTCGTCGTGGGGTGTTGTCGGAGCCGGAGTGCGGCGGCCATTACTGGTCGAGAAGTCGCGCTCGCGCCGTGTGTGTCGCGTTGGCAGTATCAAAATCGGATAGTTGACTCGGGCCATTAAATAAAGTCAGGCTATTTGTATATAAATGAAGAGTGCAGTCGCGGGATTGGAAATGGAGTGTCGCGGTTGGCGTGTAGAGCTTAAGTGCATGTCCTCGCTCTCCGGGTAGCTTTTCCAAAATAACTCTCGCCGGCTAATTGGCTATGAAATAACAAAACCACTCGAACTGGGAGAGTAGTCGTGGGAGAGCGAGACGTTGCTATTCGGACGTTTAGGTGGAGGGTGGGTGTTTTTCCCGCACCGAGCTAGGGAAGCTTCGAGAACAAAGGCAAAAGTGTCGGGTGAAAATCGCGCGACGACGAGCGGCATAAAAAGCACCTTGCTATAAGCTCATCTCATCTCGCGCCAGGCCACAGGGGCGCGCACTGTACAGCGAGGGTCTCGGGTGAAAGAGAGTCGCGCGCGTAATAGGCCTGCTCGCGCGCGCAGCAACGCATCCCAATTAGGAGTCGTTATCAAAGCCACCGGAGGCGCAGGCCGCGGATTTTTTCGCGCTCACCTCGCCCGGCCGTGTGGGTGTGTTTATATATAAATATATACACACTTGCGCGTAACCGCAGGACGGATTTAGCGAATGCGAGCATATCTGGCCGGGCGACGATCCGCGCGTGAAAATAAACCCCCCCGGGGGAGTCGGCATGTGGGTCAAGATCGACGCCTCCTCGGCGCGCACATGGTCTTGTCCAAACGGTGCGTGCACCGCTGCATTCGATTTGCACTGGACTCCCCTCCTTGCCCTTCGCAACAATTCACCCTACTTGTCTATCTGTTTCAGATACTTTATCAGCTCCGTCCGAGCTTACGGCCGGTCGAGTTCTCTCTCCTTTACTAAACACGCCGGCGGCGTTCAATTCTATTTCTCCCTTTTGGTCAGGTGATTCAATCAACTCAGCTTTGAAAGTTACATCAATTTCAGTTGTCATTTCAACCAATAGTACAAAGTTGAAAGAGTCCATTTAACAAGGCAAATTTTTATTTTTTTCTCTTTTAGTTATTTTATTATACCCGATCTTATAATCTATTATTCCGGCCAGCGCAGTTTCGGTCACGAATATCGTATCCCGTGACTTTTACGACATGGCTTCACCTTCGAAACAGAGGCGTACCGTTATGTTTTTGGGACAATTGTAAATCTAGTATGACATCATAAACGTACGGAATCTACCTTCTATCCGCATGTTCGAGACTTGTTTATCTACCAACTAAAGGGTTCATTGGTTAGATCTATTCAAGTATTTCATGAAAGTGACCATAATAATGATACTCCGAGTGAACAGCCTCTCCTATATTGTGAGGGAATTGAGTTACTACACGTTAATCGTATCAATTTTAACGTGCTCCATTTTCTTTATACAATCAATAACTTTTTTCTAAACCAATATAGTTTCAAACAAAATGACGTATTTTTCTAACTAATATTTCTTATTTCTTATTACATGCAACTAATTTATTGTAAGCAGCAATTAATGCAAAAAATCAGTTTTGAATTAAGAAGACTATTAGAAACGACAAATTTTGTAGAGTATAGAGGACGCGAATAAAATGTAAACTCCGTATCTTTTTGGCAACGTTCGCCAACAATATTTTCTGCTCTCGTCGGGCTTTTTTTACAATCTTGCACAAAATCCTCCTTTTCGCGTATGCAATAATGATGAATTTGTGCTAGGACGCGTTGAAAAGATTGCATCATAAGGTATGGGCACATTGACTAAACAAATTGTACAATGAGCGATTTGAGTGAGTTTGGTCCATTGATTTTGAATGGATTGGAATGGATAAATGAGTTAGCCTTCAACGTGCGGGGTTGGCATAATTATGAAATTTCAATTTGATCACAACGAAATTTGAGGCACTTGCCTAATAATAAATATCGTGTGTGAGAGATTCATTTGGATTGTCGTTAAACGTATAGCCCTACATGTGACTCGAGCTGAGCTTGCACGAGCTAGCATTGCGCAACTAATCTTCCCCTCTCGCGTCTGTATATCAAACAATTCCATCGGCGAATCAGAAGAAGCGACAATCTATTATATATATATCGCGTACGTAGATACGAACGGAAGGGCCGCGGGGACGAAGACACGGCAGTGTGTCGTGTGTGCATGCACGCGGCGTGTATATTTCGCCATAAGTCATCGGGGCATGCTCGCGCTGCAAACTCGAGTGTGATTTACTCTTGAGAAACCGGCTGGCAGCAGCAAAAACGCCGCGGCCCGCGGCTGTAAATATAACGACGCGGCGGGCCGCAGCCACAAGCGATGGCGGGTAATGAAAGCGCGTCCCTCTCCCCGCAAGAGGATCAGATCGATCGCGTCTCGCGTCTTTCGTTTACTGCGCCGAGGATTTTTCCGCGATACACAGGCCGGGATTGAAATGGCCGCCGAGGCGGAAGCACGTGGGAGACGACGCGTGGCAGACAATGGGCGCAGCGGAGGCTGCGTGGGCGAGCCTCCTGCACGTCTAATTTACAGGTGCGCGTGTGCTCGTGTGTCTATATACAATGTACGTCGCGGCTTTGGCGAGAGCGAGAGAGCGAGTTTGGCCGCGAGTGCAACTGATGCTCTCGGGCGGGCTCTCGCTTTTTGGGAGGCCAGGAAAAAACGCTCGGCTCGTTTCGAGAGCCGTTGCGCGGCTGCAAAAGTGCGCGCCCCCCATTGTTTGACAAGCTGCGGCTCTCCGGCTGAGAGAGGGGAGCTGGGTAATTGCACCCGGCCTCGCTAATAGCTCGACCTCTATACACAACGCCCAACAAACTGCTCTCTTAAATCCTTACTGCGTCAAAATTCATTGTATCTAAGAGAAAAATCTCTGCGTACGACGGTGCGCGGATGAGTTATCCCTCTTATGATTCGACGTAATACAAGTTACTTGATTACCACGTGACATTTCATAGCAACAACTTTCACCATAGACCCGCAGTAAGTAATGTCGAAATTCACTGGTATCACATGGCAAATGTCACTTCAACATCACCCACAAACGCGTCCCAAACCTATATTTTCACCATTTCACTAGCGTAGATACTATCATTTATTTTTCAATAATTACAAAAAAATAATTTAATCAATTCAATTCGTATCGCTTCTCCAGTAAATGGAGCATTCGGACCTTGTGTTTTTGTGACTGTGTAAAGTGTCGTTCTTTTTCAATTGTCCAAACTTTGTCGCGAGTGTTGATGTCGGCAAACTCTATTCGGGCTCTGTGACATCGTGCGCACAGTTGCTGCCCGGGCTCTCTTATTATTTGATCAAATGCAACAAATGCCGTCTAAAATGATGGAAATGGGTCATAAATTGATCATTTCCAACCTTCGTAACGGTTGCTAGGGAGGTAAACAACAGTTGTTATGGAGCAAATATAACAATTCAGTGTCCTTGGCCATCGAGTGTGACTTAAAACTGATTTTGTTGTTTCCGAAGCAACGGTTGCTAAGGATATCAACAGTGGTTGCTATGGGAAATATCTCATTGATTCTCATTGATTCTCATTGACTCTCATAACCCCAATGAGCACTTATGAGGATTTGTGAGAAGACACGTTAGAAACGGTAACTAAGGAAATAAACAATGGATTTGGCTGAAAATTGAACTCGGCCGAGATTTTGCCGTGACTAATCTGTGTGCAAAATTTCAAGAAGATCGGACCGTTCCCTCGGACCGTCCCCAGTCATCGTGGATGAAAAAAAATGGGCCGCACACACATACTGCACACATACATACATACGGACACTTTTGGATTTCCCTGTTTTTTGATCAGTAGATTACAAAAATCGAGGTCCCGAGGTCTGATTCGGTGGATCGATTTTTGCCTCAGTACAAAGCTTTCTCTTTGAGAAAGCAATACTGCATTACAGTGGAAAATCACTATAAGAAGGTGGATGGAAAATTCACTGGATGGCAGAGAATTTCTTAAGTAACTAAAGTAAATTTTTACTGTAGTTCCATGAGTTTTGATAAAAAACATTTTTACATATAATTCACAGTAACTAGATTGAAAATTCACTTCACACCATACTTACTGCAAATTGTGATGTGAAAATGTTTGTTACCAAGACTCATGGAACTAAAGTGAAAATTCACTTTTGTTACATAAGAAATTCACTGCAATCCAGTGGCGCGTGACATTTTTAATGCCACCGGTAATGCGCGCGAGCGCGCCGATCGACCGAGACGAGGATTCGAACGAAACTCTCGTCTCGCTCAACGCCGCCGAGGCGAAGCGAGTTTGCGGCTGTACCTATTTCATACACGCGAATACTTGTGCGGCGGGCACACTGTGACGAGCGAACTAATTTGAAGTATTCATATATTGAAACGCGCGGAAAGTGGGTCGGGTGAATTTGTTTGTGCGAATATTGAGCAGCTGTTTTCTCGTCCCGGGAATATGTCAAGAGAGCTCGTGCGCGCGGATTGACAAAAATAAAATTGTATGGACTGGTTGAGCACGCGATCCGTACATCTCTGTACCGTCCAATATAAGTATATTCATGCGCGGCTCAAAATGCTCGGGAACTTTCGAGCTATTCAGCTTCGAATTAGCAATGCGAAACATAATCCTTCGGATAGCCGATATTGTCAGCCTTTCTATGTAAAAACACTTGCAATTTCTGGCTGTTGTTTAATGATCGAACTTGTACTACACTTTTTTGATCAATACAAACTCAAGATTTTTCAAAAAAATACTTCATCCCCTGGTTCGATCAGTGTATATGCGCAGAATGATAAGTGTATATCGACGGCCTTTACGAAGTAAAGCATATTTCGACCTTGAGGCGAAGAATAGCACTTTTTATGATCTCTGTAGAAGAACAGCACCTTTTACTTTCTCGAGCTAAAAAAAGCACATCTCCAATTATTTTGTCTGAAAAAATGAATTTATTTTTTTGTAAAAATGGAGTTGACTTGCACTCAAACACATATTTCTGATATGTGTTATTATATTCATATGGGTTTCGACATTACTAAACAAGAAGTCTTACTTTCAAAGTTCGAGTGTGGATCGGAATATCAATTCGACATGTGTATGAAAAAGAATCATGGCGGTCTAAACGTGTATCCCGGAATATCCGGAATAAAACCGGCGAACCGTGCGATATTGAAAGAGTACGACGTTCTTAATGAGTCGGTTTATCGAGTTAGCTACCATTAAAGTTGCGCAAACGCGAGAATAGATGTTAAAACTCGTCTTGACCACGTGTGTGCAGCATTATCTAGCCTTGCAAGTTATATTACGCCGGGCAATACATGTATATTGGCTTTGTATACTTAGCCGCACGGGCGCAGCACACGAACCTCAAGCAAACTCTATAGAAACATCCGATTGAATCGCAACCCCCGCTCGCAGTCTCGCCAAGTATATATATGAATACGAACTTTGTAACTCCGGCTCTTATACAATACAATCCCTGGAATACCAAGCGAATGGCGGATGATACACTGTTTCACGTATGCGAGCCGGCTCAAAGCCAACGAGTGATATTTTATACGATTTTGAATGAGCGGTGAATTGTGGAGAAGATGCGCCATGCGCCGGATCATCTTTCATTCTCAATCTAAATATGTTGCCACGACAAAGTGTGGCGATTGTCAAAAATAAGTTTACACCCCAAGTAATGCGTGTCAAAAGAGAGCCAACTTGTCAAATGCACTTGGCTCCTTGTTAGCGCCCAGTGCATCGTTCTTCCAATGCTACGTTTGATTTATTCTCGAATATCCGGGACAGGTACCCGTCATTCAACGCAAGTTGTTGCAAACGTCAGTTTGCATCTCTCGGTCATCAAACAATTGCCCGTGGGAAGAACAAGACACGTTGGCGAGTTGGAAGCTGCCCTTTCCGACTCGGGAAAAAAATTTCGCTGTTAAAATATGAGGCCGGGGCTGATTTGCCAATGGTACACCAGTACAGACCGAGAATTAGCTGAAATTAAATCAATTCGGAGTCGAGAATTTTGAAAGCCCGATCATCCGAGTCGCGGGAACAGTGCACACACTGGACCAAGAGTCATCGCTGCGCCAAGAAAAAGGAAAAAACGCGGACAATCGCGAGGATTCCGCTTTCCGCCCGTCGCGGGGGGGATTGCGAAAGCTCGGCGCGATCGCAGCTGCGCACACAAAGCGCGGCGTTCACGGAGGATGTTGAAAAATGCATAACGCGCGAGTCTGGCGGCTTCATTGATTGGCCGGTTGAATTCCGACGAAGACGCGAAATGCCGATGCTCGCCGGGGCGCGCAAACTAATCCGGCGCGAACAACGCGCGGCGCAAGTTGGAAAAGCTCGCATAGGCACGCGCGCGCCACAGAGAGACAGTGCGGGAGAGAGCGGGGGAATGCGTTAATGGGCCGGAGGTAGGGGGGGCATGCATCACGCGTGCGCGCATTTGTATATAGCAAGGGAATCGCGGCGCCCCGCACCACGTCTCCTCCATTGTCGCGCTAATTTACGAGCCAATTAATTAGCGGCTCTCTCTCTCTCTCTCTCTCTCTCTCTCTCTCTCTCTCCCGCAGCGAACGAGAGGCTGCGCTGGAGGGGAAGAGCAGCGGTGTGCCAAGCAGTAGCCAATCGGCCGCAGCGACCGGCATCAGGCACAATTGCCGCCACGGCCCATTTTCGCCAACACTCGTTACCTTAATTGTTTCCTTCGCTACTTTCGTTTTGTCTCGTGCCGGGGCCGTATGCTCGGCGCACACACGTATACACACACACGACCACTGGTTGCCCTGGCGCACAGCTTCTCGCGCCGCCCCTATAGGTATACCAACACCGACTCGCGGTGTGTGGTATTATTGCTCCGCAGCCGCTCTCCGGGTCGCGTCAGACATTATCCACATAGTCGGCACGCGCGTTATCTCCTACAGTCGAAGCAACATTTTTGCTGCACCGAAACGACTCCAAGTTGATAATTACACTGCGCAAATCGCAGGGAAAAATTTCCGTTCCGACGGAAAACCGACGTGGATCCACGAGCGACGCACTCCGACTTTTCTCGCTCACCGTTGCTCGCTTACCGACATTCATCGATAGCTCGGATCAAAATTTTTAGTTGTGACTAAACTCCATCAAAATCACCGATGAATGATTTCTAGCTGTATGCATGTTCACCGTGGAGAGACGTGAAATTATCAGCGCCACAGTACAGTAAAAAGCGAGCTTCTGTTGCTCGTTGGCCTAATCCTCGCTGTTGAACCTAATCATTAGATTGAATTTCTGTGAGTGCGCAAGTTATTGTTTATAGGTCGAATCTCATTTCCAAAGCAGTCAATGACATAACCCCACTTTGCCTAGTGCAGCTGTGATCAAATTTCATCTTTGGCTCCTCAATTTTTGAGGTTTGCCGATACCAAATTAATATTCAGTTAATCATTTTGAGCAATTATGTCGAATCAGAAGTTACAATTATCGAGTTACCGATAAAATAAACTAACTTTGATGAAAAATAATCAGCGCCATCTGTAAAAAGTGAGGTTATGTCGTTCGAGGATACCCGTTCGCGGGGAGAACTGCCATTTCTTAGGTCAGCCCAATCGATGACATGAAGTTTTCTCGATAAGAGAGTGGCTGCTCACAACCTTCGGAAATCCCCAATCGCACGATGAAACTTTGTCGTAGATGGTTCTTAAGTTCCAGCTAACAGCTTATATTCTTATCTCTAGTCATATCGCAACTATCGTTTCGGATCATTCTCCATTTTATGCATGTAAAGTACCATCCATCTGTAATGAATGCGTATAAAATGGGATAAATTGAATGAAAATTGAACCCATGAAGCATTTCACAAATGTTCATCATGACGAGTGACCCAAAAGTTGTGCAGCCAGTCTTGTATAATTAATGCTTTTCGGCTTAATCGGCTTGGGACGTCGCGCCGATTTCCGCAGTTGGAACAATTCAATCGCATCATTTTAGCATTGGAATTGATGCTAAAGTAGATTTTTATACTGCAGTTTTGAATATTCCCGATTGTTGTCCGACCTCTTCTTCCTGACGAAAGTTCGAGAGCTGATCCTAATGCTGCACTGCGCGTACAACGTCTGAAATCGGCTGAGTATGAGAGCCTGTTTCATCCGCTTGCCCATGCAAGTGTAATGAAGGTGGTATAAACTCGGTGCGGGCTCATGGGTTTTGATTAAATGGCGGGAAGTAATGCGTATAGGCAAAACCCGGCTCGAGCATTAGGATAAAGGATTCAGGTGCATATGGAGCGCGCTCTCTGGATTTTAATTATTTGGCAAGAGAAAAGCCCTTATCGTTTGATTAAAATCCTTGACCCAGACGCGCTTGCAGTGCCTCATCCAGGCCCGCGCGAGCCCCCCGATAAAACATATCCACCCCGCCTAACGAACGGACGGGATAACAATTACGCGCGGCGGCCACTTTGGATAATAAAACGGGCCGCGAGCTTGCTCCGACTTCCTCGGCTGCGCCCATCTACCTATATATAGACTGAAAAGCGCGAGCGAACCGACGATTTAAATTCACTCTGAAAAATTGTTCCCCACCTCCTCGGCTCTTGCGGATCGAAGGCTAATGCGCGGCCCAATATCAGATCCGACCCTCGTCCATGTCAACATTTCCCTGATCAAATTCCATGTAGACTCTGGGCCAATGTGTTTTCCAGCCCGCCGGCTGTTTACGTCGCCTCTGTGTATAACGCTTGAGCGAGGCGAATCGGGAAATCACCAGTTGGCAGTCGATCGATCCCAAATCAAACTCCCTGGCGCAATCTTCGAGTGCCATCGTATTCCGCAAAGACCCCGAATCAACTCGTATTTTCCCAATGTCTACGACGCACAATCGGCATTTATCAGTGTAATAAACAGAATTTCGGTCGCTCCCTCGCTCGTTCAGCGCTTGGAAATACTCTACAACATTTCGTTTCTTAACATAATTTCAATCTTCCTCAAACTATTTTCTATCATACTGAACATGCTTGCATACGGCTACGAAATATGGAAATCGTTCGTCGGTTAACGTTGCGATTCATTCAAGTCGTTTTACACTCATTTACATGAGCTTTTCTATTTAGTTTTTGACATTGTTGCTTCAAAAAACTTATTTGCGGAGAATTAAAGGCAGTTCCACTTATACAATGTGATAAATTAATATGTATTTCCAATCTTCCAGATATTTAATTACGTTTCATTCGATCTATATAGTTTTCTGCCTACAAATCATCGATGTCCAAGGGTGACTTTTGTCATTGTCTACCATTACGGGCTTTATGAGCCCATAAACGAGGTTTTTACAACACCGAAAACTATTGATAATATAGTATTTAACTGATTCGTGAATTGGATTTATAATTTTAAATTGTGGCAAAAAATCAGTCTTTCGCGTGGCATGTACTCTGCTTTCATACTGAATTATTACAAAACCAAGTGTATAACTCCTACATTGTTTGTTTGAAAAAAATGAAAATATTTTTGAGACAACGTTGGGATACGAATGGGCTACAGATATTATCTATGTGGGTCGAACTACAAGTTCACACCTACAAAAGTTTCAGAGAGATACCCGACAGCCAAACGTGAAGTGGTCGGCTGGTCAGTGAATTCGAGACGAAGTTAGTCTCAAGTATTCCACGAAAGCCTCGTATACGAAACTCGGGCGTGATAAATGCCCCAGCTCGTCGAGTTTAATCAGAATCCAGCTGCCCTTGTGCCATGATTTCCGGCAATACGCGCCGACACGTTTCTGCTGCTCCCCGAAATGCACCATTTCCCCGTGCTTATATATTTATATATACGTATAACGTATACGTATTGCCATGGAAAGCTGGGAGCGTGCGGGACTGGCGAGAACATCCCATAAATTCATTAGGACTGGAGCGATCGTCCGGTGATACGGGCGATCGAGAAAGCGCGCGGCGACGATAATGAAAGCGTTTACCCGGCCGACTCTTTGCCGTGGCAGCTGCCACGATCAATTTGGCGGCCGCGCGCGGGGCACTATTTACGCTGCTGCTGCTGCTCGGCAGCGCGCGAGTGTATCAAGCTCCGCTTTGGCAAAAAATACCCCGCTAATAACGAGCCGAGCTGCTCTTTTTTCCTGCCTCCCCCACGTCCCTTCCTTCCAGCTCCCGGCCGCGGCTCTCGAGTGCATTAATTCGCGATGGGCGGCGGCCCGATTAGTCAGCCGCTCGTCCGCGCTGACACTCGCACGCGCCGCCTGCGCATGATTAATATCCTGCGGGACTCGACTCCCCCCCCCACTCCCACCGGGATATATAAACCCGTCGAGTTGTCTCCCCCCCCCCCCTCGCGGCTTCTTTTTTTCGGGGCTCGACCCGCGCGCTGTCGAGTGTCGTTCATGGGTAAGGCCGCGCGGGCGACCCGCGACTCCCCGATATATGTATATACTATACGTGATATGCCGGCGCGCAGTGGCCCGACCGGTGTATTATACTGCCGGAGCACGACGTGGGCGTTTATGGCCGATCGAGCGAGATGACAATCGCTCGTGGGGCTGAAGGACGACCGCGTGCGTTTGACTTTGCCCCGTCTCTCGGCTCTCCGTTCGCTCCGTTCGCTCGTCAAACTGCACACGTATATATATATTCTGTCCAAGCGTGCATGT
Source organism: Aphelinus atriplicis (assembly GCA_020882685.1). NCBI lineage: Eukaryota > Metazoa > Arthropoda > Insecta > Hymenoptera > Aphelinidae > Aphelinus > Aphelinus atriplicis. Next base: position 14,469,312 of record CM037076.1, on the reverse strand, counting down.
ACATCACGTATTCTTTTCGGATAACATGCTGATTTCGAAGCTTCCGGGGTGTACATATACACTATGCTTGCAGGGAATTGGGACATATAGGGTCAGGCTATACTGTGCGCACGTAGCATCAGATTTAGTGGGATTGTGCAATTATTCCGGACAAAGTATGAAACAGAGGAGATGCGTCGAAGGTGCAGCAAGACAAATCGGGAGGCATAGGTATTCGGAGAATTTGGGACTACCAATATCGCTCGAGAGACATCCGAATGTTAACAATGTTAACATATGTAACTCGCTATATGCGAATAAAAACAACTGATTTCAAGAAATCACCATTACATTCGACTGACAATTGAATGAAAGGACAAATCGCATGTTATCGAGAAAGCGATGTATAATGCTTTCGATTACTTTCGATTGCTTTCGATTCGATTTCGATGGAATTATAGCGATAATAATTCCAGTGATCTCGAGAAAACCTGAATATGAAACTTTTAACAGCTTTCACTCGCACAAGCGTATAGGTAGCGCGCATTTTTAGCATATTTAAACTGTGGCAACTGCACTTACCGCGGGCAATGAATATTCTTGGTGAAATTTGAGGGGTTTCGTCGCGGCAAAAACGTGAGAGCGGGATGACGTGGGGAGCTTTGAATTTCAAATTAAAGTGTCCATTTTGAACATCTCGGCTAAGCTGGACTCGGTGAGTAACGGCGCGACGCCACGATGGATATTTTCCGTGGCCCCGGTGGCGCGGGCCGATGCGACTCGCCAATTGAGTTGTCGGTGGGAAAAAGTTGGACGCGAGTGGCGCGCGATGAATTCCTCATGGCTGCAGTTGATTCTCGCTGCGGGCAAAGAGTGCCCGATAAAGCGTATATACGTATACGTCCCTCGCGCGTATCAGAGATAACACACGCGGGGCGGAAATTTATCCAAGAGAAGATTCTCATGCAAACGCCGGGCTGTATAAGTTGAGGTGTGCGCGCGTGTCGCTGACACCCCCGAGAGGGCATTTAATTGAGCGAGCGTCTTCGTCGCGGTGTCGCCGTGAAAGTTTGCCGTGTTCTCGGTGAGCTAGAGGGAGTGATGACAAAAAGCGCGGAAACGGCCTCTCGTAAACGGCTCGTTCGCGGGCAAAACCGCTTGGCTCACTTTCCGACGCGGGTATACGAATTCGCCCGAGCGCGCGAGGCCGCAATGACAAATCGATAAAAGCCCGCTCGCGGATCATGGCGGACGAGCGATGAAATGAAAAAAAAAAAAAAAAATCCGATTACACTCGCGCGGCTAACTCGATTTTAACGAAGAGCTCGGAGGCTGCACAGCCGATGACACGTGCGCCCGTCCGCGGCCGCGAGAGAGGATAAATTAGCCGGCGAGTGTCCGGCGCAGCCGCGACCGATGCCCGCCTCATCCATAACGCGTCCGTCCGCCATTTAGCGGCGCTCCGTCTCTTTGCGGGACTGAGGAGGCTCGCGCGCGGCTGCAGCCGTTATTGTTTCCATACCGTCATCCGTCCGCGCGCGTGTGTGTACGTGCAGCTAATGCATGTTTGGAGAGGACCTGCGCGCGGCATGATTCATAACCCGAGCCTGCACCTCGTGTTCACCCGACCCGGGCTGGCCTAGCACTGCGACTGTGCCATCGTGAATTATATCGTTGCTCTTCGGGGGACTGCTCGCGGTATGTTTGCCGTTAGTGTTCTTCTGCTAAACCCACCCGGCCATTCGACTACGACGGATTTATCAAGGGTCTCGGTATTCGACAATGACGATGGGAACGACCACTCGTCATGATTGGGAACACAGCTTCGGCGAAAAGCATTCGGAACTTTTTTTAGAACCATCAATCCCGGCAAGCTTCTTCGTACACTGGCCGGCTCTCGGCCCGCGCCGCCCCAACCCGAGCTTTTACGTACCTAGTGCAGTACAACCCATACGGTATACCGGCACCAGCCCAAATCCACGATTGTGAATACTATTGTTTATTGTAAACGCTACTATATATTCACCGATCCAATATCGAGCTTTGAATAATTTGTTTTATCGATTTAATAACTCCCTGCTCATGTGTTTGCTGAAGTTTGACAAAATCCAACGTATAGTTTCACGAGAATGTCATTCATTTTCCGGCAATTAAAGTTAATGCGTTCTTCTGTTATTTAAAAGCTTCCGACGGGTATGCGAAAAAAATGTAAAACCCCCTCATTTGGACGTGAACTGACAATTCTTCAAAACGATTTGAAACTTGCGGCATCTATAATATTATTTCGATGTGATAAAGATATTCAATGGGTACAAATGAACATTTATTCAATATAAAAAACACCATTATTAGTAGTAAGTGCAGTATAACAATTTTTCAACACTGATTATATGTGGAAAATATACATTCATTCGTAAATTAAGATATTCTTCGTAGTTTCATTCAAATTAAGGTTATTCGCTCAACCTGTCGTCAATTGTCCCGAGGACATGACTTGTAATAAAAATTCACAATTTTCACGAATACTTCATCTCCGGGTCTCTTCGATAACTGCGATCTTATTAAAAACAAATTATCTGGAGAATCACTTTCTAAATGTTTCGATTCTACATCTTTTTGAAAATCAATGCTTTTCCGAATAGTCGTAAAATTCCCTATTCTCTTTTCGCAATATTCACATCCATTGCCGTGTGTATCTGTTGGAACCATTGCGAGTCTTGCGCTAGTCTGGCCGATTTTTCACTTGAGCAATTCAGGACATCGGGAAAGCAGGGTCGATTTTCTCGGAAACGTGGGATGCTCTCAACGCAATATCCAAGTCTGTATATATATGACCAACAATTATGGATATTTTGAATTCGTCGAAATCTGTTGTCAATTCGATCCTTCCCGTTAATGTGGCAGACAATTTCGGTCGAACAACCAGTATATTTTGTATAAAATGAGGTTATTTTCTTACACAGTTATATCCTATCCTGCGTGCAGTGCACTATCCCCATCGTCATTTTGAGAGTTTGTGTTTGGTCCAAGCTCCGACAACACTTGGATACACTCCAACTTGCCCGACTTAGCTGCTTCGTGTAGTGGAGTTTGCCCATTGCAATTTGGAACGTTTACGTTTGCTCCATGATCTAACAACACTTCGATACAGTCCAACTTGCCCCACTCAGCTGCTGTGTACAGCGGAGTTTCCTCAGAGCGTTTTTTAACCTCTACATTTGCTCCGATATCTAACAACACTTTGACACAGTTCAACTTGCCCCAATAAACTGCTGCGTGTAGTGGAGTTTCATCATCTTCATCTTGAGCGTTCACGTTAGCTCCATAATCCAACATCACTTGGACACAGTCTGACTCACCCGAGTTGCTAAGTGTAGCGGAGATTTTCCATTGGCATTTTCAGCGTTTACGTTTGCACCATGATCCAATAACACTTTTAGACAGTCCAAGTTGCCCAACGCAGCTGCTGCGTGGAGTGGAGTTTCCCCATCGTAATTTGGAATATTCACGTGTGCTCCATGTTCCAACAACCATTGGGCACATGCTGACTCACCCGATTCAGCTGCTTCGTGAAGTGGAGTATCTCCATTTTCATTTTGAGCGTTTACGTTTGCTACTTTGCTGCTGCATGCAGTGGAGTGTTTTCACTGTCATTTTCAGCGTTCATGTTCACGCCGTTGCATCCATTACAGATTTTCTATGATTATTTGGCACCAATTCCCTGGATATCTGTTTTGAGAGATACAGCGATACTCAATCAAGTCATTCAGTTACAAGTTGTGACATTTTGAATCAAAATAGAATATCAAGAAATGCAAACCATGATTACGAAGCAATGAATAAACAATATCGTATAGCTGTAAAACAAATATTGAAAATTAAAGTTGGTCTCCCACGAAAATTAGACTCATGCTGACTACTGTAATTGTGGACCTGACTAATCTTGACTTCAATATTCAGCGAGCCATAGATATTCAGGGTTTCTGCTCAACTTTTACGGGTGGCTCCATAAAAACTCAGCCATCTCACCATATATTTTATTTTTCGTGCGGGAAATACAAACGCGCTGGAATATATAAACATAAGCCATAGTTAAATAAATAACTGCAGCTAATGTGCCACAACCTAAGAGCTTTTCATAAATTTGCCATGATAAAATTTGGATTTCATAACTTTACGAACGGGATGTTAAAAAGTAGATTAAGACCTTTCAGAAAACATCACTGTAACTATCATTAAACCGTTTCAACTCATTTAAAATGTCAAATAACCAAAGTCAGTCAGTTCGGTTATTGTAAAGTTTGTATTCACTGAATTTGCCACTCTTATTTTAATTCGATTGAGTTGTTTTGCATAAGATAAAGTAGTCTCATGTAAAGAAATAAAAATGATTACTCATTATTTGCAACGTAAATTGGTGAAGTAAAATAAGAAAAAGAGGAAAAAATCAGAGAATACAAGATGAAAATGTTGTAAAATAGTGGTTTTAAGTGTGAAATGGACGATGAAGCCACCAAAACTATTGTATTAGAAAAATAACCCAAGAAAAATAAATAACAATTACTAAAATTGGATAGAACACCAAGTGCATTTGAGATTGATTATGATTTACTATTAAAAAATATCCCAAATACACCAAAAAAAAATTACCGAAAATTGGATAGAACAACAAGTTGCAATCCGCTTGTTCTATCCAATTGAGGTAATTGGTTTTTGGATTACTTTCGGGTTAATACGATTTCCAATTGATTGGACACCTCATGAAACTGAATTAATGAAGATCTCAACGATCAAAACACATACGGTTATTTTCGTAGCATTTGATTTTGTCCTTCAATTCGATCAAAAACCAATCATGCGCAATCAGAATTCAGAAGAACATTTTCAATTTTTTTTTTGTTGCGCAATCGATCCGTTCATTCGAATATTATTATCAATAATACTGGGTGCTAACTTCCAAGAGTTCTTAATTAATAACATAGGTCCATATACTGTCGACGATTACTGTAGAAAAAGTCTGTAATTTTCGTGTGAGTTTAACCTCAATTTTAATTGTTCTCTTTGCATAACATGGTATATTTTTCATGGTACGATTTTTTTTCATGACACGGTATCATATCCGATTCATTTACTCACCCTATTTTCATTTCAACTATTTCAAATTAAAACTGAGTAATAGCGCGTGAAAGATGAAATAAGTATACTTGTGAAATACCTTAGACTTGAGTGCTGGCGTGTCTCAAACTCGCTAGCCAAGCAGAAATGCAGGACCCACAGTGTGTACCAGGCGCTCGCAGTAAATGGCGGTAAATTTGAATTTGGTTCCCAAATCTTTTACTTCGTTCAGTTTTGAAATCAGTTGTGTCAGCTCTGTTAGCAAATGCTAGTTCCTTCTGAATTCAATTTCTTCCACAAAGGTTTGACAAAAACATCGTAAATGCGAGATGTAGGTAGGCTATTTCGTGTCAACTTGGCAGCTCAAAATTTCTTTTGAATTTCATTTTCTGGCAATATGCACATGTATGAGCAAATTTTGCACATCATTAGATTTTCGAGACTTCAAGGTTTTTTTTTACTTCTCTACCAACTTTGTAATCGGATTTACTCACCTAATCAAAAAAATTTCTGAGTATAAAAATTATTTTGATCTGTTCATATTTTATGGAAAATCGATTTCTGATCTCAAATTTGAAACCTATCAACTATTTAGTACAGTACTCAATACGTATCAAAGAATTCCACTTTGTACGCCATGATATTGTAGGACCGAACAAAATTTATTAACTTTTTTGGTCAAGAGCTTCAAAAATATCTCGTGATTATAGCACACGCTTATACAGTCCTAACAAAATAGACAGACTTTTATCTCTGAATCCAGTTGAGGAACCAAAAATGTACCGCGAATTTTATGTAAACATTTTCACTGTTAGCTTTTAAGAAAGTAAATTATCCTAACCTCACGTTGAGTTTGATAAATGCCCTTTGATTTTTGCAGTATTCCAAAGAGGTCAAGTGAGTTTACGATTCGTCAACCCAGAGAGATATGTATACAGTTATAAGAAATCGTTCATGTTCAAACAATGTACGAGCTGTAGCCAGCACATCGCAAAAATGTATTTCCGAGAAAACAAATCGCGGATCAACGTACAGTTGAGTATACAGCGCGATTACGCGAGTGCTTTGACTGATTTAATCTAGCAAGGTCCATTAGAGAGCGGCAGCCATTGAGGATCCGGCGACGAGGAGCATTTGCGCGCTCGAATCATCATTCGAGATTAAGAGCTGATGAGGCTGCAGGGCGAGCCAAGATAATAAAACTGGGGAAAAAAAAGTTGCAGACTCGCGGGCGCGGCCCCGCGCGGAGCGAGTGGCTCTTCGGCTTGAGGATTTGCATGCGCGCACCCGGCCCCGCACAACATCCTCCTCCTCCTCCTCCTTTTCCCGCGGATAAATCGCGCCGTCTCACGTCCATCTACGTAATGGCAGCTGTTTTCTTTTCTTCCTTTCCTTTTTTTCTCCCCTCCGCCTATCTGCAGACCGGGGGTCGCCGTACACAAACGCACGGCAGGAAGAAAGCCAGCTCGCGACACTATTATATTTAAGAAGAAGGAGCCGCTGGCTTTAATATCGGGAGATGCAGTGGCGCTTCTCGCTCAGCTGCACAGCTGATGCCAACAAGTTGCTTTGTTCTCGACAATCTCGCTCGAGCTCGGCCTAAAACTTTTCTTCTCCCAGTGCTGCCGCTCCCTCTTTCTCTCGGCCGTTTTTTCTCCGTCTCGGCTGGAAACTGCCGCGCGCGCGCGACTTCGTATTTAAGATTTTAATAAAGCCAGAGCGCGCGACGCGCGATATACAAGTGCAATTTTTCCATTGCCGCGCGGTGAAAAATCCGCGAGCTCTTCCCCGAACTGAAATCCAGCCGCCGACTAATTTGAACGAAAATTACTTCTTCATTATTTTTGCCGCACGCGGCCTTCTTTCGTTTCGTTTCGCTGTATGGCTTCTTCTCCGGGAGCCGTTCGTTCTTTCGAGCCCAGGCCGCGATTCTCTAGCCTGCATTTGCCATTATTCGCTCAGCGTCAAATTCGAATAGTGGTTCTATATATTTATGTGCAGTGTCATCGATAGTGATAATACGGCTATACGGCTAAACGTTATTTTTTGATTTAACGGAACAATTAAATTCAACCACGACTCGAGTACGCAAATCAAGTCTCCTGTCTGACTTTGTCCAGATCATGAAATCCTACTCTGAAACATTGGGGCGTTCAAATTGTTTTGCATTGGATCATTAGTCTGCTGATCGATTCGACCGCCACTTGGACTAATCCGCAGGGCTGATTGACGATTCTCCATAGCGACGAGATTGATTCTCAACTGCACGACTCGAAGGCTGTACGTGCATGAATTCGCGCTATATATACAAGCTCCGACGTGGCTCGCGGGCGAGTCTGTGATTCCGGCCGGTTTTCCGCGCGCGGCGGCGGTGGCGGCGGCGACTCGTATATAAATTCGCGTGTCGACGGGTCGGCCTGCGCGCAGGTGTACGTGTGTGTGTAAGTATATATATCGAGAGCCGATCAGGCCGTGCCGATAAAACGACAAAGAGACAGGGGGGTAGTGGGGGGGGGTCTACCCGGGGGAGGCTCACGTTGTCGAGCGAGCTTTCTGCGAGCGACAAGCGTGTAATTCGCGGTGTCCGCTCGGCTAAGCCGGCCTGCCATCGACTGCAGCCCGTTGCGCTCTCCCTCCCTCCGTCGCTCGCTTGCCTCCTTTTTCTCTCTCCCTCTCTGCCTCTATCCCCCTTTTAACCGACCTCTTCATTTTCGTCGCGGACCCGGAATTTCTTACACGGCCGCAGACGCGAATAGTTTGGCCGTTGGCTGCATGGCCATCGATCGCCAGCTGCTGCGCGGCTTGGTTCCGTCGCGACGGCGACGCTTTACCAACTGCGTCTCGTCCTCTGTATATATACACACACGCGCGCGCGCGCGCACGCTACTACCGGGCGACAGGTTGAACGCGATTCTATTTGGTTTCGCTCGATTTTATGCCCGGGTACAAGACTTTTCCCACCATTCATCCATCGAATTCAGTCATCCCTCAATGCCCTCGGCGAGACTTATTGCCATGTGGGAACTCTCGCGCGGTTCCATGAAAGATGTACGGGCAAGGTAGGTGTACCCGCAAATAACTTCAATCCCTGGATCAATTCATCACAAGTGTGCTTGTTTGTCGAGACGCATTTTTGTTAGTGTACATAGCAATTAGCATCTCAACCCAAATGCGGATCTAGGCGCTATCAACTAAGTATACCTTTAAATTGTCCGATCGAACGGTGAAATAAATACCGAGTAGATTTTTGTCGATCCAGGACAAGACTCGGGGGGATTCGGTTGATGATTGCGTCCACCGATGGCGAACTCACCTGTAACAAAGAAAGGACAACAGCTCATGAATAATACAATTTGCGATGGTCGCTTTCTTAAAAAGAACTTGGAAACAACAAAGAAAGGGACTGAGTTGTTTGAAATGTCGATAAAGTCTTCAAAGTTATTCATAAACGAGGAAAAGCGTTATAGGCGACGTCGGCCATTCAAATGCCGGCTGCCACGAAAAGTGGGAAAGTGGGAAAGAGAGTATGTGTGTGTGTGTGTGTGTGTGTGTTAGTTTTTTAAGAGTTATAAAAGCGCGGCCGAGATGCACCGGGGAGTTTACGAGTCGAGTTAGGGTAATTCAGCACTTCATAAACATCGCCGTAAAAGCTCAACGGCCAGAGGGTGTGTAAATCATATTAACGCGTCATACATGTATACGCTTTATTGCACAGTGCGCTCGAGCCAATTCAAGTTGACTTGTTTCACCGCGTGCGACTAGAGGCTCGGCGGAAACGCGCGACCATCAGCCCGCGATACCGTTCGATCAACAACCGATTGATGCTTCTCTCAAGCCTCCTGTCCGCCGACAACGCCGTATACGTCTCCACGCGCGGCGGCGGCCATTCGGAGCCGCACAAAAGCCGCGGGGGAACAAAAAATAAAACGTCCGGAATCGGGCTGCCGGGTTTCGCGAGTCAAAGGCCCGTCTCCGAGCAAATCAGTCCCCCGTAATTGCGACTCGTTTTTTCGGAAAAAAAGCTGTCGACGATTCGGGTCATTTCACGTGATTCCAGCGCAATGCGACATTTTAATTCGTCCGGATGGGCATAGCGCGAGATAAATCGATAAGCGAGCGGCACTCGTGTATTTATAGCAGGTGTGCATCTGCGCCTGTCTCTGAGAGCTGGAGGCCAAGGGAGAAACGAGCGGTCGCATGGCCGGCAGCGACCCATACTCGCGTCATCATTTTTCACTGCTCCATTTTTTCTCTCTCTCTCTCTCATCAGCATAGACGATAGTTTTGTTTTCGCAAGGCTCGTTCGAACTTGAGCTATGGCCGGGTGACTCTTGGTTGATTGTGCCCAAGCAACATAATAGAGAGTCGATTATTGGCAGTGCTCGATGGAACAACTAGCAGGTTCCGCCAGAGTTGTTGAATTGCATAATTAATACACGCGGCGAATGCGCGAGAGGCGGGATTAATAATTTGGCGGATAAACAAACACGCGGATTCGTTGAGGGGGGGGGGACGGGCGCGGGACAGAAATACCCGTGGCGCTGGGGAATTTATGTAAGGGCCGCTGCGTAGCGTCTATATTAGTTGTATCTTAGCTATCGCGCGCCACGATCCGATTGCCATACATTATTCACCGGGACTCGAGGAGAGCGTGTCTCTCGGGCAGGTGTCACCCCGTTTCCATCCGCGATATATTTATAGTCGGGCCCCCCGACTTCCGCTGGCCACACCGCGGCTCGCGAGCCTCGGCTCAAGCCCCAGAGCTGCAGCGAGTCTTGAATTAACGCGACGGTGCTAATGGCGCGGCATTGAATCGCTTCCAGCTCTGGCCTCGAGCTGCCAAATGCGGATCCGCGATATGCTCTTCCCAGAGCCCAGCCGACCGCCGCGGCCGATGCGCAAACCTACTTATGCCTCGCTGTCGCTGCACGCGTAGCTGCGCTCGAGACGTTTTCCCACTCGCCAAACATCCTCCCGACAATCTATCTCGCTTTTTACCGTAGAGTCCCGCTTTCTTGTACGCCAGACCATTTGCGTCCCATGGTCGAACGCGTTTAGTCGCTCATCGATTATCCTCGAAAGCTACCTTTTCGCCACGGGACCAAAAAATCCCTCTCAATCGTATCTCATCAAAAACGATAGCAAACAACCTCGAAATGGATGCAATATGCCAGAAGATAAAACAACATCTCAGTAGAAATTTTTATTTTATCCCAAAACAATTTCTCATACGTTAAAATCGTGCTAGTGGTGGGCCACGCGGATAAAACGTTATTGCCCCCGTAGCTCCTTGGAACAATTATTCTCCTCGGAGTGTTTTAATGTACGGAAATCTAATTCCGGCTGAATTTTGTATAGCACTTCGAATACTTTAATTCCATGCCCCAGCACCTCTTGTTTTGTCCCTTGTTCAACATACGATTTCCCAAAGTGGCCGTTTCAACTGCGAGTACGCTGGAGAAGCGATCATTTCCAAGGCTTTATCAACTCGTGGATTGCTCGAAGAAATTTTCACCTGTAGAATAGTATATTATGCACCCGAGCGAGGTCAGGCGATTCCGGCACGGAAAACGTTTGCGCGTGCCGAAATAGCCTAGATGAGCGAGGTGCATATACTATTTTTCGTACCCCGCGGGAGCAAAGGGCCATTGTTTGCAAACGCCAGGACGCGAAGCTGGTACTTTGCTGCCGCTGGGATAAAAAAAATATTATCTACCGAAGATGTTCAGTCGAACGGCATATTTGAAGAGCTAGAAAGAGAAATAGAAACCCCCGAAAATGGCCGCGTTAGGCACAGGCAAGCTCATATACTGCACGACCGTCGTTGTCGAATCGTCAAAAATGATGGCGGAATCGACGCGCTGTGTATTGAGACGACGATGGCGAATCGCAGGTTGAAATTCACCTAGAGACTCGAGATTCGTGATGGTTTTGAATTGGGGGAGAAAATCGCTCCGAGTGAAAATAGCTCTGGAGACTTGGAGGATGACGCGAGGAAGGAAATCAATATTTTCTCCAGTACGCGAGGAGCGATATATGTATGACAAAGTCAAAGGAGAATCTCCGGGGATGCATTTATCGATTCACAATCGTTCGCTCTGCCCGAGTTTTCCCACCCGATATTTTTTCTCTCCTCTTCTTTGATTCTCTCAGCTCGTGCGAGAACTCGCCCAGCCCCAACAAGACGGAGAACGCCCATTCGACTTTCGCAAGCTCCAACGCGAAGAAAAACGATTGACATCCATGGAACGGAATCGAATTGTTCTCCAGCCGAAAATGAGTCAATTAACTTCGGATCCCAGGCTCGTTTCTCACAAAGACTAACGCTTCTACGATTTTCCTCTTATTTCATATTTCATTTCAACAACGTTTCTTGCGGTAGAGTCTCTAAAACAAAAAAAAACAAGCTAACGAGTTGTATTGTCCGTTTTTCAACCCTGCTCTCAAGAATCGATCTTCACTTCCCTCCAGTTTTGATCTTTTCAATTTTAGCCAATTTCTTGAAAAATAAAATCAAAATAGATTTTGCGGAAGCAATAATTATTATCATCCTCGAAAATTGATTCGATTCACTAACTCGACTCGGATTCTATCACCCTACACGATACGTATCTTGCAGTATATGCCTGAGTGATTTCCTCCTAATCCTCTTCACCCGACGACAAATATTGGCCATCAAAATAACCTCATCAAAGTTGATGACTTCGTAATCCCGTAGGGTTCGAAAATTCTTCAACAGTATTGTGACATCGCATCTGAACAAATTTCACACTCTCACTGAGAAAAATCTGCTGCACCATGTAACATGGTGGAAAATGATTGTAACATCAACATTTTGTTGTAGTCAAATCAACTTCACTCCTCAAGTACATGATTTAATGATTCAAGTACATTGTTTAATAATTTATTATTGATTACTGTTATGTCAACTATATCCTGTAGATATTTAGATAAATTAACTATACTCTATGATTTCTCTAATATTTCAATTTTCGGTGAGATTGCTAATTTGCATTGTTATGAATCTTTTAGTAATCATCCAGAAATAGGAGATTCTTGAATAATTTTGAAGTTGTTAGACATACATGGTCTAAATACGAATACTCACAATCATTTGAAGTGAGAGGGAGCAACAGAAAAAGGATGTTCCAACGCAAAATCTTTTAGCGACAGAAGGAAATAAGTCATCATTATGATATATTGACTATAGTACAAAGATTTTTTTCATGTACTAAATGACCAAATCCACGATGCGCATCAAGTATAACTCTGAAAAATTTTAATTTTATTTTCCTACTTACTATATTATACACCTGAGTAATCAAAAATTCGACATAAAAATGATGATAGTTTCTACTCTATGATTTGTTGAAATTGATCTATTAGCGTAGAATTTCTCTTAAAACGGTCAATATTCAAAGCTGGTTGATTTATCTAAGAATTACAACAATAAATGTGTTTCGGTGTTGGCGCGGCGGCGTATCCGTAAAACTCGGTACAATTGTAAAGTTGATTTGCAAGTATATACAGTCGCGGTGGCCGTCTGTTCTCGAGGGGAAAAAGCAGAGCTGGTTCGCGAGGGGGAGTACAAGTTTGCAAGGTGAATTTGCGAGGAAGGAGCTAAGCCGGGGTGTCGCGGCGGCACAGCCCCGGGGGCAGCCGTCGAATAATCTGGTGGCCGAGGGAGAGATCGCCGGTGGAGGGGGTCGAGAGGGGGTAGGCGAGAGGCAAGGCCGCGCATAATCCGACTCTCTCTCGAGAGAGAGAGCGCGGCGCGCCGTGACTAATCTAGTCGTCGCGGCCGTTTACCCGCGGGGCCCCGAATTCATTCAGCCTCCTCGCCACTGGCCTTTTATTTTCTCCACTCGAGATCCGGCCGCAGCGATAAAGCGCGCCGCGACGTCGTCCGATGTCGATCGCGTCGCGCCGACAAGCCTCTAATTGGATCAATTATTCGCGCGCGCGCGACGCGGTGAAATGTGTGCCCGAGCATAATGGATCGTCTTGCGGTTTGTCCGCGCGCGCACGCACGCGCTAAACATTTTACCCTCGCTTCGCTTGCATATATACTCGTATATATATACGTATATACACATCCGTCATGTGTCCCTCCCGGGCGCTGCTGCTCTCGGCGGCCTCTCGGAGCGCGCGTTGGCACTAACTCAACACGTGAAGTGTGTTGGGCAGGCGCCGGAAGATTTCGAGTGCCCTTTCGGCTTTGTTCATTCAATAACCCGCTGCGCTTTGAGACTCGAGACATCATTATTTATACGAATTAGGTTGGAGAGCCCCTATTCAACTCACAGCTTTGGGATACGTATACGTATACACCTCGAGCTCTAGAAGACGAGATTAACGAAGAGAACTACACATATATACGAGTGCAGTTCATCCTTTGCCTACCTGCTTTTTCATTACAGGTACTTTTTTACCCGCGAGTTTAAAACAATAAATTACCGAGTAGTTCGAGTCGAGAAGTTGTGTATATAGCTGAACAACTCAAATTATGGCCTGTCGTATTTCGAGAGACCGATCGGTAGGTCTGAGATCGCAATCGTACTTCGGACAGACACGTTTCTCAAAATTCGTATTTTAAACTTTGAAATGAGCGAGTGAGAAAAAAAGAAATCTTTGAAATAGGTCAGATTGGGGGGAAAGATTGCGACCCGGCAAGAATGAGGCCAGATTCATAATGAGAAATACCGGCAAAGCCCTAGACTCATCGAGAAACTAATTGAAAGCATTAAAAAAATTTTCAATTCCCTTCGTGTCTGATCGAATTAAATTTTTTCCACTTCCCTCACAAAACGAGCCTACACACCGAGAGAAAAATCGAGTTTGCCGGGTCAACTATAGTGAATTGTAACTTACACTTCCAACAGAGTGCCAAGTTAATTGTAGCTGAGGGAAGCAAAGATAATTTATCTACATAATTATTAATCCAATCTTCACGATTGTACTTGTTCCAACTATGTTCACTGGTAATTTGATGAATTTAAGTAAATTGTAGTGAATAAAATAAAGAACAAATTATGCTAACTAGAAGTGGCTGCTCACAACCTTGAGCCCCCCACCAATCGCAGTTAATACCTTAATATATTTCAAGCCATTCAGTCTAACGTGACTTTTCCGAGATTTTGTACGAATCATTTCTTATCTGCAGCATTAAGTGTATGTAGACAAAATGCCTACATGTGTAGATATATAATGTGAATCAGCGCGATAAAAATTGGATAAATTGAGGGAATATCACAGCGGCAAATCGAAAAGTTAGACACTTCATGACTGCAGATGTATAAGATATGAGCTGTTCGCGACGTATGAACCGCATCTCTGCGACAAAGTTTCCGATCATGATCGATCGGCGATTTAAAGGCTGTGAACAGCGACTCTCCTAGTTAGACTGATTGTTCAATTGACTATATGAGTGTGGTTGAACGTAATATACCACTATAATAGTTATTTTATAGTTCGGATAAGTATAGATTTTCCTCGCATCGACGTATAGGAATGTTTGGCAACAGCGATATATTATCCGAGATTCGCGGCTGAACGGCGCCATGTATACGTACACGCGACACACGGACAAACGGGCTGCACCAGTCGACAGTGGTTTTATTGTATGGCGCCGATGTGGTTTTGGGAAAATCGAAAGGATTAAAGTGTCAGATTGGAAATGGCGGACGCAAGGAGGAGAAGCCGGTTGAGCAGTTGCGCAACTTCAAAGGCACTCGAGTCGAGCGCTGAGGGGATCGGGGGCCAGCGCGCGAGACTCCTCGGGCCGCACAACTGGCTTTCGAGACGCGGGTGGTGGACGCGCTATAACGTCAATAGAGCGGAGTGTGCGAAAAAGCCCCGAGACAAAGGGCCGCTCGTCGTCGTGGTCGTTTCGAGTGCGAAACCAGGGGCTGGTGGTGTGTATATATAGGTGCACAGAGCCGATAACGCCCGGCCCGGCCCTGCCACACCGAGGGGGCAAACGGCGCGAACGAGTTTATCTCGTGCACGCGTGATTAACCAGTCGGCCGCTAAATCATCGATTATACTCTCCCGTTAATGGACGTCGCCGTCGTCGTCGTCGTCGTCGTCTCTTTTATTTCCCGGCGATCCTTTGTGCTGCGACTGTAATCCGAGCGGCGGCTGCGAGCGAATAAGTTGAGCGGAATTGCAGATTTATATCGACTCGAGCGAGCCCGCGCCGGCTTATACATACCCTAATGATTTACTGGGCCCAACTTGGATATCGCGTCTCTCGCAGCTCTTATTAACGAGTTTCCGTCGACCTTTTAAAAAACTTACTCTCCGGCGAAAGTGGGCAATCGATGCCGCGAACGCGCGAGCCCGTGGGACGAGTGTTTCCAACCGACGGCCACTTGGAATTCCGCGTCCGCGCGTTCGTTACGCAAATTCATCTCGACTGGTGCCGCACAAAACTAATGATAAACTGAAGAGACTGCGCGCGCGACTCGGCTCATGGATCTGATTCAAAGTATTTCGATATGGAATACAGGTCACACAACAATGCGATTCGGAATTCATAAGCGAGCAGCGCGACGCGGGCAATTTAACTTGCAAACAGCTCTCGCTCTCATGTTTAATTCGCGAACGAGCGAGAAACACCCGCGCAAAATTGTATGCATCGCTCGCTTGTTTTTCCTCGCGCCCTTACGTTTTTTCCCCCTGTTTACCAATCGCGCGGCCGAGGCAATCGCGGTCAAGCCGACAGACGCGGTACGTTTAAAACACACTGATGCGCGCGCGCAATTCGGACATGACACGCGGGCGGTACGGTAAACGAGAGGGCCGTAATACGCGCGGGATCGTGTTTCCATAAACCTAATGGAATACGGGATTTGCTCGGTTTTCATTCCCGGCCCCTACGCGTCCGTATCCAGCGCATATCCAGCGCACACACGCTTCGCGTCCCGGGAAAAGTTTTACCGCGCGAGTGTGTGCGCGCAGCTCAATAAAACAAGCCGCACGCGCAACTTCTCCATTGCGATCGCGGCCAAAAGCACCGCGGCGACGACGACGCGTCGTTATTCCACGCTAACCTCGGCTAATGCGGCTAATCGAAAGATTTATCCGCCAGCAATTCGACGTATTCGCGTTTTCACACATCTTGTATCACCCGATTAATTATATAACTTCCACTTTGGAATTCAATCTTCGAAAATAAACTTTTTTTTCTCCACTGCGTTGGTTCGTCCTCGGGTGTATCCCGACTCTCTCTCTCTCTGTCGGCCGTGGTGGAATTTCATAACGGAGAATCGGGTCAATGAGATTTGAATGTGTCACCTGGGGTATTGGTATTCGGGAGAAAGGGGAAAATAAAAGTGAGACGCGTGGTGATAAATACGTGCTCGATTTTGAATATGCGGTCGCGCTCCACATTGGATTCTCGATAAATCTTCGGGGCTATTCGCTCATGTTTCGCTGCTCCTTTTTGTTTCGAAACTACTTTGCAAAAAGTTACCGAGGACGCGTTTCATTTTGTTCGCGCGGCATATAATAAATCCTGTATAATGCCTCTGGCTCCTTCAACTCATTAGTTTTCTATATCCTTATCAGTTTATTACTCGAACCAACTCCGACTCAAAGTCCCTTTCAGTTTATGAAATATTACGTCATTAGTTCACCTGCCGCGCGCCGCACAAACACGGAGATACACAAGTTTTGCGGCCGCGCCGCACTACCTCCATCAATTAAAAATTATTCCCCTTTTACGAGCAACACTCGGACTGATTGAATCAAACAGTGGCTGCTGAATGGGATCGCGTGGTTCATTCGCGCTTCTGCCTCGCGATCGCAATCAAAAGTCTACAACGAGTCTCAATCGCGGATTGTTAAAAATTTGAAGGGGAAAAAAAGGGAGCAGGTCGAAACGACTGCGAGTTATCCCGGTGGTGCAGGTGCTCGAGTTGCCTAACTGTCCGCGTGAATTCCGAGCGTATTCAATTTTAATCACGCGCGAACAGTGACAATCTGGTATGTATACACCCTGTAAAACTGCCTCCACCTCTCGGAGATGAATAAAAAAGAACGGAGCAAAAAGGATCCGCGAGCGTAACTTCATAAACGTGCCATACGAAAAAATTTAATAATTCGCGAGTGCCCCCCTCCAGTCTCCCTCTCTCTCTCTCTCTCTCTCTCTCTCTCTCTCTCTCTCTCTAGTCGGCAGCGCCTGGGATTAATAAATAATATCCGCTCTGCGACAAATTCCCATCTTCCGCCTTTGGAATCCCGCGGCGGTAGGACAGAGAGAGAGAGAGAGAGACGTAGGTTGCAGGCCACTTTGCGGACGCGCAGATAAATCACGCGGGGCGAAACGATCAGCGAGGCCCGCGTGTGATAGTAATGAGAGAGAGCGAGGGGGAGAAAAATTCCCTCGGCCACGGCTCGGCCGGGGCAAGATTAAGGGCGAGTGGATTTTTTGCGCCCGCAATTGGCCTTTTCACTTTGTCAAACGGACGGTGCGACGGGGCCGGGGGGGTGGCCAACGAGAGACCCGAGCAAGAAGCAGATTGATTCGTTTATCTCGGCTGGAGATCCGAGCCGCCTCCCCTACACTCCGCAACCATCTCCAATGGAAATCTAACCGTGCGAATTGGTGCTTTTTGCTCGCGCACCACACTGGATATGCTCGCTGCGAAGAAAAAAACGGTAACCAGCTTTTGTCCTTTTGTTGTGTGACGGTGACAAAAAGCCCAGCGAATCGTTCAACATGCGATTCTTTGTTCTATATAGAACGTAAAAAGCACATCGATGCGAATCTTGGGCTCCATCATGTCGGCCAAGATTTTTCACAGTCCCTCGTCGATTGGATAGATTGAAATATAGAATAGAATATTCGCAATTTTTTTGGGTCTTCCTGATGTGTAATACATGCGAGACAAAGTTAAGACAATACAATGCTAGCTGTTCTTGCGAATATAATACGGACACCTTCATTCTCTCCTGGTACTCGAAATCGCCTTTTTCTGGAAATTTACTCTTAGCCTTCTTACCATTCTACCTTTTTTTTATACAAGTGAAACATGCCTTGAAAATATCCGTTGTCCCAGCATAATATGCCGCAGGTGATCCCGTCACTTTGGGCAATCGTATAGTAAACTTGGGACAAAATAGGTGTTATAAATGTGCTGAACATAAAATTGAAGTATTCAAAACGCTCTACGCGCTGGAAGATCCCGTTGGAATTTCCCATACGTTAAAATCACATCAACGTTTTGCCCGGATTCTCTTGGGGAAACGAGCCGCTCAGGGAATATCGTACGGAGCAAGATGGGGCATATCCATTCTACCTCCATAGCTTCAGAAACATGTCAACAGCTAGTTTTAACCTATGAAAAATTCTACCGAAAGTACACTTGCATTTTATGTTCCGATACATTTTCCTCTATCGACTTACAGGTGGGTAGATGTAAACACAAAACTTTTTATTTGCTCTCAAAATAAAAAAACAAGTTGTTTGTTGTCCTTTCAAATCGAGCAACCCGCGAGTCCTTCTGATCTGTCTTATGTTGATTGAAAAAAATGTATTGCAGGTGAAAATAATGATCTACCTACAAGCATGTGATATGGTATGTGCTCCGTGAATTAAATTTATCTAAAATGTCGTCTTGGGAACTAGATAACTTAATACGCTCTTCGTCCATTCTCTACTAGCTCACAGTATTCATTTCGTATTTTCACATTTGATTCATGATTGTCTTGTCAAAATATTGAACAAGTATTATCCGAGTTGTATAAAACTAGCCGAAAAGTTATAACCAGTTGTAATTCATATTTATATATACAGTTGAATGTTCAAAGTTGCATTTAATCAATAATTATGATCCAAGTCGGGCGAGAGATGTTAGTGCAAAGTTAACTATCTACTTGAAGTTCAAGTCTCCCAGCCGTAAAGTCAATCTCATGTAATTGATGATAATTCCCTCGAGGTCTTACTTCCACTCCATTCCAAAGTAAATGTTTGAAATGTAGAAAAGTAACTTTCACTTCATCAAGAAAACTTAGTTGAGAAAAAATTACTACAAGTTCTACGGGAATCGGCTATGGGCATCTGAAAATTTACTGTAGAATATTGGTAGATGGTCCGAAAGTTCGAACAAGATGTACTCATTTTCACGATTGTACTATAGTAATTTTTCCCACAAACATAATTTCCAAACTGATCGATTTTATTTATTTCTTTCAGTGATCTCGGCATACCCTTGGATTCATTCAGTGCTCATAATTAATTAAATAGTATATTTGAGAGATGACATTGATCATGATTCATACCCGAGTTGAGAAAATTTGACTATGTACTTATGAATATGTGTTGGGGTCATTCGAACACAACAATGACTGTTGGTGCGCAGCGGTAAAGGTTCAGCTCGTTGCGCAATAGTCTAATATCCCGGCGATTGCAAAAATTATTTTGCACGGGTGAAATATAGTATGAATAAAATCAGATCGTCAAATTACCGACTCGTAGTTGAAGTCGTATGCAAATATGAAAATAAATGCCCATGAAAATGAAAAGAAAACTTTAATAAAACTGTAGATATTCAATAAAAAAAAAAAATTATTCATGTGAAATTTACTACAAAAGATGTTGAAAAGAGTTAAAAAGTATTTTGATATTCCAGAATAAATATTTGTTCTCGTGCTTGTAAAAGCCGTGACGCGAGGGAGAAAGCACAAGCCCGACGTCGGATTGAAAAGAAAAAGGGCTACGTGGCACGGGCTGCGTGGGGGTAACCGTAGGTGCACCGATTCATTGATTAGAAAGCTCAACGGCGAGGAGTAACAAGCTGAACGAGGATCGAGCGGGCTAATCCAATAGCGACAGGTCAGTGGGCCGTCGGTAGGTTGCGAGTGATTTAGCGGCTAACTCGATGAGAGCAAGCCTTTGCCTCGGCTCGAAACGCCTAAGCGTCTATCTAATCATTTTTCCTAACGACTCGAGGAGCCGAACGCGAAAGAGGCGGCGGCGGCGGTGGCGGCCAAGCGGCCAACGATGTCAAGAGTAATTTCCTCCCTCTGCTGAGTCGCACTAATGATCTTGACCTCTCCTCTCCCGCCCCTCTGTCTCTCTCCTCGTATGCTCATACCCCTGGCGCTGCTCTTCTTCTTTTTCCTCTCTCTCTCTCTCTCTCCACCTTTTTCAGCTCTTCTTTTTCCTAGTCATCGGCAATTTTTTTAACCCACGCCCTCGGGGGAGGAGGGCATTGTTTCAATCAAGAGAGAGAGAGAGAGAGAGAGAGGACCAGACGGCTATTCAAAACAACTTTTTTGCCGAGGCCGGATAAAAATTCCACCGTCGAATGTACGCCGACGGCGAGGTGAAATTCCAGCGGAAACTTATTATCGAGTGCGCCAGGGCAACGGGTAAAATATCGCGTTGATTATGAATCATGTATGAGCGAGTTTACACGGCACTTGGGGGGCGGCGGGCTATACGTATTTTTCAAAATATCGGTGCGCTGGCTCTTTTATTTTGTCGCTTTCATTCGCTTTTCGCAAAAATAGTATTCCAGGAATATGAAACGAGAAAGTGAAGGAAGCGAGAATATCTTGTGCGCCGTTCACCGCGGCCAACTCAATAAAGAAGATATGATTCATACCCCTCGGATCTGGGAGAAACTTTTTGAGAATAGTTGGACTTGCGTTGCTCTTCAACAACTCAGGAATGAGCTTGGAAAAGCTGAAAGGCAAATTTATACTCGGGTTTTTCGAGTAAAAGAGCAAGTGACAGAGTTCTTATTCCTTATTCATATATATATATATACATCGAGCGCACTCGTTGCACTCAAAATACCATGAAATTCGCGGGGCAATTGTCACGACGGCACCGCGGCACAAAACTTTCAAGCTACTCGCGCATAATTTTTTCAATTTTCTCCATGCTACTAAACTTCATGGGATTCGACGTATTCATTCCATCAGTATAAACTTGTTGGGCTTCGATCTGAGCTGAGTAACTCTTGATATCGGAGCAAAAATAAAGAGTCGATTATTCGTCGTCGACTTTGCAGTGCTCGGTTGTCACTCTGGCAAAGTACTGAAGCAACAAGGCCCTCGATCAAACTAATCAGTTGCGTATGACGTTATTTTCAGGGGATTCGTTGTTATTATTCAGTCGCAGGCAGAAGTCGGATAGTCCTGATGAAGCCCGGGGGTCCGAGTCCCGATAGTGTTTCGCGTCTCTTTACCAAACGGGGAGCAGTACACGGCGCTTGTTCGCGAGCCGATGTATAAGATGTGGAGAAAAAGTCGGATGAAAAGTCAAAAAAGGAGAGGAAAAAGAGTCGAGTTCTTTGTAAGGTGCGCGCGGGCGGCCGGGTGGGGGCATACGTATATAGGTGCTATAGGTGTAAGAGAAAGAGAGAGGGAGAGAGTCGCGATCCCTCGGGCTCGGTCTAAATCTTCACAGCTCGAAGCTGCCGACAAACAAAAGCCGGCGCCCCGGCCGGGCGCTGCAGATCGATTCGCGCGCTCACCTAAAATGGCAGTTCGCGTCTCGCCCGTAAAACTCGGCTGCGCCAGCGCGCGACTGCGCCAACGAACGCGTGCGTGTGTGTGTGCGCGCCTCGCGTACGCGGGATTTTTTTCAACGAGCCACTTTGCGCGCCGCGCGTACCTGACGCCCCCGCCAAATCCGAAGAATTATCCTCGCGCGAATAGAGAACTTGATATTCAAGGACGCGCGCCCGCCGCTGCTCGTTCGTGCACACATATACGCGAGAGCGATAGCGGCTCTGGAAAATATCTCGGCGCGCGCAGAGGATCCAAAGTTTACGATGTACCGGGAAAATTGGACGGAGACTTCTTTCGCGGTGGTTTTCATCCTCGTCGTGTAAAACACCACCCGCGTGTATTATTCATCGCAGCGCGGATAATTAGGTGTTGGACACTTTTCATTATGCGTATATTTTCGCTCGTGCGCAACCCGACAGCCGTGTTTTTACACGTACAATGTACGTCGTAAATCATTTTCGCGCATAATCGGGCATGAACGTGTAGGTTGATGCGCGCCGCGTGCAGTACGAAATTGAGTAAGAGTCATGAATTTTATCGGAACATCGCCAGGCTCGGGGCATGATTAACCGATCCGTTAATCCAGACCATTAGCGCGGCACGACGACGACGACGCCGACGCGCGATACACACAAACGACTGTGGCGCGGCTCCCTCGTGAAAGCCCCGATGAATATTTTAATCTCGGCCGCGCGTATTTTCCCCGTGTAAAATGATATTCCCGCGCGGAGATGGATGAAAAATGAAGATGAAAATTGTGGCGCGACCTCGATTGGGAACGCAGGCTATGCGGCTCGCGATATTGCGCATATTACAATGGGTACAAATTCAAACTTCCAACTCGTCGTATTTTAGATACATCCGCGGCTGAATAATGATCGGTTCTACTGCTCGCGGTATATCAATAGCAGCTGAAAAAATCTATATCGACAGAAGCTACTACATTCAGGAGGACAAAATCGAATTTCTGGGCACTCTGCGGATCCACGCGAGTTTTACATCAAAGTGAATTGTGCAAAGCGTGAAGAGAATCCTTTCCACAAACCCATCCCTCAGGTGACCAGCTGACGATGCTGCATAGCTCTACATCATCACATACAAGCCTCCAATAAATAAAAAACTCACGAGAACAACGTTATTGGTGAAAAATGAATGAAGCCGTATTAAATCATCTGAAATATGCGCAAGTAGAAGAGGGTTTTGGATTCACCGGACGGTACACTGATTTACCATTGTTATGCACTGTAACAGCAAAACAGCTGACCGTCCGAGGGGCTCTAGAGAGGAAACTATTCAATTAGTAAGGTCGAGCTGGGGGGGGGGGGGAAGAAAAAAAAAGAGGCGAGACGCGTGACAAGCCAATGCATCAGTGGCGTCGGCGGCGGGCGGGCGGGAGCGCAACAGCCGCGCGCGCAGTAGTCACGGACAGAGTTTTGTCAGCCGCCGGGAGGCACGCGCCGCCCGCGACACGGCAAAGCCCGCCCGCAAACTTTATCTCTCTCCGTCTGTGTGTGTGTCTCTCTCTCTCTCTCGCTATATCTCCCTTCTTGCTCCCAGCCCCGAAAAGTCGGACGAGTAATTTTTTAATCCCGCAGCTGTGTCGGCCGCATTGTTCGCCGCTGCTGCTGCTGCTGCTGCTGCTGCGCGCAGTCGAGCATTGTCTTGGGCCTTGATGCGTTTCCGCGCGAGTTTCCGCGGCGGGGCGCATGGATTTTCATGAATTATGCTGGTGCCGCGTGGTCGCTTTTTGCAAGCGTTTTACCCTATCCGACAAATCCACCTTCCCTTGTCTCGATCTCGTGTGCGCAACAGCGGGCCAACGCTTACTTTGGATTCCGTTTCATATTCATTAACTCGTTGTGTGTGTGTGTGTGTTCGGAGCTTTACGTCCAACGTCAACAGCATTCCACTGCGATTCTCAGTTCAACGCGCGTGGCTCTTTGAACTTTGGACTGATCGAAGGCATCGCTGCGAGGTTCGGTTGTTATTAACCCTCGCACGCGGCTGTTGTGCCAACGTCTTCGTCTCGCGGCTTGGAAATGTCGATTCTCGAGTCGGCCGATGCGCGACCAATTTGACATTCTTATTGGAACTCGTCTGATATAATCCAACAAGCGCGAATGACTAGGTAATGTATTGAATGCAGGTGCAGCCGGGGCAAATTGTCGGGGCTTTGTTGAAAAAACGCACGAGTTCGTCGCGCAATTTGGCCTCGACTCGAGATACGTCGGCGGCTGGAAACTTGGGCCGCGCGGGCAATTATGAGCGCGGCGGTGCCGAGGCAGCCAGCCCCAGGTGTTCGTCTCGAGGCCCCGGTAATCGCGATTGCGTACAGAAACTCATCTACATAATTCAATTAGACATTCTTCGCCGCCGCTGCTGCTGCTGCTGCTGGGGATCGATCCGCGCTCCGTACCAGACCGCCTCTGAATTTATCCGGCTTGGCTCGGGTTAATTTTGCAGTGGAATTTACGGGCAGATTGGCGGATTGATAAGAATCCGCTCGGTCAGCCGGTCGGGTTTTATTTCGGCGAAAAGCGCCGATCGCGCGGAGCCGGCTCGTGTATTGATTTCAGCGGCGGCGGCGGCGGCGCGCGTCGAAAACCCAGCGCTGCCTCGTGATTGATGCATATATTGGAAAAGTGTGTATAATGTTTGGCTGGCAGGCAATGCTCCCCGAACCGGTGTGTGGTCGATAATTTATTTTTAAAATTCTCCCCGACCGACCAAAGATTCGTACGTGCGACTGCAACATTTGCTTGGAGTCACACACACACACACACACTTGACGCCCCTGGGGGCATGCGTGCAGCGACGAATTATCTTCGGCCAGCCGTACGTCCGCGCTATCAAACGAATTCCCATACTATCGCCCGTCTCATTTCCGCATCTGCTTCGATCCGAATTTGCTGCCCCGATAAATGCCGCCTCATCCCACCGCACGGCTCCACACAAACTATACACCGAGTGCGTATGTACCGCGCGGCCCCCCAATAAAAAAGCGAGCGTTCAAAATTAAATTCCTCTCGTCGATTTTCATCAGCGTTAACTTGCGGATATTTCGCCGCTCGGCCCGACGCAAGTTCGAACAGTACCGATAAACATGGGGCGCTCTCGGGTAATTGTACTGTTCGTTGTTGCGATTAATACCCGGGCGTCCGTTCAATTTTTAGCTCGCCGAATGCGAATCATTCGTATTGTGGTGTGGACCGACAGATTAACCGAGACTTTAATCCACATTGTAACGATAGATTGGCGCACGCGCGCGCAGTGCAGTGTCTAACGAAATTTCATTAGCAGGCAAAAAATAGCATTTGATGCAATAATATACGGATGGATATGGGTATAGCTCGTGGGTTCCACTAATGATTTCATTACTGGTAATACTAACGACTCCACTATTAATAATACCCCAATCAAATTAGACCCTAATAATGAATGTAATTGAGAGCCAGCCTAATTGAATGGAAAATAATTATTCAGCGACGCTAAAGTTTCGTTTGAAAAGTAATCCGATCGCGGAAAAAGTTTTGTCTCGTGGCAGCAGCGCGTGGGCTGTTTTCACTACTGAAACCACAGCCAAATACTCCAATCATTCACCACGAACCGATTCTACGTAAATCTCTATCTGTATATTATTGCATATTTCACTCTCGTAACTAATGAGAAACATAATCTGAAAAGTGTGCGCTCATTAGCAGCCACCCTCTTTGGGAGAGACGGAGAGACTCTGCAGCTCAGCGGTGCAAGGGAAAACAAAGGAAAAAAATTAATTTAATGGTGTACGCTCATTAGCAGCTTGGTTTCGGTTCGCTTCGAGGGAGAGAGATTGAGTGTAGGTGCACAGCTTACACTTTGGCACTCTGAATTATGTGTGCGCTCGCTGCTCAAATCGAATTGCCCCCCGATATGTTATAGATAGGAACGGGGTATAATATAAGCGTTGGTTCCGACCTCGCACAAAATTCCAGGGACAAAATTGAACGCTCTATATATATATATATATATATACATATTCTCAGAATACACACCCATAAGGTTTTATGCATAAAAATGTTCCTGCCCTTTGTCCGGTTTCGAAGAACGAGCGTGTGTACTACGTAATACCGCCTAATTCGGTATCGATTTATCGGCTAACCCGGCGGCTGCATCTCAATGCACCTCGAACGAAACGTCAGAGAGAAAGAAAGAGGCTGGAATTATATATGCAGCTAGACGGCGAATTCTTTCCCGGCCATTGTTTCCCGGAGCTATACCAAGAGAAATTTATTGTAATTATTACTATGAATCAACTAGAAATTTAGTGATATTTGCTTACACATGTTTATTATAACAAAAATATCGTTATTTTGAACATGAAAAATAGACTTCTTACGATATATCCAGTATGGCTTGCTTCGTTGTTTTTGTCCGTCTTGCTATACGTCTTACTGGGTGACTATAAATTTCGATTTTAAAAATGCAGCGTCGTAAAACTTTTAATATTGACTGTGCCAAAAGAACAACGAATCCCACTGTAATAAATCAATTCTGCAAATGGTAGCTTAAAAACTAATATCTTTCGAATATTTTATAATGATTTATTACTGTATATGAATCATGATCTTTTTTAATTTTAATGATCGAAACAAGTTGAAGGTTTTTGTCAATTTGATTATCGATTCATTTCGCTTGTCTTTGGTTACACAGAAAATCTTTAATATCAATCATATCCATGAATCAAGACATCTTATTTCTTTCTGTCTCATAAATGTGAACAGAAAACATTGTTTGTGCTTTTCGAGATTTCACAGCTGAAACAGTATTTTTCTGTCACTTTCTCTCATTTCGAATAATTGCGAGTAGCATTTAGGTCAATTAATCCGAATAAAAACAGCCTATTTCTGGATGATTACGAGAAGATTCATAAAAATATGAATTCGTAATATCACCGAAAATTAGCATGTCGTGAAAATTATAGGCCTAAAGTAAACAATTGTCTCCAATTAAATTATTCTTGCTAACGTAATTAATTGTTGGAACAACCATTTCCCATATAATCAGAGTTTTTCAGTGTACACTGAGATAAATCTGATTATGAACGCGTTTATTATTTTTATGAAACATTATTGAGAATCAATTTTCACCTTGAATTTTTACCCTATTTGTGTATTCATGAGTTGTCTGTATACCATGTAATATCCACTCTGTGAATGCTGTTATATTTTTCTTTTTCAGCGTAATGATTAGTATGATTCGGATAGTAGAGTAGACTAATTCGGCACCCACAGCACCCACATATTTAACTAAAAAACCATACTTTGCACTCGGTGACTAGGACGTGCTCGTCGCGCCGTCGAGGTCGCGCGCGGGTGGCGGGGTGCTCGCCCCGATGCCGCGCGCCCTGTATAAGCCCGAGTATGCGGGAGCTACTTGGCGCGACGAGCGAACACAATAAGCTGCTGCGTTCGCGCCACACAAGAGCCGATTGAACGTCACAATGGCTAATTGAAAATTCACGAGGATACCCAGGCAGCCAGGCGCACGTGCAAATTCACTTGCAGCGCTCGCGTGAATTTGAATCGTACGTGCAGATTCGATAGGAGTCCGCGACATCGGGCCAGACTCGGGCGCGCGCGCGCGCGATCGTATCGATCCGTCGCTGCGAGCCCTTGCCAAATTTCGATCTCTTCGGATGGATGAACTTATTCGAACGCGTTTCCGTTAGATACACCGCGAGTTTAGGGCCAAACAAGCTTTTTGTCGTTTCTCTTTCTGCTACGTGAATTTCGATGCTACGGGATCTTTGATAGCCAATACTTTTAGCCACTTGACGATGTATTAATTCGAGCTGGTCGAGGTGTGGTTTTTAGCCAGCCTCTACGAGTAAATGCCTTCGATTTCCAATGATACTATTATAGTCGAGACAGTCGGCAAACAAACGCGTTTCCTTCTGCACAATTATCAACTCAGCATAGTGCACAGAGTATTATCTTGACTGTAATAATGATGCCACCATTGGAAATCGAAAATTTGCCCGAGTCGCGAGGCCAGTGAACTTTGCCCACTGCAGCCTTTCAATTATTTCAATTACACAACTACCCAAGTATATTGGCCCCTCGAACGTCTCGGACCAAACACATTTTTTGAGCCGAACCGAGGGCATTACTGGATGGTTTTTTGTTTTTATAATCATCGGGAAGATGTAGCACAGTTGGTTCGGCGCAGAAAAAGATGTTTGACAGATTTAGTATTTCCCACGAGTAGTACATTCCTCCTCGCGAGGGAAATTACCCGGGTAAAGTATAAGAGCTTGATTCTGTCGGGGAGTGCATCACGGGGAGTTGGGCTGATCTAGTGATACCGGCATCGCCGTCTCGGTTTTTCCCTCATCGAGTCTCGGCAGATTGAATTAAGGGCGTTTAAATATTAGCTCGAATTATGAGCCGGGCATTTGCATAGTGATTAATTATGCATTAGGAGGTGAAAGAGAAGAAGCCGGAGGCTGGGCAGCTCGCGCAGTTGCGCCCTCGAGAGCCAACGATATTTCGAATGGGAATAACAAAACTATGCTAATAGCTCATGCGCGCGCGCAGCTCTACGCACTAATTGGAAAAGGGTCGAGCGTGAAATAATACAAGTTTCCTCCGCGGTATCGAGAGACAGCCCCGCGCCGACGATCATCCACCCCCAACTCTATTTTCCCCAAAGGTTATCGTCAAATATCCCCAACATGAAATACCTAGTCAATTATATACGTGCACTTTCGACCTACCGACGGATACATATTTATTGTGAAATACAACGAGCGATTGTTAGGGAACGGAATATTTTCTCATTAGTACTAGTGTGCCACTATATTTCATTGAAAGAGTAAGTGTAAATAACCCAAATAACCCTCAAGCTCCGGAACCTAGTTCATGGAAATTTTTCATTTTTAATTATTCGAATGTTGCTTGCTGTATGATCAAAACTGCCCTTGACACCCAAATTACGTTCCGCACTCTCTAAATTTAAAATAATTAAATGCCACTATTGATTAGTAAAATTTGCATTACGAGGTGAGAAGAATAGGTAATATTCCCTCGAAAATCAGTAAAATATTCACTATAATACGTGCAAAAACATTGTTTTCTACTCCTCGAATAGTGAAATTTCGTCGTTTCAAATTGTTTAATACTGGTGTTGAGGTAAAAAAGTGCACTATTTGAAACAGTCAATAATTAGTATTTTTGATAGTTGATATTTACTAGCTATGCAATCGTTAACCAAGAAATAGTAAATATATTCACTCGATCGAATGGTAGTTTAATTTTAAATTCAGAGAGTAAATTGGCGAAGTGGATCATGTTGAAATATGCTTGATAAATCGAGAATCGGGCGAGGGGAAGCGGGGGGGGGGGGATATCCGGACGCTGACGCGCTAAGTAAGCTTGTCATCGGAGGCTGTTCGGCGTGCGAAGGGTGTATTGGGACTGGGCAAAAGGACAAAAGAATAATAACGCGGACGAGAGCGGCCATCCATCCGGAGCCACTTGCGCGCATCTCAGCGGCATCTAAACTTAGCCGGTTGCGGACATCCGACGGGCCGCAGTCCAGCGCATGTACGCGCGCGGCGCGGCTAATATAAATCAGTATGACGAATGGGCGGCTCGCTCTGCCGAACTTGTAATTTGACGGGGCGCATTTCCTGTCCGAGTGTCGGCTTAATTGCATTCCGCCCCGAGCTGCAGCGAGCCGGCGAGAGCCCCACCCCCCACATTCTTATCGTTAATCTCGGCGCCGGCGCGTCGATATTCAAACGGATAGAGCCGTGCGCCGCTGCAGCGGCGAACTTTTTCAACGAGCCCCGAACTGGGCAGCGTCGGCCGGCCACGTGCCCGGCGTGTTTTCGCGAATAGAGACGCGTTCGCCCGCCCTGTGGACCACGGCTCGAGTCACGAAGCGAGAAAACAAAATTGCGGCATCCCCGGTACTTCGAGGGACCGACCACCTGCGCGACCCGCAAACGCAGCGTGTCCGACTATTCCCGGCCGGTTCTACTGCGATACATACGTATATATGTACATTGAGGCGCGCTCGCTCCCCGAGATCCTCGTCGGACGTCGCAGCCGTGAATCATCTACGGCTCCGCACGTCTCTCGCCGAACCTGCCATTTAGTGCGCAATCTGCTTGTGGGATTTTCGCTTATTAAGACCCTGCATTAATCCGCCTTAAATGCACTTGGATGTGTCGCGATACAATCAGCGAATCGTAGTTCGCGGGTCACGCGACCGGTCGACGCGTCCCGTTCTCCCAACAACACAATACGATATTCGCTATTTTGCTCCGGGAGGCGAGAGGACGGGGCAGGACAAAAATTGGGGTGGAAAATATGTACTTGGTCGAAACGACATCGAGAGTATTTTAGCTCGGGTTTAGCGAGATGTAAGCACGACGTCAAGATAGTGTATGTGTGTGTGTGTAGATCTCGGCTGGCATACATCGCACCGATACTCGGTGAGTCGGTGTGAAAAATCATGTTTTACTTGGAAGATCGCCCGAGCGTGAGCTCAAGGACACTCGGAATGAAGCCGCGCCAACCTACATTTCTCCCCCCAACCCCCCTCCTCCGGGCGACATTTTTTCTTTCTCCTCTCTTTCTTTTTTTCTTCATAAAGGGCGAGCGCCGGTTCGTCCGCGTCGTCGTTCAGTGACCAGGAATACCCTACTTATATCGTCGCGACCATTTCCAACCTGCAGCACACCCCGAGCCAGCAGACCCGATCCGCGCGTGCACTCGCACACACACCCGTACGTACGTCCAATTTTCCATATCTGGAGCGTTGAAAAATACACGCGTCGATCGGCGCCTGATGCCTCGGGAGGGGGGGAAAACAACCCGCAACAATGCACATCGAAAACAATCGGCGGCGGCGGTAGTAACAGCATCGGAGAGTGGGGCAACTCGAGAGCCGAGGACTAATTAAAAAGAGGAATGGGGGAAAAAAGGCGAATGGCGAATGGGAGAAAGTACACGGCTCGGCTCGATTGGGGGAGGGGGGGGACGACGAAGCCCGGCGATCCCGAGGAATATCGAACAAACGAGGTGGTCCGTCAACTGTAATCCGTCTCTCTCTCTCTCTCTCTCTTGCGCTGCGCTGCTCGCACTGCCGGCGCTCGGTTAATCAACATACACAGGCCCTCGATGAAGAGTCGCTCGGCCGGTCAAAGCACTAGCCGTGCCCCGCTTGCCGATTAGTCTTTTTCTCCGGCGTGGATTGTTTCAGACGGGTGTATACACGGGTTTGCGCCGTGCGCGCACGAGCGGGTTCCGTGAGAAAGAGAAAAAAAGTAGGCAAAATCTTTCGCTTCGTGCGCGCGTTTGCCGACTCTGCTCTATACTATATAAGGGAGGCCAGCTCGTGCGCAGCTACTGCAACGCTTTGGCCAGAGCTTCGTTTCGCAGAGACGCTTCGTCTCTCCACCCGGGCCACTGTGCACTGTCCTTCTCTCGCGCTCGGTGTATTTATTCATTTCGCGCCTCGATTCGCCCGCGAGCTTCTTCCTCGCGCACATTGGCAGATTCGCGCCAAGACGCCAGTGCGCGCGTATTCCATTGCACCTGGACGTGCGTCATTTTCAAAAGTTACGCGCCGCCGCGCATGATCCGCTCGCATATCTGCAGTCCAGCCGAGTTGGCACAGTTCCACAATAAACTTCGTCAATCAACTCGAAAGTCCAGCTTGAATTTTCAGCTGACGAATCAACTCGAACGTACGTACCTCGAGCGAGCGATATATTTGCGCACAGTCGCAATGATTTTTTTCCATTCGGACGGGTACAGTAGCGCATTTTCAAATACTGCCACGAGTTGAATCTTTCGAGGAAACCCACTCGAGACCAGCGAAACTTCGGGCGGATCTTTCACTGTACAGTATCTAATTTACGGAGCGCCCGGAGCCATAAGAAAACCCTCTGCAGTCGCTACACCAATCGATTCAACGCTCGCGGACTTTTTCTCCCTCGCGAGAGATGCGATAGACGAGAATTGCGCCTCGTGCGCCCGTTTATATTCCCCGCGTCTTGGTCGGGTGCATTTGAATTGTGCATTTCGAGCCAGCCGACGGATCCACCACGCAAACACGTCATTTTCCACGGCAGCTCCCGCAAAATCTCCAGCTCGACTGTATAAAATTGTGCGCTAAACGCCGCAACGACGCACCAACGAGTATACTATATGTATATTTGGGGGTGGCTCGGTTTCTGCTCGCAGCGGCGTCGGCGGCGGCGGGACGCCAATAAGCGAGTTTCGCGAGCAGTACAGCCGAGCGCATCGATAATAAGAGTAGCTCGAGCTGCGGCGAAGGCGGAGGTGAAGATGCGGCGGGGGACAAGAAACGCAATTACGCGCGCGACGAGCCTCCAGAGTATGAATTACGCTAATCGCCTCGAGACCGACTTGACGATGATTTCATTGTGAGCGAGGGACACGTCGCGCTTATGTATATATACATATAGATGTACTGCAGCACGGGCACTTGGGCCTACTCACTGAAAAGCCTACGGCGAAAAATCACTGTATGAAAAGAATTATCAAATAAAACTGCAGAGGATTTTTCGTATCATCAAAGTGAATTCACTTCAATTCCATAAGTTTCAATAGTAACAATTTCCACACCACAATTCGCAATAAATTTTTCGCTATCAAACTCACGGACTCCACTCTAGTTACATATAAAATTCACTGCTGTTCCACTCAATAATTCATCCACTTTCTTACAGTGATTTTTCGCTTTAATACATCAGCTTTTCACCGTAAGCTTTTGGGAGAATACGCATGACAAAATCGATTCATTTATTCCAATATGAATATTTTACTCAATTTAACATGCAACGTACAATTGCAGGTGCGACTGGAGTAGTCACATTAACGCTCGTGTCGCATTTTGCCGTGCTAATGCAATTAAATTGAATATTTATCGTACCCAATTGCAATATGACTCAAATACTCAAATTGACAATTGTCGTATCTGTTTTTTAGATTAATTTCCATTTCATTTCTTTTTGGGAAATACACGGGCGATAAACCTTTTACAAAATAGATGAAAAGTGTTTTCCGACGAACCAGTCATTGTTCGATCAGTGATTAGATTCAATTGACAGAATAATATAAATTGTAGTCGAGCAAGAATACAATACAAGCGTATATAATATAACGTGTGTATAGGTGTGTGACGTTTCTCCAATATTTGAATTATTCTTCACTTATTTTTATAAGCTTCAAAATACTTTCGCTTTCATATAATAGCAGCTGCTAACGTGAATATGTAAGGTGAATGGACCCAAATTGCCACTTTTCTTATTTTGTATTTCCTGTGGTCTTTCGACACTAGTTGCAGTTGGTCGTTATGTTGGCAGTATTAAAACAAAATTTTCTCTCGCTTTCTCCCTCATTTAGCCCTTAAAACCACTTCCTCACAATACTTACAACTTTTACTACCTGTTTTTTCCCTTCTTTTATTTCACCCGCTAAATCAATTACAGTAATCAAGTGTGATCATTCTCATTTCGCTTCACATATCTCATGTAAAAACATCTAGCTTTTGATTGGTCGCGTCTCTTTTCCTCAAACTATTTTCTATCCTACTCAAAATAAACTTTTCCGCATGGAATATAATGTGGGCTCTTAATATGAGTAGGAATCGAAAGACTGAGTAAAATGGTTGAATACTTGAAGTAAACGTCAAATTTTTATCGATATGTTGTAATGATGTAAATACATATTTTTCAATTTGATGTAAAAAGTTTTTGATAATCATTTATGCAAACATGATTTCGAGTTTATTTCATTTCAATTTGATCGTCCTTATAGGTGTATAGAGCTGTAACAAGTGAGCTGTAACAAGTGATTAATATGAAAAAGTGTCATATTGGATATATATGCACCTAATGTGGTCCTTTTAAGTTGCTCTGGTTTACTTTTTGAATGGGTTCAAATGGACAAATGGTAAATATAACGATGGTTTATAGTAAGTCTTGAGCTCGCAGAGTTTTGAAATTCCAATTTTGTCATAGTTGAATTGATAATAAAAAGGGTTGGCATATTGTGTACAATTATCTTACTTTGGCAGTGCAGGAGAAAAGGTATGTTGAACATTCGGAATACAGCGAACGGATAAATTAATGAATTAACATAACGTTTATTGAATAAACTGGATGGCTATCTGAATGAAGAAGAAATCAACGAAATTGCAACACTGGAATTAAGTGTAGTGTTACTGATAAAAATTAGATAAACAGATTAGTTGGAGTGATTTTGACTTGAATTAAGTACGACAAGTACTGCGGATTTATAACTATGATAAATTGATATTTATTTCGAGTATACAATATATTTTGAGTAGCACAAGCACAACGATTAAGAAATCGTTTTTAGTGTGAATACGGCTCGGGGTTTTTGTGGGTTAACGAGCTGCAGTGCGCATCGCTGATTGAGCGCGCGAGATATCGAGCATGTACGCTAATTCAGCCGCGAGCTGATAAATAGCGTAGCGCGTGGGCGGAGAGTTGCGCTATTCGAAAGTAGCCGATTTGCGGCAGGCGCGTGTCTGTGTACGTGTGAGAGCGGAGCTTGCGCGTCTAGAATGTCCCGCCGCGCGCGGAATATATACTTGCGCCCATAGTTTTCGACAACTCGCTCGCTCGCGCACTTTCCAAACTCCGTGCCGAGCCGTATACACTGTACACTCTATCTGTCCGGCGCGCGCAGAGACGAGTTTGAACGAGATGGAATTCTCTGGAACAGTTGCGACGTCAAGTCGATTTGATGTCGATATAATATACTTTGGCGAAACCCGTCGTTCGGTCGGCGGTAGACAATATATACGAGTCGCGTGTTTGGATATGCGTAAATCAGACTGCAAGTATACTGGGGTATAAGTATTATGAGGTAGGCTCGTCAAACGTGTGCTCGAAAATATGGGGAAAAAAGTGTATGGCAAATGTCATCCCATATTAATCTAGACGAGTAATATCGCTGACCGAATTGGAATATGAGAATTGAATATGCTCGTCAATGAACAAGTATTATTCGACTTCAATCGCGCGTCCATCGCGGCTTGGTAATATTCTCAAAGAAATTTGGAAATGGACAATGGATGCGTCAGTTAGGAATGAAACAAGTCAAGCTGATCACGCACCAACGTCGAAACCGCAGCCTTGCCGAGCCTAATGAACCGAAGAATATTGATAATGTTAACAATAATAATATCGACGAAACAAGCGGGAAATGTCGGGGAGGACGTGCAGATCCATCATACGGACTGGACACTCCAAAATGGCCCCGGTGCGCATTAATCTCGACGGGCCTCTCGAAGATGAGCTGCACATTTGAGTTTGCTCTCCACCCGAGAAACTGACAAGTGCCTTTGTTCGCGGTACATTTGGAATGTGCTTTTGTTGGCGAGCGGCTCGCGCTCCCGTCGGTCTGTTGTCGTCTTCGGCACGAGCGAGTGTATACAGCCGGCGACACGAGAGCCCCACGCTAAGTAGTAATTTCCTATCCTGCGGGTAATATAACTCTAACGTAACGATCGTCTCGCGAGTCTGAGCCGGGGAGCAACGGATCCCGCACTTTCCGCTTCCCTTGATTTGTTCTGCACACAAGTTGCTTGTGCATCTTATTCGGTGGGTTATATACTGGGATGATTTTTCCTTCACGCGTCCGACCGATGTACTTGTCCGCCAAATCAGTGGGCTTTTTAATCGGTCGAGCTGAGCCGTTGCATATGAAAGGATAAAAAACGACGGCCATTCGGAGGCTTGCCAGAGCTTTTTTATACCGGCTCTCAATTAGCGAGAGAATGGCAGACGCTGCTACCGGCGCGGGGCGAAGTGTTTGTCGCGTGCCGTGCGTGCGTCAGTACGCGAGTAGTTAGTACACAAATATAAGAGCGATGAGGATTTGTATTGGGTGTCGCGCAGGCAGATTTATCGATAAAAACGTGAGAAGTATTTCGTGGAGGCGTTCCGCTTAGCCCTTGCTTAATCCCCGACTACACGTGGCTCTCTTAACTTGCAGAGGGAGTGAGGCAGAGCCCGCGTAACACTACCGCGGCTCTAATTTCCCACAATCCGTCCGATATATACGAGTACTAGCTCTCGATCCAGATAGTCGAGAGCTCCGGGATCCATCGCGATATTCGGCAAGACAAGAGGTATGAACGAGTGCTTGGCGCTTAATGCACTGCTTGGGCCGCAGTGGCCGTCGCCCGTGCAATCAGAATAACACAGCTTTCCGTATTAAATTGCAGCTGCTCCAGCGGGACATGCTCGTCACGCGCCGCTCAATTCGCTCGGTTCAATTTCATCTGATGCGCGCGCCAACTATACAGTCGCAAAACAAGGGACGCGATACAATTAAATCGGCGGTTCAGCCGGGCCCGCAAACAGGGCCAAATCAAGCTGGAATATTCTTCCGAAGCGAATTGCGGGGGAGAAGTGTCGCAGACGGATGTAAAGCTGCGGGATTAGGGGGGAAGCAACGTTTCCCGCTCATTACCCACGGCAGCAACAGCCGCCGCCGCCGCCTCAAAAAGCCAAAGAAAAAGCCGAGGCCGCCGCGAGACGCGCATACCTAATGCACAATTAGCCGCGGGACGGGACGGGGGAGGCGACTTGTAATTCGCTTAGGGCCGGTGCCGCGGCCACGTGCGTGCCTCGGCGCTCGAGCTCCCTCCTATATATATCTATGTATGTACAGCGTGTGCAGAGAGACGCGAGGACGAGGAGCCTCGTATAAAAAATGCCCCCGACGCGAGCTGCAGTATCCTCTTGCAAGTATAACAGCTGCAGATGAGCAGCGCGTGCGCTCCGGAATTCGCGTTTTATCGACGAGTGCAGCGTTCGAGAGCTGTGGGAGCGAACGGATTTTTCGAGCTGGCGATGCGCTTTTTGGCCGCGAGTCGCATGGCGACAAGTGGATGTTCGCGTGATCCCCCCCGCGCGCGGCTCGCGACAAGATCGATCCCCCGCGGTTTCACAAAGTATATATACGGGCCGTGTGTCTGTTTCAAAAGTAAAAATCAATGCGCGCACGTACACGGACTGGCGCGTGTTTTGGGCCAAGTCGAGCTTGTTTGGCCTGGCTATATCGCCGTGGACCGAATCGTAGACACTGTTGCACGCCCGCGTCGCTCGCCTGGATATCCTGCAGTACGTACGTATAGAGATTCGAGTCGAAAGTCTCCCTCGTGACGTCCTCGACACGCGCGCACCTACCGCACGCACCAGTATGCATGTATTCGATCGCGCTCCGCCAAACTCGCGCGCTGCATCACTGGTGGATCTTGAGCGTGGAGGATTTGTTTACCAAAATCGCGGGTTCGTATCGGGACGTGTGTCGTGGAAGCGTGTGCGGCGAGACAGAGCACTCGGTAGGCGGTGCAGGGCCGGGAGCAAAAGGAGCGAAGATGGGAGCGAGGAGGTGAGGGACGGAGGGAGGGAGGGAGGGAGGGAGCCGGGTCTGGATCGATAGCGCGCTTACCTGGGGGAGAGCAGCAGGTGGAGCTCGGAGCTGCTTGGCGGCTCGCGGATTAGCGCTAGCTGCTACTCGTGTGTACTTGCGCGAGTACGCTGCTGATGCTGCTGCTGCTGCTGCTGCTTCTGCTGCTGCTGCTCGAACTGGCTCGCGAACTGCCGCGGCGACTGCGAGCGAGTTGGCGACCGCTGCTGCTGCCGCTGGCGCCGAGCACTGAGACTATGCGCACGACTGCACGCGATATCGCGCTAGCTCTCGAGTCTCTCTCTCTCGGCTGGCTCGCGCGCGCACTGGCTGGCTGCACGCCGCGCTGCTGCAGCCGCGCGCCACCGAGCCACCCTCGAGTCGCGCGCCACGCAGCCGCGCCAGCCCTCCCCCCCCCCCCACACCCCACCAGCTTCCGCTTCCTGCACTGCCGGCTGCCGGCTGCACCGCGCGCCAGAGCTTCCACCTACCGAGCTTACACCTTCCCCGTATATAGAGGTACACTTCCAGCGTTCCACCTCCCTCCTCCATCAGCTCCTTCCACCCTTATGCTATGCAGATATTTGTATACTTACGTTTGCGCCCGCCCGACCAATCGGCAGCTTTCACTCTGCAATTCTCTTCATTTCACGTCAATATCGTGTTTTTACGCGTATTTGTCCCAAACGATGCAGCACGTGTTTCGGATCGATGCGCGTGAAACGAGTACATTTTTTTCGAAACCACTCAAACTAAGCTGTCTTGCCTGTGACAGTATTGAAGATATTCAATATGGTCCGCATTCCAACAAAGTTTCGACAGCAGTCTGATCATCTCCACGGTCCTTACGAAGAAAAGCACATTTCAAATCTCCGACGAAAAAAAGCACGTTCCGACCTTCCGGCGAAGAAAAGCACATTTCACAGTTTACGACGAAGAAAAAAACACATTTCAGCTTCTCCGAAGAAAAAAGCACATTTCGGCTTCACGGACGAAGAAAAGCACATTTCAGCTACGTAGTATATTGAATGATGAGATGTATGAAATTGGGTATCTCAATACTCGTGAGAGTGTGTGAGAACGTGCAATATATTATTATACTACGTGGTAATGCGCAGTTAATTTTCTACCACATCGCATAACCTGAAATGTGCTTTTCTTCGTCCGAGAAGC
Organism: Aphelinus atriplicis; assembly: GCA_020882685.1. NCBI lineage: Eukaryota > Metazoa > Arthropoda > Insecta > Hymenoptera > Aphelinidae > Aphelinus > Aphelinus atriplicis. The sequence goes on along the minus strand of CM037076.1, from coordinate 14,431,054 downwards.
CGAAATGTGTTTTTCTTCGGCTGAGAAACTGAAATGTGCTTTTTTTCGCCTGAGAAGCTGGAATGTGTTTTTCTTCGTCCGATGAACGAAATGTGTTTTTTTTCGTCGGAGATTTGAAATGTGCTTTTCTTCGTAAGGGCCGTCGATCTGTGCATTGAATTTAGCCCGCAATCATTTCATGCGTTCATATTCGAACCATTCGATAACTTTACCATATACGATTTTCTATTATACTCTCAATCATAGTTCATTTCCCTAGCAACCGTTGTTATTTCAAATAGGATTGAATATTGATGCAACGGTAATCAACTGTTGCATTAGAAAATACAAAGATCGTGTGTCCTGTGTTCTCAAAAGTAAGTGCTGTAAAAATGAACTTTAACCTTTAGGAGGCAGATAACTCTCAGAAACTGGCAAAAAAGGTGTATTATATCGAGGATCGATCATGTACAAAGTGCAGATTATGGATTGCGCCACTATAGTGGCTTTGCGGCCCTCTAAAGATTAACTCGATATTTCATTCGCTTAGTAACGGTTTCTATAGAGAAACAAAGTTTCCGTTTCGTTTCCCATCAATAAGTAGACCTTGAACTAATTTTTCACTTCCTGTAGCATTGGTTGCTAAGGATGTAAGAAACGGTTGCTAGGGATATCAACAGTTGTTATGAGAAATATCTCGTTGGTTCTCATTGGGACCCAACGAGCATTCATGAGGAATTCTAGCAATTATCTCTGGGGAAATAAACAACGAACGTCGCTGAACACCGAAGTCGGTTCACATTTTGGCACGAAGAGCTTTTGTTAGTGCTAAACAGCACAAATAATAACGGCAAAAAAAAATCAAAGATGATGAATCCATTCGACGGCAGGGAAGACCGTTTGCGTGAGGATTCGAGCCATATACGTGCGCACATATCGAGAATTTTCAAGGTATACTACGATATTGAAGACGCGCGTGTCCGGTTGGTGCGCCCGACAAAAAAATTTCCCCTTGGTCAGAAAGCCTCCACCTTGAGAAAGCAGAAAGTGCAAATGTCATATCTGTCGCAGAGCAGGAGCAAGATGTTATTAGTGCACTATCCAACAGCCATACACAAGCGCTCTTTCTCCGAGAATATATGACAAGGCAATCGTTGTCTGTCCTCGCATACAATTCGCGATATCTCATCTCGCGTATATACGGATGAGTTGGTGCAGCTCTCGGGGGGCGCGCGCGCGCGCTCGCCAAAGTTCGTAGATCATTGATCGGGAGTTTGGGGGTTGCGGCGCGTGCGCCCCGAGTCACGCACGGGGTGGCCGGTGCAGAGCCGTGCAGTGCAGGGCTGACGGACAGTGCGCGCCGCGGGACAAACTGGACGATTGGTGGCATGACCAAACCGTTGGAGCAGCAGCGCGAGGAGCCCTCGCCAAGCCTGTCGCAGAGGCTCGCCGACGACAACCTGTCCAACAGCGACGGGCCCCTCCTCATCGCCTCCAGGAAACACTCCAAGCTCGGCGGCCCCCACAGGTATGCCAGCGCCAACCCACCTGCGTGCGCGCCCTGTATACTTGTATATACAAGTGTACCGCTGTTTTCGTCACGCGATAAGACGATCCGCGCAACGAGCTTCCTCAAATTTTGCACGCACGTCGGTGTTGCGCGGTAAAAATATCCCTTGATTGCCAGCTAGTCGTCCAGCCCGCGAACATTGAGTTGAGCTTTGATTGCGGTAATTTTCATGACTGATCACACGCGGAACCTCGGTATTTTCCCACGAGCAACCGCTTTTGTAACTTTTACTCGTACTCGGGTCGTTTTATCCAGTGAATATATAACCATTGGAGCTGGATCGCAAATGCATGAAGCATTCGTAAAACCGAAAATGACGTTGATGATCCATAGTAAACGAGATACATCAGTTGGGGAACATCAGTTGGCATTTGCGTTTTTTTTTCTGCTCGATCTCGATTGTAGCCCGCTCAAACTGGCGGATCGAGTCCACATTGTTTATTTGTTCTTGTGTGGCCATCAGGAGCCAGATGCAGTCCACCGCGATGCTGATGCACAGAGACAACTGGAGCAAAAGCAACGGGGGCTATTTCGCCGACGACGAGAAGAAGAACAATCGCTTCATCTGGACGCTGACTCTGGTGCTGAGCTTGTTTGGCTTGTGCAACCTCGTGTTGAACATCACTATCCTGCTCGTGCTGAGAGTCAGCCAAGGCATGGAGGCGATGGAAGTTATTGCCGGCCAGGATCTGGTCAAATTCTTCGGCAACACCGACCTAGACAGAGTAAGTTCAGAACCGAGGCTTTTCTCTCTCTCACGCATTTTCAATTTCGTCTTAGACGCTTTTTTTCCCCGGTGGGTTTGCAAGGTGCTGCTGCAGAGGGGCGTCTGCGAGGGTTTCGGCGACGAGCCAATCCAGCTGGTGGGAGACGCGGCCGGGGTGAACATCCGCGTGGCTAATCGTCGGCAGAGCAGCAGCTGGTCCGAGCTGCAGGTGCTCGAGAACGGCACGTCCGTCTCGAGGGCGGAGACCTTCCAGATCAAGGACCCCCGCAGCGGCTCGGCCATTTTCTCCACCGACTTTCCCAACTTCAGTCTTCCCCAGGGCGTCAAGAGGATCGAGGTGAATATGACCCAGACGCACAGGATAGTCGCGCCGAAGAGCGACGACCTGCGATTCACGTCGGACGAGAGGCTCTCGATGCACGGGGCCGAAGGCGCGAGCCTCGACTCGAAGGACATCGCGTGGACGGCCAGCGACGGGATTTCCCTCAGAAGTCGCAACGGCGACATTGTGATCGACGCCAAGGACAGCATCAACCTGCCCAACATCCCCATAGTTCCCTCCTTCCTGCCCACTCAGCCCAACCAACTGCAGCAACAATTCAAAGTGTGCATCTGCATGCCCGACGGCAAGGTTTTCTTGGTGCCTGCTCACACTGCCAACATCAACTGCGCCAAACTCTCCAGGTCTATGCAAGTTGATCCATGTGCCATGTGAGATGTTACTTCGTCCTATATACTCCACTATACTCTGTCGCGATCGATTTGCAATTCATGATTTCCAAGATCTGTTCAACTCCAACGCAATAATTTTTCATGTACCTAATGACTGAGATAGAATTCACAGCTTCAGCAGTATGTTTTTAATAAACGTTTTTTCTTAATAAAAAAAAAAGCTTTGCGTTATTTTTTGAGATATATAGATATATATGTTATTTTATTCCAAGTTGAGTCAAAAGTTACAGCATAAATAGGGTAGTCATTCAACTAGCATAAGATCAGTTTACAAATATTGTATTGCGTAATCCATCCATGAACAGTACAAAATTTTTTCCACAAACTCACTCACACATAATTTAGTACAGAACTTATACAAATGTGTCGCGGATTTAATCTATACTAGTGGAGAGTGGTGTTAATACAAAATCATTAAATCAAAGTTTTTCTCAAATTTTCAAGCATTACACTCACACTAAAATTCATGTACTCTCAGCTATCATTTCTTCATTGCTTTCATCCATATCTTCTTGCTGCTCTTGTTCTGTTGGTGGTTCATAAGCTTTTTCTAAAGGACTAGCTACTACTCCGGCTGACCAGACACTCATTTCTATTGCCAATTTATTCGCTCCTTCTAGAAGCGGCCTATATCCTCCATGTGACAGAACTCTTAGTAAAGTTTGAGCCGTTAAACAGACCAAATCCTGCTGCTCCAAGCTCATGGCTGTATGGACACGGATACTGCCACCCTCGCATGGATCAGAAATACCTAAAAGATATTGAATCAGTAATTAATAAGGCTATTATGAATTGTTCAATCCTAAATTACCCTCACTTTACAATTGACTATTACTATATAAAACTAATTCAGAGGTTTGATTATCGTATTCTGAACTTGGCTGGAAGATGATAAAGTAATAATTATTTTTTGAGTTTGTTTCTAGAGCACAAGAACAGACATTAGAGATGACTATAGATCTATATTTTTACTGACATCAAGATAATCATTATTAAGCCATTGTTTTATACCTGCTGATCCTGGTAAAAAGAGACCTGATGACAAAAGTTGAAGAACTCTTCTGTAGGCCTGATTAATGGGTAGAGCCTGTCGACTTGGGTTATTCATAATTGCATTATGAGCCAATACATTCAACATCCATGGAGAGAGAGGTTCTAGACCTTCGAAACGAGTTCTCATGTCTCGTAGCAAACGAATGAGAACTTTGATACTGGAATGATGAGCATTTTCTTCAAACCAACGTGAATGCCTAATTGCAGCCAAATGACCTAAAGAAGGCAAGAATGAGTTAGAGGAGATATGTTGAAATTCTTTGATTGACCAATTTTCCAAGTGATCATATCTTACCTTGACAAATTTTGATATCTAAATGTTGATCAGCCTCCAACTTCCTAAGATTCTGATGAAGAGTTGTGATAAGAACACGAACTGTAGCTTCATTGTTAGTGATATCAAAGCCACGTTCTGTTTGTGTTAATCTGAGAGCCTCCTTTGGAGCCTGTGTCTTCAGATCTGTTTGGACTTTGTTTCCCAGAGCTTCAACAGCAGTTTTTGTGGGTAAGGTTTTGAGAATGACAACAATATCAGCAACATTGTGACCTTTGATCATTGTTCCCATTTTGAAACTGCCTACTTGACGCACTTCTTCTAATTGCTATAAATACAAGATTTTTAATATACCTGTCCCATTCAACCAAGATATTCTACACAGTTCAATCTACTTACACAAGCCTCAAATGTACCCGGAGCTACAATCAAATTATCCAAGACGCTCTGGAGTTTGGTAACTAAATTAAGTATAGAAGTTTGCTCCTTAGGAGTAGGACACATATCTTGATTCTTCTTGAGAAGCGCAGCGGTGAAATCAGCTTCATCAGCAGCTGGCTTTACCCTGGGGAAGGCAGCTTCGCACAAGGTTAAATCAAATGGATGGCGAGGCATGAATTGACGCTTGGGGAGAAAACCCATCCCACGACCCATGCCCCTTCCTCTGATTATTCCACCTCTGCCTCGCACCATTTTCACTGAGAAAAGAACAATTATAAATATTTTGAAATTATCAATTTCAAATGTTAATCACAAAAGAGTTGATGTCCATTTAAAATTTCGCAGTATTTTCTTGCATGCTCATTTTTCAACGAGTGACGATGAGTTATTTGAGAGGATTAATACATTGAAAATCACAAAATGGATAGGGTCCAAAGAGTAGACAAGTAAATTGTAAAAATTGTGAAATTACGTTGAATACGAGCGCAGAGTGACAGAAAGTGAGCCTAAAAAGTAGGTAGTCAAGTGAACGTAAAATAGTGAAGTGTTTTTATTGTCACGGAGCAAGTTGAAAAATAAAAAAATTATTGTTTAAAAAAAAGGACAGACTCAAAAATGGCTGTATCGTTCTATCCGTTAGAAACAAAAGAAATTGACGGAGGATGGGAAATAGGAATGTCGATTGTCGACGCGAAAGCGTCGCTACTCTAACCAAGTTCGCGTTGGCCGTCAATCTAGTAATCAATACAGCGCACGCAGTAATATTTACCCATGACGAATCGCACGTGCCTTGGCTGAATTGGGCTACGTTTGAGTGAATCTACAAACAGAACAAACTTGCTGAACCACTGCTCGGAAGCAAATCGACGGGAAGACTGAGATCTCGAAGACTCAATGGAGGCTTGTACTCAGTACTCACCGGTCGGAGCAGCGTGGAGTCGTGGACTTGGACTGCTGCAGTGGACTGGTGGACGCTTGGTGACAGAGATCCCGGCGACTCTGTCGCGGCGGCGGCGTCGACCTTGAGTCCCGGCCGGACCCCAGAGATGGCACTCGCGAGCTGATTCGCGCGCTCACATCACAGATTCAAAGTTTAAAAAATATCCAGCTCATCAGCTGAGATTCGACTCAATTTACTTACAGATTTGTTCGATAATACAATACCGATAAAACAAACGACCGATTTGATACACAAGGTTTCGCTAGTAAATTGAAGCGTGGTTAATTTGCTGTTTCTCAGAAATGAATGAGTTCTTGGAATTGTATGAGTATGCGAAAGGTATAGAAGTGTATCTTGAATCATGCACAGACTGGGAAGAAGAACAGATGTTTTAAAAAATGGTTGTTTGTCATGAGAATATATTTGATATTATTTGATATTATTAAATCGAAAGTTGATTTTTTTTTTACTTCCAGGGGTTATCCTCACATGGAGATGTACCCATTCGAAAGTTGATTAAACACGCTCTAATTTACTCGGCGCAGCGGTCCGCCGAGGGGCAATGATGTGAAGTTGCTCAGTATGAGCTCCATACATATCGAACCATCGAAACCAACGCTGCACTGGCCGAGCGCTGCACACGTGCGTCGCGGCGAGTGCATCAGCTCAGCGGACAATCGTAGCTCCGGAAATGGATGGTTGTTGTTGTTGTTGTTGTTGTCAAAACACGACAATGTGGACAGGTGCATCAGGAGAGTGTCAAGGCTGCTGGCTCTTGTGACGGTCCGTGGCCGCAGTATAATACAATGCCAAAACATCGTTTGTTTTCCTGGGTGAGTACAACTCCTCTGCAATATTTTTTTCTGCCACGATCAGCTGTAATCTTTCATTGCGTTCCAAACTTCTCCCGTCCAATTTCGAATGCATACATAAACATCCGATATTATTGTATTCGCGATTTTGCCTTCAATTTATCAGTTGTCGTTCAGAACTGACACTCGAAAGTTTGAGTTGCGCTTGCGCGGTTCGCCCCGCTAAAATTTAAAAAAGGTCCCTTCTACGTCACTTTACGCCTTGTCTTATCAATACCTTCTGAAGAATAGTTTAGTCTCATAAATTCTCTATCATATCCACTTACGATACGAGGTACTCCGTCCATCCAAAATTATTTTTACTTTTGAAAATTACTTACAATCTTTATAAGTCGACCACTTTGTATGTACCATCCTGGATTATAGCATGTAGCATTTTTAAAAATATTTACGCAACATGCGAAATGTCCGCATAACGTCGACAAAAAATCAGAAAATCGTTTAAACACAGATGATGGAACGCTTTAAAAACGTTTGACAAACATTCTAAAATTATTTCTTGATGATTTTCAAATGTTACTGCTATCTCGAGTTTATACGTTGTTGACTAACGCAAACCTACAGCGCAGTATCATTGAAAAAAAAGACACGACACATTTTTTCTCTTCGCGACCCGGGCTTATTCTCAGTAGATGTATGTACCCGCATAATATGAGTTCACATTTGAGCGCAGGGTGCGAATTCGCACGGCCAACTGGGCCACGGGCCCGAGGCGCAGGAGGAGCTGGTGCGGCCGCGCGAGGTGGACCTGTCCGAGTGCGGCCTGGGCCCGGATCAGATCGGGAAAATCGCGGGCGGGGCCGGGCACAGTCTGCTCCTTGGGACCGACGGCCAGCTGTACAGCTGCGAGACTGGCGTGTTCCGCAGAACGCCGGGCCTCCACGGCGACCACTTGGTCGACGTCGCCTGCGGCTGGGACCACTCGCTGGCTCTCGCCGCCGACGGCAGCCTCTTCGTCTGGGGCTCCGGTGCCCACGGCCAACTCGGCCTCGGGCCCAGTCTCGACCCGATCCCCCAGCCGGTCAGGCTCCAGCTGGACTTCGGGGTGAAGAAGATCGCCGCGGGACTGAGGCACTCGGCCGTCGTCGCCGACGACTCGACGCTGTGGCTCTGCGGGGACGCCAGCAAGGGACAGCTCGGAGTCGAGACGCAAGGGGCTCGTCGCTCCGCCAACTTCGTCAGAGGTGACCCACAGCTCATTTGCACTTACGACAGTTTCATATGCATAACGCGCGCCTATTAACTCTGACAATCTAATTATATTTGTTATTCACAACATTTACTATCGAAAAATTATGTCATTACTGCAACATATCCTGAGTAACGCCACGCAGTGATCTGCCGCTGACCCATCCCAATTTGTTTCATCATTTTTTTCACACTCCTTTTGGTATGCTTTTTTTTTTTATTTTTGCCCTCTTTCAAACCTACAAAACTCAGCTTTTTCCAATCATTTTGTACAAAACTTCAATTCTACCTAGCTTAAAATTCATTCAATTTTTTTTGAAAAGTCGGGAACTGAAACGTTTTACATTTGCTAGAAAATTACAGTGGGTCGAGATTCATTTTTTGTCTCATAAAAAAGTGAATTGATCTTTTTGCATATTTTGAGTAGGATGGGACAAAATATTCAGTTGAAAATAGATATTTTCAAACTCACGTTCTACAATAAAAATATGCAAAAAAAAATCAAATTCAATATTCTTCTTCGATACCGTAAATTTCCGTCATTCCTAAATTAAATAAGAAAAAAATCAAAATTTTGGTAGGTTAGAGAGATGTTGAAAAAATGCAAAAAAAATGTACGGTTCAAATTAGACCGAAAGAATTGTTGAACCAATTCGAAGAGATGAGATGCGTGAAGTAACTTAGAATATGGCCCATATATATTATCATCGATTATATAATTTTGAAAATGTTCTGCTTCGTCCGTACAGTTCCTGGTTTGGAGAATGTGGCGGACGTTGCATGCGGTCAGCATCATACCGTGGCAGTGACGAAAGACAAGCAAATATTTGCCTGGGGCGACAATAAACATGGACAATTGGGCCTTGATCCAATATTATTCAAGAGAAGCTTGACTCCGGTCCGAATAGACAACTGTGAAATCCTTACCGAACAAGTTTTCTGCGGCTGGACACACACCTCCGTCCTTACTTGTAAGAATTAATTCGAGTGAAATTTCACTCTCCCATTTAACTCGATGTGTAACATTTATCATTCATTTGCAGCAAGTAAAGAAGTATTGATGTGGGGGAGAAACTCGTACGGTCAGTTGGGCCGTGGAAAATTGACTCCTGAAAGTGAGAAGTGGAAGATGAAAGCACCAGATATTCCAGTGAGATTCGAACAATTGGCAATTGGATCCGAGCATAACGTTGCTCTCTGTGGTATTTATACGATTTACGCAATAGTCAAGTTATATTTATACAATTTTTTGCTGAAAAACGTCGCTTCGACGTAATAACACCAATCAATTTTCCTGCTTCCAGAGAACGGCTCTGTTGTGTCTTGGGGTTGGAACGAGCACGGCAACTGTGGAAACGACGCTACCGAAAACGTTTTCGTTCCGACCGAAGTATTATTACCCGAAGGATCGGGAGTCCTCGTTGGAACCGGTGCTGGTCACTCGTTTGCTGTCATCAAGACAGACTGTTGATTCGTTGGATCCATAATTTATTTGTATACACATTGTAAATAATAATTTTACTCGCCGTTTCCGACGGTTTGTGCGCAATAAAGCTATGACAACTGACTTTTTTAATCGACGAATTGCCTCTCGAATTCGCATACGTCTCAATTGTTATCTTTTCCCTCGATTAGAATAAAAAGGGTGTCGATTTGACGATACAAAGTGAAATGTACAGTATGCAGTTACAAATATCCGTGTATACGCCGATACGCGCGGTTTAAGCGCGCATAATAGACCAATAGCGTTTATCGTAACAGCCCCCCGGTGTTCACCTGGAAATATACGAATAAGGGGGCTGTATGTGCGTAATAAGCGCACCACCTGCTGCCACCACCACCACATAGTCAACTGTTACCATCCGCTCGGCTCTCTCTTTCTCTCTCTCTCGAGCTGTCATACATTTGGTCGCTACTGCAGCGTGAGGAGGGACAAACGGCAACGGACGCATACGAGTCGCGCGATGTTTCGTTCCAAGTCTCAAAACAACATCGGGTAAAGTACTTGGACGATTTAGACTTGGATCGATCGGGAATCAGCCGCGATAATTATACAAATTTACGCTTTTGTGTTTTTCCTGTTGTCTGTGCAGCGACAGCGAGCGAGAGGCTAAATTCGTCCAGGACAGGATAGACGCTGTGGAGAAGCACTTCGCCGAGCTGTGCTCGGTTTTCGCGGCTTATACGAGGAAGGCCGCCAGGTAACGTTTTCCCCCGTCGAATTCAATGGGTATTGATCAAACTCTGCAGCCCGATTACTTGAGTATACATACCTGGTGATTCATTTGCGTCAGCTGCGCGCGACCTCCGGTTATACTTGAATGCGGAATTTCACGTTCTCGAATTGATCGTGTTGGAATATTCCGTAAAGACGAAATGGAGTCTAGATTAAGATTGTCGTGTGGTTATTTGGTGAAAAAAAAGTGTGTTTTTGTCATTTCCAGGGTTAGAGACAAGAGCGACGAAGTTGCCAAGACTATACAAACGTATGCCGAGTCAGAGGAAATCAATCGATCGATGAGCACATGCCTCGTGAATTTTGCCAATACACTTGCTGTCGTTGGCGATTACAGGTGAAATTATTTTGTCAAAATTACCTTTTCAATCTTCATCGCTGGACGTTTATTGTTATATACGTCAGTTATATATGTGTATATGTAATAATGCAGAGATGCCGAGGTTCAAAGGCTGAATTTGAAAGTTGTGGCGCCTTTGTCGCAGTATCAAAGTACTTGCAAACGTGCCAGGGAAAACGTGAAAAGTACTTTTGCTGCTCGAGATGAGGAGCTGAAGAAGAAAAGACACTTGGAAAAAGTTCGCGATGAAAATCCGAGAAACCAACAGAGGATCGTATCCTTTTCGTTCGTTATGCAAAAAACACAACTCGTCTTTTGTCGAAACGTCAATCAAAATTCATATGTACTATTGAAAATTCAAACTTTCGGAGTAACTATCTTAACTAGTAGCTTATCTAGTCCCAAGCTAAAACCAATTTGATGAAGGCAACTGTTGAAGTTTCCCGAGTCGTCAAAGGACTCGAGGAACAGATCGACTCGTTTGAGAAACAAAAACTCCATGATATGAAGACAATACTCATGAGTTTCGTAACTGTACAACTCAGTTTTCACGCTAAAGCCGTCGAACTTTTGACGAAGGCGTATCAAGATGTTGCGGAAATAGACGAAGCCCAGGATCTTGTGGTATGCCATTATAAATCATCGCAGATTATCATTATTCCTATGATAAAATTTATAAACACATATATATATATATTCTCAATACTGTTCTATTTTACGGATATATGAATAAACTAAATTATCTATTCACGCTGCCAATATGCAGGACTATCGAATCGCGAGAGGAGAATTGAATGGGGTAACTTTCGATCATTTATAGATGTATCTATGTGCAAAGCGTGAATTATGCTAAATAATTTGTATTAAATCATTTTCTGCTTACTGTTATCGACGTAGATGTTTTTTATTTTCACTAAAATACCAATAAAATCTGTTAAATGACTTTTTAGGAATTTCGGGAAACTTTGAAATCTTCGGAAACTTTGACGAAGCCAAATCCTGCCAAACGATCTGGTTTTCGTCAAGCATATTCTATGATGAATCTGCCTAACAGATTTACACCTTCACCGAGTAGCTCAAGGAAACATAAAGGTCACAGAACACCAGAATCTTTGGTAAAAAAAATTTATTAAATTGTTGACGTAATAACAGTAACTTGTAAAGTTACTTGATATATAAAATTTTCAGGATTCTTCAAAAACTGGTCACACTGATTCATCTGAGTCAGTACAAATTGAAGAATATAATGAAAGTACTGAGGAATCAGACGAGTCTTCATCTATCCGAGACAAAAAATCAGTGAGATCTAGACTTAAAACTATGTAAATGTAAATAATAATCGCTTTTATTTCATTGTCATTCTAGAAAAGGATGGCAGTAGATGAAGATCCTCGGAGGAAACAAAGCCGACTGATTTTAAAAATGGTTCCGTCCTTACCAAAGTTTCAGAAAAGCTTATCGACCATGATCTATAATACTCATTATCGTAATACAACTGAATTTAAATATTGACCTTTTCTAAACATTGTTGACTTATAAAAATTTGTACATTTGAAAGTTATATGTGATTTATAACATGCAAATTATATATTTATAAGTTAATGGTGTCATTGTACTTGGTGCATATTGATGCTGATTGATCTATCCAAAATTTAATGACTTGTACAATGTCTGAACGATGAATAGATGGCTCATTTTTCAGCTCCTTCAACTCCAGCTTGAGTCATAAGATCTGCTATACTCTTTTCTAGATCATCTATCCTGTTTCCCATTTCATCTAGTATTTTTTATTAAGGAAATCATATAGATACCAATGCGATCATTCATACTCATTCTGAAATGTAAATAGTGAACAGCTCAAATAAACAAATGACTGAAAATGAATATTGGCAACATATTAATTTCTAATCACCAAACAAGTTGACAGAAAAAATTGGGGAAAAAAGCACAAGCAGACGAATATGCTAGGTTATGTTTGTTGATAATAGCTCGGGCGAGTTTTTGTTATGAAAAGGATATTTCTATTGATGATTTGGTCGGACATCATCTGAAATTTGTCCTGCATATTTTGTAGCAGCGTTTGAACCTAATGGAGAAACGGAGAAAAGTCACATGAACATCAGCAAGTCGACCTTGCAAAATAACAAAAGAATATAGTAATTCGAATTGGTGGGCTCAATAATGGGACTCACGTGTTGCGTGAGCTCCTGGACATTCTTGGGATCGGCGCTGTTGCCCATGTAGCTGTCTCTGTCCTCGCACTTGTGGTCCTGTTGATGCTTGATGTCCGCCATCCTGTGGACACAAACGGACAACAAATCAGCCTAACGATCTCCGAAAATTCCCCAGCATGCCTCCTTACGATATACACTTACTTTTACTTGAGCAATATCGCCGATTAAAATTATTCAAAACCTCAAGCTGTTCACAACAAACGCGTCGAACCGCGACAACTTGATGTATGACCCGGGTGACTCGCGCGCGGCGCAGCTGATTTTACTCTGTAGCTAACCAACAGTCAACACAAACACACACGCGCAACGCTCCCCCAACCAACAGAGACGCGCGCCTCGCGTGCTCATCAGCGCTGTGCAGGTGGGATTGACCAAACAATCCGTTGCTACATATCTCTCGTGTGCGATTGATTTATTTTCAACTCCTCGTCCACATTGAGACATCGCACGCATGAGACCACGCGATTATCCAATCTGACCGAGCTTGCATTTATTTATAAATATATATTGCATGTATATACTTATGTGCGCGCTTACTTACGAAATTTCTCAACTAACATTATTCTACGTCAATTAGACATACTGGAGACGAAAATAAGCTATGGATCGTATGTTTGAAAAAACATTTTCATATAGATATAGATCGAAACGAGTGTTTTGAGCTGAGTGCTCGCACGCGCGCGGACTGTTTTTATACAATTACGCATAACAAACTGCTTGCCCCCCCCCCAGGGGCCCCCCATAGCCTCCCCTGACCCCACCACTGCGGCTCAACGTCGTCTGCTGCCTCGTATGACTGCAGTGTTGTTGTCTTTTTGTTGGTGTCAGTTGGTGTCGGTTGGCGCGTCCCCGCCAGTGCCCGCACGCGAATCCGCATGCGTCATCAGCTGATCGCTGGCACGCGCGCGTGTTTCTCTGCGCACGAATTCGCGATATGTAGTTCAGTCTGTTCGTTACAGCTCGTCTGGCGGACGATCGGAGCTCGGTGCTCCGGATCAACGGGCCTGTAACTTACCAGTGTATACATTTGAATAACGAAATTGCCAGTCGCTCCCAACAATTCCGGCACACGGCAGCTTATAGCCAGCGCATCAGCAATCATCAGCATCAGTTCAGTCGAGGCGCGCAGCCTTCGGAAGCGACCCGTTTCATTGTTGCTGTATCCACTCGAGAGCTGCTGAACTATGCGCTCAGTACTTCTAGCGAGCTGTGCGATTTTATTATTGTGCTGTGTATCGCAGACACAGACGTTCCGCTTCAGAGGCAATCAGCGATCGCCTGTTATCCTCGGTGAGTTGTTTGGCCGTTTTCTCTTTGTCGCGTATAGCCCGCGCGCACTTGACTGCGACTGTATAGGATGATTTGCAGTTCCAGGAGATGGAGGCAACCAACTGGAGGCCAAGCTCAACAAGACGACCGCCGTGCACTACCTGTGCGAGAAAAAGACCAATGGATTCTTCAACATTTGGCTCAACTTGGAACTGCTCGTTCCAATAGTCATCGACTGCTTTGTGAGTTGAATGCCCTAAATTGAATGAAACGCTGACCACAGGATGATTCATGCGATTGATAACAAACATGTCACGCGTTTCACAGATTGATAACATGAGACTTATCTACGATAACCAGACGAGGACAACAAGAAATCCGGAGGGGGTTGAAATCCAAGTTCCTGGATGGGGAGATCCGCTTGTGGTGGAGTATCTAGATCCCAGCAAGGTTTCGCCTGGCTCTTATTTCATAAACATTGGCGATATGCTTGTCAAGAATTTGGGATACATTCCCAATTTATCATTACGTGGAGCACCTTATGATTTCAGAAAGGGACCAAGTAATTCACATTCTATTCTTTATTTCTTGGTGGGGGCTTCAAAAAAAATTATCCTCTTGTACAATGTTGATAATGAGTTTTGGTATAAAATTATGTTTCAAAATACATACATTGATCATGCGATTGAATGATTTTGCAAGTAAAACAGCTCGACTCTTTAAGTCATTATATCTTTTTATCTTCACACTATTGTTATCAGACTTATAAATTATTTATGAAATTTAAAATTTCTATTTTTAGATGAAAACGAAGGCTATTTTCTGAGACTCAAGGCTCTTGTTGAAGAAACTTACTTCATGAACGATAATCAGCCAGTCACATTAATAGCGCATAGTATGGGAGGGCCAATGTCATTGATATTTTTGCAACGCCAGAGTCAGGCTTGGAAAGATAAATATATCAATTCGTTGATTACACTAGCTGGCGCTTGGGGTGGATCTGTGAAAGCTCTCAAAGTATTTGCCATTGGTGATGACTTAGGTGCGTTATTATTAAGAGAGAGTGTATTGAAAGATCAACAAATAACTAGCCCAAGTCTTGGATGGTTATTGCCTTCAAAGATATTTTGGAAAAATGACGAAGTACTAGTAGAGACTCAGTCGAGGAATTATACTTTTGCTGACATACAACAATATTTGATGTGAGTATTGACTTTCTGAAAGACTAATTCAATTGATCGTTTACAGAATATGAATTCCTCAATTGATTTTCAGAGACATAAATGTGCCAAATGGTTGGGAATTTCACAAAGACAATGAAAAATATCAACTAGATTTTCGTCCTCCAGGAGTAGAACTTCACTGTCTATATGGAGTACAAGTTGACACTGTTGAGAAGTGAGTGTAATTTTATATTATATCAATTGTTTTCATATTATATCTTGATTACTGAGTTATTCTACTACATACGATTACGGAAGGTTTCTATTCAAAATACAATATTTTAACTATTGTGCGCATATAACGTGTAGTAAAACACGCTTTTCGCTCACTTGTGAGGAAAAATATTGTATGCAAGACGCTCCCGTGAGATCGATCAGCTGGATTTGTAATATACTAATATCCATATTAATTGAGTATATCATCTAACTGTAATTTTTCTATTTTAGACTATTTTATAAACCTGGAGTATCAATTAATGGTTATCCACAACTTATACCTGGTGACGGTGATGGAACTGTCAATTTAAGAAGTTTAGAAGGTTGTAGATATTGGACTGGTAAACAGACTCAGAAAATTTATTACCAACCATTCCCTGGAGTAGATCATATGAAGATTTTATCAGATAAGAATGTACTTAAGTATATCGAGAAAGTCTTAACATTCCCAACAGGAGCGTGAGATCACTAGAATATTGATGATAGCTAAAATGGATAAAACTTCTCAACGTGAGACAAAATGAATCTTTCTATTGGTTCCTTTATAGAATATATAATAATTATGTTCTATAGAATGAATTCAAATTTTGAAAGAAAAATAGGGAACTTGCATTAACTTAAATATACGAAAATTGTATTTGGTTTTAGTTAAGCTTTTGAAAGTAATTAAAAAAACGTGTTTTTTGTTTGTTGATATGATGAAAATTAAGGAAGATGCAGCAAATTTGAATATTTTCTGGTCATGCAGAGAGATCTCAGCTTATTTGCAACCCTCGTATCTTCTGTCATTTTGATCAGATCGAGCAGCAAAAAAGTTAGAGTCGCTTATTTTCACAAGCTCGACCAGAAACCACAAAAATTATATTTCACACAACTTCTTTCTTGTGGAGAACAAAGAAAATAAGGTGTATAGTAAATGTATGAACATCATTGATTACCATTGATGCTCTTCCAGATGATAATTCTAGCATACTCGTTTTTTTCTGTTTGCTTGAATTAAATGAGAATTTTGTACATGACATATAACATAGTATAAATATTAAACCCGTGAAATGTTGACCATTGTTAAGCCCAGTGAAGCTAATTTTGACTGATGAGTGCTGTGAAAATGATATATTTCAATGTAGAAACAGATAATTTTATCATTATCATATCTGTGAGTATGGACTCAACAACTTTAAAAATAATAATAAATCGATACTTTTTTATAATTGCTGTGATTTTTCATATTAACTAGATATAAAGAAAACAAATATTTCTAAAACACAAATTACATAAATTTCTCAAGTACTTGAATAACGAACTTCCCATTGAGTATTCAAATTAGTGTCAGGGCGTTGACTGAGATCTTAAGTAGTTTCCGATAATTTTGAAGACGTAAATTTAAGAACTTTAATGTACTACCATGAAAAATTTACAAGAATTTTCAATATTAAACATAGAGCTTTATTTCAAAAATAAATATTAAATGTAACAAAGTGAGAGCAGTTAATGTGGCATTGAAGGTAATGCGTTGTCCCCTCTGATATTGTATCAGTGGCGCTCGGCCGACTTATTTTGCTAGTATACGATCGTATATACTTATATCAAATAGTACCTGAGCGAGGTTAGGCGATTTTGACTTTTTCTCCCTCCTGTTTGCTTTCTCATAGATAAAGACAAAAATCGACCTTTCTAATCAGACTTCGGGATCTTTATTTTCGTAATCTACCTGGAATCCCATAATGGACTACGTACACTCTACGGTAATATATTCTCGACTCCCCGTTGAAAAATCAGTTCTAGGTCCATTTGTCCGTGGCAAAAGACCCAATTCTCATTTCTTCATAGCGACCGTTTTCCATGCAAAGCCTCTTTGAGAAAGCATACTATTAATGCAGTTAGCAGAATTTTTTTGATAAAGGTTTATTTTGATAATGATATTAACAAAATCAGATTCTGTACATTTTATCTTTATCTCTCTATCAAAATTATAGCAATTGAAAGATTATTGCGATGAACATGATATAGGCATCATTAATTAATTTATAAATGTTCAATGAATGTTCAATTCAAGGTCAAGATGCGTACTTACAGTTAAAATATTGGAAAAATTTTAGATATCACATATCAAGTTGATAAGATGATATACACGAATCAATCTCAGCCAACAGGCCGAGATGATGCGCGTATATGATGTCGAGCTTATGAGATGACGCGCGTGCATATACTTAGTCAAGAGCTTTTGAGGTATACCCATTAGTAAGAGAATAACAATTAGAGTATACTACATCTGTTTCAGATAATTAGTAACTGTAGAACTGCCTCAGTCATTTTCTAAATTGCACAGCCAATTTTTCTTCTTCCCTTTTTCCATGGTTCTTTTGATCATGGAAATTGAATAATCATATACGAGTTCGGCACCCGAGGGCAAATGCATTTGAATAGAGTAGAGTAAGAATAATTTGCATGAATTCTCATTTGCCCAGTCGTCGCACCTCAACTCTCTTTTTCTACAGATGAAATCGCACGTGCTACCCTTATTTTTGGACTTCGCGAACGCTCACTGCGAGGCAGAAGTAGTAAGCATTAAGCAGGTAAAATGGAGGGAGGGAGAGAGAGAGAATAATTTCAGTTTCATTGCTTTTTAACCACTAGGATCGTACTTTGCTCTTTGTCATTCACCTTTTGCGTTCTTCATCTTCCACTCTCCATATTTCTTCGCTCATCATAGTAGCTGGGCAAACTTCCTGGACTATACTCGCTCTGATGAATCTCCCTTACCTCAATATGCTTGTAATATATCATAATTTATCACCTTGGATTGAGCTGTGACTTGAGCATCTCATTGGTTTTTCCAAAATATCTAATAAAGTAAGGGTATCTAAATGCAGTGGCGATTCACTGGAATTCACGGAAAAATAGCACCGACGAATATACATCGTGTCAATCTAGGGAACGTTGAAGTTTACATTTTTAATTTATTTGTTGTTCACCGTATAGATCGACAGTTTATTTCCGTTAGTTATACATTATTTCCTTGGAATTTCAGAAGCCGAAATTAGGTACACTTACCTCATTTAGAGTCTTTACAAGCAACATTGATGTATCCTGATCCATATCTGCTCCAAAGTAAAGCATTTGATTATTAGACCTCGATTGAAATATTAGTTGCGGAAGCGATATTAGTGTTGGTCTGACAGAATGGATTACAATAAATAATGAAATCTTTTCAAGTTTTTCTTAGGATTTTATATACGAAAGAACAAATGTTATGTCATTCATTAAGATATACAAGCTATCTTCTATAATAATATATCTAGT
Organism: Aphelinus atriplicis; assembly: GCA_020882685.1. Taxonomy (NCBI): domain Eukaryota; kingdom Metazoa; phylum Arthropoda; class Insecta; order Hymenoptera; family Aphelinidae; genus Aphelinus; species Aphelinus atriplicis. The sequence continues at coordinate 14,412,457 of CM037076.1, read as the reverse complement.
ACTGGGTTATCACAAAATTAACCGAACGTTTTGAAATCCAATGAAAATATGATTTTTCACACTCGTACACCCCCGAAAATGTTTTTACTGTACTCCATCAAAGTTTTCCATCGAAGTTGAATGAATAATTTTGAGCACTACTCGTTTAAACTCTAAAATTACTTTAATCTGGATTGAGTTGATTCATTATTTCGCGCTGTGTTGATACAATACTGAAAATAATGAAACAGGAAGATTGCGAGTCACTAATGTTGAAAGTCCTTTCATTAATATAAATTTGTAATTACCTACTCAAGCAGTTTGATTGTACACGACACAAAAGCTGTTTTCAGTTTCAAATTGTACAATTACGTACTTTTGATTATTTTCTAATGCACGCACGTTTAAATTTTTAATTTAAGAGCAGTTATTCGCTTGAATTGATTACGTGTGATTGAATCGTATTGAAAACCGACAAGTTCCGTTGGCGTATTGCTGTAAATTGAAATAATGTAGGTACTTGCCAATACGGACGGTTTTGAAATAACAACACCGATGATGGGCCTCAGTTTTATTCACGAAATGTCAAATTTCTCTAGATGAAATTGCCGCACGAAATGAGTAATCTCGAGGCAGAAATGAGCTTCGAATCCTTGGCTGAATAATTCATAAGATGTAGACGTGCATTAGAGATATATCTAGCACGAGAGGCCGCTGTTGCAGGTCTGCAGCTGCGAAAAATCATTAGAAGCTATTATGTTGCGCTTCAGCGCTCAGGACGAATCGATTGAATATATGTCAGTAGATATATACATTCCCACAATCGCGATGGAGAAAAGCATTGACTAGACGTGGGCGATTATTTCCCGAATATCCTCGAGTTAATCGGAAAATTAGTTGAAATAGCAAGAGTGGATCAGCCTATGATCAGCCTGCTAAAAGCAGTCAAACTGATGTGATGGCTGTTGAATGTAACGGACATTCGCGACAGATTTACTCGCGTTAAACACCATAATGCGCATACGGAAGAATGCGAAGAGAGCAGGATATGTGCGGCCGAACAGTTTACCGTCGCGGCCGGCGCCTTGCCCGACTTTAGCGTAGCGTATGCGATTGCGCGCGCGTATCGCTGTGCTTGTTCTGGGCCAACGGTCCGCTCAAGCTCTGCGTCGATTTTGGGTAATTGGCTATTCGGGAGACGCGCTCGCGCTCCCCATGGTTAGCCGTCGCCCAAATCCGCCATCCGCGATTCCTACTCCTGCATTTTCTTCATTCAAGTTCGGTCCTATGTATATATGTATGTTTATATGGATACTCGACAGCCAGCTCGTTATATGCTATGCCCACTTGTTCATTTACCGAACGTTTGATATTATACCCCCCCCCCCCTAAACGCTATCTGTTCGCCCCCGTTCATTCGCGTGTATATTTATTGGGATGTAGAGCCAAGTGAATACTATGAATGTACTATAATTGAATACTAATGATACTTGGTAGCGCAAGTATGGATTTTTTGATTTTACGGATTTCCCTGAAATACCGTCACAGGAAAATCAGAGTATGAAAGTTCATATAAGAAATCAAAAATTGTACTTCAACGATATACTTGATTTTGAGTGAATGTTACTCTCGAGTTCAGTATAATCTTACATTCTAACAGTAACAATATCTATATTGCATGCAAAACACTAATAGGATGTTCCGTAACTTAAATATTGTGCGTCCGGCCTCATTAAAGTATAAAAATACTCAAAATGGAGTGTGTTCTAACCATGTTATCACGTATATTTATGTTTTTTCAACTCAATCTCAATGTCCAACTGTCAAAATCAGCATATGTTGAATCGTAAAACCGTTGCCCAAAATATGGCCAAAATGTCACATCCGTGCGTATACTCTTCCAAAATTTGTAGAATTAGAATGAAGCGCTTTAGAGAAAAGTCCTTTATGAAAAATTATTCCATCGGTCTCAGCCGATGATTTTTCTTAGTTCACATTTTTCTGTTCTTTCTGATGACCTCAAAATATTTAAACAAAATCTGTAAGTCTAAAAAAACAAAAACAATAAAAAATGGCCAGTTTCACCTTCTAGTGAAGTATAAGCCCTAGCCATCGATGAAAAGCTGTAATTTTTCTGAAAACTGATCAAACTCGATTAAATGAAAGAAAAATCAGCTAGACTATCGTAATATTTACAAAATTTATAATGGATATAGTACAGTTAACTATAATTATTGTTCATTAAACAATAATTGTCGTTGATCGAACAATAATCGAATATTAATTGAATATGGTTAAAACAACTATGACACAAGCGGTGTATCTAAGTACAACCGGTGATTCAATTCCAAGAAGAAATTAATTCACTTGAAAAGTTCTTTCGAAACATGAATGTAATGAAATTTGGCTGCCCGAATCGTTCTTTCAACCCTTGAATGGAGCATGTTTCAAAATTTTGATTTTGCCCTTAGATATATACCTTGGTTAAGTGTTCTATCATTAAGATCGAAATAAGCAAAGGTGTATTTTCATTCTAACGAAGTAATTTCAAATGAAATTCACTCTGAGTTGCGAGTTGGTGTAATTGAAGTGGCTCACTCCCTTCATAATTAAGAGCAGATCTTTTCAGACTCATTCTACATTCGGCATATCCGTTGCTAGTGTATATCGTGTATCGTCGTAATTGGAGTGGCTCAGTTATCTTATAGAGTTGAAGGTGCACCGAGTTTTTCTTGAGACCTTATTTGGAAGAACAGCAAGAAGACATACGAAATGTAACGACAGCTTGTCTCAGCTAAGCAGCCGAGAGGGCTAGGAACATATGTCAAATGAACGTATAAATCAACCCTACTCTGGTAATTTAAAGGTTTCGGTAAATAAAATATTTTAGGAAGAGGAAGAGCGAGAGAGAGAGAGAGAGAGAGTACATGTACAGGTCTACAGGATAATGACGATGCATTAGAATAGGGATTGGCAATTTAACTCGCGTTTTTAACTTGAATTTAATAGAAATGGAGACATTAACGGAATAAAAAATGAAAACAATCAAAATGAAATTAATATTCATTCACCGTGAGGAATTAATACGAGAGCGTGCAAATTTATTAAATCAAGAATTGCTTAAACATTTATGAAAGGCACTGCAGCTTGAGAAATCAATTTACTGTTATTATTCGGTATTTTTGGAACATACAAATTCAATGATCATTCATTGTAATATTGGTATATCAAACCACGAATTTCACATTTGTTCTACCATACGATATCGAAATAAAAGCACACAATTTATAACTGCAGAACATATTGGTCCGGAATATTGCGTACACATATAACGCCGTAATAAAACATTAGTATATACACATATGTATGAATGTAAGAATTAGAATAAACGGATTTTTAATACAAAATAACGTTGCGGTATAAACTTCCAATTGTATATCCTTATTGTCTTACATACATTTTTTAAATTTCAAAGTTTGATCCAAAAGTCATTCATACAGAAATCATTCTTGCATTGTTTGTCAGGTTTCAATGTGTGTTGTAAACCATATATTTTTCATTGGAAATGAATAAAGTTGAACAATCGCCGGTGTCTATCTCTATGAAAACCCGGAGACGCAACAGGAATTGTGAATCTATGAAAACGTTTTTCTCTATTTCTTTTATTTTCAGTTTGTACTCGGACATGGAACAAACTACAATTCAAACTATATTGTGATTATTTGTTCAGGTACACGTATACTCGAGCCATGGATTTTTAGTAGATACATGGTGGTACACGTGTATAGCAATGGAGATTTATAGGATTCCGGATAGAATGTGTGGCAGAGAGAATCGTTTTTTGATTTAGTTGGCGTCCCTGGCCAGCCATTTCTGCATTATGACTCGTTTGGGATTTCGATATTTCTGGATTGCCAGTGATTGTACTGTTTTCAGCTCTCTCTCTCTCCCCCCGCCCTCGCTCTTTCTCTCTCTCCCTCTCTCTCTCTCTCTCTCTGCTGTTCAGCGTTCAGTAATTCATTTGTCTTTCGAATGCCACTGCATACTACCAGCTATTTCATCTTCAAAATCTTCCTCCACAATAGCTGACACGGTGTTACACCCTTCAATTCTTTCAGTGTATACTCCTCGGGATTCTGCAAATTCCATTGAATTATTACTCACCGGAGCATCGATTATCCTTGAATAATAGACGCTTTAAAATTTCTAGATCACCAAGCAATCAGTATTCATCAAGTATGTCACCTTGATTTCCTAACTTTTCCCAAAAAAAAAAATCTGACAAATTTACTCCATTGTATCTAGTGATATATGGAGCATTTTTTTGACAATGCCAGTGACTTATAATAACTGAAAAGTGATGTAGAACGTGTTTCTGAAAAGTTTCCATTTCTGAAATGAAGAACTCGCATCAGTACTCAGAATATGTAAAAGAACCTAATATATGCTACGTGGATTGTCTCGAGTGAAATTCGACGAAAATCCTTGAATGGAAACATCTACCATTATTCGATAGAAAAATAAAATTTGGCATATTCATCTGAAATATCCTATCAAGTCGGTGTCGGTGCCCGGTGAATACGTTCATCGTTTCCGCCTTGATCGTTCCGCCGTAAGTCACACGGACACCCCAGCGCTCTTCTTACTATAAAAAGAGCACTTACGGAAATAATGAAATTTATATTCTCTCGTTAGAGGGGCATGATTCATATCAAGTTTCCTTATTATAACAAATATCTTTAGCCATTAGCGGGACGCCAAGAGAATGAGTCAGGTCACGTAGCGGCAGTAGAGAAAATCCAAACTCGGCCACAATTTTATCATTTCTGCACGTATACGTGCCGAATCATAACTAACCGATGAAGCCCACACCTACTCCCAACGGCATGATCACGCATTCCACTTAGATGTACATGCGCATCGATCTATCGATCATTTAAAGAACGCACTTTACAATTAAAATCAAGTCTTGTCTGGTTGGACCTCATACCTGCATGCAGGCACTCTGTCTTACTCACAAACATGCTCTCTCTTTTTCTCTCCCTTTCTTATAATGGTACACCTCAAAAATTGAGATGTTTAAAAATTCAGCCGAATTCTGCGAATTCTATTTGGTTTTTATATTAATTGGTCTAATATATTAGTTTATAAGATTATAAACTCAGAATAATGATTGAACAAGAAACTGTAGTGACTTCATGTGAGAGTTTCCAATGATATTTCTTTTGTAAAAACTAAAGAACTGAAAGAATAAAATTGAAAACTTAATTGCTGTTTTCAGAAGTTTCCATTATGTAGATACTTACAGTCGTTGCAAGCGTTGTCACACTGCGTCGCTGATTATACATTGGGATCACAATGAGTATGAGTTTTGATTTTTGAATTTTATTATTTATTCAAATGTTACCAAATACAATAGTATTTTACATGGATGATTTCGACTATTCTTGCTTTTGTACACGGAGAGAAAAGTTCTTAGATAAATGACTATAGTTGATAGTATCGTAATCACAGACTGACTAAATCAAAACTATAGTGATATAGTCACAAACTGCACTATTTTATCAATTTTTCTAACGATTTTAGCGTACCCGTCGATTTGATCAGTGCCGCTAGTTGATTGAGTTATATATTTGAGTAGAAGAAAACATTAAATCATTATAATTTCCCCCAAGTTATGTAAAGTTGTCTATGTATTTGTGTGGCTTATCAATATGTGTTGAGTGCTTCACATACACCAAGAACTGTTGATGCAGCGGTAAAGGCTTCGCTTCGCACTGGATTCGAATGGGTCCAACCACTTTTTCAGAGGTGAAATATAATATGAATAAAATTAAATCGATAAATTACGGACTTTGTTGAAATAGTACCGACTTCGCGACGCCGAAATGGAAATAAATTCAAAGAAACTCTAGTTAATAGCTGGAATGTCAGTCAGTGATTCAAACCACAGATTTTCTAGTAAAAATTACTATAATATCTTGTGTATATTACAAGAACATTTCTCTCCATGTAGTTTTCACTGCTACTTCCGTAACCGCTTGTTCCACTGCTGCAGTATCCCAACTTCTGTCGCTACTCCCACAAGTGCTTCTTATTCAATTTGTTGGAAGCTCTAAAGCTCTTTTAAATGCTGTTATCCTCTGGATTCGATGTTTGTACCCGCGGTTCTTGTTCCTGCTTCCACAACTGATCCTTGATATTCCACAGCTGCTCTTCCAGCTTCTGCTGCTGCTTCCGACGTTGCTCATTGCGTAGTTGCTCTTCCAGATCATGCTGCTCCTTCAGATCCCCCAACTGCTTCTCAAGTTTCTGCTGCTCCTTCAGTAATGGCTCATTCCGCAGTTGCTCTTCCAGATCATGCTTCTCCTTCAGATCCCCCAACTGTTTCTCCAATTTCTGCTTCTCCTTTAGTAATCGCTCATTCCGCAGTTGCTCTTCTAGCTTCCGCTGTTGCTCATTCCACAATTGCTTCTCTAAATCATGCTGCTCTTTCAGCTCCCTCAGCTGCTTCTCCAGTTTTTGTTTCTCCTCTTGCAACGATTCATTCTGCAGCTGCTTTTCCAGCCTTTGCTGCTGCTCCAGGTTCTGTTGCTCCTGTTGCGGATCATTATTGTTTGTCTCGGTTATGGGAGCACAGCTCACCGCCACGACTGCCACTGAGCACAGTATTATTGATTTGAAAATCATTGTCACTGTCGATAAGATTTTGACTGTGTGTTACATCCTAGGTACAGCGATCTGTTATATATTATCGGCTCTGTTTAAGCAGGTGTGAGCCGAAATTAACTCACGCATGGGCAGTTTCAAGAATTGTTTCTGATAACACTTCCTATACTATCAATATTTAAAATAGTTAAAAACCACTAGTCAATAGTGAATATTTACTATTGAATTTCAATACCTAAAAAAGTGAATGTTGTACTCATTTCTGAGAAAATGTAATAATGAATGGATTATATATACTTTTCTTCTTCTGTGAAAGACAAATTTGCAGACTCAGTTATTGCACTAACCACAAAGAGTTATCGAGTAGAAAGAAAAGTAATTATGTACAGTAATATGCATATAACGCCATCGATACATCAACGTTGTGGGTTTAGCAATTAACCAATTGTTAATAGAGTATAAACTAAATAAGATACGTTCGATCAACTATAACCTCAGAAAAACAGTCAAATATTTTTCTCCTACTCGAATTATCAAACTCAATCTGAATCAATACAAATCATATCTATTCATTTAATCGAAGAAAGAAACACAATGTAGACAGATGCTAGAAGGTTACAAATGTTTTTTTAATTTCATCCGGAATGATAACATTTTTAGTCTTGATAAATGTTGAATAACAAAATATCATATAATATTCAATAACAGAGATGCGCATACAATTGGTTAAATATTGAAGCTCTAGCAATTCCTCAATTCAAAACATCTATTAATAGCTTATCTAATAAAGCAAGGTTGAACACTGACATATCACACCTAAATGCAAAAATAATCTAAAACGCCCATTATTAGCATAAAGTTTAATTAGTTGGCATAAAGGCCAACTAATGGGCCTAACAATGTATCATCCATTTCAGGCAGCAGGATAGAAGGTACATATTTCGAATTAACTTTCTATAAGGTGCGCTTTCGAAATTAGCTTTATCGAAAGATCAATTTTAGATCTCGACCGAAATGAAAAGGACCATTCCCGTAGATTTTGGGCCCGATATCTAACACTAAATTCTGTCTTCTTTGTGCGAGTATGAGTGTGATTTTTTCAAACGTGCCGCGCTTCACCATAAATTCTAATGATTTCATAAGGGTTTAACAAGGATGCTGAAAATAGTATATAATTCGTGAAATTAAGTTTGTCTTGAAAGGCTTCGGTATATCGAGTTCAGTAAACTTTACTATATCCAGATGATAATTCTCCATGCACGTCCCACGTTTGCAAAGATAAAAAAATGTATTTCTCTAAAAGACCAAATTCGTTATTTCTTACTGTGTTAAATGTGCGTCGCTGATGTTAAACATGTACTTTTCTGCTACATCAACCTTCCTGAACCTCTTATCTATAATACGCAACCTTCAAAAAATGTATCGAGACGAATCGATGATCTCTCCACCCTGGCACCGTGATGTGATGTGAAGCTTTCTTGAGTAGATTACTCGCAAAACCCTAAAGGGGGGATAGCACAGGTTCTATACATCTCTCGCCCTTGCTCAATGTGAATACGATTTTCTGTTGAGACGTGCCATAGGATACTCAACAAGTTGATTTGGCATAAGACTGGCTTTTATCAGTTGAGCGATATTTTTAATGAATGAAACGAGTAGACAACGAGCGATTTAGTCGTGGTAGTGAACATAACTTCTGCTAAGCTCCCTACCGTGGAGAAAGATAAATGGAAAAATGTTCACAAGCTTGGTGACATTTTTTTTGGATGGAGGATAACGATGACCAGTATAATATAACAAGAGTTTGCAAGTTGTCTGGAGATTTACATTTCTCTAACCTTCTGTGCCGGATCGAATAAAAATGATCAAGCCGTTATCTGGCTAGGCTCGTTTCTACCCACAATCGCAATTCATTTACGAATTTAAATGACAAAAAGTACACGAGGTGCACCGAGCAACGCACATCATCTCGAAATAACAAAATTCCCCTCGGCTCGTGTTCATCCCTATAAAACTTTGAAACTCTGCTAGATAAAACTAGCGAATGGGGGCGAGGCAGAAAAAAGAACTTATCCCGGAAACCGAGAGAACATAAAGAAGGGTTTATCTCTCCACGGACTTTCTTCCGGGTTAGCAAAGGCAGAAGGGCGTTCGCGGATACGTATAGTATTCTACGTTTAAAATAGGCAATAGCAGCATTTCAAGGGGGCTGTCGGGCCACCCCATTGCTCTTTAGCAAAATCAGGATTTCGACTATGTAACAATCATTTCCATTACGAGACAGCTCATCAATGCTCGTTGAGAATCCCGAGGACTAATAAAATTATATAGTTCTAAACCCTGCCAAAACGATTTTTCGATTCTGTGAAATTATTCACTTAATTTAAAATGCAACGAATTCCGCGTACTACTCAAGTACTCGAATTAACACAATAGTCGAATTTCGTCCCATTAAATTAGGTATTTTTCGTCCTTCATATTCACCATGGTGCAACACCTGAATTTTTCAATTAAAAAATATAAATTAAAAATTGTTGCTTTAATTTATTTTTACGAGTCATTATCAATATAAGGTGAGTGCAGCTAATGTGGCCTGCAAGGAAATGTGCCTTCTGATACTACTCTATCTTATGAAAAAACACCTTATCTTTCATTTGGAGTTTTCCTCAAGCTATTTTTTTTATCTTGAATAATTACAATTGCATAGTTACTAGATATAAATGAGAATATCAATGTAAGTTGATTTTGCACACTTGTCAGTTGGGGAAAATAACTAAATCGGTGGATTCGTGCTGGGAAACGTTAAGGGATGAATTATATTAGAAGAACTCATTGATTACATAGATTTTACAATGGCCGATTTGAGTGAATTTGGCTGATTTTGAGTACGGGTTGAAATGGGTAAATGGTAGTTATATAGCGGTGGTTTCTGGAGTTGTCTTAAACTAACCTGTGTAACACACCATTGGCGAAATTATGAAATTCCAATTTTATCATTGCTAAATCTGCGAAAATCCATTAGTTGGCACATTAGTCCCATTTACCTTATCTATCATTTTTCAAAGTGATTAGCTTCAATTTATAATTAAATAATGCAGTTAATAATGCAGTTAATAATGCAGTTAAGATGCAGTTTGATAGTGCGGGAAAAAAACTATGATATAAACATCCAGCATACGATACACAAAAACATTAATGAATTTACAGCGTTTCCTGAATCAATCGTATTAACACCGACATCAAATAGTGTTGAAATTCAATGAAATTGCAATACCCGAATGAGGAAGCGTGAACTTGTACTAAATCTCAGGAAAACTAGATAAATTTATTTTTTGGCTTTTGTGTGATCCTGTCTTTGTGCTCAAATTTTCCAAAGACATCGTTTTTTGCATACTTTCACAGCGTTACGTCAAAATTATAGTGAATAAAGACAGAGATTCTCCACGAGTTTTACCCGGCCTCAAAGATTCACCCTGGTATGCACAGGTGGTGGAAGCGTATACTTTAAATTACAGTTCAATTAGGGAGGGGAAAAAATCTTGAATGGGGATCTAAATTGAAAGAAGGGCCATGAAAGCTATGAGAAAAAATATTCAATACGCTATGATGTTCACACGAGTGAAAGATGTAGGTATAATTTGGACGTAATCTACCTTTTCATAAGATTCATAGAAAAGTTCACTGTTATCTCAATGATCGCTCATGATATGCTATTCCGAGTACACATTTATTCATGTGAAATGGTTACAGCCTAGAGAAACTGTTAGACCTGTGTTATAATGTTCAAACGTACAAATCATATGTCCCATCTCGTCGAAAATTCGGCCCCGAGCATATAATACGTAGGGATATCGTAAATCGTCATGGCTTTTCCTGGATGATTGGTCATCCAATTGTCACTATGTTTATTAATGTATTTTTTCAAAGGCCCGTAGACGCTCTTATCGAGAGGTTGTAATTTGTGCGAACAATGGGCTGGAAAAGACAACATAGTGATTCCGTTTTCTCTTGCATAGTCTATCCCTTCAATACTTAAATGAGACCCATGATTGTCTAATAAAAGCAAGACTGTTTTCTCTTTGGAACATCTGGTATGTTGAACAAAATACCTTAAATATTCACAGAACAATGTTTCGTTCATCCATCCTATTGCTATCCTATTGCTATGTATTGCTTGTGAAATCACTTCTTTACGTATTTCGCGTCTTTCTGTCTTGCGAATATACGTGCGAACCATCTTTATTGAAGAATTCTGCAAAAATTAGTTTTCATTGTAAACGACAATGTGCCCCCGAAAAAAAACGCCAACTAGCCCCAAGGGTCCACAAAAGTTTAACATAAAATTATTTATAATTAATATGCATTATTTGAAATTTCTTTCTTACTGATTATGAAGATTGAAGATTTTACTACAGAATGCTATATGAATAATAAGGTTCACGGATATTATTTATAGTGAAAGTTATTATTCCCTTCAATTATGAAAAATTACTTTGGGTATACGGAAACTCAAAATCTCACCTGTTGTCGCAACAAAGGCAGCTATCGGACTGAAACTCATAGCATATATACAAAACAAAAAGTTGATCATGTGGTATATATGTTGTGGTGCTATATATATGATAGATTACGAGATATAGCCATTGCGTCAACTTGCCCCTGTAGCCAACTAGCCCCGGTCTCCCCTACTATTTAGTATCCTCATACCATTTTGCGACAAGTCATTTTGATCATGACCTACGTCATTAAATAAATTCTTGTCACAATGACACATATAGTTAAAGTCAAAGAGAAGAAATAATATTGTTCAGGACTAAATAGCCATAATACTCAGCTGAAATTGCTACTTCAAAGTTTTTTCTAGGACAAATAAGTGGGTAGCACAAAGCTGCAGAAATGCATATTTGACAACGGACAAACTTCTCTCTTTCTCCAGCTCATTTAGTGCTCGCGCATAATTTTCTCTTCTGCAAAGTGAAACAAGGCTTGTCATGTATACACAAAAGTTCACATTCCAGAGCCGAGTCGTCATTTTCGTGAAGTGACAGGAAGAAAACACGAGAAAGAGAAGCGATGTCCCTTAAATTCGTGCATGTGCCCTTTGACTTTACCTCTGTCATTTTTGCTTTCTCAAAGAGAAAGCTTTGTAATGGGGCAAAAATCGACCCTCCGAATCAGACCTCGGGACCTCGATTGTCGTGATCTACGGGTCGAAAAACATGGAAATCCAAAAGTGTCTGTATGTATGTATGTGTGTGTGTGTGTGTGTGTGTGTGTGTGTGTGTGTGTGTGTGTGCGTCCCGTTTTTTTTCGTCCACGATAACTCTCGAAGGAATGGTCCGATCGTCTTGAAATTTTGCACACAGGTTAATCGCCGCAAAATCTCGGGCGAGTTCAATTTTCAGCGAAATCCGTTGTTTATTTCCTTAGCAACCGTTGTTAAGGTGTCTATTTTTTCGTTTCTTTCGTCCACGATAACTCCCGAAGGAATGATCCGATCGTCTTAAAATTTTGCACACCGGTTAGTTGTGACAAGATCTAGTCCGAGTTAAATTTTCAGCAAAATCCGTTGGTTATTTCCCTAGCAACCGTTCCTAACGTGTTTTCACACAAATCCTTATGAGTGCTCATTGGGCAAGCCGGAAAATCAGTTTTAAGTCACACTCGATGGCCAAGGACACTGAATTGTTGTATTTGCTCCATAGCAACGGTTGTTTACCTCCCTAGCAACAGTTACGAAGGTTAGAAATCATTAATTTGTGACCCATTTCCATCATTTTCGACGGCAAAGGACACAAAATCTTCCCAATTAGCTCCTTAGCAACCGTTGTTTACCGCCCTAGCAACCGTTGCTAAGGGAAAGAAAAATTCATGTAAGTTTCGTTTCCAGTATTTTCAACGTGCTATAGAGAAAATTGGGAAAATTTGGTGTCTTTTGCCGTCGAAAATGATCAAAATAGATTTTGAATTGATCATTTCCAACCTCAGCCGTCGAAAATGATCAAAATGAGTCTTCGAGTTTGCTAAATACGGACTTAAGGGCAGGACGGATCGATTTTAACCACCATTAAACCGTATGACAGTCACAAGATGAACTGATCGAAAAATTATGCAGGTCCAAATGTCTCTCATCGTGTAGAACCTAGAACAGTTTGCTTTGTTGCATTTGATCAAATAATAAGAGAGCCCGGTCAGACATCAACACTCGCAACATAGTTTGCTCAATTGAAAAAGAACGACACTTTACACAGTCACAAAGATACAAATTGAATTGATTAAATAATTTTTTTGTAATTTTTGAAAAAATAGATGATAGTATCTACGCTAGTGGAAAGGTGAAAATACAGGTTTGGGACGCGTTTGTGGGTGATGTTGAAGCCTCTTTGAGAAAGCATACTGCTAAGGCACTTGGCAGCGGTTTTTTTTAACAATATTCCATGCCGTATTCACAATTATTATTAGGAGCACTGGCTTGCATAGCAAAGTTTGAGCCACTCATGCGAGTGAGGTTTTCTGAAGTATTATTGTCGAAAACTTGGAACAAAAATCAATCGTTTGGAATCGAATTGAATTGATATCAAGAGCAGCACGATAACCAACTCATAATATATTATAGATGTTCCTAAAAATTGAATTTGATATGTTTAATTATATCTGACGGGCGTGGCAGTTGCAAGCTCAATGGAAGCTTGCACGTTATATGTAAAATTGACAATATCAATGGCAAAAACATTCTCAAGTGGTGAATCTTTGAAATAAATTTAATTACATGCATGAGTTGAGTTTCAGATCAGTCCAAGAAAATTTATTTACGAGAGAAAATATTGAGTAGAGCGAGGAAGGCGGGTGGAAAAAGAAGTCAGGCATGAGTTGGCAGAACTTTTATCGCTGTGGAAACTAACATTGAAGAACATAATATTTAGATACGATCAGGCGTAACACCTATAAAGTACTATCGCAGCTATAAATTGCTTCTGCGCGTAATAGTATTCATAATACTCTGTGTTTTTGAGTTTAATTTTATCATTCATGATTTGATATTTTCTCAATGCCGTAAGTTAATTGTTCCAAGTGGAAAATTTTACTAACACTCAGACTCACACCAAGACTTGGAATTAATTTGTTGAGTTTTAGTTTTTCTAACAGAGTGAGTCCAAGTTGATTACGATGAGGGATTTGCTGGTGGATTAAGCTCAAGCAAAGACCGTTCGACCTTTTGAAACTTGTGAAACGAACCGTTATCCACCTGCAACTCTAAATCCTCTTTTACGATCACCGTGGCGTTCCATTACAATTGGCTTTTGAGTTTGTTACATTTCTCTTCTTCGAAGTTAAATGAAATAGCGAGTTCTAAAATGTTGAGTTCTCATACACGATAGAAATATACCATACTTTGTATACGTCCACTTTTCATCAACTATACTTGGAACGAGCGTCGTTCCATTTGCTGGTGTTGAAAATCAGATGCATGTAATCTGAATTGTACTTTTGAAGCAAGACATTCTCATAAGAATGTGAATAATGAGGATGGGTTGGGATTTTAGAATACAATTCAAGACTGTGTGAATGTTTTTAAAATACATTTTTTGCAGGAAACTCGCACAAGGGATAAACGAGTGCTGGCCGAACTCGTATTTCAAAGTCTTTGCTCCATACAGTCACGCGAGTAGTGGTAAGCCGGAAGGAAAACATTGACTAGCCATAAAAAACCCTCGTCCTTCGCCCTGCTTTCTACGGTAGGTAAAACTAATTTCCGGCGCGAGGAGCATTGGAACTGGACATTCGCGTACACCAGGCTACTCATAAAGTTTGCTTCCATAAAAAAGTGACCATATACACGTCCCTCTCGAGTCGCTGTAATAATGGCTTACAGGGTTTCGTGACATCGTAAAAAAGTCCCGGTGCTCCATTAATAAAATACGCGTTTCGAAATTTTACTCGCTAATACAAGTCGTTAGAATTTTCATCCCGGTATCTCGGTCGGAGGAAGAGGAAGAAAAAAAAAACGAGGATCGTAATTGTATCCCAGGTCGATCGATCGATAGCGTAGCTTCTTCGTCTATTTCTATATTGACACGCAATCAAGCGGAATTAGCTTGGCAACGCACCGGCTGGAAGAGGCGCGAGTGCGCTGCGGCCGAGGTTGAATCGCGGGAATACTGTCAACTGCCCTTGAGAGTATTAATCGGGTCTGCGTGGACGAGCCGGAAAGCCTCGCCGAAATCGCATTACAGGTAGCTTTTAGCGCAACCCACAAAGCACTCAACTTCTTCGCCTCGGACACTACCCTTTGTACGACTCTTCAAATCGTCCGGCTCTTGCCTGAGATACTCCCGTGAGATTTCATTAATGTTGAAATATTATACCTGGAAGTTTTCTCAGTCGAGATTCGATTGACACAGCGATTAGATGATTCCTTCTCCATTTTAGTATACTAAAATGTATATAAGGCCGCGCGAAATTGATTCGACACACACGGCAACGCGGCATTTTCCATCGTCAAAGCATTCTCGCTCGCTCTTCAGTAAGCTGAAAGTGGAAAAATCAGTGTATGAAAGTGAAAAATCACTGTATGAGGATGGATGAGCGATTGAATGGAACGAAACTTAATCTTCACTTCCATTCACTCGAGTTGCATGAGTTTTGATAACAAACATTTTCAAAGCTATTCCAAGTGAAGCTTTATCGAAGTCTTGGCACAATTTCGAAAATGATTATTACATACTTGGTGTGTATATTATATGTTTGTCCGTGTCAGTGGAAGTCGCTGATTCCACTAGCGAATATCATAATGTAAACTGTCGGAAATTTGAATAACTGGTGAGAAATGATTGTGCTTTCTCTCGATAGCTTGTGCATTACTATCCGCATCATTTATTCGGTGCTTTTGCTCACCTGGTTTTTGATAAATAAGTGCGTCCTCGTTCCGGTCGCTCGTAACTCGCCCAAGATCTATACACATATACACATATAGGCAGATCCTCGGCTCACCGCAATTTATGCTCACGCAGGCAGCAAAGGCAGCCTTGGATTCCGGTATCCGCTCGTTGTTTTGGGGCGTACGATGTATGGGTCTGCAATCTTCTTGCGGCTGAACCGAATTTTTTTGCCTGACACTGGAAAGAGGGATGGTTTCCGGTTAAAATCGTAATACATCGAATGGCGAAGCTGACGTTCGCTCGCTGAAAGTTTACTTGGTGCGCCGGTTGTCAACCAAGTCAGAGCTTAGCCGGAGCGAATGAAAAGCTCGTTGCTTGCAAGCTTCACTGTTGAAATTTAATCAAAATAAAAGAGCTGCGAGAATCTTCATCGTTTCATAGCATAATATTGATTGCCGAAATCACAGGGAGCGGCTTTATAGTCTTTAATCTAATGAAAATCTCTCGAGAAGAGTTTCAATTACGCCGGAAAATTTATTGCAGAAGAAACAGCTACCGCAGACATCTGAAACAATAAATCTCAATACGCGTTTGGCTGAGATCTTCCGAGTGATAAATTTAAAACCTCCTGAGGCGGGAGCGAAGCTGCTAGCCTCAAAATGTTTCGGTAATCAAGTTTCCTATATCGACTTTTCATTGTAAGGTATTGGTGTACCCAATATGGGACACCCTACGTATTTCATATGTTCGCACGTCTAGTGTAAATTGTAATAAGGTTTTATTGAATTTTCAAGTTACAAAAGGATGTGTGAGGCAGAAGGTGCGCTGAAATGTTTCCAACAGAAATGGTAGCATTACAAAGAGACAAAGCGAACGAACGGAAGCATCGAGTGAAATCGAAGACACGAGGATGTATCTTGGGAAAATCATTAATATTCGCGGACCTATAGACTCCGAAAATTTCTCTGAGAGAATAGCGCGACGCATTATATAGCTGGCAGGGAATTAGTTGGACAGTTTTAATAAGTAGGCACCGAAGCGCTGCTGCATAATTCCCGTTTCTTCACAAATTTCCCAGTGACACTGGCGTGATTTTTACCGGCCACGGCAACGGCAGCGTAAATTTCATTTCCTGCTGCGCGACGCTACACCCGCGACCGCCTCTCCCTGCCTCGTCGCTCCTTGTAATATGACGTAATTTCTGGGTAGTCGTGTTCGCGCTGCTTCCGCCGCCGCCTCCTGCCTCCGAGATTTATTACTCGGCTTTTGAACCAACAGACTTGCGCCAGTGATGTAAGTTGCTACCGAGAATTTTACATTTTTTTTTTTCAACCCAACTCTTTATCGAGTTTTGATCAAAGACTCGGAAAACGCCAATAGAGAAAAATCAACCACAAGTCTGATGAGCTCGATTCCCCTTTGGTCTTCCACTTGCCTCGATTTTCATCTCTGAACGCGTTCGAGCATTTGTTTGGACAAATATTCAGCGGGAAGTATATTTCTAAAGCTCGTATTTGAATTCGACGAATTCGCAAGTGTCGATAGGGATCGATTGTAGTTTCAGCATTTATTGCGAGCGGTTACATTCAAAAGCTACTGCGTGGATGAGAGTGAAAAGTATGAATAACGACAGGTAAAACATAGAAGAAAACAACTGACTCCCTACCAGTGGATTTTGATGAAGATGTCACAACAATCGAGGTATTTCAATTCTTCAGGGACGTGTTTTTCTATTCGATGTGTGCGTAGGTGCTACTTTTAATCGACACGATACGAATCCATTACGCCGTAAGCTTCATATTCAAGTGTTCGTTCAAAGCCTTTGGGGAATATTAATTATTTCAAATGTCAGCGCGAAAACAACTTATGAACCCAACAATAGACAATCGAAAAATTACCAAAACGAATAATTTCTTCATTTTTTTTTATTCTGCAGCTTGTTTATGAACAATGATTATGCAGATATTCTACATTTTTTCTTTCAAACCAATAAAATGTCTAGAACTAATTCAACCTCACTCCTAATCTAAAATAGTGAAAAACTACTATTTTGATCAGTTATGCATTTCCTACTACTTTTATCTTAGAGTGAAGTTGAATTATTTTGTATATACGCAACTACAAACCAGCTGCAAATGGACTGAGTGATTATCTAGACATGATAGGAATACGTAGTTCGCATGGATACAAGTTCTATAGCTATGTCTTGCAAATGCTTGGACATTAATATAGGATTGTGCGTGGATTGATTATACCTATAGATAATTTATGTAACGGCAAATGTTCAAGAGACGCATAGAAAAGTTGTAGTCAAGTGACATCATTTTATCAAATAGTGGCACTATTTATGCGGAAAATGTATTAATTGAATGGATTATTATTTCCTGAAAATCATTGAGAACTGGAGAGTTGATTTTGAACAATAAAAATCAATCCTGCGCTCAATCTTTATTTTCACTTTGAGTATTGAACAAAGTTTGATAATCAGTCCGAATAAGGAAATAGACTAATGGATATAACTTGTTTACTTGGGAAGAAAATAATTTGACGTGATAGCGAATGAAAAATGAGTGATTCTCATAAAATTCGAATGGGAAAAGTTGCGGACGAGAAGCGCAAGATGGCGTTGTGATGGGCAAATCGAGTGCGGGTGGTCTGAAAGACAGTGAAGTTAATTGTCGCTAATCAGATGGTCGATTACGCTGGAACTGTGTAAATTTCCGGCTGGATAAATCGTGACCGACGAGTCGGGCAAAACTGCACGGCGGGCCGAGGGAGATCGATCAAAGCCCTGCGGTGTGTACTTGGATACACAAAATTATCTGACCCTTTTGGCTCTCGCATCAAGTCCTGCGTCACCTCTCTTTCCCTCTTGCTCGGCCCCGCGCAAACATACTGCACGTTATAGATTGAAATCTACCCGGCGAATTTATCGCTCGTCCAATTAAATGGTACGCGCGCTCGCATTCGGACATTCGCGCGCCTACACCTACGCGCGCGCGCGCCTGCATGTGCGCACATTTTATTATACCCACTATTCTCTCGCGCGTACGACGGCGCATTTTATCACGGGCTCGCACGCGAACGCCCCTGGCGCGGCGCAAGAATACATCCACTGATTTTACGCCCAGGAACGGGGGAAAAAACACAAAAGAAGGAAGGGAGGGAGGGAGGGAAAAAAAGAGGCGGGCATCCTGACAAATAGCTCGCGCTTTCGTCCGGTTGTTCCGCGGCGCGTCGTAAAGCTCTCGTCGAAGCCGAGGAGGAGCAACGTCGATATCGGCTTAACTCTCGATGCAAAGCAGCAAAAACAGCTACCCCTCCACCCCCGCCAACCGGCAAACTATACTTTATTCGCGCAGCTGCACCGGCCGCGAGGCTGCCGGCTGTTTTCGTATATATATACCGAAACGTTCGATTAATCACGCGACCGGTATAGGCAGATGATATAATCCGCGGCTTTCAGCTGACCCGCAGAATAATAAGCGGTTTTACCGGGGGTGATTAGTTAGCCGAGGATTACGACGCAGTCGCGGTTGAGTAGGTTATTTTCATGCGCCTCCACTTTACCCCCGTCCATTTGTTTTTCAAAATCCTCCCGCGGTTTTTCGTGATAAAAACTACTTCAACAGATCCGTCAATTGCTCACTTTGGATCTATCTAAATCTCGTATATCTCTCTCCCTTTCTCCCTCGTGCAGCGTTTGATGGAATTGAAATGTCGTACAAGTCTGCAGCGTTACTGGTGAAAAGCGCGGATACACGGGGGTGTGCATTCCATATGGAAGCCGATATTCCAATGGGGCTCATTATTTTTTCCAACAGTATCACGTCGTTCGAGTCCTCGGTGTAGCAATGGCACAAGGGGCACGTACGTACGTTGCAGAAATGCGTATACGAGCGAACGCGCAATTCAAAGCAAGCGTGAATTGAATCCACGTATGGGCCGGATGCAGCGACGTCTATACCGGTGTGTATACTTATGCACACAATGTGCAAACTCGTATGATTTACGAGGGTATACGTCGTACACAACACATGATATGTTCATACCAGAGACCAATGCACCCGCCCGTCGGCGAGTTTTTCCCCCGCGCCGCCGCTCTACGCATCAATACTTGACACTCTCCCGGCGTTCGTATCTTCCAACCCGCGTTTACACCCTGTGTTTTCACGGGTAAATTAGTTCAAGCTGCAGTATGCGTGAAAGCTTGTTCTGCCCGTGTATATGTATATATGTATATTTATATGCGAATCTAGTGCGTAATATATATATATATATATAAGCTTGCAGGTGCTGCCGAGCGTACATATACGGCCGCCCACGAGCTGCCTGGCATTAGCTGTGCTTTCACCCGCACCTGTATACACGTAGCCTCAGGACAATTACACGAGGAGAGAGACCCGACTGAAATACTACACGAGTTTACTCGTCCCGATTGAATTATATACTTACATGGCTGTCAATATAGTACGTTCTCGAGAGAGCCTAGCCCTAATTTATATATGTATATGCCACACGCACTGCGTGCACTCTGACAAATCGACCAAGTAAAATCAACCGTGTCGGTACGATGTCAAATACTACTTTTAACACATTTTCTTCTTGAAAATAATTAATTTGTTGTCAAATCAATATTTCCATTATCATCCACCAATGGAAGATTTTTGTAAAGTTTTGAAACGTTATATACGAGACGTCTGATTGAACATTTACATAGTTATCCATAGTGAGAGAAAGTGATGAAGAAAAACTCGATCAGTTTCAAAGTATCGAATGCCATGAAGAATATTTGTCGTATACAGTTTGCAAGACTGGAGAAAATATGTTATTCTAATATCTTAATTTTTACATTCAATATTGAAAAGCGTACTCACCAGGAGAGAATGTTAACTTCAGGCGATAAACCATGATAAAACTCTTCGAAATGCTTTTTGAGTATCTCAATAAACCAATATATATATATATATATATATATATATATATATGTGATCGCGCGGTACAGAGTTACTCGGGGCGATATGAAAAACCGGGGGGACGTACAAAGGAGCGTGAGGAAGGGTGAGAGAGAGAACACCCAAAATGCTCTAAAATAAACACTTTATTTACACTACGCAACTATATACACATAAGCGGCACGACGCGGACGCGACGGGACGGCTCGCGAGTACAGAGCTGGCTCTGCGCGGATGGCGAAATACTTATAAATGGAAAAATTGGCCGTTGAGAAAAAGACCGACGGAGTTCGCTCGGATCGGTGCGTTCTCCGGTGTGTCTCGGTCGAGAGTGAGCTCCGACGCTCCCGCACAGTCATGCTACGAAAAACCGCACTAGTCAGGCGAGCGACGGACGCCTTTGAGAACGGCGCGAACAATATGTATATATATATATATATACGGAATTCAATCTGACGTGATTCGATATTCCGCTGAGATATTCTGCAAATTAGTTATTCGATCTTATATGCATTTTGACAGTATATCTATGTATGCAAAAAGTTATATAGTCATAGTCACTGTACATGAAAGAAATCAGATATTATTTATCGAATGTTTCAGTGACAAATCGTAAAGTTAGGTTTAGTGGCTATATACATGGCTCATTGAAGTACCCGAAAAGCATTTCGCAGAGTTTCATCATATAATATATTTAAATTCAGAATAACAATATTTTTTACTTAGATGTACTATACTGTTAAGTGGTACAAACAATACATTCATAGTTGATTTATAATAAAATCACTGTACATTTCTCTTGGCGTAGTAATCCGTGGCTATTCGTTAGAAGCCGACAATTGCGCCTCTGGCAACTCGATGCAGAACAAAGAGTCACTTTCGAGTTTTCAGATTTGAATGTATAACTCTGATGATGTATGCTTGAATAATAATTCATGCGCAGTAGTATGATTTGATGGTTTTATGAATAAAAATTATTTGGAAGATCTAACGGGGGGAAATGTGTGCAAGAAATATAAGAATCCATACTCTTTAAAATTTGTAAAACAGAGTTGGATAGGTTTTTCCTGTGTATTCAATTAGTAAACTAACTTTTGCAGGCTCATACGAGTGCAATTCACACGCGAACTTTTTAAATACACATAGACGGGCTTAAATGAACTGAGAAATAACAATTTTTTAGCTCCACATTCGCCGCAATAATTCTGAAAACTTTCTGTTACAGAACAGAAAGTCTCATTAACTCATAACAGGGACGGAAAGTATATAATGAGAAGTCAAACAGCTGGTTCAATGAAAAATACATATCGTCCTATTGAATGTTTGTATGCGCAACTGTACCACGAGGTTTTCTGGTAAAAAGAAAATTGAAGAAAACAAAAAATTTGCCTTGTTGATGAAATGAATGTGGTACTACAAGGGTCGAAAAGTCTCGGTTGTCATGAAGCAAGTAGTAGGAGTTCACTTTTTTGTTTGAATACAGAAGATGTGCAAAAAAACATCGTAATGAGAATCATTTCTCGATTAAATGCGATAAACAACTGAAATAGTATTTTTCGATACAGTAGAGAAAACTAAATTGTAGGCTCCTGTGGCGTTTTCCGCCCGAGCGAAGGTAGGCTGGTAATCGCACGAGTCGAAAATCGACTTTTGCTACTGTATCGAACAGTATTTTTCATCACGTCTGTGGGAAAACAACGTCCAAAGATTAACTTTTCCCCTCACAGGGATGAGAAGAATATTTTGTTTTGTTAAAGAACTGAAGATTCAAAGATTTGTTACAAAAGTTCTTCTGCTGCTGGTAAGCCCCGCAACCATAGTTATTAGATTGAACCGTATCTGTACGAACTGTATCGGCAAATTCAAAATCATGCATATATTGGGAATTTTATAATTTCGAGTGATGATTAACAAACACATTAGCCAATATGTGCACAGTAAAAACGATTACTGAAAAGTGTTGCAGTGCTGAAAATCAATATTACTTAAAATAAGTTCAAAAAATCCGGATTTCCTTAGTTTCAGTAATTATTACTCAAATTAATATTTTTTTTGAATTCAGTAAATAAATTTACTTTGAAATTAAGTTTTGTGATTCCTAAAATCGATTCTGAACTGAATTGACAGGTCACTGTATGAAGGTCAGTGTTTAACTAGTATTTTTGTGAGCGTTCGGATCCAAACTAGACAACTTCACGAGTTGCTCAGAATTCTGAGAACCTGATTAAAACCATAGAGGGAATTACATGGAAAAATAAACAAAGAAAAAAGAAAAAATTAAACAATAGATTTGATAATTACATTTTTTTTTATCTTGTACGAGGGTTATCGCCCGCTTATTTTTGAGTTTGGGACTATAATAGAAGAATAAGCTGAATACAGAAATGAAAATTATTGATTCAAATACTTCGTCGTACCGAAATTCAGTACAAAAAGTACTTAATCTAAGTACAAAATGATAAATTTAATTCAAGAACGTTTTTTTATACTGATATTCGTTCCGTCCCATTTTAAGAAAGATTTCTTGCTTAAATTGAAAAATCGTGTTTGATGTGTAGGGTCTTAGTACTTGCTTTGTCAAATATGCATTTTTTTTTAATTTAATTTGCTGATGGCAAGTTGCAGCCATTTTGACTTTGGTAAGAAAATGGTACGAAATTTCGAACGCTAAGCTACTCAGTCATTCCTTTTTATAACGTAAACTCTCATTTATACTCCGGTTCCCATCTGATGAAATCTCCCGTGATTGTGATAGAGAAGAAAAGGTAAGTAACGAGAGGGATTATTTCAGACTAGTACTCAGTGTGTCCCTTGGGAACTCGATGCTCTTGTCATACGGTCAGCGGTCATCCACAAGAAGCGACCTATTGGTGAAGTAGCTCCTCCGCGAGTAGGATCACCCCACCCCGCTTGATCCGGCAGAGGGCGCGGAAACAACCATATTCAGGAAAAGTGTGAGCTGCTTTAGTTCGCCCCAGGAGCCCGCCGGGAGAGGACCATCGGAGCATGCTTGAATTTCGTCCGCTACTCCATAAACAAAGCTAAGTCCCAATTTGTTTTTTTTTCCCGATCCCCAATACCCCGTAACTCGAATCGGACTATAAATGCATGAGTGGGTTTTACTGGAATCAAGTTGAATTTTCATATACAATCCAAATGGGCATCTGGGTGGGCTTGTCTGTATTCTTTTCGTTCGCGGGTGATTTTCCGCTGGCATTGGGTTCAGCTAAATGGTGCAGTCTGACTCCGGTCAGTCAGTAAGACAGATAAGAGGTCGTTCCCGTCGGTGGGAGTTGTTCGTGGATGGTCGGAGTATGGACATTTTTTGATTCGCGTTACGTAGTAGGGTAGGGTCTTAGTGCTTGCTTTGTCATATATGCATATCTTTCAATTCAAATTGCAGCAAAGTGATGGCGAGATGTTGCCATTCAGACTTTGGTAAGAAATGGGTACGATATTTCAAACGCTAGGTGTTGGCGAGTTGTTGACATTTTGACTTGGTTAGAATACGTTACGGAATTTCATACGCTAAGCTACGTAGCTAAGCTAGTAAATTTTCTCATTTTTCTAATTCGTGTTAAGTAATTAGGTACACAGTAAAAACAATTACTGAAAAGTGTTGCAGTACTGAAAATCACTTTTACTTAAATTAAGTTAAAAAAATCCGAATTTCCTTCGTTTCAGTAATTATGACTCAAATGAATATTTTTTCCTCAAATTCCGTATATAAATTTACTGAAATTAAGTTTTGTAATTCCTATAATCGATTCTGAACTGAATAGACAGGTTATTGTATAAAGGTCAGTGTTTGACTAGTATTTTTGTGAGCATTCGGATCAAAACTGGACAACTTCACGAGTTGCTCCGAATTCTGAGAACCTGATTAAAACAATAGAGAAAATAGAAAAAAATAATCAAAAAATAAAATGAATTAAACATAGATTGGAAAATTCCATTTTTATTTATCTCGTACAAGGGTTATCGCCCGCATATTTTTAAGATTGAGACACTAATAAAAGAATAATCTAAATACAGAAATGAAAATTATCAATTCAAATACTTCGTCGTAGCGCAATCAAGTACTTGGATTCAAGTACTTTTTTATACTGAAATTCGTTCTGTCCCATTTTGAGAAAGATTTTTTACTTTAATCAAGAAATCGTGTTTGTTGTGTGGAGTTAATAGATAGAATGGGATAAATTAATAAACTGTTCATTAATACAGTTCAAATTGTGTGTCCGATAATAAGGATACAAAAGTCAACATGTATATATACATAAATATATAAATGGTACGAGATTGTATACCTAATCGATTGGTCTGTCTGTACATTAAGTTTGATTACTGAATAAACATGTTTATACTCCGATTCGATTTATTTAGGCTACATTACGAAGAATATGAATTTTCCTCCGGTGTAACACTGACTCGCAGCATTACAGCTCACACCTGAATAAATCAATATTTCGCATAAAGTTGCACGTTGCTCGCATTTTTCTATCACTCATGGCATTGGAAAAATTGATCAAATAGAGCCTGGCGCACCATCTCAATCTTTCTAAAGTCCTCCGATGACGTGCACTCGTGCCGATATTAGATAAGAAGATGATGAACTTCGCCGCCTCTGCTGCGCGAATATTATTTCGAGTCCTTTATTATGACTTACGGCTCACTTGATTATAATTTATACTTGGCCGTTAGATGTTTTAATCGATGATCGTCGAGCAGGTGTAACGGCGCCGTTTATCAAAAGAGCTTTTTTCACCGTTGCCCCACTTTGTGATGGCCTCGCAAACGCATCGAAGCGTTTTTAATGCCCTACACAAAATCGGATGTTCCCATCAGGAAAAATTGATGATCTGGTGATTCACTCTTTATGTTCATCGTAAATACAAGATTTATCAATTTTGCATCATATTAAAATTGTCAAACAAGTAGTTTATCTCACCGAAGGAGAAATCGAGTCTGGAAACAGATAATTAAGCATGTTCTGTTGAGCAGCGAAATTTCGTGACAGGAAAATGACAGAGGACTAACTCAAAAATTGTTGGTATATAGCTCAAAGTTATATTGTCATGATATTGATGTCTACTGTCAAATAGATGATCTAGTAAAGCTCCCTGAAGGGTAATAAATTCAATTTTCACCATTCAAAATTACTTTCGGCATAATTTCTTCTGAGATTGTTTCTACAAATACTATTTTTCCAGGTGATCAATTACAGTTTTTCAATCTGCCGTTTTTGCAGCAAACTCAGGTTAAACGACTACATCAATTGTCCGGTGAAACTGGGAGAGAAATAAGCGTTGAATATGTGTTGGGGTACCTGAACTTGAGGTATTCGACGTTCTTAAACAATCTGGGTGAAATATTCATCCAGACATCATTTTT
Organism: Aphelinus atriplicis; assembly: GCA_020882685.1. Taxonomy (NCBI): domain Eukaryota; kingdom Metazoa; phylum Arthropoda; class Insecta; order Hymenoptera; family Aphelinidae; genus Aphelinus; species Aphelinus atriplicis. Next base: position 14,386,584 of record CM037076.1, on the reverse strand, counting down.
CATACGTTAAAATCACGTCAACATTTTTCCTGAATTTTTCTGGTAAAACGACGCTTTTGAAGGGAATTGTATGGAGTAAGGAATAGGACATAGTCGCTGTATTTGAAAATCTTCTGATTTTAACGTATGGAAAATTATGTTACGATGAAAATTCCACAAGGATATCTTACAGACAACATCAGATGTTTTGTGTTTATGCTGTGACACATTTTTTCCATTTATTTAGGGGCGAGTGAGAGTTTTCACAAAACTTTTAAATTAAATGTGATACAATTAGAACGACTCCTTTGTACTTTATACAACGCGTTATATTATATGAAATAATGGGTGCCTTTTGCAGCTGTTTGTCCGTAATACCTATAATCACTTTAGTTTACAAAAAATACCGTAAACTGCAATTATTTATTCTTTAACTAAATGAATCAGCTTAATCACTGTGAACTTCGGGAAAACAAGTATCCTTACTGAAAATCACTTGGCTTTAATGCGTTTTTCATTCGCAGTTAGCTTTTCGTTTGACCAATTAAAGGCTCGCTTTTATGCGTTAGAGAAAACTAAATTTGATTACTCAATTTTGATCCTCAGTTGACAAATATAATCTAATAATCAATCGGATGTTCGAGTGAGTCTAATAAAGATATTGAATGAAGGACTAGAGAAACAGAACATGATCGCCAAAGGATACTCACCACCTCTATACAGTCAACGGACGCGTAAGCCTCTTTTGCTTTTCAAAGCAACCACTCTACTTCAGCTCATTTCCAGTCCAGATATCTCTTATGCTGAAATTCTCGACTTTTTGTAATTTCAATCTTCATCAATGGTAAAGTTCATCGCAGCATTTGATCGTCACAGCTATTCTGTATTTTCTGTAATTTCTGAGAATTTCAGTTACAACATCATGCATACAAGTGAACAATTTTCAGTAGAGAGCCGTGGAATTGTGAACTTGTAGAAAACGGTGAAATCGGTTTTGCCATTTTCGATTATGGTATTGAGTGGAAATTTGTAAGGTGTGCGAGAAAAACTTAAATTGAATGTTTCAAACGTGTATTGTCCTGCCAATTGTCCACACGTGGTTGGAAGATGAAACGGTACCTAAGAAAAAGGCCACGAACGAATAACCAGGGAACATAATGTGATTTGCGGATACATACATACGTCGTTCTCACCGTGGATAGAAGCGAGAGCTGAAGAATAGAGACACAAAGCGGTTATTAACCAGATTTAAAAGATTTTAAAGCATTTCCCGCGGTATGGGCGCACGAAGGAGAGAATGGGGCGAAATGAAAAATACACGCGAAGCATCGCCAACTCACGGGAAAGATATTGGCTGTAGCTGCTCCAAAGTTTTTAATTATTCCTCCAAGGGCTGGAGGTTATCAGAAGCACTCCACTTTCGATCAGAGCTCTCCAAACTTTTTAGAGGTCGTGGGCGATATGGCGCCATCGACTCTCGCTTATTGAAGAACATCGAAAAACGATAAAGGCTTCGGAATGCTTGGTCAAATGAGCAGAGTTCCAAACGATTCTTTCAAGACTCGCCGAGTGGCTCTGATCTCTCTAATCAAGCCCGACTCTCCTTCTCTTTACATTTTTAATATACTCGCTTTCTGAAAAAAATAGGATTGATCAATCTTATAGCCTCGTAGGAGCATATTTCTCTATAGAGCAACTTTCGGAATCTCAATGAAAAGCAACAGAAATATCAATTCCCAGTTACGAATGATGAATTCTTAAAATTCATCGTTCGTTTTTTTAAACGTCAAAGTTTGCGAAAAAGTTTATTGAGTTTCAAAAGTTTATTAAATTTGAGGTCATATATTTGGCAGTGTACCGCATGACTTGATTACACTTTATATTCACTTCGAAACATTGCTCTTGCAGTGGAAGTTTCCTTCCATTTTTGAGCTCAAACATTATTCTTACTGGCCGCAAGTACTTCAGTAGGGAGATCTTTTTCATTTTCATTGTCTAATTAGTGCAAAGTTTGATTGGTTCAGCTAAGTTTGGGTAGGAAAACCTTACAAGGCATACTATTATCATACTGAGACAATATTATGTTACCAAACTCTTACTACTTCAGGGTATGATATCAAATTAATTTTGATAATTCTAATTGCACTAATAGTGTTTCATTTTCATTAAAGCCTTGACAGGAGTTTAGCTGTGATTAATGTATCGATTTTAAAATAGCATATGAAACAGTAAATAATATTCATTGAAATTTAATCGTATGCAAATCGTATGTTTCATACTATCAAATAAAGCCGTAAATGAATGTAAGGGGGGAGTATAAGAAAATAATGACAACGTGATGATGATGATTGGACATTGGTGAGTAAAATCCTGGTGTTTTCATTCGAAATTTGTTTCTATTTTTGTTTGAATCCAATCGAAGATTCCTATTGTTTGCAAGTTTTGCATCGAATAGATTCACAAATTTGATAAATTGAGTCATCGCAAAAGCTCGTTCCATTATTTTATCTTCATAACGCAAGACGCGAATCAGTTGCTCGAAAGACTCGAGATGATGAGCTGTTCCTCGGAAAGTCCCCGGTGGAAGCTCATCGAGGCTATCACTCCCCGGGGTGTAATCCCCAGCGATTCACATCGATGAGATCTGCAAGATTTCTTTTACAGCTCCATTCTATTGGAATGAAAAATGTTGAACGGCCGGCGACGGCTAAATTGGCAAAGCGGCACTACGGCGTTGGGGCAACAAACTCAAAAGTGCACTTTGCCGTCGTGCTTAAGTGGACAGATTTTAAGAGAGTCGCCCGAGTGCTCGTCTCTGCGACATTCAACCGCTTGGACAAATGCTTCCCCACCTTTGCCTCCTTGCTGTTCTTCACCCGGTCGCGGATCATATATACAAATATATATATATATATACCTATATACCCTTCTCGAATTCACGCTCCCTGATGCATATATGGCTGCTCATCATAGTCTATGTCCAATCGATTCTGCAGGGGAATACGATTACATAGGGCAATATCATTTGACGCGAGGTACAATTATTTTTACACGTTATGGTGAAAACGACATTTCTAGATAACGGATTCTGATTTATATAATTTACGGAATGAGCAAATGCTATAATTGAGCTCATTGTTCTCTGCCAATAAGTTATACACAGAATCGCACATATGGATTTCCCAACTGCCCCTTAAGATTATTAAAGTCTTGAAAGATAAATCTGCAAGACATAATAGTTAAAAAGAAGAGGTTGAAAGGTCTGTCCTTTTTTTAGTCACGTTTTTCGACTGGCAAAAATGTTGCACGCCTGGAGAGGTGCAAAGTTGATAAAGTGTCTCGAAGGTTTATACGGGTGCGTAATTACTAGAGGCGGAAGGGCTAATTACTCTTGCAGCAAACATTTGCATTAGAAGTGCTCGCAGCTCATCTCTGCATAATGCTTAACGCCGCACGAGCTCTGCCTTGGCAGTACTTCGTCAAAGAGCCTCTGCGGGCTCGCGCGATGCACAATTCGATACTAGGAATGAGTCATTGTATATATGCGCGTATACGTAAACCAGAGAAATACCAATTGAATCTCGAAAACAACGTTTCCAGACTCAATGAGGGCGAATCAGATTTTTCCTTTCCTCCTCTTTCAATTTAACGACTCATGAGAGTACAGTTAAGATAACAGCATAATTGTTTATCATAATTACACAGAAGGTCCCAGATTATTGATTTTGTCACATCCATCTGGCAGCTGCCAGTGTAACACACGGAATAATTTATATCTAGAGCGGGTTTTACGTACAGAAAATGGCAGGATACCGACCAATTCGAGTCTCGATACTTTGAATAACACCCCTTCCAGGATTCTTCCGAATCTCCACGACTTCTCTTTCACAACTGCATTGTTTATCACATCACATCCTTTATAACCGTCTTCATTCTATTATATCAATCATTCAAATGTAAATGTAAAGGAATGTAATTTTAGAATTAGTGTGAGCATGTTTTTTTGAACAGATGAAAAGGGAAAAAGTAAAAAATAAAAATAGTATTGGAGTAAATCGGAAGGAAAAAAAAAGAAAAGAGTTGTAGAAGTTTTTTAGTTTGAGAAACTGGAGCTCGAGAAACTTAGACACTGCTGGCTGTGAATGCAATCACTATATCAGAGCTTTGGAATTCTCCTACTTTTTCCCGGTGTTATCCCCTGGGAAAAGAGCTGCCCTTCGTGATGATTATCGTTGTCGAGAGCCATGTAATAGCAAGAATACAGTTTGATTCGGGATATCCCATAGAAAATGTACGATAACAAGTTTTTTATGGAAAATATTAGAACGAAAGATTTTATTGGGAAGATTGTCATGATGGTAAATCGAGTCTGTACCAGGTCAAAATATAACAAATAACCTTTTATTGATCAGAAATGTTCACTTTTAGTAAGTTTTTTCCCAACTCGTTGGTATAATATATATAAAACCACAAATATTGATACATTTAACGGATCAGTGAAGTTTTCGAACAGAGGATTTGTTTGCTTAAACGTGTATATTCAAGAATACATTGTTATGAGACGGAGGTAGTTCATCATCAAATCGATGGCTACTGCGATCACTGGTACGTTTCATATTCTTATTCAATTTAATATTTCATTCAGGTCGCTGATGTGCAAAACGTTGTTTTTGAAGGTATTCATCTTACAAAATCTACTCTTGAGAATTAAACTTTACTAGGAAAAATCCAAGTAAAACGTAGAACCATTGACAATTGCTTATTTCAAAACTGTCATAACGAGGACGAAGGAGTAGAATAGATAAAATTGACTTAGGTGGTGCACAGTACAAGGGAATATATATACGCTTAGTGGCCGATGAGGTGCAACACTCATAATTTACTCTCAAGCTACTCAGCTAATTATCGAGCTAATTATAGTTATCTACGTCTCGCAGCGAGAGTTTTGATGTTCACGTAACCGAACTCCCCTGGGCGACGATGGGTATTCGACTTTGAACGAGAGTGTCGCGCACGCAGCTTCAAGTAGAAAATGAGATTCAGATTAGTCGATGCTATAACGTAATCTTCCTTTCCCAGTCGTTGCTTTAACATCCTTTTGAAATATGTATTACATATAAGCATTAAAACTTGCGTGGCCATTTATAGACAAACATTAAAATTTGACTCTATCGAACAGCACTTGCGAAACATAGTCTTTTTATTCCTAAAGCTGACCAGCTCACGTGCGATTCTTTCCATATGGATTCGGAATATTTAGTTTGAAGAATCCCAACGATAGTGAGGAGTGTTTCTCTCTGTCCGACCGAGCATTAGCCAGTGAAGGTGTATCCATGATAAGTCGAACAGAACAGACGATTTACAAGGGGACGTGGCACAGTCTCCGGGAGACCAATCGCACGATGAAACTTTGTGAGATAGTTTTTGGCTACCCAGAAAGTAGTCATTCAGGCTAATGCCTCGCAGTTTCCCGGAGATATTCTGCGAATTATTTCCGATCTTAGGCATGTACAGTAAATCAATATTTGTGGGCACTCGTGAATACAGAAAATATATGCAGGAAACTGGGAGGCATTGGACTGAACGACTGAAGGCATGAGCTGCCAAAGTTTGATCGTGAGATTGGTCTCCCGGGGACTCTGCTACGTCCCCTTGTTAGTTGCGGAATGTTTCCGATGATCGAGCTCGAGCTTAGCCCATGTAGTGTATATTTACACTGTCCACGTGTCGGGGGCAAAGAGCCTCGTCGACCCGGCGGATCGCGGGCCGGTGCAGTTGGGGAATCTTGCAGGTTGTCGGGAGACTGGTGGTGAACCGAGGCGACGCATCGACTCCAAGCCCCGCGGGAAAAGCCCTTGGCAGTGCCGGCTCGCGGCTCTGTCTCGCACCTCTACTCCCATCCTCCCTTTCTCTCTCTCTCTCCGTTTGTGCAGCCGCCGCGAGGTAAAACCAATTTCCGGTGCGCGCCAAGCGGATTCGCGCGAGCGCCGCGCGTGTGTACATACGTACGTGCACTCGATTCGCCGGGTTTTTGCTCGCGAGAGCAAAGCAGGTCACGTACTCCCCCGGCGGCGGGGTGTAATAATGGAAGCCGGGCGCGAAAAACTCCGCTGCCTTAAATTGTTTCTCGATACACACACACTTTCACACAGCCGACTGGCTCGCTCCCCGCGCAACGGATCCTCGAAAATATACCTTCATACTTCCTGCCGCATCTGACTCGCGAGACACATGCACGACATTATTCATTCGTTGACAAAAATCTACTGCGTCACGTACTTGCATCAGCTCTATAATACTTTCAACTGATTTTCCATTTCCCAGAGACATTCTGTGAACAATTTTTGATCTTATATGCATTTGCTTTAGTATGTCTATATAGGATGGAAATCGTAGATATACGGAAAATCAACAATGATTGACGAATATTCTGTAGCGGGAAAGCGAAAAGTTAGATTGAATGGGGTAACCGAAAATCATTTTGGAAAGTTTCCTCGTGTAATTGCTCACTGCAGTTGACGACAGCTCTCCTAACACGTAAAATCTACTACGCCATATTATAATGCTATAAAAAACTATTTTCGATTTTTTTCCGTGAGTGCAGTTATTGATTTGCAGATTTTGAAACCCATCCGAACTGGAGAATATTTTTAGAATTTTTTACTGATATTACTCTGAACGTTGACCTTCAGTTTCGATGTACGTTCGGTCTGCCGCAAAACTTGTGTGGATATTTAAATTTGAATCGCGACCTTTAATAGATAATTATAGATTGAGTGTTTATGCTTCGCTTCTTAAAAGTATTTCATTTCATTCGTGTTTGTGAGTGGAAAAAGTATAGAACAGTTTTTTTTACCGAAGATATGAGCCAAATTCATCGTATACGCTGTTTCCATAAAAGTAATTGGGGTATAATCGTGTTTCTGATATGCTCAGTTTCCCTCTCGGAGCTGTTCTCATTTATGAATGTGGAACAGAACATACCACCATTAGACTTATATATTTAAAAGTAAAACATTCTCATATTCTGATATAGATTTGAAGTTTCAAAATTCATAAAAATAATCTCGGAAATTTTGAATCATGTATAATTCTGTTTTTCTTACGTTGCGATTGATAATCAAGAAGTGAACTATTGTAAAATGACCACCTAGTTCAAGTTTCTATTAACTATTCTATATAGTAATAATTAAATTATATTTTCTCTTTCAGACTGCAGCGCATTTACATTTAACTTTTGACACATAAACGAGACTGAAAGCTTCCTGTTTAATAAAATTAAATCTCAAAAATAAATTAAAAACGATTGTAAGAGGTCCCTGGAAAAAAGATCTTGTTAGCACACCCGAGCCCGGACTGTGCATTCAGTACAGCAGCAATAGCTACGTAGATTAGTGCATGCAAGAGCAGCGGCGGATATCAAAGCTGGTTGAAAGAGGAGAAGTTGACAAACCAGCGAGGGAGAAGAGAAAAAAATGCCTAGAGGATGAAACAGCTCATCAGTGTGGCGACAACGAAAAATTCAATAGGGGAAAAAAATGGAAAAATTTAATTCCCAGAACATTGGAAAAAAAATAGATGAACAAATAGGTGTATATAGACAAATACATTTTTACTTTGGTCTTCTACAAGAAAAACAAAAGCTTATCGTCATCGAAGCAGGACATCCTGCTATAACAAAAGAGGACACTCAAGAATGTAGATTAGTTGAAGAAAAGTTCGATGCATGAACTCATTCGTTTAAGAATTTATTATATAATACACACTATTGTAGAAAATATTACATATTCGTGAGTAATAATGATAGCGCAATACAGTTAATCAGCCACAGTCATGTTGGATAAATTCGAAGAGAACGCGTAGCATTGTCCATATTGCCATCATGTATATCGGACTATAGCCGCACATTCATTGGGAGAAAGAATGGTCAAACTGAAAATTTTCAAAATTGTAATGACGATGAGATCATTTGGGTCGACGACTCATGTTTTATTACTCGACTACCTCGAGTACTTGGTTGTAGATTTTCTCGGCGGACGTTTGCTCTTGTTTTGTACTAATGATCGTTGAAGAACAGCGTGCGGAAGCACTTGGACTGACGAGGGCCTTGGTCGGCTTGAGCCTTGTGTGCAAGAGTCGAAAATTTTGCCCTCTGGTCTGATGTGAGTGTTAACGTATTTCTCTACTCCGTTGCTACTACGCTTGATTTTTTAATTTCTCTTGCGCGTGTGTGCTTATTTTCTCGGCGCGAATCTTGAAAAATTTGGTTGGCTAGTCCAGAATGAGGAATTTAAAATGCAGCAAATCATTTAGGAAATTCGGCTGCATAACAACGAAATGGTGGATAATTCCGTGGGGTATTTCATATTCTCGATTTGGCCACCCACATGGAGAAATAACTCGTAATTCACAAGTAACACGCTATAGGATTATGTATTAATTTGCTTTCTCTGTTCTCATAATAATGAATTCGCTACGTCTGCGTAGAGAATTGGAAGACAGACGGGAATAATGAGAAGCAAATAAAAATATGAACTCGTTCTCATTATGAGTAAATTCTCACAAGTTTGCATGACATATATATCTAAATAACATCAAGTACTAGAAGATTGTCATTTTTAAAAGTATATTTCTAATAATAGTTGGATATAAACTCTGTAGTAATATAAATGGCTACTGTTGCGATTGAATTTACTCTTACTTCCAGTAGTATTATTGTACAAAAAACTTCGTGTCCGTTTATTGGTAAAATAAATCAGAGTTTTTCTCAGTGAATCATTTGCCCATAACTTTTGACTTGGACAATTTATACTTTATGACTGAAAAAGCTGATGTTCGTTTATGTTCGAATTGTTGTTTATTGTTCTTTGGGATATGGTTTGTCAATTAAATATGTTTTTTCTGCTTTATTTCTTGTATCGACACTCGAGAAAGGAATGGTTACTTACTTATTCGAAATCGCCGAGAAGCCGAGTAGTGGATTTTGTTTATTCTGGGAGTTGTTGAGTTGGATACAGTTTTCTCGGAGCAATGAATTTGCTTCGATTGGAAATGGATATTGATTCAGGAAGACGTTCAAGCGGTTGGTAGTTTCTGTACAAAGTTTTTGACAATATTGATATTATTAAGATGATAGATTCAATTCTTGAAATGCAAAATTGAGTTGAGAATAGAATTCAGTATGTGTTTAATTATTAGAGTTTTGATATATACTGCTTCTGATTGGATGTTCCAATTACGGGATTTTCTATAATCCAAGGAATTTAAACTTGAAGAAATACAAGAAAATAATTTCCAACAGATAATTGTTGTTTGAAAGATACACAATTCCAAGCGTGAATTCGTTAGCTGTCGGTGTAGAGTGCACTGGTAGAGTACTATCAGATAAAAGCGTAGTTTTATTCAGTCTCGAGTAAGCGAAACCTGTCGATGTGGCTCGAGACGATTATGCCAGCTCTTTACAGTGAATGAGTAGAATTATGCAATGCTCGAAATTTTAATCATTAATCGGTTATTTGTAATTGTAAAAATACTGCAGATATACTGAATGGATACATATACTGCGTACCTGAATTTTACAGTTCCATTAGGCAGATTTTTAATTTATGAGATGCATGTGGGCAGATGGTGGAGTAATTACTAAAACGGACGAGCCAGAATTTCTCTCGTAGTCTTTACGATTCAGGATTTATGGGTGAGAGAGAAAGAGAGAGAGAAAGAGGAAGAGCGAAAGAGAGACAGTGCGTGTATCTGTTACGTATGCTATTCCTACTTCCTTTTACAATAAAACTAGAATATTCAGGATCCAAAAAGAGAGTTTAACCAATCAATAAATATTTTGGTTTTTACCAATGATTAACAATTAAAATATTTCCACGAATTGAACTTTTCGTTAATATTCCACATCCTGTGTTTTTATCTATGTTTCTCTTACCTGTACAAAAGCACAAAATCACCTAGATCATACGTTCGATTAGTTGAAGGGATCTGTCTCTGGAATGATCTGATTGAAAGATAAAATCGATGCTCGTACGATCAGATTCGCAAGTTTGATTTGTGAAAATGGAAATTGTATTGGTCGATTCGAGTAAATAATTATATTCACCATAAGAAAAATATTCAATCAGTACATTTGAACAGCAAATGGGACATGTAGTGGTTGCAGGAATAACTGGATCAGGTAGAAAAATTTCATGAATTCGTTAGCTTACTATTTTTTTCCTACACTTGCTTTAATCTCTGCTTAATTAATCTGCTCGAGGTGTCGGGTGTAATGTTCTTTATGAGGTGGCAGAATCATAAGTCCTGGCTTGATAGTCCAAAAGCCGTGAGCGCACGTCTGCGGGCTGTTTAACAATATCCGCCCACCTCCTCGCGTGCCAATTCCAATTATGAAGTGATTTGCACCCGGTAACGGGCTAAATCACGTGCGCTCGCTCAGTTTCAATTCAATTTGCAATGCGAACTGATTGAATTTCCGCCCGCTGATTTCTGCCGACGTTTTCGTTTGAACGCTTTGTTTACATATAAATGCAGCTGTCTATACACATGCGCATTCGAGTTGGTATTAGTTGGTCAAAAACAAACTCCGGCTCAAAGAGTCGGAAGCAAAAGTAATTCATAAATGTGATTCCCCCGGAAATTCTCACAGGAAAAAAATGTTCTCAGTTTAGACTAGCTTTATTTTGACTCTTAGTTCAGACTATTATTTACGCGAAGCAAGTTTTGGACTGCAGACACGTCGTTTAATTGGAATTTATTTACTATATTTACTATCTTAATAAACAGTTTTTCAAATATAACGGAGATTTATGAAATATGATAGAAGATGTATGTATATATCTAACCTTAGTGGACTATAGACGATGTTGATCGTTTTTCATTCAAAAAAATTATTTTCCAAGAAATTTTGGGAAAAAGTTTCTATTAAAAAATCATGGTATTCTCCAAGACATTCAATATATCACATACATTACCGTATCGACAATAGTTCTCGGTATGTTGGAAAAGAATGTACCTACTTGTTATCAGTCAAAAGAGATGCTAAGCGATTCAAAACATAAGTTTAATTAGGTTACCCAGGAGTTTGGGATGGCGAGGAAGAGAAAATCCTAAAGAAATTACGTATCTTCAATTTTTAAATTAGATTTCATCAAATAGTCCCCCATTTGTTTTAACTTGAAACTCTCCTTACCACCAATGCCTTGAAGTCAGACATGGGAAGAACAAAAACGAATATTTAGAAGTTGAAACAGTTTCCAGAGCATTATTCCAGGTGAAGCTCTAGGAAGTCGAATAATTGCCCAGTAAAAGAAATTTCTTGAACGAGTTTTCTTTATACGAGTTCTGCGATGTAAGAAGAAAACCATTTCGACAAGCAGATTTCTCTGTTAACATCTTGTTTATTTATGAATTTATGCTTGTTATCGAAAGTATTATCTAAAATGTATTGCTCAACTACAGTAAGAAAAAAATTGGAGAGGCTCTTCAAAAACTCACTTGCAAAAAACAAATCGTCGCCTGGGGGGAAAAAGCAACGATCTCAGAAACGCGCTAAAGAAAGATCTATTTCGATTTAAGCGAAATAAAAAGATCTATTTCGAATTGAGCGAAATAAAAAGATCTATCTCGAATCGAGCCGAATAAAAAGATCTATCTCGAATCGAGCGGAATAAAAAGATCTATTCCGAATCGAGCAGTATAGAAAGATCGTTTTCAAATCGACTTTTAAAGAAAGATCTAACTCAGATTTTACATTATAGAAAAATCTATCTCAGGTTTAATTTTATTTTGCGGCGTTTTTTCGAGTTCGGAGTTGATGCGGTACGCGCGCACTCGAGTGCGATTGCTTATGCGCGTGTGTGTGTATGTAAATATGTGTGTATGTGTGTGTGTAATGACACATCTGAATGTAATATGCCAAGTTTACGTTAACTATTTACGTTAAACGGTTTTTGCCTCGATGGTTTCTCGTAGAAATTTGTATACATGTGTTTTTGAGGTCGCTGATAACGAATCCCGCCTCAAATTTTGAAAATTCAAATTAGAGCCTCTAAGATCACCTGACAAAATTTTGGAATAAATTTGAATTTTTTTAAAAATCGGTATTCGTGAGTTTTTCTGGTCGCTGATTACGAATACGGCCTCAGATTTTGAAAATTCAAATTAGAGCCTCTAAGATCACTCGATATTTGGAAAAATGGAATTTTTTTCAAAATCGGTATTCATGGGTTTTTGAGGTCGCTGATTACGAATCCGACCTCAGATTTTGAAAATTCAAATTAGAGCCTCTAAGATCACTTGATATTTGGAAAAATTGAACTTTGTTGAAAATTTTTTGACAAGTGATCTAAGAGGCTCAAAAAAATTCAAATTTTTTCCAAAATTTTGTCAGGTGATCTTAGAGGCTCTAATTTGAATTTTCAAAATTTGAGGCGGGATTCGTTATCAGCGACCTCAAAAACACATGTATACAAATTTCTACGAGAAACCATCGAGGCAAAAAACTGTTTAACGTAAATAGTTAACTTGGCATATTACATCCAGATGTGTCCTTACACACACACATACACACATATTTACATACACACACACGCACATAAGCAATCGCACTCGAGTGCGCGCGTACCGCATCAACTCCGAACTCGAAAAAACGCCGCAAAATAAAATTAAACCTGAGATAGATTTTTCTATAATGTAAAATCTGAGTTAGATCTTTCTTTAAAAGTCGATTTGAAAACGATCTTTCTATACTGCTCGATTCGGAATAGATCTTTTTATTCCGCTCGATTCGAGATAGATCTTTTTATTCGGCTCGATTCGAGATAGATCTTTTTATTTCGCTCAATTCGAAATAGATCTTTTTATTTCGCTTAAATCGAAATAGATCTTTCTTTAGCACGTTTCTGAGATCGTTGCTTTTTCCCCCCAGGCGACGAAATGTACTACCATTGTTCTCTCTTTGAAAGGAAATACCGTCAAGCGAGTGTAGCGTAGATGCAAATTTACATGCCGCCGCATCCTTCGGTGACTTGAATTACACTTCTGAAAAGTTTGATTTAACTTACTTAGTTTTACTTAAAAGTCGCTCCATTTTCATCGTGAATTCGGATCTACGTGATAAGCATGATGCTACGATCTAGATGGTACCAATACTGTGTTATAATGAAACTTATGTTTCTATTAGTGCTCATGTATTTCATGATAATCTGTAATAGAAACTTTCACAGTGTAGAGAGAAAGTGATCCTTTGAAAGTGATAGCTAAAACATTGACCAATGGTTCATGTTTGATCGGCAGTTGAAGAAATAAAAATAAAATATTATTTTAGATTTTATCAGGTTAAAAATATTCAATAATACATCTGACGTTTTAGCATTCGAATGTGTACATTGCGCTTATTTGAACATGATAAACCAAAAAATTATCGAAAAATTATGTGGAAAGAGAAAATTGTATTTTGAATAATTAGTACACATACATTCTTTGTGTTGAATGATATTTTTATATGAAAAGTGATGGTCTGTGAAATGAAGTCTGTTGACCCAGGTTTTGATTGGTTTAGATCTAACCACGTGTCGCGAATAAGAGATTCAACATATCGATTCTCTCCATCCATGAGGAGGTATCTCGAAAAAAGCCGGGAGCGAAATAATAAAGACGTATCTCGGAGGGGCACAGAATAAGGACGTATCATAAAGAGACAGAAAATAAGATCGTAGTTCGGAGAATCACGGAATAATATCGGATATTATCGATTGAAAACGGGTAAAATAAATTATTAGGGAAGATTTGCGATAACGCGGTTTACGCACGGATATAAAATTCAATCAATTCAGTCAAGAGGCACTCAGTCTGTTTCGTGCGCCAACGAAAAGGCGCGTTTTCCCGAAAACTAATCCGGAGAAAATCAGATTAATAAATGAATAAAATGATGTATAGATTTCTAAGTTCTTTATTGAAGAAGGTATAGGTGTGACTTGCTCGAGATCCAGTCGTAGACTGACTGCGTGAGTGCGGAGGACTGGAGCGATGGCGATACATATGACGACATATAGGCCAGCATGCCCCGTACATTATTATTAAATACAAAATTCCAGGCACGATAAGGAGGCGCAAATGCCATGGGTATTGGCTTACATTTTCGGCGCGTGAGAAAGGCGCTTGAGTCACTATCGACTATTGAAAATACGCCGCGACTCGATCAGATCGAATGACTCGGGCGAGAGAAATGACTATTTCTTTCGTAGAATTTTCTGCCCGATACTTTCTTATCTTTATAAAATACAACATTTCTTTCTCATGGAAATTATCAGTGATTCAAGACGATAATACTTAGAGAATAAGCCTTGAACATACTATAGTTGAATGACAAATACAATATTATTCTAGTGTAATAATTGTTCGTCTGAACATACTCCCCCCTTGAGAGAATAGCGAACAATATAACTAATCATACATATAATTATCATAATCATTGGCATATTACATATATATAATATTTTTTTCTTAACTATAATTATAACTACTGATCAATTGGCAGAACAGCTAATTTTGATATTGGTCTCTTTTTAATACCATCTTTGGTATTTACTGTGACAGCTCTTACTATACCATCAGTACCTGGATGAATTTCAACAATTCTACCGAGAATCCAATCTAAATTTTTGAAATTATCGTTATGCAATAAAACAAGCATTCCCCTTTTTCAAATTTGGGATGAAATTACTACGTTTTGTCATTAAATTCAAGCCTGTAATGTATTCTTTGTGCCATCGCTTCCAAAATTCTTGACGTATCTTTTTTATATTTTCCCAAGCATTTAATCTATTGCTTGGGATTTGTGAGTAATTTTGTTCAGGTAAACTTCTCAACGTATCACCAGTTAGAAAATGTGCAGGTGTGAGTGCAGAATTGTCATTGATATCTGTAGACATCGGTGTTAAGGGACGTGAATTCAACACTGCTTCTATCTCAGTTGCAAACGTATAAAATTCCGGGAAAGTGAATCGTTTATCTCGTGCGACTCTTTTGAAATGATGTTTGAATTGTTTAACTGAATTTTCCCATAGACCTCCAAAGTTTGGTGCGTGAGGTGGAATGAAATGCCATTCTATTTCATGTTTTCCAACGAATTCATCGATTTTATTATTCAATTCTTCTGAAGATAACAATTGATACAATTCATTTAACTCTGAACTTGCTCCACGGAAATTCGTACCGTTATCGGAGTAAATTGTATGTGGTATGCCTCTCCTTGATACAAATCGTGCCAATGCACCCATAAACGCTTTTGTTGATAAATCTTCAACTACTTCTATATGTACGGCTTTTATGGCCATGCAAACGAACACCGAAACGTAACATTTTATAAACTTTTTATTTTTTGTAATTTTTCTCTTTTATATAGAATGGGCCGCAAAAATCTACGCCTACATTTTTAAAAGGAAGAGCTTCAGTTATTCGAACACTAGGGAGATTTCCCATCTTATATTCAACGGGCTTAGGGTTAGCCTCGAAACATTTAACGCATTTCTGCAGAGCCTTTCGAATTTGACTGCGACCATGAATTGGCCAGTATTTGTTTCTCATAGCATATAATGTATTTTGAATGCCTGTATGATGATTGAAAGTATGATAATATCTTATTATCAAAGTAGTGATATGATTGTTCGGTGGCAATATTATAGGGTGTCGTTTTGAGAAAGGCATCATGGATTTTCGCAATCTTCCTCCGACTCGTAAAATGTCATTTTTATCGAGAAAAGGATCTAATGGCATAAGTCTGTTACTATCTCTCAGTGCTTTTTCATTTTTGATAATAGATAATTCTTTTGAAAAACATTGTTTCTGTACAATTCGAATTATAGCATTTTCGGCCCTTTGTAATTCACTAATTTTAAATGTACCTGGTACACGATATTTTTTGCAAAATCTAAAGCATATCGCAATAATCCGTTTTAATTTAAAAAATGAAGATTGTTTTTCAAATGCAGTAATGAGATGAGCTTTGTATTCTTGATCAATAACTTTCGAATTATCATTAGATTGAGATTGAGACACAAGACAGCGTGCTTTTCGTGTCTCCGGTAGCTCCGATAAGCCAGGTATTTTTGATTTTGGCCATTGATTTTTTGATTTTTGAAGCCAATTAGGGCCACGTAACCATAAGGGATTTTCGAGAAAATCATTTGGCAACTGACCTCTTGATAAAGCATCCGCGGGATTATCGTGAGATCTGACATGATTCCAACTTTCTACTTCCGTTTTCATTTGAATGTCAGATACACGATTAGCAACAAACGTTTGCAATAAATCGGGTGATGTTCTGATCCAATTTAAAGTTACGCTTGAATCTGACCATAAGTAAATTTGATTAAATTTAACATTCACTGAATGGATAACTTGTTGATATAAATTCGTGAGAAGTTGAGCGGCACACAATTCTAATCTTGGTAAAGTTCTTTGTTTTATAGGTGCTACACGAGATTTTGAACAAAATAGAACTGAATGATATGAGTTGTCTGACTTAAGCGATCTGATGTATATACATGCACCATAGCCAACTTCACTTGCATCACAAAATCCATGTAATTGAATGTCACGAGAGTGTGGAAAAATAACTTTGCGATCGAATGAAATGGAATTAATCGAGTTTAATTGGGTGCAAAATTTTGTCCATGCATAGTGAATGTCACTAGGTACTGATTCGTCCCATTGAACTTTTGACTTCCACAATTCTTGCATAATTCTTTTTGCAAATAAAATAACGGGACCAAGAAGTCCTAGAGGATCAAATATTTTTGCAACATCAGATAAAATAATTCTTTTTGTTATTTTTCCGTCAAGAGAAATATTATTTATTTCATAAATGAAAATATCGGATTTTGCTCGCCAAAAAATGCCTAAAGTTTTAACTGAATTATTTTCATTCAAACTGAAATTGGCATCTAAGTCAGAATTTTCAATTCCGTTAAGTATATTTGAATCATTTGATGCCCATTGTCGCATATTTAAACCTGCAGTTTTCAATAAATCAATCATTTGACGACAAAGTACTCTTGCTTTACGAATAGAATTAGTACCTGTAATCATATTATCGACGTATAGATCGTTTTTCAATACTTCAGTCGCCAGCGGAAATTTATGTTTTTCGTCATCGGCGAGTTGCTGTAAACATCTTATTGCTAAGAAAGATGCAGAAGCAACGCCAAATGTTACTGTATTGAGTATCAAGTCACATATTTTATTTTCCACAAACCAAAGAATTTTCTGAAATTTTCGATCTTCTTCGCGAACAAGAAATTGACGATACATTTTTTCAATGTCAGCTAAAATTACGTATTTTGATGTAGTACTCAAACAGTTCATTGCTTCTACTAAGTTTCTGTTCTATCACGTGTATGACTATTTCGGGAGATAAATTTACCCCTAAACTCGCCAAAGATTGCACATGCTGTTGCGCGTCATCAGCTAAAGATTCTATGCTTTTATGACTATCCTTTTCAACAGAAGGTAAATTGAATAATAAAGATAGATGACGTGAAATAAGTACACGTTTGTTTTCATATGCCCTTTCCAAAAGCTCCCATGCACGGGCATAATTATTTTCGATTATATCCAATTTCCGTATTTTCTTTTCCGCATCGTCGCGAAGTGCTGATTTTAAGTAATGGAATTTATCCATTATCGGTAATTCATTATTATTATGTATCATACTGACAAAGTAATTTTTGAACGTCATCCATTCTTCTAGTTTTCCGGAGAATTCCGGAATTTTGGCAATGGGTAATTTTAATTTACGCTTCATACTTCCATTATTTGATAATGAAGTAACACTATTGTTTAAAGATTGAGACATACCATCACTACTTGACAATAGATTTATATTTTGTGTTATATTTGGTGATTCGACTCTAACATTCGACATCGATCTACTAGTATTCGAAATATCGCTGTTCAATGAATTTGTTGGATTCATCGGAATACTATTGTTATGAATATTATCGGGCAAGATTGAAGATTCGACAATCTTAGATTGCGTCAAAACATCAGATATTAACTGTTGAGCCTTGCTTGTTACACCAAAATAAGTAGCAAAAATAGAAAATCGCATATTTTTACTTTCTAATGATTCATCAAGCAGATCAATTTTATCATGAAGTTCATCGAATTTTTGAAATATTGTGATGATATTGTTCAAGCGCATTTGTAATTCGAGAAATTGCGTGTTTTTGTCGAAGCTTTCAATAAACGATTGAAAATGTTCTAAATGACCTCGAATTGTATCACGTCTAGATTTTAGTGATTTCATTTCATTTTCGTCCATTTTGAGATAGAAGCAATTTGCGAGTTTATTGTAGAAAACTCGATTGAATGTTATTTTGCACTACTGGTGAAACGTGAAAAGTACCTGATTTGTCGCTTTCAAGATGTCGATGAACCGCAATGATGATGCGCTGTTGATTTTGTGATCAATGATTCTTTTGAACTCCGATGCTTTCCTTGTGAAAGTCGGTGAAAATTGTCAATCCGTGCTTCAGTTGCTGAAGTCGGCTTGTCTGGTCGCCGTGCTTCCTTCAGAAGAGGAAGTCGGTAGCTTATAAAATGGGTCGCCGTGCTTCCTTCAGAAGAGGAACTCGGTAGCTTATAAAATGGGTCGCCGTGCTTCCTTCAGAAGAGGAACTCGGTAGCTTGTAAAATGAATTGTTCGAACGAGCTATGCAATAGTTCCTGTGAATATGAAAATTCACAGAAAGTAATTATGTTATACAGTTGTATGATCAAACGCAACACTATCACAACTCACCATGTGTGACACTTTGCTGATTTGCACTGCGTTGATCACTTTTATGTAGCGACGTTGCGTCGCTTGAAATCGTGACTCGGTCACGTTGAAATTTGTGAATCGTGATTTGATCACGTTGAAATTGTGAATCGTGACTTGGTCACGTTGAATTTTGAAATCGTGACTTGGTCACGTTGAATTTGTTATGTGTGACTCGGTCACATGAAATTTGTTGCGTGTGACTCGGTCACGTATAATTCGCGAAATATCCGGCTCGAAGGACCAATGTTTCGTGCGCCAACGAAAAGGCGCGTTTTCCCGAAAACTAATCCGGAGAAAATCAGATTAATAAATGAATAAAATGATGTATAGATTTCTAAGTTCTTTATTGAAGAAGGTATAGGTGTGACTTGCTCGAGATCCAGTCGTAGACTGACTGCGTGAGTGCGGAGGACTGGAGCGATGGCGATACATATGACGACATATAGGCCAGCATGCCCCGTACATTATTATTAAATACAAAATTCCAGGCACGATAAGGAGGCGCAAATGCCATGGGTATTGGCTTACATTTTCGGCGCGTGAGAAAGGCGCTTGAGTCACTATCGACTATTGAAAATACGCCGCGACTCGATCAGATCGAATGACTCGGGCGAGAGAAATGACTATTTCTTTCGTAGAATTTTCTGCCCGATACTTTCTTATCTTTATAAAATACAACATTTCTTTCTCATGGAAATTATCAGTGATTCAAGACGATAATACTTAGAGAATAAGCCTTGAACATACTATAGTTGAATGACAAATACAATATTATTCTAGTGTAATAATTGTTCGTCTGAACACAGTCGTATTTAATGCTGGGGCAATTCCATTCCTGATCTCTCACAAGTAGAGTCCGAATTAGCTGGCTTTAGCCGTCTCTTGCTCCTCAAACTATATCAGATGCTTTTTGGACAGCCAAACAGCTCATGTGGGTATTCATGAGACAGTCAACGTTTCGTTTTCCTAGAGGTATTCACAAATCATTCTAAACATATATTACATATAAGTTATTTCACACCTACTCAGCCAGTTAACATTATTTTTTATTTTGTTTCAGCTAAGTTGTTGTAAATAGTCACTTTTACACGCTTGAAATATTTCAGATTTTTCACGCACATATAAGTTAAGTCCACCGAAAACTCAATTTTGATAATTTGAATTCATATTTTCATCAACTTTCCGGCCCGATCTAATTATGAAATCGTCGTCAAATCAAAAAATTCACAGGAGTAAAAGTTGTTATGAATTAATAATATTTCGTAAAAAATAACTCAAAATTCATTTTTTCTAATTATTTGGTACATATGCGTACGTATACATGAAAATAGATTTGATCGCCACCTTTGACTTGGACCGAATGAATTTTATTTCAATTCATAGTTCAAAAGCTTCAAAAGCTATGTCTTCATCTGGCTATCGAGTTAAAACTATCTGAATAACGTATAATCAACTAATAAATTATATTTAATCAACTTTGTGGCCTGATTTACTTTTAAAAGACTCATTAAATCAGAAAAATGATTAGAATAACAGTGCCACCTACATACGTACGTACTCACATACAAACATTTTTGAGATTTGACATCTTTTAAGCCGTAGATCACGAATGTGTGAAGGTCCCGAAGTCTGATTCAATAGGTCGATTGTCACTCTATTACACAAGATTTTCTCTTTGAGGAAGCAATAAAAATTGACACTCAGCAACCAGCTGAATGATTGTTACATACATATGTAGTTATATAAATTGTTTGTCGTTCAAACAGATGTAATATTTCTGGAAAATAGGTATACGAATTTTTTCATCGATTGTTTTAATTTCAGATCAAACTGCTATTTGAGCTCGATGAGAAGATAGTTAATATTTACCCTTCATTCTCGAAACATGGAACTTCCAATGCACGTTATAACACTTACATTATTTTTGATCAACTTTTCCAGTGAGTAAATACAGTATAATATATATATATATATACTTAACACACTTTGATGCTAAATTAAATTGTATGTGTATGCTAGTACTGGAAAGTCATCACCAAAGCGACCGAAAACAGATGGGTCTTGTTAACCAGGTGGTAATTTCATACATTTCAATTCGAAAACAAAAGAGAGATGAAGCATTTCAAATATGCCAAATTGAATGTGTATCGCCAGACAAATACAGAAAGGAATACTGCGATGATATATGCTTGTTAGGGAACACGAAAGATGTTGTAAGCGATCGTAAGTATACAAACTTATGGTTTTATTATATAATGTGACTTCTCTCGTCAATACTTCGATTCTTATGATAAAGTTTTGTTAATCTGCATAAATGTTGCTCATTTAGAAAAAAAAATGATTCACTAGAGTTACTTTTTACTTTATTTGGATATTTTATATTGAGTTATTTTTCTAAATTTCCAACCAAATGATATTTGCAGTTATTTCTCCGAACGCTCTGATTTGTCGGAAATATCAACTCATCATTGCTGATTCCGAGCATGTAATATATACGCATCTGTACATAGGACATTCTGAGTCACTTCACGTAGCTATCGGCTGACCACATCAGATTCACTTAAGAAATACTCTTAAACTTTTCTGGGTCTAATTTGGACCCTAGATTTTTTCAAAGTTTCTAGCTCTAATTTTGACCTATAAAATCTATCTATTTGTAGTAATGAATCACTTTCGTTTCCTTCGAACTTCACGATTTCTTTCATCAAATTAGCAGCTGAAAAAAATTTATTTGTCAAATTCTGAGGATGGCTCAAGCCCAATTTCTATTCCATTGTTTAAGTTTAAAATAACGAAAAAATGACAAAAGCGAAAGAAAAATTTCTCGAACTATCTTGAAAAAGAATAAATAAAAATGATGCATAGCTTGGTGAAATTCGATATTTCGCATATTCTGAGTGTAGAACGTGAAGGAATGTTTAATTGAAAGTCGATATTATGGACACTTCATTACGTTTCATATTTGAATTATGTAAGAAAATTAAGTTCCACCGAAACATACATTATTAACATGGCAAATGAGAGCAAAGATTTTTTCATTACTTGTGTCGGAAAGTTGATCATTTAACCTTAGTTTTATACACTCGTGATGAAAAATACTATTCGATACTACGACAAAAGATGATTCTAGGCTCATAAGATTACCAGCCTCGCTTCGCTCGGGCGGCAAACCTTCCGCGTGCCTAAATTTCGTCTTTTGCTATAGAGTCGAAATGTACTACTTCGGGCTGGCTTGAAATGAAAATTGTATCAATCTCTTACATTTCACATTATTCAAATCATTTGAGACTTTAGTAGTATTTTTCTATACTAAAATGTGTGATATTTGGGTAAATCACCTTCAAAGTTTTTGCGAGTTTGGAAAACCAAATGTGAAATGGTTACCTAGTGAATATTAAAATCAAGCAATCATTTTCTTTTATTTTCCACATATTGATTCGTAAATCTTTAAAAATAGTAAATGAACATTATTCAAATAATTCACATGTATCGGTACAATAAGTAATATGAATGAAATAATCTTCTTATTCTAGTTTGGGATCGAATAAACAATCTAAGCGACCCCAATCAGGTTAGGCCAGTTGCAATGACCTTACGCTTTGGCTAATGGATCAAGAATTTTGTGAATATGAAAAAATCCTCAAAAATTGGAGAATCTTCCTCGACAGATCGGTAGAGGAGACAAAAAGCTATAATTTTTACGAAATAGAATATTGTTATTCGAGGGCATATACGTATAGGTTTAAAATAAACTTGTTTTCAACTTTGCTGGAAGGTGTCCGAAATAAATCGCTCTAAAAACTATAAAAACGAATTCTCTTGAAAAATTCATTCCAGCTGATCGATAGAAAATCGAGTGCGCTTAATTTTGGTTACTTTCCGAGATTAAAAAGGTTGTTTTGTGAGTGCGGAAATCAACATGTTTTTTCTCTGAATTTGGATTATTGCTTCCTCAAAAAGAAAGTGCTTATGGCACATAAATAAATCACTCGAATCAAACTTTAGAACCTTCCATTCTATAATCTACGGGTCGAGAAACATGGGATCAACTGTCGAACCACTGCCCAATTGAGCACTCCCGAGTGTAGTGGTGATCGATTTGGACCCTAGATCGAGGAGTGAGGAGTGACTCTAGCTACGGAGCAGCTCGCAGAGACGGACCCTCACCAAATGACGCGAGTGACGATTATCTCCAAGGACACACCGGGACCTAGACTGAAATAATCCCTAACATTATATCGATGACTCTTACGAAGAAAGACAAATGCAATCTGTCCGCGAAGAAAGACACAACTCGCAATCTGTCCGGGAAAAAAGACACAACTCGCAATCTGACCGCAAAAAGGATCCATAGCGCACATCCCACAATTTTCCGACGTAAAAAAATATATGGGATGAAAGCTTAGAATGAGTAGATTATCATTGACAGAAAAAAACAAGGCTTTTCTACAGTTTTAACTCTTTTTTCGTTAATATTCGCGGGAGAATAATTCAGACATTTGTCTTTCTTCGCGGACAGATTCGGATATGTGTCTTTCTTCGCGGCTAGATTGTTAGTTGTATCTTTCTTCGTAAAACACGTCGATATTGAACCATCCTTCTGGTTTAAAAGTTCAGAGGATAACGTAGGGCGAGAAACAGAAAATATCGAATCGACTTTCATAGGATGTTTGAGAATCAAAGCAGTTTTAATTCCAAGTACTTACCCTTGCGTTTGAAGTGACGGGAAAAATTTTGGAACCACTGCCCCCAATGACACGCTTCTTCGAAGAAAATGATGAGGATTTTTCGTCCTGGAGCGGGGAGAGACGGAGGACCGTTGTTACGGAGGAGCTATTTCAATACCAAATCGTTTCGCGGTGACGGACGGTGGCCGAATGACATGTGGCTCGAAAGTCCTAAACTCCCTCGACAGTACCGGTAATCGATTTGGATCCTGATCAAGAAGTGAGGGGTGACCCTAGTTACGGAGGAGCTAACTTAATATTAGGTCTTGATGCAGTGACATTCGGCATTTTGAGCATTCTAAACCATTTGTAGGTCCTTCCAAGAATTTAATTTATGTCGTACTCAGAATTTCTCGTATATTTCAGGACTAATTACAAGCTACTATGCTGCTATCAAATCCTTTTGTACTGGTGCAGAATTCATGACTTTGTTATTAACGTATTTTACCTTAAACGACTGGTTTCGATCGACTCATATTTTCAAAGAAATGAGTATTCTGTCTTCTGTCCCCCGTCTTCTGTCTTGGGCACTCTTTGGAACTCTATAAATCATTCAAATTCCACTCCAAAAATGTTATCCATTTTATTTCATCATTGTTGAATTGTGCATATAGATTCAAATAATGAAAATCAGCTTTTATACTGTTTCAAATTTCTTTTGTACAATATTTTTATATATTAAGGGTAAAGGGATTAATACTGCTGGTGAAGATAATTTACCTCAACATTATGTAACTTGAATTCAGAGTGAAAATGGAGCGTAAATCTATTCGTTTCAGCATGTACAATCTTGTCCATTTTTGCATTTCATCACACACTAACGGATATAGACGTAGATGTAGCTCAGCAAGCTGCGAGAATACATAAACTGTTATTACGGTTCTCGGTTTTGAAAAAGAGGTGCTGGGTATTCTGAGAAGAAATTGCGCTGTTAGTTGAGTCTTTTCTGAAAGCTTCGTAAGCCCTCGAACGTCGATATTGACTTGATATTTGATGAAGAGGAGCGAAAAACGGGCCAAATTTACTTTGAGCTGAACTCACGCCCCAGAAGAGCTCCTATTACTTGGAAAACATTGAATTAATCATTTGCTCATAATGGGTTGATGATATAAGCTGCGGCTTTTCAACTGCCGGAGAATAATAAGCGTCTTCACCACAGCGATTAGTTTGTGAGAGATTCGGGGGGAGTTTAAACGTAATGAGTCGTTCGCAGGCTTCTTTTTTCTGTTGATAAAATAGGATAATCCCTTTAGAAATATCTTCCCCAAAGTTAATATTTTATTTGTCCGAGCGAAACAAGCCGAGGCATGAAATAAATATGAAATTAATCGACATAATAAGTTGTTCATTTCTAACGAATAATACATTCAATACAAGCATCTCCATGCAATAGATATCGCTATTGCATAAAAA
This sequence comes from Aphelinus atriplicis, assembly GCA_020882685.1. Lineage (NCBI taxonomy): Eukaryota > Metazoa > Arthropoda > Insecta > Hymenoptera > Aphelinidae > Aphelinus > Aphelinus atriplicis. The sequence goes on along the minus strand of CM037076.1, from coordinate 14,361,636 downwards.
ATGTTTGAATTGATAAATGGATTTGGTCGATAATAAAATGGACTCTACGTAAGATTATTTCTTTGAATATTTATAGTATGAACGTAATGAGAAGTCATAAAGAACTGGCTGAAATTTTTGATCTTGCTTACCCATTCAGTAGACGGGAATTTGAAAATTCACCCTCGTGCCATTCATGGGCGGCCCCAAAGACTATCACAAACTGCCGAGCACTCAATCCATACTCCCTGCGGCCATAATCCGCCCACCCATGATTTACCCGACTTTCTGAAATCGCCTCTTGGAGGCGAGCATCAATCGGCCCCGTATACAAATCACGCGGCAATACGCGCAGTCACGCGTCCCGGAGACCTTCGGCGTATAACAAATCACGTCCCATCATGTGGGTGACCGCTCTATAGAGTATAGGAATTTCAATCGCGTAACCCCAGGCTGATCGGAGTGAATCGAGCTCACGTACCCAGGCTCGAGAAAAATCCTCCAAGCACAATCTACTATGCCATTTGATATGGTGCAAAATGTTTGTTTCAACAAGGTGACTGGACCCAGTGTGGCACTTTTATCATGTATCGTATTTCCGGTGCTCTCTAGCCTGCATTAGTTGGGAGTATTAAAACATCATTTCCGGTAGCTTCTACAACAGTTTGAATTATTACTATCTGCTTTTTTCAGCTCCTTCTCTTATGCCTCACTCTTATAACCCGACTAAAATAATCAAGTGTGGTTATTCTCATTTCTATACATGTGACTACTTTATCTCGCATAAAAACATCTCATCTTTCGATTGGTTACATCAGTTTTCTCAAATATATATTCTATCTCACTCAAAATACTCTTTATCGCATAAAATATAAACGAGCTCAATGTGGCCTTTCATGCAATTGTGAACCGAAAGATTGAGTAAGTTCGATCAATAATTTAAAATAATTAGATTTCAATAATCGATTGGTTTAGAGGAGAACATTTTTTACATTATGGCCACTGCCTATCATTACAATGATATGCCAATTTTCGATGAAATTACTAATTACACCTATAAGCTTAAATATGTGTAAGCAAATAGTACTGAAATTATAGATGAAAGCCAATCAAAACTCAAGGAAGATTTATCACTTTCAGAATCATTATTTTTCAAGAAGAATCCTAACTCATACGGGAAATAGGCATATCCTATACTGCCCCTCAAATGTCGAGTCGTATACATATATATACATGAGTATACCGCGTCCATCTATATGGGCAACGACGTAGATGCCTTTGTCTGCTATATACAGGCGGGAAGAGAAAAGAACGGCTCCGGAAAGTGGCGACCACATCGTGCCTACGTAGGCTGAATTAATCGAGATTCCCTTATATGTCGTGATCCGAGAAATATATCAAAATAGAAATCAAATCGATGAAATGAAAATTGAAGAAAAGAAGTTAAATATTTGAAAATAAACTAAACAGATCTGACTTATATAATAAATTAAATATGACGACTATAACTATTGATGACAGTATTTATGGAATAAACATTATAGTATTGTACAATCTTACAGCAAACATTATAAGATACCTTGAATGTAATACTTCTTTTACAATGATGTAAAACTAATCAGATATGAATGGCGATATTGAGAATTACACGATGATGTTATCAGCGATTTCAGAGACAGTTCGTATTAGTTGATTTTTATGATGAAACTAATTTGCACAAGTGTCTCACTCTGGAGGGAGAAAACAGTTTTCGATATGGCTGATATTCTATCAGCATTAATCAAGAGATTTGAAATTTTCAGATGTTTCTGAATAATCAATTCAAGACTTTCGAAAAAACTTTTTTCCCCATTAGTGTAATCACATAGTCTATTTATAATCGATTGTGAATGTGAGTTTGTACGGTAGCTTGTGTACTGTGTACTTATCAATTTATATCATATGATAAAATAATTTGTATTTAGTAATATTTCGGAAAAATCTTTGTAGGATTGAGTATAATTCACTCAGACTTTTTGTCGATTACAAGTGAAGTGTGGGCGAAGAAAAGCAAAAAACGTCAAATCGAAGAAAAGCTCTGTGAAGAAATAATGATTACAGAATATCAGCTACATGAATATCCAACTGACCGTATATTAGGTAATATCTGTATACATGAGTACAAGTCATAATGGAGAGCTCCCTGTAACATCAGACATTTCACTGGGGTTTCGTAATAAAGTTGATAAAAGCTTGCGAGTGGTGGTTGAATTTGGGAGAGTAAAAAGCACGTATTCGAACAATCAAACTGGGGAGTGGCTCAAAGGCATCAGCCGTCCCAGTAAATTCGTGCGTGACCTTACGGGTTTGCGTTGGCGTTGCTGAGGCTTGCACGAGGCATATATGGGCCGGGGGCTCATGTCACAGCGGGAGTACAGTACGAGGGCGAATGTGTGTGTGTGTATGTGCGCACTCGTCTGGGCGCGGGAGGGAGCAAACGAGGTTTGCCGCCGCGTGTGACAGTCTACGTCGCAGAACATGATTGCGCGGCTTCGCGACGTCACGTGGCTGCCCGCGTAAATCATGTAAGAAGCTGCATGTGCACTGGGTATTAGAAATTTTCGGCTGCGCGTCGTTGAGCTTGCGCCAGCAACAGCGGCGCCTCTCATTTACCTACCCTCGTCGTCGCTCCCTTCTCTACCCTGTACCCTCGTGTTCCTTCGGATAATGCGATAATAACGTAAGCCGATACCATCCACCGAGCGAAACTTCCGATCGTGGACGAGTCTGTCTAGAGCAGGTGTACATCGTCAAAGTCGTTTGGATCCTCATTGTTGTCGGGCATCATTACAACTTTGCAGTTTGTCGGGACGGACAAGGCCGCGATCCTGTTCAGTTCGTCATGTACAAGGTGACAGCAGCCAATGAGGCACGCTTCTCACATTTCGTATTTCCGCTACTCTCTTGCCTAAACCAGTCCCCCTCGACCGCTACACTCAGTCTCTTACAAAACTTTGTTCTTTTACTACCTTCCCTTTTTTCAGCTTTTCTTTCTTATGCCTCGCTCTGTTAACTCAATTACAATAGTCAGAGTAGTTTCGCTTCACATGTGACTACTCTATCTCATGTAAAAACATCTCGCATCTTTCGTGCGGTCATGGCGCTTTTCCTAAAACTATTTTCTGTCCAACTCAAAAAACTCTTTTTTTGCATGTAATAAAAGTGAGTTGCCAATGTGGCACGTTATATAATTATGAACCGAAAGACTGAGTAAAATGGATCAATATTTAAGAAATAAACATCAAGTTTTCGTAGACATGTATGTATTTTTGGTTAGATGCCAGGAGTTTTTAATAATTATCTATGGAAATATGATTTCGAGTTTATTTCAATGCCAATTTGATCGTCCCTGTAGGTGTATAGAGGCTGTAACAATCGATTATGAAAAAGTTCCACATTCGGTACACGTATATCCAGTGTGGCCCTTTTGAGTGACTTTGGTTTATTAACATTTTGAATGGATTAAAATGATCAGATGATGATCATAGCAACGGTTTCTGTTGATCATGAGCTAGCCTTTAAGATGCTGTTCATAGAATTTTAAAACTCCAATTTGATCATAGTCAAATTTTTGGGTGTCACATTGGGTATACTCTGCACGTTATAAATGCAAATAACTCATTTTTATAGATAAAATTAACTTGAACTTGGTTTAGTTCACTCTTTCGATCGTTTACTTCCATTACTCATCGAATTTGACATTTAATAAATAATTTTGCATAACATATTTCTACGAATTGAACCGATGAAACATCTTATATATAGAGAGGCCAATAACATCACTCGATTTTGCGACAAGTCAATAATATTCAATTGATGGACTGAACGCAGGAATTGAGTCAAACCAAGTGCCCACAGGATCTGCGATCATGGAGGAAGATGTTCACCGAGAGCACGTAAGTAGCCTCCCGGCCAAGTGCTGTTCGAGACGTGCTGGATAAACATCTCTCTTCATGGTTGCGGATCCTGTTGCCGCTGGGCTTGACTTGATTCAAAGTCGGGCAGTTGAGCTAACGATTAAATTATGCAATTTCAAAACTGCCTATTAAAGTTCCTATGTATGTATATATATACATACTGTGATAACTAATAAGTTCCGAATAGCTTGATGAGATAAGGAGATTGTCAAAATTTTACAGTGAGCTCGCGTTTATCGTAACAAACAGGATCAGTATCGAGCAGATATAGCTGATCTATTTTCTCAATCAAATCCAATTTTGTGATCATTTTCCCGATAGATATTTATTTATCGTGCTTTGGTGACTATCCCAAATTATTTAAAAATTATTGAATTATCGGGGATGTGAGTAGAGTGACGATCTGTAATTAAAAACGATCGAGCCCTTGATTGTTTCGGTATGGATGATATTGCGTGAGAGATTAATTCATGCTCTAGGGATATGTGACGATCAGTCGTCTTTTCAGTGTCGAAATAGGCAGCGCTACTGACCGAATATCAGGAGAGCGATGCTGGTTCAAAACCAGCCCGGAGAGCGTCAAGTTTTTCTGTCGCAATCTCGTTTTTTTCAATAATTTAGAATAATCCACGAAGATCGATAAAGAAGTATTTATCGTTAAAACTTGTGGACGGGATAAATTATTAATTTGATAATTTTCGCTTTTTTCTCTTTTCTTTTCGATTCGGGAACTGGCAGATTTACATCTTCATTCAGAAAGATGCAGTAAAGATTAACAAGTCTACAAGGTTTGGTTGCCTTGATTATTCTCTCGTTATTATTGTATTCTCATTGTGTACTCCTTTTTGTTTGAATCTGCTTTTGATGAACGCATTTCACTTTATTATTCTATTTCAATCAATCTTCTGATTAATCTTTGTTTTTGTTTTATTTTGTAATCTTCTTTTCCTGGGTTGAAAAGATTATGAAATGCTCATGGCTTCGTTTAAATATTGTCGACTCACGTTTTACTCGGAAGTAATAATCACGAACTCGTTAAAGAATGAAATGTCGATAATCTTGTTATCGTACCATTCGCTAATGACTTCTTCTTTTTTTAATTAAAATTCATTCTAGAAAGATGATTTGATATATACTATCTTGAAAAATATATGAAAACATACGAAAGTCACTTTTTGATTAATTGATTAAACTAAAGCTCTTTCAAAAGTATAAACATTAAAGACTGGTTTTCAATAAAGTTTCCATCGCAATTAATCATTTATCACAGAAATTGATAATGTTGGATTATCTTCTATATTGTATCCACCATATTAGGAAGTCAGTACGTAACAAGTTATTTCAATAACTAGTGAATTGAGTCGTCACTTGGAGTACAAACTTGAAAAGAAATACGTACCATCAATGCGAATTCTCTTCTCAACTTTGTTATTATATTAGTGAAAAAATCAAGATTATATAGTTCAGAGAACGAATACAGAGTTGCCGAAACAGATTTGAAACCACTGGTGGAAAGGCTGTTGACTCTCGCCCAGAGAGCCTGGGTAGGGGGTACGCTTCTCGGTATGTGCACCTCTGACTTTTTCAAGTGCATTGAATTTCACCGACCGTGACTCGGTGGTTTTGGAGTCTACTTAAAACTGTAGACGTAAGTGGGTGCATATTCCTGGGATATGAGTCATGTGACTTCGTGTCCTAGTTGGATGCATCGCAACTATATCTAAGGGAATAAAAATGACAGCATGCTACATCGTAAGTATCGTAACTGGATTAATACAGGTTAAATATCTATACATTATATACCTTCTGTCTAAATTTTTTACAGTCAAAATTCACTGTAATACAGTGCCCAACTGATTTTACTTTTCCTTTCCAATGAATATTCACTATCAGGACAAGTATCGTTTTTAACTGTTGAATAATCTATATATAAATTTAAATGCGTACGCACACCCACGCATACACATATATGCATGCAAAGACACACGTACGTTTTTCCGAAATGCTACATACTGTGTCAAACACTCGTACATCCAGTATGTACAAGTAGTAATAGCCGAGCATGGCCGGACATGCTCCTTCAACTTCTGGTGTTAACTCGAGCGTCAAATCAAAGAATATCTTATTGAATAGATCTTAAAAGAAACGAGAATATTAATTCAACGACGTTTGATAAATCAGACCAGTTTAATCAGCGAAATTGACAATCAATATTTCAGTCCTTTCAAGTTGCTCGTTCCGAAGCGTACAGCTGAGTGAGCACAGTCGCTGACGAACCTTCATTTTTTTTCAATTCATCATGGTGACTGGGATATTCTTCAAATGGTTCAATCATCGATAATCGAATGATGACATTAATTTCGAAATTAAAATTTAAACTGAAGTTGACGAACAAATTGAACAGACGAAGATTATTAACAAACTTCTAGAGCCAATCGCTAATCCTTTGCTCTTGCTTACCGCAGTGGCCAAGAATTACAATCTCTCCTCCTATTATCGATCAAGTATAATTAATCGGAGGAGGAAGAAGAAGAGGAAGAGGAGGAGGAGGAGGAATATATGACCCCGGACTCGAACCGTGGCGCACGGGCCATGGCGAATATAGCAATTTTACAAATAACAAAATAGATGAACTCGCAACTTGAGGGGAACGAATGATTCTATAAGAGCCAGTCATGTCAGAGGACATACATCCATTTCCTGATTATGAGATACTGCGCTATACTGAGCTACCTTTTGATATCCGCAGAATAATGAGTGGAACTGCACCATCGAGTTTCCGAGTAATTATAATAATGGCGACTATGAGTCACATTAAGCTTTCTCTCTTTGAGAAAGCGAAAAAAATATATAAATACGGATCGAGTGAAATCGAGTGAACCTTTGTGTATCCAATAGTTTACATATATTTGTTTCTTTGCACGTGGCACACAGGTAATCTGATCGATCGAGGGTACCAAGCGCATAACTCAGGGAAATATCGTAAATCCACATGGCTCATGCAAATCCTTCAAGAGGAGACACGAGCAACTGTGAATAGCATGGCTTAGCTGGGGACTCGAGTGAGAGCCGAGTCTGACACGTTCGAGGGGAGTTTGCCGCCGAAAAGAACAGGCCGCGAGAAGACATTTCAGCTTGGCAGAGCAGATTTATGAAAATCACATGCCAAGTGCACTCCGTCGTACGTGTATGCGGGATTAACGGCGCGATTGACTGAGTGGAGAGAGGCAGGTGTTAGGCTCGAGATTCCACTCAGCCAGTTGTTCACGAGAAAATCCGCTTGTATATCTCTCTACCGTCAAAATATCGAACATTGTGGCTGCTCCAATTTTCACATATTTTCATAATCGCTACGGCTTGAATAAAATTGAATCCTAAAAATGTCCATACGTACGTATGTGGCGTTAGTTTCACACGTGATAACTGTCGATCAAGTGGTGGCCCATCATAATGGAATTTTGCAACCGGGTCATCGGTGCGGGAAGATGTTGTTCATTTCCCATAAGCACTTCGTGTGTTTTTTTCCATAGAAACGGTTGTCTACATCCCCAGCAAGCTTTACTTAACGTGAGTCCTATTTTCAGTACTTTTTATGGCAAACGACACAGAATCTTCGTGATTTTTAATAGAAACCTATGAAATAGGATATCTCTATAGTTCAACTTTATTTCCAGTACTTTCAAAATAATGTTGATGAAGAATACTAAACGAGATACGTCATTATCATACACGATTTGAAAATTGTACGTATTCGTTCTTACGCGAATAAACAATCAATTAAAATCATCAGTCATATTGATTGGAAATGCTACTTGTTTTTAAAGTACAGCGATATCTCAGACAATATTATTTTTCATAAAAAGCCTTTTCGAAAAAGCCATGCTCTGCTAATGCACTTGGCAGCGATTTAAAGTCCATTTTTTTTCTTATGAATGATAGATTTCATGAATTCACTTACAGTTGTGATGAATGAATAATAGTTTGAATCAATTCCTAGACGTACGTTTTAATTTGAAAAGGAATCAATACTGAATAAGCATTACAGATTATCATGCGTATTTACATGAGCAAACATCACTCAATGCATTAGCAAAATGTGCAATCGACTTTGATGTATCGTTGAATAACTTCTAGTATTGATGTGCAAAGCCATTATGCGGTGCATTAACGGAAGTCTCGTGTAAAATACTAATTTTATACGTCACTCAATCCCATTATGATGTGAATTTATTAATTATTCAGACGTATATTACATGTCAATGATACATTTATTTTTAACTATAATCTCTTAACCATTCAGTTATTAGTGTTTATCGATAAATCAATAATTTTTTTTCAATGAATAGCAATTTGCATTGATATTTTATAGTTCTTCACATTGAATTCATAATATAGTTCAAATATAATACGATAATCAAACTCAACAGTGTATTATTAGAAAATACTGCAATGATGATTTTGATTACGAAGAACGAACTAGACTTCATTTTTCAATCTGAGATCTTTATTAATAGAACACTATAGAAGATAATTGAAAACTTTATATCGATAATACATTTGTCACGTAAATTTATTGTTCATGGTGAGGAGGAATTCAGAGACTTTGTTATGAAATAAATGTAAGAACAGAGTATATTTGATTGGGAAGTTTCCTGCTTCCAACAGTTTGGTCATTTACATGGAAACAAGAAAATATCCTGTTTTTGATTGAATGTGGGAAATGCATTTCCATAACTCTTCCAAACAACTGTTTCTGCTACAAATTGCGAACAGCGATTGATTATCATTTCACTTTCATATATTCCATTATATCGTGATTTTTCAATAGACCATTGAATATTCATAACTGCGATGATGTTATTCAATTAAAATATTTCTAAAGAATCTTTATCAATTTCCACAGCTACCTTACAAGTTACTTTATTCAGCAAACATCAAAGATTATTTGATTCAATTGAAAGAAATCAATTTGTTAAAATGAGGGGACATTGAGGCCACAATTCATTATCCTGTCAATTGAAGGAGTTGCCAAAATTTATTCGTTACATCGAGAAAAATACACAGTAATTTTTACTATAAATCAACTAGAAATATAGTTTGAGTTTATACCAGCTATATGCTATAGTAGATTTAGTTGACAAAAATATTGTTATATTGATACTATGAATCGAGCAGTTGTCTCAGCACAACCAGCTATACGCCATTCAATATTGAATATGAAAACTCGAAGGGATCGAATTTGCTACCGTGTTAAGTCTGTCGAGATCTCTATACATTGTTAGAGATTCTCTGTTTGGAATGTAGCTTGTTAGCGCGAGACAGTGGCACAAACGTAAACAACTCTATCACCTTCAAACTTGATGAAAACTCGGAACATTTCAATTGATTGAACGAAATATAAGACATTTTCGAAATATTGTAAAATTGTGTCGTAGTGTGGTTAAACTTACCAGAAATGTGGCCGAATTCATAAGGAAAATGGTGTATTTCAGTAAAAGTATAAGGAATCTCGTTGGAATAAGCATAAATACGTGTGCAGTCGAGGAGTATACAGTTGATTTTATTCTTTAAAAATATTGGTTTCACTAGCGCGAGAAACGGTCGCGATGACTTTCCCCCTCGAAGGACACCGCGAAATGTTCTCCTTCCGCTCTGACAAATTCGGCTTGACTTGTCTGGTGGTGCGTATACTCATGATGCGTGCGCGCATCGAAATGCATCACACGCTCTGCACTCGCGGGACGCGACGACAGAAGATTACGCGAAAGCTTCTTTATCCCGGTGCTCTTGGTGAACTCGCGACAACCCACCGCGCGTTTCCCACCCCTATGTACATATCGTACGAGTGCGGCGCCAGACCCTCTGCCCTCGGCTCAAGACCAAAAGCCTTCGCTCTTTATTTATTTCGCGGGCTCACGAAATTCGGCCCGCTCGGCTGGCTCCTTTTGTCGGATCCCCTTTACCGCGACGACTACGAAAACTGTTTGGCTCGTGCGGCTCGCTCAAATATTCAATTTGGAATATCTCTTTGAAGGGGATTCGACAGGTACGCCTCAACCGGATGAAGAAGGAGCATTTATTTTGGGCTTATACCGAGAGTCGATCGGATAGTCATACTTATATATGTCGCTGGTTGAGTCGGACGTTTCAAAAAATATTCAAAGTTCAATACGTCGAATGAGGCTTTGGGCCACTTGTTCAACTATTCTCATTGTCAGGCGGGGATATTAACACATGAAATTCGGGCAGAATATTACGCGAGACGACCCGACATATCCCACCGGAGAAAGTTTATTTCAATTTGCTATGACGCTTCGTCCAATATCGCGTGATGCTTTCTCCGTTATTCCGAAGTAGAATTTTGCGTAAGTGATTGAGCACTGTCGAGTGTTTCCGAAGTACTAATCCAATATTAGCTCGAGCAATTATTCGGAGATCCTCGTGCAGGGGAGTGGGAAATTTTTATCTTACGCGCGCATTCTATTACGTTTGCTTTCGCGAATGTGTGCGAGGTAAACTTTTATATCCGACGGTTCACAGAGCAGCATCCGAGAGGAGAAACGGCAAACGCAAACTGACGCAGCTTAATGTATGCAGGAGTTTTATTTGGGATGGCGCGTTGAAGGCTTTCGTCGGTTTTTCTGCTTCAAATAGTATACACTTTCTTCGCGGCTGCTCGGATATATTGTACATTGTTATCGTCTTCATTCCAAGAAAATTGTTCTATTTATTTTCACTCTTGATTCTCTGGAGGTCAAAGACAGATTGGGTTTTCTACCTTGTTTGCAGAATATGTCTTAGTCTGAGACAGATATTATCTGAATTATCGCGTACATTCATGAGGTTGGGAAAATAGAAAGAAAAGTTATGTATGAATATCACATTTCAAGAGATTTATGGGCGAATTATGTTTCTATGATTCATTTTAAACAATTATATCTGTGGTGAGAGAGCTATCCAATTTATCGACACAAGTATCAAGACCAATACAGAACAGAGACGGCGTATATTTTGTTTATCTTGAGGTGCATAACTCTATATTCAACTACTAATTGACCCCGCGGGAAACAAGTGCTTCGAGAAGGGAACTAACAGAATTCACGATTAATTTAACCTTTGAAAAGAAAGCTGAATTGCTGAGAGAAAATTAGATTCTTTGTGATAAATCTATAATATGATGCCGTTTCTTAGTCTATTCCTCTTTTTATCCTTTGCATCTGCGTCTGGAACAAATCGATATCAGTTAATAAGCTGAAGCCTTAGCAACGCTGAAATGGCACTTTTTCCATAGGATGAAATTTATTCCCCAGTATAATGTAGAAAGAAACGAGTCTTCTAGATATAAGCATAGATGAAACTATAATATTTCGGATTTTAATCCAACCGTGTCCAACAGGTCAAGTCAGTAAGGCTGTTATTTTTGAAAACTTATACAAACTTTCTGAAAATTACTCCTGCGGCCTGTCAACATATTTAGTTTCTTGTCACCAACCGAATACTCGACGTTCTTTCGCGATTTGATGATATTTTTTTTTTGAGAATATGGTAGAAGATACTGTGAATGAAGCAACGATAACATGGTTGAGTTATACTCGCGTGGTCCTGTTAACTACGTACTTTGACCTTTGTTGCAAAACCTTATTATTACCTCATTGCATTTGTTCCAACTTGAGTACAAAGCATTCGTGTGCAGCATCAGCAGAAATCTGCAAAGCTCGCAAAGCTCAGTAGACTAAACCTGCGACACTAATATGCACCATCACCCAAGCCTTTTACTCTCATGCTCCGAGGCCAGACTGTTGGAAGTTAAGAATGACTGCGTATTATTCGACGAAGAAAAGAAGCAAATGAATTCGCGGATCTTCCGTTCTTCATAACACACGTCTCGGTGCGAAGAACACGTGACCCAGTTTATCAACCACAAAAAAGCCATTCGCAATTGCAATTGCAAATATTTGCGAATCGCGGACATTCAAAATAATCCCGGGTTAGATATGAAAAATTGTCTGACCCACTCGCTCGGGTTATGCATCCTGCAGCGCATCGGACCAGGTGCGCGACACGAATAGCGCGCTGTCGCTGCGATTTTCACTTGGTGTCCGCAATATGTACGGGCCATCGTAAAGAGCTGACCGGCGTGTTGTACACCGAGCGATGCACATGCGCGCGCGCGAGCCCGGACATGTGCTTGCATTAACATGTGCCGGCGAAACCTTTTTGCCGTTTGAATACCTAAGCAAGACGTGAATGACGCGATGGCTTCGCTCGCTGCTGACCCCCCCGAGCCGCCTCCACTTTTTACGACACACCCACGCGAGGAAAAATCTCCCGCGCATCAAGGCTCACTCGTCGGAAACCCTCGTTCCTCCTTGGCTTGTCATAGTTATAGCTGGACGTGGCGAGCATATGGACTCCAACAAGTTTACTTTTCAAGTATTACTCCAGCGGAATAAACATTGCAGTCTCGGTTGCAATTAGTTATTCGTGATTATATCTAGTGGGACGCATCGCAACTTTATCAATACCATATTACGTGGAGCAAAAAATGAGATAATTCGAATGTCGTGTATGTATACATTCGCTCAAAAACAGAATCTCGGTTCGAAACAAGTCTAGACCATCCTAGAGCAAATTATTCTTGATGTGGTGCCAAGTGGAAATCTGCCAATGATTTCTCTTGATTCTGATATGTCTAGTTATACTGGGTATATATTTCCCACTAGAGAAAAATCGTTTTCAATTTATTCAAAAAATCAATATATGAGCTTTTTAAAAGTATCTGAATGGTATTTCCTCTTGAAATAAACCAATCCTTTTTTATTCAAAACGAATTCTTTTTATACATATCTCCACTTCGATTTCGTGAAATTTATCCCAACTTCGATAAAATCACTTTGACGCTATAGCGTAAGCAAAGAGTTCTTTTCAGCCACTATAGTTTGTCTAACTGATTTTTTTCTTCTTGATTATATCAATATTCGATTTTTGGGAGTGTATTTTTAAGCTAGTCCCAAGATTTCTCGAGAAAATCGTGTAAACTGAAAAATGACTTTGAGTATAGTGTAGGGGCGATGTGCTCGCGTTCACTTCGAGATCACGAGCACGTGGTGGGACATGAAACGAAGTAAGTTCTGTCTCTCCTCTCACACCCATCCTTTTACCAGCTCATATGTCCTCCCAGCACACATAAGTCAGCCACGCCGAGAACAATGGAAGCGTAATGCCCCCTCATTTTTTCCCAAATTGACTTGGATTTACTGGAAGGATAGTGCGTCTGTTATAAACTCGTTTTCATCAGCCTCAACAATTTATTTCCAACCAAACTTAGAAATAATAGTCCCGGTGAATCAAGCGCTCTTGATAAATCTTACTCGAGGGAAATTCCAAACCAGCACTTATTAGGCTAACGACATTATCACTTGTGGTTTCGTCAACAAATCAAGTCCATACACTTCATTGTCTTTTGGTGATTTTTTCATGCTTACAATTGACTTTGAATGTTGAAGGATTTTTAACTGAACTTTCTTCTGCATCATTTTGTCTTTTTGTCTGGGCAAGGTACATTGTTTGTCAAGCTTCAAAAGCATGTCTAACCACACAAAGAGAAGCAACTAATACAGAAACCGAGCTTGTTAAGAGGTTGCAGTTGTTTTGTACATTTTCAAAACTTACGTTTATATTTATCTTCTGGAAAAGAGAACTGTTTGTTAGAACCTCAAAATATATATATATATATATATATAACCTTAGTTTCCCGTACTGTTGACGAAACAAACTCAAACTAACTAGCCTAATACCAAAGATGTATCTTCCTTTGCGGTAACCTATTTGGTAGTCTCGTACACCCCAAAGACTTTGTATATTTTCACGATTTATCCTTTTCTACTCATCCAATGGAATTACTGATCACGAATTTGAAAAAAAAAAAAATTATTATATAATTATTATAAGTTCCGATTGATGAGATTATTGCCCGCCCGATTGAATCAGCCATATTGAACTTTTTTTATGTCAGATTTGAATTGAGCGACCCCAAAACCCCTCGTATATATTTAACCAGTTATAATTCTTTCAAAATCACTGTCCACCATAACGATAGATTCGAGATAAGCATCCTCAAAAACGCCTATACATGAATTTTCATGAAAGTCTGTTGCGAACCAAAATGTACTCTTAAAGGCGTTAAAAATGCTTGGCAATGAATGCCGCATTCATTGTCAAAATGATATAACAGGAAATTACGGATAAATACTTTTTAACGTTGAATTTAGATATGATTAAATCTACTAATGACTGAGAATTGAGTAATTACGGTGTAAAAACGTCTGTATTACTATTTATAATCAAGTGATGACGTTTCTTTTAACGAAGTTGAAGAATACGCGAGTGTAAAAATGCCCGAGTGCTTGGGCAAGCTTAATAATTTTTCACAACTCCGAACACGTCCGAGGAAAAAACTCGGCATGATTTATCGAGGATCCGCGCAAGTTTGTATACTCGAACGAGAGACAGCTCGTCTCGCGGCTAAGCGCGAAACGCCGGCTGGTGCAGCGCGCCCGGAACTGTCGCCATCCGCGTTCCGAGTTCCGACTCTGCTCGCTTCTTTCTGAACCGAGCTCGATGAGATTCTCGTGCCAGCGATTGTTCGGTCGCTCTACGTATTCCGCAACTCGTGAATTCTGCCCGGCGAACCTGCACTGAATCCACCTACCTCGAGCTTCGCATTACTCATGCGGCCCGTATTCGCCAGCCTATGCCATTTATTCATCGGCTTGCTTTCCCAATTCTTCTAGTTCTGACTCGAACCTCCGGATACAGCTACTTCTGTTCGTTCTTCAACCGGATGGTCAAAGTATTGCCAAATCCAACACGATATCTTAAAAGTGTTATGGTAACATCTATTGTACTTGGGAAAAGTTAAAAAAAAAAATGAATTTCTTTAGTTCATTACGTTTTCGTACTTCACTGGAGTAAAAATTACTAGTAATTAATAGTAATAAGTTTTAGCTAATAGTAATAAGTTTGCCATATAGGGGTTAAAACTAGCCAACTTTAGAAGTTGCTTCAAACTCTAAGAAGTTGATTAAAAAATAGGGGGAGGGGTTAACGGCGAAACAGTGCTAAGAGTTATGAATGCTAAAATAATAATGTTATGTACCAAACTAAGTCTTTTGTTACTTTCCATTGATAATGAAAAATTATTTCGAAGCAAAACGAGTGTTTATATGTGTTTACAAAGTTTATACTCCTACAGTTCTTTTACATACATTATACGTATCTATTTTGGAGCATCAGACACATCGGGAGTTTCAAACTCATAACGCCGCGCACTGGTTCAAAATAAAAGTAAATTGAGATATTTATAATAAAAAAATAAAATGAAATGAAATTAAAAATAATTTAATAAAGAAGTGACAAATTTGAATTAAGCTGTTTCAGTCGTACTTGAATTTATTACGTATATCACAGTTGAATCAATAAAACTCGTTTTTTTAGCGCATTAAGAGATTTTTATGTTAACGATTAGGGTTCCCATCACCTGAAAAATTAAGGTTCCCCCTGTACAAACGTGCGTACTACTATAGAACCATAACGTCACTTAATTAGTGACGCGCATTAAACTTTATCAGTAGCGCCTTAATTTCACAGCTGATATCCAACACTGCATAGCTCCAAATTATTCATATTCGGTATATCGGGATCAGCATTCACTGAAAATCGTAAATTCACGTAATTCAACCGTAATTCCACGCATCTATTTGCAAGTACTCTTATAATCTAATCAACATGCCGATCTCTTTATTTTAGTGTATCTCATTTTCATATCGGCTGAGACTCTAAAAGCGTTGACCACACGCAGAACAGCGTAAAATTTGAGTCGAGTCATACTTTGTGAAAAGTTGGGCTATTTCGTTGGCGCCGCGATGACCGCTATTTCTCAGGCGATATGCGGATCTTGATAATTACAAACTTACTCCGCCTCGGTGGGTATATCGTTGATTCGTGTTCTCGCGGGACGAATCAAAGATATGGAATTTGATCCAGATCAATCCAGTCTCACAGCACTTTTCAAGTCATATATTTTTCAATCGTTCCAAAGAAAAAAATTGGAGGCACCTATAGTATTGCAGGCGGATAACGTGTATTTATATTCGAGGGAATAAAAAGCGTGTACATCGCCCGCATGGGATGAACTCAAGATAAACAGCAGCTGGGAGTAAGAAGCATAACTCCGGCGTAAGTCTCATCAGGATTTAACGGGGCAAAGTGCGCGCGGGTAACAAACAACTATACGGGAGCCTCAAGCCTCTAGCAAGGATCTTTTTCAGCCGTTAATACTGAATCTCAATAAGCCTCCTATGCGCGGCTCTCGTTATTACTCATGCAAATTGAAGAAAACTCTCGTTTTATCCGGCGGAGCAGCTCCCTCGCGCTACACTCCAATCGAGCCCGCACACACGTACGCGCACCGGCACAGGCACGTGAACTCCCGCGGGAGAACCGACATATGCGCGCATGAGTTTAGTCGAGGCCGCCCAGTGCTTCGGGGGGGCATCAGCGACGATTGGCCCTTGGTAATCCTAGACAAACGACACTTTCACACTAGTCCCGCGCGCTTGGACTCTATCCAACACAATACCTTGCGAGTTATTACTTTGACACGATTCTATCGACCGAATGAGTGTTCGCGTGTATACGTGTACACCCCCGTGTTCAGATGCTTCATTCACCCTGGATATATATCGCGAAAGATCGCGTACGTAGCTGCGTGAGAACTGAATGAGACCTGGCTGAGCTTTGTTCGAATGAATTCGGAGAGAAAAATTTCAGAGCCCGAAGCGTGACGGTTGCATTTGTATGTAAAACCGTCCATCTCGTTGTTCATAACTTGGGGAAAAAAAAAGAAAAAATATTTCGTTTCGAGCCGTAAACTTCTTTCATTACTGCGTTCAACCACCTGTCAACCCTCGATTCTATCTCGGGGCCGCTTTTTATTCGACCCACAACGAGTCTCGAACAAATAAAATAATCATCCGGCTTCGAGTGGTATCGCATTTCCTGCACAGCTGATCAAGTTGGACGAGTGACGGCGTGGGATGAGAACTATCCCAATCTTTATATCCTCCTCTTGGCGAGGATTTATGCGTGACATTCGATTCATTGAGCCTCTGTCTTTCCGCGGAATAGATTGAAAAAGCGAATATCGGCGAGAGAAAGTATATGGAAAAGGGTTTCGCTCGATCGCGCGCGCTTGGGATGAAAGCAATCGTCAATATATAATAATAAACAGCTTTGTAAATTGGATAAAAATTGCGAGCCAGATAGAGTTATTTATTCACGAGCGAACTCACTCAACTTTTAATTAGTTATACTTTCATGGAAATACATTTCGAGCCAATTTATTATTCCAAGATGTTCTCGCAGCCTTCTTCGTAAGCCGCGCAGCTCGGAGAAATCCATCTGGTTGATGTGTTTTTCTCTTTAGCTGTTTTGATTTACATTGCTCCTTTTGCGAGATTGTAAGTCTTCGGTTGATGGACAAACTTACCCACAAACTCCTTTCACTGTGTCAAATTCTCTCGCACTGGCGGAGTGCAAATTCCCTCGAATCAATTAGCCTCTCCTCAAATTGAATTCTCTTTGATCATTCCCAAGAATTGTTCATTCTTCTTTTCAGATGAATGTGCAATTTACAACCGACAACTTTTCGATCTCGAATATAGTATATAGCTTTAGCATTCATTGATTCGTGCTGAAATTGGCTAATTTAAATATATAGATCAGACTCTTATGCAGTTGCGTGCGAATCTCGTTGCGCGTCGTTAGTTGAAATTTAATTAAAATGCACCCGTGCGTGTACGCGGACGGATTCATTTCGACACTGCGGTCAACTGAAACCGCGTCACAGCTTTTTCGTATTTGCGTTCGAACGGAGCCGTACGGGAAAGAGATCATTCCGTCAATTTGGCGATACTTTTTTTTTTTCATTTCTTGGTAGTCATAAATGAGTTTGTTGCTGCGAAACGAGTTTTCTGATAATTAATTTGGCTCGGCACTATTTCTGTTTCTCACAGTGAAATTATTTATTAAAAATCTCAAGAAATTTTGTTTTCATTTATTGAAAATTTCAATCCACCACTATCTTATAAGTATGAATTTTTATCAAATTTTCGTTTCGCATTCGACAAAGTATATTAGGGCTTGACAACGCAACGCCCTATAGCAATTCATTTAATTATCTCTTGGGTTTACGAAGTATGGACTACGCCAATCAGACATGCATATAGCCAATGTGCTCTATTTTAATAATTCGTCACTACAAATAATTTCTACTGAATTCAGTAGAAAAGCTTATGAGAATAAGAAAATTTGTTTTTTTTGTACTTCACTTGAAATATAATAGAGTTTAAAAATTAGATGAAAATACGATGTTTAAGGGCCAGTGGGATGTGGATAGTGATAAGTTATGTGGTGGTATTTGTAAGTTATTATTCTCCACATCCCACTGGATTGGCCCTCAAACATCGTCTTTTCATCTAATTTATGAACAATGCAGGATGACGTCTACAAAAACAATAGATGCAGTGGTCAATTTGTGAAAAACCGCTTCCGATGTTTACCACGTATTAAAACACGAGAGATTCATAATTGCAGTGGATACAGTAAATAGTCCGCAGTGCGCACAGTAGTTTTGGCTGTTCCTCTTCGGGGGAAGTATCGCGGCGGGATAGGTTTTCGAATGCGTGTGGGTAACGCAACGTTGCAATTCAGGGCGTAATGTTACTCGCGGTATCGGTCGGGATAATCCGCATTACGCCACTCGTAGCTGGGTCAGCGCCATCAATTCGACACTGCACCCTGTTTCACACGAGTCGCGCGCGCCGCGCTTTATTCGCTTCGCGGTAAACTCGACTTCTTTCACACGTTACCCACTCGTCGCGTAATGTTACACCCAAGACCAGAAGCTCCGGATAGCCGGTCGAATTTTATATATAAGTATATATGATTGAATCGCACGAGAAAAGCGATAATGCCGCGATGTAGCGATACTACGCGCAGCTATAGTGCAATTAGACGAGCAGTAGCGGACAATAATGGATGTGAATGAGTGGAGAGAAAGAGAGAGGAAAAAAATGCCGACTTGACTTTTGTCCTCTCCGCGTCATTATTCTGCATGCACCTGGATAAATATAACGGGATTGAGCTACGAGTGCGCGACATACACACGTATTCTATACTTTGTTCGAAATTGCATAGTCGCAAAGAGGAGCATTGGAAACGCGACGTTTGCATTCACTGTCGAATATGCTCGAATAAAATTAGATCGACCGTAGCGTAGAATATTGAAGGAAATTCGAATCGGTAACAAGACAGATCAAGCCCGATTGATTCCTCAAAATTGATTCATACTTGCAATTGGAAGATTATCCGTGTGATTTGATTCTATTCTATTTTAATGTTTTTTTCTTGTAAGTTTAAATATCGCATATATTGCACTTTATTATATCTGCTATACATAGCTAGGGATATCCTTGTATTCAGCATGTGATAACCTACAGTATTTGTATACTCACGATTGGGAGATAATATTATTCTGGTATTATTCTATTCTGAAATACACGTATCTTAGACCTAGAAAAGGGAGAATATTTATTGATGAGAAACAAAAAAAAAATGTTAAAAAATTTGTCATACATGGATCTACATACATTTACTCAACACGTTTCATTTAAAAAGTAATTGATCACAAATCCCTCAGGTTCTGAAACGTATATTGGAAATTTCATTTTTCGCTATTCGAATATTGCTTGTCGTAAGGTCACATGATATATCTTTATTCGCTTTAGTACTTATACTCAAAAAATTCCACTGAGCAAAAAAAATAATGTCTATTGTGGAATGAAAATTTCTTGTACGAGCTCGGAAGAGAAAAAATTTCGCAATTCGGTTGGAGTGTGTTGTTTGTTGAAAGAGCACACCACTTCTCGGGCGCTGGTTCGCTATATATCTGATCAATGAGGCCGAACGAGGAGGTCCGGCGCGGCGCCAGGCTGACGCGACGCCGCGTCTCCAGTCTCTCGTCGCTCGATGTTTTCGCGTCGCCAAAAGTTACCCCACACAAGCTCTCCCCTCCGGCTGTATGCGTGGCTGGAGCTTTGGCTGCACTTATTGGCCGCACGTCCGTCATAATTTTTCGGCTCTAACTTGATCCGGCCTCGGAAAACTGCTGCGGATAGTTTGGGCGTTGGACGGATTACCGCAAGTGCCAGATTAACGCGGACAACAATCTCGGACAGCTCCGGAGTGTCGTCGTAATTGTGCCTCTTGTCGAGCGACGGGGAGCAGGTTGAATTCCTTTTTGTTTCCACCAATTTCCGAAGAAAACGCATATGGAAAAGAGTACGTTATACGTTGCGACATTCTACACGAACTCGATCTGGTTCTTCATCGATAGCACATCCCTTGATACAGCAGAAGAATATTCGTTTCTTATAGTAACAACGTTTGCGGCTCTCCAGGCAAAGATGCTACTCAATTTCCTAGAGCATTGCCTGGATTCATAAAATGCATTATAAGCTGTGCGTGTGTGTGTGTGCGTGAAAGTAGACGGAAAAAGGTGAAGCGAGTACGTCCGATCCAGTTCACTTGAAATTTGTTTTTCTTAGCGGGCAATAGATTTAACTTATGAACGAAGGCAACTGATCGATAATTTCTTGTCCAAGCCTCGCCATGAATAGTTGTACTTTCTGAATCGACACAGAAAATGTCCTACTCGTTTTGAAATTCAAAATCATAACGTCCCCATTAATAAACACACAATTGAAAATACACCCACGAAACTCGATAAGATTGATCCCGTAAAAGTAACGTATTCGTCAAATTCATAATTACATCAGAATCAAGCAGAGGAAAAAAGAAAAAATCAATTTTCGGGATAAATAGTTTTGTGTATGCAGTTTGATGGAAGCTGTCAGGTGCACATACGTTGGGGTGAAATTGGTTCATATATGTCAATTTGCCTTGGCTAGCTCTACTGCGAAAAGTTATTATTTTACCCCGCTCGCATGACAATCGTTACGCACGCTACTCGTTCCAGGTTCGGCAAATATTTCGGAAGAATTTCCGAGAGAATTGTCCGAGACATTTCTTGATAGTGCAGGAACAGTACACGCTTTGACTCACTGTTCCAGCGAGGAATCTCGAAAAAAATTATCAAACGGCAATTGAAATTCCGTCCCTCGCTTGAATCTACTCGCGAGCCTTGGGCGAATTCTTCCCATTAATGGTCGCTCCATATCTCGCTCGACTCCTCCTTTTCTCGTTCCGGCCGAGTCTTTTTTTTGTACTCCTTTGTCCCAAGCTTCGTTTATTTTTTTCGTCTCTCCGCCCTAGCTGGATTCATATTCTTATTTTCTTCCATGCGCTTCGACTCGTCGCATTATCGCCGGTGCGGCGCCGGCGGCTCGTCGCCAGCGTCTCTCTGTTTATCCAACACTGCGCGAACTTTTCCCTGCTTTACTTTTGGAAAGTGTGTCGCTTCCACCTCTCTCTGTCTCTCTCTTGCTTGCTAGCTTCCTTTATGTGCCTTTTCAATTACCATCATGAAAACAATGCCACTTTTCAGTGGTTTTCGATTGAAATTAACATCGCATTATTCATTCATTGATTCGAAAAGTAGACAAGCAACATTTATTCGTTAAAATACTCATGCTCGGATGCGCAGTAATACGAGTCGATGGCGATAGAATATGAATTTATCTGGGAATTCTGATCCATTGATGAAAATAGTTCGTTGTTCCGGAAGAGTAAATATCATCACGCGCAAATTAATGGCAAGCAAATAATCAATATTTCACTCAAGATAGAGTGGTGATAGTAGGAATAACATTTTTCAGAAAGCTATCAGTCACTCCTACTCTGTCATTTGTTAAAATCAGAGCCATCTCCAAGCATGATTGCACACAAAATTTGTTCATTTCTGAATCATATCAAAATATCGCAGTACTAATTCTGGTCATCCATGAATAATGTTATCGAACAACCGAAAAGCTTCTAAATTCAGCGGCAGTGGATTTTAGCAGACCACGTGAAAATAATTTCCTCCATATGGCAGTTCACCTGAAATCAATGTTTAGTTGAACTTCATATGAATTGGTCCCATGAGACAATGCCGAATTTGAATTTTCTTTGTCATTCAAGTTTAGGATAAAGTTTGGGCAACAATACATGTAATTATTAGAAACTTATGCCGGAATGTTTTTTGTACTTTCATATCGCAAACTAAAATTGAGATTAAATAAAGTTTTATAAATTTGAGTAAGGTTTGGTTAAACGTATACAATCATAATATGAAGTTCATACATACTTCTACTGTCAAGAAATTTTTCAAAGTTTATTCAATTTTAATACGAAGTTTACAGAATGCAAGTGAAAAAGATACCAGAATTTTGTAACTCTAGAGAAAAAATGATTTCTATGCATTTTATTTCTCAATTTATTTATATGCATAGATTATGCGTAGAAATAAATTGAGTGATTATCTAGACATGATATGAAGGCGTAGCCTCTATGGACACGAGTTCTATCGATGCCTTGCAAACATTTAGACATTCATACTTAACATTGCGTGCATCGATTATTCAATCGAATATACCTATAAATATTACAAAAGGCATGAACTATCTATGAAAAGTATATAAATTAGTGAATTAATGTTTCTCAATAATTATTGAGAACTCGAGAGTTAATTTAATGATAAAAATCATCCCTGCGCTCAATCTTCCTCTCCACTGTATATCTTTGAATATTTAACAAAGTTTGCAAGGCGCGAAGACAACTCGCGTCCATACGAACTTGATAATACCTAGATAGTCTGTCAGTTCATTTCCAGACATAAGTTATGCATAATTCTTCTACTTGGTTTTTATAAGAATTACATGTACAGTTTCCCAAACTACATCCAAACTTGAGCGGCAAAGAAAATTGAAGTCTGGCATTGTGTTATTGTACAAATTTCTGTGAACTTTAGCCGAACATGGAGTGCAACTGCACTTCGTACGACTGTAATTATTTATACGCTAAAAGAGTGTAATAACATATCAAGCGTAACAAAAAATGTATAACTCGTGTGTTACACGCTCACGCAAGTGTTTAAATTATAACGGGTGGGCATGCGACCAGTCAGCGGGGTACAATATCGCATGTTTCGCGAGTGCTCGAGCTCGCAGGGCATTTAAAAAGCGCGTAGAATGGAGCGCTTGCCGCAGCGACCAACGCAAGAGCAATTTGATAATGGAGGAGGCGTGTGGAGGGCCGATTGTTGATGAATCGAGTGTGTCGAAGCAGAGGGGCGGCTGGCACGAGCTCGCACACGAGGCCATGCGGGCACGTCTGACCACAGCCGAGGCGTGACCACTCGCGGCTCGCGAGCTGCAGCCTCGCGCTCGACTTGCGCCTGGTCCGCGCGCGAGCTGGGGGTTAACAACTCATGCGCGGCTCGGCGGCGGCACGGCGGCGGCGCCCAGACGGTGACGCGCGCAGCCCCGCCAACACAGCACACCCGGCCGCCGCCAGTCGCTCGCGCAGCTTCCGCCCACGAGGGTGGCTTGTACTCGCTCGCGGCCCTCCGGCTCGGAGCACGTTGTCCTCGGGTCGAGGCTCGCCAGCCGCCAGGCCTGCGGCTGCTCTGCACCTCTGCCACGTGACTCCCTAGTTCAGTGGCTCTGCTGCTCGCTCGGGTCGGCCGACTCGATAACGTGAGTCCTCCAGCCTCTACGCCTTTTTCCCTTTTTTCTTGTTGGCAAATTATGCCTTCGTTTCTCTTGTGCTAATCCCACGAAGCTCCTTGTCGAATCAGTCCTTGCTCGCCGGGTGGATCGCACCTCACAGTCGCCAGTGGTTGATTTTTCATGGTAATATTCCTGACACAAAAGAAAAAAATTAATTCACCCGATGCTCAGCTGTTCGCTCGGATGGGCAGGTTGGGTAATGCGAGTTCTCTGGTGGCGAGAAGGAATCGTTTTTCTCCATATCTTTACACTTGTGTGCGTTCTGAAAGTAACAATTGATTTTTAATGAGTCATTTCTTGGTCTTGGACAGACAACTGTTTGCTTGCTACATACTGCCACCCTTTTCAAGCCTGTAAATTTGTGTAAACATTTCTCCAATTTGGTCATTCCTACAATTCAAATAATTCTTAGTGAATAATAACTATGGTGTTAGTTGGGTAAACGTTAATCACCATATGTGATGATGATCATTGTTCAACTTTTCTATAAAAAACAACCTCAGTAACAACTCCTGTAACACAAGTTCAATAACATACCCATCAGATTTGTGCTTGCTGCAGAGATATTGATTTTTTCACAGAAAAAATGAATCATTATTGTAATATTATGTTAACTGACGCTCGTCGTGCGAAAATTTGTGTTATTACTTACTGAAAACTATTTGAACTGTAGATGACCGAACAAGTTGTAATTTTTCAATAAAACGGACTTGAAATGGGTGGCAGTATATATTAGCCTCTAAAACATTATCTTTCCAAAACCAAAATGACTCATGAAAGATTTGCGATTGATTACTACCATGAAAATTATTGTTCGTTTTCAGGTCAATATTAGCACCAAAATTTGTATTCCGGGAATATTCTTATGTTTATTCGATCAAAAAGGTACGAAGCTCGTTGAGTTGTTATATCAGTGGAATTCATTCATCATGGGATGGGTAACACGTATCAAATACCGAATGTTGATTTTTTTTTCATATGAATGTTTTTGAAACAACACTATCAATGCGTACTCGCAATTTTCGTTTGTAAACATTATTCGATTGGATCGATTGTTCAGGAGAATGGGATCGGTACATTTTCATCGGACTGTTATAAAAAAGATGTATAGTGGTATGGATAGATGGGACTTTGATTAGTTTCGAAATATCACTTCACTTCAATTATCCCATGAAGGATTATTTCAAAGAAATTGAACTTATAAATGAATCAAGATTATTTCGAGCTTCTCACTCTTGATTCAGCTCCTTGATCTACAAACAATGCGTAAATATCATTTCACTTTTTTTCTCCTGAGGTGCTAATGGAAAAGAAAACTTCGATTGGAACGCTTTTTATTTCTCAAAAATTCACACCTCGCCAAAATAATTATCGTCAGGTGTGATTCTCGTCAATTTGGGTAGCTAGTATGGGCAAACTATGAGACTATATACTAACTAGGAGTGGGCACAACGTTTGGGAAACCTATTGCACAATGAAACTTTGTCAGACAGTTGTTGGGTACCACAATATAGCTTATATTCGGAGCCATTCAATCTAGCGATTTGTTTTCCCGAAAATATCAGCTGACAAATATGTTTGATTTTAAGCATGATATCTGTATATACAAAATTCCATGGATATAGATGCACTGTAAATGTATAAAATTGAATAGATCCATAGAATATCTCCTGGCAATCGAATCACGCTGGACTTTATGGCTGTAAATATAAGGTATTAGCTGGTTGCGACTCATGAACCATCTCTGACAAAGTTTTGGTTCATGATCGATCGGTGATCCAAAGGTTATAAGTATTACCGCGCTCCTAGTGAGATGAATACATTTGAAAGTATGTTCGATAACTAGAGCAGGAAGTACAATCTGCAAAGTTTATAATGAATATCAACAAAGTTATTTTGTATTTCATGTAGACTGTACTACTTGTTTGGAGAAGACATGCTGCTAAATAATAACTTTTTTATTTGTCCGATTATTCTGATGAAAAATACTTCTTCATATATGTACATTCCAATGCGGCGGTTGGAATATGATTTCATGACTCTGTTGTATCTTGCGACCCAAAAGTCCGTCCAGGATACATGGCCCAAGTTGCTTGCCATCCAACTCCTCGGTGTAATTCCACACTAGTCCAAAGTGACACACGAGAGTTGTATGGAATATTCGTCATATGTGGACATGCGTATAGCATGTAGCATAAGCAAGTTAGCAACCAATCTATTCGTGAGCCATTATTCATAACTTATGCAACTCTACAAATCCCTCGTGAGTTATATCTTGTTCGAATCGATTTATAACTATCGTTTCATGTGAAATTGAAAATAATAAAACAAATTTGGTACTGCGGGATAGTTTAATTTCAATTACATGAGGGATACTTGAGCATTCACGGATGAATTTACTTCCTACCTACTTTCATACGGTCTCTACGAAACAAATTAGAGTAAAATTTGGTTAGTGATTTCGAATGCGAAAATCGCAATAATAATTTAAATTGCCGCGACAGCCTGTCAACATATGTCAGTCGATTAGAGGCTATATGTTTAATGAGCGTACTTACCAACAGCCCATTCCAATTGATGGTTTGTTAAGTCAAAACAATGTCTCAAAGTAGAGGCGTTACCTCCAGCTCAAAGTGGAATGATTCAATCGTTCAATTTTTCCCATTTTTTTCTAGTCTAACTAGTTTTACAAGAAATTTGAAGGACTTACTGGCTTTGTCATGAGTTTGATTTATGTGTGCTGAGACTTTGGTATTTTACTTGATAAGAGAAGATTTTTACTGTTCGTAATTATCGCCAGCATAAAATGACATTTAAAACTCGCCCTTAATCGCAACTTGTTTCATCAACCTTCATTTTGTATCAAGCAAAAGTGTCTACTTTGACTGTTCACCTCGTCGGACAGGTTTTAAAGATAAATACCAGATTTTAAAAAGCAACTTGAGAAGTTTTACCATGATTGATAATCCAAAGTTGTGATATTCTCTTTGCTCGGCTTCTGTGGTTAGTATAAAAAGAGGATCAAGAACCGTTGGTTCGAAGAATTTACAACATTTTTTTAATGTATATAAGTACATTTAATTTTAAACACTTTTTTGAACTCAACTATTAAGATAAAGAACGTCTTTACGGGAAGTAATTTATTAGAGGTCTTGTCGTGCTGAAGTTGAATTACTGTACTCGAGATAATTTCACATTATAGAATGTAATACTAAGACATTCCAATTGTCTCCCAATTATAGTAAGCTTTGTGTTCACTGTATGGAATACATTATTGGAAAAGAAAAACTTACTTCAATTGCTAACTGTAATGACATTAATTCTCTCATTTCCTTACATTTCTAGATCCTTATCATTACTCTTCATTATCAATGACACGATAAAATGTATCCATTACCTTGATTATTTCTTTCCGTACACTATAGTTCCAGCGTCATTAAACTGTGCCATAAATAATTAGTACGCTAATATGGATGTACACATACAAAAATATATTTATATACAGAGTGATAGTGTTTCCCATTTCGCATGAAATTCAATATAACGAGAAGAATCGGCTGAGTAAAATATACTCTGATAAAAATAAATACTTTCAATACATTTTCTTAATACAAGTAATAACTTTATTGTAAAATCAATACTCTGCCGCATGATAAAATTAACCATATTCTCGACTGTATGAATATATATTTATTCCAAAAATATTGCTTATATTTTTAAAATAAACAAATAATTGTAAAATAAATAAATTTTCCATATATTATAAATTTTCAATATATTATAAATGTAGGAGAATTGATAGCTGGTACAAAGTGAAAGTATATTTATGGCTGATTCATAATATCTGAATTACTATGTATATATTTGTCTGTGTGTATCTCAATCGTGTTTAGGTAACTCATTGAAAATCGATGCGAGCAATTTGAAAATCAAGCTAAGTGGAGGGTTATGATTGAGGAAAAATTATTAATTCCCCGGGGGCTAATCACATGAAAATACGGTTGACCTGGGGCTGGCTTGCTCTGATTAATCTCGAGACCATAGCAACCGGTCAAGCGGGCGCAAGTCAGATGCTGCGGTCCTCGCTCGGGGGGTCGGGGGGGAGAGGGGCGAAATTTTCTCGGCAGAGATGATCTCGAGCGAGGCTGAGCTCTGAATTCTCGGCTGAATAATTCATAAGCTTAATGCGGCCGCCTGCGCGCGCGTGCGAGGATCGAGGAGCGAGGAGCGAGCGCGGAAAGGCTAATACAAGAAACCGCTGTAGATCCGGAGCGAGAGGCGATTAGACGGGCGTCGCGCTGCTCCTTTCATCCTCCTCTGATAAATCGCATATCGGATGAATGTCACCCGGACGACGACAGCCGCGGCGGCGGCTTGGGGATGGACCTAAGCTTCTGACCGGATACTCGGCCCCGAGGGTGCCATCATACTTTTATTAACGCGTCGCCCTACATCCCCACCATCCTTAATTATTCACCACTGACAATACGACGGAAGATTCGTCAATCAGAGAATGGACATTTCACAATATCCTGCTGCTTAGTGCCGTATGATTGATGTATTTGAGCCATTCATTGGATCAGAATATAGTAATAGTTTATCAGAAAATAAAATATCAGAATGATATTAAATAAATCAGATATTCCCGCTCGGTTCGTGATTTATTATTAAAAAGTACGTCACATCAGATGCCATGTGATAAAGGGCTAACAAAAAAGAAAAATGCCATATGCAGTTTACTGCCCCAGCTTAAACTTATAAACCACAGCAGTTTCACCCCATTTCTCTGTTTTACCCTTGTCAACCTGTTGGAATATCGAAATTTATTAGCGATCCAGCAACTTCAATGAAAAAAGTATCCTGAAGAGGAACTGCATGAAGAATACTTGATGATTATTGTTTTCAATACAGAAATTGAAGATCCACTCGTTGGTAGCTATTTTGGTATAAAAAGCGAATGTACAGCGACTTTGTAGGCTCGAGAGTTGCATCCGATCACCTATGGGTGCGCGTTGCCACTTACTCCCACTTTGCAAAAATAACTTTTTGTTGTAGTATAAGTGTAGAGTATGATTGTGCTCTTGTTCTTTCCCCGCCAAGTTGGATTTCACGCTCAAGGACCGTTGCTATGGTAACCACGCGAAACAAGGCCAAAAAGCGCGTACTCGACGTCGGCAAAAAACATCCTCCCAAATTCAATGGTCGATAATAATGGTTAAACAATTTTAATTGCCCCTCGAAAAATTCGTCTATCGTGAAAAAAACTTTGGAATTTTAAATTCATACTTGAAATACTTTTACTGGTATTTTATAAAGAGTATGGTAAAGTAATAAAAACCTCGACTCGAGAGGATTGTTTTCGGAATCAAGTGTACTCGACAAATATGTACGAGAGGAGTAGAAGCGGTCAAAATTGATATTCACGAGTATACGCACCAATCACGCAATATTATGAATATTTCTGAATATAAAATAGTTAAAAATGACTATACATCAATAATGATTGCATGACTTATGGATATTAGTGAATATTTACTCAAAAATTAGTAAAAGAATTATTTTAGATAGTCATTTTTTGTTCAACTAAAAAACAGTAAAATTTCACTGAGAACTCGAGTATTCTTTACTCAATCAGATGTGCAGTATAAACTAACGAATTTGACCATTTTAAATTGAGGGAGTATATTATGCGCGTAACTGCAGTGAGTAAAAATGTGAAGACGCGCGTGGCGACGCGTTGACAAGTCACACAAATGTTTGAATTTCAACGCAACAGCCACTGATACAATTTTTTATGTTATTCGATGCGTGAAAGGGCGTTTCACGCAGCGAACAATAATAGTGTATTATTCACAGCCAGATAAATATATAATGTCGTGAAAGCTCGTAAAAGAGGACTTGTGAGAAAGGCTGCGTTCCACGCAGCTATGAACCCAAAGTTTATTCGTCCGTCAAGATTTATCTAGGCTTTTACAGAAGGATCGCAGGACGTTGTTGGTCGTAGGTACGGGGGCGGCGCACGACTTTGCAAGGCGGATTAAAAACAATCGAGCGTAGGAACAAGATGTTAGTTTGGTAGCGGCCCATACATATTTATGCGCAATCGCGCTATCCCAGCCGCATCAGCGGCGGCGCGCCTCGAGAAACACCCGATGCAGCACATGCTCGCACGAGATTCGGCCAAATTTGTTTACTGCTACATGCAGTAACCCAGCGAGCCGGGGGTATCAAGGCGCGCTGCAGCCGCGCGCCGCCCTCGAGTTTCACGCGTATTGCTGTGTCGGGGCCGGTTCTGGGTCAATGCTCTGATGGTTTGCATCAATTGTGGCTAATTGGCTATTCAGCTCGGCACAGCGCGCGGTTGCGCGCACATTCAAATTCCCACCAAGCCTCCTCCCAATTCTCAATTCTCCCGGCTTGTGATTCTTCAAAACTCCTCCTACCTCGGCTCTACACCTTTGTGTGCGACGATTGCGTGGCTGCAGCGACGTAAACGTTGTTACGCCATGTGTACGTATATTTGTTCCGGTCGTGGGTGGCGCGACACAATAGACCCCCCTATCGCATATCCACCTCGTTTAGACTTTTCCACGCGAAAACGCTCGAGATTCTATTCGAAAAAATTCCTCCTTCCTGCTCGAGACTCGAACAGAAAGACTACGCGAGTCGGATTGAGAGGAACGTTTTCCTGCGCCCGCGACCTCTCGATATCGGACGGACGGACGGAGTCACCCAATATCATCGATGATTATTCATGGCTTTGTAGCTCGATTCTATTCCATTCAATCCTTGTGAATTTTGAGAATCCGGCTCGACCCCTGTCGGGTAATCGATGGTTTAGCGTTACACGGTAGGAAGTCAAGCCCGAATACGCGTATTATCGCAATGAATTCATGCATTTCCATATCGTAGACGTTTTTTCCTAATCGCCAGAGAGTTCGGTTTTTGCGCCGCACCCGCATTCGTGTAATTGCGAGCTTGTCACTTTGCGATGCGGATCCACATTTTGATTGATGAAAATATCATCGCCGCACATGTGTCGGTGACATTTCCGTAATTCGGATTCGAATCAGTATGCATTGAAACGTTGATCTATATATATGTGTGTGCAGTTGGAATTTTCTTTTTTCTTTCAAATTTGAGCTGCGCGAATTCGAGAACAAAAAGTGTACAACGGGAATGGAATTTCCACTCTGCGCGCAACAACTCTCATATTGTAATATCAGCCCAACGGATGAAGCGTTCGAGGAAAAACAGCGGATTCACGAACGTGCAAATGCATCACGCACGACCAATTGGATTCATCTCCAGTATTAAAGATTAATTAGTGCTCACGTACGTGTGCGCCCGCGCGTGCCAGAGAGAGAGAGAGAGAGAGAGAGAGAGAGAGAGAGAGAGAGAGAGAGAGAGAGAGAGAGAGAATATTGAACGAAACCCCATGATGAATATTCAAAGTGAATGTTCCAATTTGAGCCTTGCAATAATTCATTTTCGACTTTTCCACTGCGCGGCAGCAGCAGCAGTAGCAGTAGCAGCAGCACTCGGTCAACTAGTTGGAAAATCCAACTAAAGTCTTAACTCAATTCATCCCCTTTTGCAACTCGCGGCTCTACACATCTGCGCTGTAGTAGGTACCGTCGAAAAACCTATAAATTCCCTGGTGCATTAGCCTGCGCTGACCTTTCCCGGCGATAAAGCTCGAGCTCGCCCCCTCCAAAACAAATAAAGCCATTGATATGCGCGCGAAGCTCGGGCCGCGCTTTGCATTTAATTGACTCTCGGCCCGAGAGCCAGAAGGGGGCAGCAGAGGAAGAAAAAGAGTTGACGTTAAATCGGTAACGATTTCCTGTCTTGGCGCCCACTCACTACTTGGGTGTGGCCGCGCGGCGCGTTTGAATTTATTACCAACTGCAGGCAGCTCCGGACTCGTGTCCCCCCCCCCACCCCCAACGACAAACGCGGCCCGATCAAAAATCCCCGACGATCGCCGCGTGCGCTCAAAAGTTTCCCTCGTCCTTCGAGCGAGCGCTTGCGTCCCCCCCACATGACTCACGCTTTCAATGTCAAACGGACTGTTCGCACTTGCGCCCTGGCTCGAGCTTTTAATCAGAACCCGATAACGCCAGCAGATATTTCGGATGCGCATGACCGGTTTTACTTCTCAATTATTACACGCGTGCCAACCGAGACGTACGATTTGTGGTTGAATTTTTCCCCCTTGGGGACTGGAGCTGCGCACGAACCAGTCTCGAACGGTAAGATCAATTTCCAGCAACGTATTTACTTTCCATCGTTGTCCATGGATCCAGTTAATCGCAGTTAGTTTACGAGTATCTTTTGCATTTTCCATCCCAAGTTCGCATTTCAATTTGGACGCAGCTATAGAAGAGCTATAACATTAATTGGAATAAAATCAAGTTGGATTTCGAATTGTCTATATTATTATGGAAATGTGAAATTTACCCAATCGAGCTTAACGACTCATTTCTCTTTTCTTTCTTTCTCTTTAGCATAATGGAAATTTTATCAATCGATATCAATCGACCGCGATACTGGAATAATACGTCCGTTCCACTATACGTTTCCTCCAACCTCTATTTTACCGCTCAACCCATCAATTTAATGGATATTCTCAATACGAGACACATTGTTCGATTCGGGATAAAAGATATTTTGTTTCAGTCGTAAAAACTCCTTTTTCCAATCGACTTCTCGAAGCTAGAAGCAGATGGAACGCATTGAATGGATATAGCAATTGGCATTATACAATCCTTTGAAATTTCATTGTTTCTGTTCGATCTTGTGAGTCGGTTAAAATAAACGGCTGGATATTCCTATATATAAAATCGTTTGCGCCCACGTAATTTTCGATTTAGGATGTAGTATGCGATCAGAATCGTGAATTTTCTCGAAAATATATGCCGAGATCGATCGATATCCCTCTCCTAATTCGGGATGAAGCGTCTTGCACCAAGTTCGATAATTTTCCCCGATCCGTTTGGCAAAAATCCAGCCCGACCCGTCCCCACTCGACATCTACGACTGCCAAGTGACTCTCTCTCTCTCTGCCACTTCCCTTTTTGCCTTTGCGCTCCTGAATACCAACTTGGCTTCTTTTGCTTTCTCTCGGTGTTCGATTGGTCCGACGCAAGTTGGGCTGTCTCTGCCTCTCTCTCGGCGCGCTTGCGACCAGCGTTTGCGCATAGGCGATCGTCGCAAGCACGTGCCGCACATACGCCAGCGTATGAATATACATAAATGCGGCGGTGCAGGGGCCGGCACTTGCTCGCGGCTTAAAAGCTCTTCGATGTCGCAACCATTAAAGAGTAATTTGCGGCCTCAAACGCGCGCGCGAGCGGCCATTTCACGCGCATACCTATATACGCCATACGTCGCTCGCGCCCGCGACACGCGTGACTCGCGACCCAGGGATTTCGACGCTCTTATACCTACATATATATAGACGAACAACCACATTCCGCTCATTTGTCTCCTTCTCTCCCGATCTCGCGTCAGCCTTACACTCCATAATTTTTTTTCGTTAGGTTATATCATCGTCCTGTAATCGACGCGACCTTTTGCTCATGTTCATCCTGGACATTTTATTTATTATCTATCACGCCAGAATTTGTTTTCTAATTGTTCAAACTGAGCGCAGAAGTAAAATCGATAAAAGACAGTAGGGAAGAGAAGGGCAGGTAGGCAGAATTTTTATAAAAATTCCTCTTTCCTTCATAAGCAGTTCTGGATATATGGTACTCAGGACAAGTATCAAATCGCACTAAGCGTCATCTTTGCGGACCGCGCGAATCGCGAGATATCCATAGTTTGCCAACTCACCTACATCCGACAACCTGCCCCTCTCTCCCCTAACTTTGAGATTTAAATAGATTGTACAGGGATTTTGGTTGGAAGGAGGGGCCGATGAACTGACAAGGAGAGTTTCACATAATATCAACTACCAAGTCTTCCGGTCCTGAAATATATGATCCCTTGTCGCAGAAAATGAGACGATGATATGGCGATTTGTCTAATGAGCCTTTTTATCCTGGTTTCGTTGGTTCGTTGGTTACCGAATTTTTCTAATTTTTAAAAAAAACCAAAGGCCTTTCCAAGAAAATGATTAATGAAAAACTTACTTTATTTCAATAGATCTGTTTCAACAAGAGAACATTATACTGTGAGTCCATAGGTCGACCAGACTGAGAAAAACTTGGAACATGCCTGAGAAACCATGTTTGTTCCATTTTTTCATAACTTTTGTCAACTAATACGCAGATCCACGAATCAATTTTTATGGCAGATATGTTTAAAACAAGTAACTCTGTAATTCCTCTAACTTTTCCAAAATTGTTTCGTTTTCGATTCATGAAATATTAAAAGTTAAAATTGGGAAAAATTAAGGACATAATGCTAAAATTCATGTATCAAATTTTCGGGCATGAGGAATCGTGTATTATCCAAGCCCGGCAGATTCGGTGGCTCAAGGGTTGTGACGTTTCCCTGACAGTCGAATGATACGAGTTAAAAATGAACAACTCACGTTCCACAAAGTTATTCGTCGTTTTATATTCAATAGAATATGCGAAGGCAATGACAGGCTGGAGAGTAATATTGAGAAAAATTTAAAACATGAATCTTTCATGCGGGCAGGCTAATCTGACTGTGAATATTTTGTTCTGCAATCCTGTGAGTAATTCAGTTTTAATAATTCATTCCAATCAAGGCTTAATCCGAAGCTTTTCGTTCGGTAAAATAAGAGTTCGGTGACCAAAGCATCGAGGCACCTAGTTTCCGTTCATTAAAACTTTTAATCGCAAATTTCCTCCATAATGCCGGGGATCAAAAACGAAGAGAGG
This sequence comes from Aphelinus atriplicis, assembly GCA_020882685.1. Classification (NCBI taxonomy): domain Eukaryota; kingdom Metazoa; phylum Arthropoda; class Insecta; order Hymenoptera; family Aphelinidae; genus Aphelinus; species Aphelinus atriplicis. The sequence continues at coordinate 14,327,052 of CM037076.1, read as the reverse complement.
CAACCAAGACATCGTGAGATTCAAGAGGACGCGGATTAGTTGGGGATTCCGTATTTATACTCTCTCAAACAATTGTTCTGAGTTGTAGAAAATCCATATTCTATGTACCTCGCACCGGTAAACAATCTTTACAAAAGAGAATTTATTTGCATATATGATTAATGAAATCACGCATACCCAGAGAATAATCACTTATGCGTACTTTTTTTGAAATATAAATCGAATTATTGAATTGTTCCAAAATTATTTATCCGAAAATCTCTCGAGGCATTGTATACCATGTCATCACGTAATAATCGGGACTGTCGGGGAAAATTAATTATCATCCCTTTCAATACATTATCACGAGTTCCAATATATTTGTTCTGTTAGTTATTCCAAGAAAGTCCACAGCAGTCCGAAAATATTTATTAATCAATTTATGGTCTCTCAATATTGTTTGATGTCTGGGAGAAGCCACTCGACCCATGCAAATGAAAATATACGTTGTAAGTAGCTCTGTTATTGTAACAATCTAATAATTCGAAGACTTCAAACGTCTGAATCATTCATAGGCTACTTTCTCCGAAGAGTCCTTCCAACCACTCAGATCCAAGCGCGATACCTCACGAATTTTTATCACTTTCCGTCAAATCATTTAAGTTATCGGTGGATTGAGTGGGAGATAATTGATTACATTCATACCACTGCCACTTCAATTGCTAGTAACGAGTTGAGAAATTAAAAAAATATCGGAATAGTCGTAATATTAGAAGCTTTGTAACGTTGCCCTTGGATGCAATTAACATGTGTACACAAACATAAAAGTGAAAATATAGTGGAAAGACTGAACATATTGTAATTTTCCATGTTCAATATTACAATCTACTATAACAAATCTATGTGTATCTGGGACAAACTCTGAAACAAATGAAATAAAACGTCTGTTTGAATATTAGACAATTTCGAGTGACATTATGATGGAGCCCGTAATTCGCGATATCTTTACCCAAGGCGACTGCTAGCCACGCCCGTACCCATGGTGATGATATTTTCACGCAGGATTTCTCCCTGAAGTGCTCCTTTAAAACTTTCATCGATCTCATCCGCGATACTGCAGCTCATCTCTTCCGCCTGTACATAGCAGCCGCACACTTGTGGTATAAAAAATTTATGCAGCGCGTAATTTCATGGAATTTTCATCGACCGAGGATAAAATTTCGCGGCTAAGAAAATTCCACAGTACACGCAACGATACTTCTTCACTGGGTAGGAATCGATTACGATATTATAAGGGTATTATCGCGCTACTCGAGGCTCTGTCTCTGTCTGTCTGTCTCTCTCTCTCCCTCTCTCTCTCGCGCGCGCGCGACTAGAATTCTCCACCGGAAAGTGCACATGTGCCTCAAGTTTATTAGGCGATAGCTGCGCGCGAATCTGACGATGCGCATCTAGCGCGTTTCATCACTCATTAAAATCGCCTTATTCCGGAGCAATTGTTCGAAGCGCGTACTCCTCGAATCCATATTGCAAGTGAATATCTCTTTCGAGTTCTAAGGAAACACAAATGATACAGGATATAGGTTTAGAAAGGATTTAGAAATCGAAATATCTTGAGGAGGGCTGTTTTTATCAGAACGGAACAAAAGTAGTAATCAATAAAGCTAATGACTCACAATATAACGGCAAATAGAACAATTACCAGTTCCAACAACTCACCAGTTGGAATTGAAATGTTTATTGTATAAAGCAGTGGAACCGCGAATGTTTCCACCTGCATTACCAAACGAGGGGAACAACTTTCACGATTTCCGGTACTAACTAAACACTGCTGAAGGTACTTACTTCGGTTTTAGTACTGTCTTCAAATTTTTATATCTTATCAGCATAAAGTCATTGAATTTTGGTAAAACTAGTCCTTAGCTGAGCTGTGAGTATTTCATGGTTAATATGGATTGAAGAATATAATGTGAAATACCCTGACCAGGAGCTAGAGCACTTCACATTTGGGTCGCCAATTCCACTGAAACTTTGGAGGGTATTTTCGTTGATCTATGTACAGATGTTAACCGATCACTGCTGCTGATTTTTCCATGTGCTAATCGACAGAAATTATTTCTACGGGAAATCAAATGACTTCAAGTGATGAATAACTGGATATATTCCATCTATTTGAGTAACCATAAACCACCTCAAATAGTTTCGGCGAAATCTAAGACCCAAATCCCAAGTGGCAGCTTCTGGTGATAGTGACAAGCCTTCGCAGTCGCGGTCTCATATCGATGGCTCCTACGAAGAAAATCACATTCAAATCTTTGAGCAAACAACATCACATTTCACAATTTTCCCGACGAACAAATGCACTTTTAGTGAGGATTGGAATTCCGTCAACTTGAATAATTTACAACATTGAGAGACCTTCTCTATCCAGAATCATTCAAATTTACAATAAAGAGAATTATTTCAAGGTTAAAACATGTCTTTACTGCTTTTCTTGGCGTAAAAATGCATTTTACGGAAAACGTACGAGTTTTGACGAATTGTTGATGATATTCGTATTGTGCGGGAAAAATACCCAAGAATATACGTGATTTGCTGGGGAAGAAGACGGGTACAAGTTTATTACTTGCATAAGCAGCACAACAAAACCTCCGGAATGTGCACCTTTTCTTTGCCCCGAGATTTGAAATGTGTTTTTCTTCTTGAGAGCCATTGATATCTCTCTATATTAAAAGCCAGACCGCCGCCGCCGCCGCCGCCGCCGCCGTCGCCGCCGCCGCCGCCGCCGTGGGAAATTCTGTCCCCCAAGTTGCTCCCCCAATTTGCTCCCCCAAGTTGCTCCCCCAAGATGCTCCCCCAATTTGCTCCCCCAATTTGCTCCCCCAATTTGCTCCCCCAATTTGCTCCCCCAAGTTGCTCCCCCAAATTGTTCCCCCAAGTTGCTCCCCCAATTTGCTCCCCCAAGTTGCTCCCCAATTTGCTCCCCCAAGTTGCTCCCCCAATTTGCTCCCCCAAGTTGCTCCCCCAAATTGTTCCCCCAAGTTGCTCCCCCAAGTTGCTCCCCCAAGTTGCTCCCCCAAGTTGCTCCCCCAAGTTGTTCCCCCAAGTTGCTCCCCCAAGTTGCTCCCCCAAGTTGCTCCCCCAAGTTGCTCCCCCAATTTGCCCCCATTAGTTGCCCCCCATTTTTCACCCTTTTTTCCACCCTTTTTTCACCCCATTTTTCACCCTCTTTTTCCACCCATTTTTTCACTTTTTTTTCACCCTTTTTTCCATCTTTTTTTCCCCCCTTTTTCACCTCTTTTTTCACCCTTTTCTCCACCTCTTTTTTCCATTCTCTTTTTCCACCCGCGTCTTCGAATAAACTATTTATTTCCAATAAATATGCAATGGTCCGATCTCCTGGAAATTTTGCACCATAGGTTAGTCGCGGCAAAATCTAGGCCGAGTTCAATTTTCAATAAAAATCCGTTGTTTATTTGCCTAGCAACCGTCCCTAACGTGTTATCTCACGAAACTACATTAGTGCTCATTGGGACTATGAGAGTTGAATCAATGAGAATCGAAGAGAATCGATGAGATATTTCCCATAGCAACCACTGTTGATATTCTTAGCAACCGTTGCTTCGAAAGTTTGAAAATCAATTTTAAGTTACACTCAATGACCAAGAAAATCGAATTGTTTATATTTGCTCCATAGCAACCGTTGTTTATCTCCTTAGCAACCATTGCGAAGGTTGGAAATGATCAATCTATGACCCATGTCCATAATTTTCGATTGCAAATGACACAAACTCTTCCCACTTAGCTCCTCAGTAACCGTTGTTAAACGCCCTAGAATCAATGAGAATCGAAGAGAATCGATGATATATTTCCCATAGCAACCACTGTTGATATCCTTAGCAACCGTTGCTTCGAAAGTTTGAAAATCAATTTTAAGTTACACTCAATGACCAAAAAAATTGAATTGTTATATTTGCTCCATAGCAACCGTTGTTTATCTCCCTAGCAACCATTGCGAAGGTTGGAAATGATCAATCTATGACCCATGTCCATAATTTTCGATTGCAAAGGACACAAAATCTTCCCACTTAGCTCCTCAGTAACCGTTGCTAAACGCCCTAGCAACCGTTGCCAAGGGAAAGAAAAAGTAAGTTTCGTTTCCAGTATTTTCAACTGCACAGGATACAAAATCTCCGTTGCTGTAACTGTTAATATCTCTCTATATTCAAAGCCAGACCGTCCCCGCCGCCGCCGTCAAATTTCTCCACCCCTTTTTTGCACCCCTTTCTTGCACCCCTTTTCTGCACCCCTTTCTTGCACCCCTTTCTTGCACCCCTTTCTTCCACCCCTTTCTTGCACCCCTTTCTTCCACCCCTTTCTTCCACCCCTTTCTTCCACCCCCTTCTTGCACCCCTTTTTTGCACTCCTTTCGTGCACCCCTTTCTTGCACCCCTTTTTTCCACCCCCTTTTGCCACCCCCAACTCTCGAAGGATTGGTCCGATTTTCTTGAAATTTTGCACACAGGTTAGTCGCGGCAAAATCTAGGCCGAGTTCAATTTTTAGCGAAATTTCTTGGTTATTTCCCTAGCAACCGTTACTAACGTGTTTTCTTACGAATCCTCATTTAACCGCTCATTGGGACCATTAAAGTCAATGAAAATCGATAAGACATCTCCCATAGCAACCACTGTTGATATCGTTGGCAACCGTTTGTCTACATCCCTAGCAACCGTTGCTTCGGAAGCCGGGAAATCAGTTTTAAGTCACACTCGATGGCCAAGGACACTGAATTGTTGTATTTTCTCCATAGCAACCGATGTTTACCTCCTTAGCAACCGTTGGTAGGGGGAAGAAAAATTCACGTAGTTTCGTTTCCAGTATTTTCAACTGCACAGGATAGAAAATCTCCGTTCTACCCATAGCAACCATGGTTTACTTCCCTAGCAACCGTTGCTTCGGAAGCCGGAATATCGATTTTAAGTACATTCTATGGCCAAGGACACTGAATTGTTGTATTTGCTCCATGGCAACCGTTGTTTACCACCTTAGCAACCGTTACGAAATTTGGAAATGATCAATTTATGACCCGTTTCCATCATTTTCGATGGCAATGGTAGCTCCTCAGCAACCTTTTTTTCCCCTAGCAACCGTTACTAAAGGGAAGATAAATCCACGTAGCTGGAAAATCTGTTTTAAGTCACACTCGATGGCCAAGGACACTGAATTGTTATATTTGCTCCATAACAACCGTTACGAAGGTTGGAAATGAACAATTTATGACCCGTTTCCATCATTTTTGATGGCAAAGGACACAAAATACAAATCCTCTCTATTAGCTCCTCAGAAACCGTTGTTTAACAACCTAGCAACCGTTGCTAAGGGCAAAAATAATTCACGTGAGTTTTGTTTCCAGTATTTTTAACTGCACAGGATACAAAATTTCCATTTCACACATAGAAACCATTGTTTACGTGTCTAGCAACCGTTGCAAAATTTCTCGAAAAAATATGATCTGACACATGACACTTTTAACCTGAAACTGAATAAACAAACTTTAACATGAACATAGATGAAATTAAGCTTTTATTTTGATTCGAATCGTTCGTTTAGTATTCTTTTCAATTGATCAAAATCGAAATTTCAAGTTTCAAGTTTTATTGATTTCAATGTAATTTTTATTTAATTATTACTACACTTATCATTGAAATTATTGACTTTCAAAGAACACACGGGGCGGGGGGTTGGCGAGCGAAGCGAGCAGGGGGGTACCCCCCTAGTATACTATAATAGCTGTGTTGATGTATTTGTTTCGAAAGATATGATTCTGTTTTTAAAAGTTAACCTGACAGATTGTGTATCTTTCTTTTTATTAAGTGTGTATGGGTGTGTGTGTGAGTGAGTGTATGTTGGAACATATTGACGTGAAGCATTTCAGAATTATACTGTCATTCATTAACTGTATTATTCATTAACTTGGTTTTTCCAACCGTACGAACGCAAAGCAAACCTACTGACCTCATTTTTCGCTCTCCAAAGATTTTGGCCCTCTGAGATAATTTTCAAACTTATTTTAAAAAAGCTTTCTTTTTGAGAAAGAAAAATGAAGTTCTCAAGCAAAGAAATGATAATGCGAGCTAGACAATCTGATGGTCAATGAATATTTTTTATTACACAGATTTTTCAGTAACACATGAAAGGGTTGAAGCATTCTTAGGAGAAGAAAAAGAAGAAGAAGAAAGAGAAAAAGGGTTGGAGTGATATTCGCCGATGTTATAAGTTCTCATTAGCAATAGGTATTTTAATCGCTGAGTGCACTCGTAATCCCCAGGATAATCCTGGCTCTTTTATCTCTCTCGGCCCAGCCGAGGCTTAGAAAGCCAAGCCACGCTGCTCGCGCGACGCCTCACCCTCTTGTCGTTTCTATAGATAATGCGCTTTGATATTATAATTATTATTACGCTCATTTGGATAATCGCAATGACAGACAAACATGCCTCCGACAATTTGTAGATCTGAGAATACATGAATAAAAAATGCTCGGTTGGCCAGATGCGGCGAGGCAGCCTCGAGTTTCATCTTCAATCATTTGGTCATGCAAATTTTATATTTCAGACACGCTGTACGATTTATTTTCGAACGGTAGGTCATAGTTGATACTTGATAATTTATTTTCCAAGACTACTCTGAGCAATTAAAAAACTGGAGAAACCCGTAAAAGAGCTGTTAAATCGAAATACGCCGTACGCAGTGTTTTACTTGGGGAGTTATACTTTCATGCTACTCAGCCCACAAACTTTTACAACCAAAGACCTACCGAACAATTTATAGGAACATAAATTACGTTGAACAGCCGATAATTCATTACTCTCGCGGAAGCCACTCTCGCATTGTCTTTCTAGCGAGATAATGGATTGAAGCAAAGCAAAATATCAAACAAAAAAGTCATAATATTCACTTTCTTCTTCTTCTTCTTCTCAACTCATATGAAAGTCGTTCGTTAATAGATTTGCTTCCATCGTCTTCATCGAACGGTAATTAGTTAAAATGTGCAGGGAAATGCGCGATTCGCAGATGCTGTGATATTACACGGTATCATCGACTTCAGGTGTTGATATGCTGAAACTCGGTGCAAACAAAAAAAAATATCTTCTAGTTCCCAGGGGAATTAGGTCTCATCTAGAAGCCCTACTTTGTTATAGCTACTTCCAAACGTGTAATGTGTATATCCTTGATGAGAGAGGAAAAGTCCTCTCGCTAGGAGATTCTGTTTGGAAGTAGCGAAAATTCTAGCTGCGAGGCGTATATCTGAGGTGCAATTGTCCCGATGGGAGCAAGACGATGTCTTTGTGAGCGCAGAGTTTGTTAGTCGCGTACGGTGAGTTTGTGAATTTTCATTTAGTTTTACAGTTTTTTATACATCTCATTTTACGAACCCCTCTTAGTCTACTCAACTCTCCTCCCGTAAAATCGCTCAAGATCAAAATATCTCGAGTAAAATGGTTGGGTAAATTTCGTGTCTCGCATCGATTCGCCTCGATATACTCATACATATACTGCATCACCACGTGGCTCCTGCTGTCACTCGCATTCTTCATCCTCCCACCTAACCTTGTCTCTCTCTCTCTCTCTCTCTCTCTCTCTCTCTCACTCTTGTCAAATAATTGAATTGAGCTTGCCGTTCATCCAACACCGAGTCGAGCCGTCAGTCGCGATCGCTCGAGCAGCACAAAGACCAGCCACGAGCGCGCGTCTCAGCAGCGACACCCGTACACTCACACCACAGCCATCCACAGACACAGACTGCATACCCACCGTCAATTTCCAGCCGTGTCGATATCCGCCGTTTGAACAATGGATAAACCGCGAGATCGTTCGCGAATCAGCATTGGATTGGGAATTTTCGCAAAGTCACGCGAAGCGGAGGAGGGGACAAAGCTGCAGAGCTGTGCGCAGAGCCGCGCTCCCCGCGGTGGCCGCGCGCGCGAGTATTGTCGGCTGTTGCCGCGCAAGAGAAAGCTCCGCGAGCCGAGTGCGGGGTCGATTTGAGCGGAGGAATCCGCCGCAGCTATCAGGGATGTGTGTATAGGTATACGTCTATATATATGTACAGTTATCCGCGATTTCGGAGAGCTGATCTCTCCAGGTAAAAGCGGCTTTCTTATCGTCCTTGCCCGGTTTGCCTCGCCCCGGCTCTTTTTCATTTACTTCCCTGTACCACTGCACCGCGCTTTTCCCCCGATCGAGATGCTTTTTCCTAACACAACGCTCCGGATTCTTTTTCCCCATCAAACGCCACGATTGCTTTTCCATTCCGCGCCCTCTATTCGTACAATCTCTCCCAGCCATTCCGCCCATTGAAAAAACGTTTCTCCGGTTCAAGCATCACGGTTTACTCGATTAAAGATGCAACAACCCCAACCACGCCCCGACTACTCGAATCCTTGCTAAATCATTTTACGTCGACGCTCTGGTTTCAGAATTATAAGGGCGATGAGTCGTTTACAAAATAAACTTTTCGATCTTTATCCGATGTATGCGTGATCAGCTTTAATTTAAATGATAATGTAGATTATAATGAAGTGAGAATACGACCTGGGAATATAATATGATGCAGCTGTTAAAAAAAATCACTCTTGTAGCGCGAATCGTGATGCGCGCTTGCTGTATTTTCAGTAACTCGTTCGAGGTTTTTCAGTTCGGGAAGTAGCAGCTCACTAGAATTGATCAAATTGATACATAAAAAGTTGGAATATTATAGGTCACCTGGAATCTTATCCATCCACTCATATTATGCATATGAATTTATATTTGCAGTAATTTGAATAAAAATAGTGATGAAATGGATAATGGAATTGCAATAGTAGAACTGATTAAGCATAAATTTGTACTGAATCTCAACTGGGAATTAGATCAATCTGTTACTTAAAGTTATTTTAACTTCAGAATATAACTAACTTTTTCGATCGTTGTGGGCCGAATTATCGTGAATAAGGAATTAAATGAACCAAGTCCAAATTATAGAGATGTTGATTTGTACTTGAATTAAGTACGAAAACGTATTGAAGCTGAAGGAAGTTTTTTTTGTACTCCGTTTAAGTATAATCGATTTTAATTACCGCGCAGCATTTTTAATAAATCGCTGTGTGTGTGTGTGGGGGGGGGGGTGTATGTGTGTGATGGGTTCATTTGTCTTGATTATCTACGTCTAAATCGTTCGCGTGATCACCTCACTAGTTAAGCAATCGTCGCCCATTTTCCCCACAATGATCCGAAAGGAAATATTCCCAAAAACAACAAAGTCCCAAGCCACGCGTAGAGAAGTCATTATTTATATCAAACTTCCTCGAGGCAATAAATCCCTCGGGTTCTTAGTGAGGTTTTAGAAAGAGAAATCAGTCACCCCACGTAGCACTATCCGTGACTCGTCAGAATTTGTTTGGCTTCTTCCTTTTTCTCATAATGACGCACCTGTTCGTTCCCATCAATATAGACCAGCAGTCACGCTTACCCGATTTATCTGCTAAGTAAGTGCAATGTATGATTGATCATCTATTTCGTTGCTGTATCTGATCAATTCCTCATTTTTGTTTGATCAACCTGAGAGATGTTCGAACAGAACCTTTCAAGAAGACGAAGGATGATTCAACAAAAATAGTTTAATGACTTTTATGTTTATTGAAAAATATAATGAAAATTTGTCGAGTTCGATAGACGCGTTATTTCCGTGATGAATTCTAGCTTTATTACTATCTCATGTCATTGCTGTTTTGTAATTTTCTACGAGAAAAGTTTGAACATGTCCCATTTCGTTGATGGAACTGAAATTCGATCCAATAACCCTCGTTACATACGCGTCCCGTGATTCCATCTTCCCGGGCAGATCCGATCCTTCCATTCCTTCCTCTCATGGTCTCATTTCCTTCGTCGTACAGCATGTTACCGGACAAGAAAATTGATCTGCGAAATAGCTCTCCCTAGCTTTGTTTAAAACTGCGCTCTTTCGCTAATATTTCTAAGCGAAACGTTCTCATGATTGATCCTCAGTGCTAAAACGTAAATATAATTGACCCTGTATAAAATATCATATCACCCACTAATCAGTAGCACTTTATTTTTATCATATTGATAATTGCTCAAGAGGAAACATAAAGGAACATTTTGGAACTATTTGATGATAATTGCTTCTTCCTTGAATAATCTATGTGAAACAAGGCTTGGAGAGTTCTGAATTATTCAGACTCAATTATGGTAGGAAGCGTATAGATAAAAGAAGCAGGCTGTAAGACGGGTATGGTACCATTGCAACAAATATTAAGGAACAGATTAGGACAGTTAGCTTTATCAACAAATGAGTGAGTTAAGAATAATGAGTGATTCAAAAAGTTCTCTGAATGAGCACGTGCGAAGTGCACTGGCCTCGGGTAAAAGATGACCCATAATTCGTTCAGTATGTATAAGTATCACACAACAAACTCTCTGTTAAAACACTATATTGTGAGAATCATCATAGCGATAGAAGTTAGATGAGTGCATAAATTCATTCGGATGATTGAAAACAGAACGAACTTGTACAGAAACTGACAATCAATAAACTGATTGATCATGAATTCCGATGAAATATCTGTGAAATATTCAATCGAGCTTTTCGAATTGTTCGAAATGAATAAATTCAGCAGCAATTCATAAGGTGACCTTATGTATACGGCTCGAGTAACCTCATCTAGAAACAGCAGAGGAGAGATGGAGAAAAAAAAAAGAAAAAGCGTTGCCCGTCCACGTAAGCCCTGGAATTTTGCGCATTCCTCGCTGTCCGATGAACTGAAATACCCTAGCGAGCAATATTACAAATTTCTTCAGCTGCACAATGGGCGAAATAAAACTAAGCCGAGCTGGATAAAAAGCGAAGGAAGTTGGCGGTTCGCTCGGAAGTTTGACCGCACTTGGCCGGCGCGCGCCTGGCACATTTAACATATATATATAATTAATATTATATATATATATATATATTATATATATAATATAATATATAATATATATATATTATATATATCTATACATGTATAGGAAAAGTTTGGCGATTGCACGTTGGGGCTCGCAAGAAAACTGGTGCGCGTGCGCGTGCACTATCCATCACGCGGAGGCAGCAAGAAGAATCGTCGCGATGTTGCAGCTATTTTCCGGCCGCCGCGAGCACACAGGCTGTGTATGTGTGTTGTGTGTATAGCTAGTCGAGGATTATGACTCGAGGTAAGGCTTGTCAAAAATTGAGGGGGCGGGGCCGCGCAGTTGAGCAAGTAGATGCGTACAGCCAAGGCAAGTAGTGAATTCTCGGAGTAATTGGAATTTCAGAGGTTGGATAGTTTCGAGATATTTGCGGAATCCGCATGCTTGTGTGAAAATTGAACTTCGATCACTCTTGCTGCGAGAGCACTATTTATCTCTTTCTCTCTCTCTCTCTCTCTCTCTCTCTCTCTCTACTTCTCGTTAATATTCTTCCAATTATACTCGGAGGCGAGAGAATAAATCTTCATTTCATATTAACAGGCGACCACACGGGGGCAATGGCGTCTTCGGCATCTCGCTAAAACTTTTGCAGCTGGTTTTCTATATTTGCCCAATACACATAATACCGTCAGCCATTTAATGTAACGTAGCGATCAGCTGGAGATATTCACTACAGACGTCACTTGTAGCTTCTGCATCAAACAAAAATAACTCCAAAAGTTTCAATGGAATTGGAGACCTACAAGTGAGCTGTGGTCATCTGGCCAGTAGCATTTCCCCGGTCGGTTGAGTGGAATCGAATTGAATGGATCGGGCGGTTTTGTGAGGGTCTGTGTTAACGGGGAAACATAATGATAAAAAAACAAGGGGAAACAGTCGCGGTCGGGTCAGACGCGAATCTCTTCGGCAGCAGAAGTATTCTCTCGAATTCTTCGAGTCCAATTTCACTGGGAGGATAAATTTTTAAGTTTATTGCAATGAAATTTTCACCCCAATGCCAGTCAATATTACCACTTGGACTTCAAAAGATTTGACAATTCAACTTTTTGCCGAAATATGATTTCGGTGAAATTTCGCTTCGAGTGAATTTTCGTGAAAAGTTCAATAATCGAATCTGATCTAACCCAAGTGGTAACCCTGATATCGACGTGATAATGTTCATCGTAATCCACAAAAAAAATTCACTCGCGTATAATGAAATACTTCACTCTCATCCGCAGTGAGAGAGTATAGTTTCCTGCTGCAGACTATATAATGATCCACGCGTCCCTAATATCCAAGTCCCGCTTGAGGCCTACGTCGTCTCAAATAAGTTTTGAAACGTCTCGTAGTTAATAGGGGCACGTGTGTGTGTAGAATAATTAAAATATCCTTTTATATTTAGTAAATTTTGCGTGGAAATACAGCTGAAAAAAAATGCCGAACATTCATCACCCTAATCCATTTGTTTAGTTATATCCCGAGTGGAAATTGAAATCAGGCGCAAACTTGGGCCCGGGCAGGGTGCCTGATCAACCTGATATGGGCACAGCATGGCAGGGGACGGCGCTGTGATCTGGGCCAGACTTGGCAAGAGCATGGCGAGCCGAGCGGCGCGAGTTTATATGTGTCAGCTGTTCATCATTGCCTGCAGCAGTTGTAGAGTATTTTCTATCCCGAACACAATCAATTAATTATTCCTGTGATTACAATTTTGTATTGTATTTTAACTTGGAGTACCTGACCCTTGTCCCGAACGATGTCCAGGTAGTCAGGGTACCCGATGACGGTGTTCCAACGGTGCGCCCCAGGTATTTTTGGTTGGAGTAGCGGGCCCTGGACCCGAACGATGTTTAGGTAGTCAGGGTACCCGATGACGGCGTTCCAAGGGTGCGCTCCTGGTATTTTTGGTTGGAGTACCTAACCCTAGACCCGAACGATGTCCAGGTAGTCAGGGTATCTGATGTCGGTGTTCCAAGGGTACGCTACTGGAATTTTAGCTTGAAGCAGCTGACCCTGGACCGAACGATGTCCAGGTAGTCAGGGTACCCGATGACGGTGTTCCAAGGGTGCGCTCCTGGTATTTTTGGTTGGAGTACCTGACCCTAGACTCGAACGATGTTTAGGTAGTCAGGGTACCCGATGACGGCGTTCCAAGGGTGCGCTCCTGGTATTTTTGGTTGGAGTGCCTGACCCTTGTCCCGAACGATGTCCAGGTAGTCAGGGTACCCGATGACGGTGTTCCAAGGGTGCACTCCTGGTATTTTTGGTTGGAGTACCTGACCCTAGACCGAACGATGTCCAGGTAGTCAAGGTACCTGATGTCGGTGTTCCAAGGGTGCGCTACTGGAATTTTCGCTTGCAGCAGCTGACCCTGGACCCGAACGATGTCCAGGTAGTCAGGGTATCCGATGACGCTGTTCCGAGGGTGCGCTCCTGGATTTTTGTCGGAGTAGCCGACCCTGGATCCGAATGATGTCCAGGTAGCCAGGGTACCCGATGACGCTGTTCCAAAGGTGCGCTTCTGGTATTTCTTAAACTGAAGCTAATCTTAACTACCTGGAGTTATTTGGGTCTAGGGTCAGCTTTTCGAAACAAAAATATCAGGAGCGCACCCTCAGAACACCTACATCGGGTACCCTGACTACCTGAACATCGTTCGGGTCCAGGGTCAGGTCCTCAAACAAAAAATACCAGGAGCGCACCCTTGGAACACCTTCATCGGGTACCCTGACTACCTGGACATCGTTCGGGTCCAGGGTCAGCTGCTTTAAGCGAAAATTCCAGTAGCGCACCCTTGGAACACCGACATCAGGTACCCTGACTACCTGGACATCGTTCGGGTCTAGGGTCAGGTACTCCAACCAAAAATACCAGGAGCGCACCCTTGGAACACCGACATCAGGTACCCTGACTAGCTGGACATCGTTCGGGTCCAGGGTCAGCTGCTGCAAGCGAAAATTCCAGTAGCGCACCCTTGGAACACCGTCATCGGGTACCCTGACTACCTGGACATCGTTCGAGTCTAGGGTCAGGTACTCCAACCAAAAATACCAGGAGCGCACCCTTGGAACACCGTCATCGGGTACCCTGACTACCTGGACATCGTTCGGGACAAGGGTCAGGCACTCCAACCAAAAATACCAGGAGCGCACCCTTGGAACACCGTCATCGGGTACCCTGACTACCTGGACATCGTTCGGGTCAAGGGTCAGGTCCTCCAACGAAAAATACCAGGAGCGCACCGTTGGAACACCGTCATCGGGTACCCTGACTACTTGGACATCGTTCGAGTCTGGGGTCAGGTACTCCAACCAAAAATACCAGTAGCGCACCCTTGGAACACCGTCATCGGGTACCCTGACTACCTGGACATCGTTCGAGTCTAGGGTCAGGTACTCCAACCAAAAATACCAGGAGCGCACCCTTGGAACACCGTCATCGGGTACCCTGACTACCTGGACATCGTTCGGGTCAAGGGTCAGGTACTCCAAGTTAAAATACAATATAAAATTGTAATCACAGAAATAATTAATTGATTGTTTAGGCTAGACTTTCTATGAGAGATTTTCTGAACGAACAATACTTAAGTCTGGAATAACTCTGGCATTAGTTCACTATGCCAGATATATGCCATACTTATTTTTTAGCAAGTCAGGCCCACGCGGCGCCCTTGCTAAAGCGCCGTCCCCTGCCATGCTGCGCCCTGATCAGGCAGCCTGGCCTGGGCCACGCGATCTGGCCAGGCAGCCCGATCAAAATTTCCAATCGGGTATCCGTTTTGGAAGAAAACGATCATACGTTAAACCCATTGCAGCTCCAGTTTTTTGCAACGGTACATTAGTCCTTGGACTACTTCTCGTTTTTCTAACCTATGCTTGATTAGTCAAAATTAGATCGAACGAATCGGTTAGTGGCGTCGAAGACGTTATGATCGAGACATACCTCACACGACTCGGCTCGAAACTTCGAGCTTGAGATTCGTTCAAAAAACTATATGCAAGTATAAATCCCGGGTAAAATGCGCGGCGCGTCCATTGGGATGGTCGAACGTCGCACAACACGGACCTCGTGCGCCCGGGCGAAATCTCCGAGGCATTCTCGCCCGAGTTGGCGTGGTACGAGCGGGCGCGAGCACACCTGCCCCTGCTCCCTCGGCAATATCACAATATTTACTTTGGTCTTCTCGGGGGCTCGACGGGGAGCCGCTCGTACGTGCGCTTTCAAACGAAAATCCGGCTGAAAGCGCCTGCGAATCGGCGGGCCCTTGTAACCGTCGCGTAAGTGCGTCGCGGCACAATGCGCTCCGTCGCAATTACCGCCGACACGGCGATACGCTCGCGCGCTCTTTTGTTGGGGAATAATTGGGTGCCCTACCCCCCACCAGCCCCTCCACCCGCTTTCTCCAACATGCGCTGCTTTATTTCACGCTCGCCCAGTGATGGATCGCCCTCTCCCCCGCCGCCCCCGTCAAACTCGCGCTGCACACTCTCGTTTTATTGCGAAGCGCCTAGACCCCCACCCGGACGACTCGGCATCTAATTGGGCGCCCGAGATTCGCCGATGTATAGCAGAATCGCAGTGTTATATACTAATTGCACGATCGAACCGTACGGGCTCTCGCTAATGACTCCGGCAAGACGCGCACGCACCAATGATCCTGCGAATTCGAGAAGTTTCCGGGGTCCGGATGCTCAACGAAGACCTTTCTTTCTCGTTTCCTTTTTTTGCTTTTCAGCCCGTGATTGCTGTATCGTGAGGTGGGTCGACGGCCGTCCAGATGTAGTGTAGCCTCGGCACGTGTCGGGCCAGCTTGAAATTCATCAGATTTTCACTCTTGTATCCCCTGATGAGAGATTCCCCCGCCCTTTGATATCTGTATGTATTTGTCCGTCTCGTTGATTGACGGCTGATTATAGATTAGTCTTCGTCTTCGCTCTACTTCTCTCTCTCTCTCTCTCTCTCTCTCTCTCTTGTCCAATGTATAGCATCTAATCGGGGAATACTTGCCTCTAGTCGCCCTACTTGAGCGAACGAGTAGGGTGATTAGACATAATACACATGTGATTATTTTCCTCGTCATAGTGGCTTCTTCATCTTTGTTTTTCAATTTCATTTCCACACCGGCAATTCATAATTCATGGATACTTAATACTTTGAACGATTTCCGTATTTATTAATAGTTTGAGATTTTATGGACATCCTCGTGCAATAGCTATAATTACAATAGCCTGGATGAACAGTACAATATTTATTCATAACGAAAACACCAAAACTTTAATAATGAGCCGAAGAGAAGTTTCGACTCCGTAGGAGTACCTGAAATCTTGACTAAATTAGTTCTCATATTTCCATTATTGTAGCAAAATTCAATTCGATTATCCCTTGCTATAATAATGGATCATATCGTATTGTAGTTTATTGTCTAAAACTTATCAACTTAATTCTTTTAAATATAAACCTTTCCATTGCGTAATTTCGCTCACGATGAACTGGCTGGAATGCTTTCAGTTTACATCTATTTCAACAATGTCAGATAATGAAATTCAAAGATTAATTGCTCCCCAGTTCCCAGTTCATTCTCGTACATGTATGTTCTTCCATTGAAATATTACAGGAACACTGAGAATAGAATCATACAGTTACCCAGTTATTTTAAACACAGAAACCAAACTATAAAAAAATTTTCATTTGTCATAACCGATTTTATGTGATATTTATAATTGTTAGTCGTCGATACGATTACGTTATGAAGTCTAATAAAGAATTTACTAATTACTATTGGTTATCATTCCAGCTGCTGTTATATACTAGTAATGGCAAAACAATTACGGACCCACTGGACTACAATTGAGGGAGAACAAAGAACTACTGAGAAAGCAAGAGATCCGTCATTTCTACAAATTCAAGGAGGTGAGCGAAGCTTTTGTTATGATTACATTACTCCAACAAATGATTAGCTGAGCAGACTATATATATATCTATCATTATCAGCTTACAAAGTCTTATGAATAATTATAACTGTCTGAGATGGTTATATTTTTGAGTATAAAAACGACGATCGAATAATAATAATCTCAATCTAATTCGAAACAGTTGAATAACGTATAAAGCTGATCTCTCGAAGCGTAAACAGTGCGGAATCGATCTGTTTCCTAATTAACTATGCTGGCCTCGCCGGTCGACAAACGGACATTCATTACGTGGCCGAAGTCGACTCATACAAAATCCAAAATCCAAATGCATTTCCTAGAATCTATCGCATCAGCATCCGAGAACCCACGTTCGGATGAGGCTGAAAATTAATTAATGTTCTTGTCCGAGTAGTTGTCACGTTGGAACCGCGATGGTCACAGAAAGACAGGCAGACAGACGGACAGGACGAGGGAAATGGGGAAACTCGTCTCAAAGTAGTCTTTGATGTACATCCGTAAAGTCGCCATCCGCGGTTCTATGCTGCCCGATTTACACACACACATCTATATGTGTATAGGCGACTGTGTCGAGGCTGTTGCGCGAGTGAATATGCGCGTGTACTCCGGGCGTGCAGTGACGATCCGCGTATTTCCAATGCTAAACAGAACGCAGCTGAAGCTTGGCAAACTTTCCTCGCTCTGCATAAATGCCGACGCGCGTCCAAACACTTTTGGGGGATCGGCCAAAGTTTCCACGCGTATATACCTGTACACGTGGTTTTCCAAAACTCGCGCGCATCTTCGGCATGTTGCCCAAAGTAAAATTGTACCGGCACGATTCTTACCCCCCCGTTATATACTGCGCAAATTTAGAATGATTGATTATCGCTCTTTCGTCCTGGATGTCCGGATTTCCCTTTACTTCCTCGGATCCACATGCCGGGACACGTCTTGATCGTCTTGAACTGTCAAAACTGACAAATAGTGATTGTCGGTTGTTAATAACACTCGATTCGCCGGAAATTTGTCATTACCCTGAAGATTCGTAGGCATGAATACCTAACTTTGCAAGAGTTTCAATCCTCTCCGCGTGACCGCATCAATACTTTGATGTGGGATCAAAGTTCGGAATTGCGAGTTTGGTGGGACACATCGACGAGCGAAGCCTCGATAAAGCTTAATGGACAGAAATCGGCTAACAAACGGAGCACACGTCAGGATTCGGGAATCAACCCTTTCCTCTCGGATATATATTCAGCGCCGCATCCCTTCAAATTTCAATCCGCACATATGACACTTTCCAGCTGGTTATATTACTATTGGCCTCGAGGAAATTTCCCATTGACGTTTCACACGTTCGTATAAGAACGAGCATGACTCGCGCCAGCTCCGCGTGCAATTCGCTTTATCCTTTACGCCCAACTAAAACGAGCTGTGTCTCGAAACAACGCAACATCTCTCACTCGAATTCTCACGAGTGCGCTCAAGCAATGGCTATATACACATGCGGCAATTATTACACCGCCCGACAAACATGAGTGAATAACGTTTATCGTTCCCCCCGGGGAGAGCCAGCGATAAATCCCGGCTCACGGGGGTGGATGGGAAAAAAATCAGTTTGACAAATGTCGGCAAAACGAGCGCGACAATATATATATATATATATATATACGTATACAAGAGCGCCGTTCCCCGAAGTAGTACGTCCTAATGCGTTTTTTACTAGCGCTTGGCGTTTTTTCTTCCCGCGAACAAAGCCTTGTGTGTACCGTGCACACGCACGTCGGCAAAAGGAAAAAGGCTAAACTCACTGTGTGGAATTAGCCCGGCGTGCTGAGCGAAAACAAAGTCCCCCCGTCAAAGTGCTAGTCGGCAAGTCTAATTTAATCGCAAAAATGACGTACGGACGCGCGCGGAGACTCGGGGGGAAGTAAAATGGTGAATAGCGGCGCGCGACTACAGAGACAGGAGAAATTGCGCGAGCGAAATTGTCCCTCGGAGATACGCGCCGCAACGGCCGTCCGGCTATATACCGAGCCACGCGGCTTCCCTCGCCTTTTCGCCCTCCTCCCTTGGTTTGGCCGAGCCGCGCCTCTCTGGCCACTGGCTCCTTTGCCGCGCGCATATATATATACGCGAACGCTCAATTTTTTTTTTCAACGCTCAACTTGCGTCTGACGGCCCGCAAACGCAGTTTTTATACCTCGCGAGCCGAGTACACTCGCTACTCCCTCGTCTCTCACTCGGACGCATGTGAATTGGCGAAACGAGTTGTAGACGCGCGCTGCACATACGGAATGCCAGATGAGACGGAGAGAAGCGGCTTTGCCGTTGGTTATGAAATTTTGGAAACACAAAAGGAATAACGGATAATGGGCGCCTCTGCTGCGCGCACCGGCTCGTCGCGGCTCAGTTTCATCCGAGAACACAAGTGCCTCGACTTCAACCACTTCTCGTTCGAGCATTATTCTGCACTTTACGCTTGGGTATATATATATATATATATATACCAATTTAATTTTTCCAATATTAATTTCACCGAAACGCGCGGCTCCGCGTCCGTATATATATATTTTGATAAACGGGAGAGTTTGCAAGGCGAACAACATTCTGATTCGGAAAAGTGAATGAAACGTATCGACCCGACTGGCAATTGGAAAGTTTTCCCGTTCGCGAATAACAGAGACCTCGCGACAGTGCGCGCAGTGACGTCGGCGCGTGAGATTCGGAGCGAAGCATAATTTTGCCCGGACAATCACAGCGAAATATTCCTAATTGAAATTTCACAGAGTTGGGCAGTTTTAAAGCACTCTGTGCAGTCATGGAAAATGTCGGACTAAAACTACATTTTACTGGGACCTGGATTTTGAGGTTATGTTTAGGTTCATCTCGGGTTACCTGACCTCTGGACCGATACAAGCATTTTTTTTCAGATAGAACTTGTTGTAATAAAAAAACTGTTTTCTTGAACACTTTTTTTTCTAAAATTCTATGTTTGAGTTAAGCAATTCTTGAAGAGTATACACGTGTAAATGCGCAATTGACACGGATGGAAGTGACATTTTGAACCTATCTTGTGATACGGTTTTGCAATTCAAAGTCTGATTCTGGACATTAATATTTAGCTTAGAATATAACTAGATCAGAATCCTCTATTTTGGGTGCTTTCATACTTTAATGAGGCCTGACGCAGAATATCCAAGTTACGGCGGAACATCACGTTAGTGTTTTTGGTGCAGTAGATATTGTAAAAGTCACTGTAAAGATAAAAGATTGTGCTACAT
Organism: Aphelinus atriplicis; assembly: GCA_020882685.1. Taxonomy (NCBI): domain Eukaryota; kingdom Metazoa; phylum Arthropoda; class Insecta; order Hymenoptera; family Aphelinidae; genus Aphelinus; species Aphelinus atriplicis. Next base: position 14,306,890 of record CM037076.1, on the reverse strand, counting down.
TCAGAAGTGATATCTACGTAAAATCTAGCACCATCAACAATTCCTCATTTTTTATAGCTGAATTTCCAGTGTGGCATAATTGGATGAAGATAGAATTAGATGTATAGTAGATTTATAGTTGATTTTACTATAATGTTTTTTAAGTTAGGATTGCGTTTAGAGGGACAATTTCCCGATCGTATCCATACCCCATTAATTGCCCCTGTGTTCGGAGCAATGTTTCTCCGTCATTGGAGTAGTTCATCAGGCGGTCGGGATCGTCGGCCAATGAGCTGATTCGTGGCTGTATTCGTTTGCCGTTAAAACACCATTACGGCTAATTAATTTCGTAACCTACTTGACTCACGGAAGAGGCGGAAGATATTACAGCGATTCCGGCTGCTCAGCTCGAAACTTCGCGTGGGTTTCGGCCGCGGCTATATTTAATGCTCGTGTGTGTATGTATATATACACGCGTTTTCTCCGAGGAGTCGAGCCTGACCGCGATATAGCCGTAGTAATGTCTGTTGTACGTTTTATTAGCCGAATTACCTCCTTGGCAAGTTTCCTTGCCTGTTAGGGGATAGCAGTATATATAGGCATGCGGGCTTCTTACAACGTGGGCTTGCTGGTCCCTGCGCATTCTTAAGTGTGCTTCTTGCCAGCTTGTCTATTTGTAGGCATATATATACTCTCGGGTCAACTTTTTCCACTACGTGTACGTCTCCGCGGGATTAAAGGCTTCTGTCTGGCTCGTTTAATATAGGTTCTCCATTCAATTTTCCTTTCTCGCGTCAACTCAACAACCGTAAGTCGTCCTACACGTATAGGTATATATAGATTAGTTTTTTAAAGTGAGACTCATTCTGGCGATCATTTTATAATTGAATTTTGTGCTCGTGAATTTAATCATTCGATTGTAATTGATCACGATTGGTTATCCAATAATTCACGGGAACTAGAGTAATTAGCTTTCTGATAACAGTTTGGGAAAATCGATTCTATTCCAAAATAATTCGAGCAGATTTAAGTGGACTGTAAAAGTGAAAACGAGAAAACGGGTCACGTTTAAAAAATTCACAACTCCTCAACAAATACATGAAAATAACTTTCACCAATTGCGTGCAGTAATTCATTCTTTGAAACTGAAAATAAAGTGAGAAAAATGAAGATAAAAAATTTCTTATCAATTTATTGGTATTTTTAGAGCAAGCTGAAAATTCGACATTGTTATGATTCTGCCAAACTATCGTTACTTAAACATTGGTTATCTTAGCAAATGGCCACTCCATCGATAATTGTTTATTCAAAAATAGCGAAAATTTTGTCTTCAAATTAAAGAAAAATGTAATCTGCAGTAAATGTAATAATATTTAATTGGAGCTGTGAAACATTGAGATACGTCGAACCGCTCTTGAGTTATCGTGTTAATAAGGTCAGAAACCGGTGCTCTGAGTGAAATGCGTTTAGAGTTTCGTTTAGGCGAAGCCTAGTTATAAATCATTCGGTCGGTCTTCCGCGAAACCCTTTCCACTGAATTCAATTTTTAGATTTTTCCATTTTGGTTTTCGCTGAAATAAACTTCAATAGCTGCTACGCATGAATCCACAGAGAACAATCAATCGATTTTCTCGAAATTTTAAATCTGTTGGGAGCTGTGAATTACTTATTTTATATGAGGGAAGAAAATTCTCTAATCTCATTGTTAGCTTTATTGTATTCAATGATAATACTCGACGTGGATCAATCATTACTCGTTCACCCAAATCATAAATAATCCGCAAAGTTCCGCGAGCTAAAATATATACTTCGTTTTATACGAAAAATCGTCTGTACTGATGCGAAGACTGACGCAGCGATTGATGAGTCTATGGTTAGGACAACTGGGTGAGTTGGAGGTAACGTTTTCCCGAGAAATTTACGAGCGAAATTCCGGGGAGAACGACGAGGTGGTACTTGCTTATACGGATGCGATTTTCTACTTTAACGCTTCGCGGAATGCTCGGGACACACCGAGTCAGATGAAAAATGATGTACTATCTCTATATGGAGCACATGCGGTTATTTGATATTACGTATACCAAAAACGATTCTTTTATTCAAGTATGAAATTTGATGCAACAAAGTCGAGTACGATTGAAATATGCTAACTAACATTCGTCATTTCGTTCCATTAAATTGAGTATTCATCGAACTGAATTTCAGTACGAATCAAGTAATTAAATCAAGAATTGATTTTTGCCTTATTAGATCATTTTATTTTGAGAAATAGACGGGTGATAAGTCATTCTCGATGGATCAATCGATGTCCGATATGTGATGTGATTAGTTTTACTTTAAATAATAATATAGATTATAATGAGGTAAGAATACAAAATAAGAATATAATATGAGATAATATATCGGATGACTGCATGAAAGAGGAGAATATGATATTCGCTGCAATACCCATCGGACCTTTTATTATGCATATAAATTCATTTGAAGTTATTTGAAAAAGAAAATAGTGATGAGATACGATGAAATAACAATAGTACAATCCTCAAGCACGTGAATTTGCACTTAGAAAATTAGATTAATTTATTAAGTGATTTTGACTAAACTAAAGTACAAAAACTATGGTATATTGGCATTTTTGTATCTCATTCAGGTACAATCGCTTTCAATTACTGCAATATTTCTAATATTATCAATTTTTGGTTGACTTTCTCACTCGTCGTTGGTTCTTTACAGTCGATCAGATCTAATTAATTCCGAATACTATCATTAATTGGGGGTAATTGCCCATACGAAAGACATTTTCACACACTTTTGCTGCTAGTCTTCGTTGCTAGTTCCGAGGGCACGAAAGTCGTGAATAATTTCGCCATCGCCAAAAATGTCGGCATAGCAAACGCTCAGTAGTAGAAGCTCATTACAGCGGGTGAGCGCAATACCCGATATTCCCATCACGAGCACGCCGTATTTTTGATATATGCGTCCAGGGGCATTTTCGCTGGGATAAAAATATTAATAACGTTCTTCTGTACGTGGGAATCGAGGGAAAAAGGGCTAAAATATTGAGCGACGAAATTTTCAACCGTTGAGAGGAGACCAATAGGTCGTACGCGCCCCGGGGTTTTCAATTATTCCATTCCAGCAAGTGATTCGAGAGAGGCACGATATTGTTCCAATAAAGACTCGCGTGAGAGTTTTTGACGATCGACTCTGTGGTACTCACGGCCCTTCCCTATTCAAATGCATCGAGAGCCAATCGTTACTCTCTCAAATCCTTACTGCGTGCAAGTTCCCTGTATCAAAGTGAAAAATCAACGTATGATGGTCCAATTACTCTAGTACAAGTAAACGTTTACCGGAATTCCATGAAATTCGATAGCTTTTAAAATTTTCCATGTTCAGACAGTGTACTTCTATGCAGTAAGGATTTGTGAAAGTACGTTGAAAGTCCGTACGTTTATCAGTAAAATCAGGACTCTATCTCAACTTGGGCTCGATTTTTAATTTAAACAGAGCACAGATCGTACCTTATACGACTCTGTTAAATCGCTGGATATTACACTGGATAGAAGACCGTCTTGGAGAGATCAGTGCAATATCGCCGCGCCCGTAAGGCTTTTGCAGCCTTGTCACGCCCCAGGGAAGCCAGGATTAATTTAGCTGCAGTACGAAAACAATGCTCGCATCAAACTACTTATTCATCCAGTGCTTCGATTATTGCGCGTAGCACCAGCTCAGCTTCGCGTTGGTTAAATGCGGAAACACGTGCCAGCCGGATTCATCGCGCATACATTAAAAAAATTAGCCTAATTAAATTTCGCATTCAGCAATTATTATCTCACGACTCGGTTATCCTGTTAGCTGCTCGCTCGCTATACAATCATTATGTCGAACAATCTGTCCTACTCTGGAACTATACCATATATTATTATGGTAAAATAAAGTAGTTTCAACAATTGATCGTTCTATAAAAGAATCATTTTATTCTAACGTCAACATATCCTGGTATAATTCTCAAGACTATGTGGTTATAGCTATTTCAACTATACTATTAGTACAATTTGCACTATTCATAAAGTGTTTAACCAATTCTCCAATATGGCTTACATTTCGCTCAATGCATTGAAATGTTTTAATCTGAGTCATCGATTCGTTTGAATTGGAGGAAATTTGTTTACATTCGGGCAGATTCTGTCTGATGCTAGTGAATTGAAAGAATATTTGAATAACCAATATTAAAAAGTTCAGTGACGTTGCCTTTCATGTACTTCAATATTGAAACATAAAAATAAATGTAAAAACATCTGTAGGCAACACTAAACATATAGTGAGAACGATTATTATTTTATATTTCAGATACTGATATTTTTCTTATTGAATTTTCTATAGCAGATGTGTATCGGACAAACTGAAACAAAATTTATAAGCGATTTATTGCAGGATTTACTGTATATTCTTCTGAGTGTACTCACATCGAGAAAAACGAAGTTTATTGGGACATCTATGGGGCATAGTGTATTGTAACTTATATTTTTATCAAGCATATTTATAGTAGTGTTAAGTAAACTGTTGCTGAGGCAATTGAAGATGTCAGTATACAAATAACTGTGAATTTGCTGCACACATTTGTACTCGATCGAATTCAATTTCAGTACACATATATCAATCGACAATATTGAATAGTTCAATTTATGGTAATTCTAGTAAATAATACGGTGATTCAAAATTATACTGATTGAGAATTTGATAAGTTTTGTAAAGTTTCTCAGATAATTGATTATTTTCAATTCATCTTGAAGAAAGTATGGTATAAGTAGATACGAATTCCGCATTATTATTATAGTGAGGACAAGAAACAAATAATAAACTGAACGCTTACACTACTATATTTATACTTCTTTTATACAGTTGGAATGAGTACCTATCATTTTTTTTTGGTGTAGCAATTGCACTGTGCTTTAATGTTTTTGGAAGAAACGCGACATTTCGACACATTTGCATCTCGCGTGCCTCAATCCCGGACTGCACTTGCACATTCCGGTTAGGTGTAACAGTGCGAGAGTACGTGGATCATCGTACTGCAGCGAGTGTATTCTTATCTGTTACGACACGATTATAAGCCAAGTGCTCCGAGCGTAAAGCCGAGTACCGTTAAAACTTGATGGCCGCATGTATACAGGGGCCCTGCCTAAAATCATGCAATTATGAACAGATGATCGCGGGTCCCTGAAATGGCTCAATACAATCTTATGTGGGTATGGTATGGTGGTTCGGCTGTGAACTCATACGGATTAGTGTTCTCTCGTTGACCAACTTCAATTTGGACTTGTTGTTTATTTTGCCACGCGTAACGAGCTTACATTGACTAGGGACAGTTTGATTCTGTGCAAGATGTAGTTCAAGTTTGATCTCTGATGTAACTGGAAAACGGATTTAATCCACCGGTTGTGTCTCTCTGCTCGGCTGAGGGATTAATTCCCTTAATTGCGGATTCGGAAAGTTTCACAATTCAACTAATTAGTTCAAAGTATTGTCCACTCAAGCAAGACGGCAAGCGGGATTTTATAAGGGACGAGGCATCGAGAGAAAAGAAGCATATATATAATGTACACTCGAAATTGAGTTTACCTTTTTCAAGCTCTTGAACAAGTCCTCTTTATAAAGATTAGCCCTGGTATTCAAAATCTTTCATTAAAAGTTCTTTTTCGCGAAATTTCCATGAATGACTTTCCAGCCCTCATTTAGATTTTTATCTTGGCCCGAATTTCGACGAGGTGAAAATTCATCTATCGGCGTGTTCGAGGCCATCGGCTTACCCAAGATTGCAATTTCTTACATCATCACAGCTAAATTAAATGGATGTTTGCTGAGAATATCGATCCTGGATCCTGCATCCCCAAAATGATGTCTAGCTGATCAAAACAATAATGAAGTTATCTTGACGTTTCGTTGGGGGGAGACTGGCTTAGGAGGCTTAGAAGTGCATGCAAGTGTAATACTACTTTATCGCGGGAATAAACAAGAGGGAACGAGACGCGATCGCTCGATCGATAAAATCTCGAAGGATTATTCGTTTTTGTTTCGCTTTGCGGCGGCTGGTCGAAATGAAAAAGCTGCAGGCGGTGGCGACTAAATTGGCAAAGCGGTAGCGGCGTGGGGCAACAAACTCGAAAGAGCACTTTGCTCTCGTGCCAAAGTAGCCAGATTTCAAGAGAGTTTTCCAAGTGCTCGACGACAACGACCGAGTGCTTTGACGAATGCTTCTCCACCTGCATCACAAGGCCCCTTCCCTTTTTGTATATACATATACATCACGCTCGCTGTGCTGCAGGTCACGCGAACCTACTGCTCGAGCTGATAAACATTCGAAAGCTTACTCATTCTCAAGGTCGTGGACTAGATTTCGATGAGATGAAAAACCACCGAGGCCCCTAGAGACAAAAAGAGCATTTGCTGATGAAAACAAACGACTCCACTTCTTCTTTTTCTTTTTTCAATCTGCGCCCTACTGTCTCAACATGGTCCGCAGATCGGAAAAGATTAAGAGCGCGTCGGGATGAATTTTTCAAAAAGTCGTCCCGCCGGAAAACAAAATGTATTGTATCCACCTCACCATTCGTGATGAGAATGTATACTAATTTGTTCTTCATCCACGGTATAGAACTCTACAGGGAGTGAAACATGAAAACAGTTCATTTTATTTTTAATGCACCACACATTCGTGCGCTATTTCGGTTGATATTTTTAGAATTTATCTTGTACTTCATATTTTCATACTTAATTGTCAATTATCTCTCCAAGATTATTAATGATGAAATAAAATTATATCATTCAAATGGATTAGCAAGTGGTGGTAAATTCATCCACGATCGCTTTTATTAGTCTATTTGCAATAGAATCGATTCATATCATTATCCTTAAATAAAAAGTGACGGGGTCTAAAGTGAAGCCATTTAACTCGCGATTTGGTTAGTGTAGATCCGACCACGTGACAAGTTGAGTAAGATATAGATATATCTTGTCAGATGCTGAATAAAATCTGAATATAGATTTTAAAATTGCGCATAACGAAGTAAAAATGAAAATTGAATGTAACATGAATGTAGGTTTTGAAAATATTGAAATAAATTGATAAGTAAATGGTAACGATTATCGTGTGAATAATCTATAAACATCATCTTGAAACGCATGAATGAGTAAATCGCGCGTAGCGCGTCTAAATGTCGCTAGTATTACTAAATGTGGAAAAAATCATTGACCTAAATTTTTAATACGCGTATTCCCAAAACTTATACGTACGTTTCATTCAGCTTCTGAAAAAGAAATTTGATCGTCAGAGCCTCAAAACTCATATCCGGTTTTCTCGATTTTTAAAAACAACTATCATCAACGATAATCAACATTGATAAATAATATGAAGAAACTACAATAACGTATAAATAATATTATTTTTATAACATTTTAATAAGAAAAAAACTATAATTATAATATACTTGAGAGAAAAGTTGGATAATAAGAAATGAGCTTGTTCTTGAAGGAGTGAATAATTTTGCGCAGTTGTAGAAAGCACCTCTTCAAAGCCTGACGGCTTCCCAAAGAATTACAGGTTGAAGTGTCTAGTAGCTAGTACTCGAGTTCTTCTTTCATAATTTTTGAACAATCAGTATGCTCGAGAAAGAATTTTTCCACCCTCTAGAATGAATAATGACGTGGAAAAAAGTATTTGCCTCATTCATAGCGAGAGGATGAACCGAGATACAGGTAAAGGAGCAGAAGCTGCTGCGCATTCTTAGAATACTCTTTCTATTGTCAAGTGTACGCGAACTTTTGACGATAAGTACCAGGAATTTTGGCGGAAATCAGAAGCTATTAGTATTCTCCTATAGCACGGAACAAAATTATCGTTCACTTTTAAAACTCTCGTTAGCCCGATCCTCTCAGAAGTACAGAGAATTTCCGCCCAGAGAATGAGAGACAATAACAATTTTATTCATTATTTCAAATAATCACGGAGTAAGTATGCTCGCGGTATGAGAAGTCGAATTTCTCACTATCATCACTGTTTCAGATGAAATCTCTTCATTGAATGGAAATGACTATCATTCGTTATATCTATGAAAATAACCCCAAACTATATGAATATACCGTATAATCCTCTCTTCTAGATCTTTATCTCTCTGATCTCACCATTCTATGGACTGTCAAAATATTCATGAAATTTCAATGGTATGCTGGATCTCTTATCATTTGTAAACCAGTGAACCACTGAAACTTTTTTTTTCACAATCCTGTCATCATTTTCAACCTCTACGTACCGTTTAGAATCGTTTCCTCGAGAAGGTGTTTCTTATCAGTTATTTCACAATGATGAGCTCGTCGCTCTTTTAGTCTATCTCTCGTACGAAAATTTCCCCGCTTTTCCTTTGAAAATACCCGTACAAATGAGGAAAAATCGCGGGAAAGCAGTATATACCTGTATGACGGTAAGGCGCGCAGCTGACCGATAAATTCCGTTAGCGACGCGATTATTTTGCGGATATTTTTCCTGAGCCGAATGAGCGTAGTTATGGGGCAGACGCGGGACAAGGAAAAAGTGCAGGTAAAGTAGAGGAAAAGACGAGGAGAGAAAAGAGAGGTGGACGCGGGGAGGAGGAGTTTTGGAAGCGCGTGTGATTGCAGGGGACTGCGCGAACTGGCCTAATTGAACTCTTGTACCAAACATTTGCATCTCAAGAGCGCCTTGGCTCCTGCATAACGTTTGACGCTCCGGGCTCTCCTGCATGCGGGCAGCACTTTGTCCAAGGGCAACTGCGCGATGTTCACTTCGATGCTTCGAGCGGACGTGCAAGCGCGAGTGCATCCGCACCTCGTTACCAGCGTTTCACCCATCGAATCCCACCTGCACCTCTCCCAACTCTTGCTCCACCTCAAATTACTCCCGGACGTCCCGCTTCTTGTCATTATCATTCGACGCATGATTTTCACTAACTTTGCTCATTCGTCGACACGCTGAAAACTGCTTCTTACAAATGTTGCAGTACTTCAAATTTATTGTGCTTAAATGAAGTACAAGAGAGCCTCATTTCAAACAGTTTCAATACGTATTTTGTACTTAATTCAATTAAAAATTACTTAAACTGATGAACTCACCTAGTTTTTCTGAGATTCAGTGCAAATTGGTGCCTACTCAATTCTACTGTTGCTATTTCATTGCATCTCTACACTATTTTTTAATATTGATGGCGATCCAATTTGTTTAGGAAACATTTTTAATTCATTAATTTTGTTATTTTTGTATACTGAATTTTCAACGTAGAGTACATATTTACTTGAGCAGCTGCCAGTATTTTCAAGCGTGATTATTTGGAAGCTTCGAAAAATAGGAGAAGAATAGTTCAAATCTTGAGGAATTGTCATGCCCACATATATATGCTTATATTGCTTTCTTACTTCCTTTAAATTTATATTATTATTTAAAATAAAACTAATCACAAATCGGTCAATAATCGATACGTTGAAAATTACTCTTTTTATTTATTTGTATAAGATTTACCACCCGGTATATTTCTCAAAATGAAATGAGAAAATAATCCAATGAGGTAATGACAATTGTTAATTGAAGTACTCGAGTCTTTAGTACTATTTCATTTAATGGGACAAAATAACGAGAGTAACTTGAGTACTTCAGTCGAACTTGAATTTCTTTTTCATCTTTAATTAAGTAAAATTCCAGGCTCCAGTCAGAGAATCGTTTTTTTGCAGAGAACTCATTACGACGAAGTCAAATTTGAATTTGAAACGTTCGTACTTATAAGGCCATCTTTTTTGGAACAGTCTGTAATTGAGAAGCTTCAAAACTTCCTCACTTTGTAATCTCCTCTATTCACAAGTTGTATTCAACTTTGGAACGAAAAATATGCACCTGGTAATCTACAATTGATCACTGTCAGTCTTTCGTATTCATTAGATTGTAGCCAACCAATAAAGCCTCACCGTGTATCACAAAAACTCACTCTTAGAAATTAAGCGTAAATATAAGTTTTTCAAATTTTTGATGTGTATTTATATACACGTATTCAAACACGAATTGTCCGAATACTTTAATCAAATACTAATATTTACTATTTTGTATTTTACGAATTGAATATGGAATATGCCCATCTCTGGTACAGAGTAAAACTTGTACCATCAATATTGCTTCAAAAGAATTCTGAACCACTGTAGCTGGAATAAGTATAGGCTTGAATTGGGAAGAATACGCTATTTTTTTTATCGTAGAAATCGAAAGAACGTGCAAAATTAATTAGGTCGTATTTTTTTGTTTTTCGATCCAATCAAAATTCGAGCTAATATGAGGAGATGAAATTCATGTCGTTAGTAACGATATGACGTCATTTGCATTTGAAGTATATCTATATCTATCGAAAACGCCGAATCTTTCAACGGTCATATCTTTTAGAAAAATAACATTAAACAAAAATAAAAAAATACGACCTAATTATTTTCTGATTCTCCATGCATTTTATATGAAAAAACTAGGTGTTGTGAAAAATTCGTCAACCCTATTAAGAGAAAAAGAAAAACTCATTACGCTTTCAATAAATATTGCATTTTGGATGGATTGTCGCATCGAAACAGCCATGTTCGATACAATGTGTACCGCAGTGAAAATCATATGATATTATTTGACGCACAAATTCATAGTCTAAATTCTGAATTATTAGTTCATGCGTATTCGAACTGTGAATACAGATCACTGGAGCATGATGGCATAATGAGTATATTGCTTTCTCAAAGAGAAATCATTATAAAAAATTAAAAATCAAACTCTCGTATTTAACCATTTTTTTATTCACTAACCTTGTAATTAGTTTTTTACTCCTTAGCATTGTTTACTTCTATAATAACAATTTCAAAACAAGGAGTCAGAAGATGTCTGATGATAATGCCTATTTAAAAAAAATATACTGCTAGACACTGGGCGCCGTTTTATTCTAGCTATCATCGGTGATCAATTTGGTAATAACTTTTTAAACTATTTAAAATGTGAGCAGCCAAATATTCTTGGATTGTACAATTCTTCAGGTCGTGGATGAAAAATGATCGGTCTTTTCATGAATGAAAGAGTACGATAATGTAACTGCGAGGTATCGAAAACTATTCACTAGGATCGCTACTGTCTACTCAAAGTAGACTATAACTATTGATCACACGTACAGGTGTGTATGCGTATGCGTTGGTTACATACGTACGAGTAGGTAGGAGTAAAATCGGATTTTACGCACTCTAATCGATGCGTAAAATTCGCGTTTGATCACTATGCCATAAAATATTGTATGCAACTCGTGAAATACGATTCCACGCACTCGTGTGACCATCTAGCCCTTGTCGCCGGCTTCGCCGACGACTCGTGCCAGCTTGTCACACTGGTGCGTAAAATCGCATTTAATTCACTAGTTGCATAAGATACTATAAGGTAACTGCAGCCAATGCGCCACCCCCTAAGAGTTTTTGACTATGATCGACTTGGAATTTTGAAATTCTCCGAATAGTATCTTAGAGCTTGGCTCAATATCTATGATAAACCATCTCTATAGTTATCATCCGACTAATTTAACATATTAAAAATCGCAATTTATGAAAAAACGCAAAAGGGCTAAATGCACTAAACGTGCAGTCAATTTGGCACGATTTCTTAATCATTTGTTACAGCTTATATAGGCCTACATTAACGATTAAATTGGTATTGAAATAAAGTCTCAATCATGTTTCCATTGATATTTAAACAAAACTTTTGACATTCAACTCAAAAATACATAACTAAATCATCGTAATATGTCTATAGAAATATTCAACGATTTTACTCAGTCTTTCGATTTATAATCCCATAAAGGGCCACATTGGCTTTACTTATTTTTGATGCGAGAAAGAGCAATTTGAGCGGGATAAAAAATAATTTTGGGAAAACTGATGTGAACAATCGAGAGACGAGATGTTTTAATCTAATGACACTTTGAGAGATAAAAATTATTTACTCCTGATTTTTCAGGTTGATTATGAATAGTAAAATAAGAAAAGGGTGAAAAAATCAGTTAGTGAAATTTCAAAGTGTTGTAGGAGAGTAGTTTTAAGGGCTAAATGGGTGGAGAAGGGACCGATAATTTTCTTTTAATATCCCCAATATAACCCGAAGGCGACTGGTGCTCAGCGAGCACCGGGAATACGAAATCTGACAAACGTACCAAATTGCCTGCAGTGCCAAATTGTCTGCAGTTACTTTACATTGATAGTTAAAAGTATTGTCATAATTGAAAATTCATAATACAAATTGGCAGTAGGTGGAACTAGTACGCCACGGTGGATCTGAACAAACCGTGCGAAATTCGTGATGATTAATCGGGTTGCACGTGCAAGTGTGTTTGCCTTGTCCCAAAAGGGCAGCCGTTCGGGAACAGAGAGTAGCAGCCGTGAACGTGCGAATCGAGGAGATCTTGTTGAGCGCAACCACGTGCAAGGAGATACGTTCCAGTTATATATATATACATATATGCGCCGCACGAGAGATGAAAAGGGCACGTTATATTACAGTTCAATTAGCGAGCAAAGGCTAGCCCAAATGGGAGCTCAAGTAAAACGAGAAGTGCCGCACGTCGAACCAGTGTAGAGACAAGGATGCGCGCACGCGATGAGAGACTGCACCCACGTGATACTGGATTCAATGCATCGCAAGGTTTTTCTTTTTCATTCACTCTTATTCAGAGAAGCGCATTCAACGCATTCAATTTACATATTTATTCATTTTAATTATTTTCATTCAGGTCTGCGACTCGTCTTGTTACCTGAATTATTCTTCAAATAAACGAAAACTCCACCCATAAAATTCTAGAGTGAGTTACATTAATTGGGCCATGTAGTATTGAAAGGAATTGAGATATTTGCAGAATGTTTTCAAACTTTTGTAAAGATTCGTCGTGTAATCCCAGAAATGGGCTGCAAAGATATATGTTGGAAAAGTAGGTAATGATCATGATTAGTTATGAAATTATGAGTAGTTGAGAGCTTTCAGTGACAAAGAAGCAAAGAGTACAAGGCTCACATCAGGGGCATATTTTAAAACGTTGAAAAGCGAACTAGTTTCCCTCTTTCTATCTCATTTCAGACTTTTCCACTACTTCTCTTTCTAAAACACACGACGAGGCTTTTCCTTATACGCAGTGGTCCACTTTTCGGATAAACAGTCGCGCCGTCGTCGTTGCCGACTGGCAGCCGTTCGGGCCGAGAAAGAAAAGATAAAAGAGCAGAGAAGAAAGTAGCGACACTCACGTTTCTGTATCTCGACTCACTATTCCTTCGCTATTATTTCCCAAGAAAAGAACAAAACGGGCGAATCTCGCGCTGGATTCGGAATTACTGTTGCGAGGATAATCTTACATATCAAAGTGGGAGCGAGTTGCATTTATGAAGCCGGCTATACCAGGGGTTTCTCGAGCCCACGTGCATATGTAAGTACTTGCGCACAGAGATTGTCAAGAGGGAGCTGTGTACGAGGCTCCGAGGAAATGATATATTCAAAATGCGGAGACAATAAACACATGATATCTTGGAACGAGTACGAGCGGGTTGTTTCTTCGAGGGAAAGCGCGAATAAAGGAAAAAGGGAGAAAAGGGGGAGAAAAGAGGGAGAAAAGAACGAGTGGCGGAAAAAAATTAAGTTGTGCAAAAGTTTTTACTTGTGGAAACTGGAGCTCGAGAAAGTCTGTACCAGCTGTAACTGCTACTACTATCACAACTATGAAATTCTTCTTTGCCCTACTCAAGGGGAAATCTGGGCGACGCTATTCTTGTCGAATACACACGATTTACATCTAGCACGCGCAAATCACCCTACAAACAAAAATCACGCTTCTTTCACCAGTGGAAAGTATTGCGGAATTGGGTGAAAATTTGAAACAGAAACAATAACAACAACATAAATAAAGAAATTCTAAGAGGGCGATCATTGTTCAACCTCATAATTTGGTTCATAACGCTTGAATTGGCGTCAAGGGAATGAAAATAGCAATTTTCCCAGGATAATATTTTATCGTCCATCTATCTAGGATCCAGCATCGAAACCTTCCGCGAATCGTTTTCGCGCAATCTGTTAACAAAACGTCTGTGGCGCTCCGAATGAAACATTTATTATTCAAAAGTATCCTCTATCTCATACTCGGATTATCACACGAGCGATAAGATCTAACAGTGATGACAATAACATTGTATCGTGCATCGAGGATGAATTAGTTGTTTATACAGCATGTGCCGGGGTACCCAGTTTATTTTCAAAGGGCTAAATTACGTATGAGCACTAACACAATCGGATCCTCGTATACAAAGCCATTCACGCGCTGCCAAACTGTGTCTATCGGCTTACAACAGTCATAATTTATCTTTAGGTTATCTAGCTTATCGTCATTAATAACTCAGGCAAGAACCTGGAAATCTGATTGAGCACGTCAAATTTTTCAATATTGACACCCTAAAAGTCAATATATATAATCGAAAATGAAATGATTATTCAACAGCACATTTTGTTTTTGAAATGAACAATTAACAATAAATTGATTGATGGAATTGAAGTTTAATCTTCGAAGATTCAACTTGATCTACAGATTGAGTCGCTCTTCTCATCCGTTTTTATCGTAATTACCAAATTTCCATTACAATGACAACAATGATGAACCAAAACCTCTTCTCCGCCCGGGAGAAATATCTCAGTCCCATCCCATGTTCAATTCGTAGACGTATTCGCCACCAAGTACTCGTGAAAAACGACCGCAAATATCCCACCGAATATTACCGTTTTGTAGCCATATAATTACAAAATTATGTCAAGAACCCACTCATTATTAATTATGTAAAATACGAATGTACTAATAAAAATGGCGTAGACATATATAATATAGTTCTACTCTCGTGATTTTTAGGAAAGAATAGATTGTAGGGTTATGAAATGAATTATCTCGATGTTAAGGTTGATGATATGGTGAAATATACCCAGAGAGAAAACCCCTCGAGAAAAAATAATTGTACAGAATGAATTTTCACATTATAATTAAGGGTTCAGTTCCATATCACTGATTCTATTGTTCAAGATTTCGATTTTTTCCAGATAAATTAGCATTATTGTTTCAAATTTTTGACACATGTAAAAGGACATTTAAAAGTACAACAATAGTATTTTTCGTCCCAGCGACAGTAAAGTGCCTACTTTGCGTCCTTGCGTTTGCAAAGAATGGCACTTTTCTGCCGCGAGGTACGAAAAATAGTATATGCACCTCGCTCATCTAGGCTATTTTGGCACGTGCAAACTTGCAATCCTCGCTGCACTCGGATCGCAAACGTTTTTCCTGCCGAAATCGCATAACCTCGCTCGGGTGCATAATATACTATTTCCTATAGTGATGGTGTAGATCTGGGACATCTATAACAGAAAATTCCAAAAAGGTCATTGACAAGTAAACTCATCGCGATTCTCTGAACATCAATTAGCCACATCCGATTGAAAAAAAATGGCGGACTTACAAAATTGTCGATCTTACTTTTCAACATACATTGTTTGATCAAATAGATTAAATATTAATATATAATAAAATTCTGGTCCAGACGATAGTCATACATATACCATGAAAATTTCAACTTAAATCGGTGTATAAGTGTTTTCGAAATCATGCCATCCAGGTTGAAAAATGTTGTTTGGAGGCGAACGTGATTTACTTATTCCCATTTTTTTTTTCAAAATACCTTCCTCTCAATCATTGATTGTTTCAACAACTTATATATTCCAAGTCCAGATCCATGGTGATCTTCTACAAAAAAAATTTCAGGAGCGCCTCCTTGAAACACCACAATCAGTGACCTGGACGACCTAGACTGATTGTCTGGATCGAGATGTACCTACTCAAAATTGTGAATTCCTCAAAGATTTTTGTGAAAATCATGTACTCATGAGAAATTTATAAAATTACAATTAGGACCTCATGAATCTTCTTCACGTGGGCAAGTTTTCACGTTGAAATAACGGGCAAATTGAAAGGAGCATGAACACACAGGGTTGAAATCAATCAAGAGGATTAATTATCCGAATTAACTTGAAGCGAGCATCGCGCAAACGTGTGTTTGTGAACCTCAGAAAGACCGATGGCTGAAAGAAGCCGACACGTCGGCGCCACCACCCCCAAGAGGACTTCTTGTCCTCGTCTCAGTCTCCGTTTCTTCCTCGTTTGCGATACTGGAAAACCCAATTGCTGGTACATGTGGAGCAGATTCGCGACCGGCGCGCGACGTCGGTACATGCGTACGTGCACTTGGTACCCCGAGTCTTTACTCGAGGGCAAACGAGGTCACGTACTCCGCCTACGGTGTAATATAATGGGAGCCTCACGCTACAAAAACCAGCTGCCTCGAATTGTTTCTCAATTCAAGTGTCCGGCAAAACAAACCGTGGAAATACTGCTTCATATATGCTGCAGATGATTCCAAAGGGTAGAATGGATGGGATGGATCGGGTGGCTAGAATGCATTAGGTGAGGTACAACATGTGTTTCAGAACGAACTTTTTATAGCTCATTTAATTTGTTCCGAATATTTCTTGTATTTCAGAAGAACCGTTAAACTTTCGAGACAATTTTAAAATAGTTACGATGTAGAACTACAAATTTGATTTATTTGAAAAAGCTTTCACTCATGATCAAACTTGGCCAACTCAGCTTTGCAAAATTCATATGATCATCTCCAAAACATTCCTCTTTGCGAATGATTGTAAAGAAACTGAACGAGCAAAAGACAGTATATATAATGGAGAAAAATGTTTCATGTTAAGAAACATAAATGCGAAGTTGCAGAACATAACAACGCACGTTCTTTCGCAAGGAGTATCACAGTGACATCAAATCAAAGCAGAGAAGAGAGAGCAGACGTCGGAAAACTAGCAGGACAAGAAGAAAAGAGAGGAAGCAGCTGAGAGAGTCAAGGAAATTGCCGAACAGCTGATCAATGCTGACGGGGGAAAAGAAAGCTGCCTGGTAAAACGATAGACAAGAGAAATGTGATTTCGGGAAGATCGAAACTTTTCCAAGCTTGAAAAGGGGATGACGTGTGCTCGGTACCAATACATCCGAACAATTAATTCGGAAAAAAAGAACGGATTCTAAAGCTAACATAAACTAATTACAAGTGAGATAACAAATAGAATAAGAATCGTGTTCCAAGCAGATTCCCTAAGATTTCCCATTTGTTCTTGATAAAATCATTGAAGATCAAAGCTTTTACAATCATCTTCTTCTTCTTTTGCTTTTTTATTGATTCTTCAGTTTGTCTAAACGATGGAGGATGGATCTTATCTCTAATTGTTATTATTTATTGAATGGAAATGGTAACAATTGGTAAAAGACTTTTTTAATCATTAATGATGTGTCATCCAGAATACCCAAAAGAACTCAGAAAATCTCCTCAGAATAAAACGACCAGTCTACGTTATCTACAACTCTGATTTTGCGTTTCATTATGTTAGTTCGCTTTCTTACATTCGTATGCAAGCTTGTTCCGGTAATTTACCGAAAGAAATGGTTTCTCATGATCTAAAGTCATCTTCTTTCACTATATAAATTCATATCACCATGAAGTTAGAAGGTTTCAACTTTCGCAATGACTATAGATTTTATGGATCTGGCCTTGTTCGTATGTCCTAACGTCCATCGCAAAAGCTTTAGAGATTCAACGTCAAACCATTCAACTGATCTCATTGTCAGCTGAATGCTCTTAACCAAGTTCTATAAGCAGACCATCTACTCATTCTTATCTATACCCAGAAGCGATCTTATTGTTTTAGCATATGTAGTTACGATTACTTGAGGTGACAGGAGTATTTTTCCATTCAAATGGAATACTTGCGATTAAAGACAAGCTATAATAGCTGATGGAACTTATGTCTTGTTCAATTCAGAATGTGTTTTAAGGAAACCTACAAGGAGTCCTACTGAATTTGGACATCAATCATCTGACGCAGAGATTTCTAATTCAATTATCTTGACGATTTCATGTGAAATTCTCTAGATATATATAATATGAGTATCGTTGTACTGACATAGGTTGGAATTGAACTAGTAGCATCAAATAGATCATCGAACGATGTGACTTTTTTCAACAGCTAAAACTCACATTTATAGTGATAATGATTCTTTCTCTTGACAGATTTATTACGGAAAAATTAATTCATATGTCACATTGATTCACTAAGTTCACGAGTGTTCTATTTGTGTTTCAGGTGAGTTATTAAAACGAGGGGATTATTCTTCTTGGAAACTATTTTGTAAGTACACTATCAATTATATAATTCTTTCTTTCAAATACCTTATTTCACTAAAAAATTATATAAAAAAATAGTTTCATACCGCTACAATTAATAATTTTATATTCCGATTTAAAAGTAGTATCGTCCCATTCATTGGATTCGGAATCACAACAGTCTCTGAGACACTTTATCAGCTTTAAGTTTCCATCAAAGATGCATTAAATGAATCCTTCATAGCACCAGTAGAGAAAGGAAACACGACTGATCGGCTAAGGAAGTTGCACACGAGGAACGGCGCGCGCGGCGCTGGAGGAACTTTCGCAACATACAAACGTAGAAGCTTTCGGTTACGCGTTAACTCGTTCTCCAAAGCTGCTTTAGAATTTGATGTAACAGCTGCCCGCGAACTTCACGCGCCAGCACCTTTGCGCTAAAATAAATAGGCGCCAGTTGTATGCCTCGTTTGTGTGGATATACACAGCTCCGTAAGACAATTCCAGCGGAGTGACAAATTTGCATTTCTCCATCTTGCCGGTGATTCGGATCGAACTGCTAGAATGCCACTTCATGCAGGTTGCCGTCAGTCAGTTTTCCTTCCACAATTGTCGAAAATCTTTGCATTCGTATGAGCCTCAACAGTTGTACGGTGTAATCTAATTCATAGTACTGTTATTGAAATGTGATTTCCTATGCAGTTTTTCTTAATCATCACATGACGAGCGTCATTAAGATGCTAAAATATAACAATCATCGTTGTTCATCATTTCTGTGGAAAACAACAATCCCTGTAACAAGGTTAACTCTGGTGGGTATTACTGGAGAGACAGGGAAAGGTATTTGAATTTCTGAATTTCGCAATTTCGCCAGTAGCACGCATCAGAGATAAACTTGTTACAGGCGTTGTTGTTTTTACAGCAAAGATGAACAATGATTATTTTAACATTATATTACCTTAATGGTGATGATCATGGGATGATTAGTGGTATTATTTACTAAGAATTATTTAAATAGTCGAATTGGCCAAATTAGAATTTCTGCTTATAGCTAATACAGAAATTGAAATGTCACTATGGAAGGGCAATGTTGTTGAGAGTCAGTGTGACAAACTGCATCACCTCATTGCACTGTGCTCCAACATGCAACTCTATAAGAACTTTAAACTATAAATTTTGAAATGATTTGATAAGTTACATTTTCATTTCTTCATACCTGATAATCACAGTTGTTTGTCACAATATAAGCTTGTAGAGAAAATGTTGCGCCGAGAAACTTATGGTCGTAAAGTAAATCGCTAAGCATGAAATTCTTTAAAATTGTTAAAAAGTTAAAAAAGAATCCGGTACTAGCTCCAACGCTTCAGTAATTGCACTAAATTTAAACATAGATCCCATTTCTTCGCGGATTCCATCGGCTTTGCTGCTGTGATTTTTACTAGCACAGCTCCGGTGACGTAAATTTCATTACTGTAGCACGATGCAATGCAGTATCTCCTCGGATTCTCAGTCCCTCATAATACGATGTAATTTCTGGGTAGTCGCGTCCTGCGTTGGCACCGCTCCCACCTCGACTCGTCGAGATTTATTACTAGGCTTTCAAGCTTTCAGACTTGTACTAAACATATTCGCACGAAATCGTTGCGAGAAAGAGGGAAAGAGAGAGAGAGAGAGAGAGAGAGAGAGAGAGAGAGAGAGAGATTTTCTGAGACGTCTCTGAATGAGCCTTTGATCAAAGCTGCGGATGTTTAAAGAAGAGATGCAAGTTATCCTCGAGAGGATCATTTCAGCTTATGTTCCTCGGGTTCTTCGTCTTCGATATCTTGTCTGGCATTGTTTTTGAAAGTGTCGTTGCATGCGACAGAAAGAAACTATTCTGAACATGAATTACTTAGTCATTTTCAAAAATTGTTGATCATGATATTTCTGATACATGAATGAGAGGGGACAGAAAAGGATTTTCAGTTGAGTGCGGTTGAAAGCTCTTAGAATATCTTATTCATTCTCAGAATCTGAATTTCAATGAACTTCAGCATCTCCATCTTCTCTCATCAATAATTGATGTATTGATTCATTGGCAAACTTCGTACCGCGATCTGTATAAATCTAGAAACGTCCTTGTATTTTCCCTGGTATATCTTGGATTCATCAACTTTTCTATCTAAGACTCTGTAATTCTTCAATTCTATAAGACTAAATTTTCAACTAAATCTTTATGGGATGTTGAAGATTTTATTCTGTTAGGTCATGGTAATATTCATATCGCTTATTCGTAAAATATTTTTGCGAAAATTGATTGACAAAGTATTATATCAAGAATCATATGAACATATGCCTATATTATTTATGTGTCCCGGTTTTGTAAGTTATATATATATACGTTTCTGAAGAATGACTGAATTAGTTATGATTACTACTATATCACACACGCGCAGAATTATTTTATCATCCGATTTCTTAATAACAAACTTTCCAGATGCCAGCTTTATCATTGTTTGGAATAAAAGTTACCAGCCTAAAATACAGACTTGTGCTACCGTGAACGAGTCTATGT
Organism: Aphelinus atriplicis; assembly: GCA_020882685.1. Lineage (NCBI taxonomy): Eukaryota > Metazoa > Arthropoda > Insecta > Hymenoptera > Aphelinidae > Aphelinus > Aphelinus atriplicis. The sequence goes on along the minus strand of CM037076.1, from coordinate 14,286,036 downwards.
TCGCAAGGAGTTAGTCTGTAACCAGCAGCTAAGCTGAGCATGAATATCATCCTGACATTGTATGAATAAATATATGAGAATAGGAGGAATTGATACGAAATAATTTGGAGGACAGTGTACCTAATAAATGATTGTATATAAAATTAAATTACCAATGCAAAATCGGCATTGCAAAGGCTCGCAGCTGTGAATCCAGAAAAATTACCGACACTCTAGGCCCTGATGAGAAAGAAGCAGGTGAGCGAAGATTTTTCGTGATAGTGTAGGAAGGAGGAGCTCGGAAAAATGAAGGCATTTCTACCGGACGTCTTCCATTTCTGAGCCATTCTCACGCGACATTTATTTCTCCGGCGGGGCTTGACTCTTTACATCCTACTTTTGCTGGGTCCTCTTCTGAATAACGTCGCTCGCCTTAGTGGAACTCATTTTTCTCTAATCCGATTCTACAAGGAGCGAGTACGAAAATATAGTTTTCGATGCCGGCTGACTCTTATTGATCTGGCGATCGACAATTCCTATTATTGAAAATGGTATAGAAGAGAGAAAGGGGAAATTGAAAAGTTGAATGCCCGGGAAACTTTAGTAGTCTCACGGTATGCATACTGTGATAAAGGATGAATTTAGTAATGATAAATCGGTTCATGTGAACAGATCATGATATTTGAGAAAGGGCCATATATTTATAGTCGTATATATATTGTCGGTCCTCGCGAAGACTAGCCCTATTGAAAATGATGTAATTTTCAAATCTCGTATACAGTAATTTGATACGCATAACTCCCCTTGAAATGATATAAGATTGGATAATCGAAGAAGATCTCGAAATATGATAGAATCAGAAAACAAAACGAAATTTTCAAAATTAAACACGAGGAAACCTTCAGAATATGATTAGCTCATCGAGACCAAATACCTACGTAGTAAAGTTGATTATAAACCAAGGACTTCAAACGGCTTTATTTCGTGCAAAAAACCGCTGCCAAGTGCCTCAGCAGTATGCTTTCTCAAAGTATTGCAATTGAACCTCAATTTGCATTAATCACCACTCTTTGAGAAAGCAAAATGAACCTCTAACTTATTTCCTCCACTCCATAGTAACGGTTGCTATGGTAAATATCCGAGCTTCGGTGTTCTTACTTCTTAGTCGTCAACAGTTCCGAAAATGGACCTCTAACTGACTTTTCCCACTCCATAGTAACGGTTGCTAAGGACGTAAACAACGGTTGCTATGGTAAATATCGGAGCTTCGACGTTATTACTTCTTAGTCATCAACAGTTCCGAAAATGGACCTCCAACTGACTTTTCCCACTCCATAGTAACGGTTGCTAAGGACGTAAACAATGGTTGCTATGGTAAATGTCGGAGCTTCGATGTTCTTACTTCTTAGTCATCAACAGTTCCAAAAATGAACCTCCAACTGACTTTTCCCATTCCCTAGTTACGCTTGCAAGCGATATAAACACCGGTTGCTAGAGACATCAACAATGGTTTATACGGGAAAGGTCTCTTTGATTGTTATAGAATCCCATAAATATACAAACCCAAATGATCATTTATCATGAATTATATGGGAACTTATCGAAAACACGCTAGCAACGGTTGCCATGGAATCAAACAACGGATGTTGCTGAACACCGAACTCGGTTCACATCTGCCGGAGACCGACCTGTGTGCAAAATTTCAGGACGATCGGACCATTCCTTCGAAAATTAACGTACGACAAAAAACCGCTGCCAAGTGCCTTAGCAGTATGCTTTCTCAAAGAGGCTTCAACATCACCCACAAACGCATCCCAAACCTGTATTTTCACCATTCCACTAGCGTAGATACTATCATTTATTTTTCAAAAATTACAAAAATATTATTTAATCAGTTCAATTCGTATCTTCGTGACTGTGTAAAGTGTCGTTCTTTTTCAATTGACCAAACTTTGTCGCGACTGTTGATGTCTGCCCGGGCTCTCTTATTATTTGATCAAATGCAACAAAGCAAACGGTTCTAGGTTATACACGATGCGAGACATTTGGACCTGCTTAATTTTTCGATCAATTCATCTTGTGACTGTCATACGGTTTAATGGTGGTTAAAATCGATCCATCCTGCCCTTAAGTCTGTATTTAGCAAACTTGAAGACTCATTTTGATCATTTTCGGCGGCTGAGGTTGGAAATGATCAATTCAAAATCTATTTTGATCATTTTCGACGGCAAAAGACACCAAATTTTCCCAATTTTATCTATAGCACGTTGAAAATACTGGAAAACGAAACTTACATGAATTTTTCGTTCCCTTAGCAACGGTTGCTAGGGCGGTGAACAACGGTTGCTAAGGAGCTAATTGGGAAGATTTTGTGTCCTTTGCCGTCGAAAATGATGGAAATGGGTCATAAATTAATGATTTCCAACCTTCGTAACTGTTGCTAGGGAGGTAAACAACCGTTGCTATGGAGCAAATACAACAATTCAGTGTCCTTGGCCATCGAGTGTGACTTAAAACTGATTTTCCGGCTTGCCCCAATGAGCACTCATAAGGATTTGTGAGAAAACACGTTAGGAACGGTTGCTAGGGAAATAACCAACGGATTTTGCTGAAAATTTAACTCGGACTAAGATCTTGTCACAACTAACCGGTGTGCAAAATTTCAAGACGATCGGATCATTCCTTCGGGAGTTATCGTGGACGAAAGAAACGAAAAAATAGACACCTTAACAACGGTTGCTAAGGAAATAAACAACGGATTTCGCTGAAAATTGAACTCGCCCGAGATTTTGCCGCGATTAACCTGTGTGCAAAATTTCAGGACGATCGGACCATTCCTTCGAGAGTTATCGTGGACGAAAAAAAAACGGGACGCACACACACACACACACACACACACACACACACACACACACACACACACACACACACACACACATACATACATAACAGACACTTTTGGATTTCCATGTTTTTCGACCCGTAGATCACGAAAATCGAGGTCCCGAGGTCTGATTCGGTGGGTCGATTTTTGCCCCATTACAAAGCTTTCTCTTTAAGAAAGCAAAAGTCAGTCTGAAGCTGAATTTTGTATCTCCATAGCAACGGTTGCTAGGAGAATAAACAATGGTTGTTCCAAAATGAATGTCTTATCGATTCTCATCGATCGTCGAAAAAATTGGAGACCCATCGTGCATTGATGATGATTTTTGAAGCTTTTATCAAAAACACGTTAGCAACGGTTGCTAAAGAAATAAACAACGGAATTGGCTGAAAATTGAACTCGACCGAGATTTTGCGGCGACTAACCTGTGTGCAAAATTTCAGGACGATCGGACAATTCCTTCGAGAGTTATCGTACGACAAAAAAGTGCACGTACGTACATACGTACGTACGTACGTACATACATACAGACATTTTCGGATTTCCATGTTTTTCGACCCGTAGATTACGAAAATCGAGGTCCCGAAGTCCGATTCGGTGGGTCGATTTTTACCCCGTTACAAAGCTTTCTCTTTGAGAAAGCAAAACTTTGTCTTCGATGGAGTAATACTCAAATATGGTAACATAGTCGAATTAAAATAAAATAAAAGCCAAGGTTACATGGCAAATATAATAAAATATTTTCGTATCTCTCATATTTGCGTTTGTTACAATCGAATTTTCTTATAATATAAGAATATTTCCTTGTAGTAGATTTGAACACAGTTTCCAATTAATTCTCTTGTAATTTCTCTAGCTTCTCTATCTATTTTGCTTTCTCAAAGAGAAAGCTTTGTAACGGGGTAAAAATCGACCCACCGAATCGGACTTTGGGACCTCGATTTTCGTAATCTACGGGTCGAAAAACATGGAAATCCAAAAATGTCTGTATGTATGTACGTACGTGCACTTTTTTGTCCTACGATAACTCTCGAAGGAATTGTCCGATCGTCCTGAAATTTTGCACACAGGTTAGTCGCTGCAAAATCTCGGTCGAGTTCAATTTTCAGCCAATTCCGTTGTTTATTTCTCTAGCAACCGTTGCTAACGTGTTTTTGATAAAAGCTCCGAAAATCATCATCAATGCACGATGGGTCTCCAATTCTTTCGTCGATAGATGAGAATCGATAAGACATTCATTTTGGAACAACCATTGTTTATTCTCCTAGCAACCGTTGCTATGGAGATACAAAATTCAGCTTCAGACTGACTTTTTTTGTCGTACGTTAATTTTCGAAGGAATGGTCCGATCGTCCTAAAATTTTGCACACAGGTCGGTCTCCGGCAGATGTGAACCGAGTTCGGTGTTCAGCAACATCCGTTGTTTGATTCCATGGCAACCGTTGCTAGCGTGTTTTCGATAAGTTCCCATATAATTCATGATAAATGATCATTTGGGTTTGTATATTTATGGGATTCTATAACAATCAAAGAGACCTTTCCCGTATAAACCATTGTTGATGTCTCTAGCACCGGTGTTTATATCGCTTGCAACCGTAACTAGGGAATGGGAAAAGTCAGTTGGAGGTTCATTTTTGGAACTGTTGATGACTAAGAAGTAAGAACATCGAAGCTCCGACATTTACCATAGCAACCATTGTTTACGTCCTTAGCAACCGTTACTATGGAGTGGGAAAAGTCAGTTGGAGGTCCATTTTCGGAACTGTTGACAACTAAGAAGTAAGAACACCGAAGCTCGGATATTTACCATAGCAACCGTTACTATGGAGTGGAGGAAATGAGTTAGAGGTTTATTTTGCTTTCTCAAAGAGTGGTGATTACTGCAAGTTGAGGTTCAATTGCAATACTTTGAGAAAGCATACTGCTGAGGCACTTGGCAGCGGTTTTTTTCAAAAATTATTGTCATCAGAATATATACATCATAATGGTCATAATGGTCATCATCTTACTGTTTCATTAGTCGAAAATAGAGGCATTTTCGCTGTTTGTTCGACACTGGCTAGTCTCGTTGATGGTAATCAATTTCACAACAGTGGAATTGATCACCAACACAACAGTGGAATTTGTTGAAAAATTATGCTTATACTCGACTCTGATAACTATTTATATGGAAAATCTCTCGAGTGTATCTTATTGATAAAAGTCTACGAAGGTACAGAACCGCGCTCTAGAAAACCAGTGTATGAAATTATCGAACTAGGATGTATGTGGGATTATGCATGCAGGGTTATTCTGTGAAATGTTTTTAAAATGAGTCGATGAAACAATTTTTCAATGTACCTCGTCAATTCTAGAAGTTTTTTATTTTCCTAAATAGCGCGATATTATTATCAGAATAACTTCAGTAACTTCTTCCAATCGAAAGGAAAAATAATATTTAGAAAAGTGTACGTTAAGTTGATTATTATGCTTACCCAGGAGACCGACTTACATATCCAATTCCACTAAAGTTTATGAATGAGGTAGTTAATTGTTATCCAAATAGACGATATTTACAGCCATTCATCAGCTAACGCTTTGAATGATTTGAATGAGATATCAACCGTTCATCGCCTATTTCATGGATGTGATGAGTATCTCTGTACGTGCGAAATGTCGTACGTATACCAATATATTCTTCATCAAAAATTGACAATATCTTCAGGAAATCGAGAAGTTACGGTGAATGACTGTAGATATTTTCGAAACCACCTCTAACAATTTCAGTGACATCCAAGACCCATCCAGTGAGTCCTGGTGAGAGAATTCTAACTATTCATGATTCACCGGGAATTTATTTGGTATCTTGTAAAAAGATAAACGTGCTTGACGTTTTGAAGGATAACATAATTTTTGCGTGGCTTTTCTCTGATGCGCATAAGTCGTTAAGGAAATCAATTTTTTTTTCCGAATTTCATGAATTTATTAAAAAAAGGTTTAATCAAAACTCATATCCTGACCTGGTACTTATATTCGTAAAACATAATATATCAAAATACATGAGAAAGCATTACGTTTAATGACCGACTAATCTAGTCGAATCTCTAACTACTAGCTCATTAATTCTAACGACTTTCCTGTTCTCTGAAGGAGCAAGGTCGAGTCTAATCGAAATCAGTCACTAACAAAATAAACGAATAATTGGTTCTTAGTTCCGTTTCAAGGCACCGTTCACTCAACTTTTCAAATGAAAGTCACTATCAAACTTTTCAATGTGATCGGTTTTTTTCGCCCCTCAACTGTGTAAAGGCATTTTATGCTATTGCGATGCCAATTTCTGACATTCATGGGCGATCTTCATTTGCAATGTCCACAAAATCCTCAGTACTCATAAGTAAGATAAGGCGAATAGATCACGGAAATCATGACAGAGCACTAAACCAGTGAGATTAATGAGCGATAGGAAAATCTAAAAATTTAATGAAGAAGTACTGGTTTATCCTGTCGCTGATGGTATTACGATTCACTCGAAAGCTGATGAAACCAACTAAAATAAACATCTACTCCGATAAACTTTGGATTTACGTATTGTAAAACTAAACGCATAAGGGAATTCAATCACGCCCTTTCGTTTATTTCTACAGAAGATAAACTATTCATTGCCCCACTTGCTTGTCGTCTTAGCTGTATTCTTTTTTCCTCTCCCCTATATTTACGTACTGAGAATGTATATTGCCGGGATCAACAGCTATCGGCCAAATTTACAACTCACCCAATTAAGTTGTACGTGCGTTAAGAGCGTCGGTCCAGATACGACGGGACTTCCACCCACACACACGCACTGCACGTACACATGCGAATTTTATCATCCCCGGACTCGTCGGAGCTTTTTATCACTCGAACATATATATACGAGCGCGTGTGCGACTCGCCAAAGCACAAGAATACATCCACTGATTTTATGGCTACTCTTTTTTTCTTTGGTTCGGTGGTGGAAAAAAGACGCAACGAGTATCCTGACAAATTGCCCGGGTGCATCCGGTTTTTCCGGGGTGCCTCGTAAAAAACTTCCTTAACTCCGAGAATGGGAAGCGTCGGTATATCGGCTCACTCCTGACGTACAGCAGCGAGGAAGGGGGTGACTTTGCTCTAAGCTTTATTTATGCCTTTTCCAATTTATTGATCGAGAAAAATTCATTCCATCACTCGATCGTTCGATATTTGACGTATGATATGGATTATCAGACTCCAGTGCACTCAAACAAATTTGATTTTGACAGTTTACTATTTCAATACAGTCGACATAAATTTTCAACAGAAACATCGCCACTATATTAAAATTTGCCACTATAAGTCAAAGTACGCCATTCCCAGTAAAGCGTACAATCATTCCATAGGAACATTTGATATTACTTTTTATTATGTAAATTATTGTAAAGTTTACTATTTTATCAGCTTTTTACTATTTTTATACTCAATTATACAATAATGAACCTTATTACTAAATTATTTATCGATTGATGGAAAAAATTAATACCAATCAATTTTTTCCCTTCAAACAGACAGTTTGATGATCATTCCAACCTTGAAAATTTTGCTGTTATTGTGCAGCATTATGAGACAGTTGGCGTTGATCAACATGTCTTCATCAGCCCTGAAAAGTACAAATAAACGAAAGGATCTAGTTTGATTTATTTAATGAATAAGAATGCCATAACAATCATTTTGAATAAATAAAAAATATGAATGATATCTATTAGTGTATTCATAAGCTGTCTGTTAAATATATAGTATCCGCACTTTCAATAAATTCAGAATCTGATTGGTCCATTTTATTCGTACTAACTTTATCATACATTTTAATAGAAACATAATAAATTGTACTTTAATAATTCTGACTTACCCGAATATCGTATAAATATAATAATGTACATTATTTTTTGCAGTAATGATTACTACGATTTGGATAGTTTTCATTAATATTACTTAGCTGTGGCCATATAGCATGGACTGAAATAGGAATATAGTAACCTAACAAAATTTTTCTTTCAGCGTAAAACAGAGTAACGAATCATTTTATTTTTTTTCACGACAATTTGTCTTCGAAAGGTTTTTAGAGTTTTGGTAGAGTAAATTAATGACCCTCAACGTCGGCTATAAATATTCGACGAGTAACGAACTGCATACTCTAGTGTATATCGCCGTTCTGCAAAGTGAGACAATTTTACATTCCCACAGTTACGTGGTTTGAGGTCAGTAGAATTCTGAGGTAGGGACACTAGAAAAGCGTACACTTTTAATGAAATTGTAGATAAGACGTGTCTTACTCGTTGCAGAGTGAGTAACTTCCTAGTTATAATCATGTCTCGTTTCAATTTTATTGTTGTTTCTTGTGTTATCTTCTTATGTGAAAACAATCATCTAAAAGACTCAGATTTACCTTTACGGGTGCGTATTAAAGGATTAGTCAGCATTTTGAATTTCCATCAAAATCTATTGGTGTAACGAATAATCCTTGAATATTCATAAAGTAAGTGTAATTGGAGACATGTCGATAATTATCAGAGTGTGCTCCATGTGAAGTTTTCACGAACACTATAATCCTTGATCAAGTTCGAGAAGAATGTAAACAACTCAGTTGATAGTGTATTCTAGAAAATGAAGACATTGTACACCAGTATCAAGAGCTTCAAATTTGCCACTGCATAATGTGCAGCTTAAAGTTAGAGTTCTTATAATTTTGTCACGAAATCTCAATCATTCTAAACTTTACTCGACTAAAAATAAAACGATGTACTCAAACTTATCATTCTCACCGGTCTAGCGGAATTCCCATTTTTCCTACTAATTTACCTTGTCATTGCCGATAAAAATTTCTTCCGATATTACAATCAAGAAAGTATACGGCCTAACGTTCAAATGAGTTGGAAAAGATTAACTTAAGATCAATTTTGTTGAAACGATCTTTGATGGTTTTACATTTAAATTGTTTTTTATGTGGTAAATAATACGTTGTGAACTCTCTAGGACAGGCCTATTTAAAAATCAGTACGTTCTGTTACCAAAAAATCAGTCTTCGAGTTGGAATATTAACCTAAAAATTTTCAGTAAAATCTTTGATAGCATATTTTTAACATACAAATTTACCATTACAAACGACATGCAAAGCGAGCGAAGCCGCAACGGGGGAAGCTAGTTTGTATAACGATGAAAAACAATTCCACATAGATATCGGTATTGACTGATGTGATGGGCGTAATAAGCAGCTTATACGATGACCGTGGAATATTCAATAAAGCGTGTTGCGGGAGGTACATCCTCGCCGAGCAATTTTCCGCATGCGCACGAGAGTACGGCTAATGCACGAATACACAAATCTTATATTCTCAAATGTGCTTGCCGAACGTTTTCACAATATTAGCCAGGAGAAAGCAGACGGGTACGTGATTCCGTGGCTAATTTGCGCGCTCTGCGCGAGTATTACACGTTCTGCACACAACCCCTCGGCCTCACCCAATTGCGGCGAACGCGACGAGGGGCGTGCGTTCGTGCAAGTGCGGAAGTGTGGCCTTCGTCACACGACTGCAGATAGCGTAACAGGCGCGTGGGCATAAATCGTGGAAAGAGCTGGGAATGTGGACGCGCAAGATAACGCGTGATATGCAGTTTGAAATTTATGCAGGTGCAGGTCTCTCGTCAGCAAATCAGTTAGTCGCAGATGCGATCGGCGTTTGGCCCCTTTTCCCCGCCAGCTATCACGTACATGCAAATCGTCAGATGCCAATGCGCTAGAGGCGCCGCCGAATTATGTTGTCGCGATGTGCAGGCCCGACGCCCAAGGAATTCCCAATAAAACACCCCACACCGCCGCGTCCTTTCCTTTTATTGTGCTCGCACGTTCCATCGCGCTATGGGCCTGCCGCCGATTCGCATGATTTGCAAGCCCATGCGGCGGAAAACTTCCCTTTCACTGGCACGCTTCGGCTTGTCGATGTTTGCTCGGCTGTGCGGTGCCACTGACGTTCTTCCTTATTCACCTTTTCCTCCGAGATACACATATTTCTAGCGGAAAATCAAAACCCACGTTCACCCGTGTACTTGGAGGAATAATATAAATGCCCACGTGATAATTTTAATAGTTATCTTTCAGAGTCCAAGACTGACTATACAAACCTAGTCAAAGTCGTTATGCAATTTTTTTAGAGCGAAGCTCTTTACCTCAGGCCTCGAGGCGCGGGCGTGGTGGTGGCGGCGAGAGTCAACTGGTTTAATGTCATCCCTAGCAAATACTACATGTGAAAATATTTCCCTCGTGGTATGGTCGATGAATACGTAGAAAATTCTCAAAACTCGTTGACTCAAATTTGAAATGTCGATGATTCTGAATTTCGCTCGAGAATTTAATTCGATTAGCAGGAAGAATTTACTCCAGTTTGGCAAGGAGAGCCTTACTAGTTATCAAAATTTTATACGAAAGCTGTTCCAAATATCTGTTAGAGAATGAATTCAGCAGTCAGGGTGCGGTGCATTAAGAAATTGCTTGGCGTATTTGACCTCAAGAAATACTCTCAACGTCGTCTATCAAGTAAAAAGTATACGTGAAAAATTCTCCCTGATCATCAGAAAATGAGGGAAGTCTTCAGAGTTAGAGTAGATTTGAAAGTTAACCCGAGCTCTCTTACGCAATGTATCAAGAAATATCAAAATTAAGAATGTCAAAATAGTGCCTGATTGACTTCACCTTTATCAGTGTGAAAAAGGGCTGGGGAGAGAGGGGCAGGTTGTAAGTGTGGGTAAGTTGGCAAACTATGATTATCTCCCGATTCACGCGACCCGCAAAGATGACGCTTATTGTGTACATTACTCAGCCCAAAAAAACAGGTCATTTTTTCAAATCTTTACTCATAAAGGGAGTGAATAATGAACTCAATCTTTTTTCACTTGTTGAATAAATTATAAGGTACAAACAATTTTCATTGAAAAATAATGTGAAAAAATTTGTTGACATGCCTTGTGATGTGACCGACAACAAGGAACGTAGTCGGTTATTGTCCACTCTAGCACCTGCAAAATTATCAAAAATGAACAATCGAAATTATTTTATAAAATATATGTGTGTAGTTGGAGTTCTAAATAGAATGATCAAAAAAAGTCATATACCAGACAAATGACGACATTTAGATTTTTATCCACTTTTTTACTTTTTTCGCAATTTAAAGTACTGTAAAAAATATGTTCGTTTTTTCTTCACCCTCCATTATTCAAATTCGTGTTAGTTGCGATCTTTAAGGGCCAATCCGTGATATGGAGTTCAAATGAAAACTCCATACATATTTATATTCAGCGACGTTTCGCCAGCTTGGTTCGCTGGCCTCATCAGGCAGTGTAAAAATCAATTTATCCATTCTTGAAAAAAAAAAAAATTTGGGAGTGGAAGGAACTGACTTCCACTGCCACCGTCAAATTGACGAAAAAACAAATTGTATTGTAAATAATTCATACATCATCTTGATTTTAGTTCAGACTGCAATAAATCAAATACACGTTAAAACAAAAGGAGAATCAAGTCGATCCATCAAGTAGTTTTCATGTCTTGTGGCTAATCTTTTTTGTTTCGTTTTCTGTGAATCTATTTCAGGTATAACTGTATTAAACTTTTCTGATGGAATGTGTATGAATTTCTGACGAGGTTCCAAATAGGTGGTAGGACTAGAGACATTCAGTCAACGTTTCGATTTTTCGGAGATATTAGGTATATTTGTGTATATAAGATCGTAATATATATTCTACTAAGAAAATGATCTGATAATATATTATGAGCTATAAAAACCTATTCAAAAATAAGTAAATATTATTTAAGAAAGTATAAAGTCGGAGGATCAAAGTACTACATCCCGAATTCTATGTGTGTTCGGGTAAGAATGAGATTAAAGTTTGAAACTCTTTAAATTGATTCTTGGTTATGTATCGTCACTTTTATTTCTTCAATGTACAATATTTTCCGAGAGTAATTGATAGCTTGGAAATGGTAAGCATATCCATAGTTTATGGTATATATTTTATTTGAGGTAACGTTGTTTTTGTAAATTATCATTCCAAATTAGTATGTTTCACTCTGAGCTTATTCGTTATATTATTTCCACTTTCTAAATTGGAAGATCATTCTGTAGTAGATATCAAAGCGGTGAAAAACGTTGAAGTAGATCTGAAAAGCTACGAAATCCTTATATAAAAAAGTGATGGCCATTAGAGTAAAGGCATTAACTCGTGATTTGATTGGTGTAGATCTAACCACGTGATTTGTAGTGGGGTGTATATAGATATAGAGTGATAGATGTATATATAGATATAGAGTGATAGATGTATATATAGATAGAGAGTAGCCGATGACATGATATTATAGGTTAGCATAGTCAGTTTCTTTGATGATGCTGTCATAAGTATTGCCAATTTATTTTCAAAACTATAATTGTAGGTATGTGAATTTGATTGATGGTACGTGGATATTTTAGGCTACCTTTTAGTTTTGAACAGTTGTCGGATTGGATAACTCTGTTAGGTTAAGATGTTTGATTTGTAAATTTTATGTGTTATGTGGTTTGATGAATAGTTTAGTATTAAAAATCTGAAATCGTCTTGCGAGCTCAAGTGTCGATAGCTCAGAATTATTTAAATAGAAGAAGATGTCAGTACTGGATAGTTCTTTCTAATACTCTTATACAGTTTTTACATGAATCATAAGAATTTAGGATTCGGTTATTCATTTTGCTTTTAGAAATCCGCATCATGGAATGAATTGAGATGTACGTCAGAACGATTATGGTCAAGATTCGTGGAAAAAATGATTGAAATATGGTTTTGAAACGCATACATGTAGATCGCGCGCAGCGCGTTTGATGTAGCTAGTTATGATAAAAGTTCTAAGCGAGCTACAAATTTAAATGTTATCAATCATTAAAAGATCCTCGATTGTGTAGTAAGGGATTCCATCGCACCATCGTATATAGATATTTCACCATCGTAAAACTGACCCGTTATTTTATGAGATTATATCTTCCGCTTCACTATATTAAACAATGATATAATATAATCTTCGGCGTATAGTCGATAGATTTATGACGTTGCAGGAAGATGATTTATAGGCATTATCATCCATACGAACGCTAAAAGGAATGAATTCTAGGATAGAGGACTAGTGACCCGGATAAGGATGCTGAGAAACGAATCTTACGTAAACGGTTTCGTGGCCCATAGGGATGCCAGGAAATGAAACTTATACACGCATATATCTTATTACTCGTATTATAGTTAGCATTTGTGACCTCGTTTTGTATTGTTACCGTAGCAAATGCCCTTGGGCGTGAAATTGTTTAGACCGGAAAAACAAGAAGAAAAACACACTCTACGCTTAGTTGTTCGCACGACGGATGCAGGGTGCAACTCACTCTACCCGCGGGCCTACAGTTTCACAACATAAGCTTGATGCGAAAATATCTACGGCGTTTTTCCGCTGATGAAAATACATTTTGTTGTTAGTTACGCACTTCAGTTAAGAATTGCAACACTGAATATGCGGAATGCACACTGTACGAACTCCTCTATTGTTTGACGGTAAAATATTACAACCATACATGAACAAAAAATTCTCAATGCGAAGAAAACCATTCAATATCGCCAACTCGCCAAATTTATCACACAAAACCATGAAGATTGAATAATTTCTTGCAAATAATAATCTGGCTGAGAATTTTCAAACTAATAGTTTATCTACTTACTTCTCCGAAGGTTTTTAGGGAAATAGATGATAATTTTCCAGACGTGAGTTGAGAACATTTCGATGACCGAAGTAAAATGAACAATATCAATTTGCGTTTCTTTGGTGTCATGAGATACCATTCACTGAAATATCTATTGCAGAATTTTTTAAAATTGATAATATCTTATTCTCTGACGCATTTACTTACGTTGAATAAAATATATTTTCACTGGTATTAATTATATCTTGTCCAATTCCATTTAGACAAATCAAATAGATATTTAATCCAAAAGAAACGACAACAGATCTGATAGTTCTGAACAGGTCATTGCTCGCGTATACGACCTGGAATCAAGTCAGAAGGATAAAAGTGACGAACAATAACAACGAATTATCAAAAATAATATGTGATATAGATATAATGTTAACCGTAAAATAGTATAGCACAGCCGTTATCAGTACGATTGAAACTTGAGCCACAAAGTGAATTATACGATTTGATTTTTCCAGTGTTCTACAAGACCTATAAGTTAAAATGAATCTGAATATAATCAGACGATGAAATGAAAATTGGATCTGTGCCTGACCAAAAAAGCGTTGCTAATTGCTTTAAAAGTGTTTCTTCTTAAACAGGCTTTGCGTGAAAAACGGTTGCTATGTAGAAATGAGAATTCTAAGTCTTTTGCCACCGACAAATGAAGCTTAGTTTCCGTGTCGTTTACCATCGATAAATGGACCCAAAACTGATTTTTTTCTTTCTCGTAGCAACGGTTACTAGGGATGTAAACAACCGTTACTAGGGACATCAATAACATTATTCCTCGTGTGCATCCGGACTGTAACGTGCATTAACGAAGAATCATAGAGAAGTTTTAAAAACGCCTTCGCAACCGTTGCTGTAACTCGTGTTACATCTTTCCACGATTTACCCGAGTGTAAAATTTCAGGAAGATATTACTTGCCAAAAAACAGCGTTACATACATCATACGTACATACAGACATTTTTGGGATTCCATGTTTTTCGACCTGTACATTATCAAATTCGAGGTCCCGGAGTCTGATTTGGAAGTTTGATTTTTGCCTCATCACATTTTTTTCTTTTTGATAAAGGAAAATCAGTTTGGAGTCCATTTATTATTGGTGATCGACACGGAAACTGTTCCCCCTCAGTAGCCGTTATTTATGTCCCTGGCAACCATTGCTAAGGGAATGAGATGTCCAGTTAAAATTCATTTACAGTGCTTTTGAGGTCACACGACACTGTATTTTTGTTTTTTTCCATAGCAACCGTTGCTAGGTAGTTCGAAAAATCAGTTCTAGGTCTATTAGTCGGTGGCAAAAGACACAGAATTCTCATAGCAACCGTATTTTACACAAAGCCTCTTTGAGAAAGCATACTGTCACTGCAGTTAGCAGCGGTTTTTAAAACTGAAATCGATTTCCGTCGATCAATCATTTCTTTGCTTTTTTGGAAAATTGCAGATACTATTCTATAAAACTTTTGCTGATTACTGCAAGGTTTCAGTGTGCATCAAGACAGCTTGAACTACATTTTCATGCATAATTCCATCATCAAAATCCTCATTGCTATTTCCTTCGGGCTTTTTAATATTGCTCAACCTATAACTGAAATCGTTATCATACATTATCAAAAATACTGAATACATTATCAAGAAGAGCTCCACAACAATTAATGAGAAAAGTTTATTTCAAATACACAGATTATCAATTAATAATATCAGTATGTCTAGGATCAGTAACACTGTTAGGTACTCATCGATAAATTTTATGAGAATCACATTGAAAAATTTGAATATCTATACTTTGTTCCAAAAATATTTAAATATGAAAATACGAGCTCATTATTCTCAACGAGTTCGCCTTGATAAAATTAATACAATAAAAACTCTTATACATATGCTGGTTTACATTTACAGAAATTAACAGTCAAATAGTGTGAACAAAAAATTTAATATTTAAATTATGCATTCAATTTACCTCACAATGGAAAATAAACCACATACGTGTTTAGTAGCCATGATGAACATAGGATCGATCGCAGATACCATTAAAATGTTCAGATATGAAACCATGTTGAAGTGTATAGTTGTCATGATGTGATAATCGGTTTGCTCGAAAAATATATAATCCATATGGATTTGAACTATTTTATCGTATGTTCCATTTTCCAATGGATACACGTAATCCAAAATCAAGGGGATGAAGGGTATAGATGTGATCCCGATTACTCCACCCAACATGTAAACTTAAATCAATTTGAAACATTAAGATTCTGCAGTTTTTTTTCATGAAAACAAGTAAAATACTTTTAAATCTTATCAGATGTACTACAATAATATCAGATCGTTGATTTTTCTCATGATCATTTTCGGAGTTATTTTTTATAAACAATCCTCTTCGTAAAATTCTAGCTGGATAAAAAAAGGTAAAAACTCATTTTTACTTGTGATAAGAAGACTAATGTCCTTCCCTTCTTTAGTGTATTTGAGGAGTATTTCTCGTTCATTTACATTCATGATCGTTTGAAAATCTCTCTTCATTCTTGAAGTCAGTACGAAGCGCTGTTATATGTAAATAAGTATCATGCAGAGTGATTATTGCAAATAAAAAGAGGTAGGGTAATATAGTCATAGAAATACTATACCTTTTCAAAGTTAGCCATACTTATTGAATATTTTGCGGTGATAACCGTAACAAAAGTAATGCATGCTATATTCTCTATCACAAGATCAATATTGCTTCCCCATATGTGGATTAAGAAGAGAAACTATTGAAAGGAAAAGGATGGCGTTCAGATAACTTCCCTATCTACTACTATCTAAATTCCTCACAGTCAAAATCTCACTGTGAGCTTTATTAAGCCACTGTAAATGTTTTTCATTGTACTACAGTGAGAATAATTCCAATGAATATTACAGAGAAAATTCACTGTAGCTTTGTATGTTTCGTAGCTGGGGAACAGACAGGCGAATATATAGTGAGCACATTATGATAGGTGGCGTTGTGATATGTGTAACTTAGGACTGAAAGCCCAAATACAGAGACCGGCATAAGCAGGTGTGAATTGCTCATCTGGCTGAGGGTGGCCGGGGAGTCCGAGTCAGTCCCGGGTAGCTCGGGTAAGCCTGAGTGAGCTAAAGGAGAAGCGAACATGAGCCAGTGTTCAAATCGACTCTTCATTGATTGTGTACGTAGCATACCAATCTCACAAGGAGAGTATCAGGCCTTCGGGTCACCAATCTGGACCAAACTTGATACGTATGTTCTCTGGAGCTATAGTGACCATACGCCAAAAGTTCACAACAAATGACGCTTATGGTAACCTGCAGCGCAGTACCTGTGTAACCGACTTCGCGCTGCAGGTTACCATAAGCGTCGTTTGTAAACACCATGTTGAGTTAGACATGTGATGTGTACTCATCAGATAGACATTGCTTACTCACAACAGTTTGAGTAATTGTAATGAAAGTTTATATATCAATTTCCGTCACGGTGTTCTCCAGCAAGTTTGGAGCTTCATCGTGCAGCAGCTGATGGAGTTTTATTCAAGACGCAAGGGAATTCAGATAAGTAAACTCAACCTTTGCCTTTCTACATATATTTTAGAACGATGTTTCTTTGTGATAATTTTTATGTTTCAGGTATGCTGTACAGGGCCAGAAATGGTATTGAAGCGAGAAGAAAACTGTGAGTAGATGAGTTTTGATATAATTGGTTATAGTATGATATTAGTCGACACATGTACAGAATTGAAGTTTTCATGAGTGAAAGTCAATTCTGACACTGAATTCTCGTCCAATGATACTACATTTGTTGTCTTTGTGCTTGGATACGTGTTGTTATTGCTTCAGTATCCAAGCACAGAGTGAAAAGTCGATTAGCGTTGATTTTTTCATATATTTCATGTTTTATTCTATGTGAGTAAGACATGGAAGTAAGATTTGTTGAGCATACACGCAATTCACTCCTTCTGTATGTTTTCTAGGATAAAATGTGATGTGGTATTCAAGTTAGAACAGTGAAAGCGCAGTGCAGTGAGGAAAATACGCCTCAGGTGACATATTGTCATTTGGGACGAGAGGTACGGCGCCACCCAGGATACATAAAATAATATCTTGAAAGTTTGGGAGCGTTGGACCCTGAGACTGTGGACACAGCCTATTCTTGAGCCAAACTAACATAAAAAAAAGTTTGGTCAAGATTGGTGACCCGGTTCTCATATGTCCCCTGGTAAGTGAAAATATCATCGTAAGTATAAAGTTAAGTAACCTTGTAATGTGAATATCTTG